>JAVQMF010000055.1:38530000-40930000 GCA_032878935.1 Erythrophleum fordii | reverse complement strand
AAAATGATAGGAGGAACACCTCAGTTAAAGGTGCACTAAACACTAAATGAAACTAAGGTCAAAACCAACATAATTTGCATTCGTATGGTAAAGAATTAGCTCAGTGCAAGTTTAAATTGCTTGCTTCACATCCAATGCAAATAAGTGAATAACCAAGGCCAATCATGCTGCTCAAAAACTCCTCTAATTATAATCACCTAGAAGTTTTCTTCATCATACTTCTATCTTCACAACTCATTAAACTATAAAAAGAACTGAAATCAAAAGCAATTGCTTGACAGTTAGATTGGGAGAAATAAGTATAACATAAATATATTTCATTTTTCTTTCTCAGGTTGTAACCATGAAGTAGTCAATTTTCTTCTTGGTTGTAATTTCCTGGTCACATATTTTGACATTCCATGTGTGCGTAAGTGAGTGAATTTTTAGTAACAAACTTTATCTTTTGCATATGTGCATTTCTTAGTATAGACTATTGAGTACTGACTAACCATCTAGTCCAATTAGGAAATCATCCACTCAAACTTCAACACCAAGAATGAAAAAGTTGGGGACACCAGCATCCCCCCACATCCTCTCTTAAACTTTTCAATTTTGACATGTTTATGACTTAAATTTTTGATATTTTATTTAATACTTAATGCAGTTGTATTTTGGATGATTGATGGAGTTTGTATGAGTAAGGCTTTCGATATAGATTAGTTGTTTATCTGTGCATTACTGTTATTCTGGATTACAACTAATGTGCAATGCCCTTAAATGTTGCAATACACAATGCAGCGCACCATTAGCAACTATGGGGAGGAAATATAAAAAGAAATTACAAAGTAAAAGGCAGTTGCAGTTCTATCTAGGTTGATTAATTGATAACTATGGACTGAACATCAGGATTATCATTATCAATTTACACTCAACAAACTTCTCACAGTTCCAAGAAGCATATGTTTATCATTTGAATTCACCATTTTACTCCTAAAGGGTCTTATGGTAATTATAAATGCAATACAATTCCACTACCCTTGTCTTTAATCCTAACAAGCGGGTCAAAATTACATAATGTTCTTCCTTCCACTAACCTATGCTTCTCAACAAGCACCAATTCATAACTGTAAGTGTTGATCTTTCCTTCTCTTCTCTCTAATCTCATTTCCATTCTTAAGAATCCAACATTCCAGTCCCACGTAGCCATATTTAAAGGATACCATAGATACCAATCTCTAATAAACATTTAATCTCAACCCCGTTTGGATGATGCTTAAAAATAAATGCTTATAAAAGAAGTGCTTTTCAGAAAGGCTCCTATATGAAAAGCACATGCTCTGTTGCGCTTAGATGCACCAATGAAGAAGTTCTATACAAGCTAAATTCTCTTTGTACGCAGTTTGTCCAACAATTAATATTTTCACCTCTCTGGTTGAGGAAAAAACAGCCCTCTCAAAAACTATTTACGATAATTTTCTATCATAAATTCTCAAATTAAGCTGAAAAACAGCTAATCAGCCAACTTTTGCTTCTTCTTCTTCTTTTTCAAATGTTTATCCAACCAATCAGAAGAAAAATTAATCCAAAAAACATGATTATTCATTAATGAAAGGATGCCAAAATCTGAACCTGTTTGCAAGTGGAATTTCTAGACCAGATAGGAATATTATCAACAAATATCAGTATATCCGATACTACTACACAGTAGTAGCAAAACAAAGAAATAACCTTAAAACAAGAGTGACATGATACCATTGCACTGGGAAGGCAAGATTGACTACTTTAATCCAAAATCAAACTAAGGGAATGTAAAGAGACATAAAACTAGAATCCAATTACATGTCAGAAATTATAAATCTATATTTAATATGAATTTTCATAAATTAAGAGGGCTCTTACTATAATTACTAGAGAAAAGATTGAGGAAACTGAGACTGATAGCAACCATTGCCAATCCTAATGTGGTATATCTTCATAATACAATTCAAGTCACTCCACGTTTTACAGAATAAAAGTAGGATTTGTTTCCCAAAAAAAGAAAGAAAGAGATGGCAAATGCAGCACAACGAGCTGCATACAAGAAAAAAATGGCCAAACAGTTAAGGACAGTAGATTGATGGGATGCTTTTAATTTCTTATACGCAACACAACTAAACTGAAAATATAGGACATATCATGCCTCTCCATGAAAAGAAATACTCAGTGCACACTAAGATAGCAACAACCAAGCGTAACTGTACAAGGAGACTATAAATGGACTAATAACTAGGCACTTCTCAGTAACACGACAGCACCTTTGCAAATTTTTCACCAGCATAATGATACAAAATTTCAAAAAGCAAACACAGAATAAATCCAAACTGCAGCAGAATCAAGGCTATGACTGCATTAAGTATTAAAATAAATATCAATATAGAGTTCAAAAAGACCACGCAGAATGCATTAAGAAATATAGTTCAGACTTGAACAACCCTGTGCTTATCCAAAAATCCCTATAAACCCAACCCTCCCATGATAATACATTGTTGTCTGATATCTAAGATGCAGCAGGGCATGAATTCAAGTTCCGAGCACATGAGAAGGCAACAACTGAATTATCACCATTCAGTAATCAGTTCAATTTTAACTTTCCCAAAAATTCCAGGTGATAAATTGCCATGGAAATAATCAATCAGGTAGTAGTAAACTCGTTCATACAAGCCATGAAATAAAAGCATTCACACCGGTCTTCCCAGCGACAAGAAGCATATTTGAAGCAAATGAGGTTAACAGAACAGCATGTGACTACGCTAAACAGTGAATGTGTATTCAAGCAAGTGCACCGACCTATAACTCTCCTTCTCCGCTCTCATCCGTCTAAATTACCAACCGAATAATGGATTGCAGAAAACTTAACTGCTAAAACGAGTAGTTTAGCAAACCATGGTAGCGGAAATTTAAGAAAACCGGACTGACAAATAACGAACCAGTCCGGACAAATTGCAAATAGTAACACTTAATTAAATGTCTCCAACTCCACCACCATTCAATTAATTAGAGCGTATAATACCATAGCAGATGATTAAGTTATAAATAGAGGTACACACAAGGACAAACCTCAATCTTCAAACAACATCGAAAAGCAAATATCTGCATTGACAAAAACTAGGGCAAAGTCGAAAGCTTTCATCACTTGCCTGCATCGAATTAGTGTTAGCCTGTGATTTCTCTGGCGCGCCCATCACAGCTCCGTGCGTAATTCAAAATTGAAAGCAAACACGAAGATGCTGAATATGGGGGGGCTTCAAATTAGGGTTTTGAGGAGAAGGCGAATGAGCGAAAAGTACCACAGTAAGAAAATTAAGTTTAGGGGGATCAACAGGAAACCCTAACCGCCATTGACGAAGCAGCGTGAACTTTCGATTCTCACCTCCTCTATTCTCTCTCTCTCTCTCCCCGTCTCTCTCTCTCTCTCTTCTCTTTAATATTCGCTCTCTGCGCTGGTGTGTGTGTCCCCAGCCATCGATAAAGCAAAATAGAAGTAGAAAACTACTAGGCTATGTTTTGGGGGTTGGAGTCACAGAAATACCCCTATTTTCTGTTGAAATTACGAATACACCATTGACGCTAGCGCCCGCGCTTATTCACGCGCGCTTCTTTCTTGCGGGTCCCGCGCCACCGGGGTTTGAAGTAGCCAGTGCACACACTAATTCCTTCGATTTTTTCTTTTTTTTCCCCTTTGATTGGTTTTCGGGGAATATTACACGTGGACCTGACGGTGACTTACTGTGACGGAATAATGGAACTGCCTCCAATCACTAGAGGACATCCGTAACACGAGTGGGCGTAACGCCATAAGAAGCAGAGCTGGGAACGTTACGTTAGTCTGGCTGCGTCGTTGTATCAATGTGAAATGACTTTTATGGTCAACCATGGCAGCTACATTCATCGTGGGTCAATTTCATTGGCTGATTTCGTACAACGGCAGAATGACTTTGAAATTCAGCGTGGAACTGCTTTATAGGTCCATATGTCCGAACGTATTGCAATTTTATTAAAAAAGATATTACACTTTAAAATTTTTCTTATAATAATTTATTAATTATTATACATGGTTTCTTATCTGTGTGATTATACCACTATCATCTAAATACCTAAATAGATTTCATAAAAAAAATTACTATAATTGATACCTTTAAAATGGTTTCCCAACTAATGATAAAAAAATTTCATAATAGCTAAAAGGTCTTTCACTTCACTACTCTATCAATTATTAAGAAATTTTAAAATAGAATTGTTAAATTAATTTTTAAAGACTTGGAATAAAAGAAAGAACTTATTCTTCAACCATTCCTTACATGCTAGGAAATCAACAATCCATGATGATTATTTTTGTTACAAAGCGAAAGCAAAAGAAAGATATTATTCCAATAAAATATTTTTACCTTGATGGGCATTATGCTTAAATTGACAAGGTTAATAGTCATTTTATATAAGATTATGATTCCTCTATGTATAACCTTGACTATAATTATCACATAGATAGTTGGGAAAACCCAAAAGATAATGAGTACAAATTGCTAAACTCCAATGTTATGATAACATGGAAATAAAAGAAAATACCAAGTATGGTCAAGGGTTTTGTCTTTATTTTAGAAAAAGTTTAATGATGATGACACACTAAAGCTTAGTCCAAAACCTTCTTGGATAAGCATAAAAAATCCCAAGTTAAATCTCAAATCTATCCATGAATTAATGAGAGAAATAAGTCATGAAGACTTCCTTCCAAAACTTAAGCCTGTCATTACTCCATAAGCTTTGTCATAGCCCATCCCATGCATGATATTTTCATCCTTACAAACCTATGACTATGAATTTCCTTCAATGGAAAGAAGAACCAACTCTAAAACCTAGGTCACGTATAAGCCGTTTTCTATACCTACTGAGGTTGCTCTTAACAAAGGTATGAAACTAGTATCACGAGTTAAAAAAGTTCTCAACTAACATACACATAATATTATGGCTCATAAATTGTGTTCTTTAAAGGATTGATTCTCGTCTTGATAATTTTATGAGTTAGATGGCTCAAATGAACTCCAGTATTGATGACTTTTTGTACAAGTCCAACAATTATACTAATGCTTGCAACAAGTTACAACCTTGGATACAAAATTGAGAAACTTTATCATAAAAGGATATGCAAGCCCAGCATTTGTAGAAAAGGAGCCAGAGATTAAGAGATTAAAAACTCAAAATGGTCAAATTGAAAAAAAAAAATAACAAAAGATCAAGCTGGGGGCATTTATGAAACCTATCCTTGCCCATACATTCTTATCCAAAATCCATAACCTTCTCCTCCCTACTCACCTTACCTTCTTGAAACAGATTATCAAAAATACTTAAAAATGAATCACGAAGTTTTTAGAAGAAAAGAGAATTACTTTCGTCCATCACAACTTTCAAGACAAACACTTTCATCTAAGATTCTTAAACTATTACGAAGATCTTAATATACTACTCCAAGATTTGAACCTTCTCCTTCTTGGACCAAACCCTTTGAACAACTTTTGAAACCTTTGAAAATTAAAGTATCTTCCTTTTCTCCCAAGATTAATGGATAAAAATACAATTTTCTTTTTAAATATACCTTTAGCATATCAAATTTAAAATTGGACAAACAACTTCTTAAAATTTCATAAAAAATGTAAAGATTAACAGGCTACAAGTTTTGTGATGAAAGGTAAAATTAGGGATACACACATGACTTGATAACCTGACTAGTCTAATTCCACTTAGTTATATTTAATCAAGTTAGGACAGATAAAAACTTTTTGGATTGGATCAAACAAAGCCAATTGGCTGAGTCAAGCTAGACACTGGAACAACAATATTAGCTAATTTTGCATAATCTAATCTGATCATATATATTTTAAAAAAATTATAAAGACTTTTTATATAAAAATGTTATTTTTTTAAAATATATATAATTTTAAAATGAATTATATTAAAATTTTAATTTTTTTAGATGTCACTTGTTTACTTTTACCAAAAAATTTTACAGAAAAACAAAAATAAAGAAGACTCAACCAAACTAGTCTTACTTAGTGACATATTGACCTTGGTACTAGATTAAGTAAAAATCTGATTTGGCCAAACCCATATACACTCCTAAGTGAAATATAATTCTCTCCTTTGAAATTAATCTTAATTACAACTTTTTTAATGCAATTCAAAGCACACTTTAACCTTACATTCTTGTATACAATCTAATTTGAGGAATTAATATCAATGGACACTTAAAAACAAAAGTCTAAATTCATAAAGAACTCATAAAATTCATAAATTAAGCCTAACTTGAAATAAATAAAAAAACACTGGTTTATGGTGTCAAAATATTCAATTTATATAAAATTGAGATTGTCATATAAGTTTGCAAAATCAGACTATAATTAAGCCCTAAAAAAATTGAAATTTAAGTAAAATGTTAATCTATCCTATAATACCACTTGCTTTTTTATTATACCTTCATCACATCCCAATTATAGTTTGTGAAGAAACAAATAGTCTTTGAACAATTTGATTGTCTAGGTTTTTTTTTTTCTTTTAAGACTTGAAGATTAAGTAGAAGAAGCATTAGGATCATAGATGTTGTGCCTTGCACCATTGAGATATTTGGTGATCATATCTTTATAGGATTATCTACTGGCAAAATCAAGACCCTAACGTTAATGGGAATAATGCTTATAATGGTCTAAAGGGTTCAAAATTTCATGTGGAAATATAATTAATAGAAAAACTCCATAGATATGTATACAAATTTATAAAATTTGAAAGGAAATGTCTACCAATCTTCACCTTAATGTGACTTTATTCATTTCCTCTTTTAAGAGTCAAGACTTTTAGCTCTTTGGATTTGTTGTTCCTTAATTTTTTTTTATTTTTCTTATTTTTTGCATGTAATAAATGCTTTTGCTCCTATTATGAGCCACAACATATGTAGCATACAACTGTTTCCATCCTCTGTACTCATTATCTCTCTTTTTACGTAATTGAAATTTTTTTGGGTTTTGAAATTTTTTTGCTTCCAAATCTTTCCATTTTCAAGGGCTTTTAGACTTAATTAATATTTACTATTCTTAATTATTCATACTTAATAGATTGTGGGAAGAGTTTGCTACCTTTCTTTTTTTTTTTCAAATGTTGTGGTTTGAATGTATTTTAGAATTATTGCTCTTGTTAAGCAATGCAAAAGCAAAATTATTATTGCTAAAATAATAGAAAAATTAAATAGACATGGTCACCTAAATAAGATTAAGCAAAGAAAAAAAATGTGATTTTATTTTTATGACAATGAATTGGATTAGAATTGTAAGGAGGAAACGTAAAGGGAAGAGCATTTTAGGTTTGTTTAAAATTTTAGATGTTTCAACCAAGTAGAAGTGAGATAAGAGATTGATGAAAAATGGAAAATAAAATTTTTTTAACATATAACCTTTTGAATGCCATGTTTTTAATATGTTGTCTAATTAGGATATGTGGTTACATCAAACATAAATAGACATGTTGGATGTCATATAAGCTATGTGAATCAAGCCCATTAATTTTCTTAACAAATTTAATAGTTTAAAATAAATGTCACACAACTTATAAGTAAAAAGACAACATGAGAAAATAAATTAATTAACCATATCAAAATTTAAAAGAAATAAGAAACCAAAAAATTAATAGTAAAATTGATATAGACACATATACGAACATAATTCATTATGTAATGAGACATATTCAACTGGTAACTTGAGTTTAAAGACATAACAAATTGATGTAAATGATTATGTCAACAATTTAAATAACAAAAGTATAATGACTCTTGTCATATAAGCATTTTGAGAGTAAAAGTCTATTAATATTTAAGAAGTTATTTAGTGTAAGTTGTACTCTTATAAATTGTGTCTAAAAGATTTAAAGTCATTAAGAGCATTTTAATATCAAAAAATAATAGTTATTAGATATAATTTATTTTTTTATAAAATGTAATTTGAAAAGGTTTTAACCACTATAAAAGTTATACCTTATACCTTATTTGAAATTTTTTTAGGAAAAATAAAACTTAATATTAAAGAGATTAAGCTTTGTATTTCTTGCTATCATTTGTTGCATTTTTTAATTTGTGTTTTGCTTAGCACAATGCTTACTTAGTATTAATTAGTAGTACATTACTATATCCAATTGTGGTGAGCTAAAAACACATAATTTTTCCTACTCATTGTCATTTTTTTATCCCCATAAAAAATATTAAGATGTATTTAACGAAAGAAAAAAGTTATGCACTTGTTCCATTCGTGAGAGAACTTAGCAAAAGCTTTGCTAAGCTTGACATCATTTCCATGACACCAAAACTGATAAGCTATATAGTAAATTTCCACAAACTAAAGATCAAGGTCACTAACTTTATTAAAGAGCAAAAAGAGTGGCTTGCCAAAAATTAGCAAGGTCCAAGAACATTATCACATAGTGCTTATTTAGTATTCTAAGTTTGGTATAAAGTACCATACTTCAATTTTCATACCATTATCATTGCCTAGTTTGCCCATAAGAAGAATGTTTTAACATACTCTTTATAATTAAATTTGTTTGGCATTAGTCCATTCCAAATTCTTCTTATTGAGGCGAGGTTCTTAATTTATTTTCCTAAGACTTATTAAATTGATTGAGTATGATTTTAAAGATAGTCAACCATTTGTCTAAAAAGAATAAGTTTTCTTCATACGAAGAAAGATCATTCACGTAACCAAGTTGAAAAAGAAGTCTTTACTTTTACCAAACAAGTGAAACACTCCTACTTTTACCAAGCTTCATACCATTATCCTTCCCTACTTTGCCCACAAGAAGAATGTTTTGGCATGCTCTCTATAATTAAATTTGTTTGGCATTAGTCCATTCCAAATTCTTCTTGTTGAGGCAAGGTTTTTAATTTATTTTCCCAGGACTTATTAAATTGATTAAGTATGGTTTTGAAAATAGTCAACCATTTGTCTAAAAAGAATAAGTTTTCTTCATAAGAAGAAAGATCATTTATATTACCAAGTTAAAAAAGAAGTCTTTACTTTTACCAAACAAATGAAACATTCCTCCCACAAAGATCATTGATTGAGAAAGGAATAAAAAACTCTTTGTGTTAGTAAAAGTAAATTAGGCTAAAAGAACAAATATACCTAGTCAGTATAAAACATATTGTTGTGATTGAAGGACTTCTAGACAAAAGAATGTTATTATAGAACAAAAACTCATTTCTCTCATTTGAACTTAATAGTGGGAAAAGAAGAAGATGTAGATCAAAAAAAGGATGGAAGTGAAGCTCTAAGCATTAATAAATGGCCATAATATCAATGTTAAGTATATCATAAATGGAGGCTCCAATAGATAGATTGCTAAACCCTATTTATTTCACCTTCCTCTCGATTTTGAAGTAAGAGGCAAAGGAATGAAAAAAATAGAAGAAACGTTAGGTTGTCTTCATCTCCTTCTCTTATTAAGCTTTAAGTGGCTTGTTTTTTTTATTGGAGTGATTGAGAGAGCAAGAACAAGGTAGAGAGATATTCTCTTGTCCTCTCATTCTATTATGTAAACTCTCAATAGTAAATCCACTCTAAAGGATGAGAAGCTCTTAGTAACCATCCCTTTCTTTCATCTTGAGTGTATTAGGTTCTTTCCAAAATTTAATAAGTAGAGTTTTCTAAGTTGTTGGAAGAAAAACCTAGAAGGTTGAATATTTTAAAAGTTTAAAGATTTCTTTTATCTTGGATAAATTGTAAAGACTATATATTAGCTTTTATGTCTTAAAAATTTTGTTAGGCTCTCTAGTTGAAAAAATTAGTGGCTAGTTTTAGGCTACAAAAGTTAGGTGTACTTTCTCTCAATGATGAGGGTTGTCTCCTTGTATTAGTGATTACCCAAAGTGATAAAATTCTTTTGTACTATGCTTAAAAAAAGAAGTTAAGATATGATTCTTGTGGATTTAAACCTTTATACATTTTGATTTCCATTTTATTCATGGCCAATTTATTCTCTTAAATTTAATCCTTTATATTCTTTTTCGTATTGCAATACTAGTCTATTTTAAGTTAAATTGATTATTGGTTTTAAAAATGAAGTAGAAGCTATATGAAAAAATATTTTGGTGCTTGTATTTTATTCATGAGTTTTTTTAAAACAAAAGAAAAAGAGCTTCCTTATTTCTTTTTGCTTCCTTAAACTTTTTTTTTCAAAACAAGTCATCCTTTATCTTTTAATTAATCTTGAACTTAAGCTTGTCAAAAACCTAATTTCTATTTGGAAAGTTATTTTGCCGACATGTTAAGACATACTTATTTTGATAAAACATTTTCAACCTAATTATTTAAGAAAAAGAAATTAGAAATTAAAATAATTATTTTTAATCTTGCACCCAATTCAACTTTTATGCTTTTTAGACTAACACTTTTGCATAGGCCCTAGAACCAATGAAGTTCTCAAAATATCATTGGGTATAAGCATTCTATTTATATTGCATTTAGAGTATGTAAGTATGCTTCATTGAAAACTTGCATATGGTGTATAAGATTATGCTCATATGTTGAGTTTAGATCTTGTGCCATGGCGAATAAGCAAGACTTTTCAACAAACATCCTTTGAAAAATAGAAAAGCTCAATTTTTCAATAACATCCCTAAAAAAAACTCAAATAAAGCCTCCTTTTTTTGCTTGTCATATCTTTTTGTAAAAAGTTCATCAACGTGTGTAATAAAAAAGTTAGTGAAATTTTAGAATTCACTGTAAAATTACTCTTATTTGGTACCCTTAGGTCAAACTAGCTTTTAAAACCTTACCATCACCCACATAACATATAAGCCCCGTTAAGAGCAATTCCTTCCCAATCTAAAATGCTCTTCTAGGTCCAAGATATTATGACAAACATAAGTATGAATAAAATCAATGTCTAGAAAATAATGTGTTTTTAAAATAACAACAATGAGTCAATTAGAAATTATGAGAATTGCCTAATTCTTCAGTCTTTTTAGTTAAGAAAGCAAAATTAAAGCCTCTAAATCTTTAAAACCAATCCCACTAGAGGTTTTAGAGCATAATGGAAGTGTTTTAAAAATATTTAAATTCTTTTCACTCTACTGCTCTACCTTGTTGAGAAACAGGGCAAAGGCAAAAAGTTAAAAAACTATCCTAATCTATTCTACTACCATTCTTATCATCTTGAAGATGATGAAGTATCTATTTAAGAAAAATTAGTACATAAAATTGTCTCATCCCCTTCTAAATTGGTTATATTGCATTGTTAAAATAGGTTAGAGCAAGATCTTTGTCTATAATTTTGAAGCGAATATGCATCTATTTTCAAAAATAGTTTCTTATTTTTGGAAATAAGAAAATAAAATATCATGTTGATAAAGATTTTTCTTTTTTGGAAAAAAAAGTTTTAGAAACAAATTCCTAAATTTTTGTTTTAAAAATAGGGAAAGAAAAGGAAAACAACTTTTAAGATTTTTGCAAAATTAACTATTTTGAAGCTAGAGAAAATGCCATGACAATTATGTAAACAAATAGTTCATTAGTGGCAATTTTGAAAATATAATCACATTACAATATAAAAGAGAAAAAGAAAAATTATATGCTTTGAAATCTTGCTATCTACTCAACTACCTTGAAACTTTTTCTGCTTGAAACTCACTACTCATAATTCAGAAGCTTATTGGACTCTCATTATTCAGAAAATTGAAGCATGCCATTAGTGTTAAGGTGAATAAGTAGGTATATAAAGCTTTGTAATTGTTACACTTTAGAAATTACTTTTGCTTTTGGTTTTACTCATTCTTCATTTGGTTGAAGTGTAATCATATCTATTTTTTGGCCTGCAAGTTGTTTAATTATGTAGTATTCCAATTCTTTTACAACCCTTTTAATTTATTTGAATTGAACTTTTAATGAGCTTCAATACTCTGGGAAGTAGCATATCATAATGATCAAAAGATTGAAATTAGATAGTGATTTTCGTAGAATTATCAATTAAGTATGGCATCATCTTTGTTATGATATTGTAAGCTATGTCATATGGGAAATCGAAGATAGCTTTATTTGGTGGGGATAGTAGCAGTTAATTTCTTACTATTTGAGTCAATATTGGTTCTAAATGGAAATGCTCCTTAGTCTTCATATTACAAAAAAAATCATAAGTTAAGGAATGATTTTATTACCTTTCCATTGTTACATTCAAGCAAAATGTATTCCACTATTAGGAATCCATTAATAATTAATGCTTCAAACTATATTAAGTCTTTTTATTTCACTGCTATCATAGAAAATGTACATATTTCTAAAGTTGAGAATGAAAATGACTACTTAGAATTAGAGAGTATTGGTGTGTTACTATGATTAAAGAGCGTTACTTTGTTAATACTCTAATTGATATTGCCATATTGATTTGTTTGATATGCTTAGTTATTTTTTAATTAGTATTAACTTTTTTTTGTCATATTTTTGTTCATATTTTAACTTTTATTATTCTAAACTTGATATAACTTTCAATTTATTGGCAATTATCTTGTTAACATTACCATAAAAAGTAAATCTAATTATGGTAGATTTTAATGATTAAAAAATATGTTTGGTGTCAAACAAACCATTTTGTTAGAACATTCACAATGGTTTAGCATTTTTAAAGAGCCTTTTAAAATGTTATTCTTGTGCTTTCAATTACAAGTTTTAGTTCTTTAGTGAAAGTTGGGTAAACTTGACAGCTTTTGGCAATGAATAATAACATGACATAGAGCATCTAGCTTCCATGGTGTGCCTAAGACCTCATATAAAGACAGCAAATTTTTGGAACATTTGTGGAAGACCTTGTAAAAGATAATTGATTATACTTTTAATAATAGCAACATTATTACAGAAGTGGTAAACAAAGCATTGAGAAATTTAATTCAAAGAATTTGTAATAATAAATCAAAATAGTGGGATACTGCATTAGCAATTGGCATTGGTTGAATTTGCATACAACAATGCAGTCCACAATGCCATAATCACTATTCTTTATTGTTTACACTAAGCCCCCATAGCATGCCTTAGATTTGATCAAGCTCCTTAAGGCTCATAAAATTAATATTGTTGTAGAGAATTTCACAACTCAATGGCAAGATGTGTAGGCAAAAGTAAAGCAAAAGCTAGTGCAGGCTAATACAAAAGTACAAGAAAGCTGTAGATCATCATTGCAAGGAATAGGTTTTTAATGAAAAGGATCAAGTAGTGATATTCCTACAACGATAACATTTTTCAATGGATACTTATAGTAAGTTGCAACTAAAGAAATATGATCTATATCAAATAATAAAGAAGATAAATGGCAATGACCATCTTGTGGACTTGCTATAAAGAATAGAGATTTCCAACACGCTCAATATGGCAAACATCTTCTCATTTTATTTGTCGAATGAACCATTGTACTCAGATATCCCACCTAACTTGATGACAAGTTCTTTCCAAGTTGGGGAGATTGATGTAGAGCATCTAATTAAGAGTTTCATAGGTTAGGGTGGTCAACAAAAGCCTAACCATAAAGCTCACAAGGCCTAATGGTTGGTAAATCTTCAAAAGCTATAACTTTAAATCAAAAAGGAGTTTTGGTCCATGTTATACCATTTTGGAAAACTCATTTCAAGCTTGTTGTCGTGGAAAAAAAGATTTATTGGGATGGCTTCACTTTGAGGCCCAAATTTCATTTTTGCATGTTTTGGAGCTATTTTAATTATTTTCCTATTTTAAGACATTTGTTTCTTATTTTATAGCATTTATTTTATTTTCCTTTTAATTACAAGTTATTTTCTTATTTATTAGAGTTAATTAGGGCTTCTTAATTTCCTATAAATACCTTATGATACTAGCTTTAAATTACTTATCAATAAAACAATTATTCAAACTCAATTTGTTCTTTCTTTTGTGTTGTGTTTTGAAACATGTTATGCCATTTCTATACGTGCTTTTTTGTGTCATAACAAGTTAGTCTTCTTAATTTAAAATTGAGCATTGTTTTTATGGCTTTCATTATTTGGTTTAATATATATATATATATATATATTGTTTCTATTTGTTATGGTTTGGATACTTCTTTACTTTTCTCTTTCAGTTTCATTGTGAGGCCATCATTTGGCAATGATAATTTGTCGTGTAATTTGGTAGTAAAGATATGCAAATTTGTAAGTTATTTGTGTTCATTTATAAAAAGCTCAACCTTATTAGATGGCCATGATTTGGTAATGTGAATTTGGGTGTAATTGGTAGCAGAGACAATATATGTAAAATTTTATAAATTGAGTTATTTGTGTTTGCTTGCAAATAACTCGATTGTTAATAAAAATTTGTAGGTTAAATTATTTATAATTGCTTATGGATATCAATATCACATCAAATTCATTTTTAATTTGTCTTGTACTAAATTTTGTCTTATTTTGTTCTTATGCTTACATCAAACTATTGTTAAGGCAAATAGGTTTTTATACCAATTAGCTTTTTTAAATAATTATTACATATCAATTGACCTTTTGATATATTAGATATGAACCAAATATTTCTACCTTATTCTCCTTTTCCCCTCATATGCTTTCTTAAAATACGATACAATTCTTTGCAAGTTTGCATATGATTATTTGATTATTCATTCTTATGTTGGAAAACTTCTCCATGTGGGCTTACATTCATTGATTTATTCTTGTTTTCTAAAATAATAGGTTGATTAATGGTTTATTAAGATTTTATAGACCGAACTTTGTATATAAACAATTATATAGTAATTAGACTTAACACACATTAAATTAATAAATATAATTAGTAGTAAAAAGTATAGGTTAATTAGATTTTATTAAAACTCATAGTAAGAGGATCTAATAAGACAATATATAAAGCAAAATTAAATCCCTTTCTAAACCTAATATGTGCGTTTGTCCTATAAAAAGCCGCTATTTAGCTTTAAGAGCTTAGAAAAGAAGATTCAACCTATTGTATCATCATTCTCATTCAACTATCATAGTCGGATCAAGTATCTCTTTCTTGCTAATTAATTTTAAATTAGTGTTTTAAATATCATATATAAAATTCATTATTATCTCCTTGTTAATCACAATAAAGTTGACATCTTAATCATTATCTACCATTGTGATGGGTTGTCACTTATATACATAGGTTGTAAAGAAAAAAGATAGGTGAAAGCTTCTGTTTCTTTTATACGCAAGTTGGGATTGATTGATATGATGTTCAGAAAATAAGAGCATACAGATCCTATACTAATTGGGACTCACAGGGATTCTCTATATTAGAGATCCACATACAGTAGGCTTTTTTTTTTTTTTTTTTTTCTTTGAGTTTAGAAATAAAAATAGAAAGTAAAAAGTAATAAAAAATTTAAATATTAAAAATAGTTATATTTTAAAAATTTTAGCTATATATAACTTTTTCACACAATTAAAATTTTTATCTTTATAGTTATAATTATAACTTTTTATTTTTATCTCCAAACACAAATTTTTTTTTTAAAAAAAAGCAAAAAATTGTTACAATTTTGAAAGTATAACTTTTTTCTACGATTAAAATTTTTATTTTTATAATTATAATCTTTACCTTTTATTTTTATCCTTAAACTCAAAAAATTAAAGAAAAAAAAGCAAAAAATTGCCTATTTGATCGTTTACAATAATGCTTATTACTTTAGACAATCTATATTCGTTGAGACTCTAAATGAAGATACAAATTGGGAGGGAGACGACTTGTCAAGATTGACCTATGCATTGAAAATGGCAAGACATCATGATCAACTTACAAATCGGATGCATGTCCAATAAATCATGGGGTTAATTGTGTTATGTATGCTTAGCTTTTGTGTAAACTCTGCATATGAAAACTTGTCAATAATAATATTATACTGTAGCTCAATTACATTTTACTTGTATTTTTTTCCTTTCATTTTTCTCAAAATATTGTTATTAATTGCTTTATTGTATTAATTTATCACAAAGTAAAAACCTATGCCAAATAAATTTTTAAATCTTATTTAAAAACAAATCTTAATTTTTTTTTTAAGTTTCAGAATCATTTTAAGAACAAATTATCCATACAAAAATTTTTTGCTTTTCAAAATTAATTCTGAAAACAGTTTTACAAAACTTCTTTCCAAGAAAAAAAAAGAACTACCCAAATAAGCTCTTAAGTTTTGCCTTGACTGCTTCATGCCTCTGTTTTCTTATTCCGTTGTTTATATAAAGAGATTCGCCCTTGCAGATTGAATTGAACCCATATTGGCAATATTCAGCCATTTTGATTTCGACTATAGGCATTAGGATGCATTATCTATCTTGGAACACAAATTTATTTCAAAGTTTACCAAATTATTCGCGTAGCATAAAGAAATTATTGTGTATATTAAGTATATGCACACTTAAAAATTAAATTTAATCTGCATGAAGGATTAAATTTAATCTATGTGATAAGTCCCATAAATACGAATGAATTCTGAAATATATCTTCGAACATGCATAATGAGTTGCAGAGAGCTGAACAATGTTTCATTTGTGTTTTTGGGCTGAGTTTACTTTCAGTAATGTTCCAAGCCTTTCTCTTGGATCATGCGGTTGAATTGTTTAATTGGGACAAAGACTCTTCCCATCTAGCCTACAACAATAAATAAAAGAAAGTAGTTGACTATGCTTTTAATTTTTCCAATTTATTTAATAAAATAATTTTATTATTGTAGATTGTAATTTTAATTTGATTAATGTTATATTTCCAACTTAGCTCATTAAAATAACTTGATTGTTTAATATTAATTTAAACCATTAATTTTTATAATTATTAACTTGACAGTTAAAAGTAGAAAGTAAGAGAGACAATTGTTGAGTTTTGTTGAGTCATACAAAATAAAATTTAAAATTATATTTAATTACTTTACTTAAACGATTAATGGGACAAAATTACTATAATTAAACTTAGAAAAATTTCTTTTTGATGAACAAAAAATTAATTATTAAAAGTAAACTAGATGAATAAAATTATCCTATTTAAAACTATAAAAGCTAATTCACTTGAATAAACTAATTATAAATGCAATTAAGCATACAAAATTGTAATAACCAGCTTCCTTAGAGCATAGATTCAAGAATAATAAATACATTTCACATCAACAAATTATATATAATAACAAAGGCTAAATTGTATATAATTTATTTAATTTTTAGATCATATATAAATAAATTTTTTGACTTTGAAAACTTGATAATAAATTTTTTATATTTTTAAATTTGTGCAAATAAACTTTTGTCAATAATTAGTCTGTTATTTTATGTAACACATTAGGAGGTTATATATCTAGAGGATTATTTACATATAATCAAAATTTAATGGAATTATCTGCTAAAAAAATAAAATTTAAGATGATTTATTGGTATTAAAATATAAGCTCTATTAGTGAAATAAATAATAGAATTATCTATATAAATTTAAAAACTTAAAGAGGTTTATTATCAAATTTTAAAAGTAAAAAACTTTGTCTAGATCTTAAAATTTAGTCAAATGATAACCAATGACATTTCTTAGCAAAAGCAAGGTAAAAAAAAAAAAGGAAAAAAATGCAGTTTGTGAGGAAAATTTTCAGTTATGAATTTCAGCAACGAACAGAACAAAAGAAGGGGCAGTAACGCAGAGTGCAAAGCTAACAAAAGTGGTTTATCCGCCGCTCTTTGATAAATCCGCCCCCTTCTCTCCTAACTCCCAACGGACTCCTCGAGGTTTTTCCTTCGTCGCTTCAAAACCTTCATGCTCTCTTCCATATATTTTCTCAGATCACTCTCCCCCTTTCGCCATTGTCATAACTCTCTCTACCCTCTCCAAAATGCAGTCCTCTCTATCACTGTCTTTCTCTCGTAGCTCTTCTGCTCCTACCATTTCCAGATCACACCACTCTTCCCATTGTTCTGCGGTTAGTAATAATGGAAGGCTTTTGAATTTCCGCTTCTGCGGTTTAAGGCGCGAGGCGTTAGGATTCACTTCTCTCAAGCTCAGCGATACGAATCATAGAGTGCAGCTCCCTAGCCATAGACACTTCAAGAAAGTATCAGCTGCGTTGTCCGACAATGGGACTCCTCCTGAATCGTTCGATTACGATTTGTTGATTATTGGCGCTGGCGTTGGCGGCCACGGGGCGGCGCTTCATGCCGTCGAGAAGGTAACATGAATGGCTTGCTTCAATTGATACTGAAATGGGTTATTCTTAGTTCTGAGTTCAGTCGAACTGGCAATTATAAAGTCATATTCATGTGTCGGATTTCAATTCAGATTGGTATTAAAAAGAAGAAGAAGAAGAAGAGAGAAGAAGAAGGATTTTGATAAAGAAGGCAGTTTGCTTCGGTGCCTATATCTAATCGAAAGCTGATTTGTTTTGAACTGAAAATTTCAGCTTAGATCACGTGGCTGTTTTAATTCTTTCCTCAAGAAGCTTACTTACCTAATCCTGAATCTTTAACTGATTTCACTTTTCTCGGTTATATACTCCTGTCTAAAAGAATCTTCCCATGCAATTGAAGTCGAAGCATTATTACGGTGTTTAAGCTGCTTTTATTGACTGAGATTTCTATTTGATAGAGAAGTGAATGCTAAAGTAACTTACACTTGCATAGGAATGCTTTCATAAAAATAGCTTACTTGTTTATTATTTGTTGTACCTAATAAGCTCAGCTCAAGTAAACTATATTTTCTGTTTGCGAGAGAAATTGAAATAACACAGTGACTACAGGGTTTGAAAACAGCCATTGTTGAGGGAGATGTGGTAGGGGGAACATGTGTAAACAGAGGCTGTGTCCCTTCTAAAGCTCTTTTGGCTGTGAGTGGACGTATGCGTGAACTACAAAGTGATCATCACTTAAAATCCTTGGGCTTACAGGTAAAAACATCATCTATCATTTTTCACTAAGTTTTGAAGCTATGACTGTGTTGTAATGCAATTAAAAGATATTGGTTTCACCATCAATTGCTTTTGCTGGTATTATTTATTCCAGGTTTCTGCAGCTGGGTATGACAGGCAGGGAGTAGCTGATCATGCTAATAACCTTGCTTCAAAAATCCGTAGTAATTTGACCAATTCATTAAAGGCACTTGGAGTAGACATACTCACAGGTTTTGGAACAATTTTGGTAAGTGACATATTGTGTTCTGAGGAGTCTGCCATTTCTTAATATGATCAACTTGGAAAAATGAGCCGTTTCTTTATTACCAAAGGCTTGGCCTTAAATCATGAAACTGCCAAAGGGACTGAGTACATTTTTGTTTACCACCTTATTTATGAATCCATGCAGGGTCCTCAAAAGGTGCAAGTTGGATCTTCAAACAACATATTAACTGCAAAAGATATCATCATTGCAACTGGTTCTGTTCCTTTCGTTCCTAAGGGCATTGAAGTTGATGGTACTAATTCATCTTTTTCTTGTCGAGATGTTATTATTTTTTTTTTTCTAATTCTTTTTAGTTTTACACAATTCTGTTGACTTAGGACTTAGCAGGCATGTCTTCCAGCTACAAGATACTAAGATATGCTGTCTATTAATGAACTTGTCAAATCTGTAATAAGTTCAATAATAGAGTACTATGAATAAGTATGGCCAACTTGCAATGGAAAATCAGAATTGATCAATACAGTATCAGAGTTTCCAACTTTTTCTTTTCTATTGATTGATATTATTTAGGACATTAGAGGCTATTGGAATATGCATATTGGGATCTTTATTCTAGATAGAATGAGCCTCCTTCAATTTATGAACAGATAACTTCACCAAAAACAAAAAACTTCAATTATTCATTGTTTCCTATTTAAAATCCCATAAATATACAGCATGTCACTATCAATTATATATGTCTTTTGAAAGTTTGTAATGGGGGCTCACAAATAATTCTCAATCACAATAGGCTTGCATGGTAACTCAACTTATACTTGTGTCACCTTTTCTATTGGTGACAGAGAGGTTTTACTTGTTCTTTTAGTGCCTGGCAAAAATTTCATCAAAGTATAAGCAAGCTGACCTGAACGCCACCTGATTGAAATACATATAAACATATGTCAGAGGGATGACTAAGGAAGCTAGCTTATGGATGTCAGGAATACTATTAGAGAAGGAAGGTCGTTAATTGGCTTCCAATTGGTCTTGCAAACGCAAGACCAACTGGTTAGTTGATGGAAAGTTCAACTACTGTGTATTGGCAGGTGTTATTATTAAGGGCCTTGCGAAAATACATCTTCAAGGCAAGCTAGGAACATGGTGACTTCAATTATGCCACTCTCAGTGATAACTTAATATGAGTTAATATATATATATATATATATATATATATAAAACTGTGATTGGGACCTTTGGCCCTGTAATCGCCACCTGTGCCATTAGACTGGGGGTTCTGTAGGTCCTGTGACTATGACTTCCCCTTCCCCTCTCCCTCACCACAGGTTGAAGACCTCCTATCCTAACCCTGTAAAAAAGTAACATAAAAGTATCACTATCATGTACCCCCTATCCTTAGGAAACAAAACTTCATTAATGATCTAAGGGAAAAAGTCTTAGTGATGATGTGCATATTCAGGTGGTTGAGTAGCAAGACACGGAAAACTATGGATGAGAGATAGCTTAACTGAGTAGAAGGAAAGTGAAGATGGTTTTGTCAAACGCAACATTGAAGTTGTACACACATGAAAAGTGGGAAGATTAAAAGTAAATAGGTTTTCAGGGCAAAGGATCGCACGTTCATGAAGGTGTACTGCGAGCATGAGACATAATGAAGAATTACAGCTATGGGTGTCTGATGAAAAAATATTATTGTGAATGGGATTTCAGACAAAGGTGTTGACAGTTAATCCTGAACTGTATGGAAGGCCATTACCACTTTATATTCAAATGCTACTACCGAGGAAGCTAATGACAAATTTGTGGGTCAACTCCTCTGGCAATATGCTGCTGACCTTGGTTTATGACTTTCTTTGTCATCACAAATGAAAATAAAATAATAAAAGAGAAAGAAAGAAAAAGAATGAGAAGAAGGAAATTTATTTTTTCATATTTACTAGTATAGACATCTAACTTGTAATTTAGCTGTCATTCAGATGTAGAATATTAAAAATTATTATGGTGCTACATGTCCATCATGAGCAGCCCTTGTCACTCTAATCTACAACCTGTTTAATACGCTTGCCTAAAAATTTACATCTTGTATCCCTCTTGTCTGCCATTTTCTGATTTCTTCTTGTCAGATGTATAATGAGTTAATTATTAATGACTGTATAGTTGCTTTTAATGAATATTTACTTAGCAATTAACTGTAGGGAAGACTGTGATTACCAGTGACCATGCACTCAAACTGGAGTCTGTTCCTGATTGGATAGCAATTGTAGGAAGTGGTTACATTGGCCTTGAATTCAGTGATGTGTATACAGCACTTGGAAGTGAGGTAGCACCTCTTTCTGTTTCTTTATTTGTCCTCCATTACTTTTTCTTCTTGAGAAAAAAATCCAAATAACTGAACCTAGGTGTATTTATAGGACATGAAAAATCTCTGTAAAATCATGTACTACTCTATAATTTTTATTAGTACAAGAGTTTGCAGATATGTAGTTTATTCATTGCATAAGGTGTTTAGTTAGCAAGAACAATACTCTGCAGGTTACTTTCATTGAAGCCTTAGATCAGCTTATGCCTGGATTTGATCCTGAAATTAGCAAGTTGGCTGAAAGGATTCTAATAAATCCCCGGAAGATTGATTATCATACTGGAGTTTTCGCCTCCAGGGTAACTAACTACATCTTGTAATTGCTTGATTGAATTTTTGTTCGGAGGCTACTTTGACGTGTCATATTCATGGATTTTCTATAGATCACTCCTGCAAAGGATGGAAAACCAGTTGTCATTGAGCTCATTGATGCAAAGACCAAGGAACTTAAGGACACTTTGGAGGTAATATGGTTTTTTCCTGTGAGTTACACATTTTATCACTTTGTCTTGAAATGGCAAAAATTTTTTCGGAGAAAAAATAATTTATGGGTCAGATCATGTAATTGCTAATGAATCAGATCAGATTTTCTAAAGCTAGACCTAACTAGCGTATTGGCCATCTATTAAACATGAATGAACTGAGTCAATGCATGTAGAGTGAGGCAGACAATTCAAGTCTCAAGGACTGATGCATAACTAGGTTATGCTTTTTTATTTTTCATTCCCCCTTCCCCCTTTGCTGATGGCATAATTGGTCATGCATTGCTTCAGAGACTAGTTGCTTCTCTATCCCTATTGAACTTGTTATTATGGGCTGAAATCCTTAAATATTTGCAGCGTTTGGCTTTACGAGTGTGGCTTCACACTTAAAATCTAAAGTTTACATCAATGGATCAATCTTTGTTTTGTATCTGTTTTTGTTTGTGTATTTAATCACTGGTGGAGATGTTACGAGCTATTGTTGCTGCTTTACTGCAGGTGGATGCTGCACTAATAGCAACTGGAAGGGCTCCATTCACACAAGGACTTGGCTTGGAAAATGTTTGTCTTCCCAATTCCAATATGTTTAAAATGTAAGAGTTTCCCTGAAAAAGTGATCAAACAATTTTGTTGACTTTGTTCCTTCAGATTGATGTTGTAACACAGCGTGGTTTTGTTCCTGTGGATGAGCGCATGCGAGTAATTGATGCAAAAGGCAACCTGGTTCGTTTCCAAATATCTTATTTACAAATTACTTTTTTCCAGCCGTGACCTATGGTTACTGAAACAAGACATGGAATGATAGGTGCCTCATTTATATTGTATTGGCGATGCAAATGGCAAGATGATGCTTGCTCATGCTGCCAGTGCTCAAGGAATTTCAGGTAAGTGCCTAAGTGGTAAATGGTGTAGTTTTGCTACCAACATTTGAGTCTTTTGCTCCCATTTCACTTAATAAAATAATTGTCTTACAGTGGTTGAACAAGTCACTGGAAGAGATTATGTGCTCAATCATTTAAGTATCCCAGCTGCTTGTTTCACTCATCCTGAAATTAGCATGGTTGGATTGACGGAGGTATATATTGAACCTTTTTATTATGAACATGCATGTCAGTTTTAACCATAAATCTCAACTCAGTTCTCTTTCTTATGTACGGTTGGTAGCTCTCTGCATCTCCCTTCTGCTTTCCCACCCTTTTTTCCTATGTAATATCAGTTATATGATAATAACTCTGCTCATCTAATTATCTTCCATTCAAATGAACTAATGAGTTATGACCATATATATGAAATTTGCAGCATCAAGCAAGGGAGAAAGGTGAAAAAGAGGGATTTGAAGTAAGTGTTGCCAAAACAAGTTTTAAAGCTAACACAAAGGCCCTTGCAGAAAATGAAGGGGAGGGACTTGCCAAGGTTATATTTCTTATCTTTTGTTCCTGTACAGAAGATTATGTTAGCGTTAAATGCTGCTAATAAGTTCTCTATCAAAGAGTTTCTGTCATGATATAAGAAAGTTATTTGCTCTTGTGCGAATTGGGATTACTGCTTTACTTGATCTCCACCCTTATCCTTTTTTTCTTGAGATGCATTTTTTACTCTCTCTCACCAGCTTCACGGATTGCTGACTGTCATTTATACTGTTTTCATGCAGTTGATATACAGGCCTGACAATGGAGAGATACTAGGAGTTCATATATTTGGGTTGCATGCTGCAGATCTTATCCATGAAGCATCCAATGCAATAGCATTAGGGACACGAATTCAGGTGAATTTTCCTTCTATTACCGCTATTGTATACATGTGGCATTTAGTTGTAAATGAATGCGCAATTACATACTCCTCTCTGTTGAGATAGTCAGCTATTGATTACATCTTCACAGTTCTTATTTTGTTCATGTCTTTTGATAAACTTACCTGTTAATATCCACAAGAGTTTTCCCGTCTGTAAGATATGCTTGACCATGTTTGTGGTAAAATGCAGGACATAAAATTCGCAGTTCATGCACATCCAACTTTGTCTGAGGTGCTTGATGAGCTGTTTAAATCTGCAAAGGTGAGCTTTCCATAATTCTCTTCCAATATCATACTGAGCACAGCTAATCTAGCCTACTTTATTCTTTTTTGCCCCCTAGATGTTAAAGCATTGACTTATTTTTTGGACCATGGATGTCGATCAAAAAAAGTGACCTGCTTCACCCTAAATTTTTCTAATTTTAAGTTGAGAAAAATCCTCCCTGGCACCATTCTGATACACTGTTATGAAATCATCATTCTCTGATGCCTCATGAAACATCGCTCTGGTCTACGGTGCCTCTAAAGGCACACGATGAATTTGCTTTTTAAATTTCCAGACAGGTGACTTGAGGAGAGGGTGAACATCAGATTAAAATTCTATCACATAGAGAAAAAGAAGAGTTGAATCGCTCACAATACGATACACTTCCACTCATGCACTTGCACACATACACACAGACAGCTAGTTCATTGTGCCTGGTGCATTAACAGGCCTCCTCTTCAATTACTGAGGCAGGTCAAAGTACAAGCTTCTATCCTGGTAAGTGAACCAGTTGCAGTCTAATCTTCAGAGTATAAATTTTTGAAGAAATTTGCTTGTGATAGGGAGTTCCACGATATTACACATCTTCAGACAGAGGACATCAGCACACTAGCATACCTGTAAAAGAAGAAAACTATTTGAGGGAGTCAGCCAATAGCTTCAGAATGGATGAGCGCCATATATTACGTGTTTTGGTATCTTATTTTCTTAGTTTTGTTAGTGCCTGTCATAATTACTTATGTTCATTATTATTGCGTTTTAGAAACTAGTCTTCTTCTCTTACATTACGGCCAACGTTGCTTCACGAGAGGCCTTGAGAGCGGCCTGTTAATATTTTGCGGTGCTTTAGTTTTGAACCCAATAAATACATATGCTCAAATAAATATTTTTCTGTTGATTTCTCAAGTAATTAAAAATCATTTATATAACATTTGGGCAAATGATATATGAAAAAAATTAATATTTTTATGTTATTCAGGAAATTAAATTACTTAAATTTGAAAATTATCATATATTTTATGCTCCAGTCATTTATAAATAAATATTTAAATGCTTAAAAAATAAAATATCCACATGATAGCAATTACATGTGTTGAGCAGTTTTGTAATATCGTTTGGGATTTGAAGTTCCATGTTCGATAGGGAATGTATAGTTGAAGATATGAAAGGGAAAGTTTATTTATTTTGTCCAAATAAATTAATCAACATATATATTGACCTGAACTTGGGGCTTGACCTTTAAATAAATGTCTCTTCAAAGTATATAAATTTCTCATCTTCCACAGGCGGTCATTTATTAAAAAAAAAAAAAAAAGTGATTACACGGTTCAAAGTTTAAAATTCTCTCTTTTTATGTTTCAGACGTGTTCCTATGGAATTGTCGATCTGCTAAATAAATCTTGAAACTAGTTCGAGTTCACTTGTCTGTTTGAAATTTGAATGAGGTTGTTGCCAATCAATAAAAAACTTTCATGGCAGAATGATCTAGTGAAACATCCTCAAATTCTTGAAAAATGATCAAGATGGTGGAGCAGTCCAAAGAAGACGCTTTTTCGTTCTAAAGATAAGAGTGATTTTCGAAATATCAACGTAGTATGCTAATAAAACCGGTCAAACCTAAGTCTAAAATGTCTAAATAAACAAATTATATTTATAACTTAACCCCTAAAGGATAGATTGGTCATTTACTTAGTTCTTGGAAGTACTAATGACTCTTTTTCTTTTTGGCAAAAATCCCCAAATCAATTCCATCATTGCTCTAAATTGAGGAAATCTGAAATCTCTCATTCTTCTCCCATTTCATTCATGAACCCAAACTCATTCGCCACTGCAACACGAGGTGCCAGCAAGGACTGTGAGCTTATTGCAGCGACCCCCCAAGAACGACTGAACGCAGTAGTGAGCTTGCAAGCCAACGCCTTTGACCTCGTTTAACGTCAGCCTATGAGCTACGATTGTGAATAACGATTGTAGCGAGTCTGAATGTCCAACACAACCATGTTTGACATGGTTTACTTTGTTTTTAGTTGTTTGGTTTGATACTTTAAAGCTTAAGCTAGTCGAATTAGTTATTTAACCTTAAATATTTGACTTTGCTTTGTGTCAGTTGTTGCATATTGCAATGTTATTACTGTTTGTTCTTTTTTTCTCATTGTTTTTAAAGGTGGGGTGCGGGATACTTAACATGTGGCCCGTAATACTTTCAAGGACTAATAATGTCAACTTTTATCGAGAAGGGAGGAGCGGTTTTGATGATTATGGTGTATCATAGCCAATTACAAATTCATCCAAAATGAGTTAGGCTAGGTTGGCCCATTTTCAAAATAGGCTAATTATGTGACGGGAAGGAAAAGAATTGGCAGGGTTGGCATGCACAAAAAATGAGAAGGTATACGAGAAGGAAATTGTACACAAAATTTGAGGATGAGGGTAGGCCATGCAAGGTTGGTGGGAATTTTGGAGCTTCTACATGTAGGGCATGTCTGGCATCCCTTACCAACATGCCGTTGTATATGTGGCCTACAACAATGTGAAGCTAGAAGACTTTGTGCATCCCTTCTTCTTTATAAAAGGTTTGGAGGCAGGCTTGCGAGCCTTGTGTGCATCTAATAGTAGGTTCATAATATTAGTTAGGCTATGAGAGTGGGGTAGTCCAACTCATATGGGCTTTGTCATGTATGTGGGGCTTGGCCCATCCATCTAAGAAAGACTCATAATATTGGCCCAATCCAACCTTTGATGGGCCTTGAGTTGGGATTGCCCTGACCCCTTTTGTTTTTGTCTTTTAAATTCAAATCTACATTATATGTTGCTACTTTATACAATATATAAAGAATTAGCCAAAAAAAAGTCTTACTTAAAAAAAAAATTGATTACCAATTTATCATTCAAAAAATTTTAAAATAATGTGATAATATCAATTATCAAAATAAACAAAATTCAAATAACATGTTTGATTGACAAATGAAATATCACATGTATAATATAGTAGTATCATTTAATCATTCAATTGCAATTTGATAATAGATATTTATTTTCATAAGTTATGTGTATAAATTATAAGGTATTACAAGTTGGTTGTAATTTGAAAAAACAAAAAAAGAAAAATTCCTAAAGGGCTAGCCCTAGCCAAAAGAGGCTAAATCCATAGGCCAATATAAACTAAGCCTAAATGCCCATTTACAAAGATAACCTTTGTTATACAAGTCTAGCCCACCCATATTTAGGGCTAGGTTATCCTTATAAGTTAGATCTTTTTTTATTTGAGAATAGATTTCCTTGCATTGGTTGATCATTGTTTAAGAGACCACTTGGAGGTCCAATAAAGCAAAGGAAGGACATTGATAGACTTAGCAATCATTACAAAGCAAAGAGAAAGTATAATAACATTAAGTGGTCAAAGTGTGAAGGAAGTGGTCATAATCAATTTTTTTAAATGGATTGGTTATTAAATTAATGAATTCATTGATTCATAATTTATTAGTTTAACCATAGTTGAATGGGTTATAATTATATATATATATATATATATTCTTTTAATTTTATATAAAAATCTATAATAATAAATAAAAATTACAAACATTTGTCAAAATTTGTTGCAATTTCTATGTAACCTTAATCAAATTGAATTAGATAAGTGGTATTTAAGGAGCATAAAGCTTGTTATGAAATATGGTGAGCATGTTGATTTGGTAAACATAAATATAAGTTTAGTTTCTTTATTATTTTTTATTTAATGGTTTGAACTTTGTATTTAAATGTGTGCTCTATTGGTGATCCATCCAAAAAAACAAAAAAAACCTAGCATTAGTGATAAAGATTACCATCATCTCCAACTTGATGGCAATTATCTCAAATAAAGGAAGATAGTTTTGAAACTGCAGAATTGGCTCACTACTATGGTGCTCAAGTACAAAGAGGTAAGGTTTGGCTAGATCTTAATGAGATCAATGAAATCTCCATGGCCTTTCCATACACTCTTCTTTGTTATTCATCTAATTTTCATTATCATATTTGTTTTCTCCTCTTCTTTCATGGTTATTATTTTTCACTCTTCTACCCTAAGAACTTGTGGAAACCATTAACTAGCTAACCATTAACACCATTGATACACTTGCTTTTTTATTGATTCATTTGATTTTTTAAACAACTAATTTTGTGATTCCATCAAATTGGAACTATAACCAATTCATTAATTTTTTGGCCCAATCGGCCAATCCAATCCAATTTTAAGAACATTAGTTACAATATATATGAAAACTTACAAGAGGCCAATGAAAAAGAAGGTTAAGAGATCAATACACTATAATGCACCACAATCATCAAGGCTACCTTTACCTTCATCATAAAAGATTGACATCATTAATCTCTTAAAATATTTAACATGTTAGCTAAAAAACTAACATGACATAGCAATATATTCTTTTAGAGATAATGGGTTTCAATATCAAAAAGACTAGCATGTAACAATTATAGGCTAACTCATGCAAAGATATGTTGACTAGTGTACATTTTAAGACTTAAGATTGTTAATGTAGTATAGTTTTTACACTATCTTTTTAAGTTGCTAAATAATCCAAGTAGTTCCATAAAATAACTTCATGCTTGTTCAACTATTCTAAGTCCTTTAAAAGAAAGAATTTATATCACAAAAAAGAGACATTTCAATTTTTAAAAAAATAAACAAGACATCAAGTTTGTTATCCAACAATTGAAATGATTTGGACATAGAATAAGTTTACTTTTAATTAAAATGTTCCCACCAATTAACATCCCTCGCTCATACCTTTTAGCTTGTCATATAGAATCTTCCTTCATGGAATGTGATTCTCTACTACTGTTGCCAAAGCAATATTACATGTTGCTTGAGAGATCCCAACCGCCCGCCACATCCAAAGGATGAGATTCAACTGCCTTTCCATTAAATTCAATGATAAGTGCATATTTTATAATTAAATAGGTGTAGATTTTGGGATATAGAGGATTAAGTTTGTAAATATTTTATACCTATTTAACCTATCTTATATCTTTTTCTCCTAAATTTAATTCTTAAATAAAAATAAAATTTGGATAGAAAATTATGGGTTAAAGATAAATATAAGATATAAAATTTTATTAGGATTAGAAACTAAAATTTAAATTACTTTATTTTATTAGTTATTTTGTTATTCCTAGTTATCTTTTTGTTAGAATTTAATAATTATGTTTTTGTTAGGATTGGAATTTAATATTATCTTTAATTATTAGAAGTTATTTTTCATTAGGATTAGGATTTATTATTAGAAGTTAACTTATGAACTCTATATATAGTCCATAGGAATTAATATTGTAAACCTTACCACTAATTGAAGAATAATAAGTGTTTTTCAGATTCTAAAAAGAAGGGGGCATCTAATCACTATTCTGAGTACATCTCGAATTCTCTTCGAGATATTTTGAGCTCGTGGGAGCAACTTTGAAGCTGAGTGCAAAAATTTTTGAGAGTATTAAAGCTAAATCAATTTCTTTTCTCTATTCTTATGATTGATTTTTCATAATTAGGGATTTTAGAACAATGTTATTTGTAAATTCTTCAATTATGTGTTTCCAAATTTTCCAATTAGGAATAGGAGTGCAGCCCAATTGGGAACTAGTTTCTACTATTTGTTTTGACTCTTTATGAATTTTTATTTATGAATATATTTTTAAATTTCAATTATATCTATTTCTCTCATGTTTAATATTGATTTTATGATTGCCCACCATTAAATCAAATATATAGGTGATTTTGATACACTGGGAGGTGAAGAGAGAACTTAGATCTAAAGAAATAGATATAAATATTTAGACTAAAGATAGTTCTAGAGATTTGTGGTGACTTAAAACTATTGATTCATGATTTAATTAGTTGTTTGGGTATCTTGGAAAAGAATTCAACTCTAATTAAATACGGACTAGTAATTTTGAAAAATATTAGAACACTTTAAAATAGTTGTCACTCTAATTGCTTAAAAGTCAATCTGACGAGTAGAAATTAGTAATCTATAGGATAAATGCTGAACTCCAACACTTTTAATGATTGTGTTCTTCTTATAATTAATTATTGCTTGCTTTTATTTTTCTAATTTCTACATACTCTCATCAATTAATTATTTTATATCATTTTTTCAACTATTAATTATTTGAATTAGTAAAAGCGCAACTTCTTTGTGGGTTCAATCTCAAAATACTCTATGAATTTCTACTACACCAATCCCATACACTTGTAGGAGTGATCAAGTTTTTGGTGCCGTTGTACTAATTCTTTAATTTTTAGTTTTATTTCATTTTTGTTTTTTCTTTATCTTATTTTCCCTTTAATGCAATTGTAGAGTTCTTGTGACTTAAATTTGACTCTTATTAATTTAAAATTTGAACAATTTCCAAGAAAAATAGAACGTAAAAAAGAAGAGAGATGGCTGGCGATGAAAATAATCGAAATAATGATGATGTTGCTGCTATTATTGCGGAGCCATATGTTACGTTCCAGGATATTCAATGCCCCTTCATCACTTCCAATCTGTCATGCATTCAACTAAGCTGTGCTATGCGTAATTATGAATTAAAAAATATTCATTTAAATGCACTACCTACTTTCAATGGGCATCAAACTGAAGACGCCTTACGCCTTGGATTTTATATGGAGTTTTACGCAATAATTGACACACTGCCACTAAATGCCCTATCAAATAATGACTTAAAGTTGCAGTGCTTCCCATACTGTCTAAAGGGAGAAGCTTGTCAATGGCTTCTACGCTTGCCAAAAGCTTCTATAAGATCTTGAACTGAGATGTATGAGCAATTTATATTGAAATATTACTCTCCTTAGAAAACTTTAGAATTAAGGGACAAGATCCACTTCTTCACCTGAAAAAATGGTGAATTATTTCATGAAGCATGGGAACATTATAATTTCCTTACAAGCCAATGTCCCTATCACCAATTTCCACATATACTCTTGATTGATTTTTTCTATGATGGGCTTAGTTTTGAATACCAATCAAAAGTTGATAATGCAACCCATGGTGATCTAAGTAATATAACTACTGAAGAAAAAGAGGATATTTATAAAATGTTAGTAGCAAATTCTAGGTAGAAGGCGGTTTAAGGAAGGAGGGCGATGGCTAACGAAGTTACTACATCTGATGTCTCTCATGAACTATGGGATTTAACAAGGAGTTTAAATTTATTATTGAAAAATTTTAATTATATTAATTCCCTTTCTTTTTATACTACTAATAATTCTCTTCATATAGGTTATGATGGTGACTATGTGGAGGAGGCCAATTATATGGGAGTTGGAGCTAATAAAGTTAATTTTAAGAATGACCTATACTCCAGCACATACAACCCGGGGTGGAGAAATCATCCAAATTTCTCTTGAAAAAATTCTGCCCCTCAAAGGCCACAAGTACCACCAGGCTTCCAACAACAAAGAAACACAATTGAGGATCGTATAATAAAGTTAGAGAGGGCTTTAGCTCAAATGGCAACTCATCAGGTAAACAACATAAAGAATATGAATCAAGAGATTGACTAACTTAAATAAGCAGGTGCTTCAACTCAAACTTTTATGAAGAATATAGAATCACAGATGGGCAATTTTATGAAAAATATGAAAGCTTAGATAAGTAATTTGGCTAGCTTACTCACTGGAAATAGTCAAAATAAGTTCCCGAGCAATACTAAAGTCAATCCAAGGGAAGGAGTCATGGTAGTCACTCTACCACATAGGAAAGAACTCCAAGAAGTTGATAATGAGGCTAAAAAGGTATCTAAAAAGGTAAGTGAGCAGAAAAATGATGAAGATGAGGAAGTAATTGAAGTACCTAAAGCTAATATTGCGACTCAGAGTAACCCTTCTCCTTCTGAAGTCAAACCTTATGTACCTCCCATTCTATATCCCAAGTGTCTTTAAAAGAAAGTTCTAGATTCAAGCTTCTAGAGATTTCTTGAGATGTTCAAGAAAATTCAAATCAATATTCCCTTTATAGAGGCTATCACACTTGAAAATGTGACCGCGTGGCACTTAAACAAAGAAAATTTCTGAAAAGAAATTTTGATTCAATTTCCAAAGAAAATGAAAACTGGAATTAAAATTAATATAAGTAGTAGAGTAGCCACCAAAATTTTAATTTTTGAAAAGGCAAAACTTTGGAAAAGTCTTTTTATTTGGAAAATAAGAAAAATGGTCTACGAACCAGAGAATAAGTTCGGGAGTCGATTGTAAGTTGGGAAGGTGTTAGGCACCCTACAACACCTGTTGCTAAGAACGGTTATCCTAAATCAGTTGTGCAAAATCAATATGGCCTTTAGTCTACTTTAATTCTCCTAACAAATCATATGCAAGCTAAGAAATAAAGATAAAGGAAATAAAGTTAAAAAAGAAAAAGAAGAAGGAAATTAAAGAAGAAAAATTAGAAAAGACAAAATGAAAGAAAAGAAATTAAGGAAATGAAAATTGAACAGAAAATTTTATTTACAAGGGTGGACTTGACCTAAGATAAAAGCCTAGAGCATACGTACCCTTTAGAGGGATCAAAGTTCACGTAGTTCGAATGGTGCTGGGTTTGTTTGTTGTTTTTTTTTTTAAGAGTTTTTTTTATTTATTTTTGTTTTTGCTTTGTTTTTTTTTTTTTGGTTTGGTTTTTTTTTTATTTTGGATTTTTTTTGTGTCTGTTATTTGTTTTTGTTTTTTTTTAATTTTAGTTTTTATTTTTTGTTGTTTTGTTTTATTTATTATTTTTTTTTACTAACTTTTTTTTTGGTGAAAAGATAGGGAAAATAAAAATTACTTTTCTCTTTTGACAAATAAAATGAATTTAGAATTGGTTGATATGTTTTAATTTGCTAAAGGTAAAGTTCGTTTTACATCTTTCTTTTCTTGCATTTTCAATCTTTCTTCTCTTTTTTCATTCATTTTTTGTTTTTCATTTTTCCTTTTTTTTCTCTTCTTTTTTTTTTTTTTTTGATTTATTGTTCTTGCTCTTGTTTTATTATTATTTTCTTTATTGTTTTGTTTTTGTTTGGATAAGTTTTTATTAATTCTTGTTTTGTTTTGTTTTATCTTGCTTTTTTCTCTTCTTCCCCCTTCTTTTTTTTTTTATGATGAATGAAAACAAGTAAACATCACTTTTGAGTTTTTTTTTTTCCGCAAGTAACCTTAGAAGTGATTTAATTTGCCAAAACCAAATTAATCCTCCTTCTTTATTGCTTTTGAGTTTTTTTGCGAATAACCTCAGAAGTGATTTAACTTGCCAAAACCCAATTAATCCTACTTTTTTATTTTATTATTATTATTATTTATATATTTTTTGATTAATCTTTAATCTTTTTAGTCTTCAACAAATTTTTTTTTTAATTAGATCCCAAATTTCATTTAGGCAGAAAATTTAAGAAGAATTCATAAAATTAAAAGAAAATTAACCATCTCGATATTGCTTTTTCCCTCATTTTGTTTTTTTCTTTGTTTTTTTCTCCTTAGGGGTGCCCTTCACCCCTTTTTTTTTTTTTAAGGAAAACTTTTCCTTTCTTAAAACTCTTTTCTATGTTTTTTCTTCATTTTTTTTAAACCAAGATTTACCTTATACAGGCCATAGGAACCCCAAAATCAAGATCTTGCCTAAAGTCCTTTCTCACTTTTCATTCTTCCCTTTTTATTTATTTATATATATATATATATAAATTTTTTTTTTACTTTATCATAAACCTAATTTTGAAATTTTCTTCTTCTTTTTTTGGAAATTCATCATCATTTTTTTTCTTTGAAACAAAACCAAATTATACATGGGCTATTGAAACCCAAAAATTCATTTGCACGCGAACAAGGAAATCTCGTAGGCACCAAGGGTCCTTATTGTCCCACATGGTACCATGGATTGACCTATACGTCTGAGGGGACAAGAAATCCCACGCAGTAATTCTAGATGGGAAATAATGAGAAGAATAAAGAAAAAAAAATAAAACAACATAAAACCAAGTAAGATAAGCAAGACTAAAAATGAGAACAAAATAAAGAATGACCAAAGGATGACATGAATGGCCAGATAATTGGTACTTATATGCCTTGGACATCTATTATTATTATAGACATGTCTTGCGTCATGCGAATGGAAAGCAATGAGTCAGAGGTATAGTTTTCTTTTTCATCCTTTGAGTCCTTCGTCTAAGAATAAATCAAATGCCCTACCCAACCAATACGTATGGAACAAAAGGGGTCATGAAGTGGAATTGGCACCAATGCTAGCAACGGGTTGCCTGTATAATATTAATAGCAAACCATGTTCACCTAAGCTATGGAATCCCTAACAATATGGCTATCTCCATCAGTTCAGAATTTGGATTAAACATTTCTCAGAAGACATCCATATCAAACACCAGCTTCGAAATATACAACTGTTTATCATAAAACTATAGCCAGGGGAAACCTAACCAGATCCAGCAACAGTTTATATAATCAAACGCAAAAGCTTAACTCAAATTTCTCTCAGGCATTCCGTCGAACACCTACTGAGCATATCTTCAAATATACAATGAATACAGTATTTCGAATTCCAATTTTTCCATTTCGATTCTACATCATCGATGATCACAAATAGAGCAGACAATCCAGTGGCTTACTTGTAGGGATGGTGGTTGAAGGATGAATTCTTCAGTTTCCAACGCTACCTTAGCTCTCGTTTTTCTGCCTCTGCTCCTTAAATCCAGAGACCTCCTCGGCCTCCCCTCTGATTCTCAGTTTTTTTTTTCTGGTCTCTCTCTCTCTCTCTGTTCCTCTTTGCCTTCTTCCCCAATCTCTCCCTTTCAGCTCCCGATTTTTTTGTATTTTCGGTCTCCTTCTCTATCTCTTGGTTTTTTGATTCCCTTATTTCTTCCCCTCCGAAAAAAAAAAACCTCTCGCTCTGCTCCCCGGTAACCTTTGCTTCTCCCTGTGGCCCCTTCAGTTCTCGAAGGCTTTCTCTCCTCCTCTGTTTCTCACTTTTTTTCGATCCCCTTGTCTCTCTTCGCTCTGTCCTCTCCTCCTCCGTCTCTCCAGCCCCTTTAATCTCCCCCTCTCTCGGTCTGCATCAGGAGCCTTTTTTCGCTACCTCTCCCTTCCTCGATCCCTGTTTTCCATCTCCCTTTCCATTTCTGCGTTGGTCATTCTCTGCATTTAATGGTGAAAGAGACTGGAGGGAAGGTCCACGCCTCGAGCCCGTCGCTGCAGACCTTCTGCCCCTTTCCTCGCCGACTCTCCCCCTCTCTCGGTCTGCATCAGGAGCCTTTTTTCGCTACCTCTCCCTTCCTCGATCCCTGTTTTCCATCTCCCTTTCCATTTCTGCGTTGGTCATTCTCTGCATTTGATAGTGGAAGAGACTGGAGGGAAGGTCCACGCCTCGAGCCCGTCGCTGCAGACCTTCTGCCCCTTTCCTCGCCGACTCCTCTGAAACACTACCAAGACTTCTTGCCATTCTTGTGTTCCTCTTAGCAGACCTTTTGGCCTTTACCCCTATCTAGTTCCTTTTTCGGGTTGTCCTTTCTGCTGGTTGCAGGGGATGTAATACACTGAAGGAGGTTGGGTTCCTGCGTTTTGTGGTCTTGGGGTTAATCGGCCGGGTGTTGGGCTGTGGGTTTTCTCTGAAACTGGGCTACCTATATTTGATCTTTATTAGTCTAAGTTTTTTTCCTAATGGGCTTGGGGCAACTGAAATTTTCGGGATAGATTAGCCCGGCTTTCCTTTTTGGAATCTTGATATTCATTCTTTTTACTTCCTTTTTTTGTTTCTTTACTTTTTTCTTTCTTTCTTGATTTTTGATTTTTTCTTTTTCTTTTTATTTTGATTTTTTTAAAAAATTAATTATATTTTTTTCGCTGAATCTTTGTTTTCTATGGATTTGGGTTTTTTTTCTTATTCCTTCCTTTTTATTTTACTATTTTGATCTTTGTTATGCCCGGACAAAATACGGTATTCACAGTTACCCCTCTTTACTTGTTTCTTAGGCAATGAGATTGAAAATATAACTTTTAGTATTTTACATAAGGAACAAGTAAAGATAAGAACACGTATTTTGTCTAAGATGATTTGATTGCCTTTTAACAACAAACAAAATGAGAGAATGATCCAAACAAAATATGGTGTTTACAGGTTGCCCCTCTTTACTTGTTCTTTACGTGAGGAGATTAAAAATGCAATTTTAGATATCCTTAACTTAAGAATAAATAAAGATGAAAACACGTATTTTGTTTAGAGAGTTAAGAGAGCAAAGTGAGTTAACTTACCTGGTCTATGCAGGGCTTGGAAAGGGTGCCTGGCCTATGCAGGGCTTGAAAAGTGCCTGGCCTATGTAGGGCTTTAAGGGTGCCTGGCCTATGCAAGGCTTGAAAAGTGCCTGGCCTATGCAGGGCTTTAAGGGTGCCTGGCCTATGCAGGGCTTGGAAAGTGCCTGGTATATGCAGGACTTTAAGGGTTCCTGGCCTATGTAGGGCTTGAAGAGTGTCTGGCCTATGCAAGGCTTGAAAAGTGCCTGGCTTATACAGGGCTTTAAGGGTGCCTGGCCTATGCAAGACTTGAAAGGGATGCCTGGCCTATGCAAGACTTGAAAGGGATGCCTGGCCTATGCAGGGCTTGGAAAAGTGCCTAGCCTATGTAGGCTTTAAGGGCGCCTGGCCTATGCAGGGCTTGAAGAGTGTCTAGCTTATGTAAGGCTTGAAAAGGATGCCTGGCCTATGCAGGGCTTGAAGAGTGCCTGGCCTATGTAGGGCTTGAAGAGTGCCTGGCTTATGCAGGGCTTGAAAAGAATGCCTGACCTATGCAGGACTTTGAAAAGTACCTGGCCTATGCAGGGCTTGAAAATGGTGTCTGGCTTGTGTAGGGTTTTAAGAGTGCTTGGCCTATGCAGGGCTTGAAAAGGGTGCCTGGCCTATGTAGGGCTTTGAAATGGGTGCCTGGCCTATGCAAGGTTTTAAGGGTGCTTGGCCTATGCAGGGCTTGAAAAGTGTCTGGCCTATGCAGGGCTTGGAAATGGTGCCTGGCCTATGCAGGGCTTTGAAATGGGTGCCTGGCCTATGCAGGGCTTTAAGGGTGCCTGACCTATGCAGGACTTGAAGAGTGCCTGGCCTATGTAGGGCTTTGAAGAGTGCCTTTTTTTGGGGAAATTTTCTAAGTTTAAAAACTTTACTTCATTTATCTAAATTTCATACAAGATAATGCACTTATATGAAAATGTGCAATGTGTGCAATGTATGCAATATGCTTGACTTTTGAGCTTAACCACTCAATTTTGCTCCAATATGAGTTCAGGGTTCACATGAGATGTACATGTATGAGATGCAAAAAGCATATGTGATATTTTGTTTCATGAGATGTAAATATTTGCTTTTAGCCTTGCCCCAACGTGAACCAATATGCATGAAAGATGCTTTATTTTAATGAAATGCCAAATTTCATTTCTTTTTCATTTTTGTTTTGCCCTAAAGTAAACTGGGATTATCTGATATATGCGAGTGTGAGATGCATGATGCATATGAGATGTTGTAATTTATGAGCTGTACATTCTTTGAATTTTTTAGTTTAAAAAATTTATTTTCAAGATATGCACAATTTATACAAGCAAAGTTAACTCCAAATGGAAAGAAAGATGGGATATTATCTTTAAACATCCTTCAATTGATTTTAAGTTTTGAAAATCCCATTTCTTAAAACAAATAAGATCACCTCAAAGGAAGAAAGGAAGAGAAGGAGCATCGTTTCTAAATGTTTTTAGATTAATTTTGAATTTTAACCCCTTTATTTTTTTGTTTTAATTTATGCAAACAAAATCATATCAAATGAAAAAGGAAAGAGAAAGGGCATTATTTCTGAATGTCCTTAAACCAATTTTGAATTTTGGGACTTTTTATTTTTATTATTATTTTTTTGGAAAATGAATTGATGAGAAATAATGTGATCTTTTTTAGTTTTTTTTTTAATGAATTGATGAGACTAAATGTGATCCCTTTTTCTTTAGTTTGTTTTTTTTAATCAATTTGACTTGGAAGCAAAAAATACTTCATCTATATACAAATTTAATACAAGCATGTGATGCATGAAAAATCTCAAAGTTTGTCAAAATATAGGATTTTTGGCCATTTATATTTGAAAAGATTTTTCACACTAGCTCTTCGCTTGTCTTGGTGAGAAAAATTGAGCTTTTGATTATCCTACCAAATTTACCTTTTGTTGTTTAGATGAAGGAATTTATTAATAGCTTTTGGCTAGCCAAAAATGCCCCTGAAGGAGTATCCTAAGCTAAGAAGACCCTAGACTCTTGCTTTGACTCATTTCTAAATAATTTTCTCCAAGTGGTTTGTTTGCCATCAACCTTGGACTATTAACTTGACAAGGCAATCTCCTTTCATCAACTCTTCATCGTTAATGCTTGAAAGGTCAGTAAGTTAAATCCACACTTACTTCATTTAACAATGTTAATGCAGTCATGTGTTAAGGGATACAAATACCTGAGCTTAAGACAGAAAATAGCCCTTAACATTAAAGGGATGCAAGGGCTAGTGAAGAATGGGGGTCATGTAAAATGTTTTGGGAGTGGAGAAATGGAATAGACAATGGCTTAGCATAATGTACCAGATTGGGAAGATGCCCCAATTCTGCACTTGAAGTATTCTCCTTTGGACAATAAAGAGTGAGATGCTAAGGATATGGATATGATAGGATAGAGAGAAGCTTTACTTCTGAATTTAAACTCCTTTTGACCTTTCAAAATTTCTCTTTAGAAATTTTCTTTGTTTAAGCGCCACGCAGTCGCATTTTCGGGTATGACAAAGGCGTTAGCAAAAATGCTTGCTTATGCCAAATACATTAAGGAGCTGGTTTCAAATAAGAAGAGGTTGGAAGAATGTGCCATGGTAACACTTATAGAGGAATATAGTGTAATTCTACAAAAAAAAGCTGCCACTTAAACTGAAAGATTCGAGGAGTTTCACTATTCCTTGTGATATTGGTTCTAATACTATGAAAATTGTTTATGTTTTAGTGCTAGTGTTAACTTAATGCCTTATTCTTTAAGCAAGAAACTTGGGATGATAGATATCAAGTTAATCAATGTGACTCTCCAACTCGCAGATAGATCACTCAAATATGAAGTGTAGATGAGGATGTCATAGTTAAAGTCTGTAAACTTTATATTCCTGCAAATTTTATTATTTTAAATATTGAGGATAATTGGAATGTCTCGCTAATTTTAGAGAGACCAGATGCAGCTTTAATTGACGTACCTGCAAGGAAATTAATTTTTAGAGTTGGTAATGAAAATGAGGTATTTCCTATAATGACCCTAACTTTTAATAATCATAATTAAGGTTAAGTACGTGATTACTAACCATAAAATTTCAATTAGAGTTGAAAGTCATTACAACTAATTATATTTAAAAAATGTTAGGAAATTTGAACCTTAATGTTATTAAGGTCATTAATTAGGCAACCACAATTATTCAAATATGCAAGTGAATTTAACCATTAATAAGGAGCCTTTGATTCTTCCATCCATTAATTCCAACTCATAAAATTTTTTTACAAATGTTTCTAAATCATTCCTTAGTATTACCATAAAAAAAATTAAAGTTTCTAGGTGAATACGAGAAATTGAGCACCTTCGCTGCGCTAAATCCCCTTTCGCCACGGCTAATTACTCTCGGATTCAAGTCCTTACACCTCCATAAATTTCACGCATTTTGCTGCAGCTAAATACCCCTTTCGCCGCGGCCAAATACCCTCTAGAACACCCCCAAACTTGCTTTCCAGACTTAGCCGTGGCTAACATCACTATTCGTCGCGGCCAATTTCTCTCTGTTTTCTTCCCTGGCAAGTTCGCCACATTTGGCCGAGGCCAATTAAATGTTGGCCGCGGCTAATTCCTCTCTGTTACCATTTGGCCGAGGCCAATTAAATCTTGGCCTCAGCCAATTCCCTTCTGTTCCTACAACTCTCAAAATTTCATCTCATGCTCTCCAATTCCCCCTCTAGCAATACTATAAGCCACTTTAGCTTAGTTTGTGAAGATTTAGTGTCTTTCTTTTACCTAATCTACCTAACATATCTATCATTACCCATTCAAAATTCAAATGTGGATCCTTAACCCTCTAGCTACCATAAACTAGTGAGTTCATAGATTAATGACAGCAAAATGTATTATGGTCACAAGGTGCATGGGGTCAATGCTTAATGTTCATATAAAATCAAATCACTTATCCATTATTAGCCAATTACAATCATAATGTTCAATTCTATGATAATCAAGTTACATATACAATCCCTATACTTGGCAACTCATGATGCAATGCAGCAATGATACAAAACTAGCAATTTAGTTACAATATATTTTGTCAAAGCTCCCAAACCTATGTGCTACCAAACCATTTAATGATCTTCTATTAATTTTCTCCTTGCCACTAAGAGGTCCAGTCCTTGAAAATATTAGGTCATAACGGGGTGAGATATACAATCTCAGTAACAAAAGGAAAATTTTCATATATATATACAAGTTAATCAATCCAATGCAATTTCATGTCATCAATACCAGAATCATAAATTCAATTCGCAAATGAACTAGTTGAACTACCAATGACTACTGTCCCATACCAGCAATCATACACAACATGTTAATGGCCAATAACACCGGGAGAGGTCCGTCCACGGCACCTACTCCATAATGAGCACAACTAGGGCTCAGTGCATTGAGGTCTGATCACAACCCAGTGCTTGATCGAAGCACATGCACGGGTGGCAGTCGCACCACAGCTCCACCATGGACTCACAAGGTCCAATTACAATAACAATCAAGTAGTCAACCAGACATTTAGCATTTTAAAATCAAGCATGTATAACAAATAACAGATTAACATGAGCATATACATGGAATTAGAAAAATAACCCCAATTACCTCAATGAAGCCAATTACTCTTCCCCTAGCTACCATAATAATCCAAATGCACACCAAGCCTATAACAAGCATAATTATCATCATTTCTAATCACAATCAAATATCCAAAGAGTTGAACTACTAATGATAGACTAGAGGTTACTCACCTAATTACCAAGGGATTTAATTTCAAATTCCAACTTTCCCACACCAAAAATTGTCATAGTTCACTCCAATTTCTAGGTAATTTCATATGAAACCAAAGCCCATATCATAGGTCAACTATAGAAGTCTCAAACTAATAGAAAGTGCATCAAAATGGGAAGGAGATACTCATTTAACAACACCCATAGCCTCACCTCCGAAAATCCACCATGGAAGCACCAAAATTAGCATTTCAATCATCAAGCCCAGAAAATTCAATTTTCTACCATTATCTCCTTGTAATCTCACACAATAACAGAACCCATTATGATAATCCATCCTTAGGGGCATTTTTCATCAAAGTAATATACAAAATGGAAGGGAAATGCTTACCTAATCATCCCTCTAACTTCCAACTCCGAAAATCTTGTAAGGAATCACCCAACACCAAGTTTCAGATTTGAGAAGAAGATGAAAATGCTTAAAACCAGAAATTAATCATACCAAAATGAAGAGGAGGATGAGAGGGTCAAGTTATATATAACTTACCTTGGCTAAATCATCCTCTAGGAGTAAAAAATGGAGCTTCCATGTTGGTAGAACCCTAGCCTCCCTTAAACCTCCGAATTTTCTCCCTTGCCTCTTGTGTTTTCTGCTGAATGGGGAGGGAGGTTGCTAATCCTTTAGGATTTTTAATGAGAAATGGGCTAACCCATAAGCCTAAGGTCCAATTGGGCTCATCTCTAGTGATTGGGCCATGGTTTAATGAATGGGCTGCAGAAAATTTAAAGCTAAAAGTGGAATGTGCTGACTCAATGGCCCAATTCCTTGTAAGTTCAGATTTTTATACTTGTTGAGCTTTGTTTGGTGAGGTGGGTTGCAGAACACTTTGAGTTTAAGTGAAGTATGCTGACCTTAAGGCCCAAATTCTAGTGGGTTCAAAGGTTGGTGTTAGTCGGGCTGAATCTCATGAGTTGGGCTTCATAGTTGTAGTTGGGTTAGGCCAAATTTCAAGAGTCAATCCAACTTGGGTCTGCATAATATGTGTTGGGCCAACTATAAGAGCTTATGTAAATTAGGTCTTAGGCCTCTATTTCATTAAATCAAATTGGGCTATTGCTAGGTGATCTCTTTTGGCCCAAGTCTTATGATAAGGAGTTGGGCTTGCATATGAATCATTGGGCCTCCATAAATCCTTATCCATGACTTATTCAAATTAAATCTTGGGCCCCAATTAGGCTTTAACCCAAATGAAATCTTAAACCTATATTACGAACTTATTTCTCTATAAATTTTCATTCATAAAGCTTGCCCAATTATTTCATGATAAGTATTCTTAATTAGTCCAAATATATTATTAACAGCTTAATTAATTTCGAGGTGTTACATTTCCAGTATCTAAGGTTACTAAATTTTCCTCTTTTGATGAAACTATTTTTAAGATTGATATTATTGATATACTTGCGCAAGAACATTTTAATAGGTACTCATATAGTGACACCCTTGAGGTATGAATTGCATTGAGCTTTAGTGAAAAAGAAGAGGGTGGGGATGATTTTATAAAAACAATAATGAGTTTTGAAGCTTTTGAAATTGAAAATAAATGTTATAAAAAGCAATACAAGGATTTAGGATTAGGCAATTTATTGTCCTTACCTCCCCTAAACTCACCACCTTCTGTTGAATTAAAACCCCTTCCCTCCCATTTAAAATATGCATTTTTGGGTGATTCTAACACTTTTCCTATTATAATTTCTTCAACAATTTTAAACAGGAAGATATACTGTTAAGGGTCCAAAGGGAGTTTAGGCCAACCATCAGATGGTCTATTACGAACATAAAAGGGCATTAGTCCCTCTATTTGTATGCATAGAATCTTTATGGAGGAAAATTATACACCCAAATTGCAACCATAAGGAAGACTCAACCCCCGTGTGAAGGAAGTAGTTAGAGCGGAAGTCTTAAAATTGATCAATTCAGGTATTATTTTTCCTATCTTTGATAAGCCTTGGGTAAGTCCTGTGTAAGTAGTTCCAAAGATGGAAGGTACAACTATGGTGAAAAATGATAAGAAGGAGTTTATCCCCACACGAGTGGTCACTGGGTGGCATATATGTATAGATTATAGAAAATTAAATAAAGCAACATGAAAAGACCACTTTCCTCTTCCATTTGTTGATAATATGTTGGAAAGGATAGTAGGGAATGCTTATTATTATTTTCTAGATGGTTACCCTGGGTATTTTCAAATACTAATAGTATCAAGGATTAAGAGAAAATAACTTTTACTTACCCCTATGACACATTTGCTTACTGTAAGATGCCCTTTAGGCTTTATAATGCTCCTGCTACTTTCTAAAGATGTATGATAGCTATATTCTCTAATATGGTAGAAGATATAATTAAAATTTTTATGGATGATTTCCTCTAGATTTGGTGATACTTTTGAATTATGTTTGACTAATCTTTACAAAGTTTTACAGAGATATCAAAAGATTAACTTTGTGCTTAATTCAAAAAAATGTCACTTTATGGTGACTGAACATATAGTCTTAAACCATAAAGTTTTTTGAAAAGGGAATTGAGGTGGATAAAACAAAGGTTGAAATTATTGAAAATATTCCTCCACCCACCTCATTAAGAGTATAAGGAGCTTCGTAGGTCATTCTATAGAAGGTTCATTAAAAATTTTGTTAAAATTACTAAACCTCTTACTAACTTTCTTATGTAGGATACCCCTTTTATTTTTAATGAAGCTTGTTTGAATGCATTAATAAATTAAAATCTACTTTAATTTTTGCCCCTATAGTTGTTCCTTCTTATTGGAGTCTCCCCTTTGAAGTCATGTGTGATACTAGTGATTCTGCTATAGAGATTGTTTTAGGACAAAGAAAGAATAAGAGCTTACATGTCATATATTATGCTAGTAAGGCCTTAGATGGAGCACAACTTAACTATGCTACCACTGAAAAAGAATTTTTAGCTGTGGTTTTTACATTTGAAAAATTTAGATCTTAACTTTCTTGTTCTAAAGTGATTGTTTATACTAATTACCAAGTTTTAAAATATTTAATGAGTAAAAAAGATGCTAAAACTAGATTGATTAGATAGGTGCTTCTTTTACAAGAATTTGATGTTGAAATTAAAGATAAAAGGGTGCAGAGAATCTAGTTGTAGATCATCTCTCTTGACTAGAGTATTTGCCCCAAAATAATATTCCTATAAATGAAGAGTTCCCATACGAGAGATTTTGAATGGTTAAATCCTTACTTATTCCTTGGTTTACAGATTTTGTTAATTATATTGTTATAAGTATAATCCTTAATAATATGAATTCTCATCAATGAAAGAGGTTCCTAGTAGAAGCAAGACATTATCTTTGGGATGAGCCACTCCTCTTTAAAAGGTGTCCCAATGGGATTATACGGAGATGTGTACCAAATGAAAAGATGGTCCCTATTCTTGAAGGATGTCATTCCTCACCTTATGGAGGCCACCATGCGCTTGATAAGACGATAGTCAAAGTGCAGTGGGTTCTATTGGCCCACACTATTCAAGGATGCAAGAACTTTTGTGACAACTTGTGATAAATACCAACGAATAGGTTTTATTGGTAAGAGACATGAGATGCCCCAATAAGGTATATTAGAAGTTGAACCCTTTGATGTTTAGGACTTAGACTTCATGGGGCCTTTTCCTCCCTTATATGGTAATATCTATATACTTGTTACTACTGATTATGTTACCAAATGGGTAGAGGCTGTTGCATTACCAAATAATGAAGTGCCTAGCGTGGTCAAGTTTGTTAAGCAGATTTTCTCTAGATTTGGCATTCTTAAGGCCATCATATGTGATAATGGAGTGCATTTTAGGAACCATAAGTCCAAGTCCTTGTTGAGTAAGTATGATTGTCACCTTAGTGCTAGCATTACATATCATCCACAAACTAGTGGTTAAGTTGAAGTCTCTAATAGAGAGTTGAAAGGCATATTAGCAAAAGACTGTAAGTGCATCTAGAAAGGACTGGTCTATGAAATTGAATGATGCATTGTGGGTATATAGGATTGCATATAAAACACCCTTAGGTATGTCCCTCTATAGGCTAGTATATGGTAAGTCATGTCATCTTCCTATAGAGATTGAGCATCGGCATATTGGGCTATGCGTGCTTTGAATTATGATTTGAAAGCTGCAAGTGAAAAACGTCTTCTGCAACTTAATGAGTTGGATGAGACTAGTAGGGAGTCTTTTGAGAATGCTCATATGTACAAGGAAAGAACTAAAACTTGACATAACTAAAGAATTCTTAAGAAAGAGTTTAAAATTAGGCAAAAAGGTTTTATTATTTAACTCTCGCTTGAAACTATTCCTAAGTAAGTTGAAATCAAGGTGGTTTGGACCTTTTGAAGTTATAAATGTGAAGCTATATGGAAACATTGAAGTTCGAGCTAATGACAGAAGGACATTTGTAGTCAACAGACAATGCTTAAAGTTATATTATGAGGGAATCCACATTGATATATCTAAGCCCATCTCTCTCAAAGAATTCTAAGCCCATTACAGTTGCATCTAGCTATAAACATTAAATTTAGCGCTTATTGGGAGGCAACCCAATAGTTTTCATTTTTATTTTCTTTTTTTATTTTTTTTATTTTTACCTTCTATTATTCAAAAAAAAAAAAAAGAAGTCACTAACACCTATCATAAGATTTGTTGTAGGAGGGGGATGCATTATTAAATGGACTTAAAGAAAGACTCTAAATTTTAATCACAGAATTAATCAGAAAAGTACTAGTTCCTTTTTCTTTTTATTTCCTTCTGTAACATTGAGGGCAATGTTGGATTTTAAGTGTATGTGGGGAGGGGGTGCTATAACAAATAAAGCTCTTGCCCTCATAACTTGTATTAATTAGAGGCTATTTTATATATTCCTTCCACTAGATAGATGATAACTATCACTTTTATAGCACTTATTTTTATTCAGTAGGTAAGGTAGTTTATTCATAAATCAAGTAGTTTACTCAAAACCTAATGTTTCAAGCTGAATATTCACCTTTTAAAATGCATTGTTTTCCTCAGCCATTGTTTTGATCTTTATCCCTTGACAACCCATCATCTTTAACCAAATGGAGAACCTCTAAAGTGGCTATCAAACCCAAAAAGGCTTATGCCACGATCTTTGACTTTGTCACCCAATGAGAAGAAAATGGGGATGACTTCGCTGGTCCAATGATGAAAGTTACTTGCATTCCTTGAAGATTTGTTTGAATATGTATTTGCATTATTGTTACTTTTATTAATATCTAAAAATCCAAAATTACAACTTATATATAACAATTTTTTTCCTACATGAATAATTGGTTGGAATCTAAAAACAACTTTAATATAGAAGAAAGTATGATGCTAATTCATTTTTGGTTCAATTTGTATTGCTTGATTTTGGTTGATTTATGATGTAGGTTAATTTAGGATTGCAATTTGTAATTCATAAAAGTGATTTATGATACATTTATTTGGATCTTTCTAGTTGATTTTCTTTTATGTAAGACTAGTAATAGTGTATAAGACATTGTACAAGACATTCAACTTCGGGACACTATATTTAGTGGGTGGATATTCAACTTGATATATTTTTCCCTTAAATGTGGCAAACGACGAAGATCTCTCACGCAGCATGTGGTGTTGCTTTGGCAGTAGTAGTAGTAGTGAATTGCATTCCTTATATTGATGGCTCTAGCCACTATTGCCAAAGTCAAGCTCAATTTCAAATTTCCAATAATATAAAATGGAAAAGTTTGCAATACAAGTTAGAATCTTGCACATTTTAAAACTGAGTGTTACATGGAGTGTTTCAGCCATATGTAACAGGAATCGAGATTTATCCTTAAAAAAAGGATTAAAAAAGTGAAAAATGCTTTTAGACAGTAGATATATCCAAACACCTATTTAATTTTCATTTCCTTTGTTTACATTAACAAAACACTTAGGATGCTTCCATATTGTAGATATATCCAAACACTTGGTAAATGCTGCAATGAGATCTACCACAACAATAAAATGACTCCACTTGTATTTTTGCAAAGGACATTATGTCAAAACTTTAACTAGCTATTTTAAGATTACAGAGAAAAACGTAGGATGAAAAAGATTTGAGTCTCATATAACAGACAAATGTTTACACATAAGAATTTGGGTTACTTCCCTTCCCGTAATTAGAATAAACATACGACTTTTTGACATTGATATGTTAAAAATAAATTTTAACTTAAAAACTCAACAACCAAAATAGATTCCTAATATACTTTTTTTTTCTTTTTAAAGGGTTGAGGTAGAACATCGACCTCTACTTGTGATTTTTTTTAAATTTTTTTTAAAATTTGAGTCATAGCCCCATTGACATATTTTTTCAAAAAAGTTTGGCTATATAGGTCGTGGCATACCAAAGGCCTCGACTCATATAAAAGATTTTTTTTAATTTAATGCTGTATGTCTCGCAACAATCCAAAGGCCACAACCCATTTGGCATATTCAATTAATGTTTTATTTTTTGTAATATTTATTTTTTTAAAAAATAAATATTATAAAAAAATAAATAAAAGAACAATAGAATATTATAAACAATTAGAATATGTTAAATATACAAAAATTGAAATAAAATTTACAATTATAAAGAAGTAAATGAAAAAGTATAAATATGAGAATGAAAAATAAGCTTACCATTTCAACCAACATGTCCTCCAATCCCGCATCGAAGCCTTCTTCTCAATCGTTGTGGACGATGTTGCAATGGCTCCTCTTTTTTTTCGTCTTCTTCTTCTTCTCCTTCATCATAATCATCTTCTTCTTCTTTTCCATCATTATCAAATAGTCCATTATTAATATTATGAGTTAGTTAAAAAGATTGAATAGGTAGAATCAGTTGAAAAATCTCTGTTGAAAAGATGATCTCCACTATTTTGAAGATGTATTAATATACTCTGCACTAAATGCAAATGAATCAAAGAATAGTTGATTAAGGAGATAGCACTAGCTTGCATGGTTTGAGGTGACAGGATGAAAAAGTATAATTGAGAAGTTAATGATATGAATGAAGAAGAATCAGTACCGTCAAAATCTGTGAATGATGCACAAGAAGCAAAAGAAAAAGGATCAGCACCCTCGAAATCTGGAAAAAGTTCACTCAATGCACAAGAAAGTTCAAGACCTTCAAAATGCGTAAATGGAGAAAGAAGAAGGACCAATGCCTGCAAAGTCAGTAAATCATATAAAAGAAGAAGGATTTGGACCCTTGATATCTCTATGAACTGGTGTTGGTGTGTAATACGATAACAAGACATTTGTCTAATATCTACTACTACGTGTAACATTAACTAATAGCTCTCTAATGGATATAAAATCGTGTCTACACTTTCCTAGGCAAGTTTCTGACACGTGACCACTGCAAATGAGGTATGGGTAGATTAGATTTGGAAACCATCATCTCTCGATGTTCAACAAGGGCATGTAGCATCGCCCTACTATCTCTACTCGCCCTCTCGCAACTTGTGATTTTTTTTTTATTTTTTTAAATTTGGGTCATGATCCTATTGATATATTTTTTTAAAAAAATTTTGGCTATATGGATCACGACATACCCAAAGCTGTGACTTATATAAAAGATTTTTTTTAATCTAATATTGTATGTGTCATGGCATTCCAAAGGCCACCACCTAATTAGCATATTCAATTAATATTTATTTTTTGTAATATTTATTTTTTTTAAAAAAATAAACATTATAAAAATTAATAAAAGAATAATATAATATTATAAATAATTAAAATATGTTAAATATAAAAAAATTAAAATAAAATTTACAATTATAAAGAAGTAAATGAAAAAGTATAAATATGAAAATGAAAAATAAACTTACTATTTCAACTAATATGTCCTCCAATCTCGTATCGAAACCTTTTTTTTTCAATCATTGTGGATGATGCTATAATGACTTCTCTTCTTCTTTGTCTTCTTCTTTTTCTTTGTCTTCATCATCTTCTTCTTCTCTATCATCATCATCAAACGATCTATTATTAATATTATAAGTTGACTAAAAAGATTGAACAGGTATAACTGGTTGGTTAGGAGTGAAAAATCCTGGTTGGAAAGACGATCCCCACTATTTTGAACATAGCATGTACAAACATACTTTGCGCTATATACAAATGAATCAGAGAATAATGTGATCAAGGATATATCACTAGCTTGTATGGTTTGAGATGATGAGGTAAAAAAGTATAACTGAGGAGTTGATGGTGTGAATGAAGAAAAATCAATACCACCAAAATTTGTGAATGATGCATAAAGAGCAAAAGAAGAAGGACCAACAATCTTGAAATTTAGAAAAAGTTCACTTGGTGCAAAAGGAGGCTCAGGACCTCTAAAATGTGTAAATGGTGCAAAAGAAGAAGGATCAACGCTCGCAAAGTTAGTAAATGATATAAAAGAAGAAGGACCTGGACCCTTGATATCTTTATGGACTGGTGTTGGTGTATAATATGATAACAAGACATTTGTCTAACATCTACTACTACATGCAATATCAACTAATGGCTCTTTAGTGGATATCAAACTATGTTCATGCTTTCCAAGGTGACTTTCTGACTCTGGTGGCCTTTGCAAATAAGGTATGGGTATATTAGGTTTGAAGACCATCATCTCCCAATATTTGCCAAAGGTATATAACATTGTTCTAATATCTCTGCTCACCCTTTCCCTAAACCTCGCATAATCAAGTATCAGAGAGTCGGTAATAACAACTCTATACGACTCTTCCAATACATCAGCATGTGAAAAAAGGAAAACCAACAATTATGTATATTTATAAAGTACAAAAATATAGAATAAATAAAATTAAAATAAATGTAAGTATAAAAAATCATACCATAAAACCTTGAGAGCCACTCTTATGATGGACACACTATCGCGTATACCGTCAATACCAACACATATAATTAAAGGAGCAATCCAAGGGAGACATCTCCATATCCACTGGGGTAACAACTTACTACTATATATTTCATACATTAATAAATAAATTACACCCACAATGCCAATCTTTTTTGTGTTTTTCTTCTCAACTGAAGAGTACGTATGGATCTCACATTGAACGGCATCTGAGAGATATGCTGTCATCTATCGAGCTAGCGGAGGACATGGTTTGCATGGTGGAACTCAATGATTCAAAAATAAATAATAGGAACAGATGCGACCCATACATCTGGAGGTGTTAAGCGATAATTAGGAATTAATTATCGGACACTTGGATGGTCATATGATTATCAAATAAACTCGTCACCCTTCATTTGATCCAACAATATCCTATAGATCTGCAAAACCTTTATGGTCAGACAAATATGCTGGGGGATATGTTTCCATCTAAAATCCAATGATAGACTTAAAGGATATATCTCTAACTGAGGGTCTGGTTGAGGGGGTAATGATAGAACAAGTCACAGGAAACAATCCTATACCCATAAGTGCAATAATATCAAACAACCATTAATATTGGCTTCATCGTAATTTATTACACTGTATATTTCTCTATGCAAGTGTGCCAGACCTACTGATCCCTAACTATAATAACTAGCCTCGTCGAAATCGACAAGTAACGACAAATACATTAACATGACCCTGTGCCTAGTTTGGTATGGCATTAAGTATCCCTTAATCAATCTCATAATATATGCTTATGTAAAATGATGTACAGTCTCATTGTCAATATCATCTAGTAAGGCCACAAATGTCTGCACAAGTCATGAGGCACTGAGTCTCCAACTGTCTATTGTTTTTGGTAATGGAGTCACGCTAAGTAACTATTGGTACATGGTCTTACAATTGTAATTTGTCCCTTCAAGCACACTTGTCTTATGCAGGCTAGCCCAAGTTGGATGGCAACATTTTGCAAAGTGATTGTTGCCTCCCCTTACTCAAGTGGAAAATATACGTTTCTAGTTGCCATCTCTCTACAAGGGTTGAAACTAGTGCTGCATTAAAATTGAAATGGCCAAGTCAAGATACCTCATAGAAACCTACCCTGATTAGGTAGGAAATAATGGTAAGCAGGGACTTGAAGATGTAATCCTCCTGTACTATATAATGTTTGTATATAATGTGATAAGCTTGCAACATGTATTTAGAATATTTACACACAATAGTTTATAATTAAGCAAATAAATTAACTTAGGTTGTATCATCTCACTCGTCCTTGCTACAGGCTTGTGACACATGATGAATCTGCAAGTATAAAAGTGAGTTATCTTCAGGGCTTGGATTCACAGCGCTTAAAAGATAAGCCATTGTATTGTTACAATCTTAGAGTTAGAATTAAAACTATCACATTTAAATTCATATATCTAGAAGGTAATTTTCATATAAGGGAACTACAAATGTAGACCGAAAAAAATTACAATTATTAGTACAAAATTTACATGTCAAAAAACTAATTTGTGTATAAGACAAGAAACATTACATGTTGTAAAAAAGTTTATTAATAGAATCAATTACAAAGTCATAGTGCAATTATGTTAATGAAGTAAAATACACTATAAAAATCAAATATATCAATATCCACTTAGGCGCCGAGATGTGTAGGTTACTTGGTTGTACCTAGTTTGCTTGTATAAGTCACATTGTTATTGTTCTCTTAGCCCCTCACCCCAATTTATCTCATTCTGAATTTTGGAAGATTTCGAATTACCTCTTTAGTAAATCATAGCAAAATAAGGCACTAGCCATGGACCCACTATTTGTAGCCAATATAGTTTCCCTCTCATCGATTAGAACTCCGTTTTGCATGTATTTATTGTGGTGTTTAGTCGAAAAAGTTGATATACGTATTGTAGCAAATCAATGTGAACCATGGCACATGCAGCACATATATGTTGGCACAAATGCTTCTAAATATGAAACTCATCTCAGTCATAGGTATAACAGCACAGGCTCACCTTATAACACTAACCATATTGTTTGTTCATCAAATCGTATGGCTTTTCAACCTTGAATTCTAATGCTCACCTATTGAACCTGTGTACAGCTAAATCAGATGCCCTTTATATTAATGACAATAGCTTTTTCATCATGTCTTCAGAGACAACAGTCCCAGCATCAAGCTATGCAATTATTATCTACATATACTCTACCCAATATCTATTCACCTTATACATAATTACCTTCACCAATATGTTGATGGGTAAGAACCTGACTCTTTTCAATATGCTATTTATGCAGTCAATCAAGTTTGGAGTCATGTAACCCCAATGTCGATTCTTAACATCATATGCACGAGATCATTTATTCTTTGGAATGTCCTTAATCCATTTTGTAGCCTTCATATGGATTAGACATAATTGGGTTCATTGTTCGCCCATTTGATGACACTCATGCAAGTAACTTGATTAACAGTTATTCATAAGTAAATATTTTGACATAACATTTATTAAGTCATTCCATATTGATGAACCTCTTCATCAGCCACTTACTCCTAAATGTGATGTTTAGGTTACTTGCGATATGTCTCAAACAAAATATATGATACACGTGTGATAGTTGTCACCCAATTTTTGGATTAGATTGCAGCTAAAATTCTAATATGTCTATCAAAAATCAAGCAAATCTCCATTTTATTTAGCAGTACTTGACGTTAGCGTAAGGAAAGGAACTATACTGATGACTCGTGTGTTTCACCCTTAACAATCATAAATGCTAGAGGAACAACTTTATTGGCCCCATCCTATAAGCTTGTGATGAGTATAGTACCCTTATAATTTTTATATAAAAAGGTTCCATCAACTTAGATTATTGGTTTTAGGTAATTAAATGTCTCAATACATGATTTGAATGTCTAAAATACTCAACAAAACATCACTAAAGATTCTTCAGCCGAGTTGCTCTGTGGACGTTCTTTATGAACAAGATATAATGGCCCACACACGTGTTTCTCCATCATTATCCTAGGATCTTCCAAAGCTTAACTTTAATGTGATCTTCTCACACATTGTGTCAACAGTGACTAAGAATCCATCAGTCTCCATTAGGCAAGTTATTAAGAGAGTGTATAACATATTTGGCTATATAGTGTTGTACAAAAAAGCATGGATGAAAAAGCATTAAGCAGTTGGTATTGCATTTAGAAATTAGGAAAGCTCATATACTTTCTTGCTAAAATAGTTAGTTGTGATTCACCACTTTATACCAAGGTCGTATTATGAGTTTGTTTATAAAGAATACCCACAAAGCTACTCAACTTTAGGACTTTTAGTGATGCTTCGTCAAGTATTGTGGATATTTAAACTATATATTGAGGCATTTGATTACTTAAAATCAATAATTTAAGTTGATGAAACCTTTTTATATGAAAAGTATAAGGGTAATGCGCTTATCGCAAGCTCACAGGACGAGGCCAATAAAGTTGTACCCATGACATTTATGGTTATTGAGAGCAAAATGCATAAGTTATGGGCATGGTTTATTTCCTTACTTTGACACCAAATAATGCCGAATAAAATGGAGATTTACTTAATTTTTTAAAAACATATTAAAGTTTTAACCACTATCTCTAATTTAGAAATTGGGTGACAGTCACCACATATATATCATATGTTTTATTTGAGACATATTACAAATAATCTAAACAAACTTTTAGGAATAAGTGACTGCTGAAGAGGTTCATCAATATTGGTTTGTTTTGTTGATCATATGGAATAACTTAATAGATGTTGTGTCAAAATATTTACTTATAAGTAACTATAGATATAAGTTACTTGCATGAGTATTATCAAGTGAACGAACTACGTCTACTCCATATAGAGGCTGCGAACTGAATTGAAGATATCCCAAAGAGCAAATAGTTTCGTACGTATGATGTTAAGGGCTGATGTTGGGGCTACATGACTACAAACTTAGCTAAGTGCATGAATAGCATATTGAATGAGATCAAATTCTTACCCCATCAACGAATTGGTAAAAGCAATTATATATAAACTGAATAAATATTAGGTGGAGCATACACAGACAATAATTGCACAACTTGGGGTTGGGACAGTTGTCCTTAAGGACATGATGAAAAAGCTATCATTATTGATACATAGGGTATTTACTTTAGCTATATAAAGGTTCAACAAGCGAGTATCATATTTCAAAGTTGAAAAGTCATATGATCTGATGAACAAGCAATATGGTTGATGCTATAAAATGAGCTTATCCTATCACATTTGTGATTGCGGTGAGTTTCAAATTCAAAAACATCTGTGCCAATATGTATTTGCTATATGTGCTATAGTCTACATTGATATGCTACAATACGTGAATTGACTTTTCCGATTAGATACCATAATAAATGCATATGAAATGGGGTTTCAATCAATAGGAGAAGAATTATATTGGCCACAAATAATTGGTTAACAACTAATGCTTGATTCTACTATGATATGCCAAAGAGGTAACTCTAAGTCCTCCAAAATTCAAAATAAGAAAGATTGGTGTGAAGGGTCGAGAGAACAATAACAATATAACTTGTACAAACAAATTAGGCACAACCGAGCTACCAACCCATCTCGATGACTGAGTAGATATTGATGTATTTGATTTTATCGTGCATTTTACTTCATTAACACAATTTCCCTATGACCTTTTAGTTGATGCCATCAATTAATTTTTCTTGTAACACGCAATATTTTTTGTCTTATATACAAATTAGTTTCTTGACATGTAAATTTTGTAGTAATAGTTGCATTTTTTTTTTGTTTACATTTGTTGTTCCTTTATATAAAAATTACTTTTTACATATATAAATTTAAATGTGATAATTTTAACTCTAACTTTAAGACTATAATAATATATGGCTGGTCATCAAGCATTTTGAATTCGGGCTCTGAAGATGACTCACTTCTATACTTGTAGGCTTGTCACGTGAAATGTAACACCATAACTTCTAGCTCATTTTATGTCATTTATAAGCTTTATATCATCAATCCCATAAGAGTATATGAGAAAGAGGATAAAAATAATAGTAGCTTCCCAAAAAGCTCCTAATGAGACCTAATTGTATGTCAAATTTCAGGGCAAGACTAGCTCATTTGGCCAAAAAGTAGCATAGGGTTCCATTATGGTCAATTTTGGCCCCATATTGAGTACCAAAATTGCCAAATGAATTTCCCTTGGTCTTGGCACCCTTTGGGCAAGTTTAAAAGCTTATTTAAGACTTGTGTGAGCTGCCCAAATGGTCCCAAACCTCATGCATCTCATTTTGGCCATTCAACCCACACTTATACACATAATCACCAAACTTTACATTCTCATACCATGGCATTTCATACTTAAAACATGTGCTAGTAGTCATACATCATTTTCATATATCTAAACATCACATAATAGTATCTTTACATATGTCTCAACGTTTATAGTACATATACAACCTCATATACATTATGAACCATCATTATGGTTCCAAAATAGACAAAACAAGATATAAGCTTGTCAATCTTTGTTCTTCATGGTTGTTGGCTCCCTTCACCATAATTACTTGGTCCACCTAGCATGTTAGATCATTAGAAAGGAGGAAATGAGATTCAAAGAATCCTAATAACCCATCGCCCATTCAATCATACATAATATGTGCAAGGCAAGTTTTATAAATGCATGCATGGAGGAGATAGAAATCATAGACCTTTTAAAAGCAACCTTGGCATGTGAATTAATCATACAAGACATTCAAGAGCTCACTAAGTGTTTGGATTGGCCTCACACTTCTCCTAATGGATTTTGGACTTGCCTCACCCATTCTTTGAGCACTTTGGACTCAACCATACTCTTGGAAGCCCACTTTGCTTTTGGGAGACTCTTTACTTTGTCTCAACCAAGCTCAAGGGTTCTTGGCTCATCCTCACCCAAGGGAAGAGTTCTTGGCCTTTCCACACTCAAGTAAACTCATACAAACATCATGGATTCATTTAAAAACATAACATGGCACCAAGCATCATGGCATATAAAGGCATGCTAGCATACTTTTCAAAGCTTGAAAATACACATACACACATTTTAAAACAAGCTAAACACACATCCATGCATGAGAGAACGTGGAGAGAGCTACCTTGTATACAAGCACACACTTTTTCCTTAGCTTTCAAGCCTCCTCTTTTAGCCACACACCTACAAGTTGGTAGAAATAGTGTCTCTTGACCTAGACACAAATTATGGGAGCCAATTAACTTCATGAAACAATTTCTAGGGTCATGCAACTTGCTTAAATCTTAGATTACTCTACAACCTCCATTATGGTCCATATTGGCACCTAATAAAGCAACATCCCTTAAATGATTTATAGGCCTCATTCTTTACTCTCAAATATGATTCTTGACTCCTTTTAAGCCTCTTGGAGTCATCACATCATTAAAACAAAAGGCCTAGCACCATGTTGCTTCTTTAGGTCATATTATGGAACCTAAGACACCAAATCACTTTCTATGAGTTCTAAATTTTTTCCAAGGCCTCCCCTCATTTTCATTCACCAATTATGACTCAAGAATGACCTTAGAAAAATTTAAAACTCTCCCTAGCTATGAGAAACTCTTTAGGTCGAGGCTTTGAAACTTAATGGTCTTCATGGAGTTTGCTTGGTTTTCTTGAAAGGGAAAGCTTGTGGGGAGCATCTTTGGTGTCTCAAGAACTTATTTATACTCTAACTTAGACCTAGGAAGCATCCTACAAATTCAGAAATTGAAAGGTGCACTTGAAACCCTAGGTTTTGCATCTTGCTTTCTAATGCCTTTTTCTTAGTTTTCTTTGCATATTCTTATTCCTCTCCATCAAATACCTAAGAATCATCTTTGGTTTGGTTAAAAATCTGAATCCTTAGATCTGTCCAAGTGTAGGTCGAAATGCTCAAGGAAGGGAGGAAGAAGACCAAGTGGAAGAATTGCAAAATACCTTGTTTTCCTTAGATTTCCTTGCTTGTTCTTGCTTTCCTTCGCCTCCTTACTTGAAATTCAAACTTTCCCCTCTGTTCTCCCTTCAAAACAGCCCTCAAAACTTCAGAGAAATCATAGAGAAGAAGAAGGAAAAAGAGGAGAAGAAAGTGGTGGAGAGAAAGCATGAAAAACAAGCAAAATTCCATACCTAAAGTCTTGAATCTTTCCTCCTTCTTCCCTTCTCTTTGTGTGCCACTCTCTAAGGGATTTGCTTCTGATTTGGGGCTAGAAATTCTGAAGTGAATGAAGGAGAGTGTGAGGTGCCACCTATATATAGCTAGGGTAAAGTGACTTTTTTTTAAAATTCCTATTTTGCCTTCATACTTTGCCTTTTTGTTTCTCCTTCGTTTTAGCTCCTTTTTGAGAACCGCCTTTTCTATTATAAAATTTAGATTTCCAATTAAGAAAAATGGCTTTGGAATCACTCAAATTGGAGCTAAAATCCTTCCGAATGAATCGATCAAAGTTTGAGTTAACCGACATTAGAAAACTTACACCGGAAGGTCTTTACCAGTTCCGGGGCTTCCCATGATTTTTAGGGCCTCTGAGAACTCTGGGCAACTCAAAATTTCCATTTAAAAAGCCCTCCTAGGTGCTTTTCCAAAATTGCACTTATTTACGAGAATGCCACTGGCCTTTCGACAATTTTTCAAATCACTTCAACCCCGGTTTCTGGGCAACTTAAGGCTCAAATCCTCATTTTTTATTATTTACCATTTTATCCAAATTTTATTTGGCCTTGAATCATTCATCTCAGGAGACTTACTTTGAAAGCTTGCCTGTTTCCATCGTTTAACGAAAACTGGACATTACATGTCACAAGCCGTGTGACAAGAATAAGTGAGATAATATGATCAAAGTTATTTTATTTTTCTGATTACAAACTATGGTGTGTAAATATTCTAAATGTATATTGAAGGCTAATAACATTTATGCAAATATCGGGTAACACAGGAGGATCACATTTCTGAGTCTCCACTTACTATTACTCCCTACTTAATCAGGATAGATTTCTATGAAGTATCTTGACTTAGCCATTTCAATTTTAATGCAATACTTATTTCGGCCCTTGTGGAGAGATAGTAGCTAGAAATATATACTTTTCACCTGACTAGAAAGAGGTAACAATCACCCTCTAAGATGTTGCTATCCAACTTGGGCTACCCTGCATATGACAGGTCATGTTCAGACAGATAGATTACAATTAGAGGACTATGTGCCAATAGTTACTTAACATAACTCTGCCTCCAAAGAAAATAGACGTACAAAGGCTCAGTGTCTTATAACTCACATAAATATTTATGGCCTTACTAGATGACATTAACGATGAGATTACAGAGCAATTTACACATACATATATCATGAGATTGATTGGGAGGTATTTGATGCCAAATCGAATCAAGCACAAGATCATGTTAATGTATTTGTTATTACTTATCAACTTTGACGAAACTGGTCATTATAGTTGAAGATCAACGGTTTTAGCACATTTGTACAGAGAAATGTGCAGTGTACAAATTACGACGAGGTCAATATTGGTGATTGTTTGACGTTGTTACACTTATAGGCATAAAATTGTTTCCAGCGACTCACTTCACCGCAGCCCTTTCAACCAAACTCTCAGTTGGAGATATAACATTTAAATCTGCTGTTGGGTTTTAGATGGAGACATGTCCCTTAACATATTCGTCTGACCACAAAAGCCTTATGGACCTATAGGATATTGTTAGATCAGATGAAGGATGAGGAGTTTATTTAGCAACCTTATAACTCTCTGAGTTTTTGATAATTAATTCTTGATTATTGCTTAATGTTTCCAGATATATGGCCCGCATTTGTTCTTATCATTTGCTTATAAATTATTGAATTCCACCATGCAAACCGTATCCTTTACCAGTTCGGTAAATGGCAGCATATCCCTTAGATGCCATTCAATATGAGGTCTCTATATACCTTTTAGTTAAGAGAAAAAACATAGAAAGATTAATGTCATGAGCATAGTGTATTTATTAATACATGAAAAGCATGGTAACAAGTTGTTACCTAGGCGAATATGAAGATGTTTCCCTTATATCGCTCTTCCGATTACATGTATTGGTATTAACAGCATATGTGACGATGGATCCATCCCGAAAGTGATTATCAAAATTTTGTGGTAAAGTTTTTAATATCTATATTTATTTTAATTCTACCTATTCTATACTTCCGTACTTCATATATGAATAATTGTTAGTTTTTTTTCTTTTCTACATAGTAATATATTGGAGGACTTATATAGACTTGCTATTACCGATCCTCTGATACTTGATTACACGTGGTTTAGTAAGAGAGCGAATAAAGACATTAGGACGATACTGTATGCCTTTGGTGAATATTGGAAAATGATGGTTTCTAAACCTAGTCCACTCGCACCTTAGTTGTAAGGCAACCAGAGCCAAAGGCTCATTAGGGAAAGCATGGACATGGCTTTATATCCATTAAAGAGCTATTAGTAAATATTAAACATAGTAGTGTATGTCAAATAGATGTCATATCGTCATATTACACACCAACACTAATCCATGGAGACATCAAGGGTCCAGGTGCTTTTTCTTTTACATCATTTACTTACTTTTATGAGTGCTGGTCCTTCTTCTTTTGTATTCTTTGTACCATTTATACATTTTAGAGATCTTGGTCCTTCTTTTCCACCAAGTGGACCTTTTTCAAATTTTGGAAATGCTGGTCTTTTCTCCTCATATTTTTTGTGCATCATTCATAGATTTTAACAATGCTAATTCTTTTTCATTCACACTATCCCAAACCATGTAAATTGGTAGTGTGTCTTTTACTATACTATTCTTCGATCCATTTGCATTTAGCATAAAGTATACTAATATATTTTCATAATAATAAAAATCATCTTTTCAACAAAAGGTTTTTTACCCCTAATCAATTTATTATACTTATTTAATCTTCTTAACCAACTCGTAATATTAATAATAAATTATTTATTAATGATGATGATAATAATGAATAAGACAAAAAAAAAAAAGCTATTGCAACGCTGTTCACAACGATCAAGAAGAAAAACTCGATGGGAGATTAAAGGACAAAGTTAAAATGGTAAATTTATTTTTTAATTTTCATATTCATACTTTTTCATTTATTTTTCTTATATTTTAAATTTTATTTCAAATTTATTTTTTTAATATTTGTAACATATTCTAGTTATTTATAATATTTTATTATTCTTTTATTAATTTTTCTTTAAAATGTTTATTTTTTAAAAAAATATTAATTATAAATGCCAAATGAGTAGCAACCTTTGAAATGCAAGACCCCTATAATATTAGATTAAAAAAATATTTCACATGGGTCATGACCTTTAATATGCTATAAGTCATATAACTAAAATTTTTTAGAAAAAATGTTAATGGTCGTGACCCATATTTTCAAAAAACTTAGAAAAAAAATTAACAAATCATAGTAGACGTTTTACCGCAACCTTTTAAACAAAATTAAGTATATCAAAAATTAATGTTGGCAACTAAATTTTTAAATTAAAAGTTTTTTTCATATTGGCATCAAAATAGCATATAAAAAAAATATATATATATCAACGGATCACGACCTGTCAAAAAGCCATATTTGAAAAAAGTCAATGGGCCATGACCAATATTTAAAAACATTTCACGAGTCATGGTGGGACATTTTGCAGCGGGCCTTTTTAAAAATATTATATATATCAAGAATTAATTTTGGTAACTGAGTTTTTAAGTTTTTTGTTTCACGTGCAGATGTCAGAAAGCCATAAACATACAACAAAATTAAGAAATAAATCCAGGTAACAATCATCCACCCTAGCCCATCACTCTTGCTTCCTGAACCTACTGAAGCGAAGAATACTAGGATCAGAGCGCTAGCATCCCTTGCTCTCTATCGATTGCTCACTGCCGTCTCATCCGAACAAAAAAAGGAATAGAACCGGGGGCACACTTCCCATTTGTTCCCGTCCCAATGTGACCATCGATAGCTTTCTCTATGTTTTCATCGAATCAAATTACTCTAATTCTTTCAGTTACATGATATGATACAAATCCAGGTTTCTATTCAAACCAGATCTAGAAACATGCTGGAATGCTAAGTACCCATCATGCTCTTGAATAATGTCACAGACTAAATAAAGCACAAATAACTTAGAATAGACCATTGCAAAGTGATGATTCAATCGGGAATATGAACACTGAACAGGATGGAGAAACCAACCCTAGCAGTGAAAGAAAACATGAGCACCTTGAAATTCAACCGAGGATAAAATTTAAGCGTCTTTGATAAAAACCAACAATGCTATATAATGGTACTGCCGTATCTCCGAATTAATTAAAACCCAGAATAATCCATTAAATTCACTATACTACTAAAGGATAAATAAAATAAAATAAAAGATGCCATCAAAACACAGAGCTACAACAACAAAGCTTATCTATCACCGAAAATCCTAGTAGCTCCATAACAAAGTGCCACTTTAATCTTCCTCCGTGGCTGCTTCACCACTCTTGTTGTTATGCTTCCTGGCATACCTCTGGTTCCTCAGAAACTTGGGATCCATCTACAATAATTTCCCAACAAAAATAAATCAATAAACCAAAAAACATTCAAAAAAAAAAAAGTCACCAGAAAATTGATATCGGAATAAAATTAAGTGTACCCCTTTGGTGGAAGTGTGGCGGTGCCTCCTAGGCTTTTTTATGCCATTCTTGTGGGCCTTGTAGGACTGGTTGTGAGCCGTGTGGTTCTTCGACTTCGCCATCTCTGCAATCAAAAGACATAAAATTGACCGTCCAATAGAAAAAGGGGTAAGCGACACATGGAGATCACGAGCGATAGTGAATCCACGCACCTAAACGCAAAGGAAAAGTTAGTCCGGTCCGCCTAGGGTTTTCTGCGGAGGCAGAATTGGTGGGCGATATACAGATGACGTCTTATATGCGATCTTAAGAGGAAGCCCTAGCGCGGACGATTTTTACCACCTTAATGACGATAATGTCCTTGTAGCATAAAAATGGGCCCCTCGGACTGGGCTGGGTTTTGGAAAGGAGCTGCATAAAATGAAAAATCCAAACAGCTAGCCCAATAGGCTCAAGAACACCAAAATTATGTTTTTGTGAACTCACATGACACTTTCTTTCCCTCTCAACACTCACAAGAAAACCGTTGAAACTTTAAAATACTCCTCTATTCTTTTCTTTTCAGTTTCTCCAGATTTCTTTCCTCCTCTTCTTTGCCAAACCACAAATTTGAAGGTATGGGTGATTCAGAGGAACATGGGGCGAGTGGTTCAGAAAAGGGTATGCAATTGCAAGGAGGGTCTTCATCATCATCAAGTGGTGGTGGAGTTGTGGTTGGAGGAGGAGCATGGAGGGTAAACAAGGAAGTCACACTGCCTATTCTGATGGTATTGAAAGAGAGCTTGGAAGAAGAAATAAAGCAGGTTAAGAGTCTGATAAATATAGTACATGGAGAAGAAATTTTAGTGGAAGAGGAGAAGAATCAAATGGCCCAACAGCGGGAGATTCAGAGGAAGGCATTGGCAGATGAACAGGATAGAAGCTTGGAATTGGAGATGCAGTTAGAGGTTATGAAGCTTACTATTTCATGTGGTTTTAGTGGTAGAAGTGGTGGCTGTACCTCTGACTGAGTTAGGGACATCTCAATAGGTGTTTTTAGATACTATCTTTTCTTAAGAATACTTCGCATCTCCCAGGGATATTTTGTTGTCTTGTAAGCATTAGCTACATATTGGGCGATCCGGGTCCTCCGTTGCATTGCTGGTATTTCTTGTTTTTAATTTCCTGATGAATAAAGGAGTTTGTCACTGAGGATAAATGAGATAATAGCAAGTTGAATGTATTTTAGGATCTGATTGAGGTTTTTTCCCTTGTTTACTGTGAGTGCCTGCAGTTATGAAAGATCGTTTAGTTCTTTCCATTAGTAGGCTGCTGGACTACGCATTGACGTCTCAGTTGGATTATGAAGCTTGGGATGATCCAATTGATTATATATATATATATATATATATATATATATGGAACTAGCGAGTGTTTTAAAACTCTGAATCATAATTTGTGTTCCGTACCAATCTCTAATTTTTTTTTTCCCTTATTCATAGGACCTTTTGGGATTTTAAAATCTATTCCTACATATACACGAGCGGCCCACCAATTACTATAATAAAGAGACATACGAACATTTCCACAAAATCATTCCTCAAGGTTGACGGATTAGACTACATTATAAGCAATTCATATATATATATATATATATATGTTAAATTGTACAAAATCCTTTAAATTTTAAGTCATTAAATATATACATATAACCCCCATCATTAGTTAGGATGTTATTTTACTAAAAAGTGTTATACATAATTGGCATCCATTCTTTGAATTTTATTTTTTGTACACTTTATTAAAATTTGGATTATGTATAGATAATTGTCTGAATTTTAGATTATGTATAGATAATTCTCTTGATATATCAAGTTTCGTTAATAAAATAATGAATTAATTCACGACAAAAAAATTATTTGTATAAATTTAAAAATTTAGAGAGTTCATTGTCAAGTTTTAAAAATTAAAAGAGTAACGCATAATTTAGCCATTTATATGTATGGGTGTGTGAAAATCATATTTTGTCCAAGCATTTTCAAAAATGTAAAAAAATTAAATAAAAAATCATTATTTTAACTTTTTATTTAATTTCTAAGTCATTTTCACCTTTATAGTCATTTTAATTTTTGCATCATATTTTTAAGTCATATTTAAGTCATCCCATTGTAGTGCATTTGTATGTTAAATTAAGTCTAGTATGATCTAGTTGCCTGAAGGATAATCAAGTCTTTTTAAATAAAATTCATGTTCTTATCTTTATTTATTTTTTAAATAAGAATACTAAAAACTGTATTTTCACTCTTTCATCCAAAAAAAAAAATAAGTAAGGAGAAGTAATTATGAACATCATATTTTGTCTAGACATTTTTTAAAATATTAAAAAAATGCATTAAACAAAAAAAATCATTATTTCAAATTTTTATTTAATTTCTGAGTTATTTTCACCATTAGAATTATTTTAATTTTCGTGTCATTTTTTAGTCATATTTAATTTTTGATCAATTTTATTTTAATTTGAAGTCAATAAAAAAATAACAACTTTTGAAATCATTTGAATCACAGTTATTTTTTAATAATTTTAATTTAATTGAGTTGTTTTATTATTTGACTCCTATTTAACAATTTTAAATCACTAAAATAATCCAAAAAAGATTAAAAATTTTTTGAGTCAATAAAATAATAAAATAAAAAAGAAGTTATTGAAGTCAATTTTGATTTAGTTTTGGATCATTAAATAATCCCAACAAAGTTAGAATCATTAGATTGAAGTCTAATTTTAAGATCAATTTAAATTTTTAATGTTGAGTCAATAAAATAAACAAAAAATAAGAGGATAAACACAATATTTTATGAAAACAAAGAAAGGAAATTATGAAAATTCAAATTAAAATTCCATGGTGATTTTAGAGGAAAATAACCCAAGCAATTTTATATTTTTGCTTTTATGAGTACTTCGACCTTACCTATAAAGCATAAGGAAAGAGAAACAAAAAAGAAGGGATGACATGAGAGATAGAGAGAGCACTAGAGGAATTTTATCCTTGTTGTTCCTCCCTAATGCGTTGCCTTTGTTTATGCGGAAATCTGGTTGAATTCTTTTTCGGTGTGCAAATGAGATTAAGCATGATTCTTTGTTGTGATTCTATGATATGGCATTAATGGTCAAAGCATTCTATTCTAGGCTTGTTCAGTCTGTCATATGTGTCATAACCCAGACACGGATCTTTTGAAGTGAGGATTCGTGAAGTGCTCTTGACGTATAAGGCTTCAGATGGAGTTTTGATATTAAAAAATTAATGTTAAATAAATAAATAAATAAAATAGAGAGGATGTGAGATACTACAAAGAAATTCTATCTTTCCTCATTTAAGAGAATTCACGTACGTTATAATCCACCTCAATTCAATTGGTGATGTTATATTAAGCATGCTTATGAAAATCAGACCGAACCGGCTGGTTCAATTGAAAAACAGGTAAACCGACTTTCGGCCACTTGTCTGGTCCATGTATGGCTCAGAATCGGCCTGGCTCAAAACGGGTCAAACTCGGTCAAGAACTGAGTTGAACTGAGCGGTTTTGGGTGAAAATCGACTTTGAAATCATGGTTGAACCGCCCTGCATTTTTTCTGCAAAATTGTGTCATCTCACGTCTCGAACCCTTTAGTCTCAAACCCCCTATCTCCCATGAACAAGCTGAGCGCCTCCTCCACTGAGCTGGTGATCCATTTTGTAATAGTATGCAATATTATATATTTATTATGATTCTATTCTATTTAGCAAAGCAAAATGGACCAAGATCCCGTTCTCGTGACCACATATGGCAAAACCACACTTTTTCCATTAAAGCATTATGCTTGTCTTAGTCTTATTTGCAAAGCTTTAATATATTATATAAGAAACAAAAAAAAAATTCATATATTTTTACTAAAATAAAATAAATGTATTTTAAACAAATTATATATTTTGTTGGGTTTGATTTATTTTTATGTATAAATTATAATTAATCATAATATGTTTTAAAATTTATTAATATTTATTTGTTATTATTTATTATCTTAAATTTTTAATATATAAAATAATATTTTTATTTATTTAACTATCACTAGTTTAACCACAGTTCGACTACGGTTGAACCAATGAAACATAAACCAATGATTTCACCGGTTTAATATCCGATCCAATTTTAAAAACATTGATATTGAGTAATTTGGTGCGCCCTAGACGATGGTAGTAGTCATGGAATTTTCTTTACTTAAATGTCCAAATGAAATATTACCAATTAATCCCTTTGTCATCGCTTGCTTTGTGTACACGTAAAATCAATGAAGAAATTCAACTTTGTTTTGCTTCGCTAACACATGGGCTTGAATCATATTTTGTATTCAAGAGTGCATAAGCTGGCCACATCCACACACATGCACCTTTCATTACATTTTGTTTATTATTTTGCCTTTACTTTTACTTTTATTTTCGTTTTAGAATTCATCCTGTGCTTTAGGTCATTTCTTTCCAAAAAGATAAATAATATAAAAAAATACAAAAATGTTTTTCTAGAAAATAAAAATAAAATCAAGAAAAGAAAAAATTGAACAGGGTAAAAATATATAATTAATTTGGGTTTTTACAAATCAAAATACATCAATCAATAACAAATTTGTTTTTGTTTATTTTTCTATTATTTTCACCCAAAAAAATTAATTAAAAGTGACCTAGTGACACTCATTTCTACTCTTGTTTGAAGTATATGAACGTCTTAAGTTACATTTTTAGATCAAGTTTGTCTTTTTGTAAATATCATATTTTCTCCAATTTTGTAAATATTCTCTTTTATTTAATTTTGTTACTTTTGTAAATATTTTATTTTTATTTTTATTTTTTTACCTTTTGTAAATATTTCATCTCATCTCATCTCATTTTTTCTTCTTTCCATCTTTTTTTTTTGCTTTTTTTTTCATGTTTTTTAATTAGGATAATTAAAATAAAATTCAGACTACATTGGTTTTGCATAATTGACTGAGGATAACTATTTTTAAAAATGAGTGGTGAATATATAATTGATTTTTGAACCTATCTCTAATTTGTAAACCATTATTTTACATTTTTTTAAAAAAAGATTTAAAAAAAATTTACCTTTCATAATTAAAATTTTGTTAGTGACTCCAAATAAATTGGTTTTTAAAATCATTTTTGAGAATCAATTTATTTTCTTTTTTTCCCTTTAGGTATTTGCATTAACATATATATATATATATATATATATATATCCATATAAAGACACATACACACGCACACTCTTTTCCCTTGGGGTATTTCTTTTTTACGTTGGGTCATACATCATAGAGAGTATTCATTAATTACTGATTATAAATAAGGACCTGATCCAGCCTAAGACTATTGTCAATCAAAGATGATATGTACAGTGGGATTTGGATTCTCTCCACCAAATCTCCTCTCCACTGCCTCTCCACCAATAATCAATGGTCAAGATTATGTGTTTCAAAATTACATGTAAGGTTTCATCATCAATTGTTAGTTGTTGGCAAATCCAATGGCTCAGATTTTGGTGGAGAGACAGTGGAGGAAGAATTTAGTGGAGAGAATCCAAATCCATGTACAGTGGTGGAATAGTATTGATGGTCCAAATGTTAGCTTGAAAACCTTCAGATCATGAGTGGCAGAGATGCTGCATTCTTGCAGTGCGGTTAAAGAAATAAGCTATATTTACTTTGCAGATTGAGTTAGAAAACAAAATCCCACGTTATGTAAATGAACAACTCGAGAGGAATTTCATTTTGACAACTACAATTTTCCTAATGAAGACATAGGCAATGTAAAGAAGAATTCAACCCCCCCCCCCTCTCAAAAAAAAAAAAAAGAAAAACTAGAATGATGGTAAAATATGCTACTAGCCTAGCTACAAGTCTTGTATAAGAGGACAACATGCTTGTAGATAAACTTCCGATGATATATTAACTTTCATTCTCCTAAGAATAGTGATCATGACGCTTATACAAAGAACCCACAGGGGTATAAAATAGACAAGATTCAAGTACAATTTCTAAGTTTTGTCGTCAAAATACTGGTTGAAATATGCCCTTATTGACACAAAATCACACACAGAAGCAGAGAAACAAATTGCAGAAAGTATGGATACCGCTCATTGGCTCGGAAATCACAAATAGCAGCAAAAAATCAAATTTGTAGAAGGGGAAAACCAAAACACTAGAAGAAACAAGGAAAGGAAATAAAAAATTTGGACCATTTCTCAATTTATGTGTGTCATCTTTGAACAGGGTCATGCTAATCTTCTCTGTACCCTTTTAATTTTATCGGATGTTCCTGAAAGGAAGCTCTATTAATACATGGGTATTATATATGTATATATATATATATATATATATATATATATGCATTTTTTCAAATAACCTGGATGATGTGCGACTCACGAGACCTCTTCTTGCGAACCAAAGCAAGCTCTCTATTGGATCAAAGACTTGAATTAATTTTTAAATTATATCAATCATTTAATTAAAAGCATTTTAAAAGGGATTTACGCCGAAAAGTATCTCAACAAGCTATTTTGAAAAATTAAAATTATTTTTACAGACCGAGAAATTATCCTTCTATGAACTAAAATATATGTTTGGACCAAAAGTTATACAATGCAAAGCTGGGCTCATTGAAAAATGTTTTTAATATTGAATAAAATACCTGGCTTTGGTCTGAAAATGGTTTTAACACACATACTCTTATGGACCCATGTTCTTCCTGGTCAAGGAAGATAAGAAGTTTTTAATATAACAACAACAACAACAACAACAATAAAATATAAGTATTTTTTCACTATGTAAAGTTAGCTATATTGATAAAAAAATGTCATAAAATCTTATCATAAATCATATTTTTAGATAAATTATTTAAATTTAAATCCTTCTTAATGGTTTCATTTATGATTTTTCTTGATCTCTCTCTATCTTTAATTATTGGATTACTCTTTATCTAATTTACTCTCTTTATTAGAACTTTTATAGATCTTCTCCATATATTCCAAATGATTTAAGACGCAATTCTACAATTTTTTTCATAATATGTGTGACATCTACTTTTTCTTTAATACATTCATTTTTAATTCTATCTTATTTAATATATATACTCATCTAATGCAACATTCTCATCTCTATAATATTTTAATTTATTCTTTTATTGACTTTTTATTACCCAACACTTTGCTCTATATAATATTATAGGTTTTATAGTTGTACAATAAAATTTACTATTAAACTTGAATGGTACTCTTCTATCATAAAAAACACTTGAAATACTTATCTATTTCATATACCCTACTTGAATCCTATTTTTTACATCATCCTCTATTTCTCCGTCATATTGAATGATAAATACAAGATACTTAAATCGTGTGATTTGTAATATAGTATGTACTCTAATTTTCACTTCTACACTAAAATTAATATGTTTCTTATTAAACTTATATTCCATATACTTTATTTTATTTTTATTTAAATGAAATTTATATGCTTCCAAAGTTAGTCTTTACATCTCTAACTCCTTACTTATTTCCTCTTTTGATTCTTCAACTGGAATTATATCATCTGCAAAAAACATGCATTGTGATATTAGCTTTTTGATATATTTAGTGAACACATCTAAGACTAAAGTAAAAAGATAGAGACTTAAAGTTGACTCTTGATATAGACTAATGGTTATTTGAAAATCTTCTATTGACTCATCTTTTATTCTCACACTAGTTATAACCCCATCATATATATCATAAATTACTTGAATATAAGTAATACAAACTTTTTTTTTCTTCAAAGCCTTCTACAAAATCTCCCTCAACTCTATATCATATGTCATTTCCAAATTAATGAATACCATGTGTAAATTATTTTTATTCTTTCAATATCTTTCTATCAATTTTCATAACAAGAAATTTTCAATATATTGTACAAAATTTTTAACACTCTATCACCTTGCTTTTGTCCATGTCATTTGAAAATTTGAAATGAAATATACAAGTTTTAGGCCAAAATGGTTACAACATCAAAATTTTGTATCTAGCCCCCTATTGTTTTAAGATGCCAAAAATAATCTCCCATAATCTCTTTATGCATAAAGCTTTTACTATTGTGGCAAAAAAAAAAAAAAAAGTAATACACAACATGCCAACAAGGTAAAAAGTATAAGTGGTTTAATCTAATACATTTAGGTGTGTACACCATGCTTGGTGGCTCAGTGACCTGATATGCTCAATTTGGCTTGATTCAAAGTACCCAAGTTAGGCCAAAAGCCCAAAAAAAAAAATGCTAGGTTGGGTTATATAATCAAACACTTGGCCAACCTTAAACGCTAATATAGCCCAACTCGACTTAGTAACTTAAATTAAAAAAATTATTAAAAAAATATTTTTTTTATAAGGATATATATATTAATATTCTTAAGGGTGAAATATAATTTTATAAAAATTTATATGAATTTTTTTTTAAAAAAAAGTATTTAAAAATTTTTTAATTAAAAAAAATTTGGCCTATCCAATACTAGCCCAACCTTACCTAATACTAGATTGGGCCAGACTAGACCCAAATAACAAGTTTTAATTTTAAAATTAAGCTAGACATTGAGTTAGGTTAAAACTTAGTCCACCTTTACCCATACACACCCTTAGATACATTTCTTAGGAATCGTAATTCCCTACTATGTTGCTTTTTTCCAACAACATATGAACTATTCAAGTTTTAATCTGAGTAGTTTAAATTTTAAAATTTTTTTATTTTTATCATCATTTTTTAAAATGTGTAGCTGAAAAATTATTATCATTTTATGTTTTGTTTCATTTGAAACAAAAGAAAGTCAACATATTTAAAAAAAATGTAAAATCTATACTATATAAACAACTGGATAATCCAGATGCTAGATTGCTACTTTTCTCTAACAACAAAAAATTGCCATGCATTCCTCAATCATATGTCTTATTGCAAAAACACTATAAAAGAAATTGCAAAAAAGAGGAAAATAGTTAAAAAGTGGTCACGTGGCTCATGGCTCGAGAAATAAGATTATTACCTCCCTACTTATTGTTTTTGTCTTTTTAAACTTATTTTCAAAATCAAACAAAAAGAGAACTTTAAAAAGCTATTAAGAAACATTATTTTTTTATAATATATTTAGGGCTTTAAGTTAAGATTTTTTATTTTTAAATTTTTATAATAATTTTTTAATTTTTAATATAAATATTTTTAACTTAAGATTCTTAATTATTATTTTTCCTTCTTTCTTTATACTTTCTTTAGATAGGAGAGAAGAAAAGTGAAGGAAGAGAAAAGTAGAAAGAAAACTGAGAGAGGAGAAAAATGAGGGAAAAATATTTTTCTTCCCCCTTTTGGCTGAACAGAGAGAAAAAAGGTTGAAGAAAGAAAACTTTTAGATGTATAAGGACAATAATGCCCTTATAACCTTTGTCTCCAATAAATAAGCTATTTTGAAAAGAAGAAGTTATGTTAATTAACTGATTACTTTTTATAAAACTAAAGTTAAATTGATATTAAAAAAATCATACATATAACTAATTATTCTAATGGAATTGCCTTAAAAAAAATCAAAAGCCAAGACAAATTTTAAATATATAATTACAATGTATTACTTTATTAAATAATAATATTTTACATAACAATTTTTAAATTACATCTAAATAATATATATATATATATATATGTGAAAATAATTTTGTCTCTACCAAACAATAGATAAGGATTGATATATTTGATCATGACATCTTTCTACAAATGGATAAGACAAAACACTTATCCATTGAACCATCCCGTGAGAAGATGGCTTTTTCCCATGTGGTTTTCAGAGTTCAGCTTTTACCCATGGAGTTTGGCATTTTCTCACTTCACATAAAGGTATGGCATCTTATCCCTTATGACTTTATTCAAAGTTTATATGAAGTTTTATCATGTGACTCTACATATATACCCATGTAGTCTGAAACTTGCAGTGGAGGTGGCGTGAAATTCTTGTAGTGTACTTTATTCAAAGCTTACATGGACTTCTCTAGACACTTTTGCTTGAACATGAGTTCCATTTATAGCTCCTATGCAATCCTATCATTAAAAAGTGGTTACAAGCAATATATATGTTCTAAAATTATAACCTATTTATTTTATTTATAAGATGTAGGGGCATAAATATAAGTGCATACCTTAAAATATAAATAGAATCTACTGTTGTTAAAAATTTAGGAAGAAACCTTTGATTTGAAAGACTGCAAAAGAAACTCAGCCTCAAGTGAAACCATCGCTTGTAAAACACTATGAAAATGGCAGTTGGTAGTTTCCTCCGATCGATAGAAATAAAAGCACATTGTTTTGTTTTTTACATTATGTGCTAATATGTGGAGGAATTTTGCAACCTACTCCTCAACTGTAATCCAGCGTGAATCTTTAATTCTTTTAGTATTTTAAAGTTTATCACATAACTTCTTAAATGCTTGTGGACCAATGTAAAGAATATCTCAGCAATTCTTTTCATCTTCTAGCCATATCATCAACTATTTCCTAATGTTATATCTTTCAATATTACTTGCATTTATTAGTTTATTAACTGGAGTTGATATCTCTTCCAACAAATAGATTGCATATACAATCAAACAAATAAGACGTATAATACACATACGTCTATGCCTTTCCAAATTTTCTATTACATAGTTTAAGTTTGAACCTTCATTTGTCACTTCAAAATTAGTCAATTGCTTGACTTTAGACTCAAAATCATAAATGTCTTATGCTACATCTTTCATTAATTCCATATTATTGTAGTTGTTTATCTATTGAACAATTATGTTAATAAAAAAATAATTTATAAATAAGTATATACAAATTTGTGAGAATGGATCAACCATATCATCTATTGAACATATGGTAACTAGAAAAGATTGGTTATATAAGAGATAAAGATATAGACCCTGATTTAAATATTTTGCAAGGAAACTGCGCCTGAACCATTTTATGGCACTTCAAATAATGACCACCAAAAATTCGGATACTTAAATGGTGTTACCCATTATGAAAAGGCCTTAAAAAAAATTCTGCAACAAAGTTTGAAAATGTTACCAAGAAGATACTCATAAAACCACCAAGAATTCACCTTAGCACTTTAATAATTGAGCTATATTAGTTAAGGGGTAATATGGATGCAAAAATAAGACAGAAACGCAATGAAAACTTCTTGTGTCCACAAAAAACATTGAAGATATTGGCCAATTAATTCTCCAAAATTTTACCAACCAAAAGTTATTCATGTATAGAGTGGAACAAAGGTGGACTAGTGGCTTTGAATCTAAGCAACCTAAGCGATAAGAACATCAAGCTAAAGAGGACAAGGGAACCTATAAGCATCTAACATCTTAATTATAATAACAATACATACACATATCCATATCACTATATATATGTATATATATAAATTGATTAAAGCTTTTATATTTTACAAGCCTATGCATGTTGGCATAAATGTGAAGGAACAGAGCTTTAAACTCAAATTTTTTCTTGGAATAGAAAATTAACCTAATTTGGCCTTTTTTTTTTTCTCTAGAGATCAAATTTGTGTTTTCAAAGAGGTCAATGTACAAAAAAAAGTTACAACAATTGGAGGAAATTTTGAAATAATCAAACCACCGTATCCAAGTCATAAAGAAACAACAATGAAATTTCTACTACATATGTTGAAAGAGGACATAGAAGAAGAGGAAGAAGAGATACCAGATGACACTGCGAAGGTTGGAGGAGAAAACCAAAGGGTGTTGACGTGGAGCCAAAACCAGGAATTCTGCAAACAAATCAGTATGAAATTATTAAGCACTTTAGCTGAGAAAATATGAAAGAGCAAAATTGGAAAGTGTCCTATAATCCATTTATCGGGAGATGAAAAAGTGAAAATGGAGAGTAATTGTGTTAAGAGTAATTTAGGAAAATAAAATCTGAACAATGTTAGGCAGAATTTTTCTTTCAAAATCTTTCCATATTTGGAGAGAAAAATTTTCAATGAGACCCATCCGAGTTTTCGCCTTAACTTTTTTCTCCTTTCTATTTTTCTCTGTTATCTAAACAGGGTAAAATTTATTTTCTTTCCTCTTTTCTCTTCAACTTTTCTTTCCCTCTTATTTTTCTCCCCATCCAAACAATATGTTAGTCTCTTCATTCTCACTCTACACCTGCTCTAAACTCGCATTTAATGAAGAGAGAAGTTGGTTAAAAACATTTAATGTAATTAATAGGTTGAAGTGAATGTTGGAGGAACAAGAGCTGCCATGAGCATTTAATGAAGAAAATGACTAGCCATTGAAAAGGATCTAAGCAACAATGAAGAAAAAGCTTCAAGTAACAAGTTAAAGCTCAACTGTTTATATATAAAGAGCTGCTTTGAAGATAAAGATTACAATAGAAAAGAACATACATTAATTAAAAGATATAGCTTTCAATTACCTTTATTATTGTTGAGCCAATTTAGCACTTATTCCTCTTTATGAGTTTTTAATAAATTATTGGAAGTGGCCTTGGTGAGTCTAGTTTAAGTTGGTGGTAAGGTTGTAAAAACATTTGTGACAAGCCCATTAGGGTTGTCTAATTGTAGTGATTTGAAAGGTTATAAAAGTTATAAAGTTAAGCTTTGTGAGAAGGGTTGCATAATTTGTTGTCATTATCCACTGTTATAAAAATTTTCTTATTCCTAAACTACTACTTCCTTATTTGAATCTTTGTAAATTTAGTTGTGTTGATTTTTCTTATCCCTAAACTACTACTTCCTAATTCAACATGTTTTTGCAAAATAAGAACTTGAGAAAGTTCCATTTGATTTATAAAAAGTTATTCACTTAATTGATCACATAAATGAAAAATTATTTTTTGTGTATTTTCAAGAAAAGTTGACTATTCGAAAATAAGAACATTTAATTCCTTATTTAAAAAAATTCAAGAGATAAAAATTTTATTTTAAAAATCTAATTCAACTCCTTTTCTTATGTCTTTTTAGCCTAACACTCTCCAAGAAGCAAAATTAAAAAAAAAAACATTGAATGTGTTGGAAGGAAGATGAATTTCATGAAAAAAAAAACCAAGAAGACAAATAAAGATAGAAAATTTGAAGCAAAATCTAATTAAAATAATGAGGAATTTGGTCTAAATAAAGAGATCTCCATCATTAGATTATCCCAAAATTTATGTATAAGACATACAAATTATTTTATAAAACCATTCGATCAACAATGAGCAGATACAACTCAAATTTTAACTATCTCAACCTAAATCTAAATCCAAAACATATATTTAATATCTAAACCCTATTCTAATACGATGATTAAAATTCTATGTTTGTAATTATAATGCATATACTCATAATACTAAATATTTGAAACTTCTAAGATATTAAAAATAGCCAAAAAAATATCAGAAATTAAGACATTGGATAAAGGATATTCAAAATTTTCAATACTTATATCTATCATTTAAAATATGATTTAAATTATAAGTGCCACTTTGATTCAAGTAACACATTTTTATTTTAAATATAAGTGCTAAAAAAATTTAGTATACTTGATTCGATTTTTATTTTGTGGCTCTTTAAGCTAAATAAAACAAAAAGAAATTAGTGGCCTTGAATCACAATGACAATGCCTTCTACCCAGGCAGAGGTTCAGGGGTTTGAACCTCATTCCCTTCCCCTCACCTCCCACTATGTAATTAAAAAAATATATATATTTAAAAAATTAATTTATATATAGTAATTTTTATTACATTCAAATTTTATTCAAAATTTTTTTAATTAATTTTTTTGACAGGCTTGACTCGTTGTAATTTTTTTTTAATTGACCCATATCATGATCGAGCGTGAGTCCATAGCCCTGACTTATCATCACTGACAATGGGTTAAAGCTAACTGTGTCGCCTTAACACAATAAATGAGAGGAGAAAATTCTATTAAATGCTAACTTTTGACATTGCACAATGTTATTAGCTGCCTATATTTCGTGGATCCTCTACAGTATCTATAGTAACTATAGAGGAAGTTGTTGACCAAAAAAGTTGCATTTTTTTCTTTTTTTAATTTCAATTTTGAGTTTTTAATTATAAATTTAAAGATAAAAACTAAAATTAAGAGATTAAAAATTATAAGTATAAAAAAATTTAACTTTAAAAACTTTAATTATACAATATAATTAAAATTGTTAAAATATAATTTTTCATAGTTATAATTTATTATTATTATTATATTTTAATTTTTATCTTCAAACTTATAATTTAACAACTAAAACTGAGAAAAGGGAAGAAAAAATTTCTACAGGCTGAATGCATCCCTGCTTTGATTTCATTTGCTTTTGATTGGTGAGTTGTTAATTAAATTTATTCTTTGACCGCCGTGACTTTTTTAAGAATATTAATTGTGTTTTGTAAATATATAATGTGTAGCAAAATAGAAAAAATACATCCTATTTAATGTAATATAGTAAAAAATGAAAATATGTACAAAGTAACAATAACATAATTAATTTTGTTATTGAAATGGTAAAATTACATTAACATAATTATATTTTTGAAAATATTAATTGTGTTAAAGAAAAAAAATGACAGATTAAATATTATATTGGATAAAATATATGTAAAATAAAGTGAAAAGTTATTCTTAAAATCTAAAAAATATTAAACTTAAATTTTATTTAAAAACATTTAAAAATAGGTACAAGATAATAACATTTACTTTAATATATGTCATGCAAATAATAATAATAATAATAATAATAATAATAATAATAATAATAATAATAATAATGTAAACAATCCTCCGTATATATAATAATTAAGGGCAATATCACATATTCCAAATATGATTATAGTTAAAGCGAGGTTGGAAGATGGACTAGATAAATTTGAAAACACAATTAAAGTGACTGATAATGATGAATAAAAAGTTATATTATGGTTTATTTTGAATTGTTGGAGGTGGAAATTGTTAAAAATAATTATTTAAATTTATCAAAATTACAAATAAAAATAGAAATAAATGTAGCAAATAGTTTAAAACCTTTATATTTTCAACTCATAAAACTTACAAAATTTAAGTGATTGTTAATTATGAATAATTTGTTATATTATAGTTTAATTTGAGTTGATGGACAAAAAAATTATTAAATGCATAATTGAAAGGCTATTTTGAGATTTATGTATTTGTGTATGGTGTTATACATAAATAGCAATATGATGGAGCTTATATGCATATACACAAATAGAGAAATTTATGATGCTAATGATAGTGTGACATTTAGGCGTATCACAATGAAAGTAATAAGAGTTGATGTTAACATCACTTTAGATAGGCTGAATGAGATAATTGGAGAAAGGATACGGATTGAGCAAAACCACTTTATATGTGAGTTAGTATATAGACATCCACTGTCATTATGTCCAAGGTAGTATCAAGTAGCAAGCTTAGAGAATGACAAATTTCATTATTATAACTCTAGTCATGGCATGTTTCCTAAGCTGTGTGGCTTAGTCGTGTAAGAAAATAATTGTAGCCTTTTTTTTGTTACACAATACATGGATTTTAAACTAACATGCCACATGCATTTTATCCCCTTATATAGGTCGATCATATTTTTTGCTTATGACATGTCTTGCAAGTGGATTGTCTATTTGATCCACCTTTAGCCATTGTAAAAGATATCTAATAGGATGGCTTTTACAAGGCAGCCTAGCTTTGCCACTTTAAGTTTAATGTTGCACTCATGTTAACACTTGTTGAAAGGTGGTGTCTTGGCCTATATTTTTCACATGACCTTTAGAGAATGTGCAATCATTTTAAAGGACATTATAGTGTCGCTAAGTTTGCCTTGCGAGGGTACCCTCATATCTGGCCCTACAAATTATAATTGAGGAGTGGTGTGTAATTTGCTTATTAAAATTACACATATGGTAGATAAGCTTGATAGACAGAGGTTAAGCATTTCATGGCTCGCACGAGTGCTTCAGGTATAGCAATGTTACAAGTTTAGATAATTTTATTCATTTTGGTTGACATTATTACTTTTTCTTTACTAATATGTTTGCTCACAATCACAAGCGAAAAAAAGATAACCACCTCACAATAGTAAATGAACCTAAAAAATATAAAGCACTATTGGATGAGATAAGGGGTCATAGGGTTTATTACCCCATGTCAATGTTTGTCGTTCTCTATAAATTGTATTCATTGTCACATTTTAACTTGTTATCCATGGCTCATCTAAGGGCTATATGAACTCGTAAGTGTGTGTGACTTAATCCCAAAGTATAACTTGACATCTTTGAATCTCTAGATTACTTGGGAACCCTTTATATGCTTCCACATCATATAATAGGATTATTTGGATTGCATGCTCAGCTAGTTTGATTGGCAACAACATATCCCAAATGATCTAATGAATTTGGGGCCTTGCCACATCTTACAGCTTAAAGGGAAAATTGAATGGCGAGAAGAGCATGCCAGGTTTATCATTGTGTGGAGTGGTTAGCATAACACTTTGATTTAGACTCCTATCCTTACAAAGCCTTTAGATCGCAGTTTCGATTATATGCACAGGTACTAGATATGTACCAATAATGGATCCATCCTTTAAACAATGCAAATGGTTTTGTGGTAAACTTTTAAACACTTGTCACCATTTTTTCTCCTTTCCTTAATACATATTATCTCAACATTTCACACCCTATCTTTTTTCTTTTCAATAGTCTTCATTAGAATTTTGGGACAATGTAAACCGAGACTTCATGAAAATATTACATCCTTTTAAGGAATAATAATATAGATGGTATCCTTGCCTACTCCTCTGGCATCTAATTTACCATGGTCACAAATTTCAAAGGGCTACATGGGCAAAAAAAGCTCAGGGATATATGTTGGCCCAAGCTCGTATTATGGAATAAAAGGGACAACATCATGTTAGTATTAGTGCAACAACTTCATCTATACTAGTTGGAAGTGCTGCTTCCTCTTCTTATAACATGAGATTAGCATAGTAAGACTTTAGCACGATCGCTTTATCTTCTTTTATGCCAGCTAGCCAATATGAATACTTTTGAGATGTTGGTCCTTTTAAATATATGGAAACTTCGCCATTATCTTAGTTTGTAGCTATTGAAGCCTCACTATTTGTGTAACTACCATCACAAATGCAACATGAGTACTTATCATTCACAACACTATTTCATGATCTATCAGTATGTATTATTGAGTACAACAATCAATTTTTTGACCCTAAGGAATTATAACATTAGGTGGTTGCAATCCCAAATCAATTGATTCCTTTAATTCAATCTTTATGTTTAGATTTAAATTTTCTATTAACTACTAATGTAATCATCATATTATAAGAAAAAAAGTAGTTGGTACACCAACAATTGAAACAAGAACAAAGAAAGGTGCACTGTGGCATAGGCAACCATTATTTTGATGAATAATTTTTGTTTCTTTATATTAGTACAACATTACAATTTTTATTAATATTTAATTTAATTCACTCATTTAGTGTTTTTTGAAATCACTTTATTATTCTAAAATATAGTAATCTTTTTAAATATTCAAAATAAGATATATTGTATCTTATAAAAAAAAACCTCAAGACCTAAACAAATAAAATTTTTCATGACTAACTCGCTCTTACTAAGGGGGAGTTCATTTTTTTTTTTTAATTTCAATAAACACGAGTTAGGTTGTTTCATAAATAAAAACTATAACCTAAATAAATTACTATTTTATAAAATAAAATAAAATAGATTGCAACATCTAGATGAAATAATATTGACAAGTCAAGATTTTACAATTTAATAATTTTCTTAAAGCATGTGGCTCTAAAGTCCTTTATCTTGTGCCCTTTTTTATTTTTAATTTTAAGACTTTTTGTCATTTCTGTTAAAATATATGTATATACACTAGCACGAGTAACACGCGGTACAACAAATCCGAGGGGATTCTTTGGGTCAAAATTCAACAACTATAATCACAGCATATATTAATTTTAAACTATTTATACAATTAACAATATTTTTTGACCATTAATATAGGCGCAGGAGTCTGGAGTTTTCAACACCAAACAAACCAAACTGCTACGCCAAACTAAATGCTCCCTTCTCAGCTTTGATATGATATCTAACAATCTTCCTGTTCTAAGTCAAGCACTCCACCAACCTCTCATTGCTTTTTAAGGTTACGTAGAGATTGATTTCTTAGAAGATTGAATTTTTTAATATTAAATTTAAAATTTGAAAAAATAATAAATCATTTTATATAATTTTTTTTAAAAAAATTAACAGATTTCGACTTCTCCTTTTCATTGTCATTTTCAAATTACTATAATACAACACCACGTTTACTCATTTACACTTAATTAATAGATATAAGTAATTAGAAGTAATTTGATTATGGAAAAAAATGATTAGTTCTAAGATGGATTCTTTATGCTATCCCAACTAAAAAAAAGTAAATTATACTTATCTTTTATCTTGATTTTATTAAAATTATATATACCTCCATTCTTTTTTTTTTAAATATACATATTGAAATTGTTAAAATATTTTCTATTAATTTACATACATATTATTATTTTTTGGGTAAGAATTAAAGGCCATGCTATTTGGTAATTTAAATACTCTTATATTTATTATTATTCTTTGTTAAATTGTATCTCAAATATGTACAAATAAAAATAAAAAAATAAATTTTATTTTTATTAAATTTAACAAACCCTTAAATTGATTATCATCTACCAACCAACGGTTAGTATAACACATGGTTTTCATGTGAAAAGATCATAATTTTAATTCTCATTGTTAATTAACTAACTCATAGTTAATTATTGTAAATTAAAATTTCTAACTCTATATAACTTTTTAATATACTTGTATTCAAATTTGATTTATCAGTAAATCAGCTCTTTAAAATTAGTTTTAACTATAAATTTTGCTTTGACTTGTTCTCCCGAATTGCTAAATCTTATAGTTAAAAAAAATGTATCAATGTTAACTGAGAGGATTTTAATAAAAAAATTTTAAAATTTAACTGAGGTATAGTATAATATTTGATATTAGGATATGGGAGTTTATATTTTGAAAAAAAAAAACCTTTTTATAATTTTAACAAAATGTAAGAGAAATAAGTATAATCTTCTCAATAACAACAACAATTATAATAAGACTCTTCATTAATAATTAAAAAAATGAATTTATGAAAAATCTCACATGCTATATCATGGGATAAGGGGCATTATGTTGAGAATGATAATATGTTGTTTGATTTTTAAAAACAGAAGTTCAGTAGATACTAAGAAGTACAATTATAATATAAGAAGGAGTAAATTGTTGCATCTTATTTATATTGTTCTTTGCTTTTTTTTTTTTTGAACAATTTGTCGAGAAAATTTATAAGGTCACATATCATTTTTATTTAAAAAAAATGTGAGAGTTTCAATTAATAAAGAAATATATAATATTGACATTATTTAGCTATAGTATTGTGGTCAACAAGTTGATTTCGGTATTCTTTTTATAACAAACAATTGATTCTATTGTTATTTATATATTATCATATAATTCATTATTATCTATTAAAATCATATAATTTAATTTTAAAACATAACTGAATTATATAAAAAATTTTAAACGAAAATTATTTATTTCTAAAAAATATAAATGAAAATACTACTCAATCTTTCAATACTACAAAAATATAATAAAATGTTCTAAAAATTTGACATAATTAAAATTTGAGTTCTATAACTTACACTCCAATACCCTAATAAATCTGTATTTAAATGCCAACTATTTTTGTTACAAACTTAAACGCCAACCATTAGAGAACGACATGATGCACTATTTTCATTGCACAAATAATATATTAAAACCTAATTGAAATTCAAATCTTATATATATATATATATATATATATATATATATATATATGGAATGAGAAATTAGCACAATAAAAATTGAAAAAAAAAATTCAACCCTAATTAGGTGAGAATGGTAATGATTTATGGAAAACAGCCTGGTTAAAAAGGTCAATTACATTCTTCAGTTAATCTGAAAGCAAATGAGGTGTTAGGAAGGGAATTTATTAATTTTGCACGGTGCTGTCCACGAGGAAGAATCTTTTGCTGCGTACACGGCACGTCATTGTGCATTGTGTGTACAATTATTTTCATTTTTTTTAAAATATAAATAGATTTTTATATAAATAATATTTATAATGTCTTATGCGCATACTATTTAATTTAATAAAATCTGTCAAAAAAATTTAAAAAAAAAATAATACACAAGACTTTTTATCAATAATTTCATCTTGAATATTTTTACAGATTTTACTAAATCTAACAATATAAATGTAAAATGTTACAAATCATATTAACATAAGGATTTAGCTATATTTTAAAAATAAAAATAAAAAAGTTATGCACATAGTATACAATATTGTAGAGGATCATTACTCCCTATTTATTGTGGGCATATATATATATATATATATATATGTATATATATATATATATATATTTAATATAGTTAGATCCTTATATTATAAGATCGGCAATATTTTACATATATAAATAAAATCTATAAAAAAAAATTTCAAAATAAAGAGAAATTCTTAGATAGTATTATATCATCTATTGTTTTTCTAATAAAAAAATCCAAATGAAACAAAATGGGCCATAACTATTAATCGCATAATACCAAATTATATAATTAAATCTCACATTCAATTACTCATTATTCCATTATCATATAAATAAATAGTTAAATTAGTATTTTAGTCCTTTAATTTTATTTAATCATTTAAATTGATCTCTTAATTTTAAATTATTTCAAAATGATCCCCTAATTTTATTAGTGTTTTAAATTAATTCCTTAATTTTAAGTGTTTTAAAATGGTCCCTTAACTTTATTTACTATTTTAAATTAGTCCCTTAATTTTCAAAATTTTATTTTATTTAATATTTTAAATTAGTCCTTTAATTTTAAAAGTTAAAAGACTAATTTGAAATATTTTTAAATTTTTTTTAATTTGAAATATTTATTTTAATATAAAATATTTAAAGTAAGTAATTTTAAAATATATACAATTTTTTTTACGAATAAAACTATTAAAAAATTCATATAAAAGTATTTTATTAATTTAATTACTTGAACAAAAAAACACTTATTATAAAATTTTAAAACTAGAAAATACTTAAAAATTTTGCTAAAATATAATATTGAATTCATCACTGATACTATTTTTATAAATATTATTTTTTAAAATATTTTATTTTAGTGAATTTTTTAAAGTATTTTTTTAGTTTTTAAAATTTTATAATAAGTGTTTTTTTATTCAACTGATTAAACTACGATTTTTTTTAATAATAAGTGAATTTTTTAAGGAACTATTTTGAAATACTTCAAAGTTAAGGGACTAATTTGAAATATTAAATAACATTAAAGAGTCATTTTAAAACACTTCATAGTTAAGGGACTAATTTGAAATATTAAATAAAGTTAAGAAACTAAAATACTAATTTAACCTAAATAAATTACCATATAAGGCTCCTACTTTATTACCTATAAGAAATTTTAATTTATTAATAGGTGGATTTTAATTTTTTTGATTTATGTTTTTTTTTACTAGAGATAGCATGAATTATGTGGCACTATAAGAGTACCTAATTTTTTTTAAAAAAACGAAATTATTAATAAGAACTATTGTGTGCTTTGTATTTTTTTTCATCTTAAATAATTTTTCCTTTACAAATCTTACCAAATTATGCAATATATATATATATATATATATATATATATATATATAACATTGCAAATTTTATTTATATGAAGATCAAATTGCATTTTTAAAAAAAAGGTAAAAATAGTTGTGTACGATGCACAATGCCTGTTTAGTATACAGAAAGTTAGGTATGAAAATGGAAAGGAAACAGGTAATTTTGTAGATAGAAAATACTTATAATAAGTTTACTTTTAATGATTGGATAATGATTGATAAATAATATTAAATAATAATTAAGTAATAATTATAAAAGTAAAATTAAAATTTCCCCTAACTTTCCTTTCCTTTTTCCATTTCTGGCGGCATACCAAACATGGCGTATGTGCATGGGAGATCCTTCCTTGTGTATCACTAAAATCTCTTCATAAACTATTGTTCTTTTTAAGAAAAATTATTTGATTTTTATAGTTTACTACAATTTTTAATTTAGTCCCTATTATTTTTTTTTTTTAACAACTCCTTTTAATTTTGAACTATTACAAGGTTAATCCTCATTCTTTAACAAAATTACTCATTTAGTTTCTGTAAATGCCAGTTAGGCTAATAGAGTAAGAAAATGTGTGACATGACTTAGCTTCCATTGGCCCCAAAAAAGGCTCTGTCTTAGCTCTCCAAATCACACAACAGCAAGTGAGGTCTCAAACACACAACCTCAATTGTCTTCTCACACGATTTTTCAAAGGAGAGAGAGGGTGAAATCTCTCAAGAGCGCAGGGAACCATAGAGGTTAAAAGCTTTGAGTGGTCCTAAGTCCCTAGTTACATACTTCTATTTTTAAATTTGATCCATAATTTTTTTTGCTACATAAGTTTATTTAGCTGCAAAATTTAATTTGGTTTGGTTGCATATTGCATTAACATGTTATGTAGAACTTTTAACATGTTTGCATATGCCATATAGTCTTTTTGACGTATTTGAATATGCCATGTAGAAGCTATAAGTGTGTTTGCATTAATATATTGTGCCATATGTCATTTACTTTTTGCATTTGCCACTTTATTTAATAGCATATGCCATTTACTTTTCGCATTAGTGCTTGCATATGGTAGCATATAGTTTAAGTAGAATTTCATTTGGCAGTATGTGTGAATGTTGCTATTAAGCCCCTCCATTTGCATTGAACCCTTTCCCTTCTTCCATTTGAATCAAAGATGGAAGTTTGTGAATCCATCAATCAATTTAAGGAGATTGCATTCAAACGTGCATTTAAATTAACCAAACATATAATTTTGTAGATAGTGCAAATAACAAACTATGGAACTTTACCATATCTATCAAACAAGTTATCTACATGTTCAATGCCCTAAGTATAGGACATTGAAATTCAAGAGCTAGAGTACCTTGTAGGCAATCACAATTCTCAACCTCTTTGTGAACAAAGTTATATGTGTGTTGTCGTGTATTGCGTTTTGTGTTCTCATGTATTCGAAGCCCTAAGATGAAGAGCATGAGCAGTGTTCTTTTTTATGCTCTACATTTTTTAAGCCTTAAGCCTTTACATTCTCTACACTTTGAGAGATTTCTCCCTCATTCTCGTTTAAGAAATCATGCCAGAAGAAGATGGAAGTTGTGCATTTGAGACCTCACTTGTTGTTGTGCATTTTGAGGAGCTGAATTGGAGTTTACATGTATAGCCAAATGTGTTTACTAGCACGGTCACTGCACTTAAAAACATATCTTACTACAAGTTATATAGTTTAAGTATCTTAAGTCTATTATAGAACATGACGAAAAAATAAAGGAAAAATGTAAAATATATGATTCAAGTAGTGTGGATGAAATTGAGAAATGTTTCGGATATTATTTGTGATAGAAGAGTATCACTTAAATTTAAAGACAAATTTTATTGTACAATTATAAGATCTGTAATATTATATGAAATTGAGTGTTGGTTTATAAAAAGTCAATAACAGAATAAGTTAAACGTTACAGAAATGAAAATGTTACGTTGAATGAGTGAACACATAAAATAAAATAGAATTATAAATGAATGTATTAGAGAAAAAGTGAAAGCTACACTTATTGTAACAAAAAATTGTAGAATTGCAACACATATAGTTTGGGGATATGTAGATGAGACTTATAGAAATCCCAATTAAAAGAATAGATAAGATGAAAAGTAATCAAATAATCAAAGGTAAATGAATACAAAAAAAAAAAAAACTTATAGGAGTGAACCCACCTAGTGAAAAATTTGTTATTGTTGTTGTAAGTCAACTGACATTTATAGAGATCAAATAATTAATTTTGATAAAATAAAGGTGCTAACTTTGTAACCATTCAAAACTTCATAAAGTTGTTTAAAACAAATTAAATTATAAGAATTAAATTGAAAATTGTGACAAATTATAATAATTAAATGATTAAATTTTTCTTATCCTTTGAAGACCTTTCAATAAGAAATTTACAATTAAAATGTTTAGTAATATCTCATATTTAAAAGCTATGAATATTTTCCTTTTAATATTAGTTTTGAATCAAAGCCTATCAACTTGTTTTGGAAGAAATAAAAATGTATAATCATATAATGCATTTCTTCTTTTTTTTTTAAGGAAAAGAAATTTATTTATAAATTTGAATAAGTTGTTATTTATTGTATTTTTTTATTATGCACATAAATAAACTTGTAGCATTGGAAATCAAACTAAGGGGAGCCACAAGCTTAGTTTAGCATGTTGATCCCTGTGTGACCATCTTCTTGCAAAAACCCACCTCCGTTGCCTGCCACATGCGTTTACGACACATGATCTAGGATCTTGGCGGGATCTGGGTCACTTCTCCTTCCTCAGCCAGCGATCTGGAACTTTCTCCCTCAGATTCGAAGTATATTCCGCAATTCCTTCCGAGTTTTGGTTTGGATCTGAACCCTTTGAACCAAAAGCCAGGGTAACATGTTCATCTTCGACTGGTTCTATGGCATTCTAGCTTCTCTGGGTCTGTGGCAAAAAGAAGCCAAGATTCTTTTCCTGGGTCTTGACAATGCCGGAAAGACCACTCTCCTTCACATGTTGAAAGATGAGGTTAATTTGGTGTACCATTGCAGAACTTGATCGTTTCGTTTTCCTTTTTTTTTTTAGTGTACTTTTTTTGGAGAATTGAAAATTGTGATTGTTATTCCTTTGCAGAGGTTAGTTCAGCACCAGCCAACCCAACACCCCACTTCAGAGGAATTGAGCATTGGGAAGATCAAATTTAAGGCTTTTGATTTGGGTGGTCATCAAGTTGCCCGCAGAGTCTGGAAAGACTATTATGCCAAGGTCATTCTCTTTATTTTTGATTCGGGTGATCTTTAAGTGATTGATCTTCAATGATAATTGCAATAATCAACTTAATGTGATTTATAGTTTCTAAAATGTGGGATTTGTTGGGGGTTTGATTTATAATATCCCTCTTGGTTATCACTTTGTCGATACAATTAATAATTTTCTTTCCTAGCATTATAATATAGAGAGTGCATCCTTTTCAAATGGGTTTTGTGAGAAGCTTAATGCTGACTTGCTTTCAGGTGGATGGATGGATCTTCATTGTTCTTGTTTGGTTGTTGGTCTTTTAAAAGATTTTAATCTTTCATTGATGCTGCCCCTAATTGCTTTTGATAAGGTGTATGGTGTAACTAAGATGTTTAAAACTGGGTTATTTTAACTCTCATATCTGTCTCTCTCAATCTCATTGGAATAACATATCTAGAACAATGATCCTGTATATTCTAATATATTGATTGGCTATGACCTCTCCAATTACTATCTAAATGTAGCATGCTTACTTCGTGGCTGGCTTGTTCGTTAGTGTTTACTTCTTGTCTGGAAGGTGATCTGTTCTCTACAATTTCCTGGATGTATTGTTGCTGTTCTGTAAGCATTGGATCTCCCCAGTATGGTTTACAAATTTATCTGATCTGTTTTTCTTATCTGCAACTGTAATTTTATTTTGCAACCCAACTAACAGCTATGTCAGTTATCATTTGCTGTCTTCAATTCAGTATGCTATGCCTTCATAATCCCAGATAAAGTTCCCTGTATTTATCTGATTCATGGGAGGCAAATATTGAGAATGAAAGTTTCGCTGATAGCACCCCTTTTGACCTTGCAGGAGGTGTTTTACTAGTAGCGTTCCGTACATTTCCATATATTTTTTTTTCCTGGATTAATTAGAAAGACAGTGACACCCAGATAGAAGGGTGGGAAGAACAAATAAAAGTAGCCTACAGTGGGAATGGCTAACTCTCAAATTGGACTTTCAAAGAAATATGCACATTCTTTGGAAGTATTAGAAGAAGCAGAGATTGGAAATCGATATATTCTTCACCTTGAGAGTGTGTCAGAGATTACAATACAAATATTTATAGGCTTTTACTCAATAACTTTTGAGATGATAAATGGTGAGGAGTTCGGTCATTGTGATCCCTTGTTTTTCTAATTAAAATTAAGTTGCAGGGCAATGTACGGTCAGCCTTTGCTTTGTCTACACTTCTAGTCCAATCAATGGACTTCCATATGAAGAGATGTACCAAGGATTATAATACAATCTTCCTTCATTTAACAGTTTAAGCTTTTGTGTTGAATAGTTTTGCCATATTGCTATCCTTTAACATTAGCTTATAATTAATTTTGTAGTTATTGTTTTATAATCAGATGGATCACTTCTCCATACTTGCCAATTCAAATATAGATTTGATTTCACAGATCTTTTCTGAACTTGTCTAATTTGACTCATAATGTAAAATACTATAACTACCTTTTGAAGTTCCGTGAAATTACTGTTTTTCTGTTAATTCTACCAGGATTTATTGTACATGTATTGCCTTTCCTGGATTTATAACTGGTTCGAACTGTGGATGTCGATCAAGACATAACACAAATGTTTGTTGGCTTTTGTAGGTGGATGCTGTTGTTTACCTAGTGGATGCGTATGACAAAGAGAGGTTTGCAGAATCTAAGAAGGAGCTAGATGCCCTTCTTTCGGATGAGTCTTTGGCAAATGTGCCATTTCTGGTGCTAGGGAACAAGATTGACATTCCATACGCTGCTTCGGAAGAAGAGCTTCGGTATCATCTGGGGCTGAGCAATTTCACCACAGGCAAGGGAAAGGTCAATCTCTCAGAATCCAATCTTAGGCCTCTTGAAGTGTTTATGTGCAGCATTGTCCGCAAGATGGGATATGGAGATGGCTTCAAGTGGGTTTCCCAGTATATCAAGTAGAGATTTCCCCTCTTGTTAATTAATTAGCACCATGTCTGCAGTTACGTCAGAAGAGTTTTTTTTTTTTTAATGGATTTTGATTGGATTATTTATACAACATCTTCAGTAATGTTATGTGCTACATTTTGTATCTCGAGCGTTTTTTTTTCCCCGGGGGGGGGGGGGGGGGGGGAGAAGAATTTTGTCCTTCGAAATTTAGAATCACTTTTTTTTTTTTTTGTGGGACAACCATTGAAATGCTGAATTGAATGCTGGAAAGTTTTGAAAGAATCTTATACTATTTTCTCGGTTGATTATGACTGGAAAAGCGAAGTTGTCTTTGATTTCTTCCTTTCTTTCTTGTGAATCGTGATACCATCAGCAGCTAAGTTTGACTGAAATTTAGTAATTATTTTTTGATCAAATATATTATATTATTTTAATTAATACTAATTAACAATTATTTTAATGAGCAAGTTAAAAAATAATACTGTTTAATAAAATTAGAGAAACCTAAATTTTTTAATATTAAATAAATTAGAATGAAATAATTATTAGTGTGGATCCATACTTCCTCCAACAGCCGTGTCACAACTTGTCGATAAGCCTATACGGCTCGATGTGAAATTTATAATGGAAAGTTCTTTTAAAATAATCATTGTTAATGCCGCTGCAATATTATTCCCAACAAAAATGGGGTCAAAATGTCTTGGTCTGAACTTCGAATTTTGACGGTGACCTCATTTTAGCATCCATTCACTTATTACAATATAATTTAAATAAAAAATCCTTTAGTATTAAAGATTTTACATTGGATTGATTGAGTTTAAAAAAATTTAATTATATATATATATAGGTAAAACGGTAATTTTACTATCTTGATGCACATCATACCTTCATGAACTAATACTCCCTTTAGTTTGCTATATCATGAACTTATTCTTTTTTAATAACTTATATAATATTTATCATGTTTTTATATTTATTATATTATTTATTAAATTATTTTTTAAAAAATAAAGATAAAATAAATATTTTCTATCTTACATACTCTTATCTACTTACATTTTATATTTTTTTTATTATTATATCTTTTAACCAAACATATTATAAAAAAAGTAAAAAGATAAATTAATACATAAAATATTAGATATAAAAATAGAAATAAATAAATAAATAAATAAAATATATGCAAATAATTTACATACTTTTGTTTTTTAAAAATAATTAAAAATAAATATTATTGAATAAGAATTATAAAAATATGATAAATATTGCAAAATAAAGCCCAGCTTAGCGCTTTCTGCGAAAGTGTTTTTGTTAATTTACGACCAAACAAAGAAGTACGACCAAACAAAGAAGCACTACCTTTGGAAAAATTCTATATTGGCCCGATGGAGCTTAGTTCGATCCTCAATGAGGATAATCACAGAGTGACCATGCCTCGTTTTATCTTCTCCCCCTTATTTTGTTTTGAGCTTTTGCCCCCCTTTGTACCAACAAAAAAAAAAAAAAAAGAAGCACTACCTTCTTAGGTTTTTCACCTTTTCATATCCCTTGCTCGTAATTTGGTATTTTGGTTTAATTGTCTTTTCATTCCGCTCTTCTTACATGTAAGCGTCCCCTGATGACAGCATCACTGCCACTGTAGCATTTCCTAATGACGCGTACCAACCAATCAAATTCGTCCAACTGGAATTCACGCTCCGTAACCGGCTATTCTGGTCTCCAAACCAACATAAGCACCATTTTTATCATTTAGCAACTCCTCGTTCACTGGCCACACCGGTAATCGGTCTACATCCTGGGTTCACCGTCCTGCAAATCAATAAAACTCTCGAAAATAGATTGAAAACGTAATCACCTTTTTGTCATTCGTTTTCTTGGTCTCTCTGTTGATTCTTCGTTACTTTTGGTCTCTCTCAGTTAGATCTCTATATATTCTCACTCTTCGCATCGCTAATTGCATTTTCCGGTGATCTCGTCGGTGCTCTCGCATCGGATTTTTACTTTGTGGTCGAGTTTCCGTTCAAATAATTTCAGATATTCCTGGGTGGAACAGAGAACAGTATTCCGGGAAGATATGTTTCTTGTTGATTGGTTCTATGGGATTCTAGCATCTCTGGGTCTCTGGCAAAAGGAGGCGAAGATCCTTTTCCTAGGGCTAGATAATGCTGGGAAGACTACTTTACTTCACATGCTGAAAGATGAGGTTGTGTCTTATTGTACAATTAATTTTGGTTCAAACTTCAGAGTTCTTCTCGTTTCGAACTTTCTTTATGTTCTTATTTTAATTAGCAACCAGGCCCCATTATTTACTGCGACTCACTAAATAGAATACTTTTGATTTCGTTTAGCTACTCGTCCATAAATTGAAGGCTATTTGTTTATTTATTGTTTTCCTGGCTTTGCAGAGATTAGTCCAGCATCAACCTACTCAGTATCCGACTTCGGAGGAGTTGAGTATCGGAAAGATAAAATTTAAGGCCTTTGACTTGGGTGGGCACCAAATCGCCCGCAGAGTCTGGAAGGACTATTACGCTCAGGTGTGTCTCTAGTTTAATTTAATTTAGTTTTTGCCAAGAAAAGTATTTATTTATAAACAAAAATCAGCAGTACACAGCGACAGAACCAGCATTACACAGAAAAGGGAAACAAACAAGCAACCACACCCCCAACCTCTCATTCCCCCATAAACGCGATACAAATTGGCCCATCCCCTGTCTATCAAACACCCTGCGAACACTAGACAACGCAGTACTAGCATCAGTCATAAGAATTCCAGCCAAAGATCATGGGCATGCATTAACCCAACCAATGGGGCACATCCTCATGCTGACAGTCTTAGCCAACAAATTGGCGGCTTTGTTCATACTCCTGGGAATCCATTATACTAATTTTTTTTTCCTTTGGTCTATGTATTGTTATAATAAATTCAGGGCACATTTTCTAAACTTGATACATTAGCTGCGGTAGTCTTCTGTTTAGCCAGGGTAGGTTAGACGGAAGTGCAAATTATCATCTTGTGAGAACAGTAAATTAAACCGATAATTCAAATTGTGCTTTCGAACTTTCTGTTTTGTCTAATACTCAATATTTATGAAATTAGCAAATTATGTACAATTCAAATTGTCCGTGTACTCTGTCATGTTGTTCGACAGTGATTTCGGTTGTATGCGGATGTTACACTGGCATTAGATGGTTTAACGTGACTTTATGTAGGTAAAAAGCTTATGTATATAATTATGTTTGCTTAGACTTTAAGTTGAGCATATGCTTGTCTGTTGTTTGAGATACATGATCCTTTCCCACATAAATGGGTATGAACAAACACATTTTCTGCTATGAACTTTATACGTTGTGATATCAGACTTCTAATGAAGATGGGAAATTTTTCTTCTCCTTTGACAATGAGTGAAGAGGATTCCACACTTTGTATCCTGCTTTTGATCTGTAATGTCCATTATCACATATGTACTCTGCCATCTGTTAGAACAGTGTGGAATTAATTTCTTGATAAAGGGAAAAAATGTGGACAGACATTGAGACTGTATTTGAGTTTCACCTCAGATTAGACCTTTAAAATGTAACTTGTCAAGTTCAAGCATCTTGATTTCCTGCCAAGCCACTTTAATACTTCCCTATAAAAGTTTGTGATTAGCTGAAAGAGTTGAGAAGAACATCTTGCTTTAGTTTGGTCAATACCAATATGATGGTGGTTAGAGGTAGATTTGTGGTAACATTTCTTATTCAGAAATAGCCGCCTTCCTTAGCCCCAGATGATTGCATCAGATATCGTTTTTCTAAATTAATTTTTTCTTTTCCTTGGGGGTTTTAATGCTTGTCATGATTCTCTTATATCTTCAATATCATCACACTGTTACTCATAGCTTGCTTGAAGCTTGTATTTAGCTGGCTACAAAGAATCCTAGGCCTTTATTCTTGTAGTGTTAACTAATTATTTAGGACGTGTTTGAGCCCTAGGTCTGTACCATGATAAGTTCCTACGATGGGAGTTACAACATCCCTTTATAATAATTGTGAAATTTCTGTCATTTAGGTGGATGCTGTAGTCTACCTCGTTGATGCATATGATAAGGAGAGATTTGCAGAATCAAAGAGGGAGCTAGATGCTCTTCTTTCTGATGAGTCGCTAGCAAATGTGCCTTTTCTTATCTTGGGAAACAAGATTGACATACCTTATGCTGCCTCAGAGGATGAGTTGCGTTATTATATGGGCCTGACTAACTTCACTACGGGCAAGGGCAAGGTCAGTCTGGCCGACTCTAATGTCCGTCCTTTGGAGGTGTTCATGTGCAGTATTGTCCGCAAGATGGGATATGGTGAAGGTTTCAGGTGGCTCTCTCAGTACATCAAATAACGCAAGTGAATGGACATTTAAGTGCGCTCGTAGTTTTGGATCATCATCCTGCTGATGCACTCACATTAGTATTGTAGTTTTAGATGTCGTTGCCCATGTAAATTGGATACTTAATTGTAGCTATACTGACTTTTGGGCAGGGGTTGATAAGCTTGTGTGTCTATACTGGTTACTAAAATTGCAGAATTAATAAAGTGAGTGATTTTAATGTTACTCAAATGGCTCCGTGGTCATTTGGAGTGATTTTCGCTTTTTAAAATAATATCTGGGATGGCTGTACATATTTCGTATGAAAAAACTTCATAAAGCTTATTATTACATTGCTTTTCCACTATAATAAATATGTGCTTTTAATAATTTTGACAGCTTTCTCTTCCTCCATCTCCACAATAGTATTCCATCTCTCAAGATTGAAAATTGTTCTAACGGATAGCGGTATTTACACTAGCTTAGGGAGAAAGATTCAAGTTTCACTTTTGCAAATTCTCCCTCTTCATTTTGGTTAGTATTGGTTGGGTTAATTTCGTCAATTTCAAAATCTCAACCTTGTAGTTCAGGTATTTCGAACGCAAACCAATTTTTCCTTTTGGTTTTGGGGCCTCCAATTTTACCCACAATGCAGGCTACTGAATTCAAGGGTTTTTTTTTTTAATATAATTTTAATTTTAATTTTTTTATTTTGAAGGATAAACTACAATTGATTCTTAAAGTTCAAGCTTGCTTCAACTATATATATATATATATATATTTGCTTGTTAGATCCTTACGTTTCGACCTCTGTTTGTTCCTTTTCTGTTTTCTTCATGTATCCTAGTTTGTCTTCTGCCTAGTGAATTTATTTTTCTTGCTTTTGTCCTTTTGGAGGGGCCATAATTTGATGTTATAAATTAATTCAAATGTCGGTAAAAATGTCTTGTAACGTTAGTTCTTGTAGCTCTAGATCAGCCCAAATTAGCCATCTATCAACATTTATGAAGCGTAATGAGGAAAGAAAAAAAAATTGTTGGCTTTTTTTTTTTTGGATAAAATAGCTTAAATATTTGACTTTATTAATCCGGCCACATGGTCGCAATCGTGGGAGAAGAACTGTGTGTAATATTTATGTTTTTAAAATTATTATTTAATAATATTTATTATTTATTATTATATAATTAAAATAAAAGTATAAAAATTATTTTTTATTCACAATTTTTTTTTCATTATGAATGTCAAATGGAGTCAAGTATTTTCTTAATTCTATATAAAAAAAAATTACACAACCGACAGTAATTTGTTAACTTTTCCCCAGATTTGAGATTTGTACTAATAGTATGGACATTGGGCTAATGGAACATTTGTTCTAAACCAAAACTGTCAATTCACTAAAACTTTGCAGAGCGCTCTATTGGCACTTTATGTATGAACTTATTTCAATACTCCATCCACGTTTATATTTTCACCGACAATTTTTTTTAAATATTTGTTTTAAATAAATTATTCTCTAAGTTATGTAATCTTCACATTTATTTTAAAGATATATAAAAACTTCCCAAAACTAAAAGATGACTAAGATCTTCTAAAAAATAATATTGATTTTTCTTATAAAAATATAACATATTAAAAAAATCTATTTCTTAAACCTTTATTTTAATATTATTTATTTTCTGTAAAAAAGTATAAAATTGATTTATTATAAAAGTTTACCAAATTTATGATAGTGCTTTTTTATTAATAAATATTTACTGCAAATTTTATGGTTGAAATTAAATTTATTTTTAAATTGGTTGATCTTTAAAATTATTCTATGAATACTTTTTTGTTTTTAATTATTATTATTTATTAAATAAATTTATAATTTGAAAAATTTAAAATAACAAGTCAAATATAGTGTTATATTATAAAAGTATATATATATATATATATATATATATATAAGGGTATTTTGATTGAAATATATAATTGTAACTTATTCTTTGATGCAAAAGAAGTAAGCCTAAGGCATCTTTTAATTTCATAGTGGGAAGTGTAATGTATTAAAAAATCATGTAATTTGAATATCTTTTGGATGAGGAAAAAAATTATTCATTAAAAAAAGATATCCTAGGCAATTAAGCAAAGGAAGTGTAGAATTACAACTTTTTCTTTTTTATGAGCACATGTTTAATTCAATAATTTTATCACTAGTTTAGTAATAATGGCTTTAAAGCTATTAGGTTTTCTGGTTGATGAATTTGATATTTATTTAAAAAAATCAAAGCGTCACAGGGTTATGATGTAGGTACTATGTAGGTTTGATTTTTGTCCCTTTCTACTCTCAAGGCTTTATACTTTGTTAAAAAAAATCATATGTAAATTTATTTAACAAAGTATGGATCATGAACCACAAATGAAAACCTTATGATTTGTTGTTATAGTCGTAAAATTGCTTTTGGCATACTGAATGTGATTTGATCAAACCATTAAAGTTTGAAAAAAAAAAATTCTTGTGAGGTGGAGATTATTCTCCACACACATACACCATATATATATATAATCTTTTTTTTTTTAAATTGCTGTCATGAAAAATTTTTTTAATGCAATAAGTTGTAACTACTAAGTACTTAATAACACTATTATTATGAATTGTTAAAAGAAGGGTTTGTTGTATTACTGAATAGTACATTCAACATCAATCTGGTGGCGTACATGATAGATACAAATTAATATTTTTATTTAAATAAAATATGATAATTAACAAGCACGTTCTCTCATGAATGAAACAAGTCACAACCTCTCCTTCGCTTCTCACTTACCCTTTTTTTTTTTCAAAATAACTTTTCTGCTTTCTGCTCAAATGAAAATCTCCCCAGCGTTGCTGAACGCGGCGTAACTAAGTCTTCCTTGCTTGTAAAACAAACTAGGACGACCTTTTTCGATTAGGGAAGACAAAATACCAATATACAATCCTCACAACAGGTATGCGGCAACAATTATTTTGTCAATTCAACTCCAGGAAGGCATGCCATCTAAGTTAACCTAGATCGTGCACGAGAAGCATCTTACATAGAGAACCCATCTACATATTAAAGCAAATTGAAAGGGCCAAAAGTTCAGTTCAGATCTACACTAGGAATTTACAACATCTACATTCTACATGCATAGATATATACTATACAAAGAGGGAACCAAAACCAAAGATATCATTCCTTTGCCACACACAGGATGTCTTCTATAGCATATCAACCTCTGAATTGAGCAGCTCTTCATATTCAAGTTCCAGCTACAGAAAGAAATACTACAAGTTAAATAAACATGCAAATTCCAATCGTAGAAACAGTGAATATATTGCATATATTAGTTACCTTTGCCTGATTGAGAGCCAGCTTCATCCTTCTATACTCTTCTTGTGCTTTCTTAGAACGGAACATGGACTGAACACGTACTACAGATCTCTCCACACGTTCTTCAGCTTGTTTCCTACTAGTCCGAAAGAAGTCCTCCTCCGTATCACTTTCCCGCTTCTGTTCTTGCTCTTCTTCGACAGGATTGACCTGGAGCCCACGGAAGCCTTTTCTCTTTAATCGCCAACGCAGGATTACTTTTTCAAGTACTCCAACAGACCAAAGAATTTTACAATACTGCTTCCGCACTTGGTAGCCCCGGAAAGCAGCCTGCATTGAAATACGCAATCAATCCTTTCCTGGACATAAATTAATATAAAAACTAAAGAAGATGCAATTTTAGCTAGCAAAATTTGCTGTTGGTCCCTTGGGATAGAATTAAATCTTCAATAATTGCTAAGGTTTAAAATTTAGGAAGAGAGCTAATATCCTGTCAATTATAAACATCGGCCTCCAGTGAACCAAGCTGAGGGAAACATGAAATAAAACTCAAGACACACCCATGTCACATGGATGGAAATATAGATAGGTAGGTAAATATATCATTCTCCTCCGCAAACACTTACAGTGACATTTATAAGTGTTTCCCTTACTCTCTACAATCCTTCGCTTCAATGGTCTCAGTGCCAAGGCAGAGATGTGCAGGTTCTCTGTTAACCACCCTAAGCACTAGCCCCTTTGCATTGCTGAAAGATGGGGGAAGAACCTATAGGAGGCTGGAAACCCATTCCTAGATCCTACATTCTAGGGAGACTAAGGCTCTGTTTGATTGTTGGAAATAGGCTCAATGGAAAGGAATAGAAAAAAATGAAAATGAACAGAAAGGAATCTTATAATTTATCATCATGTTTGGTATGATATGGAAAGAAATAGAATTTCATTCATTTTTTATGTTTGATTAAATAAAAATAATATAATAATAAAAAAAATTAGTTAAATGACCAAAATACTTCTAATATAAAAAAATAAAAATAATTATTTTTATTTAATAATAATAATATAATTTTTAATTTAAAAATAATTTTTAATGACCAATAATTTAAAAAATAAAAACATTTATTTTTAAATGATCAATATTTATTATTAATATAAAAAAATGTCAACTGCCAACTCATTCCTTTGAACAGTGATGCTTTCCTTCCAATTTTTGAAGGATTTCACATTCCTCCATCTGCAGGAATTTGGACAGCACAGTAGAATCTTCCGCTGGTGAACTCTTGCAACCAAACGATGGAATGTTTGGATTCCATTCCCTAATGCCCTTTTCCAACAACCAAACGGGCCCTAAATCAACAACCTCTCTACAGTATAAGCTAAGCTTTACCTTCTGTTTTCCGGGTAAGGTAAGCTATGCCTTGATTCCACTCATTCTGGATGTATGAAAGAAAAACCTCTATACAAACTATTCAACATAATTAAGTCCGTGAGGAAGAAAAAGATTAACTTGTGAATCTCAGGTGTACAATTTGAATGGGCAAAAGTGCCTTCATAACTTGTAAAACAAGTCAGGTTAAGATTTGTGCAAATGAACCAGTGAAAAAATATGACTTAAACAAATGACACTTATTTGCAATCTGGCATATGTTAACTAAGGGCAATCAGCAATATCATAGGCAGGAAGGGGGTAGCTCTTACTTGAATTTTGATAGCCTGGCGACGCATGTTGAGAAATTCTTTACGGATTTTCCATGTACGGAACCTATGCTGGATGCGAGCAGCAGCTACCATCATCTTCCTTGTCTCATAGTTGCGAAAGGCATGTTGAATCTTCATTGCTGCAACTATTCTACGTGCTTCAGCCTCTGGATTAAAAATTTGAACTGCCTTTGTTCGTAATTTTAGTGAGCGCTCCCTAAATGCAGCCTGTATTCGTGCTGCAGCCTCAGCAGTCGTCCGGTAAGCTGCCAATGTATCCTTTAAGTATAGCTGGTCCTCAGTGAGATTGTCATAATCTACTGGATCAGTTGTGCTTGCGTCCAGTTTGCCACTAACATTTCCCGCTAAGCTCATGTCATTGAACTGCTCAACCAGAGATTTTTCTGAAAGATAAGCTGCTAAGCCATCATAACCCTTCAAATAAGCAAGATCAGCAGCAGTACATCCACCGGGATTTTGTGGAGTAGGATCTGTGACCAAGTTAGGCTTTGCCCCAGCAGACAACAGCATTGCAACCATTTTCTCCCTACGAGACAATATTTAATCAAATAATAATAGCTATTGGAACCTGACCAGGGATGAGGCTGGGTCATTGGTTCAACCATCAGGTCACTAGTCAAATAGGTCATTTTTCTTTTAAAAAAAATATATTTTATAAGTTCAATATAATTTTTTGTACTAATAAATATAGACCCTTTATACTATTAACATTGATTAATTTAATTAAAGAACTTATCATAATAAAAGTTAATTTAAAATACTTTTAATAAATAATTTGATATAACTTTTTAATATTTTTAATACAATTTTAAAAAAACTTAAACATGATATATTTCATTTTGATTAAATATGTAATACATCTTTTTTAAAAATATACATATACAAATATATATATATATATATATTAGAAAGTTTGTTATTTTATTTAAAAAACAAATAAACTTTAAGGAAAAGAAACTACAACTTTTGCCAGTCCAATACAACTGACTCTACCAAGGCTCACATCGGTTGGATTACTGCTTGATTTACTCCTTGTCCATAGCTTTAGAATCTATCTTTGAAAAGCATATGGCCTAGGAGTGGGATGTGTGTCTGTAAGCATCCAGCTAATACCAAATAAAACTTCATTATTGCATACATTCGGTTCAACCAACCCAGTTTATGTTTCTGGGTTAATAAAAACCCATGTTTGATAAACTTTTCGTTGGTTTTATTGTATATTTGGTCTGATTTAACAGCCAGCCTGGGAAAAGGCCAGTTCAACTAGCCAGTCCGATATGGGTTTCATAACCACAAAATGAACAATAAAAGCTCATTCAAGTTCTTACTGGTTTTATAGGGAGGAAAACTTATATGAAAGTATTGCTGCATGGAAGGCTACTATACCAAATCCATGCTATATTCAGATAATTATATATTTGAGTCTGTTTATCTAGGGAGAAAAAGATATAGAAAAGAAATTGGCTCTTAAACAGTGGAACCATATCAGAAAAGAAATTGAGTCAATTTGGTTGCAGCAAGGCTAATGGATTAAACTAGTGGGGTATCTGTGTGCATAAATATGTACCTTCCACAATATGCTGCCCAATGAAGAGCTGTCCAACCAAATTTATCACGGAAATCCAGTGACAAGCCCGACCCTGAAAATAACGAAACAGCCCAAGCATACCCCAACATTGTGCACAGATGGATTACACCTTGACCTTGGGAATCATATTCAGTAGTCTTATGGCCTAAGAGAATTCTTTCTAACAGCCATTCCTTTAGTCTGTTTTTCAAGGACGTTTCAAACAGTGCGTCTTTTGCTTGAGGAAATGGAGTTTTGCTGTCTTCAGTTGACTTGATCAAGTATTGCCAACTTTTGGAAACCAATGAGGTCTTGGAAGCAAAGTTCCTAGCCTCCTTTAGTGCATGAGGTGATACTTTACTAGAGATAATATCAAGGCTCTTTTGAGTACCAAAGAGCAAACAAGCAAGCCTTGCTTGAAGTCGAAACTCATCCCAGTTGTACCTCTCTTCCACAGGGGCTGCAGGGTCATGCAAAATTGGAGTACGATACTCAAAATTGACAACCTGGCTTATGGGCTTACGGCCATCCAAGCTAATATAGAGATTCACAAATCCAGGGGAATGTGGTGATACCCAACATCGGTAGACCCCAACCTGAACAATTTCAGCTTGAACACTTACATCACCACAGACACAAAATAGATTGGACTTTGCAAGGTGTAGATAGTCATTGTGAAAGATTCCAGTGATTAGGATCTGCAAGAAGTATACAAACATCAGAAAGTCCAGTAACAAATGCAAAATAGAGAGTAGTAAATATGCGACTTGATTACATGCCAGGTAATTACTATGTAAAATCTGAAGTGAAAATTTGCATTGATGTAGCAAGAGATAGCTCTTTAGTGCCAACGGCAAATGCATTTATTTATATTGAAAAAAAAAACTGAAAAATCATATTTATCTGGGAGTTTAGCTCTCAGCAATTAAAGAATTTGAATTTTCCAAGCATATTTTGTTGTTCAAGACAAATTAGTAAGAGATTGCTACTTTTGATGCCAAATGACAATGCATTTATTTACATTGAAAAAGAAGTGAAAATTTGTATTTCTGAGTTGAACTCTGAGTCTTTAGAGCGTTTGAATTTTACAAGCATATTTTACTGTTCAGAACAAAGTAGCAAGAGTCGCTACCTTTGATGCCACCTGAAAACACATTTATTTGTATTGAAAAAGAACTGAGAATTCATATTTATCATGGAGTTTAGCTCCTAGTGTTCGAAGCTTTTAAATTTTACAAGCATGTTTTATTGTTCAAGACAAAATATAGAGGTTGAGAATCATCCAGGAAACCAAATAATACATACAGTTAAAATAGAGAATCATTATTTGGAAAAAGATATTTAAGAATAGAAAAGGAAACCTTAGTCTTCTCACTGGAAGATGCCCATGCAGGTGAGACATCAGTGAGATTAAAAAGTTGTTCTGGCAGAGAAGGTTGCTGATTATCCACTACCAGGGAAGAATATGGTTCTTGAATAGATGTAACTGAGGATACAAGAGCTGATTCATCTACAGAACATTGTGAATCAGAAATCATTTGGTTGATCCACCTTCCAAAGCTGTCCTGACTCTGCAAACTGTCATTGACCAAAGTGTCCAAGGAATCAACACCACCCACAGAGATAGGATGTCCCTTCTGCACATTTGAATTTACTTGATTGTCCATCGTCTGAAGATTTACAGTTTCTGGAAAACCATAAGGTGCACTATTGCTCCCAGTAATTGGCTGCATTATGTTATCAAAAGAAGGAATTTCTGCAGACAGATTGCTAGCTACCTGGTGACAGAAACCCAACAAAGGTAATAACAGAAGCTAGTACGAACAAGGCATGAACAACGAGTTGAGGTAAACAATTTTATGTATTCAAGCAATCACTTTCTCTGTTTTTATGCGTCAAATATACAACTACACTTTTAACCTTCAATCAAAATGATTAACTAACATATATTCTATGTTGCATAAGTATGTGTAAAAGAATAAAGTAGCCACTTGGTTCCTTCAGCCGGAATAAAGAGGCACAGTTATGGCAAAGCCCCACATGAGAACACCAAGAAAAGAGGAAAAATATAGAAACCCACAATAATATTAAACAGGCCCTACAACCATGTGTTCACAATCATTTCAAGGCCTCTTCTTTCAACAGGCCACAGCTTTTTGACGGTGATTACTGGTGATTTGAAAAATATTACATTTTTGATAAAACAGAAATGGTTTCATAACTTCTTATTGTCCAAAAAGAAACAACAATTTTAATAGTGAATATGGTCGTGTCAAAAGCTGGAAGCTAAATGCTTGGACATCATTTAAATCCATTGTCAAAAAAGCATGATGAAACCTTCTCTTTTAATCTATGTTATATATTTAAAGGGAAGAAGGTTTCACAAGAAATTACAAAGCTAACTTTCCAATCAACAGAACATAAACCAAAATGGACAGCATAGAACATAATCAGTCTTAAGAACATAAATGAAAGAAATATAAGATCTTCTTACATTGCTCAAATTGCCATTCAGCAAAGACCGATTTGGTTGATCAAAACATGGAACTTTGCCTGCAAAAGGTTATATTCATAATTAAAGTATGACAAGGTGTTTTTCAGACAAACAACTGATTCTGCTGAATCCACAATCAATTACCTCCAATAGATGTGGTAGAAGTGTTAACGTCATTTGTAACCACTAGATCATCCCATTCAAGCGTGTTCAGCTCAAGAAGCCTCAGTTCATGACTCTTGACTTTTAAATTTTCATTACCCTCTGCATATTTCCGAAGCAGAAAGAGGGATGAGAAATATAACTCATCAAAGAAAGACAACTACAGCATCCACAACATCAACAAGAGTAACTAGATATTGGATCTTAACATACTACTAACATATGTGGCATCATAAACGAAATTGAACTCCTATCAATGGCTTCTTTTGGGAAAGATAAGAGGGAGATGGGAGCAATAAAAAATGCTCAATATATAGAGACATGCAGCTTGTCATTATGTATTGCCCATGTTCATTCCTGCTCATTCACTATCCTGTGTCCCGTAGTTTACAAGTAATTATTTAAGATCTTCAGTATGTGTGTGTGTAGTATATATATATATATATATATATATATATGTATATATTAAGGTAATGCTTTTAGAGGTATAGTTTGTAAGAAATAGACTACAAATCTAAAAGTTCTTTCTCACCACCAGCATATGGATTGTTTGTCCCAGAATCTAATTCTTCTGATAAAATTAATGGTGCAGCTGGATCAGAGCTCGAACTAGAATTTGAATTTACAGGTGTAGCTGGAGAGCCCTGCAACTGTATCATAAACAATGGCCCAATAAAGGTTAGAATATCAAATTGTATTCATCCACCAGATTAAGTGACAAGCAAAATTGAGTTTATGTCTAATTATAAAGCTGTGTTAAGTAGCTCCCTACCACAGAGGAGCTAGGCAATAAATCCCACCATAGATGAGATATTGGTGCCAAAATATGCAGCTGTCTTCTGAGCAAGAGTTTTTTTTTTAATATATATACCAAAAGAGAAAAAGTTTATTCTACAATGCTAAAGACTACAAGTAGAAATAAAAGTAATTTCAACAAATTGAGGACAATAAGTGGGATGTAAAATTCCATCTCACTAACTTTGGTGAAAAGTCATTGTTTCAAACTTATAATGCCGCTGTAAGGAAACTACATTTATTTTGTGCATGACTTGGTGTTTTAATGGCATAAATAACCTAAAATTTTCAATAGAACAAGGAAAATTGGATACCACACCTCATGAAAAATATGAAACATAAACAACAAGAAAAAGCAAATATTACATATGTTAGATAATCATAGAACTATTCAAGGACTTTCACTTAATAGCCGAAACTTTTGGGTTGAAATGGTCATTGACATGATATCAAAAATGGTTCAATGTTTGATCACTGCCGCCTCCCATTCTTTTAATCAATATTAAGTTTCAATACAAGGTATGGCCGGCTCTTGCTTTGTCCACACTTTAAGCCTAAAGGGCTCTTGTGTAACCACTGGCAGGTGCTTGGGGGATGGGGCACATAAGAGATAAGAGATATTAATAAATTAGTCATTGACCTTCACTTAACAACTTAAGCTTTAGGTGAAACTGTAGAATTCCTATTTTCTTTATCTATCTTTCCTTTTTTTTTTGGGTTTCTTGTAGTTAACCTTACTCCTAGGGGTACTATTATAAATTTCCTTAGCTCTAGGTCTATAAATAGGATGCCCAATACTTGTAAATGACACACAAGTATTCAGAACATAATAGAATACATTTTTCTGCCAATACCTTCATGGTATCAGAGTATTAGGCTCACTTCCATCTTCTGTGGCCTTTATTCACATTGTGAGGCTTTCATCTTCAAGCTTTATGGCATCCTCTAGCCTTTACAGCTTCATTCCAGATGGTCATTATCATTGTTTGGTCTTAAACTGATCCAAACATCTTAGGAATCCCCATAGAAGATGTTGACCAGCCTATCTCAAGGCATCTAAGCTCCAGTCACCGCTGCACGCACCAAATCTTAGTTCGCTCATTTACCCAAGCACCGTGACATGGGCGTGGTAAGGAAGATGATCATGAAAGCTTCTGGAATTCTCCACACAAGTCTTCATGCAAGTGTCCATATAAATATCTATGTAAATATCTAGATATTTCTAGGGATGATTCTAGATTATTTTAGGTACTCTTGTAAATTTCTAAGATATTTTGTAGAAGATTGAATATAGACCGTTAGATTGAATTGATTTCCACCGTCCATTGAGGAGATGGAAGCCTATAAATACCCCAAAGGTGCCATGGTGTAATACACTTTAGTTGTAACCTTCATTTGTGCAATATATAAAGTATTCTCCAAGCTCTCTTGTTAAGTTCTCTCCTTTCAACTTCCTAATTACCTTCCTCTTGTGTTCTTGAGCCTCGCATTGGGGTTTTGTGGGAGAAAGACTGACTTAGGTACTAACTTGATGTATCTAAGTGCCGCATAGTTGTTGGAAAACCAAAGTCCGTGACAGTTGGTATTAGAGCCCCGTTCATCTCTTTGGGAGAAGTCCTTGCTAAAATGAAGGATGGCAAGTGAGACTACTCATATTCAAGGTATGGAACAAGAGAAGGTCTCCAAGAAAAAAGAAAGCAAGTCAAAATTCGAGGAGCAATCTGGGTTGATGGAAGACCTAAGGGACTTTGATACAAGGTTCGTGAGGATGGAAATTGTAGTAGCTGAGAGTCAAGATAAGTTCAAAGAGATTGATACTCGAATGGAGGAGCATGATTCTTGCATCGAGGAGCTCGAGAGGGGGAATGAAGAGCTTGTGGGCAAATGCAAGGAGCCTTGAACGAAGTGACGGAGCAACTTACACGATCAGGTGAGGCCATGCATAACTCCTTCCTTAATGAACTTACTTACCTTAAAAATGAGAATGCTACTCTTAGGGAGGAACTTCAAAGGGTATTGAGGGAGTTTGGGAAATTGAAGAGTAAGGTGACTTTAGTAAAGATGGTAGTTGCTAAAGATGAGGGAGCTTCCATCTCTACTCTTACTCTCGCTCCTTCGAGGATGGACATTCTTAAACCCAAGGCGTGCAAAAAGGAAAGGAACGTAAAGGAGATAGATAACTTCTTGTGGAGTATGAAACAATACTTCCAAGCACTTGGCATCATGGAGGATGCCAAAAGGATTGATAGCACATTCGTCTTCCTAAAAGACACCGCTATGTTGTGGTGGAGGAGGAGACATAGTGATATTGGGAGAGGCACTTGCACCATTGACACCTAGGACGAGTTTAAGAAGGAGCTTAAGAAACAATTTTATCTTAAGCATGCTAAAAGGGATATAAGGGCAAGGCTAAGGTGCCTTACACAAAAGGTAAGCATTCAAGATTATGTGAAGGAATTCTCTAAGGTACTCTTGGAGATTCCTAACTATCCTGATTCTGAGGCTTTCTTCGCCTTCATGGATGGGTTGCAACCATGGGCTACGCTAGAGTTAGAGTGACGTTATGCAAAAGACCTTGCCATGTCATGTTCATTGCTGAATCCTTCATCAAATTCCCAAAGCCTGACACAGGCAAGGCCAAGATAGATAAGGGCAAAGGTGGGGGAAAAGGCAAACCTGGCAAGGATAGTGCCTTTAAGTCTGTCAAGCCTAAGGAGAAGGCCTAAAAAAATAAAAAGAATGTTGAAAGACCACCACCAAAGTGCTTCCTTTGTGAGGATCCTCATTTGGTCCGAGATTACCCTAAGAAGAGCAAGTTCTCTGCATTGATCAAGAAGAAGGAGAAGTGTTCTTTTGCCCAAAAAGAAGTGGTGTTCTCAGTGCACATTATTGGCAAGGGACAACTAAGGATGGATGAATCCAAACTTCGAGCAGTACAAGACTGGGAGCTTCCCAAGGGAGTCACTAAGCTAAGATCATTCATTGGTTTGGTGAATTACTATAGGTAGTTCATTCGTGGCTACTCCTCCCTGGCAACCCCTTTAACGGACCTATTAAAGAAGAATGACCTTGAGATTAGGATAGGAAGTGTCAAGAGGCCTTCGAAAAATTGAAGCGTACTGTAATGGAGCAACTCGTGTTGACGCTGCCCGACCACAACAAGGGCTTTGAGGTGCACATTGATACATCTAACTTTGCTATTGGGGGTGTGTTGATACAAAAAGGACATCCCATAGTTTATGAAAGTAGAAAACTAAATGATACCGAGAGATGGTACACAATGCAAGAGAAGGAAATGACCGCTGTTATGCATTGCTTGCGAACTTGGAGGCATTATCTACTAGGATCCAAGTTCGTGGTAAAAACTGATAATGTGGCAACCACCTACCTCCTCAACCAAAAGAAGTTGACACCTAAACAAGCGAGGTGACAAGATTTCTTAATTAAGTTTGATTTCATAATGGAGTACAAGTTAGGAAGGACAAACTTGGTGGCTGACGTTTTGAGTAGAAAAGCTGAACTTATTACCCTAACTCAACCTAGCTTCCCCTTGGTGGAGCGAATCAAAGAAGGTCTTGAGAAGGATCCACAAGCCAAGAACTTGGTGAAGCTTGCGAAAGGAGGCAAGACAAGGAAGTTCTGGCTAAGGGATGGTTTGCTTCACACAAAAAAGGGATGCTTGTATGTACCTAGATGGGATGGCTTGAGGAAGAAGATCTTAAAGGAATTTCATAATTCATTGTGGGCCAGTCACCTAAGTATGCATCGCATGTTGGCACTTATAAAATGAGGAAATTATTGGCCTCAATTGCATGACGATGTGGAACTTTATGTGAAAACTTGTCTTGTATGCCAACAAGACAAGATGGAGCAAAACCAACCTGCCAGATTATTAGAGCCATTATCGATCCCCGAGCGACTATAGGAGAGTATATCGATAGACTTCATTGTTGGCTTGCCGAAGGTGGATGGTTTTGACAACATGATGGTCGTAGTCGATCGATTTAGCAAGAATGGAGTATTCATCCTCTTGCCGACAAAGTATAACGCTGAAGATGTAGCAAGGCTATCTTCAAGCACGTAGTGAAGTATTGGGGCATTCCAAAATCGATCGTGAGTGACTGAAATACTTGATTCACTGGGTGATTATTGATCAAGTTATTTAAGTTACTTGGCTCCAAATTGAACTTCTCTACTGGCTTTCACCCTCAAACTAATGGGACAAACTGAAAGGGTGAATGCCTTGTTGGAGTTATACTTGAAGTACTTTGTAAGTGCCAATCAATAAGATTAAGTGAAGTTGTTGGATGTAACCCAATTCTCATATAACCTCCAAAGGACTGAGTCAACTAGGGCGAGTCTGTTCGAGCTGGCCATTAGGCAACAACCATTAACTCTCTAAACATTGGCTAAGACATATTCTGGGAAGAGCCCAAGTGCCTTTGGAGCATCGTGAGAAAGCTGAAATGGCTAAGATCTATTTAACCAAGGCAGCCAAGAAGATAAAGTGGGTCGACAAGAAGAGGAGGCACGTGAAGTATGAGGAAGGAGACTTAGTTATGGTGAACTCCTCCCTCACACCCTTCGCTCATATAGGAAAGTACACAAGAGGTTGTTGAGAAGATATAAAGGGTCTTTCTCAATCAAGAAAAGAGTTGGCAAGCTTGCACACCGAGTTACCTTGCCACCCCATATCAAAGCACATCCTGTCTTCCACATAAGCTTCTTAAAACCCTATCATGCTGATACGGAGGATGTGGATAGAAATGAATCAAAGAGAGCTACCACTGCCATCACCACAATACATGAACAAGAAGCCTAAGAGATCTTGGTGCATCGAGTCATCCCAAGGAGGGACACTCATACAAGCTATGTAGAGTACTTGGTGTGTTGAAAGGGCTTGTCTGATAGTGAAGCAAGTTGGGGGCATGAGTTGTCTTTGTGCAAATACAAAGACTTCGTTCAAGATTATGAACACGTGACGAGGGCGTTGCGGAATTAGGTGGGGAAGAATGACATGGGCATGCTAAGGAAGATGATCCTGAAAACTTTTGGAATCCTCCACACAAGTCTTCATATAAGTGTCTATGTAAATATCTATGTAAATATCTAGATATTTCTAGGGATGATTCTAGATTATTCTAGGTATTCTTGTAAATATCTAAAATATTTTGTAGAAGATTAAATATAAACCGATTGAATTGATCTCTACGTCCATTGAGGAGGTAGAAGCCTATGAATACCCCTAAGGTGCTATGGGGAAAGACACTTCAGTTGTAACCTTCATTTGTGCAATACATAAAGTATTATCCAATCTCTCTTGCTAAGTTCTCTTCTTTCAACTTCTTGACTAGCTTCCTCTTGTGTTCTTAAGCCTCGCATTGGGGTTTTGTGAGAGAAAGGCTGACTTAGGTACTAGCTTAGTGTATCCAGGTGCCGCACTTAGAGCCTCCCTTCTAGTTACTGTTCACCAAGAATTGGTTGTTGGCCACTGCTCTATCAAGCATAGCATTGCTCCTCCTCTGTTTGGGTCTTGCTCATGGTGTATTCAACTCACCACTTTCTCTTCAATTCTATTCAAGGCCTCTAGTCATCACCTTCTTTGCCAGTAGCTTTCCAGCTACCTTCTCTACCTTATTCAATATCTTATGGCCATTGAAAGAAGCCAAACTCCTAGTAGGTCCTCTGGACAAGATCTCTCCAGCCATGGTGGAATAGAGGGCTCCTTCGAACTCATCACATGACACTAATTAAATGGCCACAATTATTTGCAATAGGCCAAGTCCTTGATGATGTTTGTCTCAAACAAGGATAAGAATGATTACCTTATTGGAGCTACTATCCAACAATAAAAGAAGGGCCCAAAGTACAAGATATGGAGGGCAAAAAACAATATGGTCATGTCAATATCATGCACAACAATATCAAGCAAGATTTTATATTCTATGACACTGCGTACAAAATCTAAATTACTACAAAGGAGATATACTTTGATGATAATGACAATACTTATAAATTATTTGAGATCAAAAGTACTCTTCATGATCTCATACAAGTAAAGTCGTTAGTAACCCAATATTTCACTACACTAATGCGTTTATGGCAATAACTGGATATTTGAGAATCTAGATTGGATCTATCTTGAAGATGCAAAGAAATATAGGGACATTGTGGAGAAAGAAAGAGTTTTTATATCCTTTGTAAGTTTGCACTCATTCCTCGATGAATTCAAGGGAAGAATTCTCTGTTTAAAGCCATTACCTTCACTTAAAGTTGCTATCTCTGAGATGTGAAGGGAGGATAATAGAAAGAAACTTATGGTGGGAACCAATGCAACTGTTACAACTCCATCTGATGGTTCTACCCTTATGTCCTAAAGAGAGAATCAGAACCATGAAGTAAACCAAAGAAGGAGAGGCCATAGTGTGACCACTACAAATGCACAGACCATACTCATGAAACATGTTGGAAGATACATCGAAAACCAATAGATTGGAAGCCTAATAAACAGAAAGAACATAAACGGTGTGCTGCCACTTCAGGAGAAAGTGAAAAACCCAAAAGAATTTGCTTTTTTCAACAAAGAACAAGTGGAGTGGCTTCAAAAGCTTATTAGTCAAGGTTTATCATCCACTTTTAACGTTGCCACTGCTACTATAGCACAAAAAGGTACCTTTCAAATGCTCTTCATACTCAAGCAAAAGACAGTACCTCTGGATTGTTGATTTAGGCACTTCAAATCATATGACTGGAAATGCCTTATTGTTCCTTGAATACAAGTCATGTTACGATAATTATAAAGTGAGGATTGCCGATGGATCTTTATCCACGGTGATTGGTATTGGGAGAGTAAAAATCTTTAAGACCATCACGTTGGAATCTACTTTCTTGGTTCTAAATTTATCTTGCAATTTGCTTTCTATTAGCAAGTTGATTGATGACTTGAAGTGTATTACTAAGTTGTCTTCCTTTGAATATCTTTTTCAAGATTTGGATTCAAAGAAAATGATTGACAATACTAAAGAGAACAGAAGTCTTTATCAGATCAAGACTAATAATAAAATCACCCATACCTACCATGTGACCACACTTGCAAACAATTCAGATTGCATTGTTATGCTATGGCACCAAAGTTTAGGATATCCAAATTTTATGTACTTGGCCAAGATGTTTCCTACACTATTTATCAAAAAAAGTCCAAAAAGTTTTCAATGTGAGGTTTGTTAGTTATCCAAATACAGCCGTAACATTTATCCTAGTCATGTTTACAATCCATCACATCCCTTTTTTGATGATTTATAGTGATATTTACGGGCCATCCAATGTTCAAAATATAACCTATGCTTGTTGGTTCCTTTTCTTCAATGATGATCACACTCGTATCATATGGGCTTTTATGATTAAAAAAATAGGTCTAAAACTACCTCCATTGTCCAAAACTTTTAATTCTATGATTCAAAATCTATTTTGAGCACAAAATCAAATGTTTAGAAATAATAGTGCTAGGGACTATTTTAACTTAGTCCTTGGGAAATTTTTCCTCGAAAATAGTATTATTCATCAAAACTCCTATGCTTATACTCCTTAACAAAATGGTATAGTTGGAAGAAAAAAATGAATACCTTCTTGAAGTTGCTCCATCCCTCATGTTTACAAATAATGTCCTTATGCAATATTAAGGTAAAGCTATTCTAATTGCGACCTATCTTATCAACCACATACCCTCAAGGAGTCTAAAATTTGACTATCCTTACTAAGTTCTTCTCAAAGCCTTTCCCTAAACTGGTATCCTCACTAAACTTCCTCTCAAAGTGTTTAGGTGTGTTGAATATGTTCATATCTCTCAACAATAAAGAAGCAAACTTGACCCAAAATCGATAAAATGTGTTTTCCTTAGATATTCCCAATATCAAAAAGGCTACTTTTCTTGAATAGGTGCCATATTATCCCAAAACTTATATTGAAGGGGAAGCTTTCTCTCCTACAACCAAGCCTATGCCAAGTTACTTACCTAAACTTCAGACTCCTGAACCAAGGGGTTAGAAAGGAGTTCAAGGTGTAATAAGTAACCTGGGCAGCAGTGCACTTTCCAAAAGCATTACCAATCTGACCCAAGTCCAACTCATGTAGAAAGCACACAAAGCAATAAGGTAATGATAATTCTGAAGTCTCTACTGATTTTCATCTCCCTATTGCATGGAGAAAGGGAACTAGATCATGCAGCCAACATCTCCTCTCTCACTTTGTATTTTATGAAAAGTTATCTCCTAGTTATAGGGTTTTTACAACTAACCTGGATAACATTGAGCTTCCAAATAGTATAGAAGAAGCCCTCAAGCACCCAGTGGAGAAAAACTGTAAATGAAGAGCTTTAGACTCTTGAAAAGAATTGCACATCGCAACTCACTCAAAGATTTCAAAAGAAACAATTAGTGGGTTGCAAATGGATATTCAACGTGAAGTACAAGGCCGATGGCAATGTCGAAAGGTACAAGACAAGATTAGTTGCAAAAGACTTAATCCAAACAAATGGAATAGATTATCAAGAAACTTTTGCTCTTGTAACAAGGCTAAATACAATTTGGTTTCCTTTGTCTGTAATAGCTAATCTTGAATTGAAGCTTTATCAGCTTGATGTTAAGAATACATTCCTCAATGGGGACTTGGATGGAAAAGTTTACATGAAGATAGCTTCAGGTTTGAAAAATTCCAACAATGCCAACCTAGTATGTAGACTACAAAAATCTCTATAGGGACTCAAGCAATCTTTGAGAACATGATTTGAAAGATTTATCAAAGTAATCAAGCAACTTGGGTTCACGCAAGGGGAGACAGATTACACCCTTTTCATCAAGTATGGCTAAGATCACCACTCTCATTGTTTATATAGATGATGTTTTTATAACTAGGAACAATGAAGAAAAAGTTACTCACCTCAAGAAAGTCCTAAGCAAAGACTTTGAGATTAAAGACTTAGGAGCCTTAAAGTACTTTTCGAGTATGGAAGTGGCTTGGTCTAGCATAGGGAATTCAACATTCTCTCAAAAAGAAAAGAAAAAATACTCTCGATTTGCTAAGGGAAACTAGTATACTTGGTAATAAACCAACTAATACTCCTATAGACTCATCAAGCATAATTGGGACGAGAAAATTCTGTCTCGATTAATAAAAGGATGTATAAAAGGTTGATGGGGAAATTGATATATCTTTCCCATGCTAAAACAGATATTGGCTTTGTAATAAGTGTGACAAGCCAATTCATGAATAGTTCTACTGGAGAATACCTAGATGCAGTAAACTGAATCCTCCGATACTTAAAAATGACACCAGGAAAGGGATTGTTTTTCATGAAAGGAGCTAGCAGGAGCATAAAAGTATTCTCTGATGCTGACTAAGCTGGATCTCCCACTAATAAATGGTTAACCTCATTGTATTATACCTATGTGGGGTAATCCTCTTACTTGGAGGAGCAAGAAGTAATTAGTTGTAGCCTGAAATAGCACTGAAGTTATGACTCATGGAATTTGTGAAGTTATATGGTTATAAAGGCTTCTTGAAGAACTTTAATTTCCTACTTCAGCATCCATGAAATCATCATGTGACAACCAAATAGCAAGAAGCATTGCAAAGAACCTAGTCCATCCTGATAGAACCAAACATGTTGAAATTGATCAGCATTTTGTCAAAGAAAAAATAGAAAAGAGAATCATTGAAGTGATTTATACGCCTTCATATCAACAGACAGTGTATGTTCTGACCAAAGCAATTCTAAGAACCCCATTTGATGATCTCTTATCTAAGCTGGACATGATTGACATATACTTCCCAACTTGAGGGTGAGTGTGGAATTCCTATTTTATTTATTTATTTATTTTGGGTTTCTTGTAATTAACCTTACTCTTATGGGTACTATTGTAAATTTCTTTAGCTCTAAGTCTATAAATAGGACGCTCAGTACTTATAAATGACACAAAAGTATTCAAAACATAATAGAATACATTTTTGTGCCAATACTTTCAGAAATGATCCTTGACAGACTCCACACTGGTGACCAACACGTCACACTTTCAAATAATAATGGCTATTCAAGCCCAACTGGCCCAAAACAGATGAAATGAGCCAAATCACATGGTCCAAAATAGTCCAGTTATCTTACTCATCAGCTCTTAAAGCTTATATACTTACCATCAACTAATCCACCACATATGCAATGTGGAACTTAGGAAATCCTGTTAAACACAAATAATTGTAACTAGTTCATGCCACTTGACCAGGAAAAAAAGATCTTAAGCCATCCACCCAGAGAACAAATGAAATCTCCAACCAAAGAGTGAAAACATGGTTGGTCAGTTGGTGTGAGAAATTTAGTTTATAGACGTAAATTGTGGCACATTCAGACAGTTGAATGCCTAAATCTCAGGTCTAAAGATCACAAACTGACTATTTTCTCAATGCATGTCAATAAATATATGTGGTCTTCAAATCAGCAAAGCAACATGCAAATTAAATTCCTTAGTCATAGTTTGTGCGGTGAAACTAATCTTTTGAGTTTTAAAGGAAAAAGAAAAAGATAGGAAGAGAAAAAATTTTACCTCTTGTGTTTCACGATAATGAACAAGCACTATGTGTTCCATACTCCTAAAAAGAAAATAAAAACAACAATCGTGGGTCAAACTGAAATTGCAATTTAACCATTAATATACATGTAATATATAAGCATTAGTACTAAATCATAATTAAGAAGTTTGGGTATGAATAAGCAATTTGAACTAAGGTGTTAAGAGTTAAGCTAACTAAAGATATGCATACTTGTCAAGAAGCCAATAACATCTGCGCACAAATCTTGGGTTATCTTGGCCATGTGCGTAGTATACATGCACCCTTTCTTCATTACCAACCTGGTTGATGGGGGAAAAAGAATGACCAGAACGAATGTCAAAAATTAGATACTGCATATGTCAGTAATGATTCAATCCAATATCAGAAGCACTTGCAACAAAAAAACTGCAGGAAGGAAAGTTGATCATGCATTTTATATTCTATAATCTGGTGATAATACTAAGAGCAGAAACAGAGAAATTAGTACCCAACTGCTACTCAGAAAAAAAAAAAGGGGGATAAAAATGTTGCCTAAATGTTACACAAAAAGAAATATAAAAATATGACTGAATAACTGTGAACAAACTTTTGGTTTATAAATTATAACTCGCAAAGCAAAGACAGTAGATATGTAAATCGAAACCATCCAATTAATTACTTCAGTACTTCTAAATCCAAGGGAAGATGATACCTAAACCTTGTAAATACTGAAATTCCCAACAAAAAATTTCTACTTGTAGAAGAAAGCACATCAAAGACAGTATTGAAAATTTTGGTCTAGTACAAAGAAGCATTTACAAGAATTTTCCTAACCTAATGCTTATTAGGCTACTACTTGATATAATCTATTTCATCTTCGTAGCCCCATATATTATTTATTCCCCTTAAAAGTCCATACATACAGAAAAGATAGAAGCATTTCTCATAGTAATGTCATGGTAAATATCCTCATGACGATAGACATGATAAAATATCTCCTCTAAATGCACGTTAAAGAAATGAGATACATTCGGCTACCATAAATTTAACATTAACACAAATAAACACCCTAAGAAAATGAAAAGACTCACTTTTAAGTGCTCATGAGCTTCTTTCACAGTTTTCCCATCATTTTTCTTTTTCCAGTTGTGTCCATCTTTTCGAAAGTTCCTAAGCACCTTGCGGTCAAATAATACAATGGTACCACCTGTTTTTCATTTGAACATTGAAAAAAAAAAATCATATAACAGTATCCCTGGTTTGACATCATATAATGGTAGCTAAACAGAAAGCTTGTAACTCATATGCAAAATCATTAACAAAAAAAACACTTAGCTTTTTATCAATCAAAATGCTAGCTATGAAGGGAATAATCAGTGTGACCTTACATTGCTTTGTTCACAGCATACACACATATATGATACGTAAATCTCTAAACATGCATTTTATATTTACAGCAGAAGCTAGCTTGACAAATGATCTGGAGCAACAATGTCATGTGAAAAACCATTCTATCAGTAGGTAAATTATTCTATAGAAATTGAAAAGGCAGTAATAAATATGATAAACAGCCAATATGAAAACGAATGGTGAATCAGCATGAAAAGGATGCATTCATATCCACTTTACCAAAATCAAGTTACTGCTGCTAACAATAGATAATTACTTGGGGGCAAATTCACTGGCTTGACATGGATGGTGAAATACTTGTAATTGCAAAGTATAGCATGAATCTCATTGGGACGAAGCCATCTGCTTCTTGCTTCCTCCATAGTGTTCACTACATCCAGCTCTGGATCATATAAAAGGAATGTTTCAGAAAAAAAGTCTACAGAGATAATTAAAGGCGTTGATCCTTAACCAATCACTTGGTATTCCAAGTAAGACTTGCAGTTGGGAAAAAATTGCAACAGAAGTGCGCAGTGAACTAATAAATTGTCGGCTTTCTTTCAACCACATGGTAAAAGGTACAAGTTTCCATAATATACTAACGTATCAAACCAAAAGTTAGGATTATTACAAACCACCTTTCCATATCCAAATGTTTCACTTTTCTCCTTCGTTTCACTAAGGTCTAAACACTGGTGTGATAATAAGATGTCTCAAATGATTTATGAGATGTTGAAACCAAAAAAAATAAATTCATGAAAATCCTAGCTCGATGTTATCACATTTTATCTGAACGTCTAACAGAAGTCAACATAAAATATTGCATTTCTAAGTTTCTAACACCGTTACTCTCCATTCCTCAATGTATGTATGAGGCACTAACATATAACAAATACTACATTTTGGACACTTTACCTTAATACGATAAGCAATTCCCAGCATGTTTTCTATTTCCACATTGTTCTCACTAGTCACAGCCAAGGAAACACTAAGAATTACTCCCAGCGAATTTCCGCTTTGCGGAAAGTACATCATTTCAAGTGCATTGTAAAAAGGATCTTATGATATTAACCCACTTATTTCTGTTGATAATTAAGGTGAAATTGATTTCTAATCGAATTTAACTATCCCATTGGCGTTCTCCAGAAATTCCAGAAATTTTTACTTGATCCTGGAGACATGATTTAGAACAAACCCAATTTCTTTTTCACTCCTAGGCCGCTTTCAAAACTCCATACTTGCATTTTTCAAGACAGACTAGCTCTAAAAGCAAGCAAACCATAAACATTGGCCTCCAAAAAAAAGCCGATAAACACCCAAAAAAAAAAAACTGGACAGATGAAAATTTCGAGTTTCAGCTCCGTTTTTGCCTAGAAGAAAAATAAAGCAGAAAGAGAAGAAGGGGGGAATTTTCAAAAACAACCGTTCCCGATGCTTGAACTAAACAAAACGAAACCTGCAGGTTGGCACGGTCAGAAAATAAGGGAGTAGGAGCGCGTACGTACCGTGCAATGTATGGAATCCATGTATCTCGGAACCAACGAGTAGCCCCGTTAAGTTATTTGCCATCCTAGAAACCTCCCAGAAATTCTGAATTCCTCTCGGTGCTTAATCAATCATTGCACAACTTACAACCTTAAAAACAAAAAGAAAATTCGAAAAATCGAAAAACAAGGTACCCCAATTATAATGGATAATAAATTTTAGCCGAAAACAAGAGGGAAAAAATCAAAGGGGCAGTCGAAAAACCCAGAAAAGATGAGGAGGTTACCTGATTGGAGAAAGAGAGATAAAAGGGAATCAGAGCTGAAATACACTCACTCCGTTCTGTAACTTCGTGCTACCTTTTTGGTTCCCTCTCATGGACTGAATGACTTTGCAACGAGGACTAAAATTAAAGGGACTTTTCGGGTCTCGCTGACTGGCTGTCCGGAACAAATTGCAATTAAAACTTTTTTTAATTTCTTATCAGAAAATTAAAATAAAACCGAAATTTGAGTGACACTTGAGTCGTGAACTTCTTCAGGGTGGGACAAGGAGCTACAGAGTATAAAGGCTGCATACGAATCCCGCCGCGGATTTATTCAATAGAAAAACAAAAATTGTAACTCGTCTCTTCTAAGAAGAAAGATCCATCTTAACCATCAAAATGTTCAGTCACTATTTGCAACAGTTAGTGTTTACGTTTCCATCTATATATTGATTTTGATGAATGATGAGTGATACGTTTGGAGAATGAATATTCATAATTTAACCTTCTTCGGTTATTAATTTAATATTTAATGGTTTAGAGTTGTGCCTTCATTCCGTACAGTTTGGATTACGCACATGAAAGTATGAGAACGTGAAAATGGCTATTGTACCCGTATTAGATATGTATCTGGTATGGATACGCATACTGTACGAGTACAAACGTATCCCGTATATTTCTTTTTTGTCGTACATACCAAAACATTTTTTCTGTACCAAAATGTTTCGAAACGGCAAGAAATACGCCTTCGAAACAGCAAGAAATACGCCTTCGAAACGGCGAAGAAACATTGTGAGGTTAAACGCGTTCATTTTACTCGTCCGGATCCCAGAGCTTCACTTCTCCCTTCGTTCGTTTTCTTGCTGCTGCGTCGCGCTGTGCGTCTCCTCTTCCTCCGTCTACATCGTCTTCTCCGACCGTTGCAGGTGCATCACGCTGTGCGTCTGCATCGTCTTCTCCGACCATTGCAGGTGTTTCTCCTCCCTCCGTCTCCGTCTGTTTCTCTGTCTTCTCCGGTTTGCTTAGGTGTGTCTTCCATTCTTCCTCCGTCTTCTTCTCTGATTTCGAATTGATATTTGCTTAATCTGCCACATCTTCCTCCGTTGGATTAACTGAGATAATTGCTTAATCTGCCTCGTCTTCCTCCGTCTTCTTCTCTGGGAATGTTTATTGATCTATTATGTAAGTTTCAGAAAAACAAATCTGCCTCGTCTTCCTCCATCTTCTTCTCTGGGAATGTTTATTGATCTATTATGTAAGTTTCAGAAAAACACACGTGTGTGTGTATTTTTTTTTTTTGGTCAGATCAAGCATGGCAATATACAAGAACTTTAATTTTAAAGAGAGTATTGTATTGTCTGATGATGATGAGATAGGATAAGAGTAAGGCTTTATAAGAATGAAACTGATATGGATTGGTTTGTGGAATGTGTCTTAAGTTTGGCTTAGTCTAACTTATTTATACACTTCAAAAAAGCAAGATAATTTTGACTCTTGATCAAATAAGCAAGTTATTTCAGTTATAAGTCCCCTGGTTCACAGTCACTTGCTTGTTTAAGTTATGGTTTTTTACTAATTTACTTTGTTAATAAATTGTGTATGTCTTGGGGTTGGATGACAATAAATTGTGTATGTCTTGGGGTTGGTTCACAGTCACTTGCTTGATCCAGTTTTTTTTCCTTTTGGAACAAGCTTGCATGGACCCAGTTTTTAAATTATATGTATTTGTTATGATGGAATTCTACAGACATTTATTTTAAATTTTGTGATTTATATGTTTCGGAATAGTCGTGTGATGTGATAATTATATATACGGGAACAAAAGTAATATTTAAATCAAAGTAATATTTAGATCTGGATTTGTAATCTATTGCCATATAAGCATTCTTTATCCTTTGATTTGAATTTGGATAGTAAAGTATTTATTTGTTAGAGGCAATTTCCATTGATATGTTATTTTATTTCCCCTTAACATTATTAATGGCTCGTTTAGCTTATTTATTTGAAAAAATTTGGATTTTCTATAAATGATATTGCTTTTCCATCATAAGTATCATGGCAACTGGAAGTTCTAGTTCTACTAGTAATCCTAGGTCCACTGCTTCTGCTGAATATTATTCTAGTAATATTCTCCAAAAAGAAGGAACTCCTTTATAGGCTTACGTAACTTTAATTGTTAGAAGTAGAGAAAGAGAAACTACTAATCCTGGTGGAAATAAGCATTGGAAGTGTAATTATTATAACCGTGAATTTCAAGGATCTTATTCTAGAGTTAAGTGGCATTTGTTGAGGGTATCTGGTAAAGAAATTTCTATATGTTCCAAAGTCGATACTTACTGTTTAGCAGAGATGAAAAATTTACAAGAGGAGGCTGAGAATAGATTAAAACCAAAAGAAGTTCCATTACCACCACCAACTAGAGGTTTATCTCCTTTAGGTGTTCAAAGTGAGTACAATCAAGGGAAAAAGAGAGCAATTGGTGCTTTGGAAAAAGCCTTCAACTAAACAGTTAAGGAAATTTTGTGTGCAGAAATTGCTAGAATGTTCTATTCAGGCGGCTTATCTTTTAATTTGGCATGCAATCCATATTACATTAGCTCTTATCAATATGCTACAAATAATATGATTTCTGGTTTTAAACCTCCTAGTTATAATGCATTAAGAGGTCTTTTGTTGCAACAATAAAGGGCAAATGTTGAAAGGTTGTTGGAGCCAATAAAAGGGACTTAAAGTGAGAAAGGAGTGAGTATTGTAACAGATGGGTGGATTGACGTACAACGAATGCCGTTAATTAATTTTATGGCTGTATCTGATGGGGGTCCTATTTTTTTAAAGGCAATTGATGGAACTAAAGAATACAAGGACAAATTCTACATAGCTGAGTTGATGAAACAGATAATTGAAGAGGTAAAACCTCAAAATGTGGTTCAAATTATTACTGACACTATCCCTGTTTGTAAAGTTGCTGGTAAGATTATTGAAGGTGAGTATCCTCACATTTTTTGGACACCATGTGTTGTCCACACGCTTAATCTCGCGTTGAAAAATATATGTGCAGCTAAAAATACTGAAGCAAATGAATTAGTATATGAAGAATGTCATTGGATCACTCAAATCAGGGATGATGTAATTTTTATTAGAACTTTCATCATGAATCATTCCATGAGGTTGGCCATTTTCAATGAAATTGTGCCCTTGAAATTGCTTGCCATTGCTGATACTAGATTTGCTTCAACCATTGTGATGCTAAAGAGGCTCAGACTTATTAAGATGTTTCTTTGCACAATGGTAATTAGTGAAGAATGGAATACATATAAAGAGGATGATACTGGAAAGGTTACTACTATTAAAGAGTTAATTCTTGATGACTTTTAGTGGGATAAGATTAATTATATCCTCTCTTTCACAAAACCTATTTATGAAATGCTTAGATTTTGTGATACAGATAAGCCTTCACTTTACTTGATTTATGATATGTGGGATTCAATGATAAAACAAGTGAAAATATCAATATACAAGTATGAGAAAAAGGAATTTTCTAAGCATTCAAGATTTTATGAAGTTGTGTATGGAATTATAATTGATCGTTGGACAAAAAGTTGTACACCACTTCATTGCCTTGCTCATTCATTGAATCCGAAGTAAGTTTTACTAATATTCCATACTTATATTATTGATATTCTTTTCACATTTAATTTTATGCTAAACAAGTCTAATTCTCATTGTTTTTATTGCATACTATATAGGTATTACACTCCTCAATGGCTTGATGTGTCACCAAATAGAGTTCCTCCACATTTAGATGCTAAAATTTCAACCGAGAGGACCAAGTGCTTTAATATGTATTTTAAGGATCCTAGGGAGAGAAAATTGGTCCTTCAAGAGTTTTCAATGTTTTGTGGAGCTTCAAAAAGCCTATTTATGAAATGCTTAGATTTTGTGATACAGATAAGCCTTCACTTCACTTGATTTATGATATGTGGGATTCAATGATAGAACAAGTAAAAATATCAATATACAAGTATGAGAAAAAGGAACTTTCTGAGCATTCAAGATTTTATGAAGTTATGTATGGAATTATAATTGATCGTTGGACAAAAAGTTGTACACCACTTCATTGCCTTGCTCATTCATTAAATCCGAAGTAAGTTTTACTAATATTCTATACTTATATTATTCATATTCTTTTCACATTTAATTTTATAGTAAACAAGTCTAATTCTCATTATTTTTATTGCATATTATATAGGTATTACACTCCTCAATGGCTTGATGTGTCACCAAATAGAGTTCCTCTACATTTAGATGCTGAAATTTCAACCGAGAGGACCAATTGCTTTAATATGTATTTTAAGGATCCTAGGGAGAGAAAATTGGTCCTTCAAGAGTTTTCAATGTTTTGTGGAGTTTCATATGTATATTCATTATTTGATTCGTTACAAGATAGGTGGAATTTGGAGCCTAAAGATTAGTGGTTAAATTATGGTTCTTCAACCCCAATACTCCAACGGCTTGCATTAAAGCTTCTTCGTCAACCATGTTCATCATCTTGTTGTGAACGAAATTAGAGCAGCTACTCTTTTATTCACTCACTGAAAAGGAATAAATTGAATCCAAAAAGGGTTGAAGACTTGGTTTATGTTCATATAAATCTTCGTCTTTTATCAAGAAAAAGTGAAAAGTATTCTACTGGAGTGATTAGGATGTGGGATGTTAATGGAGATTATTGGGAGCCATTTGATGGGACAGAAGGTCTTGACGTTGCAAATTTATCTTTAGATTAACCAGATTTAGAACAAGAACTCATAGGAAATGTTACTAATGTGGATCTAGATGAAGATGAAGATTAACTTGGTTTGGAAATTTTAATATTAATGCTTGTATGGAATATAACTTGTTATGAACATCTTATTTATATTTGTAATTTGTGATATTATTTATGCTATGATAGTTTATTTATAATTTATTTTATTTTTTAATGTCTTAAATTATTGAATATATATATATAATTATATATATATATATATTCCCGTATCCATATTTTAAAATTTTAAAAATTGTCATATCTCACATATCGTGTCGTATTATATCCGATACACGTACCTATGTCGGTGCTTTTTAGACTACGTTGAGTATTATAACAACTGCATTTCCAATTCGCCACTACAAGTAGTACAACTGTCATAACTTATGACAGTTTCGCCTTTTGACGATAATTTCAAAATCCGATAACAATTATCAGTCTATATTATATTCAACGTTTACACGTGTATACAATAGTAAATTTTAATTTGTTTGTCCATTTAGTTACACACTATTCAAGTTTATCACATTGTATTAGTGCAGATCATGCAAGTTTAACTAGGCTTTCGAGAAAAGTGTGCTGACGGTAGGAGAAAACCTCGCTAAGCTTACTTAAGGATTTACTTCCGTTTCCTACGTTCAAGGTCGAATGTAAATCTTTTTTGTGTTTTTATTGTGATATCACGGTAATTTGAATCTTTTAAAGTTAAAAGTTATTAAAATATCTTTAAAATTAAAAAAAAAGAGTGACACAATAAATGACAATATATATGAACAAATTTTCTCTATTTTTACTAAGTTCTTTTTTGCAATTTCTTTTGTATTTTAGAAGCACTTTATTAACTTTAAAGAATCCAGATTTGTAATTTTTCAATTGTTATATTTCAGTCAAATTAAAAAGAAAACTAGTGTAAGAATTTTTTTCACATAAATTTCCTTTTTTTTTTTGCTATCTATAATCTGGAAAATAGAAAATTGAGAGTGGATAAGAGCTGAACCCGCTTTTTAATTTGTAAATAATATTGGGGTTTTATGTATCTTTTTTTCACGTCTAGGATAATTTTCTAATTCTTACAATTTGGACCTTACACAAAAATGCGGGATAATTACCGGCAAAACTGTGCTTAAATGTGGTTAATTATTTAATCCGGCCATTCTCAATAATAGTGGCTAGTACTTTCTTGAAAATATGATTATGTTTACATACGTTGTCAATAGTTGTCACTCTCCCATAAATTCTGATGGTTCACATACCCTAATTTATGATTACTTTTGTTCGTATTAAATGAAAAAATTATCAAATGAATGCAGTAAAATAAAATTAGCCATTATAAAAGTGATTATTTATTTACAGGGCTAAGTATGAATATGTTTGGTTGAAACGCTTGTTTTGGCGCAAGGCACAGAGTCTGTGCTGTGTCTTGACCATTGATCTTTTTTTTTTTTTTTTTAATCCTAATAGTCTACCTTTTTATTTTATTTTATTTTTTGGTTTGATGAAAATTAAAAGATTGTTTTTATCTTATTTTTTGAAATAAATAAAAATAAAATAAAAAACTAAATGACCATGATTTAGAAAAATAAATAAAGGGTCAGGGCGCTACGCAACCCGGCGCAGATTCATTGCTTTTATCATGCATGAAGAAAATAAACCTATGAAATGTATGGAATAATTGCTTTTGGCGCCGACAAATTGTTTTGTTTTTTGGGGAAATATCTTTGTTGGTTTCTTAATTAACCTTTTTAGCTATTCCCTTTTTACGTGGTGCTGTTCTTTTTACCTGAAGTTATTCTATCGATTAAATCATTTTTGGAATATTTATTTAATAATTTAAATTTTTAAGTTAAACTAACTTATATGATATTATCAAATCCTTTATTATGCCCGTCTTTTAGTTAATATTAATTGTTAACATATAGATTAAAATTCATTTTTAAAATAAGAGTGAATTGAACTTTTTATTCTCAATATAAAAAAAATACATTTTATTTTAATTTAATTCTTCAAATTTTAATTATTTCATTTTAGTCCTGTAAAGAGCATGCCAATTTTTATATTATTCTTGGATTAACTATATTAACATATAATCAATAAAAATAAAAGACATGATTTGATGTGAGGGCTAATGCAACTGTTAAATGATTAATATTACAAAAATATGACATAACAAAATATCAACGGTATAATGCTATAGTTACCATTTATTCTCTCTCTTTATGGGTGTGTCTATGTATGTATGTATGTATGTATGGCTCCCAATGATCTCCATTAACATCCCACATCCTCGTCGCTCCACTAGAATACTTTTTACTCTTTCTTGATAGAAGACGAAGATTGGTATGAACATAAACCAAGTCTTCAGCTCTTTTTGGATTCAATTTGTTCCTTTTCAGTGAGTGAATGAAAGAGTAGGTGCTACAATTTCGTTCACAACAAGATGATGAACATGGTTGACGAAGAAGCTTTAATGCCAGTCGTTGGAGCATTGGGGTTGAAGAACCATAATTTAACCACCAATCTTTAGACTCCAAATTCCACCTATCTTGTAATGAATCAAATATTGAATATGCATATGAAACTCCACAAAACATTGAAAACTCTTGAAGGATCAATTTTCTCTCCTTAGGATCCTTAAAATACATATTAAAGCATTTGGTCCTCTCAATTGAAATTTTAGCATCTAAATGAGGAGGAACTCTAGTTGGTGCCACATCAAGCCATTGAGGAGTGTAATACCTATATAGTATGTAATAAAAACAATGAAAATTAGACTTGTTTAGCACAAAATTAAATATAAGAAGAATATCAATAATATAAGTATGGAATATTAGTAGAACTTACTTTGGATTCAATGAATGAGCAAGGTAATGAAGTGGTATACAACTTTTTGTCCAACGATCAATTATAATTCCATACACAATTTCATAAAATCTTGAATACTCAGAAAATTCCTTTTTCTCATACTTGTATATTGATATTTTCACTTGTTCTATCATTGAATCCCACATATCATAAATCAAGTAAAGTGAAGGCTTATCCGTATCACAAAATCTAAGCATGTCATAAATAGGCTTTGTGAAAGAAAGGATGTAATTAATCTTATCCCACCAAGAGTCATCAAGAACTAACTCTTTAATAGTATTAGCCTTTCCAACATCATCCTCTTTATATGTATTCCATTCATTACTAATTACCATTGTGCAAAGAGACATTTTTATGAGTCTGAGCCTCTTTAGCATCACAATGGTTGAAACAAACTTAGTCTCAGCAATGGCAAGTAATTTCAAAGGTACAAATTCATTGAAAATGGCTAACCTCATAGAATGATTCATGATGAAAGTTCTGAGAAAAATTACATCATCCCTGATTTGAGTGATCCAATGACATTTTTCATATACTAATTCATTTGCATCAGTGTTTTTAGCTGCACATATATTTTTCAATGCGAGATTGAGCGTGTGGACAACACATGGTGTCCAAAAAATGTGAGGATACTCACCTTCAATAATCTTACCAGTAGCTTTACAAACAGGGGCATTGTCAGTAATAATTTGAACCACATTTTGAGGTTTTACCTCTTCACTTACCTGCTTCATCAACTCAGCTATGTAAAATTTATCCTTGTATTATTTAGTCCCATCAATTGCCTTCAAAAAAATAGGACCTCCATCAGATAGAGCCATAAAATTAATTAATGGCCTTCGTTGTACATCAGTCTAACTATCTGTTACAATACTCACTCCCTTCTCACTCCAAGTCCCTTTTATTGGCTCAAGCAACCTTTCAACATTTGCCCTTTCTTGTTACAACAAAAGACCTCTTAGTGCATTATAACCATGAGGTTTAAAACCAGAAATCATATTATTTGCAGTATATTGATAAGAGCTAATGTAATATGGATTGCGTGCTAAATTAAAAGATAAACCACCTGAATAGAACATCAGCAATTTCTACACACAAACTTTCTCTAACTGTTTGGTTGAAGGCTTTTTCCAAAACACCTACCGCCCTCTTTTTGCCTTGATTGTACTCACTTTGAACACCTAAAGGAGATAAGCCTCTAGCTGGTGGTGGTAATGACACTTCTTTTGGTTTTGATCTATTCTCAGCCTCCTCTTGCAAATTTTTCATTTTTACTAAATAATGAGCATCAACTTTGGGACACATAGAAATTCTTTTATCATATATCCTCAACAAATGCCACTTAACTCTAGAATAAGACCCTTGAAATTCACAATTACAATAATTACACTTCCAATGCTTGTTTCCACCAGAATTAACAGTTTCTCCTTCTCTACTTCTAACAATCAAAGTTACATAAGTCCACAAAGGAGTTCCCTCTTTTTGAAGAATATTACTAGAACAATATTCAGCAGAAGAAGTGGACCTAGGATTACTAGTAGAACTAGAACTTCCATTTGCCATGGTACCTATAACATTGAATTATAATTACAATCACAACTACACCAGAATATTACATATTTAAAGGTCCTGTGAGTTGGACTATAATTCATAGAAGACAACATAGGCATATTCTAAGTTTTGACTATAATTACAATCACAGAAGACATCTCTAACTAGTAGAGTCCAAAAAATTTTGCATCAATATTATCCAATAAGCCAACACCAGAAAAATTTGCATCAATATTATCCAATATGCCAACAACAGAAAAATTTGCATCAACAAACGGTTTTTCTCAGAACTTTCATTATAAACAATTGATCAACCAGTATAGCCCTAACAAATCATAAAATTGAGTTAAGTTGATCAACTCAGTTTGGGGGTTTCAAGAACATTTATGAATTGAGTTGAAAATTTCATACATAATTATACAAGATTCTGGTACAAGTTTCAACTTCTCCACAATTGATCTTAGCACTCTATCAGAAAAGTCAAACTCCAGGAAATGACTTTTGAACTCTCACAAACACTAGCCATAAGGGAAGCAAATCCATTATATACTTTTTCTAGAGAAAATTGTAAAAAGGGCAATTAGGACTTCAATTTATTTAAGAATCGGCAACAATCACACAAATATAATCAAATGATTTTTGAATTTGTGATCGCACTGTTGTGCTTGCCACTAGAATTATGGTCAAATGCAATTTAGGGAAAGCTTGAACTCAATCCCTAAAGCCTTATTCTAGCTCTCCAACACTATTGCACACCAGTATAGCCCTAACAAACCATAAAACATGCCCATCTCTAAAATTTCGCAATTTACAAACTCCTGCATAAGCTAAAAGCTTATAATGAATGGTTGATGAATGGAATACATATAGAATCTCAGAACTTTCATTAGAAACCATTATCCAAAATACTCAGCATCAACCATTCAACCATTATCCAATAAATAAGCAGTGTAAAGAGACCAGAAGAAATAGGCGACCTAAGATGAGCAGATCATAGCATAAGGAAAAAATCACAGTTAAGACAGACGAAAGGACCTAAGAAGCGAGAACTTGCCACCGGAGAAGCCAACACCAAAGTCCACTAGCTAGGGAAGACGACGGACGGACGAAGGAACAGAGCACAGGTCGCCGGACGGACGGACGGATGAAGAGAGTAGCCGGCGATGCACGACGAGAAGCAACGAGCAGACGGCGAACGAGCAGACGGCGAGGTTCAAGGGAGAAGGAAGCAGAGTGCGAGGGTCGACTTCGAACGAGGGTGAAACGGGAGCGTCAACGGAGGTTAAACGCGACGCAAAACGCAGTCGTTCAAGCCAATACGTTTCGCCCGCCGTTTCAAAGCCGTTTTGGCACCGTTTCGGAGCCGTTTCAAAACGTTTCAGTACGGACAGAAACGTTTCGAAACGTACGGAGGAAAAACAAAACGTCTGGGTACGTTTTGTACCAGTACGGTACACGTATCCGTACTAGATACGTATTTGGTACGGGTACGGTCGCTTGAAGCATGTATTCATGCATTGGAGGTCACATCCATGTGTCCATCTTTATTATTTGGTACGGGTACGGTCGCTTGAAGCATGTATTCGTGCATTGGAGGTCACATCCATGTGTCCATCTTTATTTCTCTTTATCATAATTGCTCATTTTAGTGCCAAAAGAAGAGCAAATTTGAATCCAATAAACTTTCTTCTAAACTTTTAAATATGTGGAAATAATTTTTTATTATTAGTAATATATTATTTCACTAATGAAATATGATATATTAGGATGTTATTTACACATAAGTTAAGATTTATAAATTATTTATACATATTTTAAAGTTTAAAAGGATTATTTACACAAAAAATAAAATTTAAAAAGATTCATTAGCTTTGACAGTGAAATAATGGACTACGAGATTCTCTACATAAATTTAAAAATTTTAAAAAATTTATTATCAAGTTTTAAATATCAAAAGAGTTATCTGTATATATTCTAAAATTCAAAGGGATTCTATGTAATTTAATATTTTATTAATTAACTTGATATGAAATACTTTAAAACTATACTGGCCAAAAAATAAATTGAAACCATACGAGATTTTTTTATTGATTTGATCTCTTAGATCTATACAATATTTTAAATCCAAAGATTTGTATAGGAATGTATAGTATCACTAATTACGAGAATATTAGGGCGTGTTTGATATGCCGGCGTTGCGACGGAGAGAATCGGAAAAGGAGAGGAAATGTGACTTTTGCTCGTTTGGTAGGTGGTTTGGCGTCTCCTAGGTGGTTGGCATCTCCAGCAAATGAAGGTGAGACATCTCCCTTAACGAAGTGAAGGAAAGCAGACGGCTTCAAGGGAGATAAGTGGCCATTTACCATTTTGCCCTAAACAATCATCAAAGCATCATAATAATCTGCCAAACCGGACCCCTCACGTGCGCGTCCTCCACATTTTGCCGTCGATTCCTCCTCTTCAGGAGGCCACCGTCGCGTGTAGGCATCTTCCGACGGACATGGGTTGCTGCGAACCAGTCTCCTATAGCTCCCTATCCTCATGCTTTCGCAAAATGAAAGATGTCGATGTGCCTTGGGTTTGTAGAAAGAAACATATCTGAACCTCTCTGTTTATGTATTTCATTTTTCTAAAGATTTATGGTTTGTAATATGTTAAGTGAGTGGTGTTTGTTGTGATTGGGAAAAGTTATATGTGCAACATTGCTCTGTTAAACTTATTGACCAGTATTAAAAGATAAAAAAAAAAAAGTAAAAACCATTTTGCTAGTTACAGTATAAACATCAGCCTCATTTTCTTCTTTTGGGACCATAAACTTCGATATCTCTCCTCCTTCTCGATGAGATTGCTGGGGAAGGTTGAGATGTGAAGCAAATCAATGCACTTGTGCACTCACTCAAAGCCGCGTGGCAAATCTCTCTTTTGTTGCCCTCAATGAACTCGTGCCCTAATGGCAGAGGAAGACGACGATGAAGGACGAAGTAGAAATGGTGGGTTTTACGGTGCGTTTAGTTGGCCGAAAACGTTATTTTTTTCGTTTATGTTTAGAATTAAGAAAATTATTTTAATATTTTTTAAAATGATATTATAGACTTTTGTTATATATTTTGCTTATTCTTATATTATTTTCGTCCAAATAATAAAAATTTTATTCTTTTTTTTATCATACTAATCATAATTTGACCTATAAGATTTTATATCATTCTCATCTTCATTTTTATTCTTATTAAAATTAAATTTTTGATCCAATCATGGCTTTAAAAATACTTCGATTCAAAGACTTTGTTTGGTTAGATATATTGTGAAGGTATTTTTTTTATATAATTTATGTAATATTTATTATATTATTTTTAAAAAAATAAAAAATAATTAATTTTTATTTTATCTATCTTTATTTATTTACATTTTATATTTTCTTTTCTGTTATATCTTTTACCCAAACCAAGGACGATTTGACCACATTTAGGATTCATCTAACCGCACACTTGATGATTTCACGTCACATATTATCTTTCGCTGTTGGTCGTGTGAACCACGATTTCCGGCCGTGATGAAATTTGTGACTTGCATGTTGCCAGCAAATCTTTGTAAGTCAAACGTAATTGTTTATCCAAGACGAATAGGTACTTATCATTTTGTCAGAGAAAAGACATTAAAGTTAGTGATGGCTAGTCGTTTTAGAAGGATGTGGATTTTCAAAAGTTATTATTTTCTCAATTACATAAAATTCAAATTAATCATATTAATTATTATTAAAAGAATTATGCATAATTATTTTGAATTATAATTTTGGTACATGAACTTTAAAATAAAACACTTTACTCCTTAAATTATAGCAAAAATGAAAATGTTATATATTAATTAAAAATAATGTCTCAAAACCATGATACTTTCGGAGTAAAACAAGTCAAACATTGTGTATGGAAGAAAATTAAGAAAAATAATGGACATAAAGTGTCGAGTAATTTTTAGATATTAAAATTAATTTATATAGAAAGCTTTAAATTTTTGTGATAGTTCAAAGATAAAATATTTTTACACCAAAATTGCAATTAAGTTCAAGAATATTATATTCAGTTCTGTAATTATTAATTACCGAATAAATTAATATTTTAAACAGTTAAAGATAAAATATTTAATGGAATGAATAAATATTACTTTAGATATAAAAATTATAGCATTATCACTATAATTCATGAACGAGGAAAAATTGGCACACCAAACAGATGAACACTGGTGAAATGGAGGCGGTCCTATTTACAGGTGGTGGTTGACATAATAATGAATACTACTCAAATGAACAAGTGCATTGAATCTTACAAAAAATTGGACTTCAAATCTTAAATTAAACATGTTTTATTAAAGAATTTTAAAATTTGAAATTATTTTAAAAATTTTTAAGATTAAAAATTTAAACTATACAAAAAAAAAATTACAGTTTAAGACTTCAGATTAAATTTTTAGTCTTAAGGTTTTTCAAAAAAAATTTAAAATTAAAAGTCTTTTAATATAAATATTTTTAATTTAAAATCTTGAATTATACTTTTTTCTTAAACCTTCGAAGAAAGATGCTTGGGATGAGAGTTTGGTATGATTAGACAATACTTCAATATGGATTTTTGACAGTTTAAGGATAAAATTACATGATAATACAATTAGAGAAAAATGAACATCAAATATTAGCTGTGATTTTAAAAAGCAACTTCTATTAAAAGCTTTTAATCTTTTTCCACTGCACAGTTACAATACTATTACAATATTACAGATAATCGATTTGTACAAGACTTTGGATTCCATTTTGATTTATCTCTGGCCCTTTACTCTCTCCTATATGAAACAAACAAGAGCATCAGAATTCCACACGTGTGTGGGGTCAACAATCGCCGTTTACGTATTTGACGATATTTGTAACTGTTGAAAACGAAGATAAATGGTTGGATGAATTGTTGACATGAACGTACGTGGGGGTGTGCCACGCCATGGCATTGATAGAAACAGAGAACCATTCCACTGTACGTGCTCAAATTACATTCACGGGGTCCCCTTCTGTCTCCCAGTGGGTCTGTCCTGGTCCATCCCTCGCCCACCTTGCGTTCACATCATTCGGCAAACCGCCAAAACTTGTGTCATTGCACTGTGGCCCGGTGTTTACTGGGGTGGATCATTTTTTCTCCGCACCCCACAATAAAGGCATACAAATCAATTCACCAACTACCTGTTTGGATGAGGATAAAATTAAAAAAAAAATTAAAAAAAATGAGAGAAAATAATTTTTTTAATATGAATTGAAGATAAAATTAGAAAAAAAAAAAAGTTAAGGAGAATATAATAGTAAGCCTGCTAAAAAAATTTTTTCTTTAAATATAGAAAAATTTTGAAAAGAAAACTCTTTTATTATTTATCTTTTTAAATTATCCTCTCAATCCAAATATTTAATATTGAACAAATAAAAATATCATTATCTATATAAATTAAAAAAGAAATTATTTTTATATAAACATATAAAAAAAATTTTTGACTCCTCTCTTTCTTCCTTTTTCTTTTCACTTTTTCTTTCCCTCTACTTTTCTCGTTTCTGTCTAAACTTAAAGGAACAGTTCCCATCAAGTCCCTTGTGTAATAATTTCTCAAAATCTTTCATGCATGGAGGGTTTTCTTCTGACAAAGTCCCTTTGATTGGACCATAAACCTTACTCTTTTCTGTATTTTTTTCTGGTAGCAATATCAAATTTAAATGGTTTAAATTTTATTTTTATTCTTAATTTTTTTAATTTCAAAAATTATTTTATTAAAATTTATAATTAAAATATTATTTTGATTATATATTCTATTTTTAAACCTAAAAAATTAAAATAAAATCGAAAATAAAAAAAATTAAATTTAAATCATCTAAATTAAATTTAAAACAAAAATAGCAACCAAAAGAGGTGCAAAGAATTCATTGCCTATATTAGAGTACACTAAGAAGCTTGTCACTGATATTCTTCACAGCATCTTTTGATAAACACCGACAAATCTGTCGTGTGTTATAAGTCGCAACATTAACAAGGAACTTTATAAATAAATCTTCACAACGTGAGAAGATGAAGAAGTATAACCAGAGATTTTAAATTATTGTTTTGAAATTTCGGCTTTTTCTTTATTTGTCAGAAAATGAGGTTTGTCATGAGTATGAATATGCATCAGTACTGAATCTAAGCATTGATAGAGGGCAAAAACACCTGAGTTTGGCATCATCCATATTATTCTAGTTCATAAATGCAATTCAATATACAAAATTAGTGCTAAAGGGGAAAAAAAAAAAAGGACTTATGTGATTCTTAATATGTTTGCTATCAGAACTAAGGCAGAAACATAGTAATCAAGCATTGGAAAAATCATCTGCCATGATTTACACCTTCATATATCTTGGTCACTTGTTCCTCCTCTCTAGGATTTTCTTTGCCCTGGCCCTTCCCCTTTACATCTTTCAACTTAGACGGTTAGAAACTAAACCTAATTAATACCATTAAATTGCCTGTTTTTTTATGCTTATGTCAATTCGATTTATCTCCAGAAAACATATGAAATGCAAAAAATAATAGCAATAACAATTTTTACAATACCTGTACAAGATCTCCATATTTACAACAAGAGCTTCGTGCACTAGAGGAACACTAACCCATTGATCCTCAAGAAAAACTTTAAGACCACCCATCTGGTCTTGCAGAAGTATTGTCATGAAGTTAGTCTGTGTGCGTGGCGGTGCCCATAGTTAGTTCAGGTTCAGGGCATGCTGGACAGTAGTGACTCGTAATCATTAGTCCTTCACCACAATCCATTTCTTTGAGGTAAGAAGGTTGTTAGATGTTAATGCATAATGTTTGAGAAACACGATGCATGAATTAAACCATAAATCAAGGCAATCATACATAAAATAAGGCACTATCTAGTCATCATTTTTCAAAATAAGACTAAATATATAATTAAACATTAGATAGGTCTTGGTTATTGTATGACTAAATAATCTCTTAAAAATATCAGACAAGGCATAGATGCATTAGGCAAGACTAATAGTCTCCTCAACTTTTTATTTCTAATAACCAGAAACAAGCAAGTTTGCTAGCTTCCCGTTTCTACCACTTTTTTAGATTTACGTACTTTAATATTACATCAACTAACTAAACTGGAAAATTTTTTTAAGAGCTATATAGTGCACAACTAGCTAGTGCAATAAACCAATAGAAACTCTCTAAATTAGATGCGTTAAGAAACCTACCGCCTGAAACATTTATTTTGCTGAGTATTTTTTTGGTTCATTTTACAGTGTATTTAAGAATTTCTTACAACACTGTCCTAGTATATTGGTAAATTTTAATGTCAAACCCACGTGGGTTTTGATAGAAAAATTATAATGAACACATTACCTACATATTGATGGTACTTCAGCTGGTTAGGGAGGATAAGAAGCCATTTTAAATCCAAATAAATGAGCAGCTTGGTCTGGGTACTGGTGAAAACTGGACAGGTACACAAGACTTTCCTTTTGGAATACCTCGAGTAAAATTGCTTTCTAACCTCGGTGTCTTGATCGAGAAACCTACGAATTCCATTGATCATTATTTCATCCAAAACATCAATTGGAATCCCATGATTAATGATCTGGAAAAATCCCCAGTTCTGGCATGCACTTCCAATTTGATTTACTATGTTTGAATTGGCAGATCTGAATTTTTGTTTACGTCTTTGAAGTCAATGATGGGATGCTGAACTTTGACTTTGAGCCACTACTCACTAGCTGAAGTTCAACTTGCCAGAATAGAGCATGCATGGGGATCTTTGTAATCCCAGAATCAAAGAAACCTTTAACACTTTCTTTTGAATCATCAAATGCTTTCACTAAAGTTTTTCTGTCATATGTAGTGGAATCAGTGCTTGCTTCTAACTCGTTGGTGCTTCTGATCACCATGTTGTGAAATCAGAAGAGTAAAGAATTTGTAACACAAAGGGAAGATGATGGTAGAAAGGAAAATGAGAAGAGGTAATTAAGTTAATGCGATGGAAACAAGTGTGTTTGCTTATTCTACTCTACCTGCAGCCATGGCTAATAAGTAAATATTAACATTTGGATGTTTAGTTTTTTTATGAGTCTAAGATTCTCTACATTTGTACCTAATTGCACCATGTAAATTTAAGAGAGAAATAGAGCAAGAGAGAATGAGAGAGAAGAAGAGTCAGAGAAAATCACACCTTCTTTCTTCTCTCTGCCTCTCTCCTACTATATTTTTTTTCATTATAGCAAAGAATCAATGGACGTTTCTTATCCTTTACTGGCCTTTTTAATTTCTTTGAATTTGGAACCAATTTATTAAAGAGGGCATAAGTCCACGGTTGAGTGCGAGAAACAATTGAAATAAACATTTGAGACCTATTAATATTTCTTTATAATTATTAATTTAGTGTATTGTTTTAAATATCTAACGTTTTGTATAGTTTAGAATATATTTTTTATTATATGATTTATTTCATTATCATTTTTTTTTTCAAAAACAGTTGTGGTTTGTTGCATGATATTTAAAAAAGAAGAAGAAAAAGAAGGAATAATTTGTTTATAATATTTATTATATTTTTATAATCATTACTTAATTATAACTATTTTTTGTTACTTTTTTACAAAGATACGAGAGATATTTTTTATTCATTATATATATATATATATATATTTATTTTTATATCTAATAATTTTATATACCAAATCAATTTTACTTTAAAACTTCGGAAGAGAATGGTAGCATGTATTAATCATTTCGGCTCATACGTTGTTTTCCTTCGCTTATATTATTGTTCGTCCCCTTTTTCAGTGGGAATATTATGGTCCATTTGTTCGTCTGTGAATTGTGGGTTCCCGCGATGGACCGGCAAGAAGAGGAGATTGATTTTGAGAGGATACGTAACCATCATTTAATAAAAGAAAATGCATTAAAACAAGCCGTGAGAGAATTCGATATGATTACGGAGCTGTGAGTTTAGGGATTTTTGCAGGACCATTTCATTTAAAGAATTATGCTTAAAAATTTTTGTGTACAAGGATGGAAATCAGAAGAAAAATCTTTTCAAAAATAATTAATTTGAAGATGAGGACGGCGACGAGTAGGGATTATACACCTAACGTGCGGATTCTTTATGATAGTTTTATATAAATATTTTTAAAAATTATATATATATATATATATATATATATTATTACTCTACATCTTTTTTTAGTCATGTTACTCTTTATTTATCTTTATATTAATTTAAAATAAAGCAAGCATTAATTCTCTACTATTTAACTTGTTGTAAAAGTTGTTATTTAAGTTTTCTTTTTTAAATTGATTATAATTTGTTGGAGAAATTAAACAAGGACTTTAAGCTTTGAATTTAAGTTTTGCTTTTAATTTATAATTTTTTAATTTAATATCATTTATTCTTTTTTATAGAAATTTGAGATCCCACATGAATTTGTGTCCATGCAAAGAATGGAGATGTGATGGAAGAGGCAATTGACGGCAGAAATAAGAACCAAGCACTACTTATCTTCACCTCACAAAATTGTAATCCTTAGTTATATATATTTATATATATTCTTTGATATAATAGTTTATTTATATGTTAAAAGTATATGTATTAGTATTATCAAGACGAAATTAACTTATTTATTAAACGATCCCAAAAATAAAAGTTTATCGTTGCTCATATTAACTTTAAATGAGTCGACTTACAGGTTAAATTGAAAGCAAGCTAAACAAACCACAAATGAACTAGCTCATTTATGGCATGTTTTCTGTATTTTTGTTAAAGAAATAAAAGACTTTTAAGATTGATAATGATGACATTCTAATTAAGAACAAAAGAATAAATATTATAATATATGTATACATTTAATAAAATAATATAATAAAAACTTCACTTTTTTTTTTACTTCCTAAATTAAACAGGTTGACCTATAGACTAGCATGTTTAACAATTCTTTTTATTTTGCTTGTAAGTTTTTCTTGACAAGCCGACTTGTATCGCTTAACATTCGCCCGTTTTGACTTCGGGTTAAATAGATCAGGTTGTTTAGACCTACATTTAAGCAGACTCATTTTTTTCAAGTTCAAACTCAGTCCATCTAGCAGACCTAATATTACATAGAGAAGTTTAAAGGGACTCATTATTAAATAGAAAAGTTTGCAAACGAATTGTGTTAAAAATTAGGTAAAAATAAATTAACTTTACTTCCCAAGTCCAACCACTACTATACAAATGAATGCCTTGTCTTGGACATTTTGCAACATTGCTGCTTCAGAATGTACTTTGAACACTCTGGGCCTAAAATACGCCGAAGAATTAACGAAGAGGAATATTAGACCCAAAATTACGTTGTTTGGGATCTAAGCCCAAATGCTATTTTCTGTTGGACCATATTCCCTGCCTTTGCGCTCCTTTCCCTTTTACCCAAACAAGAATCAAAATGGAAGCAAAAGCTGCACCTATTCCAAACGAGAAAATCTCTTCCTCCTCATAAGCCCTAAATTCACTTTCCATTCCTTTCGCTGCAAAAGCACAAAATCACTGGATGGGTTTATGCCACAATACGTAAATACTGTGACGACTACGTATCCATGCGCTACACAGGTCGCATACTATGGCCATCCCAATCTATTGGTATACGCGCATATTCTCAGACTTATTCACCATCTATTTCTATTGCCCTGCATATGAAGTTTTATTTGTTGTCTATTTACTCCTTTTGGGTAATTGAATTAGATGATATTGAATTACATATTCCTTTCACCCAAACACATACCATTCCGTGGGGATGAAACTAGAAAATAGATTTTTTTTTTTTGATAAGCAAAATGATAATATAGATATATTATTCTACCATTACTGATTAATTAGACACCAGATGTGTGCTTGAAATTCTTATCAGTCTCATTATCAAATTCATCCAAAGTGGGGGACGTCAACAAAATTTTTTGGTATTCGTCAACTACAGACACAACTTTCTAGTATTAGAGGGATGCGACCCCATGAGGCAATTCATGTCAGCAAGAATATATATATTTTAACAAAATTACACCAAAGACCCAAATTTTATAAAATTATAAGAAAAAATTAAAATTATTTTTAAAGACTAAAATTATTATCAGAGTTTAAAGAAATTACTATTAAGTTTAAAAAAATTATTACTAAATTTTAAAAAAATTATAATTTAAATAATTTTAGCAGTCATTTTTTTAAAATCTAATAATGATTTTCATAATTTCTAATAATAAGTGATAATAATTTTGATCCTTAGATATAATTTCAATTTTTAAGATTTTTCATTTCAAATTTTATAAAACTTAGGTCCTCAAAATATAACTTTTTTTAATGTTAATTTAGAGAACTCTCGTATATCCTTGTTAGTATATTCCTTGTTGATGCTTTCATGACAGGAACTACAGTTATACATGGAAAAAATTGGGGAAGCTTCGAAGACGGATCACACAAAATTGAATGCCACCTTGGGATTCATTCCAGGGTACTATGCGATCCCTCCTCAAAAATCTACAATAAAAATTTTTTTTTTTGAGAGAGTAAACGTATTTTCATCATTTATGGGTCAAAATGTTAAATTTGAATCCTTTCTTCTTCTTTGTGAATAGAATATTATTTTATTAGATAAAAAAAAGAAGGAATAGATAAAAAATAAATTATATATATTTTTTCACTTCTTTAAATTATTTTCTCTTTATCTCTTTAACAAAATAGTACACTTTAAAAAAAAAAAAAAGAGATCCAAATTACAAAATGCTCCAGTAAAAGAATGACGAGAGGCTGGTAAGGGACTATTCTCCTGCTAAATATTAGTTGCTAATTAGTAAGGACCAAATTCTTGCCAGACTGTTCTAGAAGGGAGAATTTTTTGCTATTTTCACTCAAAACGATTTCTTTTTTTTGGTGAAAAATATCCTTTGGTAATTAACAGGGGATAGTGAGAAAATTTGTTCCCATAATTGCCTGCGTATCTCTAATATTCTTTCACTAAGAAAAAGGACTAAATACAATAATATTAGATCCCAATAAAAATATCATTAGCTTTCCATGGGAACAAGATTGTGACATTATAACCTTTTTAAAGTTTAGTTGAAATCAAATTGTAACATCCTTTGCTATTGCTCTATTAATATTAATCTACTTATTTATTAATTTAAAATTAATATTAAAGCATATTAATTTGAGACAAATTTATTTCTTAATTTTTTAAAAATAATAAGATATAAAATAAAAAATAAATTGTACTTACTTTTCTTGATGGTTGATTTAATTACAGCTAATGCTTTTCTTATTTTTAAAATATTACTCGACATTCCTGATATTTGATATAGGTTGCAAAAGTTTTCCTATAATTTTTTTCTCAATTAAATTAACTTTATGTATAATATGTATTCTTTTTTTAAAATAAATTACATAATTATCTTTATTATTATATTAAAAATAAAAATAAAATTATAATTTTATGTTGAAACTTGTATTAACTTAATTATTTTTATTTATATTGAAACTAAAATTATAATATCATATTATATGAAAATTAAATAAATTTTTGTAATATATATGAAATATTAATAAAATTAAATGATATATTAAACAACATATTACATCAAATTTAGTGATATTTAAAAAGAGTTAGTGTGATGCATATTAAAAAGAATATTATATAATATATATATATATATATATTGTATATTATCTAAGTTCAAAAGTAAAAATACCTTCTTAACTACTCATGTAAAGTATGAGTTAAATAACTAATTTATTTTAAAATAAAATAAAGAATAGATGACATTGTCGAATATTTAAAACTTTCTTTACTTAAAAAAAAAAAAAAAAAGCCTAATTGTGGATGACTTTTGAGTTAATGGCCGCCCCTGGAGTAGAGGAGATCTACGTAAGGTGACGGGCCAAGTGTACAATGCACGTGGCAACGATTGACTGTTTGAGAATTGAGAAATAGGAGAACTACTCAAAACAAAATGCGAAAGTAAGGGTTATAGGAAAAATTATTGAATTATTTTAAATTAAAAATATTTATATTAAAATATTTTAAATTTTAAAATTATTTTAAAAATTTTTAATTTAAGTTTCTAAATTAAAATTTTTAATATTAAAATTTGTATAATAATTTTAAAATTATAATATAAATAATTTTAATTTATAATTTTCACCTTGATTTTTTCAAGTTATATTCAACTCACCCTAGACTTTTTGAAGAGCCATGATGGCAAGGTTAACTAAATTTATTTTTTATTGTTGTATGACGAAATACGGAATGTAAATTCAGATTTAATTTTAACTATTACCTTTTTTGTTAAAAGAGAAGGGGCAAGGAATACGAAGGAATGTCTTTTCATTCCTCAATAGTAACTGTATCCGTGAAATGCACAATAGATTTGACATTTAGATTTATATTATTTATTTATTTTAATTAAATATAATATTTTTATTTATCAATAAATAAAAAATGGGTTAAAAATATTTTAGTTGCACTAATTATATGTTAAATATTGTGTATAATTATTCTTAAAATGAACTATTACGAGAATATATTAATATAATAATTTGAAAATTATCAACACTCTAACTATGAAATTATGTAATCAAATTGATAGTTTTAAATTAGAGAGTTTTTCAAATGCACTAGTATAAAACAAAATTAGTAATAAAAAAATAGTGGAGGGCATAAAATACAATTGTTCATTATTGTAATTAAAAAAAATTGCAATTGATGCATTATAGAGAATTAATCGTATCAAATGCTAGAATTAATCAAGTGGATTAAAAACGTAAACTACATATCAGAACGGTGAACATAATATCCCAGGTAATCCAACATTCAAAGAGATAAATTGTTCATAAAATGTAACAAAGTATTCGCATTATATATTCAACGAACAGTAGCTCCACATAATTGTTCCAAAATCCAAACATTGACCAAACTAATAATGAAAGATACAATGCAAAATTATTTAATAGTTTGTTACAATGAAGATTTTCACGAATTCACTGATGGAATTATATCAGGAATAGTTATGAGGAATACACTTGTTGATGACCTTTTGTTTGTTACAATGAAGATTTTTGCTGCTCCTGATATCTAAAGAGAATAGAAACTGTCTAATATAATCGTTAAATTCAGTCTCCTTATTGTTCGTAGATAGCGTCATAGTATTCTGAAAAATCTTATAATTAAAATTTTAAATTATGTAAAAAAATTATAATTTAAAATTTTTTATTTTAAAATCTTTTACAATAATTTTAAAATTTAACATTAATATAAATAATTTTAATTTTAGATCTCCAATTATAATTTTTCCTAAATCTCGCTAGGCTTTTGAGGAGTCATGGTAGCTAGGCTATCTGAATTTATTTTTTATTGGTGTATGACGAAATGCGAATTAGAAATTAAGAATTTTTTTAAGTAAAGGATTAGGGATACGATGAAATGTCTTTTCACACCTTAATAGTAATTCTAATTCTTATGAAACAAATTTAATTCCCGCTTTTCTATTTTCACCGCCTTTCATATTTTCCATTCTCATTTTATTTTTAAATATGGGCGTTGAACTTGAATAACATTGCATTCTTCTAATTCACACCACTATTATGAGTTAACTCAATATTATACAATATTTATCATTATTTAGAAAAGAAATAATTTATTATTGATATTCTTATTCACTTTAACTTTCGTCTCATACACTGATCTCTTGCCAAGAGGGAGGTTAAGTATTTTGAAATTTGAATAATAAAGAGAAATTAGAAATTTGTTAAAGAGAAATTAAAATTTTGTTTTGCGAAACAATTGGCGTTGAAATTATACAATTACTATACTAACTTAATATTGACTGTTTGATGAAATTAAATATTTTTGTCTATGTATTTTTTACTATAACATAAATTTAAATGTAAAAAATAACTCAATTGAAAGAAATTTTAATCGGGATAAAAAAATATATTAACTAAGTAATTGATCTGTCAACTGGATAATTGAGATTTAATTATTTTTGATACCTTAATTGTAATAAAAAATATTAACTAGATAATTGATATATTACAAATATTTATAAAACTTTAAAAGAATAAACTTGGGTTTAAATACTTTTTATACTTTTAACAGAAAAGAAATGAAAAAAAAAAAGCAAATCGTTTCAAAGAAAAATAAGAAAGTTTTTTTTTATATCAAAATATCATAGAAAGGTAACACTAAAAATATTTTAATAATTGAAAACTTAAATTATTTGTTTTATAAAAAATGAATTAAAAAAAAGTACACTAATCTTAAAGCCTAAAATACAGTATTCCTCTATAACAAAAACATAAAAAAAATTATATACAATTACTTGTATTTTATTATTTAATTTTTTAATTAAAATATGGTAAATTTATATGTTTTACATAAAACAATATAATTCTCTAATTAAATTATATATTTATTAAAAGATTATATATTTATTATGTTTTAATTAAAAAATTTAATACTAAGAATATAAAAAATTATATTTAAATTTAAACAAATACAAATATTAATGCATACTTCTCAAACAAGGGGCTAATGCAGCTCAGAAATGCAAAACCATCGTTGTTTATTTATTCATTATTTTAACAAAAGATGCATTTTTTTTTTTGGATACCATTAACAAAAGATGCATAAGACATAAAGAATTAGAAGTGAAAAAATAAACAAAAATAAAAATTATATATAAAAAATTTATTAACAGTAATGTTTAGATAAATTTACCATTTAACCACACAAGGCTCTGGACACACCGCCAACCACAATAATCACAGTTGCGGAACACAGGAAGTAATCACAAAAAAAAAACAAAGGAAAAAGAAAGAGAGAAATTTGCTTTGTCAGCCATTAGCAGCCGTTGGATCATGCTGACATGTACTCTGAGGCCTACTATATATAGGCATTGGGCACTCACGTTCGAGGTTGTGATTATCATTTCTTCGAGTTTAGTAGCAGAGCAGGAAGTGCGAGAGTGAAAGAAAGAGAAAGAGGAGGAGGAGGAGGAGGAGGAGCAGCGGCAGCAGAGCGGCAGCGATGTTGGTGGGGCGCGACATAGACGATCTGCCAAAGAACGCGGCGAACTACACAGCCTTGACGCCGTTGTGGTTTCTAGAAAGAGCAGCTCAGGTGCATCCCAACCGAAGATCGGTGGTCCATGGATCCCGCCACTACACGTGGCTTCAGACTTACCAGCGTTGTCGCCGATTTGCCTCTGCTCTTTCTCAACGTTCCATCGGTGTAGGGACCACGGTATTTTTCTTTCAGCCGTAACCTTCGTTTTCGTCCATTCTATGAGAAAATCTCATCACACTGATTTTACAAGAAACAAAGCAAGTTCGGCCATTTAGCTGAATCAATTTTCTTTTTCTCTTTTCTCTCTTTTTAGATCAGAGGAAATTATTCTTTCCTTTAAATGACACAACTTCTCTTCTATTATAAAAAAATATATAAATTTTGTAAGTCAAAATACGATCATGTGGTCTAAAGGCACTTCCCTGGCCTCAGTGTCAGTGGTATGCTTGTGGTGGGAGGTTCGATCCCCCCAAATTCGGTTCTCCCACTTCCTCCCTAGGACCGCAGGGTCCTCCTTGTACTTACCTAAAGGAAAAAAAAATTACTTTAATAATAATATTAAATTTTTTATTAAAAGTATAATTTATTAAAAATAATTTTATTATTATTTATTTTGTGTTAAAAATTATAAATTTAATTTATTCAAAATTCAAAATATTAATTATTTTTATATTAGTTAAATATATATTTAATACTTATTATATTATATAAAAAATATATATGAAGGAATTTTTGTTAAAATTAATGATGTAATTGTAGCTATTTTATTGCGGTGAGAAAGTTTAGTGTAGTATATTTTTGGCTTTCAGAGGAAAGGAGCGTGGATTTTTAAAGCAGACGGAAAGACTGTGTAATTTATATTATAATTTACTCCTCAGTTTATCAAGTTTGATGATGTGAAATATACAGTTTGATACTTACTCATAGAGGTGAAATAGATAATTGTGCTATTTGTCGAATTTGTTGATGACCAATTAGCTGTACTCGGAGCATTATGGGGCTCATTAATTGCTTGAATTTTACTTTTTTTTTTTCTTTTCTGCTGAAGGAAAGATCAAATTAGTTTTATGGGGAAGAGTAGAAAACTGATGCTAATGAAATGCATTATAATCTTTAATGCACAGAATTTGATTGTTTGTAAATTTAATAAGTTTTTGAATATGCCCTATAAACCTCCTCCCTTTGAAGGAGGAGGTACACATAATTTTAAAGCGTATTCTCGCAAATTGTGCTGAATTATGTGGGTTGACTTTTGACATCCTTAGTAGAAATTCTCTTGTTCTCCTGAGTATGCCATATTTCTTATTTCCAGGTACATTCAATAGTTGGGATAAATATGACACGTTGGGCCTCCTGTTGGAACCCGGATTCCCAGCGAATCCGGATAAGATGCATATAGTCGAATTCTAATTTGAACCGTTCAATCTAAATCTAGACTGTCTATATTTTATAAATTTTTTTATATAAAACATTATTATTTTTCTATAATTTAGTAGTTATAAAACTATTTTTAGTTTGCATTCTATATTTCATTAAATAAAAAAGTTTTAAAATTAAAAAAATTTATATGAAATCTGGATCGTCCAGATTAGATCTGGATAGTCTAGAGGTCCCCTAGATGCGCACGGGATCCGTGCGCCCATTGTTGAGTCTACATATGTGGCTTGTCAAGAGCCATTTCATTCAGAACTTTAAACTATCAAGTGAAGACTTACATATATAGTTTTATTATAATTGCCATACCTTATTGGATAAACTGTAGTGTGTGTGGAACTTCAAAGAGAGATTTGATCTTTAGTCGGTATCATTCTATATGAAAACAGACCAACCCGCGTATGATCCTCTGATTATTGTCTGAGAAGTCTGACAACAAGCAGATTCTGCCTCTAGTTCAAGCACGGCTGAAATTAGCTGTTTCCACTTCATTTACCGCTAGAGACGATTAAATCTGACCGTAGATTTTGTTTTATTCTCTAATGGATTTGACTAGAGAGAAACCAAATTCAGTGATCATGGTATACAGATTGCTTTCTTGTCATGGCCTCTGCATCACACAAATACCTCCTTGCTATGACTGCTCGGTGTTTCCGTCATTTGACTGACATTGAATGACTTTGTTGTTGCTTTACATCTGGATAATTTATTCTAATGTGGTTCATAATTCATGAATAGAGTCTAATCTAGCGTGTTCTATGGATAAGACTGCCAAATCATTATTGAGCTAAATTAAATTAAGCAAGACTTGATCTATGTTACGTAAGCTTGTAAAATTGCCTGGGACAATGTCATCTCATACCTATTTTATTCATTAAAGTAAAATAGATAAGTTTTGTCCCATGCATGCAATGGCTTTTCAATTTTATTTTTTATTTTATAACAAAAGAACAAATTTAATGGTAAAGTGAGGAGAAAGTATAAAAGCAGAGACGAGAGATCTTCCACTGTATGCTAAATGAAAATGAAATCACTACCATAAAGTAATTGCTCGCTTCTAGTTATTTCAGTGTGTGAATAAATCAGATTCTGCTTTTAACTAGTGGGGTATTAGAATAGCACAACTTTCTTAAGTAAATATTGGATTTTTGCTAGCAATTATTATACATCCATGCGCTTGAAAGTTTGGAATGCTTATTGATATTCAATTTAACCAGGAAAAAGTAAGAGCCACATTTTATTGTTTATGTTCTCTGTCATTTATCATGGGCATTTGTTATACTGGTTAGCTTATATGCTTTCTGGCTATAACTACAAGAACCAAAACCAGTCATGCCCAAAATTTGCGTGTTACAGTGTGCTATTTGATTTTTTTCTCTAACTTGTGCAAGTATACAAGGGAAGTGTAGAAATTTCTGCTGTGGTTTTACTTAGGGACCTGTTCTTCACAATGTAGTTAAAGACCTTGTTCAAATCCTTTATGGCTTCCTTCTAGCCTTTCCTTGTGTTAACTTTTATCCAATAGCCTTGGTATTTTGTTATGTTGTATTAGAATGTATTCACACCTGAAGTAATTTTCTGATACTGCCAACAGGTAGCAGTTATTGCACCCAACATTCCTGCCCTCTATGAAGCTCACTTTGGAATTCCCATGGCAGGAGCTGTGCTGAATACTGTTAATATTCGACTAAATGCATCAACTGTAGCTTTTCTTCTTGGTCATTCAGCAGCAGCAGTTGTAATGGTGGATCAAGAATTCTTTTCCTTGGCGCAGGAAGCTTTGAAAATCTGGTCTGAGAAAAGCAAAAGTTTCAAGCCTCCAATTTTAATAGTCATTGGTGATGAAAATTGTGATCCGAAGGCATTCAGGTATGCTTTGGCCAAAGGAGCAATTGACTATGAGAAATTTCTAGAAAGTGGTGACCCTGAATTTGTGTGGAAACCACCAGAGGATGAGTGGCAGAGCATTGCTTTGGGTTATACATCTGGTACCACTGCCAGTCCTAAGGGTGTGGTATTACATCACCGAGGGGCATATCTCATGTCTCTAAGTGGAGCTCTCATTTGGGGAATGAATGAAGGAGCTGTCTATCTATGGACGCTACCCATGTTTCATTGCAATGGTTGGTGCTACACTTGGACACTTGCAGCTCTTTGTGGGACAAACATATGCCTTCGCCAGGTAAATCAATGGACTTGTTAATGCTCTGCATTTTGTTGAGTGACTGAAAGAAATTGTTGTTGACTTGTTATCCTTATGGGGTGATTTGCTGTACATGCCCTGTTGATGTTTGCTAATTCTAGCTTTAAGTTTGGCACAATTGTCAATACATATGATTGAGGGGCCTTTTAAATGATTGCTGACTGCTCTATATTTATTGAACTTAATATTTTGACTGGAGTTACAGAATTCTACTTCTGGATTAGTCTTTTTGGTTTTTTTTGGTAGGTAACTAGTGATAATATGCTCATTTAAAACATAGGAGATGATATCTTTAGTTATGTTTCAAATGACCTATTCTTTGTTCGCGGAACTGTTTAGATATACTACTCGCTTGTTAATTTGATGGATACTGTCATATCCTTTTGTTGAGATCTGTTCTCTTTATCAAGTAGCTAATTGATAGCTATAGATATCCATCCTCTTTCAACTTTCTTAATGCTTTCATACAGGTTACAGCTGGGGCAGTATATGAAGCCATTGCCAAGTATAAAGTAACACATTTTTGTGCAGCACCAGTGGTACTCAACACAATAGTAAATGCCCGACCTGAGGAAACCATACTTCCTCTTCCCCATGTTGTACATGTGAATACAGCGGGGGCTGCTCCTCCTCCTTCTGTTCTTTCTGCCATGGCACAACGAGGATTTCGCGTCACTCACACTTATGGTCTCTCAGAAACCTATGGCCCCTCCACAGTATGTGTCTGGAAGTCTGAGTGGGAATCGCTTCCCCGTGAAACCCAAGCCCGGCTCCATGCAAGGCAAGGCGTGCGCTACATTGCCTTGGAAGGTCTTGATGTCATGAACCCGAAAACCATGCAACCTGTTCCTGCCGATGGAACTACCGTCGGAGAGATTGTGATGCGGGGTAATGCTGTGATGAAAGGCTACTTAAAGAACCCAAAAGCAAACGAAGAAACCTTTGCAAATGGATGGTTTCATTCTGGGGATCTTGCTGTGAAGCACCCAGATGGATATATAGAAATCAAAGACAGATCAAAGGACATCATCATCTCTGGGGCTGAAAATATCAGCAGTGTTGAAATTGAGAATACTCTGTACTCTCACTCTGCAATACTGGAGGCTTCAGTGGTCGCAAGGCCAGATGAGAAATGGGGCGAGTCTCCCTGCGCATTTGTGACATTAAAGCCAGGTGTGGATGGTTCTAATGAGCAGCATCTTGCTGAGGATATTATCAAGTTCTGCAGAGAAAGGATGCCTGCCTATTGGACACCCAAATCAGTGTTCTTTGGACCATTACCAAAGACAGCCACTGGGAAGATACAGAAGCATTTGTTGAGGGCCAAGGCAAAGGAGATGGGTCCCGTCAAGCTGAGCAAGTTGTAATTTTATTTACTAAGTATGGTAACTAGACTAAAAGGTTGCTCCATAAAAGGCCGCTCTGCTTGTTGTACTGTTTGACTAGGCTTGTACTGTATATCACGTTTTTTTATGTAATAAAAGGTAAACAGAAATTTAGCAGCGACCTTTATCCCTTATCGAAAACTGAGGTCTCCTTTTGGAATTTTACTTACAGAAATCATTTCATGGTAATTGGTGATTCGTAATTTGGTCGTCCATTCTATTTGTGGGATTTGAAGCATCTCAAGTTTGAAAAGAAATTTATATACTCTCTGTAGTCTCGTATATAAGAAATGAATCTTAGTTAAAAATAATTATTTTTTTTAATTTTGTCATAAATAAAAATTAATTTTTAAGAATGTTCTTATTTAATGTATGTATTTTTTTTAAATTAATAACAATTATTATTCATAATAAATAAATTTTATTTAATGGATGACATAATTAAAATATTATAATTAATATATCAAATATTAGTAATTTATTTTTTATATTTTAAACCAAATTAAATTTTAAAAAAACTTTTTGTATATGAAATCGGAGAAAGTAATATATAAAAGTTGTTCCATTCTCATTTATTTAATGCATTGAGAATATTGATGTCAAAATATTAGGTTTTCACATTGTGGTCTTATAGCGCAGTCAGCAGATCTGTGTTCACGCTATACTGAGTCAAGTGCATATATCAATGTTTGAGTTATTAAACCTGTCACTGAAAACGGGTCAATCTCTAAAATTATCTGACTTTTCCTTGAAAGATATTACCTCATTATGCTGCGTCCATATATATTGCTTCTTGGAATAGTACGTTCTTCTTAAAACACTGCTCCATATAAACCTGTCATTTATCTGACTTCTCCTTTGAAGCTGTTGCTTCATGTAGATGATCAATGAATGGCATAGAGCAGCAGTATTTATTACTGCATCGGTGTCTTCTTGGACAATGCTTATATAAGCCATGAAGATGTCCTTGAATACTGCCATTATTTATTATTGCATTTGAATTTGTTCCACATGAGCCACCTTCCTACATGCATCATTAATGCCGCCTCATTGACTGGAGCTAATGCCACTCGAATTTTTTTTCAGCCACAACCCATGTCTTAGATATGGGCGATTTCTTATATCTTAGATGATGTGGTAAACTTTTCTTGTATCCTACCTCTCCAGGTTGTTCCTTTTCTTTCTTACCATTTTTCTGCTTTGCTAATTCTCTTGACAGATTCAAAATATTGTCGCCACCCATTAGCCATTGGAAGTGTATTATCTTCCTTATTTCTCTCTTTGTTTACTTCAATTTTAGTTGAAGTTATTTATCTTTTCCAGTTCCCCACTACAAAATCGAAGTTTCTTCTCTGTGTTTTGCCATCTTCATTGTATGGATACTTATATTGTCGTGTTTTCAGGTTTCAGAACTTAGGACTGAACTACACTGCGTCTTTAATTTATATATGGTCCTCTAGTATTGTTTTATGGCAATGTAAAGTTGGAACTGGCCCAAATAATTTGCTTTCTTGGCCTCCTGAGATCGTGTTTAATTGTGTGTGTGCGTGTTACTATGTGCAGAGTATTATGTCTTTGAGGAAGAATATAAATTGATCAACCAAAAAAAAAAAACAGATTAATATTGTCATTAAGCAGTTGAAGGTGAATCTCTCAACCCATTATCTTTAGTTGTGTATAAATATGCTTAATTAATAGATTTGTAGTTCATTCCTCACGAAGAACGTCCAGTTGTATTTCAAATTTCTTCCTTTTTTTTCTTTGATCATCTCCACCTATGATTTTGGCGTTGTAATGTTTTTCCTCCCCTCTATTAGCTCAAAATTGAACTTCCATGGTAGCACAAAGGCACTATTCATCGTTTGCAGGTAGAAGACCATTCACAGTGCCATGGAACTCTAGGCCTTGACAAATGCTTAAGCTTCTGCCAACCTCATTGATATGAATCATGAGGGCCCAAATGTCCCAATGGAAGAAATGGCAGGCCCAAACAATAGCTGCAATCCAGTGAAGATAAGCCCAGCCAACAACTACAACCTAGCAAAGGGAGGAGAAGTAGCAACGGGAGCTGAGGAGCAGAGGATTTGTTCTAGCCGGAAGAGAAGACCACCTCCATGGACACGTGATTATCAAATGAATGGCAAATGATTGCTTTGAAGATTCAGGAGTGCCACATAGCATAAAACAGTTAGCATGCTTAGCTGTAGTGACGTCAGAGTTTAACTCCATTGCTCTCTTTTTATTTCGGATTGGCTGTGAAGAGAGGCAGGTGATATTTTGTAATCCCATTGTGAAGAGGAGTCGCCTACTTGACTCGAATAGGGAGGAATGTAATGTGGACCCTTCAGTGAGTAAGAATTATTATATTTGAACCTTTGTTCATCTTTCTTGTTTATCTTCTCAGAAGTTGGAAAACTAAGTTTAACACTCATCCTCCTCAATCGTCAATACACAAAATATAAATGGCTTAGCAAAGGTGAAGTTCACAAATGCATAGAAACATAGGCCCATAAGCATAGTGGAATAGTGGAATTGATTTCTTTCCCTCAAAGCAACTTCTTTTCAAAAGGTTCGTTATTTATAGTACATCTAATAAGTAATGTGCAGAAAGTAGTTATATATTATGCTGCAAATTTAATATTTATGCTACTTTTGTTAGCATAGGTTTTCTGGCTTTGTATCCTTCGCCACCCGGGGAACTATAAGAAGGAGAGTATACTAGAAAAATCAATATCCACATCTAAATTTGCGGCATACAAATAGTTAACAGTGTAGATTTTCATCTATTTTGTGGAAGTTTAGTATATTGCTTTTGTAGATTGCCTTTTTCACAGTTTATATTTCTATTAAAATACAGAATATCTTTCAACGTCAAGGAAGCAAGAGTCATCAACTTTTAGTTTACAATAAATAAACACGAAGAACTGAGTGTGATACTACTCATGTTTATTTTGGAAGCTAGAGCATAAACTGTTATAAATAGAAAGGTTTGTAAGAGAATACATTGTCACTGAAAAGTTTTGGCCAAAAAGCCACCTAATTTTGAATAAATGAGGCTTCGATTCAGTTGCATAACATTAAAGGAATAACTTGATTTACTGAGCTCCATTTAATGCCCTTTTATTTTCTAAAATTGTTTTATTATTACTTTTGATCACTCTTTTACATGGATTACAAATATACATTTATGTAAAGTTTATTCTTGAATTATTAATTCTTTTCTCTCGTTCTGCACTTAACTAATATATTATTAATTTATTATTATTATTTGTAATGTAATTGCAGGTTGAACAGTTGTAATTACTCAAAGTGATGGAAGATTAAAATAGGGAGGATGAGGCAGAGTTCACATTACCTGCTTTTAGATTAGATGTTCTCGAGTTCTTATTGGTGATAAAGTAATTCATGCAAATTATTTATAAGAAATTTTATATTTGAAGTACTCCAATGGTTATTAGATGATTTCATTTCTGAGTAAGAACAATTACAGTAGATTGGATAAAGAACATGACCATTTGAAAACTAATAGAAAATTTAATGATGTTGATGTTTTAAGATGAACACAATTGGCTTTCTCTTCATGACAAAAATGAAAGTGTTGGTGTACTTTCAGGTGCTTCTCTTTTGGAATTCAAAATCAAATCAATTTTTGAGGTCATACTTCATCTGCTGATCTTTATACTTTGCTTCAAAAAGAAAGCCGATTTCGCACAACTATTTCGGGCTGTTCACAGAAAGCTTTCCTAATTAACGACTACAATTCAAATGTTAAATGACTTCCATTGTTGTTGGAAATTGTAATATTTCAATGAGATGATATAATAAAATAACTCTTTTTTGTTCTTGAGGTCCCTTTAAGAGCAACCATATTTTCTAGATGTTTGTTCTTTTCTACATCTGTATACTTCGACCTTGGATAAAGGTAAGATACCTTTTAAATTGCTGTTGTCTGGTGTAGAAGTGTATATTTTATATGTAATTACTAATTCCTATAATTTTTGAGACAGTATTTTCATTTTGGTGTCTAATGTGTGTCGATCATGAAAAAAGCACAAGCATTGTGGGAATATCTATATGTAAATTGGATGAGTTTAGGGAGGCATTAAGCTCAAAGAAACCACAGAAAGGACTGATTTATCAATTGACAGGGGAGTGGGAGTAAACAAAGATGGCTAGTTATCTAGCTTCATAGAAATTCCAACGATATTCTGACTCTAAACTTAAAAACCAATACCTCGAGTTCTGCTGCGCAATAGCCAGTTTATGACATTGAGGATGCTGATCAGGAATAATATTATGCTTGGTATTGATGTTATAAAAAAATGTAGGATGAAGACCTCATCCAATGCTCACTAGATCTGGGGACGCATTTGGAAGTTTTACAGGAGTGATTATTATGGTGGATGGTACATAACTGCAATAGTGGAATGTATATGCAATTCATTTCACCGTCGTCACTAATAATTTTAGATGGTAGTCACTAATGTTGAATACTTTCAATAATATATGTCAAATATTTATTTAAATAACCCGTTTATAATATATTTTTGCATGTATCACTTTTGTATTCAATATCATATTATCTTTATTAGTCTAATATATTGATTATATTCATAAATTGTGCATATTTTATCTGATATAAACACAACCTTCCCGGTATCTGTGTTGGTGTGTCACTCACGGGAAATTGGACTCGGCCCATTGGAGTGGTGGATCAAACTAGTCCAATAATGATAGCTTGATTGCACCGCCACTGGTGTTTTTGCATATGGTTAAATTATCATCAAGCATTAATCTTTTAGCTTTACGGTCAAACAGTGGCGTCGAGTCTATTCCTTCAATGCCTAGCTAGCTGGTTGAGGCCAAAAAGCATCTAAAATATCATTATTTTTTCCTAAGGAGAAGAATCAAGAGTTTTATTTTTCTAATCTTCCTTTGGTGGTGATTTGAGCAATGACGTGTAAAATCTAGAAACTCAGAATTCTTGATAGTGAAGGTGGCGTAGGAGAAAATCCAACAATCCGCTTAACTAATGCAGATGCATGCTGGTTATGCAAACTATCCCCTCTTTTAATAATTTACCTAGTATGATTTGACTGACTCTTCCAAATATATTCGTTACTTGATTAATTGGTTTCAATTTTTCATCAAGAACGACCCCACTATACTTTATTTTGGATTTAGAAGCAAACCAATATGCCTTCAAACTTTAATATTGAGTGCATTCACTTACTAAAGTTCACAAATATGTATATATATTAATCATTGAACACAGAATATAAAATTGAATGAAGATTTCCTAAGGAAATCTTTAAAGAACTAATTCGGAAAATATGATAAGAGTACAGAAGCTTCCAAATGGATAAATATTAGGAAAATTTGGCTTTAAGATGAATAAATATGTGTGATATACATATGTACATCCTTATTTACAATTGACTTCAGGAATAGGAACAAGGCAAGGCAATATGAATAAGCTTTCCTTATTTCTTGTTGTGGACTTGCTGCAATTCTTGTTTACCTCTCTATCCCTATTTCAATTCTCAATAAATTCCCACCATTCTCATGTTCATAGGCTACAAGGACTAGCCAAATCCGCATATTTGCATAATTTCACGAAAATTAAAAAAAAAACTAAAAAAATAAAAACAATTTAAGTTTAAATTCAAATATATTTTTTAAAATATATATTTTTAAAATCTCATTTCTATAAATTATAAATGCATAAATATAAATTGAGACACATATATACTAAACAATCAAATAAAATAAAAAATAAATCAGTCATTTAATCCTTAAAAAATTACTTTTTCTTTTTAATTCGGTCCTTTAAAAATAAAATTTTTTAATTTAGTGTCATACTCAAAATGGTTATTTATGTTAGACAAAATCAAATCACTTAATAAACTAATTAAAATGACATAAACAAAAATTCATATAGCCGTTAACAGATAATTTAGACTTTTTCAAGTGTCATTCTCTTTAACAGCTTTGTTTTGCTTAATTTCTAATGTGAAGAACCATTTTGATTATAGCTTAAATTGAAAGGTTTTACATCTGGAAAATCAAATTGAAAAAAATAATCTTTTAAAAACTAAGTTATTAATTTACTCTAAAACAAAAGATATTTAAGTCCACGTCCCTATATTTTTGGTTGGAGAAGTTAATCAACCTCTTCTCACACGTCTCCATTAGAAAAAAAAATTCTCCTTTCGTTATCCCAATGCCGGACAGATTTTGCAGAGAACCCTGTGAAGTGTGAACCAAAAAATTGTTATCCCTTGCTAGCTTCATCTATTTAATTATCCTTTAAAAATTATATTTACTTTACTTTCTTTTTTAAAAAAATAAAAAAGAACTTTCAATTCTTAGTTGGATGTTGGCAAAACTATCTCTTTACGTCACTGTCGTTTAAGGATAAGAATGTTATGCCTAATCAGCACAGCCCATATACGCATACCATGCCACTGTTTGTAGCCATATAAAGCTCGATTTTGATTTCACTGATCCAAATTGTAACGTTCTCATCCAAACTTTTGTCAAAATTCTCAAAGGGATAGGATTTGTGGGTCCATTTCTTTTATCATCCAGTTGAGTCTGCTCTTGCTGTTAGCTTCGCCACCTCCACAGTCTATCCTCTCTCTCTCTCTCTTTTAATGCCTCCGAGGCAGCCAGCATGGTGGTCATTATGGAAGGTTATGTTGCACTCAAAGTAGTACAGGCTGGCAATGCCCACAAGAAAAAATTTCTAATGTCGCATGTACTTGTCTCTTTGATAAACTAACCTATGTTCTTACAACTAAAGAGAGGAAAAATTTTACATATAATTCTTTTAAATATTTATCAAACTCTACAACAAAATTATGATAAATAAAAGAGTTTTTTTAGAAAAGTATAAGATATATATATATATATATATATATATATATATATATATATATATATGATACTGCTGAGTTAAAAAAATGGTCTATAATTTATATTTTTATTACAAAGATCTAACAACAAATAACTCAAAGATTGGTAATTTGTATTGACGAACTCTATCTTACCCTTCAAATTGAGTTGAAGTATGACTATAAAGTGCTTATTCTTTCCCAATAATTTGATACTTAGTTTGATTAATTCCTTTTCTTCCTTGGCTTGATAGGCTGGTAAACTGGTTTGCTTCACCAACCTTCCTATTTTTCCACCATATAATTTTATTAATATGTTATAATTATTTTTTCCAAGTCCTGCCCATTGAGATCAAGAAAATCAAAGGCATTTGGTAATGTAACCAAAATCACCACGTGAAGCAAGTCAATTCAGACAAGCAACGACATCCCAAATTGTCAACAAGAAAACTTGTGAATGAAAAAGAAAGTGAAGTGAAGTCGCTTGGATGCATTTTTATTGAATATTTAAAAATTAAATTTAAAACTTGAGAAGTTGTTATATAAAATAGAGCTCAAAACTTAACTTCTGATCTGGTCAGATCAGATTTTCTTTTTCTTTCGTTTTATTTTATTTTATTTTCTCGGTAGAAGTTCTTTCATTTTATTTTATGTTTTCTCTTGGTTTAGTTGGTTGTTGTTGGAGTTGAAATAAGATTAGATGAGCTTCCTTCAACTTTGAAATAAGCTTTAGTTGCGAGTGCCCGTTGGCTATGTCCAATTGAATCTATATGAAGTCTGTTACATAGTCTCTGTAAGTTCTGTTAAACCACAAGGTCCCACAGCCATCACTTAAAAAGGTTACCTACGAGTTTGATTCGGAAAAGACAACCCAACACTCTAATAGAAAAAGTATGAACTAAAATTATCTACATCAAATTAATAATAAATGTACTAAATTAATAATACATGAATACGTGTAAACATAAAAAATAATCTCACTAAATATTTACCTTTTATTAGTTATATATATAGTTATTGAAAAATATTATGAGTTGTGACTGACTAATAGAATATGTTATTTTCTTATTTTTAACATTTAGATAATTTTCGATTAACTTTTAATTAGAAATCAATATTTTACATTAAAATGTAAAAAATTGCACCAAACATTGATGAAAAAATTAAAAAAAAAAAAAAAGATTCTGACTAAACAACTAACCAAAATTCTGTCAGTTTCTTTTTCTTTTGTTTAACTTGTCAAACCAAACTTCTAACGGTCTAATTATCTGACAAATTCCCAACCACATTAATTACACTAATAAAATATTAATATATATTATTAAATATATATTTTTATATAAATTAAAACATTGTTGATTTTATTATTAATTATATATAGTCTATTTTATTAATATTTGGCATAATATTATTGATATTTAATATATTATAATTAATAGTTAAATATTATGATTAATATTGAATATATTACTATCGAAGCTATTTTAATTTAAATTAATTATATTAATCTATTTTTAATCTAATTTTATTCTTAAAAACTTTACAACTATTTTATATTAATATTGGATAAATTAATTATTTTTATTTTAACACTTGTTTAATAGTTAAAAATTAAATATTTTTACTACATTTAAATTCTTCTTTTCATAGTTTACTCTTTATTTCTGTTGTCTTCTCCAAACACTCTATTTTTCTTTCTTCTCTTTTATGTATTTTGTTTTTCTATTTTGTTATGTTTTGTGAGTTAGTTATTCCTTTGATTTTCTCTATTCAAATTTTTTCATTTAGTTTCTAAACAGTTATTTTATTATATTAATTTATTTAAAAGATACTTATAAATAATTCCTTTATAGTATTTTTAATTTTATAAAATAATATTTGTTATTTATTGATTACTTTTGTAATAATATAGCATTCAAATATTTATTATTTATTATTAATTTTATTAAACTATCTCATGTTAATTTTTTTTTAATTTTTCTTCATTTTAAATTTAGTATTATCTTTTCATAAAATTGTATATTATATATTAGGTTGATAAATTTAATATATATATATATATATATATATTAACTTAATATAAATTATATTAAAAATAATCAAATTGTGCGAAATGGCAAAGTCAAAATCAAAAGTGTGAGAATCACAAAATTTCAAATTATATCCTATAAAATTATAACCCTCCAAATTTGAAATTATTTTATATAAATTTACAAGTTATATTTATAAAATAAAATGAAAAAAGTAGTTTTCTAACTGAATATGGTCAAACAAGTGTCTAACCATATTTAGTTAGAAATGATGTCTAACCAAAATATGGTTGGACACTATTTTCTTATAGAAATATAGCTGGACATGTTTGACCAAATTTTCATTAAAAAAATAGTGTTTTTAATTTTTTTAAAATTACAGTTTTTCTTGTTTAAAATAAATAAGTAAAAAATATACATTATTTTTTTTTTAATTTTTAAAAGTTTCTAATTGTTATTTATATCAACTAAAATAATTTGTATAAAATATACCAAATATTAATAATATATGAAGTATTAAAAATAATATATTAAATTATAATAAAATGATATTAATGAAATATAAATAGATTATATGTAATTAATAATTAAATTAATGAATTTCTATTCTATATACTATATTTCTATATTGTAAAATTTAAAATTTAAAATTTCTTTTAAATAATAATAAAAAAGTTATTAAATGAATTATTAATAATCTATAAATTAATAATAATGATAATAAATTTAATTCTTACTTTGTTTAAATTTTTATTTTTATTTCATAAAATTATGTTGTAATATATTAAAAAACACAAAAAAAAGAGCAACAATGGATTAACAAAATATGAATTAAAAAAATTTAATATGAAAACAAAGGCGCTAACAACAAAATTTGAGATTCCACGAAATTTTAAACATTTTGTAAATGGATAAAGGTGCAAATCAGAAAAAAAAAAAAGAGTGAAATTAATTTTCAGGTGCACTATATTTTCTATAGATAAATTTGCAAGTTTTGTTTCCTTTGTTCTCTATTTTCATCATTTTCATTTTTTTTTTAACTCTCTTCAACTCATCTAATGGTTTAACTCTTTCTCTATATTCAACTCTATTTCTCTAGACTTTTCATCCTCTTCTTTTCACACTTATTTAATATCTGTTCATCTCTCCTCTCTCTGTGTTGATATTTTGCTTTTGGGTTACTCGCTTTTTGGATTATTGATAATTTGATGTTTCTTTTTATTGGTAAAAATTTGAAAGTTTTTAGGTTTTGGTTGAAATTTTTTTTTGATTTATTTAATTGTTAAAATGTTTTTATAGCAATTTTTTTGATATGATTTATCTGGTTGATTGTAATGGGATCAGAATCTATATCTTTTTTTTTTTTAATTTTATTCTCACCTTTTATGCATTATAGGATTTTATTTGAAATTGTATTTTGATTTGAAATATTTGAACTTTTGATTTGATCTGAAATGTTTTAAATTGATTTAATTTGGAATGTTTTATAAGAACGAGGAACAAACACCAAAAATTACTAAAGAGGCAGCTCAAAAAACTAAAAAACCCAAAAATGCATAAGTAGTATAAGAACACCAGCCGGAAAGTTTGGAAATACATAACAGAAAAAACACATAAAATCAAAAAAATGTAAAAAACTTGAATAGTAATATATTATGGGAACTTAAATAAATATAATATTATATATATTATTTACAAATAATCATAATATAAAATTTTCAAATATTACTAATATTATTAGTGTACTACAATATATATTAATTATTAATATATAAAAATAATTAGTATATTTAAGTAAATTATTAATGCTATATTTGGGAGTTTAAGAAAGAATGGAACGGAATGGATATTAATGGAATATAATGAAATGAAACAGAATGGAATGGAGCGTAATGGAACATCACATTGTTTGGGAGTTTTATAGAGAGATAAAATGATTTTATTTGACCATTATTTAGAAATTATTATAAAATGAATGGAATGGAATGGAATGAACAAAAACTATTTTTTTTTTTCAATGTTATTCTTATAAATTGATTTAGATAAAAAGTATGAATAAATTCTCAAAACAAATCGTAATAAAAAATGATTACCTAATTTAAATAAAAATAATTTTTTATACTACTTAAAATAAAACAAAAATAATTTAAAATATTAAATCTGTCATAAAATATTTTAATATGGTGAACTTTCCTAAAGAGTTTTTCTCTCTTTTTCTTTCTTTTGTAAGTTTTGGAAAAGAATTGGTTGATGAGCATGGTTGTACAGGGGAAACTTTCTAGAAAGCTGAGCAACAATGACAAAACCAAGTAAACGAATGACAACAACAAAAATATATTTTTTGTAAATCATAAAAATTATAAAAAAAATATACTTAGTCAAATGTACAATGCAGGATGATGTGAGACTATACGGCTTAATCACATGAGATGGTGCTACCACAATGTGATGATAATTGTGATAGGAAAGGAGTGAGTGTGAATTCTAAATAAAGTTAATGATGTAATATGCGTAGGAAAAATAATAGAAAAAGATATTAGAATAAGGGAGAAGAGCAAGAGAAGATAGAAGAAAGGAAGAAGACTTATATTTATAGAAGTCTAATTTTAATCCTAATAAAAGATAACTTCTAATAATAAAAGCTAAATATATAAAATCTTAATTCTATTAAAAGTTAATTACCTAATCTTAAAATAATTAAAAATTAACAAAAAGATAAAAAAAAATTAATCTAATTTTCTAGAATTATATGTTTTCTAAAACTAGTAATTTAAAATATATTTATACTAAGATTTTTATAATTTTACATAAATTAAACAAAATTAAAGAATAATTTTATAATTTAAATATTTAAATTTAATCATTCTATTGCTAACTCCCAAAATTGAGAGAATAAGAAAAATGGAGCTTTGGAGGGCTAAAAATAATTTGGGAAGTCATCTCTTGCCATTTCATTTTTTCCTAAAAAAAATTTACAAATAATAGTTTAAGTTTTAAATTTATTCCATCCAATTCCCTTCTTTTCTATGACAAACTTCCGAACATACCCTAAAAGCTTTTAAACATTAATATTTTTATTAAGGAATGAAAATAAAATAAACTAGGCTATTTTTGACAAAGTTGTGATGGGATATATATCAAAACTTTGTCGGAATGATATTTCGATAGAGTTATAGTTGGACATGTATCTGATCAACAAACTACTGAAAACAATTTCAATAACTCATTGTTGAATATGCGTTCAACCATTGTTGGACACGTATTCTGACCCCTTTTTTTAATTATAATTTTATTGTTAATTAAATAAATTAAAATAATTTTTTTCAAAAAATTTTAATTATTATTTATATTACTTAAAATACTTATCCTTAGTTTTTATTAATATTATTTAGTTTATTATCATTATATTACATTATTTATTATTTGTTATGTATTAAATATACTTTTTATTTATAAGTTAAAAATGGGGATTGATGTGACAGTTTTTAAAAATAAAGAAAAACTATTGTGTTGGCATCATTAAGCGACTCCAATTTAGTCAGTGGCTCCAATTAAAAAAAAAAAAGTGGCAAATTGTCTGATAACTAATTTTAATTGAAAATCATTTTTTTTATTAAAATTCATATTTTTCTAATTGCTTTTTCTATCGATAATTGTTGTTTTTGTGGTAGTGAAATATCTCTAACATATACCATTATTTGCTTGATATGTAAAACCTCAAATTCTTTTTTTTTTTTTTTATCTTTTACAAATTAAGGAGGCACAAAGCTTTTACAAAGAGTGAAAAAATAAATAGAATAAAAATCAAACTTGCACATAAAGACCCTGACACTTATGTCAACAAGAGGTTGAAACAAAACGTCCTCTTGTGTTTATAAAATGGATTAAAAAAATGAACATTCTCCTGTTTTACAAAATAATTAATTTAGGCTATCCATTTGCATTTTCATGCGTCAGAGTTTGAAATCTTTAATTAATAGGCCGTCTAGTAGTCAACTTTTTCTTCCATTAAAGATCTCTTGAGGTCCAAGAATTAATTAAGTAATCTTTTTAGGATAAAACATTTTCAGAGATAATTCTTTATATTATGGCTCTGCTTGCCCCTCTAAATTTTCAGCATGCTGTTAGTACCCTTATCATGTTTCAAAGTACATATCTTTATTATTATTAATGTTACCAAAAAAAAAATAATAATTAATTTTGTTTTTCAAAATTCACATAAATTAATATGAAATGCCCGTGTTTGATAATATTCATGTTTACATACTTCACTGTACTTTAATTTAGAATATAATCAGATATTCAATAAAAGCAGGTATATATAACCCTAAGTGGTTGGATTTGATACTTGAAAGATTTATTTTCACATTTATCTATGTCATGGTATCTTGATATAGCTAGACATCATTTATTGACTTTCAAGATATCTAAGCATATCCCAAAATTTACCTTTATATATATATATATATATATATACAAAATAACGTAGAGTTTTACAATTAATGCTTTTTACAAAATTATCTAAATTTCTCACTTCTAACCCACTTCAAGTTGTTAATTTGTTATGGAGTATATATCTACCGTTTCATAGTAAATTTTATTGATTTTTACCGTTAACTTAGAAATAACTATTATGTTAATTTTAAATAACAAATATTAAAAAAAATTAAACAACAATAGTTATGTGGTTAATAGTTTTTCTATAGTCAAGATTATATTGTATGTTAACCTTTTGATATATTAATGGAGTATAAAATAATGTTAAATTAACATAAAATTTTGTAAGTATAATTTTTATAATTAAAACTTTTAATCCAATAATAAATTTTGTAGGAAAAGTATTTTACAAAAAAGTTATTTAATAATATAAGATTAAATTTGATTGACACTCTTATCAATTTAATCCTTATATATATTTTCATTTTGGTTCGGGGGGAGATAGGTGGTGAATCGCATCACAAATTTTCAATTATAAAAAGGCTCCTACCATTGTTGCTTGTGCTACGCTCCAAGTTGACGCTTGTCCCAAAAAGTGGTTGGTGCTCCTTTCATTGTATTCAATTTCGTCCTCATTTACCCAAATCATAGCTTTATGATCGATGCTTAACTATAAATTGAAAAAGAACAATGTATATATAACAATTTTAGAAAGAAAAAAAAAAATGCCAGATATATAAAGACATAAATGATTAGGTATATTTGACAGATGATGAACAAAAGAAAAAACAAAACTTCTTTTAATGATTTTGTTTAGTGATTTAATTACTAGTTCGAAGGTCCCAAAATATTCCAATTTCGTCAGCCCCAATTATTGCGATTAATCATTAGAAACAAAAGACAAGGCCCTATTTCTGCTAATTTTATATAAATAAAAAAATACAATTTCAGTTGGCCAATATATATATATATATATATATATATAAAGATGAATGCCTGTTTCCTGATTTTTTTAAGGGGTTGAATGGTATAAGATGAAACCAAATTGTTCTACAAATTAAGAGTTATGATTTTGTGAATTCAGGTCTATTATAAATTTTAATATTGATATAATAATTATTAAATATAAGATATTTTGTTCATAATTTCATGTTTAATAACTTAGAATATTAATATATTAAATAAATAATAATTCTTAATAGAGTTTATTTGACTTTTGTGTGATTAATAAGTATAATTATAAATAAAATAAATAGAACATCTATATTTAATAATTATTATATTATCATTAAAATTAATAATAACTCCAAATTTATAAAATTACCGCCCATAAATTAATAGATATCGTTTTGTACTGAAGTAGGCTTTGTGCTTCACTGGCATTAGGAATTTGGCGGTTACGTTTTATATGGATTACAAATTAATGAGGTATTATAAATGCAATCATTATCAATTTTTTAAAAATTCTTTAATGCAAAACAATTATCAGATCTAACTCATAACTAATCTTCTAGTCACCTTCTGGGACAAATAGAGAGTATTACATTAAATATGGACGATTCAGATTTTTTTTTTTTTTGGTATTTTGATATATATATATATATATGTATATGTTTTGAATGTTGTAAAATATAAAATCAAAAAAATTTTTTATTATTAACTTAAAAATGATAATTAAGATTATAAAAAAATTAAAATAAATATATCAAACTTGAGTTTTCCAGATTTAATTTAAACACCCCGCGGGAGCAGCTTTGGTCTTGTCAAATTAAATGGCAATTGCTTTGGTCTCGAGAAGGTTTGCCGAAACAAGAAGAGACACCAAACCATTGCGTATACTCGTCACTTTTTTTCTGTTCCCAGCAGTTAGAAAAGATTTTTGCTTGACCATATACATATATATAATATTAAGCGCTTCTACCCAAAAAAAAAAAACTTGAAATGATTTAATTACTTGATTTATCACCAATCTAACAATCATCATAACCTGATGAATATTTTTCAAGACTCAATCATTTTCAAAAACAATGTTTAATTTGATCCCCAGTCAAAACTGGGAAGCACATAGGGTAATAGTTTGTAAATTATTATTATTTTGAGTCCAAGTACAAGAGATTATACTGAAACAAAGATAGTAATTACCAACTAAATTATTAGTTGGTAAATGGATGTCAAAATTCAGTCAGAAATAATATATTTGTGATTAAAAAATTGGTTACCTTTATCTGTTAATTTTATCTTTGTCAATAAATGGTATTGACAGAAAATCAATCGAAAAATAATATTGAACAATGCCTTCTGTAACATGGTAGCTTTTTTTTTTTTAAGCATGCCAACTTTTTTTACAGTGGCATTTTTTTTAAAAGAACAACTCAATTGTTTCTTTATTTCATTCATTTTTATTTTTTATTTATTGTAATTTAATTAATAATATTTTAAATTTTATTTTCATTATTTTTTGTCTAAAAGAATTTTTTGGTTTATCCATTTGCATTCTTCTCTTCATCATTCAGTCACTTTTTTTGTAAATTTTTAACATAAAAATAATTAATTTATAAAAAAATTATGATAAACATTACAATCTCAAAAATTTGAATAAACTTTTACAAATCTTTACTGGAGGCAATTAAAATTGAAATTGCAGCTATTTAGCTACCAGCTCCAACTATCTGAAACTGATGAACAAAGGAAATACATAAATATTAGATGAAAAAAATTTACCAAAATAAAATAAGAGAATTTGAAAAACATATTAAAAAAAAAAAAAGGAAAGATGAAAACCTTACCTAAAAATCTAGAAGAAAAAGAAAGTTTGAAGAGAAGAAAAGAGGAAGATGAAGTAGAGAAGAAGAAATTATAAAGAGAAAAGAAAAAAAAAAAGCGCAATGAGCTAAATCATAACTAGAAGAACAAAAATTTATATATAGAGAAAAAAATTTGACAGGTTTAAAATTTAGATCAAATTTCAAATCTGTCACATTTTGATTGACTTTTAATTAATTTTGGATGATTAAAAATAAGTTTTAACGTATTTCTAATTGATTTTTGGATGAGATAATCCATTGTCTCATATATATATATAGTAGAAAATATAAAATCTAATAAAATTAAAATAATAAATTTTAAAATAATCCAAATAATAAACCTATAATAATTAAAAATAAATAAATAGAAAAATAACTAAAAATTTAAATTCTTGTAATGTGTCATTTTAAAATTTAAATTATATATATTTTAAATATTAATGATTAAAATAAACATTTCAACTATTATATAACAACAAAAATTACTCGTTGTCTTACCAAAAAATTACATTGAAAAGAAAAAATATTAAAATATAATTTAAGTGAAAAAATCTTAAAACTAAATGCCAGTCATAATTCAATCAGCTAAGAGGCCCAACCATATATTTTGGTCAGCTAAGGGATAAAGCGACTCCTTACCAGCTTCATATCAATTTATAGCATAGGTTTTTAAGTTAACTGTTTAATGATTGAAATTTAGTTGAAAATCATACAAAAATTATATATATAATATAAATATATATATATATATATATATAATCATATCAATCAAAATTTAGTCTTGGTTGGAAATTATAAACATTATTGTAGTGTTAGAAATAAAACATTACAATCCCACAACACATCAAGATAGTTAACCAGTGCTCTCCCTACTGTGCTTAGTTTGTAAATTATGTTTAGTGGTGGGAACATGCGAGAATCGTCCTTGTGGACCTCATACGCCATAATGTATGGATAATAGGTAAGCTAACTTATTTATTTTACAATTTTTTTTTGGTCAATGATATTGATTTTTACACCTGGTACAATTTAATTAATTTTGAAGAACATGTTCTTTTATTCATTTATTTAAATTAGCAAATTCATAAAAAAAAATTTATATGATTTAGATTCAAAAAAATGACAAAGTTAATATTTTCAAAATTTTTGAAGTGTGTGACTTAATCATACATGATCTCTCGTTGCTGTCATGAAATATATAAATAATACCGGAATTGCGTATTCTTAATTTATTCTGAATAATTCTTATAGCACATGAAGAGAGACTCAAATGGATATCATTTGTCTTCCAACCCTTATCCAATCATGTATTTATGTTTATCTTAATTAGTCTACTTTCTCAATCAAAGCTTGTGGACCCTTTATTAAAAGTTGGCTCAGATTCTTTTGAATATATTAACATGCATTCATTTTGGACTCAACAAACATAATTTTCTTATCATTCTTTGTAGGGTAAGCATAGTGGCCTTTCTGGAAAAAAGAAACCGAAAGAAAGAGAGAAAGAAAACTTATAGTTCATATTCAAAACTCGTATATAATATTGCAGTAGTCCAACAGTTTTTGTGCAGTGCTTTAATTAGTCAGTTCAAGTTACATCATGGATGAAATTAATTGTTTTGGTCATTGGTAAACCCCGCGAAAGTAATCTTTTTTGGTAGAGGCCTGCAAGTAAAGTCTCGGTATTTGGTGAGGAGAACCTTCAGAAACCGTCAAATAATTGGACTTCCTGGGCTCTTTCTCTTCATATTTTCTTCTCCTAACTTCATTCTTTTTCCTTATTAATTTAATAAAGAATCAGGACGAAGAAAATTAACAAGACTAATAGCAGCTGCGATAATAATATGCATGTTTCATGTCAAAAAAGCCAGATGTGGTATAAGAAAAAAAATCATACAAATCCTTTTTTTTTTTTGGGTTCTTTCGTTTTGTTTCTTTTTAACAGCTAAGTTATGGCGTATAATATATATTATTAGGTATTAGCTAGCCCACAGGTGTCTCAGCCAAGCTTCTAAATTATTACAATTTAGGCAATTAATCACGAATTTAATCCTAATATCAATATATCATTGTTAGTTGTTATTACAATATGCAACAATAAATGTAGGAGACTAATAAAAATGGTAAATATAAGAAATTCTCGTGCATAAGAAGTTGATAAGCTTTGCCAAAATGAATGTTACAAAGCGGTAGAGTTAGAGTTTGCTGATATATTTCATAAATATTTAATATTTTTTTACACAATTAATTAGTTCAAGTACAGTTTTATTTTTTTAAATGACATGTATTTTAGATTACCATTTTGGTCCTTAAAAGGTATTGGCACCATCAACTCAGTCAAAGTTTATTTCTCAACTTTAATGTTTTAAAGAATACATTATTTTAGTTCTAACTTAGGACTAAATTGATGTTTTTGAAACCTTTGAGGAATTAAATTGATAGCAATAAACTTCTTGCTTAGGACCAAATTAATGTCATTAGCACTATATAAACTAATAACAGTAAATCTTTATGAAGTAAATATATTGTCATTAAATTTTTTTAAAGGACTACTATAATAGTTTTCTCTTCTTTTTAATATAATTTTAATTATCTCTTATCCTTACCTGAGGTGCAAAACTTTAAAGAGTGATAATATATACTATATGAATCTAAGAACATGAACTTTAGTTATAAGACAATAACTAAATATAAAACAATATTTTATTGAATGATTCATGTTGAATTGCTTGAAATATTGACTAATTATTTACTACTCAATACTCTTAATAATGTGAATTTAATTTTTATATAACTAATAAGTATATTTATAATAATAAATATAATAAAACATTATTCTTTATCTAATAGTATTTTATGATTATTGTGTGATATCTATTCTCTTAATATTCTTATGTTTATATTATCATTACTCAACTTACCAGCTCCTCTCTCTCTCTCTCTCTCTCTCTCTCTCTCTCTCTCTCTCTATATATATATATATATTCTTTAATAATACCATACTTTGTACTCAGAACAATCGCCCAAAAAAAAAAAAAAAACAACTGGGAAGAGTGGGTAGGAGCCATGAGCCATCCAACCCACTGAGCCTAACTGCGTGTTACCCTGATAAACTCACGACTCGTCCCCGTCTCACTCAAAAAGTAGTAATAATTTCCGTTTGGGATTTTAGTTTCTGAGTCGTTATAAACTCCATCGACGTGGAAATCCAATCATGAATTGAACTGAAGGCCCCCTTCTCTTTTTCTCTATCGCTACCCAAAATCAACCAAACACTTGTACAAGACGCAACTCCCCTATATATATATTTGCTACCACCATCACTGCTCTATCACACTCCTTCATTTTCATTCCTTTATCTCTCATTTCTCCATTCTATATAATGGCTAATAAGGGCCGCTTCTTCTTCCTCCTTGTTGTTCTGTGCTGTGTCTCATTGGGGTTGGGGAGGGTCCCATTTGCATGCGACCCGAAGAACGGGTTAACGAGGACCCTCAAGTTCTGCAGGACGCAGGTGCCGATACACGTGAGGGTGCAGGACCTGATCGGACGGCTGACATTGCAGGAGAAGATACGGCTGGTGGTGAACAATGCGATAGCAGTGCCGAGGCTGGGGATACAGGGATACGAGTGGTGGTCGGAGGCGCTTCATGGGGTCTCCAACGTGGGGCCCGGCACCAGGTTCGGTGGGGCCTTCCCTGGGGCCACCAGCTTCCCTCAAGTCATCACCACCGCTGCTTCCTTCAACCAGTCTCTATGGCACGAAATCGGACGGGTCAGATTTCCCCCAAAAAAAAAAATCCTTCCTCTGCCTTTTCTTTTTTTTCTATTCCAAATATTCCTCTTTTTCTTTTTTCCGCCATACATAATTCATTAATTATCCATTCATAAAGATACATCATATTCCCATTGAATACAACACCGGCTGACAATTTTTTTTTTCTTTAAGTGTGTGTGTATAAGTGTATTTACTTTATTTTCTTTATGGTGCAGTAAAAGGAGAAAAAATTCAAATCTAAATATGGGTATTTTCAATAATTACCTGAATTAAAAAAAAATTTATGAAATATAATTATCCTATTTGATAATATGGTAGTGGTAATAATATCAGAATATTCATAATTAAGAGGGTTAGAAATTTGATTATTAAATTCCTCTTATTTTTGTTAAAAAAATTCAACTGAAAAATCATGAATATATATATATAACGTGTTAGGGGCATATTAAACATGACGACTACCTTAGAATTTAAATTTATGATTTTTAGTGTATTTTTTAAACCTTTAATCACTAAATCAGACTTATAGTAACTTTTATATATTGCTTAAATTGAAAATGAAAAAAGAAAAAAGAAATGATAGTTAATATTGCGTCCCCCATGGGCGACATATGCTTGTATCGGAATATAATGAATTGAATTATGACATTGGCGTCACTTTTTTTAATTTCCTAGTCTTTAGAAGATGAGATAAGACGTTGGAAAATCAAGTAGGTTACGGTGATGGCCAAATAAAAGTCGATCACGCCATCATAAAAATAACTCTGAAAACAACACAGCATAATATGAGATGGTTGGTGGTTCTATCTAGCCATGTGGTTGTCCTTGTCTTTTCTGAAGTGGTTTAGTCTCTCGTGACATCATTTATTATTATTATTATTATATAATTAAGTCTTAAGACTGGAATACTATCAAGCTTTCGGTGACTGCTGCTTGTAAGATTCTTCTTAGATGTAGTTACTAATATATTTCTTAGTAAGTTTGTTAATTAAAATATAATAAATATATATATTTTAATAATAATATGATAAATATATGATTTAAATAAAAAATTATACAATTATCTATAAAAAATTATACATTTATTATGATATTATTAAAAAATTGTATATCTTTTATATTTTACTTAAAAAAATTAATAACAAAAATATAAGGAATTGTCTATAAGTTTTATTCTTTCTTATATATACACATCATTCCTTATTTTACTTTCATTAGAAGAGCAGGCAATACAGACAAGGTTCTCCGTCATAAATTAATTATGGTTTATATGTAAAGTATTAAAATCAAACATCGTGCCCAACAAACCAAATTTCTTAAGTTTGAACTGAAATTTCTCCTACTTAAAAATGATATCCAATTAATCATTTCTATAATATTTTAAAACTTTTTGTATACACTAAATTTATTAATTTTAGTGAATTAAGTCAATAAAAAAATAATTGTTTATATACAAAAAATATAATGAGTAAATATACAATTAAGTCTCTAAAAATATACCTCATTATGCTTTAATTTTTTACTTTATTTTTTATACAAGTTAATCACCCAAAGTATGTAGCTTGTTATACATATATATTAAATTAACTCCTCAAAACAAAGTAAATATATGATTTGAATGATCCAACAGAAAGATTAACACATAAAGAAATTAGTATAAAAAATAAATTCAAAAGATTAAAACAATAAAAGCTATATTGTTTATAAGTAAAATTGTATGTTTACTCAAAATATAATCTATCAAAATATTACTAATGAGTTCATATAATTGTTGTCGAAATTTTAATTTTTTAATATTGAATCTGCCAAAAGTTTTCAAGTTGTCTGGCCCAATTTGCAAAAATTTGCTTGCACGTTTGCATTACGGCTTCTCTTCGAGAAGATATGTGGAGCCGTCAATTCAAATCCTCTTCTATCTTTTATTCTGCACAAGATGTTATTTTGTTATAGAAGGATTAATTAAAAAGTGTGAGTTTCATATACTTCTCCCTCTTTCTCTTCTAGTATTGTGTTTAATTATATCCTATGTCTATTTCTCTCTAATAAAATAATATCCTACATAAAAAAAGATCCATTTTGGTGGGGCCATACATGTCATATGCTTTAAAGGTCATTTTGTTGCTTTTGCTTCAAATGAGCTAGAACCAATAATAACCTAATTACTTTCGATAACAGATGAGATTTTGAGAAAAAATATAATCTTGGAGAAACGTCAATTTATATTCTTTTGGAGAGATATTATTAAGAACATATCACGTTTGTATTTTAGCAAAAACAAAAGTTTTTTAAAAACATTATTTGGTAGTTTGGCCAAATGACAAAGAAAAAGGGAAAAAAATCCAATAGAAAAAAAGAAAGAGGTTCATTTGACGAAGACATTTTGTGGTGATACCGATACAGGTTGTGTCCGATGAAGCGAGAGCAATGTACAATGGAGGAATGGCTGGTTTGACATATTGGAGCCCAAATGTGAACATATTCCGTGACCCACGGTGGGGCCGTGGCCAAGAAACTCCCGGCGAGGACCCTACTTTGGCCGGAAAGTATGCCGCCAATTATGTCCGGGGACTCCAAGGCGACGGACCAGGTAACCGGTTGAAGGTTGCTGCCTGTTGCAAACACTACACTGCCTATGATCTGGATAACTGGAGAGGCATAGACCGCTTCCATTTCAATGCTAGGGTATGTATGTATCCATGGCACAAGCCAAAATAAAAACTCTTTATCTACAAGTATTAATAATTAAAAATAAATTATGCAAATGTTATCACTCAAGGCACTTTCAATGTAGTTTAATAAAATAATTTTTAAAGAAAATTTATTTTATTATTTTTCTTCAAATTTTTAACTAAATAAAATATTTTTTTCTATTATGATACAGACATGAGCAAGTTGTTGAAAGGGGTGTTTGCCCACCAAAATTTGTGTCTTCATTTATAATATATATTTGACTATTTGTTCCTTATGTCACTTTGATGGAAGAGTAAGGATGGCGTTTACTTGAAACTATTCATAAAATTTTAAATTTGACTTTGGACAAGTTGTGGTGTGAGAGAGGAAATGGATGTTGAATTATGGTCCCAATGAAAATTTTGGTGATGTGTGAGATGGATGATGTAGGTGAGCAAGCAAGACTTGGCAGACACATACGATGTGCCATTTAAAGCATGTGTTGTAGATGGAGGAGTGGCGAGTGTGATGTGCTCCTACAATCAAGTGAATGGGAAGCCCACTTGCGCCAATCCCGAGCTCCTTCGCAACACCATCCGTGGCCAATGGCGACTCAATGGGTCAGCCCAATTTACTTACACTAATCTTATTTTAACAATGCCTAATTACCCATTAGAATTAACATTTATTTTGGTTCTTAATTAGGTACATCGTCTCGGATTGTGACTCAGTTGGGGTTCTATATAACAATCAACATTATACGAGGACGCCTGAGGAAGCAGCAGCTGATAGCATTAAAGCGGGCTTGGATTTGGATTGTGGGCCTTTCTTGGCAATTTACACTGAAAGCGCCATTGGAAAAGGCCATCTCACAGAGAATGATCTCAACCTTGCCTTGGCTAATCTTCTCACGGTCCAAATGAGATTGGGCATGTTCGATGGTGAACCCTCGTCCCAACCATACGGAAACTTGGGCCCAAGAGATGTGTGCACCCCGGCCCATCAACAACTTGCCCTTGAAGCAGCACGACAGGGTATAGTTCTCCTACAAAACAAAGGAAACTCTCTTCCGTTATCCCCTGCGCGTCACCGCACTGTAGCAGTCATTGGACCCAATTCTGACGTTACTGTTACTATGATAGGAAACTATGCTGGTAAGCCACATAATTGACTTTTCTAGTTAACCATTTTTCATTTGATCAGTTATTAAATTTATTTAATTTTAAATATAACAGAATTAATGTCTACACAAGAATTAATGAAATTGAAGCTTCATTTTTAAAGAAAAATTCCAATTTTGGAACAAATAAAGATTTAAAGAGCATTTTTATGAATGATGTGTTTGAAATATGATGAATGTAGGTGTGGCATGTGGTTACACGAGCCCGTTGCAAGGGATTGCGAGATATGTTAAAACAATTCATCAAGCGGGATGCAGGGATGTTACATGTAGAGGAAACCAACTGTTTGGATCTGCAGAGATAGCGGCAAGACATGCAGATGCGACGATCTTAGTAATGGGCCTAGATCAATCCATAGAAGCTGAATTTAGGGATAGAGTTGGGCTTCTCTTACCGGGCCTCCAACAAGAGCTTGTATCAAGGGTGGCTCGGGCCTCTAAAGGCCCGGTTATCTTGGTCCTCATGTGTGGTGGGCCTGTCGATGTCACTTTTGCCAAAAATGATCCCAAAATCAGTGCTATTTTATGGGTGGGCTATCCTGGTCAAGCTGGAGGAACTGCCATAGCTGATGTTTTGTTTGGCACAACTAACCCAGGTAGATTAACAGGACTTCATTAAACATATATGATTTTGTCAAAATTTGTCTTGGAACAACCACCATGCATTCATCATTAAAGTATTAATCTAAAAGCTTATTCTTGGGTTGCAGGAGGAAGGCTACCCATGACATGGTACCCACAGGACTATGTGGCCAAATTACCCATGACAATCATGGACATGAGACCAAACCCAGCAAGAGGGTACCCAGGTAGGACTTACAGATTCTACAAGGGCCCAGTAGTGTTCCCTTTTGGGCATGGGCTAAGCTACACCAAATTCACCCACACCCTAACCCTTGCTCCCAAACAAGCCTCTGTTCCTATGGCTAGCCTCCAAGCTTTCACAAACTCAAGCACCATTTCAAGCAACGCTGTGAGGGTGAGCCATGCCAATTGCGAAGCCCTGGAGCTGGGATTCCACATTGATGTGAACAACGAAGGCACAATGGATGGGACTCACACTCTTCTTGTATTTTCAAAGCCACTTTCTGGAAAATGGTCTACAATTAAGCAATTGGTAGGGTTCCATAAGGTCCATGTGCCTGCTGGCTCCAAGCAACGTGTCATGGTTGGTGTTCATGTGTGTGAGCATCTTAGCGTTGTGGATGAGTTTGGGATTCGAAGAATCCCAATGGGTGACCATGAGCTTCACATTGGTGATCTCAAGCATACCATTTCTATCCAAACTTTGCAAAAAATCAAGTCTTAAAAAAATTATTTGTCAACCTAAATGTTGATAGATATAGCTTAAGTTTTAATTACCATACCCAATTTAAGATACGAAAAATAAGTGTGATTCCAAATGTAGAATGGATAAGTGATGTTATATAGGGAAAGCAAGTGCAAAATATTTTTACTTCAAATGTAAAATAGGGGAATAGAAAACATATTTGTAAGCCAATAATGGTGAAAGCAATTGCATTATTGGCACTTGATATGTTGATGCATATTGACTATTGAATTGAACAAGTTGAAGTTACTAGCCATTTCAATTACCTTTGTGTTTGCTAAAAAGCCAAACAAACTAACAAGGTTAGGTTTTGTTTTGCTATCTTGCACCCTTATTCCTAGACATTTTAACTTTCAATTGAAAACAACAATTGTTAGGGTGCGTTTGGATTTACAGTCGCGTTTATGTAAAAATAAATAATTTGTTGTTTTAGAGAAAACGTGATTTTAGAGAAAGTTACTAGATTTTCAAACACGTACTTAACGTGAGCAACCTTCACCAGTGGCTTAATAGCAAAATAAAATCAAGGATAATTTAGTATTTTGGTCCTTTAGCCTTATTTAAAGCTTCAAATCAGACCCTTATGTTTGAAATATGCTAAAATAATCTATTAAATGTCTATATTGTTGGTCCCCAAGGTTTAACTATGATTTTTGTCACATTCAAAATGCGACCGTGTGACATTGAAATTTTTTTAAAAAGATTCAATTTTTGAAAATAAAAACTGAAATCAAAGTAGTAGATTTGTCACTAAAATTTAAATTGTTAAAAGGTAAAGCTTTAAAAAAAAATTTTATAAGAAAAATATTTTGCAAACCAGATACGGGTTCCAGAGTTGATTGTGGGTGGAAAAAATATTAGGCACCCCACAACTCGTCTCTAAAAATTGTTATTTTAAATTAATTGTATAAAATTAATATGACATTTATTCTATTTTAATTCCTATAACAATCACCTACAAAGATAGAGGACAAAAAAAAAAACAATGAGGAAATGAAAAAAAAAAAAAAGTTTATTTATAAGGGCAGACTTGATTAAGAATAAAAGTCTAAAACCTATATACCTTATAAAAAGGATCAAAATTCACGTAGTTTAACTGAGTAGAAAACCATGCTTTATATTTTTTTTAATTTCTTTTATTTGTTGAAAAGAAAAAGAAAGTAGAAATTACTTTTGTCATTTTGCAAACAAAACAATTTTGAAATTGATTAATGAGTTTTAATTTACAAAGAACAAAGTTAATTTAACTTCTTTATTATTCTCATTTTTTCATTAATCCATTTTATTATTATTTTATTATTTTGATTTTTTATTTTTAATATGTTTTTTATTTTATTTTTATTTTTTTTATTTCTAATTTTTTAGTTTTTGAGTTTTTTATATTATATTTTTTACTTTATTTTATTTTTTAAAAAATATTTTTCTCTCTCTAGTTCTTCTTTTTTTTTTTTTTAAATAAAATTTTTGATTTTTGGAACGAGATTTTTACTTATGTAAAAATGATTTTCATTTTTTTAATATCTTTTGTTTGATTTCTTTTCCCTTTTTTTTTTGGTTTTTTTTCTATTTTTTCTTTTTTTGTTCATTTTTGTTTTGCTTTGTTTTGTTTATTATTTTTTTCATTTTTGATTTTTTTTAATTAGACTCTTAAGGAGAAAGAGAAACCTAATTTTGGATGTTGAAATATTATTATTATTATTATTTACTTTTAGAAAACTTTTACAAGAAGATTTAAAGTTTAATTCTTAAATAAGTTGACATTCCTATGCTCTATTCTTATCAGGAAAATGGAGACCTTTGCTAAAATTTAATTTTTAATAGACCCTGTATTTTTAATTTTTTAAGAGATAATTAGGAGATGCTCCCATTAAGAACAAAATAAATTGATTTTTGGCTTTTGACTTTTCTATCTCTTTTTTTTTTAATATTTTTTGCTTTCACTTCTTTTTTCTTTTCCCAATTTTTCTTTTTTCTTTTTTTATTCGGGAAGGAGGATGTTTATTTGATTTTTCAAAAACCATATATCTTAATTACTTTTTGAACTCTTTTTTTTTTAAAAGAAGTACATTTTACTTTTTAAAAAAATTATTTATTTTGTTTTGAAACTTTTTTTTTGAAAATTCTCTCTTTTATTTTATTTTATTTTTATTTTTGGGAATCCAAAATTTTATGACCCAACTAGGTAATTGATGAGACTTACTGGCCATTAAAATCCAAAACTTATAAATAAAATATTTTATGACCCAACCAAAAAATTGATGAAATTTATTGCCATGCACAGCCTCAGCTACGTGTTTGAAGAGATAAAATATTCTATACAACTACTCTAAAAACGGATAAAAATAAAATAAATTTGAAGCAAAAATATTTACAAGGTTGCAGTATTTTTTGATAGTGTGTGCGTGTGTCCAGCCATGATTACAATAATTTCAGATACACATTTCATTTCAAGATCGGAGTAGAATAATAAAACAATAGTAAAGAATAAAAAAAAAAACAAGGAACTAATGAAACTCTCCCTTTGCTTCTCTTAGTTCTCCACTGGGGATCCCCCAAGTGTTCCCTTTTGGATTTACATGGCCAACGCTCTCAGTTGCAGCAAACAAAAAGAAAAAAACAAGAAAAGGAAGAAAAGATGAGAAGCAGTCCAGAATTCAAAGAAAAAAAAAAGTCTAGAATTCAAAAAGGAAAAACCCAGAACTTATATAGAACTTGCATCTTTATTTGCCTTAAATGATATAACTTCAAAAACCACAGCAACTTAAAACCTTCTTAATACTTGCCTCGTCTATAGTCTACTGGATTAGGTCATTGCAACACTTATTGGACCACAATCGTAGGTGCACACCAAATTTTAACTTCCTCATATTTCACTCCCACAGGCAAAATTCATTCAAGTAGCACCAGAACCACGTGCCACATTTGATATGTGAACCAAGTCATACACGTGCAGCTTATAAAGAAATTTTAGCCTATTAATTACTGACTTATCAAAACCCAAGCAGAGAAAGAAACATCAAAGAGATCCCAAACTCATATACATGTTAGGCTGAGAGAAGATAACCTTGACATCTGCCCTTGAATTCTTATGCCAAACTAACATGAGGTTGAGTGAGATTTCAAACCCATATCCCCTTACTCCAGAGGCAGGATCCTAATAAGAATCATCACGTTCAAACAGAAACCCGAACCCGCTATTTAGACACTGGGCAGAGACTTGCAAGGGAGCATCTAACAACAAGTTCGATTAACATATTCAGGCTTTCAGCAGGAAACCACAGAACAACTCCAATCAGAAAATTAATTGGAATTTCCATGCTTTCTCCGTCTCCCTTTCCTTCTCACCAAATCTCTCTCGGTCTCTCTCTGTTCTCTCTTCGTTTTCTCCTCTAATTTTCGATCCCCTCCTCTTGTTCAAATTCCCCTTCCGGGTTCTAGTCCCTCTCTTAAATCCTCGAAGTCCTCTCTCTAATCTCTCCTCTAACACTTTCCTTCCCCTCTAATGCTTTCTTTCTTTTCATCGATCCGCGTCTCTGTCCTCCCTTCCATTTTCGCGTCATCCTTTCTCTGCCTTCGATGGTGAGAGGAACGTGAGGGGTAGGTCAATTCCTCGAGCCTACCGCTGACTCTCTGTTCCTCCCTTTGTTAGTTTCTCTGAAACGTTGCTCTGCTGCCTTCCATTCTCGTGCTCCTCTGGGACACTGGGACTGTTCTGCTTTCGTTTTACTTCCCATTGCGGCAGCGTTCGGCAGAGTGAAAAGAGGTTGGGTCCCTCTTTTGTGCTCTTCTTTTTTTTTTTTATGTTTATTTAAACATTGGGCTGGTGGGTTTGGAGAAATTGGGCTGAGCACATAACTAGGTTCTAATTTTTAGTTGTTGTTTTTTTTTTTTAAATTTGGACTGAAGTTTTTTTATTTTTTTTTTCTTTGAGTTGAAATTTTTTCCTTCTCTCTCTCCCCTTTTTTTTGGGTGATCTTTTCTCTATTTTTTTTATTATTGGGTCCCTTTTGGTTTTTTTGGACGCTGAGTTATTAGAATTGAAAAAGTTGATTGGGTTTTGCAAGCTTGAAAAGATTTAGGTTACGTTGGTTTTTTTTTTCTTTTCATTTTATTTTTTATTTTTCACTTTTTCATTTCATTTTTATTTTTTTCTTTTTTTTTCTGTTTTTTTTTTAATTTTTCTTAACGCTTTGGGCTTTTCCTTTTTTCACTTTTGATTTTTTCTTAATTTTCTAGTTTTCCTTGTCTCTTATATTTTTTGACTAATTTGATTTTATCATTATTTTCGGAATATATCTGGACAAAATAGGATAATTGTAATTTTAAATTATTTTAATGATAACAAAACTCTTAAATTTAATTCATAAAAGCATTAAGTTAAAAGAATTTTTTTTATTTTGAAGCTTATTTGTTAAAACCAAAATGTGTGGCTTCATATTCTTCTGTTCACATGTTGAAGCATATGGAATTCAGCTTTATTTGTTTATTCTATTATTAATCAAGAGATAGTTTGACAAATGCTACCCCATTTCTTATTCTATCTAAAGCAATGAAACCATTATCAGAAAACAAAAAAATTGAAACTAGAAATGACAATGGTAGTGGCAGAGGAAAGTAGCAACACAAGACCTATGACTTCTTGGCACACCACTTCTTTGATTTTACCAAAGCGAAGTCTAAGGAAGATGCGAGCAAAACCAAACTTTGGTTTATCAATGCTCTCTCTTACACACCTTCTTTGTTCATGCCAAAAAAATCAAGAGTGGCAAAGCTATTATTGTAGAGAGCTTATGTGATTTTAGCAAATCAAAGCTAACAAAATGCAGAAGATGAGTCATGAGAGAAGAAGAAGCAAAAAATATAGAAGAGAAAAGGAAAAATCTGCAAATTGTGAAACACTATCTTTCTTCCTCCATATTTGGCATTTTGAAGCCTTAAGCCAAATAAGAAGAAGAATCATTTTTTTTTTTAGCATTGGAGCAGCAATAAGATCAAATAATTTAGATTTACCATCAAATAAGAGAGGGGAGAAGAGCTGATTTTTTATGGCTAATTTGAAATTTGCAAAAGAAAGTCACCTTCTCAAGTCAACAAGTGCATAGACATTATAAATCCATCACTTTCTTTAGTCACCTTTTGTTGTCAAAAGTATTATGATTTTAGAAAAAATTTCAATTAGGGACCTTAAGTTTGGAAAAATTATTTTTTAAAGAATCTAGTTGTAACTTTGGGAAGATTAAGTTGTAAGAAGTTATAAAAAGATCCGTCATGATCAATTATACCAATTTAAGGTCCTTTAATAAATTTTTTTCATTATTTTACTCCCTTTTTCTATTTTTCATCACAAGTCTTGGAGCATTTAATACTTTCATTGAATGCCATTTAATGAAAATAAGAAAGTGTAAGGGAAGAAGTCTTCTCCATTTACAAAAGAAGAGCATAAATCCATGCACACCAAAGCTTGCCTCTCTCCTCTTAACTCATGGCTCTTGCTCTTTCTCCTAGAGAAAATAAAGAGTTTATTTGATTTTGTTCTAGTTTTAATGTTTTTCAAAATAGATTTTTTTTAGAACAAATTTTAAAAACCAAAAAATTTAAAAATCTATTTGAATCATTATTTTGAAAAATCACTATTTTTTATTTTTTGTCTAATTCTACAAAATAAAAGTTACAAAATATCTAAAAAAATGTTTTAATTTTTCTATTTTCAAAAATATAATTATGTTTTTTTTTTAATTTTACAAAACACTTAATTAAAAACATATTATCAAACAAGTTTTTTTATTTTTTTGTTCTTAAACATAAAAAACTATACTAAAAATAAGAAATCAAACAAGCCCAAAGCCTTTTAGTTTTTGTTTTTTGTTGATCACTATTTTGGCTAGGCTTATGATAATGGTATATAATTTATAGTGTAATTGGCATTAGCTAACTGTTATGTCATTATTGGTACACTTTTAGTTAACTATTATAGATTATAGATTATTTCTATTTATTGTTGAATGGTATATTAGTTGACTAATTTTTATTAATTATGTTTACTTGTAATTAACTACTTCTGTGCTACATAAATTTTTGGTTGACTAATTCTCATCAAGCCCAATCTTAGTTAACTCATTATGTTTACTATTTTTTAAATTATTTGTTGTGCTTTTGTTGCTTTGCTGAGTTTGTACTATACCCTTTTGTTGATGACAAAAAGGGAGAAACACAACAAAATGGAAGGATTAATTATTAGAAATATTTTTTTGGAATGACTAATGAATGAATTACTAGTAAAGCATGAATTGATTGAAATTTCTAGATATTTGTTAAATTCTTTTTTTGCCTTTGTGTTTTAAAATTGTAAGATACATTATTTAGGAGGAGCTCTTGCAAATTGTGTGTTGTATTGGTAGTGTTTGTGAAAGAAATCTCTTAAAGTTTAAAGAGATTAGATGTTGGTTTAAGTGTTGAACTAGGGTAAATTGTGTGTTGTCTCTCTTATCTTTCATCTCTATCTATTTATTGTCTCAAGGTTTTAGTTGATTGACTATAGTTATAATTAATTAATTGTTGCTATTCGTTTCTTGCTTTTCAAGATTTAATTAACTACAACTATTGTATTTAATTATTTCTTGATTTTTTTAGTTATTTGGTGAAAAATTATTTAACCTACTCATTGTACATAAAAACACTTATTCACCTCTTCTAGGTATATTCTTCAATTCGTGTTAGAGTGAGTTTGCATGTTCAAATTGCTTTGGTCACACTAGGGGAAGATTGGACTTTATTGGCCAACATTTGTCCTTTAAGATTCTTAGACTTAACATCTTTACCTGTAGCATTTAGGAGACGTTTGGTTGGAGTATGTAAAGATAAAGAGAATATAAAAAATGAATAGATGGGGGTAAGTAAGATAAAAAATAATTTTTTTGCTCCTACTTTTAAAAAATTAATTTGATAGTTAAAATAACAATTTGATAGACGGAATAATAATTATAAGAGTATAATAGATATTGCACAAATTATGTAAATAGAATACATTTATCTTATGATGAACCAAACGATCCAAAAATAAGTATAGCACTTCATGTTAAATGCAACTATGAGAAACTACAAAATAAAATAAAATTACACCTTTATTGACACAGTTTGAGTTTTTGGTGCAGTGCAGGCTATAGATTCTAACATATGTGACCTATGATTCATCTACAACACATCCTGCATGGTCACTAAAATTTTCCCCTCATGAGTTATTTTCTTTACACTTGGAGCTTCCTTCTCTATCTCAATTATTTAGATGAGGGCAACATGGTGGAAGATGGGGTTGATGGTGCCGACGTCCACAGTTGGCACTAGGCCTAAACTAACTATCTTGAATGGTCTAGAAATCTATTCACCAAGCTTCTCTCCGATCTGACAGTTGTGGATGGTGAGAATAGCTTGTACACCAAGACAAAGAATGTTCACTGTCTCTTTGATTTTACACTAAAAACTCTCTCTCTGTCTATATATATATATATATATATATATTATTGGTTATGGAAAACAGATCCTGTGAAAGGGCAATATTGAAATTGGAGGTGGTGGTATCCCGCAATAGAAAACAAGACAAACTGAAGTTGGAAGCGTCCCTTAACCGAGAAAAAAACAAAGCAAGAATCCTTTGACAAGTCAATCAATTGCAAGTATAATACACCATCCAACAAAAGCCCTAAAGCCATTTTGAAATTTAATGGAGAGAAACCCTCTAATCGAAAACAAAATTAAGAAAATTGGAGTTGCAGCTTGTCTAGGATGCAGAATTTATCGTACAGAGATTGATGGTATATATGGAATTAGATGAAAGATAAAAAGAGATTATTTTGACACATAATTTACAACATTAAACAAATTATGCGATCAAAATAATAATTTCACCAAAAATCAATTTCTGAAAAAATAGTTGTAGTTCTTATCATATTATTCATTAATGTTAAGATGTGAAAATTTTTTAAGTCAATAATATAATATTGAATTGTAAAAAAATTTTAGATGCTATAATTTTATTAAAAATTTTAATAACAAAGCACTTTTTGAGAAATTTTACTCAAATTTTGTCCAAAAAAGTTTCCTAAGAATAGTTGAAAAAGTTCAATTTTAAATTTCATATTTTGGGGAGTAATAATTGGGATATTTAATAATTATGCAGAAGACATGTATATATTTCATATTGTCAAACTGAAGAATAATAGCATATTCGAGTTGCTTAATATACGGTTATTCTTATTTAAATATTTAGCATATTTAAAAATTTAAAAGTAAACACCGGCATTTAATACACATTCTCAAAATATCTCAACATATTTATTTATTTATTTTAATGGTTAAGAGGCTAGTTTTGGACATGATTAGGAGCATTTTATATATCTAGTTATTAAATATCATTTCCACTTTCCACACTGGAATTGTCCCAACAGTGAAGGATATTTATATGCAATTAATTGAGAACATGGAATTTTATAAAAACTATTTTTGTCATATTCAAATCCGTGGCTCTATGTGATTTTGGTGTCGGTCATCCCCTTCGCCTGTGTCAACCCTCATTAATAAATACTTCTAGGTGGACCATGTGGTCTTCATTTATTTTTGGCTTTTGCAATTCATAATTAGACACAATAAAATATAACAACAAATCAGTGTGAATGATGCAATCAGGAAAGACTCGTGAGCTTTGGCAAATAGCAAACATTTTAGCTGTCTAAACGTCCAGAATTTTCATGGGGTCTCTTGACTCTTCCCTTCTATTTAATTTCAGATAGCAAATTTATTATTTATTAGAATAATTTAGTCTCTTAATTTTACCTAGATTAATTTTTTTAATTTGAATTTTTCTACTTAATAAAAATTTAATTGCTATTATTCTTAACTTTTAAATTGCATGTTTTGATTGTGAAGGTATATTCTTAATTGATTTAATATAACAATTAAGGGTGTGCTATTGTAGCAAATGAAACCAAAAAACGAAAGTGTACTTATTAGAAGAATAGATGGATAATATTATTTAAATTAAAATTAGAATGGACAAATTATTAGGATCAAAATTAAAAAAAAAAATTGTCCAATTAAATAAAAATTACCTACTTGCACAATATTAATGTAAGGATTAAATTAAAATCAAATTGCTATAACTATAAAATGAAAATTTTAAATAAAAAAATGCACTGAGAATTAATAATTTTTGTTTGATATAATATTGGGCCTGTTTATCTTTAATTTCCAATAGTGTCATAATAATCATTAACATCAAATATTAAATTAAAAATAACTTAAAATTATAAAGTCTCCATTGCAAAGAAGTAAAACATAACAATTAAATTAAAATTAGATAAAATTATAGGAAATGAATGTTTAAGCAAACCTAATATAAGATAATATGACTTTTCTCTGTGACCATTTCAGGATCCTCATGAAAATATCTGAACTTCATGTAGGTAAAAATCCTAGCGGCCCATGCGAAACACATGTTTGAGGTGGCATTATTGCATGCTGTAAAAAAGTAAAGAAGAACATCCACAAATTTTAAATTTAGAAAAATGGTTGTGAATAAGAGAGAGAGAGAGAGAGAGAGAGAGAGAGATTTTATATATAAATTTTACTTAATTTCTTATATTTTTATTATTGAGAATTTTAATAAAATTATAATATCTATGAATTTTTTAAAAAATTTAACCATGTAATATTAAGTTATAAAAATTATATATTTATTATATTACTATTGAAAAATTACACATTTATCATGTTTTAATTAAGAAATGTAATAAAAAGAAGGAAAAAAAATCTATATAAATTTTATCTTTTTATATACATGAAATATTGGATAAACTGGTAGAGGTGGAACTTGAAAGTGTCGGTAACGGGGATGATTGGCAAGGGTGAAGTTGTACGGTGTAGGTGAAGGGATGGACCAAGCGATGGTGATATTCTAACGGCTAAAATAACAACATCCAATTGCTTTTTGCCCTTTGGCTCTTCTTCTCTCTCTTTAATTTAAACTACAACACCCTAATTCAATTTTTTAATTCAAATCTAGTTTGATTTTCTTCCGCCCCACTTTCAACTTTTTTTTTTTTAAAAAAATAATAAATTAAGAGAATAAGAAGAAAAGTCTGCTATCCATTAGAAATCTTCTGCTCAACTCCTAGAGTGTATAGAAGATTGTATTTTTATTGATGGCATCCTATTTTAATTATTTACTATACATATAAATGTTAGTCTCTCAGCATTTGCAAAGAGGTACTTATACATATTCTTGTCTTACCCTTTCCCTCAACCCTCTCCTCCATCCCCTTCTTTCTTATAGCTTTCACTTTCTCTTTCTCTCTCTGTGTTTCTGTGCGTCTCAAATTCCTTCCTCCACCTACAAGGTAAATATCAAGATCCTTTCTTTATGCTTCTTTTCTTTTTCTAACTTTTCTGGGTGTTCGAATTTCTCTGCCCTTATAAGCATTTACTTGCTGCTATTGTTTATTCCTTGCTTCATTGGGACTGTTCTGTTCTGCTGCTCTGTTCCTTCTGAGATCTTTTCCTCTCCCTGCGCCTTTTTACTCAATTCCAAGGTTATCTTTGTTGCATAATCTATCACAAATTTGAAAAAAAGGTCAAATTTCTTGGTATTTTGTTTGATCATTTGGTGTTTCTAACAGGTAGAACTGAGATGGCAGATTACAACAGAGAAGAGTATTTTGCTTCCCAGGACCTTGAGGTACTTCATTCCAATTCTCTCTCTCGTCTTTAATCTTCTTTCTTAATCTCATTCTCTTAATTTGCAAATGGGATGTAATTAACAAAAACAAAAAAATCAGAAGACACAGAAAACAATATGTGGCATTAGAATAAGAAAAAATTACACAAATTTTTCGTTTATTTTTCACATGTACATAAGTCTTTTTTATTTTAAAATAAAAAGTTATATTATATTTTAGTTTAATTTTAAATATTTTAACAAATATATATAGCTTTTTAATTATTTTCACATCTTTTTATAAAAAAATTTGTGTAATTTTAAAAAAAATTGGTGTGATTTATTCTTAAGATAATTACCAAAAGCCAGCCATTGCCGCCTGAAAATGGGAATTAGGAGTAGAAAGTTCCATTTTTCAGCCAAAAAGAAAGTTTGGTTTTGTTTGGGGTGGCATTGCAGGGCTACCACACGTTTGTAGATTTTTCTTTAGCCACGTTTATAGGGACAAATATAATTTATTTTTAGTCTAACTAATTTCATTTAAAATTAATAAATATTTATCGCATTAGTTTATTTGAAAAAAAAAATTTGCCCACTTCTTCAGCTTCCGATCAACTTATCTGGACTTTGTCTCCTCAAGTAAACGAGTAGTGCAAGGCAATATTTAAAAATAAATAAATAAATAAATAAAGAAGCAGAAAGCAATTATGATGTCATTGAATATATTATATTTTACTTTATTTTAAATAAAGAGTCTTTTTAAATTTTTCAGAAGGTATGATTAAATTTTTAAACACCTATCATATGAGCTATTTCTTTTGAGTGTGATAACGGCCAAAAAGATAGAACTAGTCAAATGCAAATATTTTATTAGAATTTAGAAGCATTCCATAAAAATTAAAAGTCGTGCCCAAAAATCATATGGGAATTGACTGGATTTGCATCTAGAGCATAACGATTCATAACCTAGTCTTTCTTTTTTCTTTTTTTTCGGAAAATGATCATCGAGAGAGATTTGAATTTTCTGCGTTGATTTTTCGAAGCAGGAAAAGAAAATCATTAATTTTAATAAATATCAAATTAATATGTTTTTCGTCTCCTTTCGTAGACGTTATTCATTGTTTTTAAAACCTTTAGAAAGTTTAGAAAGTTATTACGTCCTGTTCTGCCACAGTTCAAAAAGCATACATGTGCAAATTAGTTGAACATTTTGATTTTAAAATTAAACTCAAAGCACTATAGCATCTATTTTACAATGGAACTTTGTTGAGTTAATTAATTAATTTTTGTGTTGAATAATATCAGCAAACGTCCACGGGAAACAAGTATGGTGGGCTTACTCCCAAGAAGAAGCCCTTGATATCCAAAGTAAGCCAATTGCACATTGTTATTCACGCGTTAAATATAAATATATATATATATATATACATAAATATAAATTTGTATTAAAAAAATATAAATATAAGTATTCAGGTATTTTCATTGCATTCTAGACTAGTGTTATATGATTTTTATGTTATGAAAATTTTCAATTAAGATATAAAAAGTATATAATTTTTTCTGATAATTATATAATTTTTAATTAAATTATATAATTGTCATCATATTGTCAAAAAATTATATATTTATTATATTTTAATTAAAAAATCTGATAATAAAAATATAAAAAATTATATCTAAATCTAATCCATTATTATTTACTTTGGTATCTCAAATAATTTTGAAATATTTGAAAATGATTAGAAGACAAAATATTTGAAATGAGTCTAAATTTAATTTTGTTTTTATTGTGGATTAAGGATCCCGAACGAGCATTCTTTGATTCAGCGGACTGGGCATTATGCAAGGTTTGGCAATCTTTTATCAAACTCAAAACAATACGTCATATCCCAAAATCAATCAAATATATACTGACCACATTTTTTTAAAATTAAAATATAGAAACCTCATGATTCTAATTATTAATAATTTGAATGTGTCATAAACAGCAAGGTGCTGGAGTGAATAAAAAATCCACAGCAGCCATTGAGACCTTACGACCAAAACTACAGGTACAAATTTGAAACTTTCAATAACTCTGCCTTTATTATTTTTTTGGTTTAATTTCTATTTTATTTAATTTTTGTATATTTAATTTTTTTTTTAAATTTTGGGATTTTACAGAGAACACCACACCAGCAGCTACCCCCAAGAAGACCTGCTTGTACATCTGGCCCAGATAATATCGTGAGTTATTGAATTTAATTATTTACAATACTAATATTTTGTAATCTTGATTTATAGTAATAAATCAATGAAAAATGGAAATTGTGTTTTGTGGTGGTCAGGGCGAGTAGAGATTGAAGAAGAAATGAAAGGAGTTGGTGAATCTAGTTGGTGTGGCTAATCTTTTTGTGTTGATGAACTCATATGTAAATTGCCATTGGCTTGGATGCTTTCAATAACTAGTAGTTCAATAAAGTCCATTCATTTCTTTCCTCCATTTTATTAAAAACATGAACTATGACTGCTACTAAAACAATTAACTAATTAGCCATTTTATCAACAATTTCATACGTAATTACTTTTACGTATGATTATTTTAAGAGATAATTACTTAGATTTTGAAATATCTATATAATATAATGAGTATATATTTAATTAATATTTTCAATTAGCAAATAATAATTTAATAATTTTGCAAAATTTTAGATTTTGACATACTGATCTGATATGCTTAACCTGAGATTAAATTAATTTGTTGTCAATTTGCTTGCAAAACGGAAGTAAAGGCCTAAAGATAAAAAAACAAAAACAAAAAATTTAGCCGACCCATCTCCTTTGGTACACGTACCGTTTTTTATTTGTCTTATTATTATGGCCTTTTCGCATCCATCCAAGCTATATATAGGGGTTGCTTTTGTTCTATTCGCCCATCATTGAAGCTCCATGTGAGAATAAAAAGAGGATGCTAGTTACGATTTGGAGACATTTTATGGGCTTCGTTTAGATCTGAAATATCATGATATTTAGTATATCAATTAATAGGATCTTATACAAGAGAGGAATGTGTCATTTCACGTATTAATTAATGTCGTTTCTTAAATTTTCAAATAAACTTATTTAAGTATAAATAAATAATGTTTTAGAAATTGACGATTTTTACAAATTGCGAATGAAAATATAATTTAAAATATATGAAATTTATATGTAACTTTCCCCTCTTTATTCATATAAAATAAAATAAAATATAATGTAATTTTTTCCATAATTTATCTATTATATTTTATATACTTACAATTTTTTATAAATAAAATTTGATACGGAGTTAAAAAACGATAAAAGTGATAATTATTTTTTAAAAAAAGTTATTTCACTCTATTATGTGATGAGAGATAACAAAATATTATAAAATAATATCTTTTTCTTTTGCCTAAAATGTAATATTAAGATATTACCTCGTATGACATTGACAGCGGGCCAAACTCCCTATCTCATCCTAACATCCAAAATATATCATATGTGAATTAACATAGTCAAGATCAAAGTATACTAAACCTGTTATTAAAATTTCTTTTCCATAACTCTTGGTTTATCTCGCAAGCGAATATTCTTATGGACAAATTTTTTACATAAATTTACATAAACTTCTTTGGAATTAACGCCGAAAATTTTTGTATTATAAAATTTACACAAATTCTACGTTATAGGTAAATTTATTTTAAGAGAACAACCTTTACCAATGCAGGTAAAGCAGCGTTCACAAACAATAATGCTGCTGCCAAGCTTTGATTTTGGGTCAGCAGCCATTTGCAAGTCCATTTTGGTTTAGTAAATATTTGGTCAAATGGCTTGCAAAATGGACGAGCCCAACTAGGCCGGCTAGGTAGCGACTTTTGTTTTTTTTAATACAAGCTGCTTTTTTTTGACTTTCTATTTTGGTTATTGTCCTTGTAACTTAGCATCCTTCCAAGGCTCTAATCGTTCTCTGTTTGTAAGTTAATTATAAGCTAAATCACATATTTAGTTTCTATCAAATTGAAAAGAAAATTTGATTCAATAAATTTTGATGTTAAATAAAACTTGAAAGCAAATCTAGTTTAGAAGAGTCTATTATGGAAAAAGAAAGAGAAAAAAAGGATTGTAAAACGCAAACTTACACATATCGAAGGAGAATAGGGTGTAGTTCAAACTTGAACATTGATTTCAAGGTATGATTTTCATTTGCCTGAGCCTTGCCACCCACATCCTGACGCTCTTGCAGCTATCTGCAAATCCCAGAAACCCATATTCTTTACTCTTATTCATGCTTGACACATGCTGAAACTTGAAATTTGCCACTGGTTTAAGAGCAGCACAGCACGTTATCTCCTCCAATTTGGTTTTGTAAAGCCCATACTTCTCCACTATCTCATCCCAAACCTCACCCTTCTTCCTCATCATCTCTTCTATATCAAACTCTTCCCCTTCTTTATACTCCACAAACTCAACTTTCAACTCTTCGCTCAAAACCTTCCACATCCTCTTCCACGTAAAAACATCGCCATTGGTGCAATTAAACGCTTCGTTGTTAGCCTTAGGTGTCACCGCAGCCCACACGTGTTGCTCCGCCAGAACCCCAGCGTCCGTCATATCGCAGAAATGCTCCCACGTGTACCTATTCCCCGCGTACCTAAACGGCAACCCTTCGTGGTGGCAGACTGCCGCGTAAACCGCAATCATCAGCAGCGCGTTGTGTGCACTCCGTGTAGACGCGCCTATTATGATGGAGGAGCGGTGTACGGAGTAGGTGAAAGACGGCGCGTAGGAGGCAACGAGGTCCTCTAGAGCGTAGTAGAAGTTCGGATAAGGGAGGCGGGGCATGGACTCGTGGAAGGGCGGGTCGTGAGAGGCGAGTTGGTGAGATCGGACTGGGTCGTTGATGGGACCCATGTAGTGTTTGGTGCCGGTTTGGATGGTGACGTGGCTGAGCCGCGATGAAGGAGAGGACTTGAGGACGTTGAGCACATTGGCTAACATGGTTCGGTTGAGGGTGACGTTGGCATCTTCGTCTTCGCGCAGCTGGAAGGTGACCCAGAAAACGTGGGTGAGCTCGTGGGAGATAGGGGTGAGCTTGGCACGCGTGTCTTCCACGTCGAGGGCGTCCAACGTGATGAAGTGGTGGAGGAGGGACGGAGGGAACCAGGTGGGAAGGGGACGCCGAGCGGCGCCATAAACTTTCCAGGGGCCGCCAAGACAATCAGGGTGGCTCAAGGCTTCGGCTAGGCTTAAGCCGGCCATGCCAGTGACGCCCACGATGAGAGCTGCAAAGTTGTGGGGGGTTTGTGCTTCCATGCTGGGAATTCAGGGGACAGCATAGAATGAGAGAGGATGATGGCTCTTTATTGAGGGAGCTTTGTTTCGTTCCGTCCTTAAATTTGCTTCCTTATATTCAACGATATTTTATATTTTAAACTCTGTCCTAATATATACATTTAATATTTAATATTTTTATTTTTAAGCAATTTGATCAGGAGAGATTTCTTAGTAACTTTTTTTTAAATTGTGTATTTTAAGTAATTAAATACAACCAAAATTCGTCGGCAGGTTACTACAAAATTCCTCTCATCCTCTGTTCCTTCTGGTCTGGTGGCAGATAGACGATGGACCACCTCTTGAGTTTTTCTTTGAATATAAAATAATATGCTAGTGATATGCAGAAGACAAATCACCTTTGGCCGAAAACGAAAAGTGGAAGACGAATCACCGTCCAAGTTAATCAATTCCTTGATATTTGAATAAAGTTGTAGGACTTTGCGTTAATCTAGCTCTTCTATGACATGATGGGGTAGGTTAATTAGTACAATCTATTCCTTGAAACGAATAAAATTGTGAGGCGGGGGACAGCTTATTGTTTGTCCCGTTGATAGTGCGACTCTTGGTCCACGATGTAGCAGTAATAAATATCTCTCACTTATCAAATTGATATTATATTGTATTATATTATATTAATATTTTAGATATAAATTTTAAAATAAATTAATAATTTAACTTTAAAAATTAATTTTTGTTTCAAATTGATTCTCAATTAAAAAAATTTTTAATTTAATATTGCAAAATTTTTAATTAAAATAATTCCTATGTTAAAATTATTAACGGTTACTTAATGAAGAGGCTGACGGAAGATTTGATGAACCATACCCAGCCGAGCCCCAATCCCTTGCGGGACACCTGGTGCAGTAATGTGCCTTTTTTTTTTTTCAAAAGGTTTTTAGGGTAAAAAAATATATAAGATATTTAAAAATTGTAATTAAAAAAATAATTTTTTTAAAATCATATTTCAATAATTTTGACTGTACATAATTAAAATTGAAGGGTAATTTTCTCCCCCGCAGGGATGCAAGCTGTGCCCGGCCATCCATCTCCACATAGCTCGAAACACTGAAGCTCAACAGCTGAGGTCGTATCTGCAAATCCAAAATGAAAAAAATCCCATCTTCCTAATGCTCGAAATACTAAAGCTAAATCCGTCTTCCCTTGATTGAAGCCATTTTGGGGTTCAATTATTATCACCTCTCAGCCACCTCAATTATTAAGGCATAGTCTTCGAAATAGCCAATGACATATTATATTGTGGTTCCATCATTTTGTGAATAATCGCTAAAATGGTTCCTCTTACAAAGCCAAATACTAATGTACGTATTTGATGAACCAATTAAAAGCGTAAATTCAAATTAAAATTGCCAGTTTTAAATTTAAAGAAATTTTACGGAAGATATTATAATTTATTTTTATTAATTTTTACGAGATATTAATATTTTCAATATATTTAAATATGTGAGAAAAAGATCCATCATGTTTGACTATATTGAATCATATAAACTATGTTTTGGAAGAGGTTTAACTAAATTGACTTAAAAATATTTATACCATAGAAAAATAAAAAAGGGCCCTTTTTTTATTTGCTTTTTAAAATATTGGTTCTTCTACGTTGTTTAAGGCTTCAGCCCCATGTGACTGGGAGTTTGATAAAACTTAGTTTGCACCAAATGACATGGTAATTTGATCCATATATTGGGATATTTTCAAGGTATGAATCTAATCTAATTTTATATGCAAAAATTGGAATGAAAAAGCAAATACACGTATTAATTGGAAGGAGTAGTGGGAGGAAGAAGAAGAGTGGAATAGAGGAGGTGATTCCAGGAGTCTGGAATGCCAGGAAGGCACCAATGGCTGCAGTCTTGTACATGCATCCTGGGAGTAGTAGGAGGAGGGCTTTGGGCTCTGTATAAGGAGGGATGTCCATCTTTTCTGTAGTCTGTCATTCTGGAGATGTTGACGTAAAACACTGGCGTCTTCATCTCTGCTATCACACTTTCAACTATTCTCATCGTCCATGGATATTCTCCAACATAGCTCTCATTCCTTATAGGCTCTCTCTCCCCATCACATTTCCCTCCTGACTTCCATTGCCCCCCTCTGCAAGTTATTCCTCCCATTTATATTTATACAATACAATCACTACTCCACTAGCAGCTACAACTTACATACATGTAAGAATAATGAAAATGGTGAAAACTTACAAATTGTTAAATAACATTTCATTAATTTTTTATAATCAAAATTTTAAATTGACTCTAAAAAATGAAATAACTGCAGCTTTTATAGTAAATATTACAGCTCAATTGTTTTATTTAATAATGTTTCTTGAAAAACTTAGTTCTTCATAGTTACTTGTCAATCTACCTACCTGTAGTGAGAAGCTGAAAATCCAGTAAAAAAGACCCTTGTACGCATGCTGTCAACTTTGGAATCCACCCATTTGGCCCAAGTTTTCAGTGCTTTGCTCATTGCTTCAGTCACATCTAGTCTGTTGTACACATGGCTTCCTTCTTGAAAGTAGTTTCTGCTGCAAGAAGGAAACAATGATAATACTGATTCAGTCTCCGTCGTTTATGATACATTTATCAATTAGTAGGAGAATTGAATTAATTCTTACCCATTGCTGGTCTTATGGTGATTCCACCAGTGACCCGTGTTGAATATGATAATATCAGCATCATGGTACTGAGACTTGGATGCCTGCATCATGTCAAGCCTCAGAGTTTCTCTATGAGGAGGCCCACCATTGAGACGTGAAGAATACTTCCATTCTTGAACAAGAAATGGTGATTTTATGAAGTCTATAGAGCATCCATACTCCTGCCATGATTCAAAATGTGAGGTGATATGAATCTGATTCGAATATCAGACATGTATGAAACAAAACAATTATCTAAGAAACAGGGGCGCTCGGACTTGTTTTGTATATGCATTAAACAGCTTTGTGCCTTGTGATAAGCAAATGAGAAATCAAACAGTAATAATTTAATCTGCTAGTGACTTACTTTAAATCTGAAAGAGTGAAAACCTTGAGTCCTGAACTCTCGCCGTGCTGAAACTTGAGAAATTTTGGTCTTATCCTTGAGAGATTCCCTCAACGCACACACCAGAGACTCCCACATGTTCCTGTTCAAGGAGTCCCCAACAAACACCATCCTCTTCCCTCTCAACATCCTCAGCATTTTCAACCCATCAAACCTATACATAATTAAGCAAGAAAATCAAATCAAGTAAGGTAGAATCAGAACTAATGAGACATTTATTTAGTTAATTAATTAAGACCTCGGAATGTGACATCCATGAGGCTTCCACCGATACTTGAGGTAGTCGGAATCTGGACGTCGATTCTTGAAGCAGTTGAAGGCGTCGTCGAGATAGGGGCACGACCCAGGTCGATAAAGGGGCTCGGCATCATGGTCCAGAACCCAAGTTCCATTAAAGATGTCGCAAGAAGCGAGCTCTCTGATCATTGGGGAGTCTTGTGCGTTTGATGAAGGGACAGGATCGCGGTTTCTTTCCGCCGCAGTAACAGAAGAGAAATCGTTGGAAGCAAGTAGAAAGCGAGAGGCGAGAATGACAGCGCTGGGTGTGGAGGAGGAGTGACCATAATCATAGTTGTATGATCTCGAGAGGAGGAGAAGAGAGAGAAGAAGGAAGACGGTTAGAATGTGGGTTCTTGGGCGAGAAAGAGGGTTCTGTAGAGTTCTTGGGAATTCCTTGAGAGTGAAGCCCGCCATTACAGATCCCAAAATGAATATTATCTTGATTGCATTACAAATTTGTACTCTATTTCATACACCAGCTTCACTAGAAAGAATTTTGAAACTCTGACGTTGAGAAAAACAGCGTTCTGTTTCTCCCTAATGGTGCTGATAATTACTTCCCATACTTAGAATTTTTTTCCTTCAACAACTAAGAGAGTTAGGCATTTAATAATTAATTATTAAGTAATTATGAAAATTACTATCTTATGAAATGCGGCATGAATAAACTAAAATTAATTTTAATAAGTTAAAATTATATTTATTTTAACTAAAATATCCTTATAACTATTATATAATATAATAAGTATTAAATTATATTTGATTAATGTAAAATACTCATTTTTAAAAGTTAGAAAATTGTAAAAACATCTGATAAAATAATAAATTATTAAAAAATAAGAATATGTCCAAAAATAATAATATTTTAAGACTAAGTAATTTAAAGATAATAATTTAATTTCAAGAATAATATTTATGTTAAATATATATTAATGAACTTAAAATTATCTTAAATCTAATAAAGTTTTAGAACAAATTAAATTTATGGTTGTTAACATAAAATAAATAACATTGAAATAGAAATTTAAAATAAAATTTTAAAATTAATAAAAAAAATTAATATTATTTTAGAGGGTATATTGGTGATCTCTTAGTTTTAAAAGATTATTTCAAAACAAAAGAGAAAAATATATGATTTAAGCATCTCTTCAAGAAAGAGAGACTAATTTATCTAAATATTTTGATTAAATTTTTTTTTTCAATGTCAATAAAATTATCATTTATAAGCAAAACAAAAATAAAAATGTAGTAGTATAAGATGAGAGACTATGTAAGAAGAACTGTTGTTGCACCTTTTTTTTATTAGTATAAATTTGATTTTTTTTCAAAGAAAACATTAGAATATAATCTTAAAAACACCCAATCAAAGTAAGAGAATGAGTCTTTAAAATTGTTCAAGCATGGAGAACATTTATATTTGACCAAAATATGAAAATATTCCTGTAATACAATAAAAAAAATCATATACAATGATAAATAATTATCATGTAGTAATAAGAGTCATAATAATTATATGACTTTTATACAGTTTGTGTGCATTTGTGAAAATCTCGCATCCGCAGCCCGTTCACATCTTATGTAACAACCACGTACAACACTACTGCTTATCCTTTATTGCAAACACAATTTAGAAACATGCGCCATAGTAATACAAACCAAAACAAACTCCACTTAAATCCTTTCAGTTATCGTAAGAGTCATCAAACATAATAAAGTACACATATCAAAGTGACAGGTCATTCGCCTCAATTTATGCCAATGTGAGAGCAATAAGACGCCCCATTATGATGAAACCAAGGATCCATAGAACTTGGTTGGTGGGCTCATGTGCACTGCTTTCTTCAGCCTGGACGTGCTTAGCCACATTGAAGTCTCCTGCATATATGAAGGCAACACATATTACCCAGTTCTTATCATTAATCTCTTATGATATTATATATATGCTAATTAATTAATGTAGTTAAGTAACCTCTTTCAGGGCCATAGCCACATCCAGCCTGAATTGTTTCCTTGATGTCCTTAATGGTTGCCCTGTTGGTAAATAAGAACTCACTGAAAATGTTATCGACGCAGTTCAGCACCAAGTTTGTCTCCGATAGACATGGCCCTTCACAGAACTCCTCAGTCTTCTCAGGAGGCACGTTCAGGTTCCCTTTCTCGTTCAATCTACTTGATTCTTCACAGCTACTGTAAACCTGTGATTTTCCCAGAATATTATGCTTAGACATTCTTAGAGATTAATTAGCATTTTACGTTATTTAAGGCCTGTGTGTATATAGATATCTGTAGTTTGGTCTTAAAAAATTAATAAATAATAGTCTTCAGAAAATAATAACATCAGCTTTTTCAAATTGTCGTTTCTCTTGCTCACTTAACAAAAAAATTAACATGCAATGAATATACTATTTTCATTAATTAATTTGTATAATTACTAATTCTCTAGAGTGAAAACTAAAGGAGATTAACAAATTAAACACTAAATAATGTTTTAAATAATAAACAAATTAAAGGAGAAACTGTATATTTTATTTTCTTGAACTAAGATCTAATTACAAAAATGACACTTGAATTTTAAAATGTAATAAAATACTTTTTGAATTCAAGAGTTTTGACTTAAGAGACATTCTTTGGAGTTAAATTTCAGGAGAACTTAATGTATTTATTTATCCTCCCATTTCCTCCAAACCCAGTTCCCTTCCAAGGCCTCATATCTCATTTGTTTATTAAAAAAAAAAAAGGAAAATTCCCTAAACACCAAACACTTGTAAATGATATTTTGTTACATTTTAAAATTTAATACCAATTTCATAATTAAACTTTGATATAAAGAGATTGCGTTTACTAAAATTCAAAATTTCATATATTAAAAACCACTGAAAAAAATTAAAGTAAATTAAGGATGTATATTTTGAAATTACTTTTCTTTCAATTTAGGCTTCTAAATATAGAACATTTCAATTTAGTCCCTAAAAATTATTCTTCATTTAATTTGGCCCTTTAAAAATAAAATTTTTTTATTTAATCTTTCAAATATTTTTTTCCAATTAAAATGGCTCTCTAGAAAGTATTTATGGTTCTTTACTACACTAAAATCTACTTTCTTTATATTAAAAATACTTAGGCAAATTCATATTATTAATTTACAATCCGATGCGATCCCATTTTATTCAACAGGAGACCATTTTGATTGCCAAAAAAGAGGAAATAATCTTTTAAAATTAAATCATCAATTTACTTAAAAAATTACGAATATGGCACTTACGTATTTATCATCGAAACAAGGCAAGGCTTTGGAGACAATTTGCCCAGGGTCATCTGCTCCAGCTCCGGCGGCACCGCCAAACCCAGCCCCACCACCACCAACTCCACCTCCAGCGGCACCACCAAACCCAGCCCCACCACCACCTGCTCCTGCTCCAGCTCCAGCTCCGGCGCCACCCAACCCGGCCCCACCCACCCCTGCAACTCCAGTCTGGGGTACCTCGTCATCATCAGCACTTGCTGTCAAAGGATTATTGATATATATCAGCAAAAATAAGAAACAAAGAACAAATTAATTAAACATAAACTTTTTGATACTTACGAAAGCTTTTAGAGAATAGAGAGACGCTAAGAAGAGCTAAAGCTAAAATCCAGTGTCTGGCACTCACTTGGAATGCCATCACAGATTGAACCTTGTCGATGCTTTCAATTCATGATAAAGAAAAGTATTGAACTGGAGCACATTATATAAGTAATTAAGTGTAGTGTTACCCCACGTTAGCAGTATGGTAGCTAGTTAGTTGCTGATTTCCACGTTAATTCAATTTAGAGCGACCAACAATATATTGCCCACCCAAACCATTTTGTTTATAATCTTAATCAATGTTGAAAAAAGAGCATGTCTTTGAATGCTGTTGACATGCTAGAATGGTCCAAAAGGTTATAAATATACCAACACACTGTAAAGTATGGTTGATGAAATTTGTTCGAAAAAGGGGAACCAGTTAGAGAATTTGCTGGGTAAAATTTGAGAAAGGCAATGAGACTGGAGACTAAGAAGGATGCGGCAGTTGAAGGGCAAGCCACCAACTTTCTCTCTTGAGTCCAATAAATCAAACCTAATTAAAGTTTTCACTTCTTTAATTATACTTTTCTTATGAGCTAGGGTCACATTTCTTATGGTGGAAAAATTATATATTTGTTTTAAAAAAAGAAATTATATTTTAAAATGTATGTGGAATGTGGATGCTAATGGATGGATCCACAATGTCAATGGGAGCTTTGGACCATAAGTTTAATTTCTGCCAATTAAGTAGTAAACATCGAACATGAAGCTATAGTTTAAATATTTGTCCAATATGATATCCATAAAAGTGCATTGTTATTAATCATAGACAATTAAGCAATTGATCCTGTTCTCACCTCGCCCATTCTGATAATAGATTTAAGAAAAAATTAATTATTTAGTCTTTATAATTTACATTAATTTTAATTTAGTCTTTTTATAGACATTTTAGTATTAGTTTTACGCTTTGCAAATATTAAAATGTTGCTTCCTACTATGTCACGAGTCATCAACCATCAATTACATGGCAGAGGTGTTAAACGGAGGTCCACGTGGCTACCAGATATTGTTATATATACATCTGAGAAGGCTCCAAGGTTTGGGCCTACTGGAAACACACGACAGAACTCAAACGCAAAAGAGGACAAGATGCAACATAAGGCAACGTTAAAATGCAAAAGAGATAAAATGCAGACGCACCTTCCGCTCTCTCTCAAACGTCAAATGCAGGCAGGGGAGTTAAGGTTTCTTTATTCTGCTCTTCATCTCTCCTCTTCAGCTTCTACCTCTCCTTTGCGATTTTGGCTGCTCATCAAGCAAATCAATCCGTCTTCAGCTCAGGTTGCTTGATGGGGTCACACAATTCAAGTTCCGGTTCAATTGGAAGGAGGGGAAGTATTAAGGATATCCGTAGTTAGGATTTTATATTTAACTTTCAGTTTGTAATCTCAGAAAATACCTTCCATATTTCTAGTCGTATACACATCAATGGATTGTAAACGGTGCTGCGCTTTCTATACTATCGTAACCCTATTCTCTCATATGGTATCAGAGCCAATTGCTCCCTCGAGCTTGATCCAAATGGCCAATCATTCTAATGCCACATCTACTCCCGCTATGACCATCAACGTTCCTAACAGAGATCATTAGTCGTCACTTATAGCCATTAACCAACCCATTTGCTCCCCCATTGAAACTCAACGCCACCAATTACCCTGCGTGGTAGGTCTTAGTTCCAATCCTTGCTTGTCGGCTACGATCTGATGGGGTTCATCGATAGCACAACTCCACCACCGAGTGTCACAGATCCAACCTTCACCCAATGGTACCGTCAGGATCAACTCCTTAAGCACGCGATCATCGCCTCTGTGGAGCCTTCTCTCACCAACACGATAGCTCGTGCCTCAAGTGCGCATCATGCATGGACTACACTCGCATCACTGTACACCAACACATCTCGGTCATGGGTTATGATACTCAAGGAATGTCTTCAGCAGAGCCAAAAGGGATCAAAGACCATCACTGAATATCCTTAACGGGAAGGGTATATTCCAAATGTGGTGACACAATAGCAACATTTACGACATGGACTCTAACTTCCTGGAAAAAGTTTTCTAAGGTGCCCAAACTACAAGGTCAGTGCGTATTTGTGATGTATTTGTGTGTATGGTTCCCTTCTGTAAAAGTTGTCATTTGTCCTACAGGAAGTTTTTGGCTTCATGTAAGGACCAAATGTGAGTTCTTGTTCTTAGTATTGCCTTTTGCTTGAGTATTTTCCCAGTTTTCAGACATTCAGGAAATATGTGAGAAAATAGGATGTAGGCTTTATAGTTGCTTATGACTAAGTTTTGATAGTCATGAATTATGTTTCTTATCAAGGTATGATGCTCTAGAAATAATTCGATGGAATTACTTACCTATTTTGGATTCTGGAAAAAGTTATTCTTCTTTGAAATAATTCTATGAAATTACTTACCTATTACAATGCACAGGAAAATTTTCCAATGGGCAAAAACGAGGCAACATATTTAAAAATTGGCAGCATTGTGTTCTGTCTAGATGTCTGCATTATAATTTTAAAGATATATGGTTCCTTTTTGTTGTCTCTACTTTCCTTAATTTTTTGTAAAATGGTAGGTGACTAACTATGTATTAGCTAGGCATTCTAACTCTTGCCTTACACTTATTATGCTTGTTTATGTAGAAAGCTTAGTGTTGTGGTTATTTTGATTGGCTGGATGGACCAATTCCCAAGCATACACTGGAGATGATAAAGGGATAGGAGAAGCTATAGGCAAAGGAACAAAATCTCGAATATTGCCATAGTAACATCTTGGGTGGGGACCTTAATTGTGCTTTAGCTTCTATGGAGGACCTCCAATGCCAATTCACTTAGGTTGTCATAGACCATAGAAAATCATGTGTTGTGCTATAGAAATTAAAGAGGATCCTTATGTTTATTGTACTGCGAGGATGGTTATGTTCATTGTGTATTTTACTATGGTACCAACTTACTTGCAATGCCAACTATATGTTATCTTTTGTTCTATACTTCCTTGTCTCAAGTTATTTTTTATCGTATACTTCCTTTTCTCATATATCTCACCTGGATAAATCAAATTTGCAAAAAAAAAGAAAAAGTTAGTGCAAAGTGGTACTAACAGTTGACTGTAGGTAATGATAAGTATGAATGTATCTACATTTTATCTGATTAAGATTGACATAGTACATTATATAAGATTTCTAGAAAAACACTAACAATGTTGTATAAGATTCCTAGAGAAACACTAACAACACAATTAAATGATGTATTACGAATAAGAGAGCAAGTATTGAAAAAGATTAACACTTTTTTCCAACAATATCATTGTGCACGGTATTTATTGCTAGTCTCAGTATTCCAGTAAAAAATAAGTCTTTGTTTTTAATGTAGGTATTTTATATATGTTTGATAAGTTTCTTCTATTTACTAGCACGCGTGCCATGCCATGCTCAAAAGCAACAAGGCACGAGTTAGATATATTGTAACAAGTTACACCTCCATTTAAATAAGTTAAATATATTGGCAAACAAGTTAGAGGTAGCCCTTCAAAAGTAGCAAATATACCATTTACACCTCCATTTAAAAGTAGAAATAATTAATAACATATTTTGTTTTTAGCATAACAACTTATGACAATAACAGCAACAGGACTTGACAACACTTGCAAAATTAAAAATGCAACATGACACAATATTAAAAATCAAACATGATGGAACAACCAAGTATAACTATTTGGTACATAAAACATAATGGGCCTATAAATACAGAATTTATAATGTCATAAACAATTTAAGAGCACAAAGTCAGAATTTATAATGTTATAAACAACGGGACCACAAAATCACAACCATAAAAGATAAACAATGGGACCACACATACAAAAATAAGTGTCTCACACATAGAGCACAAATTACATAGCAGTTCAAAAATACTTTAGTCTTTAAAAGCTGGCTATTTGACTATGGAGTTACATTTATAATGTTTAATGCTAGTTACTTGACTATGGGGTTACATTTATAGACTTTTGGGAACATGCAAGCTAACTTAAGTTGAAGGTTGCTTGCAAGTTCTCTTGTTGTGACCATAAGCACCATAAGAAGCACTTGGAGGCTCATGTTTGTTCTTCTAACCTTCTTAGGTTCTTTTCTTCTTAAGTTCTTTGGTCTTCCTAGTCTGTTATGATATTTTGAAGGTTCCACTAGCTCCAAACCTAGTTCCACCCATATGTTTTCTCCATTTGTTGGTGTTCAAAGGGAGAATGACATGTTGCATAAGATTAAGGCCTCAAGTACTCATGCACATAATCATGTGAATCACCTTTCTTAGCATATATGTAATCGACTGCGTACCTTTATGGTAATAATTTAGCAACATTAGTTTCTAATTCAAGCACTTTTCTTCATTACATAATGCTACCAACAAATTAGTCACATACTTGTAAGGTAATCTAGTTAGTCCACACCATCTACAAGAATAACTTTTTGTAATGGGATTGACCTTTAACTTGTGCGTGTAATGTGACACTTCAAATTTCATAACTTTAACCCATTTTGCTATCCACTTTCTTGATTCTTAAACTTCTTCGTCCAACCTTTTCCTTGGCTTCAAGCAAACAATCTCCTTACCTTTATACTTCTCTACTTTAATCATGTTTTTAACAAATCTTGTCATTATATAAGTTTAGATCCTTTCAAACATACTAATGATAGGAAGTTCTCGTACCTCCACAAGTCCCCCATTAAAGGACCCTAGTATATTATTCAAGATCATGTCACATCTTAAATATTCACCAAAATGAAATTTTGATCAACACGTGGGAGGAAAACTCACTAAATGGTCATGAGCTTCCCTTAAGACCCATTTCAGATTGGCCATCTTTTGTTGCCATGCCTAAACATAGACTGCTTTGGTTGCTTAAAGTTCTAAGTTTCTAACCATATTTGCTCGATATTGGTATACAAATGCCTAGCATAAAAATGATGTTTGACCTCTTGAAGAAGCTTATCAAATGTTGGAATTAACCCTTACAAACTAGAAAACTTAATGTGTAAATTAGCCAATGTGTGTGCAAACTAGAATAATAAAAAATATGAACCACAAAACTTACTTAGCTTTTGCTAATTAGAGATGAAAATCCTCATTTTCTCTATCATACTCCTAATGTCATTGAAAAGTTTTGTCAAAAACCATGTCCATAAATCTTTATTTTCCCTTCTTCAATAGCTATAACCAAGGGAAAATATTGGTCGTTAGGATCATTTATTATAGCCACAAGTAAGTCACCACCAAATGGCCCCTTGAGAAAGCATCTATCTAAACCAATAATTGGTCTACATATCACTAAAAGATCCTCTTCACGACATTTAAGTGTAGTATTCCCATTTTTTCATAAATTAGTAATGAAAGAATAAAGAAATATTAAATAATGAAAAATTTTTATCTTGATTAATCGATTGACTAAGGGAACCAATTGACTGTTCAATGTACCAGTCGACTAGGTAAACCCAACAGTTGACTGGTAAGGATAACTCCAAACAAAAAGGCCTATAATCCATTGGTCTCTCACATTAGTCAATGGGTTTAAGCCCATTAAAGAAAAAATACCTAATTTTTAGATATTTAAGGAAAATTTTAAAGATAATCTTAGAATAACTAGGACGCTTATAAATAATACAAAGATTATGAACAAATCAAGGACATTGTTAACTTCTTAAACATTTAAGTGAAACTTCAAGACAAATAAAAATAAGGGACAAAAGTTTAGGGATAGGACTTTAATATTTTTAGTAGGACTTAAATATAGTTTTCTTTGGGACTAAAATGTAATATCTCCCAAGAGAAAATTGTTAACTTTTTCCATTGAAAACTCAACCAAACGCCATGTGGAAAGTGTAGGAATTAAGGAAACATTCTAATAGTCCAAATTGAATTAGAGAAGTAAGACAATTGTTGATTTTTATAAAGTTGGTTTGAGTATATATCTCTGACAAATCTTTGACCATGTACGGATAATCATGGCAAATTAGAGATATGGAAGAAAGAGGAGAAAAAATAGGAGAAGGATGATCTAACCTTAGACAAAGCCATTGCCATTTTGCCTTTATACACCAACACATCACAACACACACATCAAGACCTTGCAAGAAAAGTGAGAGAAAGAGGGAAAAGGAGTTTGAAAGGAGGAATTCAAGGAAAAACAAGAATTGTGTCTTAGTCAAGGCGTCAAACTTTTAAGCTAAAGACACACCCTTATCTCTACACAGAAGTATAAATGCATTCATCATGTATCCCTATCATTTTTCTCTTCCAACATCAGCTTTTTTTATTTCTTCTCTCTCTATAAAGTAACTTATAGGATGAAATAGTTCACTTTAGTTTTAGCTTAATTTTTATGATGTTTGGTGGCATTTATAATATATTTTATGTCCTTTAATGTTTGGTGTGAAAGAAAGTGAAGATCAAATAGAAAATGAAGCAATAACAGGGAGTTATAGAAAACAAAGCATCATTGACTAGTGAACCATTTTGAAGCCAACAATCGATCAATTCTATAATTGTACAAGAAAGTTTGGTATTAAGTAGTAATAATTGATTAATTCTTAGGTATCAATTGATCAGCTTTAAGCCAGTTGACCAGGTGAAAGTATTAGTTCTCTAATATCTTTCAAAATAGAAGGATGCTTTTCTGAATCTAAATAGTCAATTGCTTTTTAAGTAAAGTTGATTAGGCTCAATGGATCAATTGACTATTACCCTAAAAGTAGTCGACCAATTTGAACCAGAAACACAAAATGCTAAAGTTTGGGATTTTTCATGCATATGAAGTTCCATTTTTTCATTCTTTTAAAACTTTCAAGCCTAAATATGAGAAATATTCAAGTTTTCTCTAAACATGGAAATTTGATCTTAACCCTATACATCAATGTTGATACTATAAAACTTTTCTAATGCATAAATGACCTAAGCATAGGAAACCTTAACATGGAACCTAGAAGAAGCCTAAAACATTACAAGATATAATAAGTCAAAAAAGAGGGTTCCATTAGAGACTTTATATAAAGACATTTTATGCATGCAAATACCTAGTTTCTCACTTCCGGTAATTCACTCCTTATATATTTCATGATTTTTAAAGCTTGTAATTAGTGGCAAATTTTTGGCATGATACATTACTATAATCATTAACATATGTATGATACATCACATGGCATATTTCATGAAAGGAAAGCATGCTACTGTAAATAATGTTAATACTATTGATTTGAAGGATAACCTCCTATATGGCCCAAGGGTCTAATAAAAAGGTCATAGAACTTAGATTGCAAGAAAAAGGTATGTAAATCCACTCTAACGAATGCTTTAACATGATACAATCTTTTTATTATGAAATATCATGGTACTAACTAATATTTTGATATATATGAGCAAAAGAATATAGCATTTTCTTGACGACACTAAAACCTAAGTTTCACATGAAATGGTATAAGATGCTTGGTAGGCTACTTAGTGATTGCAAAAAACCAAGGCTACTTTAGTGATATAGGACATTTAGTGTAGTGCTTATGAATATATTTTCTTATAATGCAATTAAGGATGAAATTGTTGGAAATTATGGGAGGCACACAGCGAAAACATTTAAAATTTTGATCCCAATTCCTACCAAGAATCCGCCAAAATCACTTAAATTGAATAGGTTCAGAGAATTACCTTTTTCTTCCGATTGAATTTGCTGTTTACTTTTATTTGGATCACAGAAACTGACCGCAGATCAGCTCCCTCTACTGGTATCCACACGAACGGGGTTCAGTAACTCAAAACAGTGTGCTAGCAATATGTTTGTACAGTTCGTACGACGTCCGTACAAATCCGTACGGCGTCCGTACGATATCTCTCTCTCTCTAAGGATTTTGGAGGTAGCTCTAGCTCTAGCTATATATTATTTTTCTGATATGGAAACTCCTATTTATAGACTAGAGTTTCAGGTATATTTAATTAATCAAAATTAATTAAATATATCTATTAGTTTAAATTCAAATCTATCCTATAGTTTAAATTTAAACTAACAATATTTAGAGCTTAATTTAAATTATCTGATTAGTTTAAATTTAAATCTATCTGATAGAATTAAATTTAAACCTATCTGATAGAATCAAATTTAAATTATCTGATTAGTTTAAATTTAAATCTATCTGATAGAATCAAATTTAAATTATCTGATTAGTTTAAATTTAAATCTATCTAATAAAATCAAATTTAAATTAATCCATATATATATATATAGAATATCAAATATAATATATATATATAATATTTTGAATTTATATATATATATATATATATAATTCCTCCATCCTAGATATTCATTGAATCTAGACACATTTCTGATTCAATGAATGTGGACATTTTAGCTCAAGTTAGTCCGTTCTTGTGTGCGACCCTGCAGGCCCATATGATGTTGGCAGTGGGCCAACTACACTGTTTGACCCACAAATCACAAGCGGCCGCTAGCAAGACATTGTGACTACCCAAATCATACGGGATCGGTGATCCGATGCAACCTATCTTATAACCCTATCATATCCCTTTTGTCACACGATATTTAGATCGAGTATGAGACATGGAAATGTCATTCTCAACTTGCTCAATCATAACTTTCTCGATCTTCGAGCAGACTGATATAAGATGGAACCCTTTCCATTTGAGCATGGCCATGCATTTCTCAGTCACACTCATTGAGGGGCCCAAAGATATCTCTCTATTAATTAGAGGGACAAATTCCATCTTGATCACTCATCTTCTTCTGCATGGATTCCATTATACTTGATCATAGTCTTTATAATCACCCGGTTAAAGGTGACATTAGACTACGCCAAAGTACAGTGTCCTTCATGTAGGAATCTATGGTGATCTCAGGTCCAAGGGATCAATGACACGGTTATATATGAGATAAACTTATGACCTAATCCATGTAGCTTATCTCATGACGGGTCTATCCAGCGTCTTGTTCCCTAGCACACGCCTATAATTTTGATTCATATTATCATACATGATTAACACTTAATTAATCAAAATCATACTAATCTTAATTCATCGTTGTTCCCACAAGGATGATTGATTAGGGACATTTTGGATAATTCAAAAATGATTTATCCATGGATATTATTATATATAAACATGCAAATAATATAATAATGTAATAAAAAAAAACTCTTATTTCGTAATAATAAATAATGTTCGCAATACAATGATTGGCCTAGGGCACAATCTCCAACAACTCCCACTTGCACTAGGTTCAATCATTAATGTCTCAAATACCCATTGACCTAATATGACGATCATGCTTAGCCTGTGCAAGCGGCTTAGTAAGAGGATCAGCAACATTGTCATCAGTTGGTATTTTGTATATCTTTATATCACCTTTATCAATGATTTCTCTGATAAGGTGATATCGCCTGAGTATGTGTTTTGTCCTTTGATGTGACCTAGGTTCTTTAGCCTGTGCTATTACACCATTGTTGTCACAGAACAAATCTATCGGATTTGAGATGGTAGGCACCACCCCTAGCTCAGTGATGAACTTTTTAATCCAAACAGCTTCCTTAGCTGCATCTGATGCTGCTAGGTACTCAGCTTCTGTTGTAGAATCAGCCACAGTGCTTTGCGTTGAACTCTTCCAACTTACTGCTCCACCATTCAAATAGAATACAAATCCTGATTGCGATCTAGAATTATTTTTGTCAAATTGAAAATTTACATTTTTGTAACCGTTTACAACAAGCTCGTCATCCAATCCTCCATACACCAAGAATACATCCTTAGTTCTTCTTAAGTACTTTAGGATATTCTTAACGGCAGTCCAGTGATTCTCACCTGGATCTGATTGAAATCTACTAGTCATACTCAAGGCATATGAGACATCTGGTCGAGTGCACAACATAGCATACATGATAGATCCAATAGCCGAGGCGTATGGAATCTTACTCATGCGCTCTCGCTCATCACGTGTACTAGGACACTGAGTCTTGCTGAGATTGATGCCATGAGACATAGGTACAAAACCCCTTTTTGAATCTTGCATACTAAATCTATGCAATACCTTGTTTATGTAGGTGCATTGACTTAAACCGATTAGCCTCTTGGATCTATCTCTATAGATCCTAATCCCAAGGATGTAATTGGCCTCGCCTAAGTCTTTCATTGAGAAACACTTTTCTAACCAAGACTTGACAATCTGCAAGGTAGGAATGTCATTTCCAATAAGTAGGATGTCATCAACATAAAGCACTAGAAATACAATTGTACTCCCACTAACCTTCTTGTAAACACAAGGTTCATCAATATTTTGGATAAAACCAAAATCTTTGACTACTTCATCAAAGCGATGATTCCAACTCTGAGATGCTTGCTTCAATCCATAAATGGATTTTTGAAGCTTGCAAACCTTCCCAGAATCCTCTGGACACATAAAACCTTCAGGTTGTGTCATATACACATCCTCAAGCAGCTTTCCATTAAGGAATGCTATTTTCCCGTCCATTTGCCAAATCTCATAATCATAGTATGCAGCACTGGCCAGAAGGATTCTGATTGATTTGATCATAGTGACTGGTGAAAAGGTTTTATCATAGTCTATACCATGTGTTTGTTTGAATCCTTTTACAACCAATCATGCCTTGAAGGTATGCACTTGGCCATCCATGTCAGTTTTCTTCTTGAAAACCCATTTGCACCCTATGGCTTTTATACCTTCAAGTGGGTCAATCAAGGTCCATACCTGATTGTCATACATGGATTGCATCTCAGACTTCATGGCTTCTAGCCATTTCTCAGAGTCTGATCCCATTATAGCCTCTTGATAGGTGGTTGGCTCATCTTGATCAATGAGCAACACATCACGATATCTTTGAGGCTGATGTCGTGTCCTATCAGACCTTCGTGGGCCTTGTGTTACTTGAGTAGGCTCAATAACTTGTTGTGAGTCTTTTCGATTTTCCATCTCAGGATCAATGCGATTTTGTGGCTCTTGAACTTCTTCAAGATGTATCTTACTCCCACTGGTTCTTTTAGAGATGAATTCTCTTTCTAAAAAGATACCATTTCGAGCAACAAACAATTTGTTCTCAGTGGGATTGTAGAAGTAGTATCCTTTAGTTTTCTTAGGATAACCCACAAAAAGACATTTTATAGATTTGGGTGCTAACTTATCTGAGGCCTGTTGTTTAACATATGCCTCGCATCCTCAAATCTTGAGAAAAGATATATTGGGCTTTTTCCCAGTCCATATCTCATATGGTGTCTTTTCAACCGTCTTAGATGGAACACGGTTTAGTATAAACGCAACTGTTTCTAATGCATAGCCCCAAAAGGATGGTGGAAGATCCGTTTAACTCATCATAGATCGAACCATATCTAATAAGGTTCGGTTCCTTCGTTCAGAAAAGCCATTCCATTGTGGTGTTCCTGGTGGGGTTAATTGTGAGACAATACCACAATTTCTAAGATGGTCAATAAACTCTTGGCTTAAATATTCACCACCTCAATCAGATCGAAGTGCTTTAATAGATTTGCCAAGCTGATTCTGTACTTCATTTTGAAATGTTTTAAACATTTCAAAAGTTTCAGATTTGTGTTTCATTAAATAGATGTAACCATATCTACTATAGTCATCTATAAAAGTAATGAAGTACAAGTAGCCTCCTCTAGCAATTGTACTTAGTGGACCACATACATCAGTATGTACTAGACCCAATAAGTCAGTAGCCCGCTCACTGTGTCCAGTGAAAGGTGCCTTAGTCATCTTTCCTAATATACAAGATTTGCATATGTCAAATGATTCAAAATCAAATGATTTCAGAAGTCCATCTTGATAGAGCTTTGAAATGCGTTTCTCATTTATGTGGCCTAGACGACAGTGACAGAGATAGGTCGGATTCAAGTCGTTAGTCTTGATTCTCTTGGTAGTTATGTTATAGACATCTTGATTATTGGGAGTATCAATATTTAAATAATAATGACCACCATGCAAATCACCATCCACATAAAAAATGTCATTACAATAAATAGAACATTTATTATTCCCAATAATTGAAAATAAAACCTTCTTTATCCAAATAAGAAAGTGAAACTATGTTTCTACTCAAAGCAGGAACATAATAGCAATTGTTCAAAATTAACAAAAGCCCATTGGGCAAAACTAATTCATAAATGCCTACGGCTAAAGCAGCAACTCTTGCTCTATTTCCAACTCGTAGGTCTATTTCGTCCTTTTTCAACTTCCTACTCCTTTTGAGACCCTGCACATTTGTACAAATGTGAGCTCCACATGCAGTATCTAATACCCACGTAGGAGAAATAGAAAGATTAATTTCTATAACATAGATACCTGAAGTAATAGCCCCGCTATTCTTCTTTTTCTTTAGATCTTTCAGGTAGAGCTTGCAGTTTCTCTTCCAATGACCAGGTTCATTGCAAAAGAAACAAACTCCTTCCTTGGGAGGCTTTGCTTTATTGGCTTCAGGCTTGGGTTTGGGTTTGTTTTGGTTCTTGAACTTATTGTTCAGGCTCTTTCCTTTGCCTTTGCCTTTCTTTTTCATTCCTTTACCTTTCTGAATCATTAAAACAGAGCTTGGATTTTTCTTAATATTTTGCTCGGCAGTTTTAAGCATCCCATGCAGTTCAGAAACAAATTTCTCCATGTTGTTCATATTGTAGTTCATGACAAACTGGTCATAACTTTCAGGGAGTGAGTTTAAGATCAAATCTGTAGATAACTCCTGACTTATGGGAAATCCGAGCCTCTCAAGGTGATCAAGGTAACCTTTCATCTTCAAAACATGAGTGCTAACTGATGCACCTTCAACCATTTTACAGGAATGTAAGGCCTTGGTGGTTTCAAACCTTTCCTGCCTTGCCTGTTGTTGGAACATTTCCTTGAGATGCACAATCATCTCATAAGCCTCCATAAGTTTTAGATCTCTTTGAAGTTCTGGGACCATGGTGGCTAACATCAGGCATCCCACATCCACAGAATCATTGAGATGCTTGGTGTGGGCATCCTTCTGTGCTCTTAGAGCATTGGCTACAGGTTCCTCAGGAATGGGTTCATCTAGGACATATAACTTTCTTTCCTGTTTGAGAACAATTCTCAAGTTTCTAAACTAGTTAAGAAAGTTTGTCCCATTGAGTTTGTCCTTCTCAAGGACGGATCGCAATGATAGTGCAGCAGAATTATTTGTCGACATTTTTCTACAACAGAATATGCAAAAATTAATAACTTTCCACTAAAAATAACCCTCAATTTAATTTAGTGGACTAAGACCCATATTTCACTTAATTATAAGTCTGCTTTGGCAAGACGCTTAAAATTAAGTTATTTAGGTAGGTAACTCGTTTACCAATTACATTACATGTAACTCTTAGATCTTTTATAGAATTTATTCATCACATGATTCGGCATGTTTAATCCTATCTAATGCCTTGAAACCCAACACTATTTTGATAGTTTCAATTAAGTCAAACCACTATGAAACTTATGAGTATCACCATTACCCAATCTGTCTTACTAAGATAACCTAAATGTATCCCACTTTGGTGGAACCTACAGTCAGGTGATCAAAGTCTTGACAGATGTTCATTAGTGGGTGGCATTATAACTTAAAATTTTATATGAGAGATTTTATTTCATTATTTCATTAAAACTAGTTGTCACACAATTATATACTACGATGGCATACATACATGCATATGATCTCATCATAAATCTTAAAATAAATGTGACACAATATGGTCCATCTATTCTATCTCCTCCCAAGCCAATGAGAGGATTCCTCTAAGATAAGATCTATATATATAAAGAGAAACCTTGTTTAAACATTCGAGGGGAGTGTGAGATGAGAAAAGAATGTACATTCAGAATGAATAGAGAGAGGCACGACACGCAGGTCGTATTTAAAAAATTACAAACCATAAGTATCCTAGGGCCATATCATGCACCATACCCATCCAAGCAAATCACAATACACATATTACAAACATCTCATTTAATATGAAAAGTTGTAAATTTAGTGAATTAATTTTAAAATAGATTGTGTTGTGCTAGGATTAGATAGCAATGGCGGATTCATTCAATGTATCACATACATAGCAAAACAAATTCGCATTGAAAATAGAATATAATCTGTACAAAATATATATATATATATATGTAACAGATTAATAATTATGTTCCCAATCACATTGAAAACTATACATATATCATATATATAAACGAGTTCATTAAAAGAATTTCTACGCTTAGATTTCATGCTTTTTTAAAATAATTTGATCAAATCAATATCGCATACATATCTTATATTAGCACATGCAAAAAAATTGATTATAAGATAAAATTCTTATAACACACAGGTATTCAATTTAAGCAATTATTGACGTGGCTCTGATACCACTGTTAGAAATTATGGGAGGCACACAGCGGAAACATTTAAAATTTTGATCTCAATTCCCACCAAGGATCCGCTAAAATCACTTAAACTGAATAGGTTTAGAGAATTACCTTTTTCTTCCAATTGAATTTGCTGTTTACTTTTATTTGGATCACAGGAACTGACCGCAGATCAGCTTCCTCTACTGGTATCCATACGAACGGGGTTCAGCAACTCAAAACAGTGTGCTAGCAATATGTTTGTACAATCCGTACGACGTCCGTACGATGTCTCTCTCTCTAAGGATTTTGGAGGTAGCTCTAGCTCTAGCTATATATTATTTTTCTGATATGGAAACTCCTATTTATAGACTAGAGTTTCAGGTATATTTAATTAATCAAAATTAATTAAATATATCTATTAGTTTAAATTCAAATCTATCCTATAATTTAAATTTAAACTAACAATATTTAGAGCTTAATTTAAATTATCTGATTAGTTTAAATTTAAATCTATCTGATAGAATTAAATTTAAATCTATCTGATAGAATCAAATTTAAATTATCTGATTTGTTTAAATTTAAATCTATCTGATAGAATCAAATTTAAATTAATCCATATATATATATATAGAATATCAAATATAATATATATATATATATATAAATAATTCCTCCATCTTAGATATTCATTGAATCTAGACACATTTCTGATTCAATGAATGTGGACATTTTAGCTCGAGTTGGTCCATTCTTGTGTGCGACCCTACAGGCCCATATGATGTTGGCAGTGGGCCAACTACATTGTTTGACCCACAAATCACAAGCGGCCTCTAGCAAGACCTTGTGACTACCCAAATCATACGGGATCGGTAATCCGATGCAACCTATCTTATAACCCTATCATATCCCTTTTGTCACACGATATTTAGATCGAGTATGAGACATGAAAATGTCATTCTCAACTTGCTCAATCATAACTTTCTCGATCTTCGAGCAGACTGATATAAGATGGAACCCTTTCCATTTGAGCATGGCCATGCATTTCTCAGTCACACTCATTGAGGGGCCCAAAGATATCTCTCTATTAATTAGAGGGACAAATTCCATCTTGATCACTCATCTTCTTCTGCATGGATTCCATTATACTTGATCATAGTCTTTATAATCACCCGGTTAAAGGTGACATTAGACTACGCCAAAGTACAGTGTCCTTCATGTAGGAATCTATGGTGATCTCAGGTCCAAGGGATCAATGACACGGTTATATATGAGATAAACTTATGACCTAATCCATGTAGCTTATCTCATGACGGGTCTATCCAGCGTCTTGTTCTCTAGCACACGCCTATAATTTTGATTTATATTATCATACATGATTAACACTTAATCAATCAAAATCATACTAATCTTAATTCATCGTTGTTCCCACAAGGATGATTGATTAGGGACATTTTGGATAATTCAAAAATGATTTATCCATGGATATTATTATATATAAACATGCAAATAATATAATAATGTAATAAAAAGAAAACTCTTATTTCGTAATAATAAATAATGTTCGCAATACAATGATTGGCCTAGGGCACAATCTCCAATAGAAATTATCTATGTTCTTTTGCAAAGAATGTAATGAAGAGATATAGAGATCAAGTCTTATATTGTTCATGCATGAAACAACATTTTTAGGATGATGTATTAGGAAATGATATTGCATGCATTTATGCTGTCAATATGCTTTATTTATATTTCATAAATGCTTCTTTTATATGTAAAAAGAAGGGGAGAGAGAAATGGTTTTCTACTCATGTGGTAATTAGACCATCACTTGTTTTCAAAAAAACCCTTTTGTGTTCTTAGTTAGAATTATAAATTCTCACTTAAATGGTGATGTGTTCAGATAACGAAAATGTCAACCACCCACTATGTGATTGAAGTAGAATGGGTTTATGTTAACATTTTAGTTTACATTAGCAACTATTCAGGATTTACTTGACATATGTTTAGTTGTGGACTCAAATGACACTCCACTTGTACCCCCAATCATACCACTAGTTGTTGGTAATTTTTTACATGTATATTAGTCACATAATAGTAAAAAAATAAATATAATATCGTTCTGATGAAAAAGGTTAATCAAGTATTAATTCTTTAATTATCCTTATTATCTATAAAAATAGAAAATTCAAATTGAAATAATTATTAACTAAGAAAAGAATACAACTAAAAAATAAATTACTAACTTTTGAATTTATGGAAAATTTTGAAATTTGGATTTCAATATTCATTTCTTGTAAATAAATAAGAATAATTCATGTAATTAGTATTTATCCTAATTAATAGTTGATTCTTTAATACATATATAATTTTCTCTTAAGATATATCATGTATATATATGTTAGTCCTTTGCCTACTTTCATAGTGATAGAATCTAACATAAAACTATTTACGAATTTTAGTGTACGCTTACATGTAACAGTTTGGCATGCATGGAAGTTAAAATTCTACTTAAAGAAGATCTATAGACTATAGAATTTAAACCTAAATCTATTAAGTTGGTAATCTCCTATAGCAATTCACATTTTTAATCTTCTTATTATAGATTAAAAATTCATAAAGAGTGACCAACAATTTGTAAATTATTATAATTTGATTGATAAATTAATTAAAATAAAAATAAATTACATGAATATTCTAATTTAAACGATATCCATAAACATCTCTATTTAAACCCTAGATTTAAAGGGTTTAGCTTCTCATAATGAAAAACCAAAAATAAAAAATTAAAAGAAAAAAATTCCATAACAAAGAAAAATAGATGTAAATGAAAAAAGAAAATTGTAGCAGAGTAATTTTTGGAGAGAATTCTAAATCCTAGTATCACAGCCATTCTTCAGCACCTTTCCTTAATTGTAGTGTGCTTCTTTAATTCTCTTTGTTTTCTTTATTATACTCTTTTGCTAGGATTTCCTACTTTTATTACAGTCCTTGATGTGTAAAAATTTTTCCCATTTTGTTTTTCTTGTATCTTTAGGAAGCTTCTTTTCTTTACTTATAAATAATTTTTTATTTTGATTTCTTAATTTTGACATTAGGTTTAGCCATTATATGTAAGACAAATTAGGCCTTCGATTAAGCACATGAGCTTGGTTTTCCTTGCATTTTCTTTCTCTTATAAGCATTCATCATATTCTTGCTAAAAAATATATAAAGTTAACACAACAACCCTTACTAACTTGATCAATAATTAGGATTAAAGTTTAATTAACATGCAAGAAATGTATCATATCATCAGCGTTTTAGACACCACCACTCTCCACTTAGTATCATTATGTAACTAATGATGTAGTGAAAACCTTATGACTAGCTTTATCAACTTTCTCAACTTTATCTTTGTCATTGTATTTCCTTACTATCATTAAATCAGATACTGAATGTGCTATCATTTGTATCTATCTTCCCAAAAGCAAGCATTTCTTTATTATTAACTTACACATCCTCTCTAGCTGACATCTCTTTATTAGTTGCATCAATCATGTCATGTTGAACAATTGCACATAATTATATATTTGATTAGTCAAACCAAAGTTGGAGGTAGTCTGCAAACCCTAGCAAAAGGTCAAGAATGCTGTATACTTCTGGCTAGTACTATTTGTATTTATACGTTTCAAAGGTTCCTTTTGAAATAGACTCTTATAAAAATTGATATCTATAAAACAAGTTGGACCAAACTAAAAAAATAATTTGAAAAACCAAAATTTAGCCTAAAATAAGATGAAAAAGTTGGGTTTTAACTTCCATACTAATAGGACCTTACTATTGGGCACTACTTTGATTCTTCTTCCATTACAACAAATTAGCATATACTTTGTTCTTCTTCTATTATAACATCTTATAAGAATAAAAAATAAAAATTATCAAATACTTTGATTCTTGTTCCATTATAACAAACTGGCAAATACCATGCATTAACCAATATAACAAAGGAAATTGCTACCACTATGCTTGTTGCCTAGGGACTAATGAATAGGAGATGTAAAAGCCGAGGTGGAAAAGATAAAGATGAGAATGAAGAAGCCTTAACTCCCTTGCTTATGTTTGGCATTTGAAAAAAAGTTAGAAAGAACCTTGCTTTTGTGTTTCATCTCCTCAATATTTTCAAATTGGCTTATGCTTTATGTTTTGTCCTCTTCTATTTTTTATCCTCTTTTGCATTTCAATTAAGCCCAAACCCTAATGTCTTTTACATTTCAACTAATCATATGTGGCTACCATGTAGACAACCATTTGACATTTCACTTATGCAATTGATGATGTTGATGACATGTGGCATGGGAAGAAGTAACATTTTAACATTTAAAAAGTGTAAGACTAACACTTAAGTGTTTGGAAAGTACAGGGACAATTTTGAAAATAAAATTATTGGAACCAAAATGAAAATTGATGTAAATTATAGAAATTAAACAATTAATTTTTCTTATTTTTAATTGCCCCAGTAAAAGTTGTTTTCCTTTGATCAACAAATTAAGAAATAAGTAATCAATAAATTTTGAGTCAATGATATTAAAGTTGTTTTTAATATTGTAAGTTTGACTTTAAATTCTAATAAAAATTAAGTCAATAGATTAAAGGAACATTAAAAGTGCACCCTAAGAATTCGAGATAGGAAATATAAGGGATAAAATATTTGAATTAATCTTTTTATTCTTAGGATAATAAGATGTGCTACTAATGTATGATTGACTTATTATGGAACATTGTGAATTAATCCTATCTGCGTTTGGATTGCCTACTCATCTCTGGGATGAGTAGGTTATGCTAATCGATTAAACACATTGTTTTGGTGCATTTAATCGTGGCCCTCCGCGTCATCAACGATCTTGTGCACTCGACATCAGTTGTTCATAATGCCCCCTAAATGCACCATTTCGATAAAGCAGAAAAGCAAAACACAAGTGTTGTTTAATTATTTTCTTCAACCAATTTCTTTTTCATTGAGGTGGGAAAGTACCATTGCCATTACAGAAAAGTTTCTCCTTCACGTCAAGTCTAAATTAGCATTCACAATGAAGCTTTGTTTTTTTGCAGCTTTTCAAAATGATCTCTAAATTTTGTTGCCATTACCAATTCATGGAGAAGCTTTTTTCCCTTTTTTGTTTTTTAAACTCATGGGTCGTTTAGAGGTTATTTGTTGCCATTAACTAGAATTTGAAGCTTGCATGTGATTGAGAATTTTTGGTTTGCCACTTGGTCAAAAAGTTTGTATGTTGCACTTGTTTATTTGATTCGTAGTACAATAAAATACTTAGTGGGATTGAAAAGGTAGTTTGTATTTTGCCACAAATTTGTATTTTGCAAACTTTAAATCGTGGTTCTTTCATTAAAGTTTGTGTTTTGCAAATTTTAAATCATGATTGTTTTAGTGTTGCATTAGGGTTGTTTCATTAAAGTACAGGAAAATACTTAATGGTGCATTGTAGTTGTTTCATTAGAGTTTGTATTTTGAAAACTTTAAATCATATGGTATGCAAATTAAGGCAAGTTTGTATTTTGCAAACTTTAAATTGTATAATATGAAGAAAAGCATTTATATAGTACTATTGAAGAAAAGCATTTATAAATATGATGAAAAGCATTCATAAACACACACCTATGCCTAATATCACAAACACAAACTTATATAGCACATCCAAAGTTTGAACCACTTCTCCATAGTTTGAAACGAGAGAGAGAGAGAGAGAGAGAGAGAGAGAGAGAGAACAAAAGAGATTTCAGCCAGAGATTTAGTGAAGAACAGATTAGAGAACACAACTGATCTGGCCAGCAAGAACAAAACAAAAAACATCATTGAACGAAGAAGATGGAGCCATGAATTCAGTGATGAGGATGGAGAGATTCAGCGCAGAAGATGAGCCATGGACACCGATTTAGAGTTAGTTTGCACAACTAGACAAAAGAGATCTGGCCAATTGACGTGGCACATGCAGGATCATCGATGACGTGGAGGGCCATGATGAAACGCACCAAAATAGCATGTTTAATCAATGAGCACAGCCGACTCATCTTGGAGATGAGCAAGTGATCCGAATGCATACCATATGCTCTCAATTCATTTGTTTGATATTTTATTTTGGCCTAAAAATTTAAGAAAGTATTTTGTTATGTTTTAAAATATATGTATTAACTTTGTAACTAAATTTTAATTCAAAAAATAAAATACAATTTCTTAAAAAATTAAATATACAATATAACTTTTCTAACTTTTTTACACGATAAACTTTTGTTGGTTAGGTTGTTGTAATGGGTTTGAATTTGCTTTGATAGAAATTAAAATGGAGAAAATTTTATTTTCTAAAATTTTCTCTAAAAAAAAGAAGAATAAATTACATATATATATTTTTTAATTTTTTTTTAAAATTACATATACTTCTTTTTTATTTTTAATATATATATAAATCTCTCTTAAAATAAAAAATTATCTTATATATTAATTTAATTTTAAATTTTTTATTAAAATATTCTCTAATAACTTAAATATATATTTTTTAAATAAAAATATTAAAATTAGATTAATGTTTAAGGTAACTTTTTGTTTAAAAATTTTTTTATATATTTTAAAAATAAAAAATAATATAATTTTAATAAAACTTTAAAAAAAATGTATAATTTATTATTAATAAGAAAAGAAAAGGAAAAGCAAACTACCGAAAATTACTGGTAGTTTTCATTTCCGTTGCCTCACTATGTCGTGTATTTTCGACATAGCATCCGGTTCCTATGAGACGGCTTCCATCTTCGAAACGACGACGAGTTTAACTTGACTCGCGCGGTTAAGCTTTGATCCTTCCTTCAACTCAAACTGAGCCCGTTCGCACAGAGAGAGCGAGAGAGACGCGTGGCTCGCGGGAACATCAATTGGAGCTTTGTGACACTGGCATTCCTCGCTGGAGAAGATGAAGATCAACGTAAATTCTGTCGCTCGCAAAGTCGAGGTTGACAATCGCATACCCCTCCGTTATTACTACCGGATTGCCGATAACCTCCTTAAACAGGTATCTTTGAAATTTCTTATCCAGTGTTTCTTTGATCCCCTCTTTTCGTTGTCGTGTTGAATTTGTTGTTTAATCGTCAATTAGTAGAGATATTAGGGTTTTTATTGTCTTTAGTTAGTGATTTTATCTCGAATTTTCTCGAAGCCGAGAAGAGAAACCCGTGATTTCTTAGTTGTACATATGTGAGAGGTCTTTTGTAATTACGGATAACAAATTCATATGCTAAAGAGCAATGGTAATCCTTTTATTCCTGCGTCTTGGGCAGGTGCCTAAAGTTTTCCTTGGTTGTTATGCAGTGATATCGATGTTAGTCTCTATTCTTTTTTTTAGTTTATATTTTATATCCTACCATTTATCGCCGCTGGTATAAGAGAAATTGAGCAGATTTTCAATAAGCTCAGGTTGGAGAGTGCCGAAACTTTGCTTCCTGCTTACTAGGATTGGACACCATTCAGATAAGTTTAAGGAACTTATATGGACTAATCAGCTTGTTCTAAGTCCAATGTAGGACCTAAAATAAAAAATAATAGGGACTTTGAAAATAATAGGATGATGGATTGATAAGGATGACAAAAACAATTGAAAGATGTGAACCAATTTATAAAACTAAGTAACATTTCCTGTCATAGCAATCATCTTTAACTAGCAAAATTAATAATTGCCTTCACAGCTGAGGGTAGACGAAGACTGAGTTAATCACCTCTAGTTAACTGCTGCTTATGATGAATAAGATTTATGCTTCGTAAACAAAAGCTTTTCATCTTCAAGCATGTCAAATTGTTGTAAATCTAGGTGTAATTTGTATCAAACAAGTCTGATGTGTCAAGATATGTCTAAGATGTGACCAAGGTATGTCCAAGCAGTCTCAGGTAAGATGCTTTCCTTGAATATTTTAAACATCTTTGTATTGACACATACAAACTGATGCTCAGAACTGGATGTAGGAACATTTTATGTTTGTCCCTTCCCTGATACATGACCTGGCACATCTTTGGGAGAAACTGTGCTAAACTCATTATGCCATCATACTTCATAAAGAGTTATAAGTAACATTTAGAATAACTTCAACTTTGACCTATGCATTTGGTGCTTGCTTTTGGGTCTTCACTATTTTCCTTGGTAATTTTACTGGTGTAATTGTTTTCTATCTTGCTATTAGGCTAGTATCTACCGGGAGGAGAACAATATAGTCGACTTGTATATCATACTTCTCAGATTTTCAAGGTAAAAAGATGAAAAATCCTTTGATTTCCATGGTTATGAACTGGTAAGATTGCAGTTAAATTGTGTTTAACCTTTTTTTTTTCCTTGACTGTACCTGATTTTTCCCTTTTAAGTTTGGTCTCTGAAACTATACCATTTCATCGAGATTACCAAGTTTTACTTCCTAAAGAAAGAACAGCATATAGAAAGGTGAGAAACTGCTACATTTGCCATTTTGTTGGGTGGATGTGTTTTATCTAACTTTTTATTTTTTTCAATACAATCTTATATTTGGTAATGATTCTATTTGCCTGTCATTCTACCATCACAGAGATTGCTAGCTGTATTGGATGAGCTTGAATCTTTGAAGCCAGAATTCAAACGTCAGGTTAATGAACTGAATGAGTTACATGGGAATGCCCAATTTCCTAAAGCTAATGACTCCAATAAGGCGTTGCACAGTTCAGTGACTTCATCTTTGGAATGGCCCACTGTCAATAATAGTTCTTACTTGAGCATGGATTTTAAAGAGGTAAGGACTTTGTGTAACATCTAGTCCCTTTGTAAACGTGAGAAACACAATGTTCAGTTTCTCCGTAAACGTCAGAAATAGGCCAAATATAAAAGGAAGTCCTCGAAATAGAAGGAATTAGGGCTATCAACCCGAGCCTCACCGCCTCTATAACCGGTTCGTTATCAAGCTAGAGGGTTCTACCTCTCATTTCATTCAGGCATAACTAGCTATCACCTTCATGCTGTTAGGCTCCAGGGTATAGCTTATAACTCAACCTCTGGCCTGAGGAAAATAACCTTTTAGGCTCTAATACTTTCCCTTATGAGAGAGAGAATTAGATAGTATTTTATAGCAGTAGCGCCCTAATTAAGAGCTAGTAATACAAGTTCCCTGGCTAAGAGAAAATTCAAAAGAATGAAATCGCTGAGAAAGCGAATAGAGCCAGAAAGACGGGAAAGAACAGAACTGGTAGCCAGAAAAGAAAAGAGGAAGAGGAAGTGTACCCCAAATTTCGAGGACGAAATTTATTTAAGGGGGGGAGAAATGTAACATCCGGTCCCTTCGTAAACGTGAGAAACACAATGTTCAGTTTCTCCGTAAACGTCAGAAATAGGCCAAATATAAAAAGAAGTCCTCGAAATAGAAGGAATTAGGGCCAACTGGCAGAACTCCACACACAAAGGGCAAGAAAAAGGAAGCAACCAAGATAGAAAAATCACCTTGATTCCAAGCTTTTCTCAAGAGCTCTCTTCCTTGCTTCAACCCTCTCCTTGAATTTCGAAATTTCCCCCTCAATTCTGGGCTCAAAACAGAACCAAACATCTCATTAGATCCATAGGAAGAGAGGAGGAAAGGAGGGGAAGAAGTTTAACAAGGCAAGGAGTAGGAAAAAGTGGCTAAAACTTACACTTTTCAAAGCTTCCTCTTCCTTCTTTGGCCTCCCCTCTTGTGCGCCACTCTCAGCCCTTCTTACTTCTGTTTTAACGTGTGAGAGAGTGGGAGAGGAGATCTGAGCAAAGGAGGGGCGTTTTTATAAGCTAGGGTTTCACTTAAAGCAACTTTTGCAAAGTAGTGATTCCAAAGGCAATTATTATGATTAAGAGCCTAAGGAATATGATGGAAAAGATGGATTTCAAAAAGGAGTTGAAACAAGCCCAAACGAACAAAACTATGAAGAGGGACTAAATTGCAAAGTGTAAAAGTTGCTTAAGTGAAACCCTAGCTTATAAAAACGCCCCTCCTTTGCTCAGATCTCCTCTCCCACTCTCTCACACGTTAAAACAGAAGTAAGAAGGGCTGAGAGTGGCGCACAAGAGGGGAGGCCAAGGAAGGAAGAGGAAGCTTTGAAAAGTGTAAGTTTTAGCCACTTTTTCCTACTCCTTGCCTTGTTAAACTTCTTCCCCTCCTTTCCTCCTCTCTTCCTATGGATTTAATGAGATGTTTGGTTCTGTTTTGAGCCCAGAACTGAGGGGGAAATTTCGAAATTCAAGGAGAGGGTTGAAGCAAGGAAGAGAGCTCTTGAGAAAAGCTTGGAATCAAGGTGATTTTTCTATCTTGGTTGCTTTCTTTTTCTTGCCCTTTGTGTGTGGAGTTCTGCCAGAACAGAACCATCTTGGGGGGAGGCTTTTTGTCTAGTAGAATCTATGGTGTTACACTTTGTGATGCTTTATTTTTGTCAGTTACTGGAGTACTACACAAGTTTCAATTTATTTGCTTGCCTGCCATCTTGTTTGATCAAGATACCATTTGAAGTGCTTAGAAAGATTTTATAATAGAGTTTTGATTTATATCCTTTTGAATTATCAAAATACATTTGTTATAGAGTTGTTTAATTCTCAAAACTTTAAACTTTTCTGCTTTGATTTGCTTGCATGTGGTTTATACCTATAAATTTTTCTTTTCTGGCTTAACATAGCTGCAGCCTGCTGGATTGGGTCCGCAATCTTCATGGAAATATAATAATAATAATGCTGCTCATAATTTATCTTCAAATTCCATGCCTATTGACAAGCAGTTTCAGAAACTGTAAGTTTCTTGTTCTAATTGTATGCTATTCTTTTGGACCATTTATATATGAGGCCTGTAAGTGAGAACTACATTTGTCTATGGCACCTCTTTGAGTTTTAGCCATTCCAGGACATCATTACTTTGCCTATCAAATTTGAATTTGGTTGGCTTGTGTTCAATGTTCTGACTCTTCTTTTTATCTTTATCTTTTTGTTGTTTTTATAACTAAGTAAATTTAATTTTGCATGTTTAACAGTTTACATTCCTGTGTCTGCCTCTCCCCACATTCCCCCTAAAGGAAAAAATAAAGAATAAATAGAGAAGTGAAATTTTTGAAGTTAGTATTTGATTTTGATAGTGTCGTCTGTTATAGTTTTGAAAAGAATTGTTATCTACTGCTTCTGTAAATCACTATAATAAATATTAATGCTTTATTTGCGCATTTTGGTTGCTTATATACACTCTTGCAACTCATAAATTCATTTCATTCTGCATGCCTTCAGTTCATACCTCCTCTTTGTTTTTCAGCAGCTTGTATCTTGTACTTGTGACTTGTGATTTGATTTAACAAATATTGAATTTTTTTTTCTGTTTTACCTTTAAGGTTTATTTACCAAAAAATATAGATAAGCGTATGCTTAATGATGGGATATGATAATTACTTGTGGGAATATTCAGATCTCTTAGTCTACCCCTTCCAAAGAAGGAGACTCTATCCAGACACTCATTTTTGGGACCAAATGGCCTTCGGGGCCAATGGCTTGGACCGAGTGCAGGAATAAAGGTACTATTACAGTGCGGCATTATAGTTTTGTGCAAATTAAGATATTGTATACTTTTAATAAAATATAGATATCATTTTGGATGTTTGCAGGTTCAATATCCAAGCAGTAGTGATTTGACTCCTGCTGAGGATTCAAGGTTAGGAACATCCATTCTTTCTTCGGACTGAAATTAGTATCCTTTTTTAATCATTCCTTATCTATTGGTATGGCTCTATGATTCTTACACTAGCCATCAGTGTACTTCCTTTATGGAAGTTCCCCCCTTCTCCTTTTTTCTCAATTGTTTTTCTTTAGAAAGCAATCATATTAGAAGAATATTCCGATGATCAAATGTTATTTTACAGTGTTTTATTCAGCTTTCTAACCTTCAAATATGACTGATTGTAAAATTGTAACACTTCTTATTTTTGTTGTTGATGCTGATAGTCTGAATCAGGCTGGACAATATGATCTTGTGGCAGTTAAAGAGGGTGATCCAGGAACAGTCATGTCCACAATGGATTCAGTGCTCTCCTTGGATGATGGAAGGTGGCTACGTCCTGCTGATGAGTCCTGTTCTCCTCTGGTGAATGAATCAGGGGAGAGTCCTTTCCAGTTGCTCAACATTAAGCAACCTTCTCCTCCTCCAGTTCTTGCGCAGGTGCAACCAGAATATGCCCCAATTCCCTCTTCAAGAGTTGCAGATCCAAGACCAGGACCGGCTAAGTCTTCTCAGGATTCTGCACTTGGTTCTGCTACATATCAACGCCTACATATTGTAAGCCTCATAATTTCTGTTAAAAAGTGTACATGTTTCTTTGTATCTCTTGGTCATTTAATATGACTTGGTCTCATTTGTGGTTAGTTTTACTAGGTTCTTATACTGGGTTGAAGTCATGTTGTAGTCATGTTGATTTCATATAATTCTGAGTTGCAGCCTGTTAAAATGATGGAAGATTTTTTGAGGTTGGCTCTGGAAAATACACAGAAGAACTTAGAGACGTGTGGTGTTCTTGCAGGGTCCCTGGTAAGAACAGTCAATTTTTATGTGTACTCTCATTTGTGTACTGTCATTTTCTAGGAAATATCTTGATTGTTAATGTTAATAGTTCCTTGTGCTTGCAATATGTGGGGCTGTAGAAAAACAGGGTTTTCCATATTACTACGCTTATAATCCCAAAGCAGGAGTCAACTTCAGACTCGGTAAGAAAACAATCATCTTTAAGTTCTTGCCTCAGTTTTTTAATCTACATTACTCTCCCTCTATCTCAATGTGATCTCATTCTTTACTATTTAATGCTGAAAAAGGTGCCTTTTATGTATATGGGCTATTCCATTTAGACCCATTCTGGTGAATAATAGAATGTTTAATACCACATTGACTCTATGATGCACAGATGTGGTGAGGTTTTGCATTTTTGGCAATTTACATTATTCATATCCGTGATTAACTCTCATAACTACTTTAGCAGAGGCATTGCTTTAAACTCTATTGCTACCATAGATCATATGAGAGAATCTTCCTCACTTACTCACAGACAACCAGTTCAGTCGTCTATTTTAGGGGACTTAATATTGGAAGTCCAATTATTGGAAACTAAATACTGCATATCATATGCTATAATTAAAAATAGGACTATTTGATTATTCAGTGCTTATTAATTTAAAATACGAGATTGGAAGGAATGCAGTTTTATCATGATTCATTAATATCTTATTCTAATTGTGTGTCTTTCACTGTTTAATATTATCTCTAGCTATTTTTCCATTCTATAATAATGCATCTAATTGCTTTTATTGTTCAGTGTCAAACATTAAATGAGGAAGAGATATTTGAAGTTCAAGACAGTTTATCACTTTTTCCTCTAGGCTGGATACATGTAAGCACTCCTTTAGCCTCAGTGGTGGAAGTTGTTTCTTATTTTTTTGGGTTTAGTTCTGTCAAAGAATATGTTCTTGTATCTATGAGGTGGCAACAAAGACTATACCATGTATATTTAGTATTGATTTCTCTGCTCTAAAGAACTCCTGAGGTTGTCGTTTATGACAAAAGTAGTGGCTTGTGAAACTCATCTTGCTTTTTTGCAGTCATGTTTATGGTAGTGAAGTTTATTTTATTTTATTTTATTTTTTACTTTACTGGCTTTTCTTTGTAATTGTAAGGTAGACCATCAGTTGAACTGTTTGCACCAAAATTTATATTCATAAGTAATTCATCTCATAGTCAGGAATCCTGATGCTGCTTTGAGCTTAACAAGAAAGCAAATAAAAGCATAGAATGCAACAGACGTGAGTTTAGTAAGAATAAGAGAATTGAAATGAAAGAATTTTTGGGGCATTAGAAAGAACTTTGAGATAATATATTTAACCCAAAAAATTAAAAAAATTGTATGTTTCTATTGAAATCTCTTGGATCTATTATCTTTGCATCATAGATGATCATTTCTGCCTTCTTATGTGTGAATCTGACTGTTAATTGCAGCCTGAGATCCCTTAACATGCTGATCTGTTGATAATTATGTGTATCAGTAGTTTTTATTCAATTGATAGGAACTTTTGAGAAAAGCAAGCTTCTGTTGCAAATTTTCTAGCATATTTTATGTTAGCATCCTATTTCTCTTCCCCTTCCCTTGGCCATTTCTTTCATCTTAAAGCTTTAAGTGTCATCTGTTTTGTGTTACTAATTTTTCATTTTGATTTCAGACGCACCCATCACAGACTTGTTTCATGTCATCAGTAGATCTCCACACACATTACTCATACCAGGTAACAAATGGCACTATAATTTTGTTCCTCCTGTCATTTTCGCATTGTAGGTTTAAATAAGTTTGTTTTTTGTTGCCCTACTATGGCAATAAGTTCTTTAGTTCTACTCTAACCTTTTGCAGTTCTTATAGCCATGCTGATGTTATACTTTGTGTTTTCTTTAATTCTTCTTCCTTTTTACCAAACCCCATCCTTTTCTTCTTCCCTCTCATATGATTTTTTTTTTTTTTTTTTAATGAGTCATTTGGATGGTAGGGTTCAAAGAGGGTTTCTTGGTTAATTTATCGGCCAGCCTAATGAATTAGTTGCTCTGCCACTAGCTAATTGATCCTCAGTTGTGGTGACATGATAGTGTTACAGCTTATCAAAAAGATGATGAGAAATTGATAGTAATATCTAAAGTGGATTTTAGTTAGCAGCTTCATGCAGAATTTTTATATATTATTGTGATTGTATCTTGCTGAAATGGTATATTTTATGCCTTTATTTTAGATCATGTTACCAGAGGCAATTGCAATTGTCATGGCCCCTACCGATACAAAAAGGTACATCTTTTTGTTTTTGCTTCCTTTCAAGTTAGCATGCCCATTGCACACCCTGAAATTAGTTAATGACCTATTTTGGCTAATATGATTGGCTGTTAAATTGTTCATGATATATAGCTAACAATTGACCAATAGTACAGATCTTATATTTACTCCCACTCTTGTCCAATAAACATATTTGGCCTTTTTATACCTAATCACATCAATAGAAAATTGATCAGAAAATGGTCTGTTTGTAGATTTTGGAATAGACATCATGTTGTGAGGAAGAGGTAAAGGAGAGAAGGAAAAATGAAACAGAGGACAATTGAACTTGGTAAACATGTATAAAATAAGGTATCTGATACCTTGATATTTAAGGTTTTTCTAATTTGGTATGATAATAAAATAAGACTAGTGACACAATTTAGTCCCTGAATGATATAGGTTTCAACTCCCAACAATTTATTCCCTTTAAAGGGGTAAGCTTAAAACTATACATGGGTTCAAAAAGGAGCACCTTGACTTGAATTTAAGGCCTATTCAAGTTCCTCGACCTCAGCCATTGGAGCTAATCCCTTTGTCGTTAATTGGTTCTTTTCTTTTTTTCTTTGTGTGTGTGTGTGTGTGTGTGTGTGTGTGTTCTGATCAGAGAAGTCTTTTCTTGGCAACTAATTGACCGTGAGGTATTTATCTCACAACAAATTACGATAAATAATATTGAAATGTTAAGAAATATTTTGTGAATCCTAGCAATTGGTTTCAGTAAGAATGTCTTTTACTGAAAAATAGAGAACTGAGCATTTAGATGCTAACATGTGACCTACTGATTGAGAAGTAACTTCTCAGTTGAGCTTAAGGAGTTATTTAAAGATTGTATGTATGCGGCAGTTGGACTTCAATTTGAAAGCACAATGCCTAATGTTACTACTATTGATCCCATTAGTTTCATTGAAAGTTCCAGTTTGGTCCCCTAATTCAAAAGCAGGCAATGTTGCCCTGCTATTTTCTAAAGCAATCTAATTTTACTGAATGTTAGGTAATAAAAAGCCAACAGGAGAATAAATTCAATATTACAGAGATGAGAATATTGTATTGGATGAGTGGACATACCAAACAAAATAAAATTACAAATGAATACATTAGAGAGAAAATTAGAGTCGCATTTACTGTGAAAAAGATAGTAGAATTGCATTTTAGATGGTTTGGACATGTGTGGAGAAGACTTATATAAGTCCTAATAAAAAAGGTAGATCAAATTGAGAGTGGCCTAATAATTAGAGGTAGAGGGAGACCATGAAAAACTATAGGCGAAATTATTAAAAAAGATTTAGACTTAAATGATTTATCTAAAGACATAATTTATGATAAAACTTTATGGCGTTATTTGATCCATGTGGCCAACCCTACGTAGTGGAAAAAAGCCTATTGTTGTTGTTGTTGTTGTTGTTGTTACATCATCCATCCAAAATTTAATGTCAAACCTCCGACTTAGATGCTATTTATTTAGATGGCACCATTAAATCCACACCCAGATTTAGGCTCCGTTTGGTTGGGTGTGTCGCAAAGGTATTTCCTTTACATAACTTGTGTAATGTCTATTATATCCTTATACTTATTATTCTATCCATTAAATCACTTTTTTAAAAGTAGGGGCAAAACAGTCATTTCTATCTCACCTACCCTTACCTATCTACATTTTACATTCCCTCCACAATTATATCTTCCAACCAAACAGAACATTAGTTTCCAATTAAGCAATCAAATCTTGGATGGAGAGGTAACAGAGGCAAAATTGGATTGTTTTAGAAATTAGGAAGATAACATTGCCTGTTCTGAAACTAGAGGGACCAAATTGAAACTTATATGAAATTAGAGGAACCAAAAGCATATTTAAGTCTTAAAATTATTTGGCAAAAGACCTCTTCTTTTTTTATTAAACATTACTGTCACTAATTAGAACTCTTTGCATTTGCTGTGGAGCCAGTCCGCATGGCATATTTCATCTGTCTGATCCAGGCGGTGTGTCACTAATTCGCAACTGTCAGCAACGTGGATTTCATCCCCATGAGGAGCCTTCTGATGGAAGCCCAATTTATGAGCACTGCTCTCATGTCTATATGAACTCCAACCTGAAGTTTGATGTTGTTGACCTTCGAGAGAGATGATTTCTCAAAAATTGTGGGCTTGCAGAAGAACATCGCTTCTGAGTTAAACAAGAACAGCATATGTTCTTATCTGACCACCATCTTGAAAATTGAACTTCTTCAAGCTGATTCTTTTGTATTTAGTAACTGAGTTAGAGAAAACCAATTGCTCATCTCGAGATTTTGTATTATACCAGTGAAATTGCAGAAGAAAGATGATTGTGTAAATAGGGGTCTTAATTTAGAGGTGAAGAAGTGAGAAGTGTAACAACTTTGATGTCACAAGATACTACAATTGGATGTGTGCCATCGGATACAGGGCTAATATTAAGGGGAATACTACCTTTGTATAGACATGTTCATGGTTATTAGTTCGCTCTTTGATTTTGTGTGTTTGGGGTGCTCACCTGATCGTAAGGAATAAGGAGTAAAACTAGCTGTCAATGGATCATTATTCATTTTTGTGATTCTTCATTGTTGAGATTAACATTGGAGTTATATGCAGTCCTAAATCCTGGAGCCAGGCCAGCCAAGGATGAAGTTATAATCAATGGTTGCTTGCAAATTTATCCTCGTTATGCTGATTTGGGGGTTGGGTTTTTTGTTTTCTTTTCTGTTTTCTGGGGGAGGGTGGGAGGGTTCTGAATAGAAGCTTCAATGGCGGAGCCTTCAATCAATTGGGTTCAAGTCCTCTGCATATCTCGAGGATGACTGCGCACATCAATCTAGACTATTCAAATTTTATATGGACGGTCTAGGTTTTATATTTTTATTTTTTTTATTAAAATAATTAATTTTTAAAAAATTTATAGTTAAAGGATATTTTTTTTATTTTTTATTTTTTAAAATAAAAAATATTTAAAAATCTGAAAAAAAAAAAATCAGATCTGGACCATCCAATTTGATCTGGTTTAGATCAGATGTACACAAAGAAGTGCAGGGTGAAGAAGTGCAGACAATTTGTTTCCCAATTAATTTGGGTGGAAAGCCTCAGGCCAATAGGGCTGTTCCTAACCCCGTCGGACATCTAACCCGTTCCTCACGCTTCTTAATTTAGCTATATGAATCACGAAGGGTCATTGTTCCCCTCTATTTATTCAATCCAAGAAGGTAAATATACAGACGGTTAAATCTACCATTTGTTCTTAAATTATAATAATAAAGTAATTCTCAAGATCGCTTTTGCCCCCTGATCAACTGTAAAAGAAATTCTCAAACAATATGACCGCTGCATAAATACAAAGTAAAAAAAAAAGGCAGATTATCTTCAATGTTCCTCAAACACCTGTTAGAGTATACTATTCTGTGTTCAAACTATCATTGCATAATGTATAAAGCTAACAATTAAGAGCTAACAAAATTTCAATTTTTGTTCTTGTTTTTTTTTTCTCAGAAAGGCAAATTCTCATTTTCCTACAAAAAATGACAAACATTCTTAGTAAAGACTTTAGGACAGAGTTACAAAATCCGATTGGAATTCTTGGAACATATTGTCATTCACTTGACTTTCATCTTCTACTACAAAAATTTTAGGAGACATTCTTCTGTGAGATTAGTTTAGATAGACTTGTTAATCAGTATTTGTCATACATAATTGAAGGGCCTCCATGAAAGTAGTAACTATCACACATTTGAAATAAAAAATTTAAGAAAAACGTGGTAATATGATCCTACTCAAAACCCAAATCCTTAGATCATTGTATAATTTTTATTTACATTTATTTTATTTATGTATCTCCCCGCGCATGCTTGAAAATTGAATTGGATGTCCCCTTGTCAGCCAATAAATCATCCCAGCGAAGCACCAAATTTATGAAGGGAAAAAAATATGTTGTATTTTTCTTTTAGTTTTACAATTCAAACCACTCAAACATAAGTGACGTGTGCATGTTGAATTAAAAGGGACACATCATTTTTCCCAATTGGTTGCAGTGCTTGTGTCCACATGTGCGGTTGATCCACGAAAAACCATTCACTATCAACTTTTTGTTTAATTTGCTTGGACTTGGGATCCATTGGGTTTCGCACAGCCATTACTACGACAGAGTAGTACGTAACGAAAGCGGGTGGAAAGGCACTATTCCTCTTTCCTCATTTAATGCTCTCATCCAACACTTGGCTACATAAATGCTACTTTAATCGAGGTGAGGAGACTACACATTGTTCACACTCTGGCATGACTCTTAAGTCTTCTTAGGTGGTTACTAGTGCTAGTATTAGCAGTTTAGCACAGCCATATCTCACACCGTATGTACACAGGCTTGGATTCGTATTTTTCTTTTTCCATTTTTAGGCCGGATACACAGGCTTGGATTCTTAAAACATACATGTGACCCAATTGAATATCTACCAAGAGTGAAGTGGCACTGATGTTGACATATTCATCAAGAAACTTGGATCACTCCAATAAACTTGCCATAAACTTCAAGGGAATTAGCTTAGTGATTGAAGAGCACATGTAAAATGTGATTAGAGGAATTGTTATACATTTAAAGTTTAGTTATGCTAATATTTTTTTTGAATTAATTGAAATGTGCACACATTGATTTGGATACCAATATAAGAAGAAATAAACAAATATAACATGCCACTATTAATGGAAAAATATTACAAGAAAAGGTAGATTGGATTACGAAACACTAGTATCATTCCCATGCTTGAATAATTTAGAGTAATTTTATGGAGAGTTTAACTTTTAAGAGATTGAGTCTTTCATCTTTTAAAATATACCGAGATTTTATATTAATAATTTCTTTGTTAAATTGTAAACCACCAAAAAAAAAAAAATTGAAGTAAGAATCTTGATATGCATTTGATCCTGTGGAAACTCAGCTTAGAATTCTCCAAATATTTAGATGCATCCCTTCACAAAGGAGCTAATCAAAATATATCTGTAAAATAATTTCACCACTTAACATATACTTCTTTAATGTATTCGAATTAACCCAATTTCCACCCCCAAATATAATGCAAACAGTGAACTTGAGAGATATCTCTTTCAAACGAAGGGACCGCGATAATACACCTCTGGTGCCAAAATTGGTATTTCTGACAAATTCGTGTGTGTGTGTGTGTGTGTGTGTGTGTGTGTGTGTGTGTGTGTGTGAGAGAGAGAGAGAGAGAGAGAGAGAGAGAGAGAGAGAGACGTTTCGTTACTTTAAGCCTTTTTTTTTAAAAAAAAAAAATATTATTAAAAAAAGTAGGAGATTGAAAGTGAGAAGTGATTATAACTGATTATTGAAAATGTAGACATCCATTCCTTTCCTACATTGGCAACCAAATACCACACGTCATTGTTTGTGTAGGCCACCTTGCCTATTTGCGCATATATTCAAAATTTCAAATCATAAGATATGGAAGCAAACCTAGTTAAAAAAGTTGGAGATGCAAACCTAAGAATATCTTTCTTTGGGGCCAACAAATATGCATTCTTAACCAAAGGTATATATGTCGTTTATGGCAACTTACGTAGGTTGAAGAATTTTAAGCATGAGGCTTCAATTAAAAATTTAGTCCAATTTTTTTTAAGTGATTATTTTACGATAAAATTATGATATGCGAATATATATATTTTAATGGTACTGCTAAATTAAACAAATTAGATCATTTATTCTTTTTTTTAACTGTATCTAAATGTTATCTTATTAAATTATCACCTGATCATTTATGCGTTTGGTCGGGTCAGCCTGATAGATATATTCCAACCGTAACTACAAATTAATGTTTCCATTCTGCGGTCTATGTATGACTCCTTAACAATTAAAACAAAATGATTTGTCTGCAATTTCTTTGGGTGTGATTTTGAGGTAGAGCTATGACACAGTCGTTATTGTTGACTACTGGGTAAATCGAAGTCCACGATCGATGTGGACAGAATAAAAATTCTTCTAATTAACAAACCATATTTAAACGCCCCAAAGCACTTGAATTAAACATGTTATGAGAACTTAATGATAATTTATTTTAACTATTATATAAATGTGGAAGGTTGAACTCTCATGTGTATAATAATTCTAGCTAAAACGAGTGACCATTAAAAAAAAAAAAAAAAAACCTTAACGTTACACCTTAAAGGTTAGATTCTCTCAAATGTAAAATTTATCAAGTATTTTTAAAATAAAAAAGAATATAATACAAAGTGTAAAAGTGTGTATATAATTGTTTCTTCTTTTTTTACTCACGCTTTCTATTGTTTCCATCTTTCTCGTATGTTAGAATTTAGAAATATTTTACACTTTAGATGATTTAAATCCTTTAAGCAAGCTAGTACTAAATTGATATACGAAGAAAAATTGACGTCACTTTTTATAAATTCAGGATATGTTTTCTTTCTGTTTAATTTATTTTAAATCTTTTAAGTTGAGAGAATTTAAAATTATAAAAGAAAAAAAAATTAGAAAACTTTGAAGGGTTAACTAAACTCCTCCATTCTCCTCTCTTATTTACCAAAAAAACTCCCAAATAAAAGGAGAAATTTATTGAAACCTCTCATTTCTTCTCCCATTTTTCTTATCCCCCATTCTTACATATCTTCAAGATTCGTCAAGAAGTAAAATCTAGATGTATAAAAAATTTTTGAAATTTTATTATTAAGTTCTATAATAAAAATATAACTGGATGAAAGTATTATTTTTTACTCATTAACAAAGTATTGACTCTTTCACAATTAAACAACTCTTTTGCATGTTATAATTTAATTAAAAAATTTTTGCAACAAATATTCAAAAAAACAGCGTAAAATTTTGTTGGAATAAGTTACAGAGGTGAAGTTAGATGAGAGGATTAAAGCAAGTGTATCCATGTAAAACAACAAAAGATCAAATAAGGGGGACTTATATTCTTCTCCCTCTGGAGCTTTTTCAGGGAGGAAATTGTTTTCGTACCATCCCTCTAAAGCTGGCATTGTTGCATATATATTCGTCTGCACACTACTCTAGAGTCAAGGACGGATTTAGGGTTGAGCTATTAGGAGATGAAAATTAAAAATAATTATCACGTTTATTTTAAGCTAAAAAGTATATATAACATATATTTTTATAATTTATTAAAGTTGAATACAATGTTCTTTCATATTATAAAATTTATCTATAATTGAGTTTATGTTAAAAATTTTAGCAATATTTTTTCAATAAAAGAAATCATACATTCTATAAAAGAATCATTATTTATCTTATTTCTAAGCTTATTTTTTACTATGTTCATAGATAAAAATAACGTCTCCCTTGTTGTAAGTTTTTCTTTTAAAAAATTTATTAATAGCTGTAAACTTCACCACAATAAATTTTTTTTTTTTATCATTAAAAAAAATACAACTTAGCAGCTACAATCAAATAATAATAGTCCTTAACTTTTCTTATTATGAGTTAATAATACAAGTTAACATCAAGAATCAAATAATCAAGTAACTAACAAGACCCAAAAAATATCTTGCTATTAGTCATATGAGTTTGATACTTACTTCTAGTAATGCTTTACTTCTCTTTTCATGACCAAATTGTTTCCTTTTTGTATTTATAGAAGTAAATAACAAACCTTAAAAAATTGAAAAACATAAAATAAAAATAAAAAATAAATATTATCACTTTTTTTTTAAATCTTAAGTCATCTCTACTAAAGTCTCTTAACTCTTTACAAAACATCTCTATAACTAAATTCAATATCTCAAAGCTGCGCATCACAGAACAAGCCATATACATTTGAAAAAAAAAAAAGGCTTTGGGGGAAGGGATCACATATAATAAAAGAAAATTTTGAAAACTGCCCCCCTCCCCAAAATACGTCCCTGTGTCCATTGATACCATGTCGTGCAAGTGATCTGTAGAAAAAATCACACTCATACATACTGTGAAGTATATGAAAGAAGATCACATTAGAGGGTTTCCCCTTGATGAGAAATGAGAAAAAGAAAAGAGAGAGAGAGAGAGAGAGAAATTTTTGGGTCCACATTAATTCACTCCACAGGTTTTCCAAGTTTGTCGTTTCCCCTCATTAATTCATTGTTCCTTTTGTTAGTTTTTCATTCATTTTTCAAATAAAGGGACCATGAGAGTATACCCATGTTTTGTCTGGGGCCAAAATTAGTGTGTGTGACAATTTAAGAAAAAAAAACTAAATTGGAAGTGCATATATATAAGTTACTTCAAACACTAACAATCATGGCACTAGTAACATATGACGGAATTTTTTTAATTCTTCATTCTCACACAACATAGATAACTGCGAATTGAGCCAACTTGTGTTAATTATTTGTGCCAAAATTATATCTACATATAAGAGGTGGAGAAGATGTTTTGGACATTTAAAAAACTTTAAAAAAAAAAATTAGAAAACAAGAGAGATTAAAGATGAGAAGTGATTATAATTGACTACTGAAAATATAGATATCAATTCCTTTCCTTAACCGATAACCACATACGACAGGTCATTGTTTGTCATGCCCGCGAAACCGATTAAGTGATATATTCATATCATAATAATGTCCATATATTTTGCCAATTACAGCGATCGACGTCGGAAAATATCAGATCAAATATTTATGAGTACGTGACACACTTTTTTTCGAAGGTATGGAAGCAAACATGGTTAAGTTGATGCATGCATCAATCTAGGAATATCTTTCTTTAGACCCAACAAAGATGCATTCTTATGACGTTTATGGCAACCTATATTTTGGGGCTTGTTGAAGAATTTTAGGCCTAAGGCCTTAGTTAAATATTTAGTTGAACTTAACCCTTCAAATGTTTTGTATTAGATTTTACAAATATATATATATATATATAATATGTGAATAAATTATTTTTTTTAACAAATTATACTGTTAAGGTAAAGAAAATATTTACTTGTTATTTTTAAAAGGAAAATATCAATAAATATTTTGCCTAATTATCTAGCATTTGGTCGGGTCAACCTGATAAATACAATCCCTTCCCTAACTCTCTCTCTCTCTCTCTCTCTCTCTCTCTCTCTCTCTCTCTATATATATATACATATATATTAACGTTTCTATAGTCAATGATTCCTTATAAAACAAAATAATTTGTCGGCAATTTTGTCTGACAGTTGTCGTCGGCAATTGGTTCACTATTGTCCTGTGCAAACGACATCCACAATCGATGTGGACAGAATATACACTCTTTCAATTAACAAACCTTATTTGAACGGTTTAACTATACTTCAAAATGTTGTAATTACAACTTAATTATACAAATATCACACATATATAAATAATTTACACATTTTTTTAATTATTATGTAAACATGGAAGGTTGAACTCTCATGTATATGTTTGAAAAGGTGTCACTAATAATTATAAAACGGTATTCAAAATGACACCCCAAAAAATAAAAAACCGATACATAAAGAATGTTCAATGTTGGTTTCCCGATATATCAGTGCCGAATTTTCACATATAAATTGTAAGGGAATTAACTCAGTAATGATTTTTTTTCTTCGATTCTTCCAATAATATTTTGAAAGTAAAATTTCAAAAACATAAGCTTTTTTTGAAAATATTTACAGTTCAGTTTTTCAATAGAAATATAAGATATAAAAAAATTTGTTTCCCGCGCCAATGGATCTCTTTCAAATTTATCAGCACTTTAACATGTTATAAGTTAATTGTCGATATTCTTTTTTTTTTTTTTTTTGGTTCGCCTTTTGCAGCCTTGTCAGTGTGAGAAATTGATTTTGCACTACATATCACTCCAAAGCTGTCATTGTTGCATATTTTTTCTGCACTCTGCAATGCAGTGATACTATGTATCAGTAAAAAAACAAAATCGTACTGATACTTGAGGATGAAGATATATACCCATTAGTATCCCACGGAGAAATGAAAAAAGAAAAAAAGAAACATTTCTGTCCACAAGTTTTTTCCAAGCTTGGTCTTTTTCCACATCATTCATTGTTTCTCTTTTTAGTTTTTCATTCAATTTCCTTGGCTAGGAATCCTTGCCTTTCTCAATCAACAATAACAATCCCCTTACCAGCTGCCTTCTGGGGTATATATGACAAGTTTCACTCAAGTTTAGGTTAGGTTTATTTGAACGTTCTTCACCTTGCTCACTACTTACCGTGCATTTGAACTCCTTCCTTCATTATCACTTTTGGGTTTGGATTATCTTTATTTTCTTTTTTATTTTATTTTTTCATTAATTTTATGGAGAGATAGATACAAAATTAATATATAAAATCTATTACTTAAATAGGTCCCATACAGTTAAATAAGATTTATAACTTGAACAAATCTTACACCTATTATGTATTTATCTCTTTTTAAATTTAACAGCAAGTAAAGAGAACTAACCTTCAAACTTTTAGGTTATCAATCACAAATTGATCCTCAATTCTAACTGCATATAAATTCTTGTTTGCTAGGCTGTTTCAGTTAGAAATATAAAAATATCAAACTTCAAAACATGCACACATGAAAAAAGAACAGAAAAAGAGCACGTAAGAGTGGATAGAAGGAGGAATAAAGAATAAAATTGAATATATGGATGCTGTGAAAACCAATATATTACACTATTTATTACTCTGTCAGCGTCTGACTCACACAGGAATGACAAGGCTTGTAATCCCATAACCTTTAACAAACGTGTAAGTTGATCATGTGGTGGCAAAGAGGGAGACGTGGCTCTAGTATAAGGCGTACAGGTTAAAAGTGTTGTACTGTAACCTTAAAAATCCTACCCTTTTTCTGACAACAATATTCAGTCCTACTGATAGTTTTTATTTAATTCTCCATCAGTAATTACCGTCATGAGAGAACTTTATTTTGTTTTTCTTACAAGTAATTGATGTCTACGTCGTAGCACCCACGCCCACTATATATAATGCTACAGTGAAGAAGCAGACCATGCAAGGCCTTTTCATTGATAAATAGTTCTACTTCTACCTAGCTCCACAACGACCCCTATTCCTAGTAGTAATTCTCTGAGAGTGCAATATGTCCCCAGTTCAAGAAACAATAAGATCATCATCAAAGAAAGTATCAACGGGAAGAGCACCTTGCTGCGACAAAGTGGGTTTGAAAAAAGGAAGATGGACCGCTGAAGAGGACAAAATCTTGACCGACTACATCCAACAAAATGGTGAAGGCTCTTGGAGGTCCTTGCCAAAAAATGCAGGTACATATTTCTCAAGTTATCTCTCTCAGCTTGAAGGATTTGAGTTCAGATCCCAGTTGAAAAGCTATATATATATATATATATATATTAACATATGGTATATAGAACATATCTATATATAGATTTTAGATATGTGTGTGACTTTGTTAATTATTTAATTTGAAGGGTTATTGAGGTGTGGGAAGAGTTGCAGACTGAGATGGATCAACTATTTGAGAGCAGACGTGAAGAGAGGAAACATTACTCCTCAGGAAGAAGCTATCATTGTGAAGCTTCATGCTGCTCTTGGTAATAGGTGAGCTTTTCGTTTATAAATTCCAAAACTATAAAACCTTCAGCTAATTCAGCTTAGAGGAGATCATAAATTGTGAAACCAAAATAATATTGAAGAATTACATTTAAGTTTAGGAAGTCGACAAGGGGAGACCACAATTGAGAAATGTCCTATTTTAATGTTTTTGAAGCTATGGGATCAAAACCTGAGACGGTTGGTGGTTACTTCCCTTCTTCCCCACGAACCATACCAATTGAAAAATTATAACGGTAAAATATATACATACTTATATATATATATATTGGTACGTATTCTCATAATAGAGAGACAAGTAAACTTTTAATGGATACTACTTATAATTCCTTGCTATTAATTTGTTAAACCTTAGACCCATTTTAGTGTCATCAAATGTAATGGAGAATTCACCTCATTAGCTCCTTAATTACTGTTCGACAAAGAATTGAAAAAAAAAATCTTCTTAAAAATGAAACATGTATAACTTGTTTAATTGTTAATTTTCCCATCTACAACAAACTAACTCTTAATTGTTATCAAATTTCTTGCCAATGTAATTGTGAAAAAAGAGTATGATGGAGATAACTCGCCAATATAATTACAGCCACAGGCATTTCAATTAAAAACAAAAAATGTCATCCAATTAAACTTATTCAAAAGGATCATCTATTAACACTGCATGTGGTTAACTATATTACAGAGCTCGACTCTCCATGAGCTGATAGTTTTCTTATTTCTCTTTTTCTTAAACCTAAGTCTTTAAAATTGAAAATTGAGGTGAGCTATATAGTTGAAATCAATACAAATTATAATATAATTGCCTCCCAGCAAGCTTTCAGAAATTCATAGTGTGGGTAATTGTAACTGCAGGATTTCAAGTACATTTTTGTTTTTGTTTTTTTTTCATGAAATAAAAGTCACAAATGATAACATGGGATGCGACAATAGTTTTTCCACTTTTTCTTACATAGAGTACCATGTAATATCTAATCAGGGTGAGGGCGTACTACAACCGTTATACCTGCAATTTTACCCTAATTGGCCCTACTCCCCTGCCATGCTCTCACGACCCATTGACTCATTCAAAGTTCATATGATTGTGCACTAGCTTGTCGCTTTGTGGTAAAACATTGTTCATATTGTTCCCCTTCCTTTCGCTTTCTTATCTATCAATTGTTACAATTAATGTTGTCGGGGCCAAATAAATGTATATTTTCATTCTAGCTAAAAACATATATTATTCCTTTGTCCTATTCCTTTCAATTAAGATTTTGTTATAAATTTAGTAAATTAATTTTAAAATATAATAAAGTATCTATTGTTCTTTGAAAAAATACCAAACACCCTCACATTAAATGAGATTGACTGTATTTTTCGTTAAAAAATAAATTATTTTTTTTATATTTTAACATTGATATACTAACCTTACAATGTGCCTATATTCGAAGGATAAGATGTATTTTTTTCATATAAAAAATTATGTAATTAAGTTATTGTGATGATGACTACTAACTCGGTACAATTTCTTGAAAAAGGAGGTTTTGGCCTTTTAGAAGGACTTGTCCTATCTTCTCTAATTAACATTTGCTCGGATTAAGTAATTTGTCTTTATCCTTCTTGACATAATTTTTTCTGAAATTATCATTTTTCATTTTTTGTCCGCGATCTGTTGGTAAGAATGAAATAATTTGGATTCATCATAATCTTTTCCTTGTCTCAGAAATTTTTTTTTTCCTATTCTCATTTTAATTAATAAAAATTTGAATCTTTTGACCAAAAAAAGTCATCTCTTTGTGATGGGGAAGTATTTTACCCTAACTATAATTCACAAACAATTGATTTTTGGGTTTTTCTCTTGAATTGTTTCGTTAATTTTTGTAGGTGGTCTATAATAGCTGGGCATTTACCAGGAAGAACAGATAATGAGATAAAGAACTATTGGAACTCTCATTTGAGGAGAAAAATCTACTGCTTCATGAGACCCTCAAACTCAAACGACTCCCTCCCACCCATTGACATGGCTGCTCTAAACGCAGCTGCTTCATCCAAGCGAGGAAGAGGTGGTCGAGGCAGGCCAACTCAGCCACCCATGCAAGAGGAGGATAAGAACAATATTGCAAACCCACGGGAAGCTGAGGAAATTTCGATGATGGGTTCTAGATCTTGGAGCCTAAATCACCAAGAAGAGGCCATTGATGGCATTGGTTTGGATGCATATTGTGAGATGAGTAGTGATTATATAAATGGCACAGCAGCATTATGCCCTAACATGGATGAAGAAGTTGAGGCCTTGGGCCCATATCAATGGCTAGATGATGAAATAATGAAACTTAATTACATGTTTGAAAGAGGGATGCTTGTAAAACCAAGTGGGAATACAACTAATTATGAGGAGCTTAGTGGAAATAGCAGTATGGGAAGAGAATATGACCGTGGAGTGGCGGGTGGTAATAAGGAGATAAATATGGAAACAAATGAGGATAGTAAAAGTGGTGTTTGGAGCTCAGTATCAAATTACGCATGTGGAGAGTGGTATAATAATAATAATAATAATAATGATACTATCTGTTCATCATCAGTGAATTCTGTCTATGATGATCAATGGGTTGATTGGGATGTTTCAGCTAGTGTCCAATTCCATAATCAATGGGACCTGCAGTGTGAAGAAAACCAGATGATGACTTGTTTGTGGGATACTACTGCAAATGGTGAAGTAAACTTCCACTGAGTTGCGTAGATGTGGAGGAATATGAGTCTTTAGGGTATATAGTATTCTAGTTTTTTCTGCTTCATAGGATCTGGTAGCTGCAAAGTTGATCCTTCAAAGAAAAAAATTCCGGATGGGCAATATATGGTAAGGGAAAAGCATATTTCAATGTGTTTACAAAGTATCGTTAGTTTCTCTAATCTAATAACAAAGCTACTAAGATTTCAAAGTTCTTCAGATATTCTCTTCTGAAAAAGGAGTACATAAGAGTGCAATTTCTTTTTGGCCTTACGGTTCCAAAAACGCTTTACATTCATTACAACCTTAATTTGCCCCTTTACTGTTCTTCATTTTCATTTAATTCATTATATCCTGCGAGTCTGTGTACGAAAGCAACCTTAGGCTCATCATGACTCATATGGGGCCTCTCTTTTAATGATTTTTTGATTTAATGATGCAAAAGGAAACGACTGTAATATTGTGGTTGAAATCCCTTGGGTCTCTTGAAAGTGTCAATGTAAGAGATCTTACCGGCAGATTGAGACTTTCAAAATGGAGTGACGCCCATCTGATATCTAGTTATTAGATTAAAACTAGAAATTGTTAGGTTGGTAATGTTGACAAATCTAGATCCCCAAGTATTTCTCCAAACATGGGTTGTCCAAATTAAATCCAGATGATTTAGATTTGATATTTGATATTTTATTTTTTTAATTTAAATTCTTATTATTTTTAAAATTAACAGTTAAAAAGTTATTTTTATTCTATCTTTTCAAATGAAAAAAATTAAAAATATCAAATCTGGATCGTTCAAATTTAATTTAAATGATTTTAGTCCAAATGAGCAGGGAATGATTGAAAATAAAAAATAAAAAAAAAGAGAGAGATCCGGGTTCAACGTAGACTAGACCAATAAAAAGTATTTATATATGGAGAAATCCGAGGTGGGTTTCATTTGAAATTTATTTGATACTCCTGCTCTGATATGAACTAAGAAAAAGGAGGTCCTTCAGCCAAGATAATTCAAAAGGAAGAATGACTGATAGGTTGGATAAAGGATTTCTAGATGGCACTTTAGGGGAAATTGTTGTCAATAATTAATTAATATTCTGCTGAACCATTGTTCTGGTAATTGTATAAATAAGAGAATGAGTAGTTATGGAGGAGTTCTCAACGATTTATAAGAAGAAACACAAAGCGCTAATTAAAGTTTTTATTTCTTTCTTTCAATAAGACATATGCCTTTCTTTATTGTACTTGTACCTACTTCTTTCTCTATTTATTTATTTATTCTGCTATTCTGTTCTCATAGCTAAACATGATTCAAAATTAAGAATGGTGGTTCTTTGCAAGGAAATCCTGGGAATGCTATACAAGGTGGCTTTACAAAGACAACATGTGTAGACTATGCATTCATAATACACCTGGCGCAAGGCAAGTGAAAAAACTACTAAATCTCAATGGTTATTGATTTAACGGTCAGGATACTATTCAAATTGCGCGTAACGGTTACTAATTAATATTAGTCACACGAGTGTGATAGACTGTGCACTTATAATACATCTAGTGCAAGGCAAGTGAGAGAACTACTAAATCTTAATGGTTATTGAATTTAAAGGTTAGGTTATTGTTCAAGTAACGTGCAACAGTTACTAATCAGTATTTGCCACACATAATTCAAGAAGCTCCGTTACATAAAAGTTTAGTTTTATATTATTGACTCTTACTCATTTGTAAATGAAGTTCATGAATGAATTAATAAATTGAGTTCACCCAAGAAAAATTGCTGCTTGATTGAATAAGAGTGGCCACCGGACTGTCTGTTGTACGATTCTGGGTTTACAGCTACAATGGTTGATACAAGGAAAATCAAGATATCGATCCCTCAAGGATAAATGACAGTTAAGCAACAGTTATATGGTGGGGGGGGGGGGGGGGGGGCCGGGAGATGATTAATGTGATCTATATATAGACTTTATGATCCAATTCCAGATAATACCAAAAATCTTAATCACACACCCCACTGAGTAGGGGTTAAATACAGAAAGGAAACATCATTTAGATGTTTTAGTGCAAGATTTCAACAACAACATCATTAACCAAAGAATCAAATATTTGATCCTCAACCTCTGCTCCTAGTTCAAAAGCATCAACATCAAAATCTAGCCATCTTCCATACTGGCTGCTCATGTCCTTTTCTACAAGTTCATCAACCATTGAATCCCCCATGCCTCCCCAACCAGAAATCTCCTTGTGCACTTCCTCTGCCAACCATTCATTCTTTCTCACCATTGTAACCCCTTTGGCCCACATTTTGTACCCCCCATGTGCATAACGCCCGCATGTTATGTCCATATATTCACTCACGCAATCAAATATAACTTTCCTGCTTATCCTAGACTCACCATCATCACTCTCAAACCTTTCTTTCCTACTTTCCAACTGATTGAATAGATGGCAGTTCACAATCTCTCGTGCTCGACCAGGAGCAAAGTCCATAAACATCAGTTCCACATTACACAATATTTCTTTCACATAGTCCAGTTCCCATGTACTCGATCTTCCAAACTTCATCATAGAAAATGTGCCTGTGTGCTTCTTTACTATGGTTCCAGTTGATGTTGAAGAAGCTGAATCTGACAACTCAGTATCAGCTTCAGCAGGATAAAACTTCCTTGAAGAGTTCAAGTCAAGAACTTCCTGAGTTTGCACGGATGAGCACAACTTGCTCTCTGAAAGTAGATACAGCAAACATTAGGTACTGATTAGTCATGTCATAGCCAAGTTCAATAAAGATGATTAAGTGCCCTACAGGCATATAATAAAGGTGCCGCTTTTACCTCCTGTGCTATTAATAGCATCTGTGCTGACTAGAGATTCACAACTTTCAGTTGAGAAAGAAGGTTCAAGAACAGAGATTGGACTTGAGTGTCGGCAATTGAATAACTGTGATTCCATATGATTGCTCCTAAACTCCTCCATCCCATCAATAACCTGTAATATTATCGTGTTAGTTACAAGTTATGACTAAATGGGCATGCATATGGAATGCTCAATTTTGTAATACTACCAACTTCAGTACTGTGCCAAATGTTTCAATTTTTTCCAAGTTCAAACACCCTAACTACCCATTAAGTATGTACTTGCTGCTAGAAAATAACTAAAGAAAATTTGATGAGCGTACTTTAAAGATACTAATAAACAGAAGATAGGACTATCTATATGTTAGATATTAATGAAAGCCATTCTCTAAGCTTTTGGGATGAATTCAATCTTGATATGGGTGTGAAGAGGCATGTTAGAGATGACAATAACAGTCATTTTTGGGCTTTTTTCTAAGCAGATAAATTTCTTTTAAGTGTTTGCTATCAAATTCTCCAATAAAATTATAAAAAGTGGACATTTTATTTTATTTTATTTTATTTTTTCAAATGGGCTTCGTATTATTGACCCCTTAGAAATGGTTCCCCATATGTCAAAATTTTATTGGACAACTAGCGAATACCCAAAATGTGCACCTAAGTTTTCTCCATGCCCTAACAACTCAAGCTTTTTGGATGAATTGGTTCTCAACTCTTTACTTATTTCTTGGAAGAGGTCAAAGGAAGAGTCGTAATCAGCCTATTACATCTTTTGTTCTTTGAGCCTAGTAAAGCAAATCTAAATCTATCTTTGCTTGGCCTTTTAACCCTAGCTGGCATTGATCACAAAACAGAATTAATAAAAATAGCTTTCTAAACAAGAATTATAATTTTGTCACATACCCATGACTTATGTTTTGATGTTACTTCAGGAAGACCAGTGGAGGAGATATCAGAATATTGTCTGGTGTATAATGTATCTGTATATAGCACATCTTGGTCCTTTTGTTGCATTCTTGGCATGAGGTTAACTGAACGAGGGGAGGGTACCAGATCTATTGAGTTTGATGCAATAGCGGAAGGTGTCCCAGTTTTAGAAGAGCTATTACATGAACTCTCGACTCCATACATGAATTCTTTCAGTTTCTGTTCTAAAAGAATACTTAAGCCATCACTACCTACTATATTGTATCCTACTGGAGTTGTTGCACCGTCTGAGTCAAGCAACATTTGTTTAATGTGGTGGTCCAGGGAAAGATCATTAGCCTTCTGGCCAACTTGCCCAGATGTGTCAAAACTAGTATTATTTCTTGCCAATGGAGTGGTAAACGTGAAGGAAACTATATCCATGTCTTTCCTTTTGACTTCTCCAGCCCAACCAAAGTTGTCCTTACTTACTAGATTAGACTGAATAGGCTTCTGTGTTTTGTCAATGAACAAATTATCGACAGCCCGATCATTCCAGTCCCTGTTCGTGGACCTTTTCTTTCTAGGGAAACTGTTTGTACTGGTATATAAAACTTCCTTTTCACAATCTGTCATCCCCAAGCTTGACTTCCTGGTTCCAATTTTGGATTTCCCAGTAGATCTACTACTAGAACTTCTATGACGTCCATGAGAGGAATCCCCTGACAGAACTTTCCTACTGTGTGAATTGGAAACCAATAGCTTTGATGGTAGTTTGCCCTTATCAATTGAACAATTCTGTTTCTGATTATTTTGCCGGAGAACACCAGAAGGATTCTGTACGGAAGATTTTTTATGCAAATTCTTTTGAGCATTGGTCTTCAGTGGTGGATTGGGTTTAACCTCATGATATTCTTTTTGGCCCACCAAACCTCTATCGCCATTCAAACTCAAACCTTCCCTCCTTTGAACATTCACTTTTGCCTGGATTGCAAGGGAAATAGACTTTCCTTTAGTCTTTAAAGAAAAATTGTCTTCGGCATCAGTAGATCTGATGGATGTATCCACAGATCCATTCCAGCTTTTGTTTAAAGACTGTCCCCTGAGATACTTAGCAGCATTTGACTCAACCGATTTTTGAGAAGGTTCAGAAAGCCTGGCTGTTCTTTGAGAAACCGCTCTTTTTTCTTTCAAATCTCCAGCTCTAGAGGTCACTGAAGATGACCCAGAGAGAGGTCCTTTTTGTGAAGCCTCCACTTTTTCTTTGAGACATCTAACCTTCAATGATACAGAAGATGATGCTATCAAAGGAGTTTTAGGATTTGCAGTAGCTTGGGGCCCAGGTTCAATCATTCTTGCTGCAGCTTCCATTATATAAGCAGGATTATTGGTTGGAACAAAGCCAGGACTCTTGATAGGGGACAAAAGCTTATGGTGTGTGACAGGAATTGATTTAGCTGACTTTGGTGGCAATACTTCTGTTTGGAACTTTTCAATTGGCCTGCTAAGGGTCTTTTGGGGCTTTGGCTCCATGAAGTTCCTGGAAGAGCCCTCAACTTTTTCAAGCAAATCTACAGAATAAATGGCCTGATTATGCTGGTAATTGAGGTTTTTACAGCAATACTGAGTGTCTTGAGGGGGTCGGGTATCAAAATATGGAGAAGAATAGAGCTTAGGAAAACCAGAAGAGGGTAGAGAATCTAATCCCATAAGCCTGGCAACTACGCTTGGGACTCTTGTTCCACATCCTTCATCATCTGTAACTGATGAAGCATAACTATAATCACTTCCTCTAACACTTGCCCCTGCTCCAGCTTCATCTTCATCCACCTAAAATATTTAAGAAAAGTAACTATTTGAATTTCATAACCAGAAATAGCAATATTGAGAGCAAGTGATAGAGATATTCCCACCATATAGGGCCATGTCATTGACAAGTTGCCATCAACTATTTTTCCCTGTTTCAATGATTCTTCAAATGATGAAGAAAAAAAGATACCAAAATCAAAACCCATAATCGCTAAAAACAATAAACCCTTTATAGAAGGGATGCATATGACAATAGATATAAACACATTATCATTTATTCAAAACAGACAGAACATGTACCCGGTACATCTGACTTAGTAGTAAATAATTTCTTCCGAGATTTTGAGTTCCAGTCAAACAACTGGAAAAAACCACCAACATATCCTCCTCCACTTTTTGTTTCTTCTTTCTCAACTCCCATTTTTGAAGCAGAATCAAATAGACCTTTATAAAATATTTTTGAAAAAACAGCAAGCAAGATTAATACTGTAAATCAAGATAAAATTATAATCCATCTGATTTCAAAATAACTACTAAAAGTTCAAGGAAAAATAATATGTCAATCTAGAAACCATAAATAACATAATATATTTGAGTGAGTGTATTAGATCAAGATATGTCCACAGTACAGAAGACCAGGCAGGGAACAGAAGATTTCATCAGTTATCAACTGCTGCAACCTAAACCTAAACATTATCGCGAAAATTTTATAGGTTGGTTTGCTGTGCCCCTTAATCTTCACTGTACAGTTATATTCATATGTTGGTGTAAGGAGTCCATTGTTTACAGTTTAACTACATTTTAGAATAATGGAAACTGCAAACTGGAAAGTAACAAGACATGCGTGGACCCAAAACGGAGATCATCCTTAAAATTCATATTGCTTACCTCTTGTATGAAAGAAATAAGTTATAATGCCAGCAGCCTTACATGGTACTACGAACTGCAAAGCATGGATATGGGCATTCCTAATCCTTCCAATCAAGAGTCTGGTCCTGAACAATTACATTGACATGTGAACTTAATATGAATTACTACACTAATCAAGTTTCTTCCCAACAACATCATAGTTGCCACAAGCAGCCAATGCTACTTCTATTTAGCAGATCACACAAACCAACAGCAGTTGACAATTGCACCAGTTCACTCTACAGAATCAGATGAATCAATCAATCAATTAGGTTTTTCTGACACATGTATAAAATAATAATCAATAACATCTTATTACATTTCGCATCTTAGCAACTATTAGCCACCTGTCAGTTATACACCTGTTGACTTGTGATGTACATTGCTCTTGTGAAATCTTTAAAGGTGAGACTACTCATGGAAGGATTTAACACCCTTTGACTAAACTTAATGTAAGACCCAATATGTGTCCGAGTGAGAACAATGAACAGTAAAGTCCACGACGCTCCTGTTGATTCATTCTAATGGGAACTCTTTGTTCATATTACTAAAGTCAAAACTATGATTTTCTTACTATCCATATATAGACAATAGAATCTCACAATTTATATGCAATTTATACACCTCCATTCAACAAAGGATATACTTAGCCTGATTCAGCTAACCAACTAGCAAAATTAAGAGATCCTCAATTTAGACTGAAACTCAAACTCGAGTGTATATATATTAATATTAGTAAACAAATACTGTAATGTGAAAGAAAAAGGCAAAATTTTGACGCTCTAAAATTTCTAAAGAAAAGTTCACGTCTTTTGTAATCTATTTCCCGAGTCAAATAACTTCATCTGGTAAAAGGGAAGCAGATAAATATATAAAATACAGCAATATATATGAGTATTACTTTAAGTCATCGTTTTTGCCCTTGAAAATCTCATCAACCAACCATCATTAGAAACCCCAAGGCACCAAATTGAGGCCAATCAACGGTCAAGAATAGAAACTTAATCTGAAAAACAGAAACAATAGATGATCTGCTAGTGCATTCAACAAAACAGTAACGAAAGCCAAACACAAATCTCAAAATCCAGAAGCCAATAAATAAAAAGAACTCATAAAAGAATATGAGGAAAGAAATAAACTTTAAAGTGGCATTGAAGCAAGAACTTACGTGGAAACAATGGGATAGATTAGAGAAGCATTTGATTTCTTCCTTTATCTAAGCGACAAGCAGCATACACAGAAATGAAAATGGGAAAATTCTTAGGCAGGACAGTAGAGGATTGAGAGGGAAAGAAGGGAATTGATAAGCGATGGCTCGTTAAGAATGAAGGAGACTAGCTAGGAGAGAGAGGGATAGTGGGCGCAGTTCAAGCATTAAATGGAGACAATTATGAGAATGTAATTGTATAAATAAAATTAAAAGAAATTGTTAAGAAAACTAATTTTTAAAATATGTCTGTATATTTAAAAATGGAGAGTTTATAACGTCTCTTTGGAGAGGGATAAGATTTCAAAATCCGGAACGGGGAAAGGGGGTCAAAGGGAGCTTGATAAAGTTACTTAACAATGCATGGGGAGCACTGACGCATTTGTTTCTGAGTGACACGTGTACCACGATCGTTTTCAATTTTTCCTCCTTATTAATCCTATATACATTTTTTTAAGAAGAAAAAAGAATTTGTGATTTAATCACCCAAACTTCTTGGATGACGTGAGCCTGCAAGCTGCAGCTTGTGTAACAACTATAAACTTTTAAATATGGGTTTTTTTTTTCAAAAACATTGAAGTTATACAATTTTTTTATTTTAAAATTGTATACTTTTGCTTTTTGAAATCAAAAAATATATAATCAAGACGCAATAAAATTCTTATGTTGTGCAAGGAAAACTGCAATAAGTAAAAAAATGTTAATTCTCTTAAGGTTATAGCTATAAATTTGTTCAATAATTTATTTATTAAGTGACAACATTCCTTTGAGCTGCACTAGAGTCCAATCCATGTAATTCAAATAAAAGGATTAATGTGATTTGGCTAGCTTGGTTACTAATAAGGAGATTCAAGATGTCATTTTTTCTATAGGTAAGCTCAAATTTTGGGAAAGGATGCGTACCTATTTATCTTTTTATCAAAAGAATTTTGATGTGATAGAGTCTTAGGTTTATGACTACATCAAAGAAGTTTTTATATGATTAGAGAATATGTAATAGATTAATGAAACTCTCATCATTTTGATTCCTTAAGTTGGGTTGCTCTTGCGAGACCCATTGCACTTTGTAATGTCATATATAAACGATATTTTGAAAATTATTGTAAATCATCTAAAGCCCTTCTTACCTAATGTCATTAAACCTTGTTTTAGTGAATTTCATGCCTAGGTGACATATGATAGGTAAAAAGGCCTTTTTAGCTATGAGGATAGGTCTTGAAAAGGCATATGACCATTTAAAAGAACTTTATTAGAGAGATCCTTAATGAAAGTCTTGTTCCTTGTTCCCCTAATTTGTCAAATATGATTATGAAGTATATTACTACAGTTATTACTCAAGTACTTTGAAGCATAGTTAAGATTTATTCTTTTTGCTTACAAGAAGGATCCAATAAGGGGATTCTATCTTCCCTTACATATTTGTTATGTGTATGGAAAAAGTATCTCATATAATTTAGGAAGTTATTTGGATGAATCAATGGAAACCAATTTATATTTGTACAAATAGCCTTCAAGTTACTCATCTCATGTTTGCTAATTAATTATATCATTCATGACTGAGGAATTTTATGACATTTTGAGGCATAAAATTAATTTCAATAAGTCCAATATGTTTTTTTTTTAAATGTTACCTCGGCTTTGAAACAAGAAGATCATAAAAGTGTTTAGGCTTTGTTTAACAAATGATTTGGGTATATATATGGGTGCACCTAATATTACATAAGAAGGATTTTAGATACATAGCGGAAAAGGTAAAATGTCATCTTTAGAGCTAGAAAGCCAATTATCTTAGCATGGCAAATAAGGTCACTTTGGCTAAATCTATCCTTAGCTCTACTCCTATCTAATGATGATGGTTGCTAAATTGCCTAAGACATTATGTTTGAAAATTGAACATTTGCAAAGATCCTTCATTTGCAAGCATGATCCAAGTACTAGAAAATTCACTCAATTAACTAGAATCTCATGTATAAGCATAAAAGGTATGCGAGGTTAGGTGTAAAGAATTTGACTATCATGAATGATGCATGCCTTCTCAAGTTGGGATGAAAGATTCATTTTGATGAAAATAACCTTTGGATTAGCATTCTCAAAGTTAAATATAATAAGGGAATAAATGTTATCAAGTTTCCTAAGTTTATATGCTTCTCCGTTGTGACAAGCTTTAAGGTCCATTTGGCATCATCTTGACTCTTTCTCTATTTATGAAGTTGGTAAAGGTAGGAGTATAAATTTCTAATCTAATTGTTAGATTGATAATTTTGAATTTTATGATCAAATTATTATTATGCATTCCTTGCCTTTTAGTGTTAATCAAACATAGTCTTCAATTAGTGTCATTCGATGGTAACCTCTAGATAATGGTTGAATTAAGATTAATTATGATAGAACTAATGAAGGAAATCTTAAGCTTGTTGGATTTTAAAAGACTCGTAATGGGTGTTAGATTTAGGGTTTCTCTAAGAATATTGATTGGTGTGTATCCTTGCAAGCTAAAGAGTATAGAGATGGAATATAGGCTTTTAGAAGATTCACCTAAAGCTTGATTAAGATATTGAATGGTGTTAACATGAATTTAGGTAGTTAAAGGCCCTTGATCAAATGCATTATTGATTTATTAAATAGGAAGCAATGCATCAAAATTATACATGTCTTCTGAGAAGGTAATAGATGCATTGATCTTCTTGCTGATCTCAATCTTGAACTTCATTTGGGGCTTCATGTGTGAGGTGCCATTGCCCCTTGGCTTAGTTTGATGTTTACTACTGATATAGTAGAGACTTTGTTCCTTTATGGTATGATATAGTTTTGTTGTTTTGTTATCAGGGCTTTTTACCTTATTTGTTTTACCAAGAAAAAAATGTGTTACACAAAATTTTTTTGAAACAAAAGATAAACTAGATTCAGGTGGTTGATATTGTTGTGTGGTGTATCTTTCTATAATATTGTTGCTATAGTGTTCCTTCTTCACCTTTTTTCCATATTGATTTTCGAATTGGATTCCCTATATTTAGGTGGTTAATTGCATAGCATGCATTTGTGTGAAATCTAGCTATTCGTCTCATCTGGCCACAACATGTCACTAAGATAGTTGCAAAATGCATTATTTTATTTTTGCCACAACCTTCGCCTCGTTTGTTTTGCCACTGTTACAATCCGATCATGATTTTCACCACATCTAAATGTGTTTTCCATAAGGGTCACCATATCCAAATCCCTTGTCTTTCATGATTTTTGCCATCACCATATCCAACTTCACCACCATTTTTATGTCTCTAAATCTAATCATGATGAGAATTTTTTTTTCTTTGCATATCCCAACAAAAGAGCATGTGATTTTCTCTTATGGTTCTCACAAACTTCAATCTATAAATTTGATCTTTCAAAGGTAATTTATGATCTCTCTTTTGGTTTTCCCTTATGGTTTTATGATCTTGGAAGCTTGCCTCAAAATTAATTGGAAACATTTACCAAAATCCTTAATTGTTAAAATTTATGGATAACCACTAAAAAAGAGTCTTTATGCAATGCTTCTACAATTCACTTTATGAGTTTTAAGCTTTTGAATATTCTTATATTGTTTATGTCGAAATGCATAATATAATTTAATGGATATGCCTACATCATCCAATCTCTCTTCACACTAAGGTTAGCACTCTATTGGGAAATAATAAACCCTAATTGGAGAAAAAAAAAACATCAATAGAGGAAAAGATGAAATCTCAATTAGATGTACTTTGGCACTTCTATAGAACTTAATATGTAAACTTTCTTTCAATGAAAAAAATATATATAGATTTGCTGGTTATTTTTACTTGGGCACCTTTGTAATAATTGGGCAATGATAAAAAGAAAAAAAATATATATGAATTACTAATTATTTTTTCTCCTTGTATTGCTTATGTTTGCAATAAGTAGTAGGTCTTCCTTATATCCTTATCCTTCTTACTAAGGAATCCTTTATGTGTTTCAGTTTGGTAATAATATTTTAGAATTGTCTTTTCTTTCAATATTGGTAAGGTTTGGTTATTTTTGGTATCTAGGTTTTTGCAACAAAGGGCCAAAGCTAGCATTATATTCATCAAATGACAAAATGCTTGTAAGACTATATCAATATGCTACCTAAAGATATATCAAATGAATTTCCTAGCTACCCATGTCTGAGCTTTTATTTCATTTAAGCTTAAGAAATAGCATAGAAGCTTTATTTGGCACACTGTTTTGCTTATGCTCTTAGAAACTAAAAAAAGAAAAAGGTGTATAAAGCACCATTTCACTTAAGTTGCTAAAAAAAATGGTGCATTATGCACCATTTTTCAAGCCCCAAAAAGAAGGATGATTTGTTTCGATTTATTTTTCTATAGAGTTGTAATTTTCTTCAAATCTACAACCAAAAAAGTCAAATCTAAAAAAAAGATATTAGAAGGTTTAATCCTTAAAGAAGGTTAAGCAAATTCACCCCAAAGTTATTATTATAGTATTACGTTTGATCATTATGCATTTAGTGTCCACTCTATCCCAATTCTCTTTCATGTCTTAGTCTTTTACTTTTCTTTTTAATCGTTGTTTTAAGACTATATGGTAAGATTAAGGTAATGTTTGGTTTGAGGGTTTTAGGAGGGAGGGGAGGGGAGGCCCTCCCGTTGTTTGGTAGGGAAAAGTTAGAGGGGAGGAGAGGCAAAATACCCCCTCCCTTCCCCTCCAAAAGTGGGAGTTTTTGGAGGGAAGAGAAATTTTTTAGCTCCATTTGACTAAATTATCCCCCACTTTTATCTTCATTTAAAACATAATATAAATCTTATTTTTTAATAGGGTTTAAGATAATTTTTTATGAAAATAAAAATATTTTTTGAATAAAAATAAAAAATTATTTTTTATAATAAAAAGCAAGAAAAAGTATTTTTTTTATAAAAATTAAAAATTAAAAATTCTAATATCATAAGGGTATAATTGTCTATTCAATTTTATCTCCCCTCCCCTCCCCTCCCCTCCAAATTAACTAAACAAGATATCATTAAAACTCCTCCCCTTCCCTTCCCTACCCTCCCTTCCTCTTGATTGAACCTAACACTCCAGTTTCCAATCCCTAGTTGCATTTTTATCAATGTTTTAAATGTAAGGGTTGTTTATGCTTTTGGATGATTAAAAATTCATATTAAATTTGTAATTACAGAACATCTCCTTCCTTCATCTTGAATGAATGAATGAATCTATCCCTAGTTTAAGAATATATATATATATATGATGTAGATATAATGTGAACATAAGTTGAAACTGAAAGTTTCTTGAAATCTTTTTTAACAAAACTTTAGGAGTTAAATACTATATGAAAACTATATTTTATTTCTTTGAACTAATTTATAAAATTAACACATAATTTTAAAAAATGTGATAAAACACCTCTTTGAACTGTGGAAAAATGAAAATGTTGAATTTTGATTAAAGACCACAAGATCCTCATGTGACATTTTGTATCTACATTTTCATCTCAACTTAATGTTAGTATGCGAAAATTGTTAAAGTCAGAAAGCAAGCCATTGTAATAATTCTAATTAAGATTTAGCATTATTTTATCACATTTAAAAATTTTAGTATTAATTTTATAATTAATTCTAAGTAGTTTTCCAAATAATTAAATTATTTTCATAGATGATAAAATTCAGGGGGAAGAAACATCTTGCTATGGAACATATTTTAAAGAATAAAAATATTGAAATGTGTGTTAAAATAAAAAAATTAACAATAAATGAACTCTCCCTACCTTTTTGTCTAATGTAATTAAAATAAATAATAGATGTTGAGGTATAAGTATAAGTGAAAAAGTTACATGTTAATTAAAATTAATTTTGAAAAGAATATATAAATAAAAAAGATTCATAAACTCACTGTTTTAAATTTTTAAGTTAAAATATAGTATTAAACCTACTTTTATATTTTTATATCCAAATATCAACAATAAGACCTCAATTGTTGAAAGGATTTATCATCTTCAACAAATATATATATATATATATATATATATATATTACAGTCCCTAAACCTTAAAGGGATCTGAAAAAAGAATCTATCATACTTATAAATTTACTCAATAAACCAAAAGCAGAAAAAATAAGTTTAAGAAAAAGTAAATATCGTACGTTAGGTTATAATTAATAAGGCTAAAATTATAAATTCATACTAAAATTATTGTTTCCTCTCTCTAAAAGGGGAAAAAAATTGGTGTTTTTTTGAAGAGGTAATGAAATTCTAAAGTTATCTATTATTTAATTTATAAATACTTCCAATTTAAGAGCCAAAAAAAAAATCTTTTTTTCATTCTTTTACTTCTCATCTATCCAAATATATATTAAGGTGAAAAAATATATACTATATTTGGTTCAAAATCGAATTAAAAAAAGGTTAAGATGGCAGAAAGATGTAAAAAAAAATCACTTTAGTCAAACAAAAGACACGTCAGCAAAATAAAAAGTATGTGGGAGGAAATAAAACTGCTGGCAATTAACTCTACTCCTCCTTGCCAATTATAGACACATATATATATCACGTATCAGGTGCAACGAAAAGTTTTATAAAGGCCTAATGGTAATTAAAAAAATAATAATAAAGATCCAAAGTATATATAATTTAATTGATTATTTAATATAATTATTAAGAATATTTTTTTTTTAGTTCTGATGGAGCAAAAGTTTAGAGTTAAAATCTCTCACTAAATCACACATATGTTAATTAAGGAGTGGCTTTCAATCTATGACAGCGTTTGCACTGCTTTGAAACAAGTTATTTTACCTTTTGCATTTGCTCTAAAGTGTGTTCGAAAATACAAAAAAATAAAGGTAAAATGAGAACATATCTATCTTTTATTGATTAGACATCCAACAGATAGAAAATACTATAAAATTATCCTTTTTTATTTTTTAAGAAAATAAAACGAAGGAGATATTAATTAATAAGAGTATCGTTAATTTATTTTTAAATTCTTCCCACTGATCAGCTCAAACATATAGAAGAGTGTTACTTCATTGTCCTTTCTTTGCTTTGGATATTAATTAAACTAGTATATATCATGTTAGTGCTTGTTAGGTCATATTGTTGACGAGGGGGAAAAAAAGTAAAATATGTTTTATTCCACATAAAATATCCACCCATGCTCTTATTTAGAGAGAAAATCAAGAAGTTAATTTTTTTCCCGTAAAAGATAATACCTTTTCACTCAAATTAAAAATAAAAATGTTGTCTTAAAATATGCATAAAAGTTTTAAAATTAATTTGTGGGAAATGTTAGTCAAACAACACTTTTAAAAAGTAATTTTAAAAGAAAATAGTTTAGGTAAAATAAAGAATTTGGTGGGACTGTCAAACGCTCTTATGCCTATATGGATGTATGATAAAAAAAAATTAGCAATATATATTCTGTATTTATTATTATTTAATAATATTTATTTTTAAATAAGGATATGCAAAATTATTTCCTATTCATTCCTCTCATATCTTTTTTTCCTTTTTATTTTTTTATTTAGCAATTTTGCGTACAAACCTACATGTTAATCTAAGCAACATCGATCAAAGAACTAAATTCCAGAATTTAACTGATAAAAAATACAGGAAATTTAAGAAAAAAGAGACGAGAGACTGCAAAGCGCAAAATGATATCAAAAGGGACTCTTTCTCTCTCTACACGGCAAAAATTTAAATCATTTAGATTAACATTTAGATAATTTAGATTTATTTTAAAAATTTTTAATTTAAAAAAAAATCAGAAGGGACAAAATATAAAATAAAAATATTTTAACAATAAATTAAAAAAAATGTTTAATATTAAAAAAATAAACAAAAATTAAATTTAATCCGTTCGAAAATAATATTCAGATTTTACCATAGAGAATGTACGGGAGAGTGCGATGGATAACGTCTGAATTCAAATTCAAAGGATATTACAAAGTGGCGTCAGTAACACTAGCACCTGTGTACAAGCTTCTCAAACTTCTTCTTCAACCAATAAAACCCTTTTTTTATTGCAGACTTGACCTTCCTTTCCCTCTCAAATGACTTGTACTTTGCCACTCTCCTTTTCCTCTTAGCCTCTGCATCCCTTAAAGGGCTGCTCTCTGAATAATTTCTGTTGGAATACGACGGCGCGTTAGCCAAGCGCCGCCGTGAATGTAGGCCATTGTTCTCGACGGCCCACTTGCTGCTGCTGCCATAATAATAGTCCATCTCTGAAGGAGAAGATTGAGATAGCTTTCTCTTTAATTTCTCTCTGTCTCTTATGCGAAGAGGAAGACGAAGCTAGTTTGATTTCGTGAGGGTTGACAAGGATCCAGCGAGCACTGCAAATGGTGTATGAACTTTTTCTTTTATACATATCTGGGCTTCGCTGTTTTCGGGTAAAGAATCGAAATATAGAATTATGTGATGTGATGTGATGTGATGGGAGTGACAGGATGAGTGGAGGACCTTGAATTTCTCGACGAGTTATTTGTTTGTTTTTTTGGGTTTTTGCCAACTCTTCGTGTAAAATCTGGAACCTCGTTTTTTAATTTCACTTTTTTAAATTTAAATTCCTGCTTTACTTTATAATTATAAAAAAAATTATATATATATATATATATATATATTCAATGATCTTTATTTTTAATATAGTTATTTCATAATAATAATTCAATAATAAAATATTTAAAAGTAAATTATACATACTTCTATAAAATTTTATTTAAATTATATAGATATTTTTTATTTTTAAGATTTATAAATTTTTTTAAAATAAAATATTATCTTATAATTTTATTTAAGTTAATTTTAAATTTTTTTATTAAAATAGATTTCATTTAAAATATTTAATTAAAATATATATATTTAAATTAATTGAAAATATTTTAATAAAAAATTTTAAAATAAAACTAAAATATAAGATAATTTTTTATTTTAAAAAGGATAATAAAGCTCAATGAAAAAACATATATTTTACTCAAACATTAATGAACAATTCACCAAGGCTTTTTATTCTTATAATTATATTCCAAACTTCTAGATTATTTAATTAACAAAAATATTAAATTGATTTTTTTTGTGAAATTAAATTATACTTGACTTTTCGTCTATTTTAAAAATTATTATTAGCAACTCTGTCAATAAAAATAATGATTCATTAAAATAGTGTAAACAACATTTTAATCATCTATAATTTAAAACAAAATAAATTATATTAACTTTTTGTGAAATTAAATTAAATTATACTTGAGTTCTCTTTTATTTTTAAAACTACTATTATCCACTTTGTCAATAAAAATAATGATTGATTAAAATAGGGCAGCGAGCATTCTAATAATATATAATTTAAGAAGCTTCTAAAATTCTTTCTTCTATCAACTTATAAAGTTATTAATGATTAGCAAATGGGTGTGTATATATGTATATATAATGTTATTAATAGCTAAAGTTAGTCTAATATACATACATTAGCCACAAGACTCAAGCCTAACATTTTGGCCAATAAGCTTAAATTTAAAGCTATTTTATATCCATGTTAAGATCAAGTTGTTCTAGCATTTAACAACAAAATCTATCAAGTTTTCACTTTTATCATGTTCCATTTTTCATTCTTTGCTCTATAAATTTGAATTTTTCTAATAAATTAAACATGATAAAAATATAACTACTTGAACAAAAATGCCATTAGTTATAAAAATGTGTATAATTGACTATTAAATTTTTATTTTTAGGTGAAAATTTTATTTAATTGTAATAAGTACTAGAATCACTTAGACTTTTATTTTTTAAAAAATTTGAACAATATTCTATTTATAAAAGAAAATAAACATGAACGAAGCTCGAATTTTGTGCATAGATTTAGCATTACCTAACATTTAATTATGGGCCTAAATAAAGAAAAATTTTGGTCTCTCTCTTAAATAGGTCAAAATATAAGGTTAATTACAGTTCATCCTTCTATGATTTGCCTAAAATCCATTTGCCCTCTATGACTTTAAAGTGTGTCATCTAAAACTTTCTTGTGATTTGTTCCATTCCGATGCATTTTAATTGCATGAAAAAAGAAGTTTTGAGTCAAATCATAAAAAATAATAGAGATAGCCACAAATAAAGTATTACATGACTTTAAAGTGTGTCATCTAAAACTTTCTTGTGATTTGTTCCATTCCGATGCATTTTAATTACATGAAAAAAAAAAAGTTTTGAGTCAAATCATAAAAAATAATAGAGATAGCCATAAATAAAGTCTTATAATACCCAGGTCCAAATGTGTACACTTATATGAGACTTGTTTCTAAGCCAATATCCAAATAGACTATAAATAAATCTATCTTTGACCTCTTTAATTCTTGAACTCAAATGCATTTACTAAAATGGGCAAGTTTTCATATGTTAAGCCTCGCTAACTTACCTAACTTAACTTAAAATAGAGTAAGTTATACTAATTTAATTTTAGAATTTAGTTCAATCACATGTGATATTCCTCTTGATTAAAAAATATCATCCAATTTCCTCACTATTTGATATATATATTCTAAAAATATGTCTTATTATTTCCTTATTATCAATGAAATTAATTTTTTAGACAATATAGGATTATTATTTTATTCTTAACATAGTGAAAATATTTAAGTAAATTTTTTTAAAAAAATACAAATGGTATAAAAAGTTAATTTTATAAACACAAAAAAATAACATAAGATATTTTTGTAATATATATAAAAATGTCAGGTAACACATTTTTGAAAAAAAAATATTAAAAAAATAAACATAATTTACTCTTCAAAATATCATTAAGAAGACATTCATTATGTATTAGACCAAATTCTAACCGTAAAACGAACTCATGAAAATGTTAATTAACAAAAGTGATACTGAAAAAAAAAAGCCAAAACAAAACAAAAAAAATTGTGAACAATTAAGCATGTCATCAGCGTCTATAGGTGTAAGGCTGTGCATGAAATGGGACAGGCAGGAAATAGGGTGAGCCCAAGGCCCGTCCTAATTTAGGTTTCAAAATTGAATTCATTATCCAAATTCTGGGTCGGGACGAGCCAAAACGGACTAAGACGAGATAGGAAAAAAATGAAATGATTTGTAATGCATATAAGAACATCTTAACATGCAAATAAATTAGGCAGTGATACAAAATTTCAAAGAAAATAGATGATACGACAAAAAATATGAATAGAAAGAATCATATTGGACATTAGAAAAATTTATTTATAAGATTAACACATTCTAAAACATACTACAGTTTTGGAAATTGGCATAGAATATCCAAACAATTAAATGATACAAGCCAAAACCAAGTGGGCTAAATGGAGCTGGCAATAACTAGAATAGAGCTATCAACAAAGATTCATCGTACCATAATTTTCTCCTATAACCTAAGTGTTCCAAAAATTACTCTATGCAATTTCTATAATTACCTTAATCCCTCCTTTCATACTTCAATGCCGTTCTCATAATTGCTAACAAGAACATACCACGACTAACAACTCCATCAAAAAGACAAGGAGATACATCTAAGGAATAGATGAGCAAAAAATGCAAATTTTGGCTAGAACATTAGTCATTAGTCAAGAAATGCTTATACCAATAAAAAATGGTTGCACACAGGACCACAAATGCTCAATCATGTGCTTTGTTTCTTTTTAGGTCCAAATGAAAGCTTTTGCAAAAATGTTAGGCCTATTTGAATTAAGATTGACATATACAAGCGAAAATACAATACAGAGCTAAATAAAAAATTTTACAATACTAATCACATGTACAAATGATAGAGTTAAACAACCAAATGTCCTCCTAAAAATTATCTCAATATGCAACATAACTCTACAAGCATAATTACAACATAACAAACGCAACAATGATTCAAAGAATCCTTACTATCAATTCTCAAGTGCTCTAACATCAAGCCCTCATTCTGTCGCAAGGATTGATCAGCTTAGAAATAATATTGGCGTGACATAAACAACAAATAAATTAAGATTGCAGTGCTCACAAATAAAATAAAATAAAATCATGATGGAATCAAACATTTCAGGAGCCTTTGCAAATTTAGCTATTGTATCTTATAACTTAGTGAAAGCAATTCCAAGCCTAACCTTTAACTTGTAAGACTTTCTTTCTACTAGGAAAACTCTTTTAATTTTGAAACAATCTACAAACATTTGTGTCAGGTACCCCTTATCGGCTCTAAACTCAATCATTGCAGGGACACCATCCTCTTCCTCCTCTTTATCTAGTTCCTTGCACTCAGATGGTTTCCTTCCTGGAGAACTCTTTAACACACAAAAAATTTTCAAGTTTCCTAAAATAGATGCCTGTTGCATTACGTGTTTCTTCTAAAATGGCAATTTCCTGTAAACAACCCAAGTTGAAAATGAAACCAACTCCATAAAACTAAATTCTATATTTCTCCAATGACTACCTATCTTGATTCAAGTTCAATGATAGAGGATTCACCATAAAGGCCACTGGGAGGAAGGACATAAATTACAAAATGTCACAATAAAAATGAAAGGTATGAGAAGTAATAAATATATAAATAAAATTACCATCAAACTTCCAAGTCTAACTTTAGTTTTGAGTAGTATTTGCCCTGATTAACCATTGATGTCATTAATCTTAACAATTTTTTAAGTCAGCAAAGAACTATAAGGTAATTCTAAAACCAAGGTTAATATTCATCAATGGAAACTAAAATTAACAGCTTCAAAACTAATAATCAAGATAGTGTTCAAACAAAAAAAAAACAAGAAAAGGAACAACCACTATGCATAAAAGTTGGGTCAAGGAAAGTATAAAGTGTTTTAATCCTTCTATCCATTGGTCTAATACAAAGTAAAGCTAAGAGTAATAGAACCCCAACAATTTTCCCATTCCATGCAAATGCTCAAAAGAATAAAAACATTCAGAAAAGACCAACGAAAAATATTTTAAAAATTAAGAACATGAAACATGGGTCTGTGCCTCATTAACACAATATATTCGAAGAGTGAAGACAAAATGACTTTTTGATTATTGCTCATTCATTTGGGTTTTTCCTACAGACCTACAAAATAAACAAAAAAGATATATAATTAATTTCAAAATCATTCCACTTTAGTGGTAGCAACTCAAGAGATATACTACTTTGGGTTAAATCAATGCCTCGTCTAGAAGCCTCCATTGATGTGGGGTGAGAGATAATCTTGCCTTCTACATTACAACTTTTAAGATGTTCCTATTTAACTCCTGTGTTGCTATGGAGACTATTAAGGAGCGGATGCTTATTTAATTATAAGCAAAGCTTTAGGCTTAGGGAATTACCAAAATGGGGTGATATAATTTTCTATAACTTCATATTTTGCATCTGTCAAATGTCTTTGTAGCTCCTTCACAAGTTTCTGTAGACCTTCAAATTTTGTTGTTGTCTCAAGTGCAAATATATCAAACACCTGATGTGGAAAAAAATTAAACTCAATGAATATTGATTACCTCAATGTTTATATCCATAATTAGGGGACTAAGTACAAAATAGATAATGATTTTAATCCATGGATTTTCTTTTCTACTACATTTATGAGTTTATACCTATACTTTATTTTTTGCAATTGTTAGTTGCTCTTGTAATGCCTTGACCAAGTTATCTTGCAAAGAATATTTGTACTACTATTTTACTTTCTGATTTAAAGTTATCAATACAATGCCCATCATAATTAGAAAGAACACATACAAAGCGGAAATAAAATTCATAGAATTAGGATTGTACTATTATTTTACCTTCTAATTTGCACTTTGGAGCCTTCTTTGAGCTTTCTCATGGCCCTTTAACAGATTAGTCCGTGACCTCTCAAAGAATTTAAGGGTTGAAATTCCACTTACTTGAAAAACTCCCTTGCCAACATTTCTAATTCTTCCTTAATTAATTTTTCTTGCAAAGAAGTGCAATTCCATAAGCAAACAATTTTTCTTGCCAAAAATAAAAAATAAAAATAAAACAACAATTGTCAAGTATCAATATCACAAGCAAATTAAGAATAATTAAAGTTAGGAATAGGAAAGGAATTATTACAAAGCATATTAGCATAGCATCATTTTTAAAATACAAGTACATGTTTAAAATATTAAGAGTTCAAAATATCAATACAGGCTAAATAAAATAACAAAAATACATCAAGTGATATTCTAAACATTTTAAAGATAGCACCTGAAGCTTTTGAAATATTTATAAAAAATAAATATTATTTTGAAAATTAGAAAGTAGAGATCAAAAGAAGAAATCAAATCATTATATTATTGTTAGATTATAAAGCTTACTATATTCTACAAGACTTTTAAACTCCTCATATTGATTGAAGTCATGCTTCTCAAATCTGAACACTGTAGGAGATAGAACACTATAGGAGATAGCCAATTTTGAATGCAGATGAATGTTTCAACCATTCTTGGTGATAATAAACTTTTTAAAGTATCAAACACACGACCACTGGTGCTCAAAGTAGATTCACAAGCCATAGTTGACACTGGCACGGCTAACATATCATATGCCAACAAAGAAAGCACTTTATACTTTCTAGCATTTTCTTTCCACCATACCAAGATATTAAAAGAATGATGATCTTCAATTAAATCATCTGCAACATATTTTTCTAACTTTGTTCTTTGATATGAGATAATTTTCATTTTACTTTCATTAATATTCCATGCCTTTTTTATGATGAGCAAAACTAGGTAGTTACATTCCTATATCCTTTCTACTTGAGTCACCACTATCTTCAGAAAACATCTTGTACTTCTTCAACAACCCCCTAACACCAGTATATTCGCCATACAGATGGTACAATGCATTTGTGACCCTTTTCTCCATGGCCTCATAAAGATCAGAATTAGGATATATCTCTCCAAAGATAATTTTCACAAAAGCAAGTTTATATCTCAGATTAAGTATCACCACCAAGAGTAATAAAGGATTTAGGTTCTCTGACTTCCCCAATACTTATTATACTTACTCTTCATACTTCCAACCATATCTCTAATCAATGGATCATCTACTGAAGAAGTGGATATAAACGTATCTAAAATTGTTGTAATATCATGAAAGCATGCATTTGATGTCACATATAATGATTCAAATAGCCTTAACGTAATGTCATAAAAAACCTTTTAAAACTAAACAAATACAGAGGCATTAAACTAATCAGATGATTGAGGTGGACAAATTGGACGAACATCTTTTTTGAAATGCATACAATATCCTTCATCCTCGTCTTCCATTCTCTCAAACATTCTTTGAAACTTCGAGGCATGTTCTAACATCGAATAGGTGGAATTCCACCTTGTTGTAACATTTAAGCAAATAGGACTCTTTAACTCTATTCTTTCATTTTGAACAAAATTTTTGAACCTCTGAAATCTTGTAAGAGAAGACCTCACATATCTTACAATATTATGAATAATAGAGCTAGATTCATGCATATCCTTTAACCCATCATTCACTACTAAGTTCAGAATATGAGCACAATATCTCACAAGTAGATAATCCTCATTACACACTAACCCATTCCAATTTTTTAATTGTTTATTCAAATATGCCACGACTGTGTCATTAAAGCTTGCATTGTCTATAGTTATTATAAAAACTTTTTCAATCCCCCATCCTAACAAACACTTCTCATTTGCTTTTCCTATGGTGTCATCCTTATGATTTTCAATTATACAAGAGTTGAGAATTCATTTTTATAACTTTTAATTTTCATAAATAAAATGAGCTGTGAGACATATATAATTAAAATTTTGAATTGATGTCTATATGTTTGTAGTGAAGCAAACTTGGATACATGTTTTTTTTTAATAACTCCTTAACTTTCTTAGATTCATCTTTGAAGAGTTTTAAACAATCCTTAGCAACTGTGTATCGTGATAGAACTAGGAACCTAGGCTCTAAACAATGGCTATACTTTCAAAACCCATGCCTTTCCACAACCTAAAAAGGAATCTCATCACATATTACAAATTTAGCTATAGTCCTTTGACAATCATCTACATTGTAAATGTGAAGAACCAAGGTTTTTCTTTGAGTAATCTCCCTTGAAACATCTTTCTTAAAAGACTCACTATATGCTAACATGGTTTGATTGATTAGCTTATACGAATTCTTCTTACACACTTATATGTGCTTATTCAATCCACTTGTTCCATGTTTAATTGGGCGACACAAATAGGAAACTTCACAATATATACATACAGCTCAATGTTTCCCACCCGTTTTAGTTAATGGTAGTTTCTTAAAATGCTCTTAAATACTAAACTTGCTTACATAATGTTTTCTCTTAAAACCCATAGTTGTAGAATTTTTAATTGAAGCAAAGGCTGTAATAGTAGCAACATCTAAGGTAGGGGAGTCTTGGGTAGGAATATTGGTAGATTGATGTTCAAATTGAGATTAAGATTAGAATGGGGATTGGCCTTGGGTTTTTGGAGTTTTTTGGTTTGCCATTGGTTCCTTTGTCCCTAAAAAGTTTGCAGACAATAATATTAGGATTTTAGACAAAAAATCATAACTTAAACTAGAATTTTTTTTCTTCTTTTTCATTAGGTACCCATTTTATTTGCCAAATCTAGTGTGTGTGCTTAACAATGCAAAAAAGATAGCATAAAGATGTATGCAATGGAAACTTGATGGCAGGAATGCATATAATTGATCAAAAAGCCATATAGCTAATGTTTATGTAATAACCCCTCAAAAAAAAAAAAACAAAAGAAAAAACAGGAGCAATGAAAAATGGATCACTTGCTTGCGAGCTACTCATATAAATGAATTTCTCTTCAAATGCTAAAAGAAAATGCTATAACTTAGGGGTTTGAGAATATAACACCGGTAAGAGACTTAGGACTTACCTTGGAAGAAGCCAGGAATTCATCTATTGCACTTTGACAATGTGAGATGAAAAAAGAATATAAGTAATCAAGTAACAATTATTACTTAGCAGCAAATAGTACCTTTAATATGAAATTGCTCAATTAAGAAGTACAAAGCCAAATTCTTGTGGAACATTATTTAAATCCCCCAGCAATAATGTTGCCCTATTTTTGAGATAGCTTGTAAGCTTTATCAAGAAAAGTCTGACTTATATCATTAAATTACGTAAAAAATTATCAGGATCAATAAAATAAATAAACACTGATAGGATCTTCTGTTACTTAAATGAAAATAGGTACAGAGAAATAGAAAGTATGATGGAAAATAACACGAAATATTATCCTTTCATTCACAAGAAACATATAGGCTACAAATAACACTCAACAATCAACACTCACAACACAGAGAAAAACAATGCAAAAGCAAAGATTTCATAGGCTCAAAACATACAAGTTTATTGAAATTCCAATCCTTAAAAGGTGGGTAGTACTAATGGATTTTTAAATTTTTGTTGTGTAAGAGTGTGTAATTAGCTTGATTCAATGAGTAGGATAATGGTTTTCGGCAAAGGTAGTACAAAATGATTGTTAGAAGCACCATTAGACCAACATATTTGTATCCTTTGAGGTAATTTTCTTTTGCAACTCTCAGCCTAAAGCTACTTTTCTATTTTACTTTGTTTGTATCCATATATTTAGTGTGTGTTATTAAGATGTTTTTCGATTTCTTGTTGTCTATGTTTTTAGTAATAGATGTCTTCTTTATTCTTGAAGCAAACACAATGCCAATTATAAGGATGTTAAATTCAACCAAGCTACATTAATAAATCCTTCATGGAACAAAAGCTAGTGTGGATTGTGGATTAAAGAGTGCAAGATTACATTTAGAAAGCCAAAATGTTCAGAAAAATCCTTCTCAAAGTTTTAGTTTGCTAGGCTTAAAGCCACTTCGCATTCAAAAAATTCCTCCTACTGATTTTGATGTAAGCATTATTTAATGTTTTGAATGATTAATTAAAAAAGAAGTGTAAAAAATTTTGACAGATGATTGTGAGATTCTTTTGTAGATTGAAGATGACTATTGGTTCCAATCAAACCATGGAGTGACCTTAACATATTTATGGGGTAAGTAATAGCTTTTAGTGAGTCACTGAAAATGGAGAGAGGCAGACTTATATACCATGACTACAAGAGTGTCATAACTGTAGTCTACCATGACTCACCAAAGTAGAGCAGAGCAAGCAAACCAGACTTAGTGTGAAGTGACTCACTAGAGTGGCCAAGGGAGTGTTGTGACTGTCGTCTATCATAGAATCGTGGATCTGAGAAGGGAGCGTTGTCCGTGGTTCGTTCGTGGCCTCATGCATCTAATACGTGTGAGAGGGTTGGGAGGGGTGGATTGAATGCAAAACCTAAAAGAATTTTTTTTAATATTTTATTAAATTTATCAAGCTAAGCCTAGTTAAGAGAGATGAAATGCTTATCTCGAAACTTGTCCTAACTTGATATTCTATTCCTATTTCTCTTTCTCTATTTGTCCCTTTTTTCAAAATTTTTCCTATCCCAACCCAATCCAAACAATTCGGGCTGGGACGGGTTTACTAGGCCCTTCAGGCCTTGCACAGCCCTGTATGGGGTGTTGTTGTAGCATCAATTGATTCTTATTTGCGCTGTTAATTTTGCTTCCAAAAAAATATACACAGGAACGAACGATGCGTTTAGACATTTATCAGTTTTGTACGCTTCGTCTTATCGTCGTCTTCCATCGTGTAAGGGTTTGGAGAGTTGCAGTTTGCCATCATTTCTTCACACTACCTGTTCACATCAGCGGCTAGCGTAGGAGTCCAGAGTAATTCGATGCTCCGATCGTTGCTCTTCTGTTTCGACCGATATTTGACTGTATCCAACGATCAATGGAATATAGCAATTCCTCCACAGTTCAATTTCGGTAACTTCAGAAATCGGAAATTTTCGACCATATCGTGCTACACGGTATGATGTTTTGTTCTTTCGTCTCAGAGTCTGCAAGGGGTTCAGATTGGACGAGGCTGCACATATTTTGTTGGTTCTGTGAAAGCTAGAATGAGTTCATCATTGTTGAGTAGATTGTAATTTTTGGGATATGGCTTATTTTTGGAGAGATCCACATGAGAATTTAGGACATTGAAGATCTCAAATGTGCTGGAAATGGAAGCACAGTGAGAAACTTTTTGACGGTAAGTCATCTGGATGCGCTTCTTTAGTTTATGTTCATGCTGAATTTGATCCAACTTAGTCTCTTCTGTTAGATAAGTTCAATTTATTAGTATGACCTTTGCTTTGTAATTCGAAATAATACTCACTTCTCCTGAATATGATGTATATGTAATTAGGAGGTTTGAGAAGGTGACTGATATATCAGTATTGTTAATAGCCCTATATTTTACAGTTTCAGACCTTCTTCAGGTATCTGTGCTCGCTTGGTTTTGTTCCATTCTCCATTAGGTTCTCACTTTATCAACTTCCTAGCTATAATGAAGAATATAAACGAGCCCATCCCATTTGATTGTTTAATTAAGTAGCTGATATCTTTTATTAAAAGGTTTTTCACGTATTCCTTAGTTCATTGTTAGAAATAAGTTACGATTTCTGTTTCAATCATAGTTCATATTGGCCGGAAAGGTTGAAGCTCCTGCACTGGGTTGCTCCTTCCAATTTTGGGGATTCGTCGTATCCAAATGGTAAAAGAAAATACTTGTTCCTAGGCTTCTCTGCTTGATCCTTTTAGGCTTTGTCTCGTTTGGTCATCAAGTAAAATGTTGACTATTTGTGAAGAACCAAAAAATAAAAAATAAAATAAAGGACTTCATGCATTATATTCTATCATTTTTTGTTGCTTCTTTTGCTGTAAGAGAAACTTGAGTGCCATACTGGTATGCACCTGTCAAGTCATTTTTATATTCTGATATCATATTTAGGTGGTTATCTTTGTCATTTGCCTGGCTTGCAGGTGGAAAAATCTGCCAATCATTTGAGCTGTAGTTGCTAAGGACAGAATGTCAAAAGGAACAAGTCTGGTACTGGATTCATCTGAAAATGGCACAGATTTATCTCAGGATGATATTGGTACCATTGAAGAAACCCCAGAAGAGTCAATTTTGTCACGGCAAACTTCCGTGAACCTTGTTCCTTTTATTGGTCAAAGATTTGTTTCTCAAGAAGCTGCTTATGAATTTTATTGTAGTTTTGCAAAACAATGTGGCTTTTCTATTAGACGACACCGCACTCGAGGAAAGGATGGGGTTGGTCGTGGAGTTACTAGAAGGGATTTTACTTGCCATCGTGGTGGGTATCCCCAGATTAAGCCATCTGACGATGGAAAGATGCAAAGGAATCGCAAATCTTCTCGTTGTGGTTGTCAAGCATACATGCGCATTGTGAAGAGGGCAGATTTTGATGTCCCTGAATGGCGTGTAACGGGCTTTAGCAACATCCATAATCATGAGTTGTTAAAATCCAATGAGGTGCGTCTTCTTCCAGCATACTGTACAATATCTCCAGATGACAAGAGCCGTATATGCATGTTTGCTAAAGCTGGAATGTCAGTAAGGCAAATGCTAAGATTGATGGAGCTAGAGAAAGGCATCAAACTTGGTTGTTTACCTTTTACGGAGATTGACGTGAGAAACTTGTTGCAGTCTTTTAGAAATGTTGATAGAGATAATGATGCTATTGATCTTGTTGCTATGTGCAAGAGATTAAAAGATGAAAATCACAACTTCAAGTATGAATTTAAGATAGATAGTAATAACAGGCTAGAGCATATTGCCTGGTCCTATGCCTCATCTATCCAATTGTATGAGACATTTGGAGATGCTGTGGTTTTTGATACAACCCACCGCCTGGATGCCTATGACATGTTGTTGGGAATTTGGCTTGGAGTGGACAATCATGGAATGACTTGTTTCTTTGGTTGTGCACTTCTGCGGGATGAAAATAGGCAGTCTTTTTCATGGGCTCTAAAGGTAAGTCAGAACCTTATGGAGTTACCCTGTTAACAATCAAGATCAAATATTTTACTTCTCCATCATCTGCTATCTAATGCAAGTTAAGTTATTTGCTTAACCTACTATCATGCTAGCTTTCAGAAAGATTCTTGGAAGAGAAATCTGATGACTTTGTCTTTTTTGTTTCAATATCCACTACTTTTGCAACAGGAGAATTTAATAAAAAGTAAAGTAGCATAATTTCTGTGGAACTTTTCTCTTCAATGCATGTGGTCCCTTCCTTCTTAGATATATTTATATTTCTGTGGATTCTTCATGTCACCAAAATTTCTTTATATGATGTAAATACCATTTGATTGTTATTTACATCATACCATTTATGACATTATGTAAATACCATTTGATTCTTTTTAATTTTTTCTAATTGACTAATGCACAGTCATTCTTAAGCTTCATGGAAGGAAAGGCTCCACAGACAATATTAACTGATCATAACATGTGGCTGAAAGAAGCTGTTGCTGTTGAAATGCCTGAAACCAAACATGCCTTTTGCATATGGCACATTATTGCAAAGTTCTCTGACTGGTTTTCCGTACTTCTTGGATCACATTATGATGAGTGGAAAGCTGAGTTCCATCGGCTCTACAATTTGGAGCTGGTGGAAGATTTTGAAGAAGGCTGGAGGCAAATGGTTGATAAATATGGACTCCATGCAAATAAGCACATTCTTAGCTTATATTCGTTAAGGACATTTTGGGCATTACCATTCTTGAGGTGCTACTTCTTTGCAGGATTGACTAGCACATGTCAATCTGAGTCCATTAATGCTTTCATCCAACGGTTCTTGAGTGCCCAGTCTCAACTAGATCGCTTTGTAGAGCATGTCTGTGATATATACTTTGTTTCCTTCAGTTTTATTATTATTTTTGGTGAAGTCCTTTACATTTATTTATTAATATGCAATGCTATACTCAAATGTCAATTTTTACAGGTTGCTGATGTTGTTGAATTTAATGACCGGGGTGGATCAAAGCAAAAGATGCAACGAAAACTGCAGAAAGTGTGCCTTAAAACTGGTTCACCTATCGAATCCCATGCTGCCACCATGCTTACTCCTTATGCCTTTAGTAAACTACAAGACGAGCTAGTTTTGGCACCACAATATGCATTCTTTCTGGTTGATGAAGGTTGCTTCCAGGTCAGACACCACACCCAGATGGATGGAGGGTGTAAAGTATTTTGGGTTCCTTGTCAAGAACACATCAGCTGCAGCTGTCATCTGTTTGAATTTTCAGGCATCTTATGCAGACATATTTTGCGAGTCATGTCAACTAATAACTGTTTTCACATTCCTGACCAATACATACCTGCCCGATGGCGTGGTGCCTGTTCATCTTCTGCTAATCCCTTCCGGGGTACAACTTCCAGGGATCATCCCGAAAGAATACAATTTTTGGAATCCATGGTTTCGACGCTTGTAATGGAATCCATTGAAACAGAGGAACGCCTTGATGCTGCTTGCGATCAAATTTCCGTGGTATTATCACGAATCAAAAACCTTCCTAGGTCAACACATCTGGTGAATGACATTGCATATAATTATCAATCAGATTCATTGATTCTGCCAGAGGTGGAAGATGCTGATGGTATAATTCATGGTTTTGCAATTGCAAATCCCCATGATTCTATGGCGTTAGGAAAACTAAAGGAGAGAAGGGCAAGAGATGGAGTTGATATAACTAGGAAACGAAGACATTTTTCAGGGCCATTGTGTGGGCAATATGGACATGATGCATCTGATTGCTCGACAATGGCCGGTGATAATTTGAATGGAGATGCACTAGGATACACGTAGAGTGAGGGGAAGTGGTATTAGATGTACAAAGTTAGTGCATTATTGATTTCAATTTCCATTATTCTTTTCTGTGCATTAGCTTCTGCAAATTCTATAATATACACAAATTACTTGTCATATGTAAGCAAAGACTTTAGCATGATTCTGATTACCTTTATGATCATTCACGATTGCTATTTATCCCAATACATAAATATTTTTATACAATTAAGAAGTGCAGATACTTATTACTCTTTGTACCTTCTGTTTGTAATCATGAATATTGTGGCTTGTGAATCCAGGTTTGGACATTTAAGTCGTAGGTAACATTAACATGCTTCGTGGATAGTATCTGGACTACATGTTTGTCAAAATATGTTATACGATAAATGATTGCCTGCTCTTTGCTATTTTTCACCTGCTACTTCAACTGGGAATCGATTAAGTAATCGAGAATTTATTGTCTAGATATCTGAAATTGGGTATAGGATGTTCATTGTATGTGATTATTTGGGTTTCACTTGTTATATGTTTTCAAATTTTTATTAAATGGGTAACTGGTTCATTTTTCTTTTCTTTTTGATAACGGTAACTGGTTTATTTTTGCAATCGTCTAAGGCAGTCATCATTTTTATCTGACTAATTTCTATATGGTAGATCTTGACAACAGGGATTGTGTCAATTATCAAATTTGCTCTCTGCTTTATGACAATTTGCAAGTGTCTTTCATGAATTTTGATCACTTTTTAATTGCTAAAGGTATGATTGTCTAAAGAATTAGTTCAGATCACAGATGTTCAATTGATCTTCCTGGATTTATTGAAGCACGAATTGACTTATGAGTGTAACTTTTATTTTAGACATTTCATCTAGTTCTTGATTTGAGCTGCTATGGAGCTGTCTTTATGAGATAGTAAGTGTAGACCTACATGGATACTTCCTTTAAAAAAAAAAAAGTGTTCTAACATATATCATTACATGCCACAGCAGCTATGTGAAGGTTGGATCAAAAACTCCCCTTTCCCAATCCACCTTGTTCCCCCAACGTTGTTTGGTAGTGTCTTTCATCTCTATTATATAAACTTTTATTTCTTAAAATTTATTGATTGGATAGAGATGACCATGCACCGGTTTGCTGGCTTGATTTTCAGTCAATTTTTAACGAGTTTATTTGTTATATTCAAAGTCTGACAAATTTACATGAAAATAAAATATTAAAATTTGACACTCGACTCACAATAAAGTGTAGTTGAATATATCAATACAACCCGTGGTTTTGCTTGCAAGTGAATTTTAAATATTTGTATGACTGCCATAAACTTATCTTAAATTTTCATAATTGCATTTTATGTTACCATAACTGGTATTTTGCTTGCCTTGTCTTTTCTAACAATATATGAAAATCATACATTTTGAGTTGTGCCATACCTATATAACTTTATTTTCCTGAATCTTCCGCCAGCGAAACTTTGCTTAACCTGCTTGGCAACGATTTGACACAGTTATTTGTAATTTTCCTTCTCCCATTACGGCGTAGATGCGACCTCAAAAGAGCTCTTCGTGCCAATTCTTTCCCCATATTGGATTTTGTTGTGCCATTTGTTGGAGGCATTTCTTCCAAAGAGATTCCTTGCTTGCTGTTGCTGCTGCTGCTATCAAACCCTCTCGTACTGTCCTTCTCGGAAGCCATTCTTTGGAAGTTCAAGAAGCTATGACAGTGAGATGAACTCTAAACAATGAATGGTAATAGAAAAGCATGGCAGTAGTCAGATTTTAAGGTGCTTTCTGGAGATGTTTTCCACTCATTGATTATTCATCACACCATTGGCCTACATAGAGAATATGTGAAGGGAACAAGTGGGTTCAGAGGAAAAGCCAGCTTTCTTTATGGGGTGCACAAGGAATCACTTGTAAAAAATTCAGGACTCATGGAATAAAATTTTTGGCTGCCTTACATATTAAGAAACTTATATGCACTTGTGGTATTTGCCATTCTACCCATAAGATCCACAACGAGATCACTAGCCTTTAGAGGTCATATGCTTCATAGATTCCCATTAAATATCTGAAACTTGAGAATTGTAAAGGATTGGTTTATAAAGAGTTTCACCTTGATGCAAAGTTCTTTTATTGTTAAATGCAATTCAAGATTGTTACATTAATTTTTTAAATTTATAATTCAATTAGTGAATTATTATAACTCAATATGTATCTAATAGTAAGTAATTTATTTTTCCATCAATAAATTATAGAAACCAATAATTTTTCAAAGATGAAGTTGTTTTATCATTAGAGACATCTTAGAATTATTATATTGATTTGATTTATTATGATGAAAATCTTAAATAGTAAATAGTAAATTTTCTTTCGGTAAGCTCCATTATAAGCAGTGAGAAGAAGTTTTGATCTTTTAAATTTTTTTATCTATAAAATTTGAAGAAAAAAAAAGGAAAAGAGGGAGTTAAAAAAAAAAAAAAGAGAAAGTGAACTTCATTCATATTTCGACCCTTTCTGTTATTTTTTTTTTAAATTCTACAAAAATTTTACAATAAAAAATTTTAAAGAATTAGATCATGCGTTTAATGGGAGATGATCGTATAATCAAATAAGTGGTTTTATTTTTTAGCAAGACAAAGCGTCATCCAAAATGTTGTTCTTGGAGCACTACCACCGTTGCTGGTTTTCGACCGACCTCATACTTCCACACATGTCAATTCAGTCATTAGGTTTCCATAAGCAACACTCGTTGTCCCTTCCTGCGTTTTCCACCATAGAAAAGCACTTTTTGGAACTTTGTAATTATGCGCAGCACTTATCTTTTAAACGCTTGAACAAAGAATATTAACTATTAAGCCTCCCAGAATAATTATAAACCGTCCATTTTTAAGATTTTCTTTGCCCATATCTGAAGTAGAGAATTCATTCGCTTTCTCAATTAGAAAAAAAAAAAAAAAAGATTGATGATTCTCTTTCCCTTCCTTTCCTTCTTTCCTGAGAAAGATCTGATCATAAAACGAAAAATCTGTCACACGGTTATATAAATATAATACATGACCCAAGATTTTTTCAATTTTTGAAGGTAGCCATTTTAAAAGCACTTCCATTAACACCTAGAGAACTGAATAACTGAAAACCAAAACGTACACGTGTTTGCTATGTAGATGAGCACTAGCTTTTTATCATTATCATCAAATATACCTTCAAAGCTGAGCTTTTGGGTGTGAAGCAACAATTGCCCTTATGGGAATGCTTAGTATTAATTCCCAGAACCTAAGAATCTTTGGTCGTAAGCAACCTTTACCCCAAGTAATTCTGAAACTCCAATTCCTTCTTTCTCCATTCTTCTGCACACAACTTAATTAAATGCCCTTAATTCCCTCTTCTTCTACTCTTCAATTCAATTTTACTGCAACATGTCTCGCAAAATGGCAGTCACACATGCTGATCTTGAACCTAGCCGTAGTAGAATTGATTTGAGCAGCAAAACAGGTGCCTTCCTTGTGGTTTTGACGATCCTTCTGGGCTTCTTCTGCTTCACTCTGTGTCTCGTAGCAGAAGCTACACGTTCAGAGGTACAAGTTTATTGTCTTTCGAAGTTGCACAATCACCAAAAACCACAATTTCTATGAAGCACAGATACTTCAACAATAATGAAGTCCTATTGTGCTCTACACTCATATTAGACACAAGATAACACTTTAAATTTCATCTCAATATTTTATATTTTGTTATGTCATAATATTTTTATTGTATCGTATCTTGTACCTATATTAGTATCTGTACTTTTTAACCTTATCATCATGAATTATACTATAACTTTCAGAGATTTAAGCTTAATATCTATGCAATTCACACGACTACAAATACCAGAGAACGTATGAAACACTACTTTCATGATGAAGTTGTAATGCGTTGGATATGTATACAAGATTCATATCAAACAAGACACAATACTTTAATTTGCACCCAATTATTGCATATATTCTTGTGTCAACATGTTCTTATTATATTCTGTTCTGTATGTGCGATAGTGTTAATGGTATAAAACTGACCTTGTCATCATAAATTATACAATATATTTAAAGGTACAAGTTTATTATCTTTGCAAGTTTCACAACCATCGAACACAGGAAACCTATGGAAGTACAAATATTTCAATAATAGAGTTTTATTGTGTTTGGTATGCTAAGAAGCACTGAAATAACACAGATATGGGACACAGTATGCTATGAACATAGTGACACACTGAAATTTAAAGTATTTATGTGGAAATTGAAGATTGACGTCATGTCTATTTCATGTGTTGGACACACGTTGAAGACATCATTAAAGTATGCGTGTTTCATAGCCTATACTTGCCTGATATTCGTGACACTTAAAATTACATCATATTTCATATTTTATCTATGGCAGAGTCAGTCCTTCTTCCCAGAAAATTGAACTCATCATGTTGAGTTATACTAGAATTTGACATGGTGGGTATTTGATATGACAGGCAACATATAGAGGTGATAGAAAGGGAGGGAACTCTGAATGTCTATACAGTGGTAGTGGAAAAGTGCCGTTGCTATGTGCTGCTTGTGCTTTTGTTGGACTAGCAATAGCCATAGTTGTGGAGCATGCTTATTTGATGATTGCTGTTAGTAAATCATCAGCTTTAATTTCATGGGAGCCTGATTCTGCTTCTTCTAGGCTTCTAACGTGGCAAGCTGGGTTCCTCTTCATTTCAACTTGGTAAGATCAATTGTTGTAGTTAATCAAGTTCTCTTTGAATTTATGAAAGGTTGTTGAAATTTAAAAGACTTGAAAGGCATCGTTGTTGCTATTCCATTCAAAGATATGTCATGATCATAAGGATAAGAATTTTCATTGAGGTTGTTGACCAAATTGGTTTAAGATTAAAGAGTGATTGAGACTGATCAGTCGAAGAAGAAAAGAATAAGGACAACAGATAAAGACGTTACGTAGGGAAAAGGGAACAGAGAGAAACAAAGACATATGCAGATTGCAGGATCTGATCCTCCAAGTAGTAATTCAAGCGGAAATCTATCCTACACAATAAGTTATCCTGCTGGTATCAAGAATTTGGGTGAGGAATTTGGAATAATTTAAATTCCTTATTCTTTACAATACAAATCCATCATTAAATTATCTAAAATTTCTAAAATTCTTTGCTAAGTTAGAATGCTTGAAACATTCTCTAAAATTACTTTCCCTAAAGTATAAAGTTGATCACTATTGAGATGAGAATGAGTGAAGTGCTAAATTGGTGTTGATTTGTAGGATATGTTTTGCAGTTGGGGAGATCCTATTATTGGCAGGATTGAGTGTAGAATCAGGGCATCTCAAAAACTGGTATAATCCCAGAACCACTTGCCTTGTAGCCAAACAAGGTTTGTTCGCAGCTGCTGGAGTGTTTGCCTTGACCACAGTCTTCCTCGCAACTGGTTTATACTTAACGGCACTGCGTGCCCAGAGAATGTGTCTAGAGCAAGAGAATGTTCGACGAGAGCTTTCTGAGGTCTCTGCACTCCATGTTTCTCCTCCAACATCACCTCGAACCCAAATCACACCCACTCCTATGCCTAGGGAAAACCCCATACCCACCACTAATCACCATCTTTTGTCTGTGTTTCCAACCCCTTTCAACAAAAGCTCCAGAATACTGTAAATACTTTCCAAGTTTTATCTTATCTATTTTTGTATACGTGTTCATAACAGAGCTTTTTCAGGAAGTAATGGAATGCCGATAGAGAATCCTCGTTTCGAACATGGACAAGATATTCTTTCCTTTGGACCTCATCTTTGTGGTGTTCCTGAAAAATCTTCACCTTTTCTTAATTCTGACAACAACTTGCATTCACTGTCACAATTAATGATGTCTAACAATGTCTGTTGCCCTGTTTCACATACCAACAAAACAATTAGTAGCACGTTCTCTTAAGAATGGTTGTCAAGGATGTAAAGAATATTAGCATAAAACGAAAGTTTGTTCCTCACAACTCATATTTTGAACATGCAACCAATATATCAGAAAAACACGTTACGAATTATTTGTAACCCAAGCATGAAACAATCATTTTATTCTTGCTTTCTCTTCCCACAATCATTGTGCAGATCGATATTTGAGTAAAAATGCCTTCAAACAAAATGGTAGCACTTCAAATTGAGGCGAGGGAAAATTCAATAGTGAGATCCTTCACTAATCACATAATTAAGTCAAGTACATGTATTTAAGGTCTTAACTAATGGTTGTGTCAAAAGGGGCGAAAAAGCTTAATTGGATACTTATGTCAATATAAAATATAAAGAAGAACCCCAGGAACTCAGAGCAAAAAAATTAAAAATGATTAAACCGCAATTTAGCCAGATCAACAACAAGATAAGACAAACAACTCCTTGATCTCTAGAATTTGAAGCAGAGTAGCATACCATAACACAGGCAATATATAGTTGCAAGTGAACTTAATAGATAGAAAATTACGTATTTCAAGGAACTATACCAATGCGGCGTTCCCATTGTTGTTAATCTCTATAACATATGCCTGCATAAGGATAAGCTATTGCGCTTGCTGTATCAAACCATTCACAAAATTAATTCCCTCTTCCCCCAAATGAAGAAAATCATAATAAATGCTTTACAAAACAGTAAATTTAAGACCACTATAAGGAAGAAAGCAGGGGAAAAGAACATAATTTCTTGTGTGCTCAAATCAAATTGCTTTCCACAAGGATCAAGTTGGTATTGGGTACAAAAATTAGTCCTGAACCTAGTCAAGATCTGTTAGAATTTATCCTTATTCTTTGAATTCAAACCGCATGTCAGTTTTGCACAAAACTTCTAAGGAATAATAAGAGCAGAAAATTTCAAATAAATGCTATCTTCCAATGCAAATATGATAATAAACCGACGAGAGGACATGGTTAGGAATCAGCTAAGAGCTCAAGAAACACACGCTTGAGAAATAAAAATATTGATGAATCAGACTAAAGAGCTCCAATCAGATTTGTATATTGTTATTTTTATTAAAATAATTTTAAAATACTGAATCATTTAAATAAAAATATTGATAAATCAAACTAAAGAGCTCAAACTCAGATTTACATTTATTGTGTAGCATTTTCTTATATTGTACTACATTAAAAGTTATTTTTTATTTTTTTTATATATCATGTATCCAATATACAAAACTTATAAAGTAAAAAAATAAAATAAAACTTTTTTCAAGTTTTTTTTTTAACTATTTCCATTGTCAACCAAAACAAAAGATACAAAAATATAATTCTTTTCAATTTTTTGAAAACTTTAGAATTCAAAAATATATTTTTAACCACATAATAAAAAAGTTCTGAAAGTACAAAATATGAAACAAATATTTTTGACTGATGCAATAATTTTTTAAAAACAAATATGACTCAAAAAACCCAAAAATAATATTGGAACAACATGTTTTAAACAGAAAGAGGCCAAAAAAAAAAAATGGCAGTTTGGGTGGCAAAATAAGTTTTGACAACTATATATATATATATATATATATATATATATATATATATATATAAAGGCAAAAGTATACTTTTAATCTTTTAATTTTATATTAAATTTCAGTTTAATTCTTTAATTTTGTCTAGTTTCATTTGAGTGCTTTAACATCTCCTTGCTCCTAATACCATTAAAGTACTTAACAAAAAATGCTAACATGTAAATTATTATATCAAATTACTACAATCATCACCTTTTATCAATCTCATGTGTAAAATCTTTCTGAATAACTCAATCACGAGTAAAATTTACTTGTGGAGACCTAAAGAAATAAAAAGAAATAAAATAAAATTAGGGACTGTGCAGCTTTTCGATCAATATTCTGAGTGGTTCAATCACGATTTTATTCATTGTAACAGTTCGATCAACACACAAGGTGCGATTCTGTGTATTGATCGAAAAAAGAAAGGAAGGACACGCTGCCTTTTAATTAACCTTATCTCGTAGAAGGTGGTGGGACGCCACGTTCTTGGACAAATTCCTTACTATCGCAAAATGCAAAAAGACTGCAGTGAATAAGATCACACTCCACGTAGGAAAAGTGAGGCTCAAGCAAGCAAAAGCATGAATATGAACCGCATACATTTTCTCATGTTAAGAAGGACAAAACGCTGCGTGTGGTGTGGGGTTCTGAATGCAAAAACATTTTGGAGATTTAGACACAAAAAGGCAAAACAAACAGCCACAGTCACTGATTGTAACACGTAGAATCCTTTCTCAGAAGCCCCTTACCAAAAAGAAAAGGCCCAGAGGCCCAAACTCATCATTAAACTTCTGTTTTACTTAGTCATCACGTTGCTCAACTAACAAAATACAAATTCCCGTTTGATTAAAAAAATAGAAGAAAAACGAAAATGAATTTATTAAATAATCTTATTTGATATATATTTTGTAGGATAAACGAAGAAATCAATGTTTATTTAATAAGCAAATGAATTCAAAGTAATTATTATATTTAATTTATGTAAAATTTATTATACATTAGTAATCATTACTTTCTTCTTAATTTTAACACTATTTTTAAATAATAACATGATGATTATTTTCTGATTACTTTTCCTATTCTCATATTATTTTTATCTAACAAAATATACAAATGAATTGATATTATTTTTTTTATATCTATATCATATCAAACGTAATTGTTTCATTACATTTACATTATCATTTTTTTTTTCTATTTTCATACTTAATAATCATATGTATCAAATGGCCATAAGTTCATTACTACCTCGCTTTTGCCCTTTACTTTACACTTTGAGTCCGCTAGTGGATGTGCTGTAGGAAAGACTCAAGGTCTTTTTAAAAAATTAAAATTCAAGTTTAAAAGAATATCTTTCATTTCTTATTTGCTTACACAACATTATCTGAACTGCTTGCTTTTCAAAAGCATGACATATTTTGAATAATTGATAAAGATAAATCAAGTTCAAAGATTTCAAATTCTGATAAACCCACAACAAGCTCGGTTTTTTGAAAGTTTTTATTATTTTATTCTGTTTACATTTTTTTCTTAAAGAAGAAAAAAATAAAATCTTTTAAATAAAGAAAAAAATCTCATTTAAAAAAAAAGTATTGCAACACTTTTTGGCAAGTCTTAAAAATTTCTAACTGGCATTGTTGAGGCGTATGCTTGGTTCATGCAAGTCATAACCCAAAATAATATTATTATGAAATATTTTATATATAATTGCTTATATTTTTATTATCAATATTTTTAATTAAAATATAATAAAATGTATAATTCTTCAATAAAATTATTATATGCTTTTTTAGTTAAATTATGCACTTATCATAATATTATTAAAAAATTATATATTTATCATGTTTTAATTAAAAAAATATAATAAAAAATAAATAAATAATTACACTTAAATCTATTCTTATTACTATTTTGACACCCACGCGCTATTATTTATTTCTATTTAAAAAGGCAAAGAGATAATTATAAGAGATTCAAAGCTTTTGAAAATTACTTGAAAAAACAATTTCTTGTTTTTGAGGTTAAGATTTTGTATTATATATTTTTTTTAAAAAAAACAAACTTCTATCAAAATGAAATATAATAATAGGTTCGCTTACCAAATAAAAAATAGTAAGAGATATGACTATGTATTTAACACTTATAGTTTCAATTAATTTTTAAATAGATTTTTAAAATTTTTAATTTAATTCTTATAATTTGAATTTTTTAAGGCAATTAGGGGCTAGTGTTATAAAATTAGATAATATAATATTTAAGTAAGTAACATATAATCTACTTAAGCAGATTGGTTAAAGAGATTAGCAGCACATCAAAAACTGGATCAAGGGTATCTGCGGCTCAAGTTTGAGTAACTCCCTTGGGTCATCAACAATACACTTAATTTTCTCCTTTTTTTAAAAAAAAAAAACTGTAAATCAATGATTTTCATGCGGTGCATTAGAAAATATTTATTCGCCTATCCCCTTTATAACTTGATCGTTAAGCAAACTTGGTCTTTTCTTTGACCCTAGGTATGCTAGTTCTACCATGGCGTCTTTGACATAGGTGTGTAGCCATGTATACTTTCTGATTTGATGAGAATGACATTTAATTATAAATCTGAATCAGAAAGTATATATAAAAGTATATTAATTAAATTTTGCATATGTTATCTTCGATGACCTTATTTCCTCCTTTCGATTATAAAATATATATATATATATATCGATGTATTAATACAATTAAATAAATTATATGTTATTATAATAAGATAATAAAGGTATATCTTATCCCAAAAAAAAGCAATAATAATGTTATATACTTCATTTCGACATAATTTTGAGAACATGTTCACGTACCAATTCTAATATACATCCAATAAAATTATATGGCTCTAATAAATTAGGCATGAAAAATTAAGAAAATAAAAATACGGTATAGGGCTAATAATGTCATTTAAGTCTGCAAAGCTAGAAAATAATATCATGGGAGTCGGATCCAGCAAATAATCTCCAAAATAACAAACAGGTATAGAATATTAGATATGTAAAAAAATTCTAAAAAATAAATAAAATAAAAATAACACTCATACTTTAAAAACAATAAAAAAAGATAAATACATGATAATTAAAAAATATAATTAATATTAAAAAAATTTACATTTTGAATTATATGACAACCCGTTAACCAAAACAGTTGTCCATGAAATGGAACTGAGACCCGTACCGTCCTTGTAAATCAAGATCCAGTAATCATCGTGGATACGTGACCCGACCCATACATGTTAGATCCGAGGTCCGAATGTACACAACCTACAGTGCTATTTAATTTTAAATCTGCTGAAAAAATCGGAGGGTGTGCTCTCTCTCGCAAATCAGTATCCGATATTGCTGTTGCCTCTTCTCAATCCAAAATCTAGGGTTTTTCTTTGTATTCATTTCCTCGATCTTCGAATTCCATAGATACTCTAGCGTGTGTATATACACTGATATTTGCTAGGGCTCTAAATCGAGGTTTAACGGCAAAACGATGTCGCTCAGGCCGAATGCTAGAACCGAGGTTCGCCGCAACCGCTACAAGGTGGCGGTGGACGCCGATGAGGGCCGCCGGAGAAGAGAAGACAACATGGTCGAGATCCGTAAGAGCAAGCGCGAAGAGAGCTTGCAGAAGAAGCGTCGAGAAGGCCTGCAGGCTCAGCAGCAATTCGCCACTGCTATTCAAACTTCCACTGTTGAGAAAAAGGTTTCCTTTTTGCATCTTTATTTCTATTCAATAATATATGCATTTTAATCGCTTACGTTGTTAGAAATTAGGGCTTAATCGGGATCTGTGGTTATGAGATTCTGCGATGATCATTTGGATATGATAAACGTTGTGTGCTTAATATTTGTCTCTTTGGTTCAATCGTACATGTTCATAGGATTTGATTGATTAGGTAATGTAATAGGCTAGTAACTGCTATATATTTTCCACGGTAATTCATATATGCAGTTGGAGAGTCTTCCTTCAATGGTTGCTGGGGTTTGGTCGGATGACAGTAGTCTGCAGCTAGAAGCGACAACACAATTTCGGAAGCTGCTTTCTATTGGTAACTCTCGATTCTATTTACATTACTATTTGCCTCTGTTTCTATGTGTTAAAGCTGTTATAGCAATTAAGCGACTGTATTTTCCTTGTTTCTGTTGTAGAGCGGAGCCCTCCAATTGAGGAAGTTATTCAATCTGGTGTTGTGCCGCGTTTTGTTGAGTTTCTCGTTAGGGAGGATTTCCCTCAACTTCAGGTTTGAATTTCTTTGACTGCATATTCCGTGTGATTCTTTTGGATCCTAAATCAGTGCAAAGTTTGTTATGTTTGCTAATGATATATATCACCTGTGTTTATTTAGTTTGAGGCCGCATGGGCTCTTACAAACATAGCATCCGGAACATCTGAGAACACCAAGGTGGTAATTGATCACGGGGCAGTCCCAATATTTGTTAAGCTACTTAGTTCTCCAAGTGATGATGTTCGGGAGCAGGTATATTGATATTTGAATGTGGTAGTACAAACAATTTTCTTTTTTAATTTATTTTACTGAACACTTCTGAACACATTTTCTAAAATTGCAGGCGGTGTGGGCACTGGGAAATGTTGCTGGTGACTCCCCTAGGTGCCGTGATCTTGTTCTCAGCCATGGTGCCCTGATCCCACTATTGGCCCAGTTGAATGAGCATGCTAAGCTTTCAATGTTGAGAAATGCCACATGGACACTATCCAATTTTTGCAGGGGCAAACCACAGCCCCCATTCGAGCAGGTGATTGTCTATTTCTATTTATCATTTTAACTTAAATCAAAATTGTTAGGGCCTTCTTTGGCATATTCTTAATCCTGTAAATTTGGTGGGCAGGTGAGGCCAGCGCTTCCAGCTCTAGAGCGTTTGGTTTTTTCCAATGATGAAGAAGTCCTGACAGATGCATGCTGGGCACTGTCATATCTTTCTGATGGAACTAATGATAAAATCCAAGCAGTTATTGAGGCAGGTGTATGTGGCCGATTAGTGCAGCTTCTTCTGTGAGTATTAATTCTACTATATATTGTGAACAAAGATTCTATTGCTTTAATGGTTTCTTGTCATAGCACTAAATTTGTACATATGCCTTTTCAGGCATCCATCTCCTTCAGTGCTCATTCCTGCTCTTCGCACAGTGGGAAATATTGTGACTGGAGATGATATTCAGACTCAGGTAAGGGCTTGTCACAGCTGTGTAATTACTTGATACATGTATTTTGTAAGATGAATTGCTTCACTTTTATTTGATTCTGTGCCAGTTTCTGGTATGCTGCAACTTTCCCAGCAGCAGAGCATTTATATGACATCAACATATTGAGGAACTTGTGCAATTGGGCTTAGTTTGAGTAGGAATAAAATCTGAGGATATTTAAGGTTCCTTGAGAGTATAGTTAACTTTTTATTAATATGAATTATGGATTGGTAGGGTTTATGCTGTTAGATATACAAATTTCATAAGGTCATGTAATATCAATGAGTGATTTTATAGGCGCCAAAATGCGTAGCGAAGTTGCTGAGGCATGGCACTAGAAGGGGTCCTTGCCCCTTGATATGATTCAGGTGGGGCTCCTTTGGTCAAGCATGACTTTGATGCCTTTTTAATGCAGGCAACATAATGAAGTTCTGAATTAATGTTAACCTGATTCACTCCATTTGCTGTTAATTTTACTTGTAAGATGTTTGAAACCTTGAGTTTTACCTCGGTTTAGTCAAATTGGATAGGACATGTTATCTTCAGAGTCATTCGTCAGCTGATCCCGCATGGGCTGCTGGCTTCGCTATTGTCATTTTTGAAAAGCTTGAGCCCAAAGCTCAATAAAAATTCTGTATAAAATGAAGCCAAAGTCCACCCATGATCAAATCTCATGCTGAGACAGAAAGAAATCAAAACTCGTAGAGAATGTGGGAACATAGGGAGGTTTGAGCAATGACTTGGTGATACAAGCTGATTTAGCATACTCCGAAGCTATAATGTGGGGCTAATCTAGTTGAAAGCCTAACAAGGTTTAAAATTAGGTCAACATTATACTCGTACGAGTGGCTGATTTTGAGCTAGTGTTACAGTTGTTTAGTGAGTAAACGCAGAATCTTTGGGGGAAAAGAAAGGGGGAGGTGTAGGTGGATTTCTAAATTTATTAAATGAGTCATTGCATTTATTAAATAAATATCTTATCCTGTCTCATGGCATTAAGAGGTAGTCTCACCCATAATTATCCACATCAATGCATTTACTGTCTTATCAGGTCTTTTGCTTTGTGTCGCGGTATTCAGAACATCCTTAGCTTGATTTAACCTTTTTTGATAGTGTATTATTAATCATGGTGCACTACCGTGCCTCTTGAGCCTGTTGACACATAATCATAAGAAAAGCATCAAGAAAGAAGCTTGCTGGACTATATCAAACATTACTGCTGGAAACAGAGAACAAATACAGGTAAACCCTTGATTACTAACTAGTTGAAGCTCAGTTAATGTTAAATCATGTGTTCAATAGTTTCTTTTGTCACTATCCTTGCTTGCTTTTTTTTTTTTTAATATTCTGTAATTTTGATGTTTTCATTTTCTAAATAAAAAAGTTTTCTATTTACTTAAATTGAGTTTCTTAATGGAGAAATGGGACTTTTATGATTACTAGACTTTTTCCAAAACCTGTGATTGAGGCCTTTTGTATTGCTTTAGTCCTTACAAATGCAGGCACAACAAGTACTTGCTGGGGAGATTTGGTGGGAGAGAGTAGCTAATTTAGAGACCTTTAGTCTTCAGGGTTTCCAACTAAAGAGGATGATTGATTTGTCCTCCCCTGACACGCCACAATTATATTTTTATGAACTATTGAAAGGTGTCTTGAATGAATAAAATGTGTAGCGAACATTCTTTGAAACCATTATGTTAAGTGGCTTCCAGGCTCCTTAGTTGAAATGGATTAAACTTAAGCATCTATGTCACAAGATTAATATTTCAATCTACATTTTGTCACAACTACACCACCAAACAGATGTCTTGTCTTGCTGCAAGTTGGAATTCTTTATTGGGATCTTGGATAAGTTTTTGTTTGTTTTTAATTTTTAATTATAATTTGTTCTGTTGATCTATATTTTGAAAAAGCTTTGAGGAATTTACGTTTTCAAAACTTTTAGGCTGTTATTGAAGCTGGTCTGATTACTCCTCTTGTCAATCTCCTTCAAAATGCTGAGTTCGATATTAAGAAAGAAGCTGCATGGGCAATCTCAAATGCTACATCTGGTGGTACTCATGAGCAGATAAAGTATGTAATCTTTTATTTTGTTGGTTGTGCTTTAGTATGTTAATTTTGATCTTAAAATTTTTTCTTTTTCTTTTGTGGTTACAAGGTACTTGGTGAGTCAAGGTTGCATAAAGCCTCTTTGTGATCTGCTTGTTTGCCCAGACCCAAGAATTGTCACTGTCTGCTTAGAAGGCCTAGAGAATATTCTGAAGGTTGGGGAAGCTGAGAAGAGCCTAGGTAACACTGGAGATGTGAACTTGTATGCACAGATGATAGATGATGCTGAGGGATTGGAGAAGATTGAAAACCTGCAGAGTCACGACAACAACGAAATATATGAGAAAGCTGTTAAAATTCTTGAAACATACTGGTTGGAAGAAGAGGATGAGACACTACCTTCAGGTGATGGTGCTCAACCTACTTTCAATTTTGGAGGCAGTGAGAATCCAGTCCCATCTGGTGGATTCAACTTCAGTTGAGGGTCTTTCCTTGAGAGGGTAAATGCTTTACATTACCCTGTCTTCTGTTTGGTTCATTGGGTTTAAAATATCAGCATTATTAACTGAATCTTTGTTTGCAACAATTGCAGGGACTTAGTTGGATGGAGCAGGGGTTGATTCTGGGGTGGCTGTTGGGGTCGAGTCGGGGTTGGGTCATCTCACCTCATGGTGTCAGGTTTCAGTCTGGTCTTGTGTCCGTGGTCTAATGAGGTGCAGGGGTGGGTGGGTCAGTCTACTCTACCATGTCCAAATAAGCGGGGGCTGGTGGGTTCAATGGCAGCATAATGGCCTAATCAGCGGTGTTTGTTGTATTAACTATATATGCCTGGAAAAAGGTATCCAGAAGGTTATATGTTGCATTAGCAGGGACCCGGATTATGTGGGCAGTGGGAAGGTTTTCTTGAGTGCGGCTGAGTCTTTTCAGAGTCTTAGTTGTATTGATAACTTCTGCTGAGTCAGTATTTGAAAATTTGGGTGCGTATAGTATTTAAAAACCACTTATATGGTGTATTCCAAGGAATTAGTGCTATTTTTCTGCGTGAATATCTTGTTGGTTACTTCCAAGCTTTTGCATCTTACTCTATTCCTAGGTTCCTCAATAGTAGTACCTGGAATTTGAAGTTGGTTTAGCTAGTGTTGATTGACTGACCTGGTTCGCTAGCAGCCCGGATTTGCTGTTTTTCGGGCGGGAAAATGATGCTTCATTTTGGCTTCATCTCGTTCGTTCAACAGATCTGATGGCAGCTAGGTGAGCCACGTCTGGAGGTTGGACGGAAATGCGACATTTCATTGGAACTGAAATGCTGCGTTTCATAATTTATTTTTCAGGACTAGAACCAGCTTCGCACGCACTAAGACATGCACCCGATCCAGAACCACATGGCAGACTCCAGCGTGTTGGTCTGACACTTCCTTAGCGGGTCCAGTTTGATAAAACCTCCAGACTCCAGTCATCCACAACGTAGTTCCAGTTTTATCAAATTGGACCTGCCATGGAGGTTTCCTGCAAATCCATAGACTCAGGACCTGCCATGGAGTCTGGAGGCCGAGTTCGAGTTGAAAATCCTGGAAATAAAAATGTTATGAAATACAGTGTTTTCAGTTTTAATGAAACGCTGCGCGGAAATGAGCAAATCTGGACTTGTACACTATGTACTGGACTTGATGTCAAAAGAATTGAATGAGTAGGTCTCCGGCAGGCTGAACCTAGTCTACTATTAGTTTGTAAGCTGCGCATAATGTTTACAATAAATCAAAGTCATTTATTGGCTATGTGTTCGCAGATCCGGTGTATTTAAGAAAAATTTTTAATAGATCTATTTTGTTTTATAAAAGTATCATGTGGATGCAATTATGGACAAGCGAGATTCAGATCTACGAGAAGAGGAATTTTAAAATCTTGCCACTAATCGTTCGACCTCTGGAAGTCCCAAAGAGAGTTGCAAAGTAGTTCTACATTCAGTGCAATAATGAATGTAGGCATCCAGCAGAGTGATTTGTCCGGCTATCTGAAGTCTATGGTATTTACTTGAACAAAGTAATTGATCAATTCTTTACCAAAGTAAAAAGAAAATTTAAGTACTACGATTAGAAAGCTGTAAATTGAGTTTTTATTTTAAGATGGATTGGCTTCTTTATTAAAGAGGAGGCGGGGCGAAATCGTCATCAGAAGTTTAGGCTTGTGTGTCGTCTATTTAATTATGTGTTCGAAAAGAGATCACAAGCTGAACAAATCTAAAATAGGATATCAAGCTGAACTTCAGCTTGGAACAATTATTTGATTCAAAATTTGTTTATATTAATTCCAATTTATGTACAAATGCTCAGGATGGAAGCTTTTTCTTGCAGACGCACACCTTTTATTCCTAAATCATGGAAAGTTGATAAATAATGATGACTTTCATATAGTGGAGTTCTTTAAATCATTGAATTATGTATAGTTAAACACAAATCGGTTAATTTATGTAAATTGGGGTGGGATCTTATGTGAAGATATCACATGATATTGTTATGTTATTGGCACTTCATTGTTTATTTTTAACTAAAAGCAAAAAAAGAATCTATACTAAAAAAAGAATAAAAAAGATGTTACATCTAATGACAAATACAATCATTAATACCGGCCCAAGAACATCAATTCGACGTGCATTTTCCTTGAATATAAGTGCAAAACATCTTTATATATATATATATATATATATATATATATATATATATATAAAAGGTTCAATGCTTACTCTAACCTCTTCCCATCAATATAGTGAAAATTTGCAAATTGACTCATAATTTAAAATAAGCAATGAGATAGAACTAAAATGACAATTTTCATATGATATCTTCACATAAAATTATCAGGATTTTATAAATTGAACCTCTACAAAAATGCTAAAAAAAATAGAAGTAATGGTAAATTGGTGACGGGGGGAAAAGATAAAATAAAATAAGTAATTTGGTTGCCAATGTTGATATTTTACGCTGCAACCATAGTTGGAACTAAAATGACGAAAGCGAAAGGGGTCTAAGTTTGGAGTGGTCCCCTGTTATTTATATGGTGTGGATGGCGTCCATAAGGGTATTGCGAGCTTTCATTTTCAATCCATTACCACATTTTGTCTGTCCATTTTTTGGCAATATTTGAAGTCTCTCTGGTGTTGTCACTTTCGTTTCTTCCTCCTAGTGCTGTGCTTCACATGCACCCTTTCACTTCTCCCTCATCCTCATCTTAAACTTCATGTAATTACACAAGTTATGCTTCTTTTGGCTTTTTCTTTCTCGGCCAAAAAAACACCGCCTATTTCAGGCCTCATCTTCTAGCTATGGCTTTGATTTTGAGCAGCGATGAAGAATTTTCAGGGCCATTCACCTTCTTCTTTATTCATTGCTTTTTCTTTCTTGCAAAATTCATTATATTTTGTATTTTCCTGTGGGATTTCAATATATGCACAATTTGCTGCATTTATGTTGTAGATCTATATCTTAGAAGACATATAATACACAAATATGCAACATAACTTCGTATCTTTAACGTAAACAAATTCATTATATTTAGGATAATAATAGTTATTTAAAACATATATTTAAAGTTCAAGAAGGTAAAGTTCTAAAATTTGTTTGCATTATATACATAAGATAATAAACCTATCAAATACTGACATCAATATAGCAGAGTATATCACATTCTAGGATGCTCATGTCAGCAACCGTTTTTGCTTTTTATATAGATTTGGTATATGAAAAACAAGTAGATTTAATTAATTATAAATAAATATGTAATATATATATATATATATATAAACTTTATATATATATATATATATATTATTACGATTAATTAGTGTCTTGCCCAACTTATACATATCTTAGCTAATTTATGTCAATATATGTTTATATATTTGTTTATAATTATATTTCTATTTATTTTCTTTTAAATTATAATTTTGTAATGTAATGATGATTAAATGTATGAACACGGTTTCAAGTAAAGTTGTAGCCTTTCTTGATGAGTGGTCCATGATTTTCAAGTCTCTCTGTCAAGCACCAAGCCAATCTCGTACCTTCATGAAGTAGTCTATAGAACTCTCAACATACTATAAACAAACCTCAAACCAATTCGCTAAGTGCATGAAAAGGTGAAAATTAGGAATCAGTGATGCCATTTTCAGGCTTTCACAACTACGTACAGCGTCAAAATAAACAACTCTTAACTATATTTGGATTTTAAACAAACTGTGATGCCAGGAGCTTAGGATAGTAGGGGCGAAGATAACATAGTTTTTTTTTTTTTTCAAAAAAGCTCTTTATATTTTATTTTAGTCATTATGTTAATAGGTTAAAATTTTAATTTATTTTTTCAAATTTAATGACAAATTTTTTAAATTAATCTTAATTTGTTATCAAAGATTAGATATTCATAAGATATAGATAAAAATTGTTTCTCTGATATTAATTTTCCCTTCAGAAAAGCCTCCATATCCTATTCAAAAAAATTTGTATTTTTATAGTATATTATTTAAATAATATGCTAGAAATTGAAGTTACAAATTTACTTCTTTAATTTTATGTTAAATATAGATGATAAAATAAAACTATAATATAACCAATATTCTAATCCGTTAGCAACTAAATATTGAAAACTATAGTAATCCACTTGAGTTACCAAATTCCAAGTAAAAAAAGTAAAAAAAGTAAGAAAAGAGAAAAGAATAAAGATAAAGTTTTTTTTTTTTTAAGAAAGTTATATATATAATATATGTATAGGTTTAATAGTTTCAAGTCAAATAATTAAACAAAATTACATAATCCATATATGGATTCAATGAATTCAAAATTTTAGTATGCAATATTAAGTTTTGATATTGATTTATTGAATCAGTGACACAGTGATTGAATCAACAACTTCATGGCCCGATTCTCCCAGCAGGTCAACGGCCAAATGGATTCAAATAACGATAGAATCACGAAAAAGAAAAAAATAGTTGCGCTATTTTTCTAAATGAAAGATATGTGATACACACACACACACACACACACACACACACACCAGCGTAGGTCAGCAACCTAGACATCTACGTTTTGGACTAAAGTATCCTTATTTATCTAGTGAAAATACATATAGGGATATTTAAGTTATTCATTGTAAGACTATGATTAATGTCAGGGTATTAAAGTCAACTTATATGCTCCTTACATGTATGATTTTGAGCACTTATTAATTAAAAAAATATTCATATATTTTTGGTTAAATTGCACAGCATCTTTTTAAATTTTAGGTCATATACATTTTTTTATTTTCGAAATTTAATAATAAACCTCTTAAACCTTTTAATTTATACAAATAACTCTCTATATTAGTTAAGCAAAACTCTCAATTGCTTTTTAGTTCGACCAAAAAAAAAAATTCATCCATGTTTATCTTTTTATTATTAAATATGAGAATTTTGCAATTATTTTAAGTGTTGCTCATCTTTTATTTATTTTGTGGAATAAATTTCTAGGCTCAATATAAATATGTATGTATATAAACGTTGATGAAGCTCCTCGAAATAATCTCGAGTAGTAGTCTCCTTCAGGTACGTACTAGAACAATATGTACAAGTGCTTGAACTTAGAAGGCTTCGAGAGACAAATAAACAAGACAGATGATAGAGATCATTCTTTAGTTCATCTTGGGATGCTTTTAGGTTTACAAAAAATTTTGTGACCTCGCCTCAGGAGTAAAGAGTAATTAAAACCAAAAAAAAAAAAGGTCAACTAAAGTAACAATCTTTTTTTTTTTTCCCCTTATCTTTTTGGCCCGAAACCTTTTATTATTGTTATAATCTCTTTTTGTTCAGGGAATGTCACTACTTTCTCCCTCCTCCCTCCTTTTTTTCTCCCTCTTCTTTTTCTATTTCCTTAAGCTCTGTTTGGTTCAATGGAGGGGAGAGGAGGGGAGGTAAATGGAGGGGAGGGAAGGAATTTTAATGAGTTTTGTTTGGTTGAAAGTGAGAGGAGATTATTATTTGGTTCAGAAAAAGAGGGAAGGGGAAGTAATTATGTTTGGACAAATTTACCCTTTATATAATTTTAATTTTTTTTTATAAAAAAATTATTTTTATCAATAATTTTTAAAAAAATTATAAATTTTAATCTTTTTTATTTTTAATTTTGATAAAAAAATTATCTTAATTTTTATAAAATATTAATATATTAAAAATTAAAAAAAGTAAAAAAATAAATTAAACTTCCAAAAATATCTCACATCTCCCCTTCAATCCAAAACCCTCCAATTTGGAGGGGAGACAAATTTGGCTCCCTTCCCCTCCAAAAACCTTCAACCAAACACTCCTTTAGAGTTTTGGTGCGAAGTTCTGTAACATATTTTTCATATTTATAAATAAAAGTCATAGTTAAAAAGCACAAGACTTAAAAGTTGTTTTTGGTAGCACGACATAAAGGGAGAAGTAGAGATAATATTTTTTATAACATTAATTATATCTTTATTATTATTATTCAACTGTATTAATTTTTTTGTAATATGGATATGATGATTATTTTTCATCCTTCCATTCACTATTTTTATTTTCTTTGTATTTTTATATTTAACATTTTGTATATGTCTAATAAAACGTTTAATTCCCTAAAAGGATTAAGATAATTTGTCTATTGAGTTTATCGTCTTTGACATTCTTTTATGTGACATGTTGCTCACTCATCGAGTGTTCATTATTAGCTTCGTTTAGATTTAAATTTTTCTCTGTTTTGTATTTTCTTTTTGTTATTAGATTAAATTGTAAGATTGGAGTTTTTAGTTCCCCTTTGTTATATGATGTCGTTTTGTCTCTGTTTTTGTGTGCCAAGACTATTTATACCGTTGAATAATTAATAATCCATCTTAAAAGTTATAATAGGTGTTTAGCTCCTCTCTTCACTTTTAATGAAGGAATCTATATTTGCTAAAAAATTTAAAAAAAAAGGATTAAATTCATCACTTGATTATATAACAATTAAGTAAATAATCAAAATTATGGGCTTAGTTGGTACACTCGAAACACTTTTAGGAAACCTTTCATATATATATATATATATAAGTAGTTTGTTTGTCACCTTCTCTTTCTCTTGTCTTTCAATAAATAGTTCTGAATTATGATGAAAGAGCATCAGATTTTGCTGAAAATGAAGAACGAACCAGTAGTACATTGGATTTGTGTACTTATTGGAAACTGTAAATGTTTTTACATATACTTTTAATTGAAATCTTACCCAAATAATTTCTGAGATATTTAATTGGTGTGACTGTGAAATCAACAACAAACATGTTTGACAGAGTAGGAACAAGAATGGGCCTTCGTCTGATGAGTGGTCCTGTACGAATTCCTTTGTCGAAGGGGAAGGCTAAAACTCAATTATTCAAATCACTTTGTATCTCACGTGAGCTCATATATACCATGACATAACATTCAGGACTGACCCAAGTATTATATTTTTAAAGACATAATTATTTTTATATTAATTATAAAAATAAATTTTATAAAACATATATATTAAACCTTTTTTAAGAATTTTGTTATCTCTATTATCTAATGACTAATAATATATTTTTCACTGTCTAAATTCTTTCACAAAATTTGTTTTTTTAGTTTCTTTAATTGTATTCTCTATTTATTGTAAAAATGATGGTTTATAATAAAATAAAAATAACTTCATGCAGAGATAATTTAATTATTTATATTGAAAAAAATTGTAAAAAAAATTATTATAGATAAATTATATTCAATTAAAAATTAAAGAGTATAAGCCTAATAATGGTTAATACATATTGTATTACTTTTAGTATATATATTTTTTATATTAAAGTAGTTATATTTATTTTGATGTTATTATATATTTTTTATTATTATGTGTCTTTATTTTTTATTTTCATAAATTTTATTATTATATTCACTTGATAAGTATTTAAAATTATATTTTTAGTAATTATTAATACTTGTATTAAGTATAAATTTTTGTCCTCTCTTTTACAATTTTTTTCTGATTGTCTTCGTGATGACAATAACACATAATAATAATTTAAATTCAACTAACTAATTTTTGTCTTAATTGAATTGACGACTTCCTTTTGTCTTTCTTTTGTATTTTGTATTTTTTTCTGCAATAATATGAATCGTGTTTGTTTTATAACCAAATTATTTTTCATTTTGGTTCATTTTATAACAAATTGATAAACAGAATTACACTGAATATTATCAAGGTGTTCTTGCAAAATGCCACCCAAATATGATAGAATACATAGTTTATGTTAATTTTTAAAATTAATAAAAATAATGCCCAAGAAAGCAAATATTTATTTATTTATTTTATAAATATGTTGGTTAGTTGTAGAAATTTAAAAAATATAAATTGTATTATAAGCAACGACTACTTGTACTTTATTATTTTTTATTTTTCAAAGCTGCGACAGCTCACTATGACCGATATCTGGTAGTGCAGGTTTTATAATTTAATTTGACTATAATTTAAATAACAAATATTGGTATTTATTTAATACTATGCAAATACAAAAGATGAACCAATTCTAAGACCATCTCTTCAAAGAAAAAAGAATATATTTATCTATTCTCAGTTAACGTTTCATAGTCTGATGATAATTTATTGCTTTTTCTTTTTTGAAGAGGAGACATTTGTCGTTGTTTAAAAAGAATTAATTCCTTGTCTTATCTTTTTTTATCGCCACTATTTCTGCTCTTATCATTCTTGTTATGTATTGATGAAGTTTCCTCCATTTTATAACCCTTTAATTTTCTCAGAACTTCTATTATTCGAAAAAACAATATTCTCAGTCATTTGAGGCAAAAGATGGAGAACAAAGTTGTATATACATTTTTTTTTTTTTTGCGTATTAGAATCCAAGATATCTTCGAACTTTACTTATTCGTTCTATAAGTCTATTTTTCAGACTAATTTAAGAATACACTTTCTCAGCTGCTCATTTGATTTAATATCATTCTTTTAAAAGTGTCATCTTATCAACATTGTGATTTGATAGCACTCTGCGATATCCCCCCTCCCCATTTAATACTTTCGTTTTTTTTTTTCAGTTCATTCGCTTATTTCAATCTCAAAACACCCACACCCACACAAAGTATATATGTCTAGGGAATATAGATTTGAGCGTATTAGGATTGAGAGGAATGAAAAAGATTTTCGAAATTTTTATTTAAATTTAAATTTAACATTTTTTGTTAAAATTGAAGAGAATAGATAAAAAGAAAATTAAAAAAAATTATTTAAATTTAAATTAAAGAAAAGGTCAGACTTAAATTTTTTCTCTTCTTTTCTTATCTTTCTTTTCATTTTTCATAATTCAAAAGATTATTTGGTATACAATAGTATAAGTGTTATAAGTATAAAAATAAAAAAATATAAATATAAATAATTCTCATATTCTTATTTTAAAATAAAAATAAAAATAAATAGATATTTTTAAATAATAAAAATAAAAACATAATAAATATTGCATAAGTTAAAAGACCCTTGCTTTTTATGCCTTCGTCAACTTTCTGTTTCCTTTTTTTTTTTTTTTTCTATATCCTATCATACAACCCCTAAATGTGTCTTAATAGTCAATACAAAAATTTAAGAAAAACACATTTTTTCAAAATACAAAAGAAAATTAAATTTATATTAATTTTTTAAAAAAATAAACACATCCTTAGTTTGCCACATTGAATACAAGATATTTCAAAATCCTAGCAATTTATTCAGGTTTTCATGCAAATGAATCCTAACACATTTGGTATGTGTGAATGACAATTTCATTCTTGCTTCAACAAGTGCAAATAAGCATTCTCATTAAGTATGAAAACTATACGTGAAATTTTGTAAAAATATTATAATCATCATTCTCTCCAAGTGAAAATAAAACTAGTAATTACGAACAAAATACTGATTTCGTTTCTCTGTTTATTCCATTCGCATTTTGATTAACTCGAAGTGGCAAGCAAAACATATTAATTCGTGGGAGTTGGACCACAAAAGTGGTAACACAAACAAGATGAAAAATAAGTTTATTATTACCATTAATATTTTTAAAAAGGAGAATGGCGAGGAAGTGAGAAAGAGGTTGAAACCCAAAAGGGGTATCTTTGGTTGACCTCAAAAGGTGGAGAGAGAGAGAGAGAGACATGGACATAGCCATTTGCAACATAACACCTTAGGTTACAAAGGCCGAATGCAATAAACGAAGCCTCATAAAATAATTATTATTTTATCATATTTATTTATTATAATAATCAAAACAAAGAATCCAACCACACACTCAGTGGGCGCCCTTTTTGTTCATTTCAGGAGGGTCTGTTTGGCGGGTGATGAATCAGAGGGGCAATATCGTCATTCCGCATCCACTGAGCTAGGGTTTCACGTCCCATTTTATATAAGCTTTGGTCTTTTAGATCTGCCTGCGGCTGATGCGCGTGTGTCGGTTCGATTCCTCTCTCTCTTTCTTTCTCTCTGCGCACACACACACATCCCTCTTTCACTGCATGTCCGTTTTCTTTTCTTAGAGCCATTCCTTCCCTTTCCTACTCCAATCCAGTCCCTTTTTTCTCTTCTTCACTCTCACTCTCGCTCTCGCTCTCACTCTCACTCTCATTCATTGCTCATCACAGAATCTTCACTTCTGCTCTGTTTCCTACACTTCTGATCGAATACCTCATACCCACTTCACACAATCACTAGCTTTCACCAGGGTTTCTCTCAGATCTCCGAAGTCTCTCTCGGAAATGGTGGATCCGAGCGGGAAAGTGAGTGATCGTCGCCTTTTCTTGAGGAGATTTTGGTCCCTTGTGTTGGATTCCAAAACAGTAATAGCTGATCGAGCTGATTTTGTGTTGTGATGCAGGGATCAGAAGCCGACGACGCTAATGCGAGGAATCCAAACGGGGCTTCGTCGGAAGAGAGCCCAACAATGAGCGAGCAGAAGAAGACCTGCGCCGATTGTGGAACCAGCAAGACCCCTCTCTGGAGGGGTGGTCCAGCTGGGCCAAAGGTGATTTTGATCTCGACGATTAGGATTATAGATCAGTGAATGTAAGCTTTGATCTGAACTTTTTTTCTGATTCCGCATATTTGACATGCAGTCACTGTGCAACGCTTGTGGGATCAGAAGCAGGAAGAAGAAAAGAGCGATTCTGGGTTTGAACAAGGGAAGCAATGAAGATAAAAAGGGAAAGAGAAACAATACTAATAACGGAAGCAGTAAGATTGGAGATAGTTTGAAGCAGAGATTATTGGCTTTGGGAAGGGAGGTTTTGATGCAGAGATCGACAGTGGAGAGGCAGAGGAAGAAGTTGGGGGAGGAAGAACAAGCAGCAGTTCTATTGATGGCTCTCTCTTATGGCTCCGTTTATGCTTAGAATAATCAAAATAGAAGCTTTCTCTTAGGATACACCCACCTCAACATTCCCAGTGTATCTTCGATGTTGTCTTCATTTTCTCTGTGATTACTCTGCGATAGCTAGCTATTTTTAGTTCACTGACTCTTGTTGTTGCTACCTATGAATCTCATCAAGAATTGTAAGAAATTATTGAAATCCAATTTTGGTAATATAGCAATGGCCTCTATATTTGTCCTCATTTATTTTCTATCCCATTTTTCATTTCCCCCATTTTTGCGGATTATTGTTATTGAGAAAAATTAACTCCTTCACATAAAAAGAAAGAAAAGCAGCTAATCTTCCCTTCGGTATTGTGGCCTAAAGTAAAGTACACAAAGGTACAACTACGACCCAAAGGTTTGATTGATACCAGAATGCAGAATTGGTTGAATAAGGAGCTTCAGCCTAGAATTTTGGTGATTTTTTTTTAGTTAGGTGAAACTGGGATGTGTAGTTTACTGTTTAATGTGTGCAAATGAATTTATCTCCTGTTACGATGTCTTAATCTGAAGAAAATGAACAATTTTGAAAAGATAAAATGGGAATGAAAGGTGGCAAAAAGAAGCAGCAAATATGAAAGACGAGGGAACATGAAATTCATATTTCCCGCTAGTTTGACTTGAGAACTATTCTCCGCGAAAAGGTTATCCCGGACTTCCATTCACATCAAGTCTCATGGTGGCAGGATTAGGTCAGACAGATCGACATATAAGTTGGCCTAACTTCTAAGACATGATTCATTATAATTGACGAATGTTGTCAACCAAAAAAAAAATTAATTGACAAATGTTTTCTAATATTTTAACAAAAGGTGATGTGATAAGTACTTGTCGATTTGGGCACCTCTTGTTAGAGCGAGATATTAGAGTTTAGTTGTTTTATAGATCAAATATTTTTTGGTAAAGATTTCTTTTTTAAAAAAATTTTTGTATAAAAATAATTTTTATTATAATACACATAGATTTTGAAGTGGTTTAACAACAGAAAGATAAACTTCTTTCCGAGGTCGATATTTGTATAAAATATTTGCAGTAAAATCCACTATGGTTATATTTTGATCTTTCTTTTGTATATTATTTAATTTTTTAATTGAGTTTTGCCTTTAAATTTTTAAAAATCATAAAAAATAAAAATAATCTAGAGTGAATTGATATTATGATTATCAAAAGATATAACTTATTTTAATTTAGTCACTTAAAGTTAATCATCTCATGTTAGACTTTTAAAAAATAGTTCATCTTTGATTACATTTTCTTATTAAACTCGTTAGTTGATAATTAATGTATATGAGTGATATCATTTAACAGAAAACTGATATGGTTATAAGATATTCAATTGTTATTGAAACATAAAATGAAAGAGGATTAAAACAATATGATTAGATTATTAGTGTTATACTTAATCATGATATATTTCGGTGTCAGTTTAGTACTTTACAGCCATTTCATCCATTTTTATTAATAGATTTAGCGTGAGAATGATAACCCTTTAAAATAAAAAAGTTAGTGATTAAGTTGTTTCAACTATCCAAGTTCTCAATTTAATGATGTTCTAATTAAAATTTTAAGAACCAAACCGTGAAGAAAATTATCATTAATTTTCTGCACTTATATTCAGGTATACGGGAATGAAAATAAATCTGGATGATTTTCTTTTATGTCACAGTCAGCTTTTAAGATGTTCCTTTAAACATGAATGGCTGAAGATGTCATTTTCAGAATTCAATATGCCCGGACGACAGTGAATAAAGAAACAAGGAACTGTAATTCTGCATTAAGCTTTTTCGCTTATGAATCAATGCAATCGTATCTGATTTGTTATCAGTTCCTTTGACCAAGTTTTGCGGCTCGTTCAAAACAATGCCCTTTTTATTATTATTATTATTATTATTATTATTATTATTATTATTATTATTGTTTTCTGATTTTTTTAAAAATCACATTACAATGATTTCAACATGATGTCTGTAAATTGGGAAAGATAGGAACCAATCTCCAAGAAGCTGCATATCATTTTTGACAAATGGCCTCAAATGCTCAAACTACTGTACGATGCAAGACCTTCCAAAAATCATGTCATTATAGCGACGTTGCTTTTTTGGATTATCATAAATTCGTAAGAATGTTATGATGCATTGACTACTTTTAACAATAAAATATTGGACATTGTCTTCTATCCGACATGTTTTCAGGTATCCTTATATATGTGACATAAGTAATGTTGGAGATGTTGTAAATCCAAATGCAAAATTACAGAGCCACAAGTCCACAATGATGACTGAGAAGAGGAGAAATGTACTGTAAAATACAATTTATTATTTCGCGATTTGATTTTTTTTTGGGGTGATTTTGCAATTTAAAAGTTTACATTTTGTTATTGAAGTTTATTATGTGTTTTTTTAATATCAAATGAATATTTTTTTTTCAATTTTGTACAGTTTTTTGTAAATGTTCTTTTAATTTTATCTCAAAATTCTTTGGTTATTTCTCTTTAATTGAACCTGATGAAGATATGTTTTTTGGTTTTTTATTCAATTCAGATGTGTTAATTGCGTTTAAGGTAGTGAAATTTAAGAGATTAATTAACTACTGCTTCTAAAAATTTAACTAAAAAATTTTGTTATTATCAAAATTTTTAAGTGAAGCGTGAAACATTGGGGCCAACAACTGATAGCCAAATGAGCAATAATTTTTTATTATTGTGGTCTCGAGTATTGTTGTTTCTACAATTAGATTACATTTTGTGATAGTTGTGCACTATATCGACTTTGTGACTATAAGAATCATGATAGGAATTGGGAGAGTTACTCCCTTGATGCTTATTGCTTTTACTGGGGAGATTGTTTTTGTTGCTGCCACTTGTCTTCTAAGTGGAGTTAAGAGTTGGTACCATAGTTTCATTCATGGCTGCTTATGGTTTCAAGTGATCTTCATCAGCTAAGACTCAATCATGCTAAGCTTCAAATGATACAAGATAGTCATGAGCATGACTAGACGCAACATGTCACACCCTAAAGAAAGGAGGCGATTGGCATCGAAAACACAATAGGATTTATATCCATAAGCCTAGCAAATATTACCCATTATTGAAGAAAATCCTTTGAAATTTTTATACATAATCTTAATTCATTCAACAATCCCATTGTATCATATTATCAATACAAATGTTTTTAGTTTTTTTTAAGAAATTTCATCAAAGTCTCTTTTGAAATTTGGACATTCCAAATTTCTATAAACAACTAGAAACCAATTTCAACAGTATAGGAGAGCTCCGCTCTCAACCATCAACTACCAAAAAAAAAATTATAAAAGGGAGGGGGAAATCTGCCTATATCAAGTGGAGCTGCAATTAGAATCCTTTAGAACATCAAATTGCAATTTAACCAAAAAAAAAAGCCATCTACACCCTTACTGTTCAATAAGAGGCTCACCACGTCAATCTTCATGACCTAAGATGATGGAGGAAGTTCAAATCTAATACTACTATCTAAAATATTGAAAAATTAAGAAATGAGTTAAAAACTTAGTAAGTAGATATCATGTTACAATAATTAAAGATAACTAGGAGTGATTAAAGTAAAATTAAATAATACAAAAGCATATGTATGAAATAATCTCTATTAAATTAAGTCTTTTGACATAGAAATCATATGAAAAAACTATATTCACTTTCAATGGTAACGATTATGTCTTGTTGGCAGCTCCTTACCCTATCTTAGGTAGCTATACCTAACAAGTAGTTCCTTTTACACTTATCATTAGCACATCATGACATCTATTTCGGGGGCAGCTGTACCTCATTGCAACTTCTTACCTTATTATAGGGGACTATATCTAATTAACAGCTCCTTTTTTACTAAACTTTTTTTGTACTTACCTAGTTGCACCTAGGCCATTTAACATCACTCACCTCTATAACATCCATCAAATGTTTCCATCATACCACTAGGACCAAGTGGCTTGTATCAATAGTGAATTTTACGTAGGTTGTTAGTAACAATTAAGTAATTATACTATAATTTGAAGTGATTACTTAAGATATTGATTTAAATGGAAACATTAAAATACTCAGCTAAATGAAGGAGCTAATAAGCAATGAATTAAGTGCTCAAATGATCGATCCAATTATGCTAAAATATACAACAAAATAAAGGTTAAAAAAATATATTTTTACAAATACATATAAATATAAACATATATATATATATATATATATATTGTTAGTAGATAATCCTAATTTAAAAGTTATGGCTATTATTATTATTAAAACATACCTTTAAATTATCGAATAATGCAATAAGTCTCATCAGAAAGTGCTTACTTTAGTTATGTTGGCACATGGTGCTGAATATCTGTTTTACCCCACATTATCATATTGTCAACATAAGTGCATAATAGTAAGCAATTTAAGAACCTATTTCATTAAGATCATGCACAAGTTATTGGAATAAAAATTTAACTACTATTATCATAGGCTCATGAGTGATGTAGGAACCCATAATGCAAGTTATAATTTGTTATCTATTCATAATGATGCTGGACGCTAAGGGGGCACTTATTCCTTTTTGAAAGACTAATTCTTTTAACTGTCGGTGTTCATAGAGCTTCTTAGCAGTACCCATAATTCATTGGATTATTATGTAAGTTCAAACTAACAATTTCTACCATTCATTTAACTCAATAATAGTCAATTAACTAAAATCTCACTCTATAACCTCATTCTTCGTTTGTATAACTAATTATAAACCTAAGTCTGCCCATATAGCTACCAATCCATAATTTAAGCTTAAAAATACTTCAAGGAATCAAAAATTGAAGATTCATGTATGGGTAACGTGGTTAAAAGGCTTCATCAAAAGAACCGCAACTTTAACGCTCCTATACAACTAGCCAAGAAGGCGGGAGAAATTGTAACATTTTTGTCACCTTATGGAAGCTAAGATGGGCCAAAAATGGAAGGGGAAAGACAATTATTAAAGGAATTGACAACGGAAACGAAAAAAAATGGAGATGGGATGAGAGAGAGCTCGTTACAAATTGACAAGACCTGATGGCTTCTATCCATGGACCTCAGTGCATGAGCCGATAGTAGGGAAGTTTGGTAAGGTTAGCATGATACCAGTGGTGGCTTCACAGTGTAGGAAAATGACAACAAGTCCAAGGAAAAAGATATACGTGAGCACAAGGGAGGGAGGCCAAATGGTGAACGGGAAGAAAATGAAGAACGAAAGAAAAAGAAGAAAAGAAAGAAGAAAGAAGAAAATAATAAAAGAAAAAGAATTTATTATTTAATATATATGTATATATATATATATATGTATATTAAAGGTTATTACACAACAATATTTTGCAAATTGGCATTCAAACCATTGAAAATACGAATAGCTAGTTTTTCAAGTAGAACAGACCAATTAATGATAGTGAACTCATTAAAAATAGTTTTAATATTTTAAAGATACTTACGTATATTTTTTGCATCATGAGAAGAGTTTTGAAGGTTCTCTTTGAGAATTATGGCTTTAGATACATTGTGATTTGCATGAAGCTTAGTGAGAGTATCCTAAGCTTCCTTAGAGAATACTTAATTGAATAAGTCGATCCAGTCTTGTCCAAAGAGAGAAAGATGGATTAGGAACCTCAATAATGGTTGTGAAAGGTTTAGAAGTTCTTCCATTAGCATAACACTCAAATGCATAACTAGTTAGAAGGGATGTGAATTGTGGTCTCCAATAAAAAAAAAAAGCTTCCTTCAATCAACTTATGAAGAAATTGGATTATTGCATTGTATGCAACCAAGTTGGGTGTTGATATCAATAATTGTTATGGTTAAGATAGGAATGAGGTTTTGAATGTTTGAGGATTATAATACCATTTAGGGGGAAAAATAGTTTATTTAACTCATCAAAATAATTTTAAAGCAATAGGTTTTATTTGGTTTATTATGAAGCGAATGTATTTTCTTTGTATAACTTGTATAATGTTTATTATATTACTATAATTATTATTCTATCCATCAAATTATCATTTTAAAAATAAGGGTAAAAAATTATTTTTTACTTCACTTATCCTTACCTACTCACTTTTTACATTTTCTTCACATTTATATCCTTTAATTAAATGAGCCTATTGATACCATGAAGGTTTGCTTTTGTTATCTTATTTGATTTAGTTGTGAAAGTACATTTTGGATACACGGAGTACAAAAGCAATCTGTTACAACAAATTAACTAATAAAATAATACAAATTTAAAACAATAAAGTTAAGGTAGAGATAAGTGGACAATTATTTTGAATTTTTTTTTATCCTTATCCCTAACAAGCTTTAAACTTTCCAAATTCTTGCTTTATCATTTAAACAAACATCTCAAATTGTCCCCATATTTCTTTCAATAGAAGATCTCTACTTTTCTTTAAATCTCTCTCAATTCCATATTAAAACTCTATTTACAATCAAGCTTCATGCTCTCCAAATTATTGCCTCATTGTCAAATTCTTGCCTAATTATTCAATTAATATCTCCAATTCCCAAATTCTTAATTCAAAGTTTTTTTTTTTGGGATAACATTATAATGAGTTTGGAAATTTTTATTTGATATTTAATAAAGTACGAGATATTGACATATTAATAAAGTAAAACTTAAGTAACAAATGGTGAACTTTTAAGGCCCATTTTATACATTACATTAAGTTTGATAAAATAACCTAATATAAAATAATATGAACTTATCACTTATTTGGTAAAGTAATGTATTATATAAACTTATACATCAAATATCTTTTATGCATTGAAATAATATATAATTTAATCAAACCTTGTGAGATGAATTAGCCCTAATTAGATTTTAATATATAAAGCCTTATCAATACATTTCCATTTCAACCTTTACAGAGGTGCTCATGGGTCAGGTTAAGTCAGGTTTTAGGTTAATCTTGTGCCAAACCCAGTTTTGCATCGAGTGACTATTTTTAAGGTTAGTGCTTGGGCCCATCTCAACTCGATTCAATTTAGTATTGGGCAAGGTTTGTAGAGCAACTTATTTTGTAAAAAAAAAAAAATTTGTTAAAAATTATGAAATGACCCTTAAAAATTTTTTATATAAATTCTTATAAAATAAAAATATCTTAAAAAAAATTCATAGGACCCGGCTAAATTAACTAATATAACCAACTTGATCAAGTAACCTACCTTAGTCTGTCCATTTTTTTTTTTTGGGCTTGTCTCAATTCAATTCAATGTAGTCAGTATATGTATTTATGGCTAGGTCAAGTATTAGCTTAACCCAATGTTTAACTTGATTTTGCATTATGCTTTTTTTTTTTTTTAAGCTTGGTTCAATTTGATTTGATATCAAGTTAGGCCAAGCTAGTTTTCTAAGTTGACCAACTCATTTCTTTTTTTTTAATTTTAGAAAAAAATTATAAAATGACCTCAAGGAAAAAATTATAATTTCTTGTAAAATTATATTTTATCCTTCAAAAATTTTCATGAGTTTTTATAAAATATTTTTTTTAAAAAAATTAACAAAATTAGGTTAAATCAAAACAAACTAGCCAATATGGTCGACTCAGTGCTTAGCCTGATTGGGTCATGTGACTTGGCTTAGTATAACCTTTTTTTTTTTTTTGGCCCAACTTAACCTATCTCAATGTCACAAAGCTAGTTGAGCCCCTAGATACTATGTGCAGCTAAACTCACATGTACTCTCTCTCATTTTCTTTTCTTTTTTTAGATGATAGGAGGACTTTTATTTCTCTAAAAATTAATAAGTATAATCAATTTGGATAACTATAGTCTATTTTTAAGTAAATGGCATTTTTGTCAAAGAAAAAAATTAATTTTTATCCTATTTAGTGTAATATAATACATATTATCAAATACACAATACATTATTTTACATAATATCACTCAAAACATTATGTAGTCTTAAAATTTCATCAAATTTTATTCTATACAAGATAGTAACTAGACCCTTAAATCACATGGTAGCAATATAAAAAGGACTCAAACCAATTTTACTCTAAAATGTAAGTATAATTCTTTCTTGCTGGCGTCTCTCATTTCTCTCTTGGGCACCACCCTATAGCGGCGTAGTGCAGCCTCATTTACCAATGGTTATTACGTCTCCATTTTCTATTCTCTTCCTTCCCTTCTTCTTTTACGTCGTTTTTTCTTGTCTAGTCTCCTTATGGAGCAATTTTCTAAAGTATTCCCTTCTTCAAGGTAAAATCTTCGATTTTCCTTTCAAGTTTATGAAGATTTGCAATTTATTTTATTATATTTACAATTATGCACTTTGAATCTAGAAAGAAGACTTAATCCTAATGAATGATTGGAAGGCGTTTTGAGGGAATTTAGGAGGTGTGTGTTTCTTCGTAATCTTTGCTTGTCTCACATGTGCAAATTAGCTGTGTTTGTCTCTTTTGTTTAGAGCGTCTATTCTTTGCCTTTTAATGTTGTTGGCCTCTGTGCTTACTGTATAATATATGGCAAAACAAACAGCAAATATAAGGAAGCACTTTTGGTGATAAAAATCTAGAGAAAAATGTTACTTAATATTCTTTTTTAATTTGTCTCTCACATGCTTCTTACTTTTCTCATTTTGCTCTTTTCTTTGGCGATATATTAGGAGTTTCGCTTCAATATCACTTCTGAGCGTTGGAAAAACAAAAGCATTCCTTCGTTGAAGATCGAGTTAAGAGGAGAAATATTGGCTTTCTTCTAATGAATGATTTGGATTGATGGTTACAAGTGATTTTGAATGAAAATGGAGGAAAAGTTCGGGATTATAGATGAATATATGTGGATTGTTCTACATGTCTTTTACCAAAAAAAAAAAAATCCTTTAAAAAACTGAGAACAAGAGCAGTGTGAGGAGCAGCCTCTATATATCCTGCTTCAATCATAATATGATTGGGCTACCAATTGCGACAAACGTATTTGTTAACATTTTTTATGAATGGTATTCTCGTCACATCCTTCTGGCTATGCTACAACTCCAACGTCAGCTACAGAGAAAGGCATTAAGCCTCTGCAAGCACTCTGGTGCTTAAGTCAATGATAAGCTTAAAATGAAAGAAGGTAGATAGAGAATCCCACGTATTTTGTGCACACAGGCTTTATATAGTTGAAGGTTAAGAGGCAAGATGGTAATTCCAAGTAGGGAGAATGATAGTGAGGGGGAGGAACACGTGTTACAGACAATCACTGGCGGTTCAGTTGATGTGAGAGTTCATTATAAGAGCATTGTTATAGTATTTTCACTATTTTGTAAGTGTATGGGAGTCATAGGGGCATGTTTAGGCTACGTGAGCTACATTCAGTCTTCACTTGGCCGAATTGAGTCATGTTAGGCTTGACCAACCTAATTCTATATTCTTCAATTGAATAAAAAGGTCTTAAGATAGATTTGTTGTATATGTACACTAAATTCATATTAAATAGACAACTAAATATGTTAAAAGGTAAGTACAAGTGAATATCTACTGTTTTTCCTTTTTTTAAAACTCCTCTTTGTTCTGAGGGTACAGGAAGCAATAATTGATGCTAAAATGTGGTTCTGCTCTCTGTCATTCAACACGGTAGCCTTGAAGTCTTTAACTAAGCGGTCATACACTATAATTTGAAACACTAGTCACGAGGATCTAGGCCATAGTTTCGTTTGGTACAACCTTTCAGCCAGCACATGCTCACCATCTAACTCGTTGCCCTATGTTGCGTCAACATAGAGCAAGACAAGCGTTTGTGTCTGTACTCTTTCTTTTCTTTTTGGAAGGAATGTGTCTATACTCTGTAGCCAGCCACTGAAATACAAATTAAAGAAAAAAAAAAAAGATAAAAACGTTCCTTTGTAGTTTTATATGGCATCATTTTGAAGCAACGCAAACTAATAAATGGTGGTAAACCCAGGTTGAAAAGCAGCTTTATCTGCATACATATATGATTATTAATGTGCAACTACCAGCAATTCCAAAGGGTAAAAACATCATTGGTTCATTTTTACTTGGAAGGCAGAGTAAAATCCTTACGTTGAAACTGCTGTACAGTAAAGTTCCAAGTGCAAACTTGATATATTTACAATTGAAACAAGTTAGTGGACACAACATATTAGACCATTTACATATAAGAGACACTCACTAATGGCACTCTCACAATAGAAGATGTTGTTATCTCTTAAATAAGGGTCGCCTTTCTTTTATTTTTTATTTTTTTTTTAAATTTTAACATTTCTATTGAGATAGTACAGTGTTGTCCCATTAAAAAAATTTTCCTCTACATATAAAAATTAGTAACAACTATAGATTAAATATTGATCTTCACTCATAGCGAACTAGAGCCTTTGAAGGATTAAAGTTTCAACTTTTGCGTGATGAAATATGGAGAAGAATTGCTAAGTTAGGGATTTTTTTAATTAAGTAGTTATAACTATTTCTTTTTATTGAGAAAGCAGTTATTTAGTGTTATCCACTTAGTGATTAGATACAGTTTACAATCAATTCTAATTCTTAAACTATAGATATTAGGTGGATAGTAAATATGCTCTAAGTGATATAATGCATAAACAAGTGAGATAAATATAAAAATCACATTATTAATTTTAAATTAAAATTTTAGAATATGTCCAGCTGCACGCGGTCATGTGCTACACATTTAGCCTTATGGCCTCGAGGAATTCATAAACCTAGTTGACTGTGAGGACCTCGATTGTGTACATTCCTATGAATTATATACATTTCAAAAATAAAAACTTGTACATAATTCTACACTTTAAAGAATTAGCTGAATTGTTTATTCCGTAGATGGGTTTACTGTTGATATTGCATATATCTATTCCAGCGTCCATCTTTCTTAATATAGACATTTAAAAAAAAAAAAAACTCCCTATGAAACACAGCACAAGACTCTCTCTCTCTCTCTTTCTCTGTCTATATATATATATATATATATATATATTGGGGTCTTTTTTTTTTTTGTGATTGTGTAACTGATGAATGTTAGTTAAGATAAATCACTGACAATATTTCACAGCTTTCGTTTTATGATGAAATGATACAAATGGAAGACGACGCTTCAATAAAAGATTATCTAAATCTTAAACAAAATTAAATTTAAGAAAAAGTTCTGAAATTGAAATAAACTGATAAAATTGATTGATTGTAATAGAAATTATGAATACAAAATAAATTTGACAAAAACTTCAAAAAAAAAATGATTACAACTTAAATAAAAGATTGATGAAAGTTATAAATTATATAAAAAAGGTAAATAAAGTGAGTAAATAAAAAACAAGTAAAAACAATTGTAAGTCCTATTCTTTGTATTATCTTTGTGTGTGTTCTTCTTTATCATTTATTTTCTTTTATAACATCATTGACGATCCTACATATTTCATGATTGGTCATTACTCCTCTTTTGGTGTTTCTTTGACTTATGGTATTCTCGTGTTGGTCATGTCACGTAATAGCCCGCTGAAGTCGCCAATCGTGAGAATCCGTGTTTCTTGATTTTTCACTGTTTTCGTTATGGTCCTCGGCTAATACTCATCGACTTCGGTTTTGACTGATTGTCTTCAACTATCATCTTAGTTGGGGGCTTTGGCTGGCGTCCTTAACTCATATTAGTAGATGCTAGCAATTAATATATATATATATATATATATACACTTTAGATTTTATTAGATTGCAATGTCCTTATCCGTCTCGTGCGTGTCCATAATTGTATAGTGCACTTCTTACAGCATGGAGGTCTCCAAACTAATTAGGTAAAAACACTTAGATTGAATTTTCTTTTTTATTGGGTGAATTATTTGGTCAGAATTCATGAAGAAAAGCACTTGCCAAACTGCTTGTTGGCAGGGAAATGGCTTGTTGAAGGTTAGATTTGATTAAAGTTGGTCTAATATCTGAACATTTTTTAATTACTCAACGCTAAGTAATTAAAATAAATAAATAAGTATGGTAAATAAGGAAAATATTTTCAATTTCTGTGAAAGGCAGTCTTGCTATGCACCTATGCTGTTGTTGGAGTAATTGACAATGTGGGATGAAAATCAAAATCAACTTCGTACTCTTGAAGTTGATTGGCACCAAAAAAAAAAAAAGAAACTGCGTACTCTTGAAGTTGAATGGTTATATACCTCCTCTTCGCCCTGGATCCACCATTAGCACAAACAAATTCGATATGGGGCGGCTAACTTAGGTTGAAGTCCATTTTCAGAATCAGGCCCAGAAAATAGGTTTAAGTAGAAAGAGTTGCAGCATCCAAGGTGGGTCATGGGACCGCAAGCCCTAGTGTGAAGGTTGAAGAAAAAAGGGTCTAAAGCGGCAAAATGGAGAAAGGTCTGGTGTGAGCAAACTTGGGGGAGACGATATAAGTCATTTTCTGATGTACCTAATCAGATTGGAGAATGTTCAAACGGACCATTATTGAAGGCTTTGGGGGGTTGGCCTAAACCAGCTCCTGGGTCATCACGTTCGCCATGGTTTGGGTTCATTGTTCTTCTCAAGAGGCTGCTCATTGGCTTCAGGTTGTGTGCTAACACCTAATCTATTAGGAATAACTAATTTAAAAAATTAATTTGTGTGTGAATGTGTGTTTTTTAGTTCCACGTTGAATTAGTTCATAAGTATTAAAGCCTTTATAAATTGTAACTCACAACTTAAATTAACTAGCAATTTGAAGAGAAATTCTGAAGTGCAAAGTATGACTTTAAAATAATTAATAAATAACTTCTATACTCTCCAAATACGAGAGTATAAATTTGCACACGTGAAGTGCTTCATGATTTTCATGTTATATATAGTCCCTATCTAAATGGTGTGTGTAATATATATATATATATATATATATATATATATATATATATCATCTAGACGTAAAATCATCTCCTCTATCCTTTTATTTATCCATTTCAATATTGCATTTTGAAGATATCTTCTATTATTCTACTAGATTTATTGTGAACAAATATTTTGTCCTGTCTTGCCCCACCTCATCGCAACCCCTGTGTTGTTTGGGTACATGGGGTGAAGAACATGAGATATCAGGTAAAAATGAGGCCAGTTATAAATAAGTAGGGTAGAGCCAGGCAATGAAAGATCCATCTTGGTCCACTCCATTGCCATCTTTATTTCCAGACAAAACATTCTCTTTTCAAGACGAGAAAAATCGAAAGCTCAATCCATTGACCTTTTCAAATATATTCATGTCAGGTAATAGGATCATTAAACAATTATTTTATAAGTATAAAAATTGGCTAAAATGCATAAGTCTTTTTGAACTTTAAGTCATGTATAGATATTCTTGTTATAAATCACGTTAATTTACTAATAAAAGGATGATATATCAAATTAAATAGATTCCTAAACTTTATTTTTTTGTACAAACAATTCTTTAAATTTTAAATCATATATAAATAATTTTTTAATGTGTCATACTTTTACTAATAAAATAATAAGCTAATTAACAGTAAGAATTATTTATATATAATCTAAAATTTAGAGGAGTTCATTTTTAAGTTCTAAAATTTTAAAAGATTATTTGCTTGTGATCTAAAATTCAAAGTATACTATGCATTTTGACCATAAAAATTTGAATGCCTATTCATTATAATTATTAGTGTCAAACATTAATTGTTATCAACGTTGATTAACTTTTTGCATTAATTAACCAAAAGGAAAAAGAAAAAAAGAAAGAAGAAAATTATTTTATTATGGTCAACATGCCTTACAGATCCATTCATGAAGGACATTTAAATTCACTAATGAATTGTTGGCAAGGATTCAAAGGGGGTGCCGAGTGCTGAATGAGTAAATTAACTCTCCCAAAACCCAAAATAGTTTCCATGCTTTCTTATCATTATGGGAGATTTCGTTGCACGGGCCCCCTCAATATATCACCAATGTTTATGATAATAGAATCACAAGAAAATATTCTGCATGCTATTGGTCGCTCATCCCCATGATGTCAAAATAACCTATATTTTTATTGTCATTTTAACTACAAAAAAATTAGAATAACATCTTAACTTTGTTTTAATTTATTCTTTCAATAATATTAATATGCTTCTATATAGTTTCTCTGAAGACCAGATGTTTTACGGTGTTCATTGAAGTGATAAATTTTTTTTTTTGAGAAAACTTACTAATACTAAGATGGACCAAAATAAAGTTTTTCTTAAAAAAAAAAAATAATGTTCATCCACCACATACTGATTGGTTTTGGCTTTCCAGTTGTTCGTACAAATGCGCATAGCACTTCAACATAAAAAACCTTAAGCACCCATTTGGCAGAAAATTATGTTAATGAACAAAAAGTGAATAATTTTCACAATTTGATTATAAGATGAACCAAATCATAAAGCCGGTACATACAAAACGTGAAGACATTGCAGATCATTCTACATTGGCCTTTAGAAATTCAGACAGAAATATAGAGAAATAGAAGCAGAGATTGTAGTAGTACCACTTCACAACTCAAGCTCACATTCCCCATATAGATTCCAATACTGGAACAAACTGAAGCTCTCATTTTCCTCCAAATTTACTAGATATGTCAATCTCTGCTGTTATTCCCATTTCCCACCATTCTTAGCTTTCTGTCAAAGCAAGAGCAACAACGAAAATGTAAATAAACAAAACGCCTTGACGGACGAGCTCGTCGTCGGCGCCGTTGACGGCGGCGGGGGGCTATAGAAGTAGAAAGGAAAATAAGGCACAATCGGGTTGGGCGGCGGCGGCGTGGGGTAGTAACTGGGCGGAGGGTAATACGCCCCAGTCCCGCCGATTCCTCGTCCTCCGCCGCCGGTGGGTGGGGGTGGAAAATAGTAAGTGGGAGTTCCGCCGGAGCTAGGGGGAGAAGGCGGCGGAGGGCAAGAATTGGTGGGAGCAGGGGGAGAAGGAGGCGGCGGAGATGGAGATTGGTGGCAAGGGCTTTGACAGGCAGAGCACATTGTGCACTCGATCTGGTCCTTGGACGTGGCTTTGAGGGGATCCGCCATTGTTACAGAAGTGAGAAACAGTGCCAGGACACACAGTGTAAGTCTGAACATTGTTAGCATTTTGTAATAATAATTGAGAGAAGAAGGAGAAATGGGGGGTTTGATTAGGAGGAGAGAGTGACAGGGAATTGCAGAGGGATTGGGGAAATGGGTAGAAGAAGGGAGGGAGAGTGTGCGGAGGCAGTGTCTCCTAATTATTATCTATGAGGTTACAGTGTATTCGCAAGTACACCTTCAATGGAAGCACCGTCTTATAGTAATCACAATAAAGAGAAAAGAGGAAGAACATGTTAGTAAAAGGTTAAAGGATCACACCGACGCATTTTACTTTCACAGAAAGCACCCATATTTATTTGCCCTGAAGCTGCCTACGCGGAATTGAAACAGAGGTTCATCAGATTACTTTTAACTCCCTTTTTTTAATTTTAAAATGGAATTATATATTTAAAAAAATTATATACAATTTGTTATATTTTTATTATCAAATTTTTTAATCAAAATTTGATAAGTGTAAGGTAGAGGAAGGAATTTTTTTTTTTAAGAGGACCAAGATCTTAAATTATAAAAAAAAAACTTATATGTAAATAGTTATATTCTTATTGTTAAATTATTCAATCAAAATATAATAAATATATAATTTTTTTTTGTTAAAATATAACAAATATATAATTTTTATACGTACTTGTATGATTTTTTAATTAAAATATATACTTGTTATATTTTTATTAAAAATAATACATTTTTCATTGAAAAATCTGATAGTAAACATATAAAGAATTATATCTTAATTTTTTCAAAATTATAATACATAATGTTTTTTGTATAAAAATTTTATAATTACTTTACAATATACATATATATATATATATATATATATATATATATGTGTGTGCTATATGAGAGAATAAAATGATATAATGCATATTAAAATCAAATAAGTTAACAGTGTGTTGTAACATGCATTGTTACAATAATTTATGCAACATTACAAAATAAAATATGCATGAAATTGATTTTTTTTTTCAATAAGTCTTATTTTATATATTTCATTTCATTAGCCAACTTTCCGTAAATTATAAACTAATTTCAAGTAATATATATATATATATATATAGAAGATCTCTTGATAATAATAATAATAATAATAATAATAATAATAAGTCAATTTATTAAACTTATAGGTAAAAAGAAACTCAAGAGTTGGAAACAAAACAAATGCAAAAGGCAAGTTGAAAAATTGAGAAATAAAAGATAAAAAATATATTTAAAAAATTAGAGGAGTAAATATTAAATAGAGTAAGAGAATAAGAAAATAAAAATAAAATATGAAAAAAATTGGAGAGAAAATGGTGATCTTTATTCATTCATTTTAGTCTACACATAAAAGTGCAAAAAAAATTTGTTTACGTTTCAATTTCTTAAACTTTGATAAAATATTTTTTAAAATTTTGTTGTCATTTCTTTTATTATTTTAAAAGAAGATTATTAAAATTACTTGTTATTCATAAATATTAAATAACGATGAATGATAATATTTTGTCAAAGTATGACATATATTAAAATTTTATGCAAAGTATCAGTTACACATTTTTTTTAAGGAGATTATATTTTATATATATATATATATATATATATATATATATATATATATATATATATATATATATATATATATATATATATATAGAAGGTGACTATTTTATATATATATATATATATATATATATATATAGAGATGGATTTTAAAGTAGCAGCCTTGAAGACAACTTAGCTAATACTCAAATCAGAATTGGAGGGCCTGTTCATCAGCTTATCCCTTAACGTACAAGTAAAGGGCCTTATTGAGGGAAGTGGAGGGGGAACCAGACCTCCCCGTCGTCCCTCCTTTTCTCGTTCTTTAAATAAGTATATAATTTTATAATAAATAAATAAATTATATACTTATTATATTTTAGATAAAAATATAATAATAAATTTATTTATTTATTTAAATTTAATTTATAATATAACGGCCTGCATTAAAAGCAATGAAGAAAATTTTGTAACTACATATAATGTATTAATCAATTGTATAATAAATAAATAAATAAAAATTTGCTAAAATAAATGTTGCAAGTGATGAAGTTTAGAAAAATATTTGATTTAATAAGTTCTTAAATAATATATTGCGGAAGAAACTTGGTTATCGTCGCCTTTTGTATTTACTAGAACGTGCTGTGAGGGCGTTTGCATGGTAAGGAATCCAAAGCTCAACGGCGTTTAGGATGGAAAGGTTGAAAGGCTTGGATGGGGTGAAGCGGTGACGTGGAAGTAGGTTCTGTGTACGTAACGAAAACGCCAGCTCCATGTATTGCACTTTTGCAGATTTAGCGCATGGCTCATTTTAGCATATATCGCAACGGGCCGTTTGATAATAGGTATTATTTTTATATAATATTTATTATATTTTTATAATTATTATTTAATAATGTTTTATTATTTTTAAAATGAGAGTACAAACTTTTTTTATTTTATTTTATTTCATTTCTTCTATAATAACATTTTTTTACATTCTACATATTTGCATCACTTTTACTGATATATATATATATATATATATATCAAAGTAAGATTTAAAAATATTGTTTTTAAATTGTAATTGTTGTAATAGTTGTATTTTTTTAAATAATGGGACCCACCACTAGTTAACAAAGTGTTGTTAGATATTACCTAGGCAACGCTAAATGTTCTTTATTTAATTTATTATTTAAAAAAAATCATGAATGAACTTATCATATATTTATAAATACGATAGAATTGCTTTTAAAACAATAAAATTCAAGTGATTAAAATTTTAAATCATAAACTAAAAAATTTCTAAAATCAAAATCCTGAAATTCTAAACTCTTAAATTATAAAATCTCTAAACCACTAAACCTAAAAATCTAACCTTATAAAATGTATATAATTATGAAAAATTCAACATTCTAGAGATATAAATTGCCAATGAGAAATTATGTTATCTAATATTATATCATATTATAATAGCAGTGGAAAAATACTTAACCATTTTAGTTCCCTATATTCTAAGCCCCCTTTCCTAATATATTTTCCTTATGCTCCAAGCATCACTTTGAATTTCATGTATATTTTAAAGATCTTTTCTAAAATCAAAATAAAGTTTTAAAAATTGAGTACATAATTCTAATAATTTTTTTTAGAATACCAAAGGGACAATGTAAACAAATTAATACATTACATATATATATATATATATATATATATATATGATGATAAGCTATATCAAAAGAATTGACCATTAAATTTGCAACTCTGTAAGAAGAGTGATTGATTGAAAGTAGCTATAAATTAATTCCTTTTTACAGACAATTCAATTATATTGTCATCATTTACAAACAGTAAAGGTGAAGATAAGAGAAGGCAAAATTTCCACCGCAAATGGCAGTCCAAGAAACCTTTACCCTCTGGTTCGCTTTCCTTCTCATTATTGTTTATCTAAGATCCACATTAAATTAATACCTTTGATAATCATTATAAATTTTAAAATAAAGCGAGTCTTATGTGTATGAATTGGACTTCAATTTTTAATCTAACATTTCTATGTCAAATTACAATTTTGAAAACATAATATGCCATTGGTGCTATCTTTTAAAGTTGAAACGTTTTTATCTTTCGGTTTATATTTTTTGGTAAATCCAAGCAATGAAGCACTGTCAAAGTAAAGTGAGGTGATTGATTTGCTGTGCATAACCTCAAAAGGGGAAAATAAAAAGACACCCAACGAGACCAAAAGAATGTATAAACTATAGATAATGGAGGGATCTTTGCTGGTGCACTTTTTCTTCACAGTCGCACTTGCTTTTTCCTGTTTCCACTGCCCTTTTATCCTTTTGGGATACACTTTTCTTTTGCTTTTTAAGCCTTCTCTTCAATTATCATTATATATGCTTGGGTGGAAATGATTCACTATTCAGAATGTGATCACATTATATGCCAACTTTTCCGTAATCCTAATATTCTAATTGAATTCATTTCAAAATATTCTTTCTAATACATTATGGAGTAAAGTTTTTAATGGTTAATTTACTCTTGTAATTCTTAAAATTTATTCAATTTTTAATATTATTTTATAATTTAAAAATCTGTAATTAAACTTTCAAATTTTAGTAATTTTTAATTTAGTCTATACCTATTAAACATATGTTAATATATTATTAAATTATATTCACGTGGCTAATTATTTGTTGTCTTATCACTATAAATATACATAATTTGTGCTAACTCACTAAAGTTTCTTGATAACACCCATATTCATCAAAGCGAATCCTCCCGATGACTTAACGCAATGCAATCAAATCCATCCTAACTATCCAACCAATCACTGCACACGTCTTCATAGATAGTGCAAAACACATCGTTTCACGCCAAATATTTAACTGTGCATTTTGCGCTGCTTTTTTGTTCCTTTGCACATTGTTATTGTATTTGTCAAGTTGTTGTTATATGAGACAGGATATAATGTAAAACACAATGATTAGAAAAAGAAAGGACGAATTTCCTTATAGAGTTCACGAATCATAAGCATCTCAAGTAGGAAAGGCAATTATGGAATAATTTCTAAATGATAGTTCTAACAAAGGTTTGCAAGTAAATAAGAACCCTGTATGAATAATAGAGTAAGTCCTTTTCATCTTACAGGAGTACTTTAAAGTAACCAAAATCAAATACTTCTCTTACTATTTTTTCTAGTTAAATATGTTGATTAAGAACTATATCACAAGCAGAAGATGAATAAAATGTTACACTTATTATCTCTCAAGAAAGAAGGGTAAATTGCAGGCTCTTGTAATCAACAAGAACTTCGACATCCATTTTTAAGTTAGATTACCCAAGAACTTGGGACAATTTAAAAAAAAAAAAAACACAACAACAGAGCATGTGATTTTAAACATGTCAGCAAATAGGATGAGTAAAAAGTGACCCATGTTAGAATTTAATGTATAAGTATATCAGCATAGAAACTCCAATATCTATTGTTGCTATTTGAAATGCCCAATAATCATAACTAATTATTAATTTATGATGTCTAATGATTTCTATAAGTTTTTGTACTGTGATGTTGCAAACACCTCGTTTTCTCGCAACTCAAATGCGATATGGTGGATTTGGAGAAAATGGCAACATTAGCTGTCTAAATTGGGATTCTAGAGAAAATGATGACAAGCGCATGCGTCTAGTAGAGATGAAGGAGTAATTATTGAAACACTGCATTTTGTGTAATCAAAACGATGTGTTTTGATTACAGAATAAAGCATCGTTTTGATTACAGAATAAAGTAAAAAAAAAAAAAAAAATTGGTGCAGAATGCATCATTTCGCTTGAGTAAAATGATACGTTTTACATTGTTTATAAGATGTATTGTATAATGAACGATGTCATAAATTGAATAGTTATAATAAACTTAACTGCATAACAAGCAATCGTTGGATTGACTCTAAAGGATATCACATGTATAAATGAATTTCACTCCATCTCACTCATTATGTTGGCATAAATCTACATATTCAAAATGAAACAAAATCCTCTAAAGTTTATTCTTATTGGTTGAAATTTAAAAGAAGGCATAGAAAAGGGCAAGCTAAGAAGAGATTACATAGGACATATAAATCCCCAACATATTAGCAAGCAAACAAGAAACTATGATAATAGGAGACCTGTCATATCAAATAAGCCCAAGATGGCCAAGTGATCAACACACATAGTAGTCTTCCTCCACCAATGCCAGATTAAAACCGTCCAATTGTTATTGATCATCTTTCCCAAGGTGACAAAAATATAGTACAAATCAACACCATTATAATGAGAGGATTTGAGGCCTTCCACGTAGAGTTTTGAGTCACTTTCAAGGATGAATTTAGTGAATCCATAAGCTTGAGTCAGGATGAGCTTCTCGTGAGCTCCCCAACATTCAGCTTTAAGCATTGAGCACTTCCTCAAGTTTTAGGAAAAACTATAGAGCCATCTACCATCCTCATATTTGATCAAATCTCCACAGGTTGCGGTGCCCATGTTCCCTCAACAACTCATCTATGTTCAGTTTAACTTAGCTTCGTTGAGGTTTCTTCCATTTAATAAATATCCTCTAAAATTTTCTTACTATAAATTCCCTGAAAAAAAAAATATATATATATATATATATATATAGAGAGAGAGAGAGAGAGAGAGAGAGAGAGAGAGAGAGAGAGAGATCTTCAAATTTAAAGAAAATTTATAAAATGAAACTTTAGAGAATTCTATCTCATTTAAAATGTCAAAATAATAAGTCACAATAGTGGAATTAAAAAAATGTTATAAAAGTTTAATGACAGAAATTAAATTTAAAGTTTTTAAAATTATAACTTTCGAAATTTTAAACTATAAAGTTTAAATTAAAAATGAATTAAAACTATAAAATCAATAACTTAATTTAACCAATTTTAATTTAAGACTTTTTAAAAATTATTCACTGCTCATGTAATTAAATCACACCTAATATCTTAACTCACTTTTAAACATTAAAGTGCAATATTAGGGCCATTTCTCCAAGTATAATTATCCATTTCACTGGAGATAAATGCCTCCAAATTGTCCTGCTCGTGCAAATTACGGATGGTAGAATATGACAAAGATATTATAGATTTTATTTCTAAATTTATAAAATAATAATAATTTTCTTTATGTCTTGACCCTTCACAATAAGTATTTTGCAATTTAATCGAAAATTTTGTGTTTTCCTTACTATTTTTCCCTAAATAGCAAGAAATTCTGGATCCCTCGCCAAATTAGAAAAAATAAGGTGTGAAAACTGGTGCCACTCCAACGGTGGCCTGGGAGCAGACTAATATATATATATATATATATATAACTCAACAATTATTCACAAAGTTAGAGGATTCTTCATAGCAAACCCTACAAAACATATAAGAAATTAGGGATTCTCCCTCTCTAGAATTTTACCAATTCTTCTTCTCCTTTCTTTTGTATTTTCTCACCTTCCCACACTCTAATTCAAAGCTCTCTTGCTTCCTTCCTTTCTCTAGCTCTCAAGTTGGTAGAACCAACATACTCAAGGAAAACAAGGGGAGAAGATGCAAGAAAATGGGAAGAAGTTATCTTAAATAAAGCTCTTTCTAATAGGCTCTTCCTATGCATACATCTTCTCCTCAAATCCTTACACTTCCCCCTCTGACTTAGGCCCAAAACAAAGCCAACTCAACAACCAAAACCATAGAAAGAGAGGGCAAAGAGAGAAGAACAAAACTATAAGAAGAAAAGCTATGAAAATCTCAAATTTGCTTACCTTTCTCTTGTTCTTCCTTCCTTCTTTAGGTTTCTCTCTCTCTCCTCAGCCCTTTTCTCTGTCTTGGTTGAAGCCTAAGTCGGTTTAATGAGCTCTTCTTGATATAAAATTTAGTATGCCTCTAGAGATTATTGAGAGCTTCTTGGGAAGCTAAAGTGGGTAATATTTGGAGGTTTAGGGAATTTGTTGAAATTTGAAAATTTTGATGGTTTGGTCAATGTACTGTTACCATAAGTACGAAAATGAATCTGTGTCATTCATGGACCAAACGATGTCCAATTGTCATGAAATTTTATGGGTATAAACGAGACATCCACAGTGACCTATACCAACTAGAAACACCTCAATTGGAGGCCTGTAGAGGGAGAACTAATTGGTGCAACTTGCTGTCATGAACTTCAAAAATTCATAACTAATTCCAAAAAAATCTAATTTGGGCAAACTATACCAATTTGAAAAACTACAGATATTAACTAGAGAAGAAAAATAAGTACAAATCAATTCAGCAACCCTTAGACCTCGAAAAATGATGAAACAGTAACGAAAGTCAGATGGCTTCCTTGATGCTAAATTGTTCGGGTGAGATAATGCCAAAAGTCCCTTGTGATAGGTAAGGTAGAGCCAAAAGTCCCTGAGGATGGGTGAGACAAGGCCAAAAGTCTCATAACTGAGTAAGGCTAAGTCAAAAGTCTTTAAACCAAAGGTGAAGCTATCCAAAAGTCCCTATATATATATATATATATATATCCACAACTGGCATATCCTCGCCAACATAAATGATTTTTCACAAAACAATTAGATAAAAAATCAACCATGAAAATTATATATTTTTAATTTAATGAGGAATTAGCAATCAACCTGTTTGGTAGCATAAAATAAAGGAAAAGAAAAGGGGAAAAATTTTATATAATATTTATTTTATCATTATAATTATTATTTAATTATTAAAAATAAAATTATTTTTTATTTGTAAAATTAACTTTTTCTAAAATCAACCATGAAAAATATATTTTTTTAATTTAATTAAGAACTACCAACCAACCTATTTGGTAGCATAAAAGAAAAAAAAATTATATAATGTCTATTTTGTTTTTATAATTATTATTTAATACTATCTATTAATTATTATTTAATTATAAAAAATAAAGATATTGAAATTGTTTTTTGTTTAAAAAATTTTTTATTGTTATTTTTATACTTAACATTTTGTAGACCAATTTCAATTCTTACCAAAATAATTAACACCAATTAATTAACCTAATGTATGAATGAACATTGACGCTAACATCGGCCCAATAGGCCTTCGGCCAATGGCTATGGAACTAGACAAAGCTGCTCCCCTATTGGCCCAATTCGTTGGTGCCCCCTCCTTTGCCAGTTTAATCTTATCCCACAAACCATATAAACAAATAAATCCATTAAGACTAAAAATATTTATTTAAATTTTAATAAATTATATTTTAAAAAATAAAATTATGAGGCTATCAAATCTTAGCTCGACTCCATCCTCTCTAACCATTAATTTTTTTGAAAAAATAATAGATTTCATCAAATTCAAAAGATTAGTTAACTTAATCCAAGTAAACTATAGGATGAAACAAGGCTGAACTAGGAAATTATTATTTAAAATAAATTACTAATTTAGTAACCAAACTGTATACTTTTATTAAAATTTAACGGGTCAACCTATTAAAAACCTGACCTATATTGACACCTTTGTGCATAATGACCCCAGTAATTAGGTTCTAATCAGTGCTTCCCTACTAATTAAATAAGCTTCCTTACTTTGTTTATAATTATGCACAATTATTTTAATCAGATCTGCACGGTAGCACGCCCTCTTCGCTAGAGTTCTACTGCGAGTTGCCGCATTCTGTCTCTCTCTCTTAAAAACGCTACCCTTACGGACTTTGCGTATATCTTCTTTCTCTCTCTTCTTCTTCTTATTATTTTGAATTTCAAACCAGTGAACACCCAAACATGCCTTCGAATTCCCGTTGCTGCTACTTCTTCAACCTCGTCGTCTTGCTCATCTTTTTCGCATACCCTCGATTTCTCACACCCAAACTACCAACTCTTGTAACAGCATATTCTTATCGAACACGGCTGCCTCCCAATGTCTTCGATTCAGCGAAGCAGCCGTACTGATTTGAGGCCATGGTTACTATGCTCAACAACGGACTCGACGAGCTCAAGTATTGGAAGGTGTTTGTGGGGTGCCAGCATGGCGAGTTCTTACTCTCTGCATCCTATGGGGTGCTTGACAATGGAAATAGCCTCCCTGAAACGGAACCATTTTGCGCTTATGCCATCAAACATTTCCTTCACTAATGATGGATTTATCCATCGTAAGCCCACTGGTCAAGGTGATTTCTATTCTTTGCTTCATTTGACTTGCATATGTTTCAATTTGTCATTTATCAGAGCTATCAATTTGGGTCTTTTTCATGCTTTTGTTTATCTGGAGATTCATTGGTTCTGTTTGGTGTTTCTTTCCCTTTCCTTCTAATGAAAAAATAGGACCATCGTTTTCAAAATTAGATGATAACGTAGTTCATAGTGCCCCGAAGGACAACTCGATTTATGGTTCTGAATATGATTTTACAAGATTGAATTGTTAATGGTTAATTTTGTGACTCGTTAGCTGTTAGGCATAAAGGAAGAGTATTACGAAGTAGTTTAGCATTACGGAATAGTTGTTAATTACTGATAATTCTGTTTTGGTGGTTAGTTAGTCAAGAGCTTTAACTAACCTATATTAGCTTGTATCAAGAGATTGTACCATTATGTTAGTTGATTACAGATTGTTTTCTATCTCTCTCTTTCTCCTTCTTCCTACTTCCTATCTTCTTTCTTACTGTCATTCTTACTATCATTAGCATACTCTCAGAGAAGTTCTCGTAATAAGTTCCAATCTTATACATGAGCTGAATCCTATGGTTGTAAAATTTAGGCAAGTCAACTTTAGTTTCCTTTAGTAATCAGGTTGTATGGTTGAAATGTTGAATATTCTGTGACTTGATTCCATGTTTTAGTTATAGTTATAGAGGACATTTGATATGCAGAGCATCTGGTGTTTCTTTCTGTTTGTTTGATCTGATATTAATTTTAACCGGATTCTTTTGGCCTTCGACCAAGTATCGAAAAGATACGTTTAACCTATAGCTAAGAATGAAACTCGTGTCTATTGCACTAAAGATCCCAATTATGTATGATGTGATTCCTGCCCCGCCAGAATGGTGATCTTACAATTATGTATGTGATTAGAACTTATGATTCGAATTACTAGGCAGAGGTTACTATCTCAAACCTTAACCCCCTTGGCTATCTTAGCAACTGGAAATTAAACAGGAATTGGATGAAGGGTGAGTTTATTTATTCAATGAAGGGGGCTTATACAAATAATGTGGATTTCTCCGACTGTATGTTTGGCCCACAAGGTACTTACTACAAGGATCTTGACTTTGCCAATGTATTGAATTGTGAAAGAAGGCCAACGATAATCGATCTCCCTCTCACAAAGTTGAATGACTCAGACCTGGGGAAGATTCCTTTTGGCTGCCGGAATGGTACAATCTTGCCACCATCAATGAACCCAAGCATGTCATCTTCAAGATTCCAAGTACAAGTACTTAATGATCCTGACACTGCTTCTGTTCATATTGATGTGACAATAGTGACACTCATGCTGTATTTTTCATGTCTATTTTGGATCTTCCAGCGATCCTTCATGTTCTATCGATATGATTCTTTTCAGAGTGATTGTGATACAGAAGAATGTAGATGTCTTAGATAATAGAAGTATATTCTTTTCCTGTCACACCCCATTTCCCCAAGGGAAGGGGGGGCCGACTTGGAAACCTATACGGAATCCTTAGCTATAGATTTATCTACTTTCCTATACAATAATTAATCTTTAGGTGGCCCTACACCCAATATAGGTACATTAGAGGTACCCCAGCCTTGTTGAATATATAAAATGTACTTTCTTTTAGACACTAGCTTTTTATAGAAATTTCGGCAGAGTGTCCCCTATAAATAGGACATCCCAAATTTCTACAAACAGCCAGAGTGTAAATAAACAACAACAGAGAGCTCCGCTCTCTTTAACCAGTCAACACAGCATCAACAACCAAAAAGAGGGGAGGGGAAAACATCATCCAGAACCACTGGGCCTAATCCTAAAATACTTTACAGATAACCCTCAATTCATTACAATAAATATCAAAACCAAAAAGGAAAGCTAGTCGAGCCCCTAATTCCAAAAGGGAGGCTCACCGCCACACGCCTCAACTCTAAGATGAGGGAGGCGGATCAGGTCCAGAGGCGCTATCTGAAAATTTTAAAATTTGAAAGGGGTGAGATAAACTCAGTGAGCAGATAATAGATCTCAAAAGTTATAGCAAGAATCACATCAATGAATTAAAGGAGCAAAAATCAACCATCACACATTACACCTTAGCCAGTCCCTACCTATTGTATGCACGAATACCCATTTAGACTTGGCTCTTTAATGTAGTTACGTAGTGGAGATTTATCACTAAATTTGATAGGGTAGCGGCTACGCCTCGTTGGCAGCTCCTTACCCCATTCACCTGGGTGGCTGCGCCTAACGGGCAGCTCCTTCTCTACCCGTTTTACTTACGTGCCCTAATTCACACTTTTCGGGGGTGGCTACATCTCGTTGGCAGCTCCTTACCCATTTCACTCAGGTGGCTACGCCTAACGGATAGCTCCTTTTCCACCCAGTCCTTTTACCATACCTGACTTGGTCCTATGGTAGTTAATACACACACACCAACCCATAATTCTTACATTCATATATAACTATATATATACCTTTAGCCAAATCTTAATTATTATATTCTTTATTTGTGTATACATATATATATCGTTTTGTACAAAAAGTTTGGAATTTACAGGGAATAAGAATTAACCCAACATTAAGTAATTAAATCAATCAATATAAGTGCATGACCTTAGAAATGTATATATATATATATATATATATGCAATAAATCAGGACTAGAAAACAAATAAATACAAAAATTGAAAATGACTAAAGTTACTTCTCTAACTAGCTCCTCTCTCGGGTGCAATTCGTTTTCATAGGGCAGGTATACATATATATGTATATATTTATATATATACATATGCCAATTCATCTCCCTACAATGACTTAATCCAGAAAATAACAAATTCAAGATTAATGAAATGGAAATTATTTCAAAATCCATTATTTACTCACAGACGGTGCCCTAGAACTCGGTCCTTGTTTCTCCTTGAAAGGCCCGGTTCCCTTTTTCTGTCAAGGCTCCGAGAATTTCCTGATAACACCCAACTTACCAAATCATTATACAGACCCAAAAACGATTCTTAAATAGGTACTGCATTCAATCACAATCATCCAAATAACTTCCCTAATCATACATACAAATGCCCCTTATCTTAACCATTTTCTTCGAATTCTAATTCATTATTTGGATTCTCAGATCACTTAAAAGAAATAAAAACTGGAAGTTTACGCAAGATTGCATAACTAAGAAGCCTAATTGAAGATCCCCCCTTTTTCTATTCCTTCATTTCGGCCAAATATCTAACCTGAGTATATCAACACTATTAACACCCATAGAGCTGGAATAAGCTAACAGAAATGGAAAAGAATAATGAAGTTTATCAGATTTGGCTTAAGAATGAATGAAAACGTAAATGGGTCAGAACAAATTTCTCACCTCAATCTCGCGATGTTTCCTGTGGATTCACAGACCAGCACGCCAGATCGAGAGCGAGGGAGCTTAATAAAATCTGCACCACAATGGGAAAAATGCTGCGGTGAGAGGGAGAAAGATGGCAACTCCAATGGGGAGAAACCGGCGAGCTGACAGGAAGAAAAATCTGACGCAGGGAAATGGAGAAACAGCCAAGGCACTTGGGACAGAATGGGAGGGGAAATTACCGAAAACTTCTTGCGACGCCGGCGAGGTCCTTCGATGGAGGAATGACGCTGAAAGCTCAGAGGAGGGAGCTTCGCACGCGTCTGGGAGGAGGAAGGAACAGTGACGGGAGAAGGAGCTCGAGAAACTCTGTATAACGCTGCGGAAGACGTTGCCGATGAGGGAGAGACACTGCAACTTTCCAGAGAAGAGAATCGCGAGCTCACAGGAGAGAAGGGCGCTGCGACGGAATGAGAAAAATAGCTTCAGAGAAGAAATGGCAGAGGGAGGCATCTACGGAAAAGAAGGGAGTGAGAGTCAGACAAAAAAACTGGGAAGGAATTAAATAATTAATTTAATAAATAACCCCCTCCCCTTTTTTTTTCTTTCAGTTGCTTCTTTAGGATATTACATTCTCTCCCCCTAAAAACAAATTCGGTCCCCGAATTTAAATCTCGAGTTCTAACCTCAAAGTTCAAACAAGTGAGGGTATTTGGTTCGCATTTCACTCTCTAGCTCCCAAGTAGCTTCCTCCTGTGAGTGGTTACGCCATAACACCTTAACCATTGTTACTTCTCTCGAACGAAGCTTCCTTACCTGCCTATCCACAATTGAGACAAGTTCTTCCTTATATGTCAACCCTTTATCCAGCATGATATCCTGAGATTTGATCACATGTGAAGGGTCAGACAAGTACTTCCTCTACATAGACACATGAAACACTGGATGTACTCCCGCTAATTCCGGTGGTAAATCTAGACGATAAGCCACTTGACCAACCCTATCTAGTATCTCATAAGGTCCCAAATATCTCGGACTCAACTTTCCTTTCTTGCCAAATCTCATCACGCCTTTCATAGGTGACACCTTCAAAAATACCAAATCACCCACGGTAAATTCCAAGTCTCGACGTCTATGGTCTATATATGACTTTTGTCGACTCTGAGCCGTCAACAATCTTTCTTTTATCACCCATACTTTGTCCAGTGCATCTTGTACCAGGTCAGGACCTAATAATTTGGCTTCACCAACTTCAAACCATCCTATTGGAGACCTGCACCGCCTCCCATATAGTGCTTCGAATGGTGCCATTTGAATGCTAGCTTGATAACTGTTATTATATGCAAATTCTGCCAAAGGCAGATGATTTTCCTAACTACCACCAAAATCCAAGATACATGCTCTTAACATATCCTCCAGAATTTGTATCATTCTTTCAGACTGCCCATCAGTTTGAGGATGAAAAGCAGTACTGAGGTCTACTCTCGTACCCAAGGCCTCTTGAAAAGCCTTCCAGAAACGAGATGTAAACTGAGGGCCTCTATCGGAAATTATGGATATGGGTACTCCATACAATCTCACTATTTCGCTTAGGTAGAGTTGCACATACTTAACCACACCATAAGTAGTCTTGACAGGAAGGAAATGTGCTGCTTTAGTTAATCTATCTACAATTACCCAAATGGAATCATACCCCCTCAGGGTACGGGGTAAACCGGTTACAAAATCCATCGTAATTCTCTCCCACTTCCATTCAGGTATTTCCATTCGCTAGTGTAACCCTGTTGGTCTTTGATGTTCAGCCTCCACCTGTTGGCACACGAGGCAACGGGAAACAAAGTCAGCTACATCTCCCTTCATACCATCCCACTAATAGGATTGCTTCAAGTCCTGGTACATTTTTGTTGATCCCGGATGGATGGTATATGCTAAATGATGAGCCTCCTCTATAATCTCTCTCTTTATATCCCCCACGCTAGGCACACACAACCGGTTTCCAACTCTAAGTACTCCTTCTGAATCAAGAATGAATCCACTATCTTTCTCACTCCTTACTCCTTCAATTCTCTCGCTCAACTTGGGGTCGAGCTTCTGAGCCACCTTTACCCTTTCTATGAGGGTTGAACAAGCTTGCATATGAGCTAAGAATACTCCAGAATGAGAAATTTCAAACTTCGTTCCTCCTTTCTCCAAGTTATGAACTTCTTCCACTAACGGCCTTCTATCTTCCGTAATATGAGCCAAACTGCCCATTGACTTTCTACTTAAGGCATCCGCTACTACATTGACCTTCCCAGGATGATAAAGAATATTACAATCATAGTCCTTGAGTAACTCCATCCACCTGCGTTGTCTAAGGTTGAGATCTTTTTGCTGGAAGATATATTTAAGACTTTTATGATCGGTATAGATCTCGCAGGTCTCGCCGTAAAGGTAATGCCGCCAAAGTTTAAGGGCAAATACCACAGCTGCCATTTCGAGGTCATGAGTAGGGTAATTCTGCTCATGTCTTTTGAGTTGCCTAGAAGCATAGGCTATCACACGTCCATGCTGCATAAGGACACATCCCAACCCTATTCTTGAGGCATCACAATACACTGTGTAGCCTCCTATCCCAGATGGTAACGTTAGGACAGGGGCTGAAGTCAAACACTTCTTCAGTTTCTGAAAACTTTCTTCGCAATCATCCGACCACTGAAATTTAACTTGCTTTTGCGTCAATCTGGTCAACGGGGCAGCTATTTTTGAAAAATCTTTTACGAAGCGGCGATAGTACCCAGCTAAACCCAAAAAGCTGCGAATCTCCGTAACTGTAGTAGGTTTAGGCCATTTTTGGACGGCCTCTATCTTATTTGGATCCACTTGGATACCATCCCTCGAAACAACATGGCCCAAGAATGCCACTTGATCTAGTCAGAATTCGCACTTAGAAAATTTTACATATAAATGCTCCTCTCTTAACCGCTGCAGCACCAAGCGTAGATGTTGTTCATGCTCTTCCTGGCTCTTTGAATAAATTAGGATGTCATCAATGAATATTATGACAAACCTATCCAGAAATGGCCTAAATATCCGATTCATCAAATCCATGAATGCTGCCGGTGCATTAGTTAACCCGAAGGACATTACTAAGAACTCATAATGACCATAACGGGTCCTAAAAGCCGTCTTGGGGATATCTTCCTTCCTTATCCTCAATTGGTGGTACCCGGAACGTAAATCTATCTTGGAAAAACACTGCGCACCTTGCAACTGATCAAAAAGATCGTCAATACGGGGTAATGGATACTTATTGCGTATTGTTACTTTATTAAGTTGCCTGTAATCAATACACAATCGAAAAGACCCATCCTTTTTCTTCACAAAAAGTACTGGGACACCCCAAGGAGAAACACTCGGGCGGATAAAACCCTTATCCAACAAGTCTTGCAGCTGTATCTTCAACTCCTTCAACTCTAACGGTGCCATATGATAAGGGGGCATAGAAATTGATTGCGTGCCCGCAACTACCTCAATATGAAACTCAATCTCTCTATCCGGTGACAATCCCGGTAACTCTTCTGGGAACACATCATCAAACTCCCTAACTATAGGAACTTGTTGCAGGTTTACCGTCTGTGCATCAACATCCTTAATGACAGCCAAATATCCTTGGCACCCTCTTCTTAGCAACCTCTGTGCTTTCAGCAAGGAGATAAGATTAATTAGCACTCCATTACGATCACCCTGTATCAAAAAGGGCGACTTACCTGGGATATGAAATCTTACCACCTTTGAATAACAGTCTAACGTAGCATGACAAGAAGCTAACCAGTCCATACCCAGAATCACATCAAAATCAGCTATATCTAATATCGCCAAGTCTGCTAAGGTTTCCCTACCCTTAGTAAGAACCTTACAGGATCGGCATACATAATCCACTGACAACGATTCACCGATCGAAGTCACAACCATGAAGGGATCCTCTAATTTAATTAAACCCCTACTAATCCGCTGAGCAAAGTGAGGAGATACATACGAATGAGTGGAACCAGGATCAAATAATACACGAGCATCGTAAGAGCAAACTTGGAGAGTACCTGTCACTACTGCATTGGAGGCCTGCGCATCCTGTCTCATCAAGGCAAATACCCGAGCCTGTCCTCTCCCTACAGAGGCTGATCCCCTACTTCTTGCACCTCTCCCAACACCACTTTTGGTTAGTTGGGTAGGAATCGATTGGATCGGTGTAACTGCGATAGGGGCCGTCTGATGAGATGATGAAACCGATCCATGACTAGACTCACGTTGCTGGAGCGGGTAATTCTTTTTTAGACGTCCCATTTGCCCACAGAGGAAACATGCACCTGTCGCCTTATAACACTGCCCAGAGTGGAGTTTCCCACAAGTAAGGAAACGGTTGCTATTACGCTCCATTTGGACTGGACCATGCTGGGCCTGACATCCAACAACACTCTGATCTGTCCGCTGACTAACTGCAATACCAGAAGGCTGTGCAGGTTTCCTTGAAACTAGAGATAATGTCTGGCTGTGATCTTGGAGTCTTGACCCACCCGTCAAGTACCCCACACCCTGGTGCTTACCCTCAAACCTCTTCCTCTTCTTTGAAAAGAGGGCATTATCTTCCATCCCCCGCAACTCAATCTTCCTTGCACAATCAACTGCCGCAGCATAGGAAGAAAAGTGTTCAACCTGAGCTGCTACTGCATTATACAATGGGCGTAACAATCCGTCCACAAATCTCTCAATCCGATCTCTCTCTGTAGAGACCAAATGAGATGCATAACGTGAGAGCTGTGTATAACGGATATCATATTCAGAGACACTCATGCCTGGAACTTGCCTCAAGACCTCAAACTCTCGGCGTCTTGCATCTCTGGTGCTCTTGGGTAAAAATCTAGCCATGAAAGCTTCCTTAAATTCCTCCCAAGTCATCGGAGGTAATCCTGCAGGTCTTCCTTGAAACACGGTCTCATACCAGGTATAAGCCACATCCTGCATCTGATAGGTGGCTAGTTCTATTTTTTCTTCACCCGAGCATTTCAAGGCTCGGCACGCCTTCTCAACACCATCCATGAAGAGTTGGGGATCTTCTCGGCTATCAGACCCAGAAAATGTTGGCGGTTTCAATTTCAAGAATCTTGATATCAAATCATCAGCATTCCTCCGTTCATTCTGTACTGGCTGCATCACTGGAGCAGGCTGAGGCTGTACTTGAGATTGTGGAGCTACAACACTTACTAATTGCTCAATTCTAGCCCCCTGTGCTTGCACTACATTTGTTAGTGCCTCCACAGTCCCTTGTAACCTAGCCACCAAGGCATCTAATGATCCTGATTGCGTTTGAGGAGGCATAATTTCTTCTCCTATTACATTCTCTACCGGGGGCGGGGCGGCCCTGCCTTGCCCACTACGCCCTCCATGTCTACCTCGACCTCTACTGGCTCCTCTACCGGCTCCCCTACCACGACCCCTAGGGGCTGGGGCCATTGGTGGGGCAGGAGCCTCAACAGAAGGCTCATCTGCATTCTCTTCTGCAACTGCCCCTATAGTTGCGCTAGATCCAGTCGGCATCATTGTTCTATAAAAACCAAAACACAGGTTTAGAACAAAACAAAGAAAAACCAATCATTCATAGACATACAAATTCATAAACACCCATGCCTCCTTAAGTCTTACACCTAAAGAAGAAACCTTTAATACCCTATAAGGCCTCTAATGATATCTTAGTTATAATTATGCCCGGGTTCATAAAGATAACTAAGGCGTCATTAGAGAGCACTTATTTCACAGGACACAGGAACTTATGCTCTGATACCAACTTTGTCACACCCCATTTCCCCAAGGGAAGGGGGCCGACTTGGAAACCTATACGGAATCCTTAGCTATAGATTTATCTACTTTCCTATACAATAATTAATCTTTAGGTGGCCCTACACCCAATATAGGTACATTAGAGGTACCCCAGCCTTGTTGGATATATAAAATGTACTTTCTTTTAGGCACTAGCTTTTTATAGAAATTTCGGCAGAGTGTCCCCTATAAATAGGACATCCCAAATTTCTACAAACAGCCAGAGTGTAAATAAACAACAACAGAGAGCTCCGCTCTCTTTAACCAGTCAACACAGCATCAACAACCAAAAAGAGGGGAGGGGAAAACATCATCCAGAACCACTGGGCCTAATCCTAAAATACTTTACAAATAACCCTCAATTCATTACAATAAATATCAAAACCAAAAAGGAAAGCTAGTCGAGCCTCTAATTCCAAAAGGGAGGCTCACCGCCACACGTCTCAGTTCTAAGATGAGGGAGGCGGATCAGGTCCAGAGGCGCTATCTGAAAATTTTAGAATTTGAAAGGGGTGAGATAAACTCAGTGAGCAAATAATAGATCTCAAAAGTTATAGCAAGAATCACATCAATGAATTAAAGGAGCAAAAATCAACCATCACACATTATACCTTAGCCAGTCCCTACCTATTGTATGCACGAATACCCATTTAGACTTGGCTCTTTAATGTAGTTACGTAGTGGAGATTTATCACTAAATTTGATAGGGTAGCGGCTACGCCTCGTTAGCAGCTCCTTACCCCATTCACCTGGGTGGCTGCGCCTAACGGGCAGCTCCTTCTCTACCCGTTTTACTTACGTGTCCTAATTCACACTTTCCGGGGGTGGCTACATCTCGTTGGCAGCTCCTTACCCGTTTCACTCGGGTGGCTACGCCTAACGGATAGCTCCTTTTCCACCCAGTCCTTTTACCATACCTGACTTGGTCCTATGGTAGTTAATACACACACACCAACCCATAATTCTTACATTCATATATAACTATATATATACCCTTAGCCAAATCTTAATTATTATATTCTTTATTTGTGTATACATATATATATCGTTTTGTACAAAAAGTTTGGAATTTACAGGGAATAAGAATTAACCCAACATTAAGTAATTAAATCAATCAATATAAGTGCATGACCTTAGAAATGTATATATATATATATATATATGCAATAAATCAGGACTAGAAAACAAATAAATACAAAAATTGAAAATGACTAAAGTTACTTCTCTAACTAGCTCCTCTCTCGGGTGCAATTCGTTTTCATAGGGCAGGTATACATATATATGTATATATTTATATATATACATATGCCAATTCATCTCCCTACAATGACTTAATCCAGAAAATAACAAATTCAAGATTAATGAAATGGAAATTATTTCAAAATCCATTATTTACTCACAGACGGTGCCCTAGAACTCGGTCCTTGTTTCTCCTTGAAAGGCCCGGTTCCCTTTTTCTGTCAAGGCTCCGAGAATTTCCTGATAACACCCAACTTACCAAATCATTATACAGACCCAAAAACGATTCTTAAATAGGTACTGCATTCAATCACAATCATCCAAATAACTTCCCTAATCATACATACAAATGCCCCTTATCTTAACCATTTTCTTCGAATTCTAATTCATTATTTGGATTCTCAGATCACTTAAAAGAAATAAAAACTGGAAGTTTACGCAAGATTGCATAACTAAGAAGCCTAATTGAAGATCCCCCCTTTTTCTATTCCTTCATTTCGGCCAAATATCTAACCTGAGTATATCAACACTATTAACACCCATAGAGCTGGAATAAGCTAACAGAAATGGAAAAGAATAATGAAGTTTATCAGATTTGGCTTAAGAATGAATGAAAACGTAAATGGGTCAGAACAAATTTCTCACCTCAATCTCGCGATGTTTCTTGTGGATTCACAGACCAGCACGCCAGATCGAGAGCGAGGGAGCTTAATAAAATCTGCACCACAATGGGAAAAATGCTGCGGTGAGAGGGAGAAAGATGGCAACTCCAATGGGGAGAAACCGGCGAGCTGACAGGAAGAAAAATCTGACGCAAGGAAATGGAGAAACAGCCAAGGCACTTGGGACAGAATGGGAGGGGAAATTACCGAAAACTTCTTGCGACGCCGGCGAGGTCCTTCGATGGAGGAATGACGCTGAAAGCTCAGAGGAGGGAGCTTCGCACGCGTCTGGGAGGAGGAAGGAACAGTGACGGGAGAAGGAGCTCGAGAAACTCTGTATAACACCGAGGAAGACGTCACCGGTGAGGGAGAGACACTGCAACTTTCCAGAGAAGAGAATCGCGAGCTCACAGGAGAGAAGGGCGCTGCGACGGAATGAGAAAAATAGCTTCAGAGAAGAAATGGCAGAGGGAGGCATCTACGAAAAAGAAGGGAGCGAGAGTCAGACAAAAAAACTGGGAAGGAATTAAATAATTAATTTAATAAATAACCCCCTCCCCTTTTTTTTTCTTTCGGTTGCTTCTTCAGGATATTACATTTCCTTTTTGTATTAAACAGTTATTATTATTTTTTAGGTGTGTCAGACTAAGCACTCGTTTGTCTCGATAGAAGAGGAATCACAGATGACATTGAACCGTGCGTTCACTAAAATGGAATTATTCATCATCATCCATCATGCTAGTATTCTTCTATCCATTGCTAGGCTGGCAAATTTGAAGGTACACATGAACTAAGCCCACCTAGTAGGCATCGGTATTGCAGGACTCCTAGATGATAGTCAGTGCTAGTTTTTGTTTTCGTTGTAAATCAAGGGGTTCTATGGAATAGCCTCAATTTGGCCCTAGGTTAGATTTTTTTTAGTTTTTTAGTCCCTTACCCTATTTTATTTCTTTTACAGGTATTGATTAAAATGTATGAATGTATGGACCAAATTTAGATCCAATTTTTTTTTACATTTTTTCAGTTAAAATATATAAATATATAATTTTTAAAAAATTAATTTAATTAAAAAACTATATAATTATTTTAAAAGCTATACACTTATAATATTTTAATTAAAAAAATTATATGCTTATCTTATTTTTATTAAAGAATCTGATAATAAAAGTATAAAGAAATGTATATAAATTTTTCTTCAATATATTTGAAGTTAACCAAGTGATTTGGATGTAGTTTTCCATAAAGGATCACAAATTCCTTTATATATTTCTATAATCTATTAAGGTTTACTATTCATTTAGTCGTATATTTTTTTTTACATGCATATACTCATCCAATCTTGTTTGGTATACAAAAAATTAAGTATAGAAATAAAAAATAATAATTTTATAAATAAAAAATAATTTTAATATTATTACTTTTAATAATTAAATAATATTTATAAAAATAAAATAAATATTTAATAAAATTTTTCTCTTCTCTTCTTTTCCTCTTATATACCAAAGAGGCTTGTTATGTGAAAGTTCAGTCTTTTATTTTTATTTCTTAACTTTTTGGAAAGTGAAACTGAATCACCAAAAAATGTTCAACGAATTCTGTCAAAACAGTTACCAGGAATGATGAGCAAACCATTTGCCCATTAACGTAGCGGAATTTATGATGATGTATCTTTTTTCGTACCTTGAGATTGTAACATTCTACTCTACATTTTATGTGTTGGGATTCTCTACGCAGGAGAAAAAGCCACATGTCTGTGCTCTTGCTTTAATTCCACCCATTCAATCAATCCAGAAATCAAACGCACGCCACATCATCGCAATGCCAAAACGCACCATTTCATTTTCATAATAACCCTCATTATACGCGTGAGAACACATGCCAAAACGCACGCCGACACCATCACATGTAGGACGTTGCATACATACAGGACGTGAGTTATGTGACAGTTCATGGCAAAAATCTATAATTACATGACAGAACCCACATTGCACATCTGAACGTGGCTTGCAATCTCTCCATTATGGTCCGAAAATTATAGGCTTCGTGAGATGATTTCCCACATCTCAGAACGTGTCATTTTCTTTAGCAATGTGATGGAATTACCATTGAAAACTTTGCCTATAAATATAGGGGTCACCAAACTCAGTTTACATAATGATCTGAACATAACACCATCATAAAGTGTTAACCAGAGTTTGGAAGCATTCCTAAAACCTTTACGCATACAGAATATTCATCAGAAATCAGAGCATTCAAGCAATGGTGAGAGGTAACATTTCGATCCATTTCTCTTGCATTGAATATTATAAATATGATTTTGTGTATCCATGAAATTTAACAGTTGGTATCAGAATTGAAAATGCCTCTGCTTTGCTAAGTTTTGTTTAGCTCAAAAATGTCAATTTTTGATTAATTTGGGTTGGTTTATAGAGTCATTTTTTCATCATTTTGATATCAAAAATGGAATCTATATGAAATTCTAATATAAATGGACTCTTGGATCACCCAAAACAGAGCTCAGAAATGCAAAAAAATGACTGAGTTTTTATTTGGGGCCGAAACAGGTCGGGTCGACCCGGCTAGAGGTTGGGGACAACCTGTACGACAGGTCGTTTTGAGCTTTCATCAAATGTAGTGTATAGGAGGATTTGAACCCATGACCTTCACAATGCAAGCATGAGTCCTAGCCATTGAAGCCACGGTTCATTGTTGCTATTTATAAGCAATATTTAATATATATATATATATATATATATATATATATATATATATATATATATATATATATATATATATATATATATATATATATATATATATATATATACGTTTCCTATTTTGTAACATTCCCACCAACTTCATATGTTTCATTCCTATGATATATATATATATATATATATTATCTTCTGATATTAAAAAATATATAAATAAATAAATTTTTTTCAAAAAAAAATTTAATTAAAATTTAATAGTAATTTATTTTGTTGGCCATTTATTTTGTTTAAAATTATGAAGTACATTTTAATTTTGTCCAAGTTTTGACAAAATTATTATGGACAAAATTAAATTAATTTTGATAATATTTAGTTATTTATTTGTCAAAATAATTGTGAAATTGATTTTATGCCTTTAAAATTTGCCTAAATCTAGGAAATTTAATTAATTTTAGGCAATTTTAACATGTTTAGAAATAGTAATTAATTTATGATGTCATTTAATTTATGCCTAAATTTGCTTAAATAATTAATTTTTATTTTTAGGCAATATTTATGGCACATTTAGATTAATTTAAATAGAGAATATTACTTTAATTAATCAGTCACATTTTGCTGATTAATTGTTTAATTATAGAAATTCTCATTGTGTATGCTTATTTATGCATTATGTTAAATTATATTCAAGCATGTAATTTGATGTAAATGTCATGTGAATTATGTATTTTTAATTTAATTAAAGTTTAGCCGCAGCACCTTTAATTATTTTAAAATTATGCATTAAGTGTTATAATTATATAAAGTAAAATGACATCAAATTATAATTAATTATATTTAATATGATAATTATTATCCTACAGGAATATTATCATATTTCATGTGTTAATTAGGATGGAATAGTAAGTTTTTTCTTTTCTTGATTTACCCGCAGGAATTAAGAAAAGAATATAATTTACTAGTTTTATCATTAGTATATAAGTCTAATTAAATAAAATTTAGCCCATAGGTAATTTTATTTGTTATTAGGCTCATAATTTGAATTGATATGCATTACATTGGCATGACATGTCATTTAAAAATATTTATTTGTCTCAAATTATTAACATAGCATGTAAATTATGTAACTTTTCAACTTTTAAATATTTCTGATTTTCAAGTTCTTGAATTAACTGGAGATAACTATAATGTTTGGAAGAAGAAAATACTTCTCCAATTAAGGTGGATGGACATTGATAATGCAATCAAAAAAGATGAACCTCCTAAACCCACGAATATTAGTAGTACATCAGAAATAAATGTTTATGAACATTGTGAGCGATCTAATCACCTTAGTATGATGTACATCAAGACTAAAATATCAACTAGTATTCGTGAATCTATTGGAGAGCATCAAAACGTTTAAAGTTTGCTTAAAGCTATTGATGAACAATTCGAATCTTTAGATAAGGTCTTAGCAAGCACCTTAATGACAAAGTTATCATCTATGAACTTACTGGCATAAGAGGTGTGCAAGAGCACATCATGAAAATGAGGGATATAGCAGCTCAATTGAAAACACTTGAGGTTGAGATGTCAAATTCTTTTCTTGTACACTATATCCTGAATTCTTTATCACAACAATATGGGCCTTTCAAAATCTCTTACAACACTCATAAAGAGAAGTGATCAATCAATGAACTTCTGACCATATGTGTATAAGAAGAAGAAAGACTTATAGCAGAGATCGGTGAAAGTGTACATATAGTGACACAAGGAAGGAAGAAAAGAGAAGCCAAGACAAAAGGGAAAGGCAAGGTTCCCATCCCTGAGAACATTAAGAAAGAGTCCAAGTGTTTCTTTTGTAAAAAGAAAGGACACATAAAGATGGACTGTGTCAAATTCAAGGCTTGGCTTCAAAAGAAAGGTAACTCAATATCATATTTTTGTTATGAATTTAATATGGTAGACGCTAGTAGTAACATATGGTGGATTGATTCTGGCTCAACAATTTATATCTCTAATACCTTGTAGGGCTTTCTAAACCAAGGGAAGCTGTTGGGCAGTGAGCAATACATCTATTCAGGAAATAAGATGGGCTCAACTGTTGAAACTATAGGAACATGCAGATTAGTTCTTAATTCTAGTTTTATTTTGAATTTGGAGAAGACATTTATGTACCAAGTTTCTCTAAAAACTTGATTTCAGTTTCTAAACTTATACCATTGGGATATTGTTTTGAATTTTCAAGTAATGAATTTAAATTATTTTATAAATCTAATTTTATTAGCAATTGTACACTTTGCGATAGTCTATTCTAAATTCAATTACGAAATAGTAACCTTTATAACTTAATGCATGTTTCTAGTAGCATAGGTATTAACAGAAATGTTACTAATGAAAATTCCTCTATGTTATGGCACCATAGGTTTGGTCATATCTCAATAGAACGAGTGAAAAGATTAGTAAAAGATAGAGTACTCAATACTTTTGACTTTACTGATTTTAACACTTGTGTAGACTGTATTAAGGGAAAACAGATTAACAAGACTAAGAGAAGTGCTAAGAGGAGTTCTAGCATATTAGAAATCATACATACGGATATTTATAGTCTAGATTTAGACTATAGTAGTCAGAAATACTTTATTATCTTTATTGATGATTACTCACGATACATGTATCTCTATCTGCTCAATAATAAAAATGAGGCACTGGATGCCTTTAAGATATTTAAGGCAGAAGTAGAAAAATAATATGGTAAATAAATTAAGATAGTGAAATCTGATATAAGTGGTGAGTATTGTGGTAGATACACTGAAGATGGACAAGCACCAGGTCTATTTGCTAGGTTTTTTCAAGAGCATGGGATTGTTGCCCTATGCACCATGCCTGGGTCACCTGACCAGAATAGTGTAGCTGAAAGGAGAAATCAAACATTGTTAGACATGATGAAGAGCATGTTAATTAGCTCTAAACTTTTTAAATTCTTATAAACTGAAGCCTTTAAAATGGCAGTGTATATTCTTAATCAAGTTCCTACCAAAGCTGTTGAAAAGACGCCATTTGAGTTATTCAAAGGTTGGAAACCAAGTTTAAGACATATGCGCGTTTGGGGATGCCCATATGAGGTTAGGGTTTACAATCTACAAGAAAAGAAGTTAGACCCTAGGACCATTAGTAACTACTTTATTGGGTATGCTGAAAAGTCTAAAGTCTAAAGGTTATAGATTTTATTTTCCATCTCATAGTACTAGGATTGTGGAATCAAATAATGCAAAATTTCTTAAGAATGACTTGATCAATGGGAGTGATCAAACTCAAAACTTAGGTTCTGAAAATGATCAGTCTGATATTCAAACTCCTACATCAAGTGATAAATTAATTATAATTCATACCTTTCAAGTCCAAATGGGCATTGAACAATCAATCATTCAAGATCCACAACCTGTTAATATTGATTAAGGTGATCCAGTTAATGAACAACCTTGAAGGACTGTTGAACAAACAGTTAAATAACATATTCCCCAAGAGAATGTTGAGTCAACATTAAGAAGATCAACTAGGATGAGGAAGTCAGCAATTCCTAGTGATTATGCTGTGTATCTACAAGAATCTGACTACAATATACGAGCTGAGAATGACCCTGAAACGTTTTCACAAGCCATTAGTTACAGAGAATCAAAACTGTAGCACAATGCCATGAAGGAAGAGATGGATTCTATGACGTCTAATGAGGTCTGGGATCTCGTCGAGTTACCTAATGGCTCTAAGGCCATTGGATGCAAATGGTCTATAAAATGAAAAGAGACTAATTAGGTAACATCGAGAAATATAAAGCATGACTCGTGAGGATTCACTCAAAGGGAAGGAATTGATTACACGGAGACCTTTTCTCCTGTATCTAAGAAAGATTCCCTCCGTATAATAATGGCATTAGTTGCTCATTTTGACTTGGAGTTACATCAAATAGATGTGAAAACATCATTCCTCAATGGGAAACTAGATGAGGAGGTATATATGAAACAACCTGAAGGATTCCCCTCTAGTGCCAGTGAATATTTAGTGTGCAAGTTAAAGAAATCCATATATGGATTGAAACAGGCCTCCCGCCAATGGTACTTAAAATTTCATGATATTTATTTCCTCATATGGATTTGTGGAAAATGTCATGGATCAATGTATATATCAAAATGTTAGTAGAAATAAAATCTGTTTCCTTGTATTGTATATGGATGACGTATTGCTTGCAACCAATTATAAGGGTTGTTATATGAAATGAAACAATTTCTCTTTAAGAATTTTGATATGAAGGATATGGATGAGACATCTTATGTCATTGGCATTAAGATCCATCAAAATAGAACTCAATGTGTTTTGGGTCTGTTACAAGAAACTTATATCAATAAGGTCTTGGAGAGATTTCAGATGAAAGATTATCCACCAAGTGTAGCACCTATTGTGAAGGGTGATAAGTTCAATTTGAACTAGTGCCTGAAGAATGATTTAGAAAAGGAATAAATGCATAACATTCCATATGCTTCTACTGTCAGAAGCCTTATGTATGCTTAGATTTGCACAAGACCTGATATTGTATTTGTAGTTAGAATCTTAAGCAAATATTAGAGTAATCCAGGTATAGATCATTAGAAAGTTGCAAAGAAGGTAATGAGTTATCTTAAGGTACCAAGAACTATATGTTGATGTATAGATAGACTGAAAACCTCAAGGTAGTTAGCTATTCAGATTCGGATTTCGCTGGATGCATTGATTCATGAAAATTAACATCAGGCTATATTTTCATATTAGCCAGTGCAGTTGTATCTTGGAGAAGCGCGAAGCAAAATTTGACTGCTACTTCTACTATAGAGGCATAGTTCATTTCTTGTTTTGAAGTAACTTCACATGGTGTTTGGCTTAAGAGCTTTATATCCAGGCTTAGAATTGTCGACACTATCTCTAAGCTATTGAAGATATATTGTGACAACTCAACTGCTGTTTTTCTGGCTAAGAGCAACAAAAGTGGAAGTCGAAGTAAGCATGTCGACATTAAGTGCTTAACCATTTGTGAACGCGTCAAGGAAAATAAAGTTATTATTGAACACATTAGCACTGAGTTAATGATTACTGATCCTTTAACAAAAGGCATGCCACCAGTAATGTTTAGGGATCATGTATCTAGAATGGGATTTAGTTCCACTTTGTGTTATTGATGTATATACTATATATATATATATATATATATATATATCATTTATAATAAAATTTTTATTCATTTTAAGTTGTTTTCTTATTTATGCGTATACTTAAATTTGAGAATAACAACATTAAGAGGACTCAGAATAAACATATGGCTTATTCATAAAGTTAATATATAGTGGATAAGGAAACAAAATGCATTGTGATATATGGAAGGTATTATTCACTTATAGAGGAACTACCGCTATGATTCATGCATTTTGTTAAATATTTGAATCTTAAGGAGCCATTATGTATAATGATTTTTGAACTAAGTGGGAGAATGTGGGACATTGCATACATACAGGACGTGAGTTATGTGATAGTTCATGGCAAAAATCTACAATTACATGACAGAACTCACGTTGCACATCTGAACGTGGCTTGCAATCTCTCCATTATGGTCCGAAAATTATAGGCTTCGTGAGATGATTTCCCACATCTCAGAACGTGTCATTTTCTTTAGCAATGTGATGGAATTGTCGTTGAAAACTTTGTCTATAAATGTAGGGGTCCCCAAGCTCGGTTTACATAATGATCTGAACATAACACCATCATAGAGTGTTAACTAGAATTTGAAAGCATTCCTAAAACCTTCACGCATACAGAATATTCATAAGAAATCAGAGCATTCAAGCAATGGCGGGAGGTAACATTTTGATCCATTTCTCTTGCATTGGATATTATAAATATAATTTTATGTATCTATGAAGTTTAACATCACATGCATTGTAACACCATAGATTCTAGTCCATCTCATACATTTACATGGAATAATATCATGAACTATGTAGGATTTCCATGGGAAAAGCAAGAAAAGTGGGATTATTTTTGCATTGCGCTATGCCTCAAAATTCATTTCGGTGTCACATGGACCATATGAGTTCATATTATGCATCATCATATTTAATTGCATCATTACAACTCATTTAGACCCCAAAACATGCCTCCAACCCATGGAAACCAAAATGGAGCATGTAAATTTGGAGATCCATTTTCGGCCAGAATTGGCCTCTTTCCTGGGCAAACTTTGGAAAATCATAACTAAATCTAGAAAACTCAAAATCATGCAATCTTGGTCATTCTGGAAAGCTTAGGATGTCTAATTCACACTAAAAATACGTCTAAGTCACAGCATTCATCACACAGGACGTTTGACATCCAAAAAGATACAAACTCGCTGGCTGCTTGGGCTGTGATTCAGGTTACTGATGTAAACTTCTGAAATTCATAACTAATTCCACAAAAATCGAAATCACACACATTCAGTCATTCTGGAAAACTACAAATGTTAACTTGACACTAAAAATAATTCCAGAATGAAACAGATACGTTTAGATATCTGGAACTGATGGAAAAGTGATTGAGCTCTGGAGATGCCACTGTTACTGACAGCAAACTTCAAAAATTCATAACTCTCTGCTCAGACTTCCAAATGAGGTGATCTCGGTGGCCACAGAAAGCTTATAACCTCTAGTTTGTGTGTATAAAATTTCATAAACATTGGACACCATTTGGCCATCGAGTGACACGAAAATCAAATCTGCCAGTATGAACAGTGCACATACCAGAAACCATGAAAAATTTCAACTTTGAAAATTCATCAAATATTCTCTAGATCTCTGAAAATTATGATCTTTAGCTTCCCAGAAAATTCTTAATGAGACCTAATTGTATGCCAAATTTCAGGGCAAGACTAACTCATTTGGTCAAAAAGTGACATAGGGTTCCATTTTGGTCAATTTTGGCTTCATATTGGGTACCAAAATTGCCAAATGGATTTCCTTTGGTCTTGGCACCTTTTGGGCAAGTTTAAAAGCATGTTTAAGACTTGGGGAAGCTGCCCAAATGGTTCCAAACCATTTGCATCTCATTTTGGCCATTCAACCCATACTTATACACATAATCACCAAACTTTACATTCTCATATCATGGCATTTCATACTCAAAACATGTGCTATTAGTCATACACCATACTCATTCATTTATCTATCACATAATATCATTTTTACATTTGTTCAAGGGGTCATAGACTATTTACAATAATAATATACATCATGAAGTCTCCTTATGACTCAAAAGACCAAAAATCAAGCATAAGGATGGCAATCTTCTTTCTTCAAGGTGGTTGGCTCCCATTGCCATGTCCACTTGGTCCACCTAGCATATTAGGACATTTAAGAGGAGGGAATGAGATTCAAGAATCTCAATAGCTCATCTCCCATTCCATCACACATAATATGTGCAAGCAAGTTTCATAATTGCATGCATGGAGAAAGTAGAAATCATAGGCATTTTAAAAGCAACCTTGGCATGTGAATCAATCATACAAGACATTCAAGAGCTCACTAAGTGTTTGGATTGGCCTCACACTTCTCCTCATGGATTTTGGACTTGCCTCACCCATTCTTTGAGCACTTTGGACTCAACCATACTCTTGGGAGCCCACTTTGTTTTTGGGAGACTCTTTACTTTGTCTCAACCAAGCTCAAGGGTTCTTGGCACATCCTCACCCAAGGGAAGAGTTCTTGGCCTCTCCACACTCAAGCAAACTCATACAAACATCATGGAGTCATTTAAAACATAACATGGCATCAAGGATCATGACATGTAAAGGCATGCTAGCATACTTTTCAAAGCTTGAAAATACACATACACACATTATAAAACAAGCTAAACACACATCCATGCATGAGAGAAAGTGAAGAGAGCTACCTTGTATGCAAGTACACACTTTTTCCTTAGCTTTTAAACCTCTTCTTTTAGCCACACACCCACAAGTTGGTGGAAATAGTGTCTCTTGGCCTAGAGACAAATTATGGGAGCCAATTAAGTTCATGAACCACACTCTAAGGCTACACAATTTAATAAAACACTAAATTGCTCTATAGGCTCCATTATGGTCCATATTGGCACCTAATGAAGCAACATCCCTCAAATGATTTCTAGGCCTCATTCTTTCTTTTCAAATATGATTCTTGACTCCATTTAAGCCTCTTAGAGTCCTCACATCATCAAAACAAAAGGTCTAGCACCATGTTGCTTCTTTAAGTCATATTATGGAACCTAAGACACTAAATCACTTTCCATGAGTTCTAAATTTTTTCCAAGGCCTCCTTTCATTTTCATTCATCAAATATGACTCAAGAATGACCGTAGAAAAATTTAAAACTCCCCCCACCTACACAAACAAGCCTAGGCCGAGACATAGGCTTCCTTTGGGCTTCTTAGAGTTTTCTTGCTTTTCTTGAAGGAGGAAGCTTGTGGGGAGCATCTTTGGTGTCTCAAGAACTCATTTATACTCTAACTTAGACCTAGGAAGCATCATACAAATCCAGAAATTGGAAGGTGCACTTAAAACCCTAGGTTTTGCATCTTGCTTTCTAATGCATTTTTCTTAGTTTTCTTTGCATATTCTTATTCCTCTCCATCAAATACCTAAGAATCACCTTTGGTCTGGTTGAAAATCTAAATCCTAAGATCTGTCCAAGTGTAGGTCGAAATGGTCATGGAAGGGAGGAAGAAGACCAAGTGGGAGAATTACAAAATACCTTGTTTTTCTTGGATTTTCTTGCTTGTTCTTGCTTTCCTTGGCCTCCTTACTTGGAATTCGAACTTTCCCCTCTGTTCTCCCTTCAAAACAGCCCTTAAAACTTCAGAGAAATCATGGAGAAGAAGAGGGAAAAAGAGGAGAAGAAAGTGGAGGAGAGAAAGCATGAAAAACAAGCAAAATTCCATACCTAAAGTCTTGAATCTTTCCTCCTTCTTCCCTTCTCTTTGTGCACGACTCTCCAAGGGATTTGCTTCTGATTTAGGGTTGGAAATTCTGAAGTGAATGAAGGAGAGTGTGAGGTGTCACCTATATATAGCTAGGGTAAAGTGACTTTCTTTAAAAATTCCCATTTTACCCTTCATACTTTGCCTTTTTGTTTCTCCTTTGTTTTAACTCCTTTTTTAGAACCGTCTTTTCCATCATAACAAATAGGTTCCCAATTTAATAAAAATGGCTTTGGAATCACTCAAATCGGAGCTAAAACTCTTCCGAACGAATCGGTCAAAGTTTGGGTCAATTGACATTGGAAAACTTACACCGGAGGGTCTTTACCGGTCCCGGGGCTTCCCATGGTTTTTGGGGCCTCTGAGAACCCTGGGCAACTCAAAATTTCCATTTAAAAAGCCATCCTAGGTGCTTTTCCAAAATTGCACTTATTTATAAAAATGCCACTGGCCTTTCGGCAAATTTTTCAAATCACTCCGACCCCGGTTTCTGGGTAACTCAAGGCTCAAATCCTCATTTTTTATTATTTAACATTTTATCCAAATTTTATTTGGCCTTGAATTACTCATCTCAGGGGACTTACTTTGAAAGCGTGCCCATTTCCATCGTTTAATGAAAACGGGACATTACATGCATCACACAGAGGTAGGGGTGCTCCTTTGTCAACTCTGCGAGGACAGCATGAGGAGTCTTGATTCTCTTTTAGCCTCTGAAGGTCTGCTCCCTTCTCTTGATTCTCCTGTAGTTGTTTGCATTGATTAGTGGCCTTTCTTCTTCCGTTCAGTGTGTACTAATCATTTTCAATGGCCTTTCTTCGTCCTTTCGCAATCCTCATCTCCGCCCATCTCTGTACATCCTATTTCATTCATTGCTCTGCAAACTAATCCAACAATGGAGAAGAACTTTATTATACCCAGTAAATCAAAACCTTCTTCCTTTAATATGCCAAAATTAGACTCTAAAATATCTCCCAAATAATATTTTATTTTTTTTAATGCAAGGTTCAATAATCTTTTATAATATAAAAAAAAAAAAAGAATAATAACTCAGTTCATGAATGTCTCTCCCTCAACAATCAGAACCCATCTGCATAAATCATGATTTCATATATAAATATAATGATAACAAATTGTAGGCAACAAAAAGAATAACAATAGTTGATCTTGTTTCATCTAAAACCATACCCTTTTATAGTGTACTATTTCTTCTTAACCAAAATATGGCTTTCTCACACGAAATGAAACGCAGCTGAGATGAACAAGGATGACGTGCGAAATGATTTTGTTAATGGAGCTTAAATGCATGATGAAACGCATGGCTTTGGGTATTGGAATGAATGGTTCAAATTTATTGGAAACCAACGACTCAGATTTGCTTTCGGATTAGCTGAAAAAAAAAAAAAAAACAAAAGCATCAAAATGCACCATTTCATTTTTGGCATTGCAATGACGTGGAGTGCATTTGGTTTTTGGATTGATCGAACAGGTGGAATTAAAACAAGAGCACAAGGATGAGGTTTTTTTTCCCTCTGCAAAGAATCCTGACGCACATTTTATTTACTGTTATCTACTACTTTTCAGGCATTGGTAAGTATAGAAGTGGATTCCCATTTTAACCTAAAATGAAGTCTAATTAACTCTAATACATTTTCTTTACAAGGATTAACTCTAATTAATCCATAAAGGATTAAAGCTTTTCTCTGAGGATGAGTAATCAGCTTCATCAGATGGCTTTTACAATCAGTCTCTTTCTTTTGCACAACGATGATCTGTATTTTTGTTTGTCTCAAAAGTTTGGGATTATTATTAATTTTGTCTCAAGTATTTATTTTATGTTAGTTTTGTTTTATATATTTGCTAAAATATTCAATGCCATCCTAAATAATAATATCAACAAGTAAATTTATAGAAATTAATAACATGTTATAATATGTGTATAGGTCAAATCCTAAAGTTTTGAATGAGACATTTTATCATAATTGGCTTTGAACTTGAAAGAAGTGTGTTAACTCAAATAACAGAAGGTCAGGGACAGAAAAATAAAAGTAAAAAATCATTTAGGTGCTCGGGTTAAGAAAGTAAGCAGTGTAATATCTATATATTCAGTGTATAATCCATTTGAGTATCGTTAATCCATGTATAATAACATGCCATCAATTTTTATTAATCTAATTAATGAAACTAAAATTTAAGACAACATTAAAAATTTTAACAAAAATATATGATAAAATTAATATAAAATAAATATTTAATACAAAATTGACAATAATCCCAAACTTTTGTACCCAAAAAAAGTACTTCTACTTATATTTTTTTGCTTCCATAAGATTGTAACATTATTACTCTGCATTTTATTTATTGTTATTACTATTTTGTTGGCGTTTATAAGATAGACATGGATTCTCATTCTAAGCCTCAAATGAAGTCTAACTCTAATCCATATCCTTTATAAGAACTAAACCTACCTTTACCCTAATTCCACGCCATTCCAAGTTCTACTCAATGTCACGTTCCATTCTTGTCAATCATCTGGGGATGTGGAATTAGAATACAGACTTTGTTTTGGTCCTAGAAAAATTGTGTAAATATCCACATGATTCTCTGAAAATATTTTATGTCACTTTTATATTTAAAAGTAAAATTTCATTTTAATTCCCCTCTTTTAAAAGCACTAAAATGTTATCATACAATCTTATAGAAATTAAATATTTTGTAAGAAACTAAGACAAAATTATACTCTTATGTATTAAATTGACGTGAAAAAATTTATGGAATAATGACAGTATTTTTGGATGACTAAAATAAAACTTTTATCAAAGAAAAAAAAAGGTTAAACTGCACGTCAACTTAAATCATATGTAGATAATTTGTTTAATCTTTAAAACTTAATAATAAATTTTTAAAACTTTTAAATTTATGCAAATAATATTCTATTATTATCATGCTAATAAAACATCATGTCAATAGCAATAAATTCCTATAAACATAAATTTTTGTACAAATAATTCTATTAAATTTTAAATTATGTATAAATAACTTTTTAAATTTTAAGTCATATATAAATAATTCCTAACGTGTCACTCTCTATTAATGAGAAAATAAGCTAACATAGAGACATTATCTACACAAATTTAAAAGTTGAAGAAGTTTTTTATTAATTTTTAAAGATTATAAAAATTATTTGCATAATATTTAAAATTTTAAAAAAAAATTATGTAATTTATTTTTTTTTAAAAAAAACTGTACAACCTAATCAGTATCATCCCGGAGTATCTAATAAAGTATGTGGGTCCGGAGTGCGTAAAATAGAAATGAAAAGAGTAGCAAAAGTCGATTCATAAAAGCATGTAGCACTTGAGTACAGAAACAACCAGCAAAGAATAGCCAGGCTGAATGTCTTGAGCTACCAAATGAAATAATTACAAGCGTAACCGCAGTGATTTGCAGAAATTGAAAAAAATTAAAACAAAAACAAAAATAAAAGAATATTTTTCCGTAATTTGTAGTTGAAAAGTTAGAATACTCTTACATGTCTACAGATGTATGTAAACTTGCTTCTGCAACTCTGTCCTAAGCCAAAACTTAACTTCATGAACATTCAAAATTAGAAGCTTGCTAGGAATCTTCCTACCACAAGCAGTCAAAATTGCACACATGCATTTTGCCAAATTGGATCCTTTTTTGAATAATTCATATTTTAATTTTTTTTTTGTTTTTCAATTTTTTTTTTTTGGTGAAAGCAAAATGTAAAATAAAAATAATTTTTTATTAAAAACTTAAAAAAAATTAAAATCTAGACCATTAAGATCAAATTTAAATATTCCAAAAAAGATGAATTAAAGGATAAGTAAAAGAAAATGAAGATTGATATTGTGCATACAGGCCGATGTAGTAAATAGTTGATTCTTCACAATCAAAAACTAAGATGATGTTGAGCATCCAACCTAAACCATCACAATACACTACTCCCAGAAGACTGATTTTGTGACATCAACCAATATAAACTCAATTCCAAACTAGCTAATTGTAGAATGATCAAGTCCATAATTAACAGCAACTACTTACATTGGCAACAGATATCACAAAGAGAACTTGCAGGGCCTGTAATCATTTTGATCTCTAAATACAGTTTCTTGTAAAATGTTGGAGGGGATCTATGCTTCCACAACAACTTGAATGCTCAAGTCTAATAGCGATTTATGAGAATGCATTAAGCACCGAAGAGAACGGAAACTGCACCTAGCGGTCCTTTGAGTTTTTTGTAAAGGATGATTTGATGGCATGATGACATTTTGAAGGTCCGCTGATCATGGCCATCGGCCACGTGGCCTTATCTGATTAGATTCGAGCTTTGTGAAGATGAGCACATGTAGTTGAGAGCTTCTTAGCTAATAACTATTGGAGTAGTTCCCAAGCCAAGGACAATCTGGGGAAGTTGACCCCATCGTCCTTTCGGCTTTCAGTGTCTTGAGTTCAGCCCAACACTTAATAGGGTCAGTCCAAATTGACTATTTTGGCTTAGGCCCAAAATTTCGCTCATAAAAAAAAAAAGATCTTTACAAAACTTTTTCATTCGCAAAATTGTGCAAAGGAATTGAGAAGTGTACGGCTGTTGTTTCTCCCCAATCCCATATGTGAATAGTTATTTATAAAAAAAAAATTGCTAAGTATAAAAATAAAAAATATATAAATATAAATATAAATAAAACAGATAACAAATGTCTCATATAAATCTATATAAAAATAAAAAGAGACAGATACTATTAAATAATAATGATAATGTAATAGATATTATAATAAAAATAACTTCTACCTTCCCTTTTTTATCCTACAACCAAATGATCTCTCAATAATTGATGTTTTACTGCCCATGGGAAGAAACTCACAAGCGCTGCACAATTGTGGGCCGTAATAACCAATGGATTAATGGGCCGGGCCTGTACACATTAGTTTAGAATCTTGTGGGGTATGGCCTGGTATCTGAGGGTTTTTTTTAAAAAAAAAACAGAGTAACAGAAATGGTGAGATGAAACTGAGAAAGCGGTCAGACAAAGACGTGCCCACCGCAACATAAGCCGCGGATTTAGAGTCTTACGCGCTTTTTCTTCCTTCCTATGTTATTGTTAGGATTAGGAACTAATCAGGCAATCAGACACGGTAAGCCATATCGTCATTTCTTTTTGTCTTCCCACACCAATCATGTCTATTGGTCAACAAAAATCAAACCTCAAGTTTCAACATCAAACAACTACATTCCCCTTTGTGTCATAAATCAATCCAAATTTATGAAATGAAAGTAATTGTTTTGGAAAATGAAATATATATATTTATTACTTATTATTCAACGAATCGGTATAAAAAGTATAGGTTCAAATGACACCTTTCTCTCTTTTTTTTTTCATAGAAGGAAGAGCAATATCTTTTTGCAAAATTAAAATATTAAAAATTGAACAAAGGTATTGGAAACGGGAAGGCATGCAACCCATGCTTTGTATTTTGAATTGCTTCTCTCAAAGACAGCACCAAGATTAAATAAAATAAATAAATGAATTCTCATTTCTCAATTTCACATCATGTTCTCCATTATACTGCTATCCAGTACAGCTTCTTCCAAGCTGTAGGGTTCTACTACGCGTTTCCGCATTCTTTATCTCTTTCTTGAAAAAGCTAACTTTACTTGCTTTACATATATCATCTTTCTCTCTCTTCTTCGCATTTCGAATTTCAAACCAGTGAACCCCCAAACATGGCTTCGGGTTCCCGTTGCTGCTGCTTCTTCAACGTCGTTTTCTTGCTCATCTTCTTCGCACTGCCCTCGATTTCTCATGCCCAGAGTGCCAACTCCTGCAACGGCATATTCTTGTCGTACGCCTATACCGGCGGAAAACAGCTGCCGCCCAATGTCACCGATCCGGCTTATCAACCGTACCGATTCGAGTCCATGCTTACTGTACTCAACAATGGACTCGACGAGCTCAAGTCCTGGAAGGTGTTTGTGGGGTTTCAGCACGACGAGTTCTTAGTCTCTGCGTCCAATGCCGTGCTCGCCGACGGCACTAGCCTTCCTGCCGGCGTCGGAAACGGAACCGTTTTTGCTGGGTACCCGATGACCGATCTCAAGACGGCCGTGGAGACTGCGGGGGACTTGACACAGACGCAGGTTCAGATCGATTTGGTGGGAACAGTGTTCGGTGTGGCGCCTCCCAATGTGCCGATGCCGTCAAACATCACCCTCGCTAATGATGGATTCATCTGTCGTAAGCCCACTGGTCAAGGTGATTTCTATTCTTTGCGTCATTTGATTTACGTATGTTTCGATTTGTCATTTATCTGAGCTAGCGATTTGGGTTGTTTTAATGCTTTTGCTTGAGTTTATGTGGAGATACATTGGTTCGCTTTTGACTTGACGAGCCTTTTGTGGTTCTATTTGTGTTTCTCCCTTTCCTTCTCGTGAAGAAATAGGACCAAGGTTTTCGAAATTAGATGGTAGCGTACTTTATAGTACCCCGAAGGACAACTCGATTTATGCTTCTGAATATGATTTTACAAGATTGAACTGTTAAATGGTTAATTTTGTGACTGGTTAGCATGCTCTTAGACAAGTTCTCAGTAATAAGTTCCGATCTTATACTTTAGCTGAATCCTATGGTTGTGAAATTTGGGCATGTCAACTTTAGTTTCCATTAGAATTCAGGCTGTATGGTTGAAATGTTGAATCTTCTGTGAGTTGCCTCCATGTTTTACTCGTAGCTGTTGAGGATATTTGATATGCAGAGGATCTGGTGTTTCTTTCTGTCTGCTTGGTCTCAGATCAATTTTAACCTGATTCTTTTGGCCTTAGATTAAGTATTGATAAACATACGTTTAACCTATAGGTAAGAATGAAACTCATGTCTGTTGCACAAAAGATCCCAAGTTCAAAACAAACATAACCACGGATGAAGAATTCCTGCCCCGCCAGACTGGTGATCTTACAATTATGTATGATGTGATCAGAACTTATGATTCTAATTACTGGGCAGAGGTTACTATCTCAAACCATAACCCCCTTGGCCGTCTTGACAACTGGAAATTAAACTGGGACTGGATGAGGGATGAGTTTATTTATTCAATGAAGGGGGCTTATACAACTAATGTGGATTCCTCCGACTGTATATTTGGCCCACAAGGTACATACTATAAGGATCTTGACTTTGCCAATGTATTGAATTGTGAAAGAAGGCCAACAATAATTGATCTCCCTCCCACAAAGTACAATGACTCAGACCTGGGGAAGATTCCTTTTTGCTGCCGGAATGGTACAGTCTTGCCTCCATCAATGGACCCAAGCATGTCATCTTCAAGATTCCAAGTGCAGGTCTTTAAATTGCCACCGGACCTCAATCGCTCCCAGCTTTCACCACCACAGAACTGGAAGATAAGTGGTACACTCAACCCTGACTACAAATGTGGCCCTCCCGTCCGGGTAAGTCCTAGTGAAACCCCAGATCCTTCAGGCATACCATCAAACAAATCTGCAATGGCAAGCTGGCAGGTTGTGTGTAATATAACACAGGTCAAAGGGGCACCACGTAAATGCTGTGTCTCATTTTCTGCATATTACAATGATTCTGTTATTCCCTGCAAAACATGTGCATGTGGGTGCCCCAGTAACACAGGAAAAACTTGCAGTACTACTGCATCAGCTATGCTTCTTCCACCAGAGGCACTTCTTGTTCCTTTTGAGAATCGGAGTGCTAAGGCTATTGCTTGGGCTAGTCTGAAACATCTACCAATGCCAAGCCCAATGCCGTGTGGTGATGACTGTGGTGTGACCATAAACTGGCATCTTCTTACAGACTACAGCCGAGGATGGAGTGCAAGGGTCACACTTTTCAATTGGGGTGACACTAATTTTGTTGACTGGTTTGCTGCAGTGCAAATGGATAAAGCAGCTGTAGGTTTTGAGAAAATGTATTCATTCAATGCAAGTACCTTAGACGGTGTTAATAATACGATATTGATGCAAGGCCTTCCAGGATTGAACTACCTTGTGGCAGAAACTGATGGGGCAAACCCTCTGAGTGATCCTAGGGTGCCTGGTAAACAACAGTCAGTGATCTCTTTTACAAAGAAAACTACTTCTGGAATCAATGTGGCTGGTGGAGATGGATTTCCTACTAAAGTCTTCTTCAATGGGGAGGAATGCTCTCTTCCCTCTGTATATCCAACCAGTGGATTCAAGAAGGAATCTTCCCCAGCTACTTCAATGATCCTAATACCGCTTCTGTTCGTATTGATGTGGCTATAGTGAAACTCATGCTGTATTTTTCATGTCTATCTTGGATCTTCTGGCGATCCTTCATGTTCCATTGATATGATTCTTTCCAGGATGATTGTGATACAGAAGAATGTAGATGTCTTAGATAATAGAAATATATTCTTTTCTTTTTTGTATTAAATAGTAAATTAATTTTTTTTTTTGGTCAGACTCGGCACTCGTTTGTCTTGGGAGAAGTGGAATCATAGATGATGTTTTTTCACATACGTTTGCTATCTAAGAATGGAATTATTCATCATCATCCATCAAATTGTTATTCTTCTATACATTGCTAGATTAACAAATTTGAAGGTACACGAACTAATCCCACCTAGTAGGCGTCAGTGTTGCAGGACTCCTAGATGATTGTCAATGCTAGTTTTCGTTTCCGGTGTATATCAAGGGGTTCCATGGAATAGCCTCAACTTGACCCTAGGCTAGAATTTTTTAATTTTCCCGTACCCTATTTTATTTCGTTCTTAGGTATTGATTGAAATGGATGAATGTATCCGAAGGTAACCTGGTGCCTGAGTAGTAGAAGCTTTCGATAAAGGATCACAAATCATTTTTTTTATTATGCTAAAAAAAATAATGAATTCCTATTAAGATTCACTATTCATATGGTTGTAATTTTCTTATGTACGTATACTCATCCAATCTTTGTATATTAATACAGTAATATTTTATGTGAAAGTTCAGTTTTTTCTTTTTCCTCAGAAAGTGAAATTGAATCAGTTGAACTAATTCTGTCAAACAATTACCAGGAATAAGGGGCAAACCATTTGGCCATTAACATAGCAAAATTTAGGATGATGTATATATTTTTCGAACCTTAAGATTATAACATTATTTCTCTGCATTTTATTTATAGTTATTGACTACTTTTTGGGCGTTCATAATATGGATGTGAATTCCCGTTTTAACCAAAAATGAAGTCTAATTAACTCTAATACATTTTCTTTGCAAGGATTAAATCTATAACCTTAATTTTTTTTATTTTAACCAAAAATGAAGTCTAGTACGTATACTCATCCGAAGGTAACCTGGTGCCTGATTCCATGCCATTCTAAGATCAATTCAATTCCATGATCCATCAATGCCAATCACCTGAAAAATGATCGAGTTAGGCCAAGTGGCCTGGGAAGAAGGGAAAATACAAACCTTATTTTGGTTCTTGAAAAATTGTGTATTTATAAATATAATTTCAAAATAACTAAAACTGTAGAGTCTTTTAAAAATGGAAAATTCTATTGAAATTAAACGGACTTGGGTGATAATAGAATATCAAACTGATAATGACAACAATTTTTAATGACTAAAATAGATTTTTTTTTCTTTTTTGGGGTCAAAGAAGCAACTAGTACGTTCCCAGCAGCCACAAACTGTCGATGGAGCAGAATCGACCAAACAGCAGGTGGATTCTCTAATGTGGACGTATCATCCTTCTCCCGAAACGGATTCACTAGAGTTTGAGCGGCAAAACGAGCAAATCATTTTGGACAGATCTGGGTCGCTTAACCAATCGTACCAATAGCGCATTGCCACGTCGTCATAATGATGCGCTTTATACCTTTTTTTAGTTTTTGCTACCCAAATCACAGCCGTTGAAGCCACTGAGGACCAAGCTCGCAACACGTGTCCTTCTCCCTCCCAAGACGCTGCGTTTCGAAGAGAGGTGAACCCAACGCCATCTTCTCTCTTCCATTTTCAAGAACTACTCTCAATAACCACACTAGTATGAGCACTCAGTCACAGAACTATAGAACCGAAAGCTGGCGATGGTCACCAATCTCAGTCACAGAACCATTTTCAAGAACCACAATAGTATGAGCATTCTTTACTGCCAGTAGAAACCTTATTTTATAAATCAAAGGACAAAAAGCATACCCATCTTGCTTAGTGAAAAGGACAAAAAGCATACCCATATTGCTTAGTGAACCGCAGATTTTTGCTTCTATAGGTCTTCCCGATGACTTGTTCAATTGCGTGTGCAGAATTAAGAGTTCAGAAGCAGCACTCCATGCAGCCTCGTTCATTTCCACTGATTAACGACCTGCAAGAATTCAAATCACCACACTACTTGAAAAATTCAGCTCAAGAAGCAATAGAATTGAAACTCTGAAAATCAACAAATAGCACGGTAAAAGCGAAATTAAGAAATTCAGCCGATCCAAATTCCTCAAGCTGCTCCCCTTCGTCTCACATAACGGTGGCTGTATCTGTGCTGTAGAGGTTTCCTCGCGTGAAGAGAGCAGACAGAGAAGAAAACGTTGGGTTCTGATTCCTCTTTATAACAAAAACAGTTTTTTTTTTCTTTTTTTGTTTCAAAAATTCGGAATTATTATTAATTTTGTCTCAAATATTTGTTTTGTATTAATTTTATCTTATATATTTGCTAAAATTACCAATATCATCTTAAATAATAACAAGCAAATTTATAGAAATTGATAACATATTGATATATGTGAGCAAGTCAAACCCTAAAGTTTTGGACGAGAGATTCTTATAATTTCTCGTTTTTAACCTAATGGAAGAGTATTAACTCGATAGCAAAATGTTAAGGAAAGAAAAATGAAAACATCTTTTATGTGCTTGGATTATGAGATTAGGTAATGTAATATCTGTATAAACACTGTATAATTCATTTTAATCTGATTGATGAAGTTAACATTTACTATGATATTAAAAGTTTTGACAAAATTAATACAAAATAAATATTTAGGACAAAATTAACAATAAAATCAAATTTTATTTATTTATTTTTAACTTCTTTAAGATTGTAACATTATTGCTTTGCATTTTATTTAATGTTATTGACTATTTTGTTGGCATTTCTTATATAGATGTGAATGCTCATTTTAAACTCAAATGAAGACTAACATTGCCTTTACAAGAATTAAACCTACCTTTCCCTAATTCCATGCCATTCCAAGCTCTATTCAACGTGTAAATAAAATTAGAATACAAACTTTGTTTTGATCCTAGAAAAAATTGTGTAAATATCTATATGATACTCTACAAATTTGTTATATCACGTGTATATTTAAAAGTAAAATTTCATTTTAATTTCACTATTTTAAAAGCCCTAAAATGTTATCATACAATCTTATAGAAACTAAATATCTTATATGGAAGTAAAACAAAATTATACTCTTAAGTATTAAATTGACATGAAAAAATTTATGGAGTAATGACGAAAATTTGGATGATTAAAATAAGATTTTTAACAAAGAAATAACAATTGCACCACCATAGACACCCCGCAAATAGATCATCTATTGAACTTTGATTTGGACAATTTTTTTTTTTCAAGGAGTAAAAACACGCAAGATGAGAGTGTCTGTTGATAAAAGCTGAAAGACTGCATTTATTTTGCATTTTACTTCCTTCAAAGTAAATAATATATATATCAACATAAAAAAAATTTTAAAAATTAAAATTTAAACAATCTAACTCTGCCTATGATGAATTTTATTTGTCATAGCCGGTCCCAAGCCCGGAAAAAGAGGAGAGTTGTGTTAGGCAGTCGACAGCCAACGTAAAACTTTGTCGAATCTTTTATGACATGGACAATCAATATATTAGACGTAAGGCTGGGTCGTTGCCCGTAAGTAATGCGCTGTATAGCTCGAGTACAGTGAGAAGTGAGCAAGAGCCGCTGCATCGTCGCCTGGATGTAGTGAAAAATAAGCAAGGGTTACCACATTTTCGTGAACGAATGTGGCTAAAGAAGTTAGTTCATGAGAGTAGGATTCGTTTTGGAACTTGGAATATAGGTACACTTACGAGTAAGTCTATGGAAATAGTAGATACTATGATTAGGAGAAGGATTAATTTTATGTGTTTACAAGAAACTAAATAGGTAGGAGAAAAAGCGAAAGAATTAGATACTTCAGGTTTTAAACTTTGGTATACTGGTAAATATAAATCTAGAAATGGAGTAGGTATAATTGTAGATAAATTTTGGAAAGATACTGTAGTAGATGTCAAAAGGTTAGGAGATAGAATCATTGCATTAAAATTTGTAGTAGAAAAGGAAATTTTTAATATTATTAGTGCTTATGCACCACAAGTAGGGTTAGAAGAATCTCATAAGGTAAAGTTCTGGGAAGATTTAGAATGTTTAGTTCAGGAAATACCATTAGGAGAAAAGATTTTTTTAGGAGGGAATCTAAATGGTCATGTGGGAAGGGTATCGTCAGGCTACGAGGGTGTTCATGGAGGACATGGTATAGGAGAAGTAAGTGCAGAGGGTAAAACTATTTTAGACTTTTCATTAGCGTTCGATCTATTATTAGCTAACACTTGTTTTAGAAAGCATGAAGAACATCTTATCACGTATAAAAGTGGAAGGGTATGTTCTCAAATTGATTTCTTTCTTATAAAGAAATCGGATAGAAAATTTTGCATGGATTGTAAAGTTATACTGGGAGAGAGTTTAACTACTCAACATAGAGTTTTGGTTATGTATATAAGAGTTAGGAGGAGAGTAAAAAGTAAATGTGAAGGTAGAGTAGTAAGGACTAAGTGGTGGCAACTAAAGGGGGATAAAGAAAAGAATTTACAGAGACGGATTATGGAGGAAGGACCTTGGAAAATACAAGGAAGTGCTAACGATATGTGGAATGAAATAGCTAAAGAGATTAGGAAGATGGCAAAGGAAATATTAAGTGAATCAAAAGGTTTTGGACCTAGGGATAAAGAATCTTGGTGGTGGGATGCAAGTGTACAAGATAAGGGTATGTTCTCAAATTGATTTCTTTCTTATAAAGAAATCGGATAGAAAATTTTGCATGGATTGTAAAGTTATACCGGGAGAGAGTTTAACTACTCAACATAGAGTTTTGGTTATGTATATAAGAGTTAGGAGGAGAGTAAAAAGTAAATGTGAAGGTAGAGTAGTAAGGACTAAGTGGTGGCAACTAAAGGGGGATAAAGAAAAGAATTTACAGAGACGGATTATGGAGGAAGGACCTTGGAAAATACAAGGAAGTGCTAACGATATGTGGAATGAAATAGCTAAAGAGATTAGGAAGATGGCAAAGGAAATATTAAGTGAATCAAAAGGTTTTGGACCTAGGGATAAAGAATCTTGGTGGTGGGATGCAAGTGTACAAGATAAGGGTATGTTCTCAAATTGATGAAATAGCTAAAGAGATTAGGAAGATGGCAAAGGAAATATTAAGTGAATCAAAAGGTTTTGGACCTAGGGATAAAGAATCTTGGTGGTGGGATGCAAGTGTACAAGATAAGGGTATGTTCTCAAATTGATTTCTTTCTTATAAAGAAATCGGATAGAAAATTTTGCATGGATTGTAAAGTTATACCGGGAGAGAGTTTAACTACTCAACATAGAGTTTTGGTTATGTATATAAGAGTTAGGAGGAGAGTAAAAAGTAAATGTGAAGGTAGAGTAGTAAGGACTAAGTGGTGGCAACTAAAGGGGGATAAAGAAAAGAATTTACAGAGACGGATTATGGACAAGATAAGGTTAAAGTTAAAAGAGAGTGTTATAAAGTGTGGTCATTATGTAAGAGTAATGAAAATTGAAAAAAATATAAGGTAGCTACGAAAGACACAAAGAGGGCAGTGAGCGAAGCGAGAGCGAGAGCATTTGATGGGTTATACCAATCTTTAGGTACTAAAGTTGGAGAAAAAAGTATTTACAAGTTAGCTAAAAGTAGGGAAAGAAAGACAAGAGATGTTAATCAAGTGAAATGCATTAAGGATGAAGATGGAAAAGTGTTAGTCACGGAACAAGATATCAGAGAACGATGGAAAGGTTATTTTCATAGACTTTTTAATGAAGGGCACGAGATTTTATTGTAATCGGATAGGCTAGACACGGAAGAAGAGGATAGAAATTATACTTTTTACCGTAGGATTTGTGAGGTAGAGGTAAAAGAAGCATTAAAGCGAATGGAGAATGGCAGAGCAATTGGATCGGATAATATACCCATTGAAGTATGGAAGAGTTTGGGAATGAAAGGTATAAGTTGGCTCACAAAGTTATTTAATGAAATTATGAGATCTAAGAAAATGACAGATGAGTGGAGGAAAAGTACTTTAATTCCTATTTATAAGATTAAAGGAGACATTCAAAATTGTGCAAATTATAGAGGAATTAAACTCATGAGCCACACTATGAAATTATGGGAAAGAGTAATTGAGTGAAGCTTAAGGAAAGAGAGTCAAGTTAAGGAGAATCAATTTGGTTTTATGCCAGGAAGGTCAACTATGGAAGCAATATACTTGTTGCGAAGATTAATGGAGAGATATAGGGAGAATCAAAGAGATTTACACATGGTGTTTATTGATTTAGAAAAAGCATATGATAGAGTGCCAAGAGGAGTTCTATGGAAGGCTTTAGAGAAAAAAGGAGTTCGTATAGCTTATATACGAGCAATCCAAGACATGTATGATAAGGTTACAACTAGCGTAGTAACAAAAGGTGGACTTACAGAAGATTTTCCGATCACTATTGGTTTACATCAAGGGTCAACTCTGAGCCCTTATCTTTTTACCTTAGTCTTGGATGTACTTACTGAACATATCCAAGAGCCGGTGCCACAGTGCATGCTTTTTGCAGATGATATTGTCCTAGTTGGAGAATCGAGAGAGGAAATGAATGAGAAGTTGGAGAGGTGGAGACAAACTTTGGAAGCTCATGGCTTTCGTTTAAGTAGAAGTAAAACAGAGTATATGGAGTGTAAGTTTAGTAAGAGGCACATCACTTCTAACGTAGAAGTAAGAATTGGAGAACATATCCTACCACAAGTTACACGATTTAAGTATCTTGGATCCATCATATAACATAACGGGGAAATAGAAGAAGATGTGACGCATAGGATTCAAGCGGGGTGGATGAAATGGAGGAGTACTTCGGGTGTTATTTGTGATAGAAGAGTACCACTCAAACTTAAGGGTAAATTCTACTTCACGGTTATAAGACCTGCAATGTTGTATGGAACTGAGTGTTGGGTAATAAAAAGTCAACAAAAAAATAAGTTTAATGTAGCAGAGATGAGAATGTTGCGGTGGATGAGTGGACACACTAGACGGGATAGGATTAGAAATGAATGCATTAGAGAGAAGGTGAAAATCGCACCTATTGTAGAAAAGATTGTAGAATCGAGACTTAGGTGGTTTGGTCATGTGGGGAGGAGACCTATAGAAGCCCCCGTTAGGAGAGTAGATATGATGGAGAATAGTCCAATAAGTAGAAGTAGAGGAAGACCAAGGAAAACTATAGGAGAAATTATTAAGAGAGATTTAGATTTAAATGGTTTGTCTAGAAATATGATTTATGATAGGGATTTATGGCGTCGATTGATTCATGTAGCCGACTCCACTTAGTGGGAAAAGGCTTTGTTGTTGTTGTTGTAAAATTTAAACAATCTACATCAAATTTAAACAGTTTAAATTACTTTCTTAGCAATAGAAGATTCGTTGAATATCCCCTTAATCAATATCATCCCACTCCAGTATCTAATCAAGTTGGTGCACCCGAAATGCATAAAATAAAAGAAAAATTATATTCAAAAGACTCAAATTTTGCAAAATTTATAATAAAAACATTGAAAATTAAAATTATTCCTAAATACTAAAATTATTATTAACTTTTAGAAGACTTACTATTAGATTTTAAAAAGTTTAAAAAATTACAATTTAAGTAATTTTGGTGATAATTTTTCTAAAACTCTAACTCTAAGTAATAGTAAGATAATTTCAATTCTTAAAATCTTTTATTGTAAAATTTACATAACTTGTGTCTTCAAATGCAATTTTCCCTAAAATAAAAATGAACAGAGCAGCAAAAGCTGACTCATAAAAGCATGTAACACTTGAGTACAGAAACGACCAGCAAAGAATAGCCAGGTTGAATGTCTAGAGCTACAGTAAACAGAAAAGAAACAAAAGAAAAATCTTCCATAATTTGTAGTTAAAATGTTAGAAATGCTCCTACATGTCTACAGATTTCTATAAGCCTTGCTTCTGCAATTCTTCCCCAAGCCAACTTAACTTCATGAACATAAAAAACAAGAGGCTCGCTAGGGATATTGCCACCACAAACAGTCAAAAATTGCACATATGCATTTTGCATACATGCAGATGTAGCACATAGTTGATTCTTCACAATCAACAACTAAGATGATGTTGAGCATCCAACCTAAATCATCACAACACACTACTCGCAGAAGACTGATTTTGTGACATCAACCAATATAAACTCAATTCCAAACTAGCTAATTGTAGGATGACAAAAGTCTCGTAATTAACAGCAGCTATTTACATTGGCAACAGCAATCACAAAAAGAACTTGCAGGGCCTGTTCTAGACGGGAATGTTGTCCATGGAATATCCATCAAAGTCAAATTCATTCTCAGCTGCTCCAATGCCTTCTTGCTGCTAGCAACACACACAAAAATTTATATAATATTGTGTATAATAGAAAACTCTATATATATATATATATATATATATATATATATATATGTAGGTCCCAAAGAATGGTAGGAAAAACCAACCTGTTTCAGAAGTGCACTCATGAGATCCTCCTGGCCATAACGCTCAGGGAAGAAGTTAGAATGGGAGTCTGCATCAGGAATTATTTCAGTCTTAACCCTCGCAGAATTTTCAACAAGCGGATGGCAGTGTTGACCAATATTTTGGAGATTTCCTTGTTCCATGCCTTTCCCTAGGGAGTACATGGCTTTTCCAGTCGGAGTAGAATCTCTATTCTGTCCAGTCTGTTGGGTGGAAGAAAAGCCCTGATGGACTATAACCGATGGCAAGACATCAATGTTACCTTGTAGAGGATTGGCACGCTGAGAGGTATTGTACGTGAGGCCCACATTTTGTACCCAACCATGGGATTTCTGCTGATGCAGTTCATTGAAAATATCATAACTTGGAAAAAATCCCCCAGATCCTTTAATTCCTGAAGTATCTTCCTCTTGAAATGCGCCTTTTGATGTGATACTAGACGGTGTGCTTCCAGGTGGGAAATTACTGACAGGCATTTCTGTAGTTTGGCTCATGGGAAAACTTGGCATTGAAGAGGTTCGTGGAATTGGATTATAAGCAGCTCCTGTGTTATTACCAGCAATCCCATTTCTGCCCAGAGCACCATTAGAAATTCCATTTGTTAAAGAAGGCTGCCCCACAGATAATGGAAGTCTTGGAACTTGAGAAGCAGTATTTTCACTTAGCATCTGACCTCTTGGTTGGGATTGAGCCATTGGCATCAATAAGGGGTTGCTCTGTGCAGCAGATGCACTGACTCGCACATTCAAGCCGCCAAGGGATTGTGTGGATTGGTGCAAATTGGCAAGCTGCTTTGGCTCCATGTTGGTAGGGATTCCATGAAGCAAGTTCGTTGGTTTAGCACTGCTCAAGTGTTGCTGTTGCCCTTCTCCAAATCTTAATCTCGGATTTTCAAAACTGAAAAGGTTCCTTTCATCGACAAGGGGCAGGGATAAACCAACTTTACCAGTTGATCTACCGAGTCCTGCTGCTTGAAGTGTTGCCAGACTTTGCGCTGGAAGCTGGCCAGCGGCTGCAAGAGCTTGAAGATCGATTCCATTAAATGTTGATATTGTCCCAAAGGTTGCTTCTTGTGGACCGATGAAAGAGTTGCTCTGGTGCTGAGAAACTCCACTAAGTCTGCGCAGATACAAACGGTATTTCTGTGCCAAAACAAGAAAAGAAAAGAGTTGTTTCTTTCAAGTAATTGCTTAATAGAATAGATAAGAACAGCAAAGAAAAAATATGGACAGCGTAAAGTATCATACCTGGAGGTGGCTAGCAACATTTTCTCTAGTGATCCCAGGAACATTCATCAATTCCAGAATTTTTTTAGGAACAGCCTCTGTATAAAAATACCAAATTTGAAAACATAAGACATGTATACATATTGAACAAATCTTTATTGACTCACGCAAGAACAGAATACTGTAATTCTTCAGAGATAAGATATACAAGTGAAGAGGATAACTAATTTAGAAATAAAACAACTTCATAATGCGTAAAGCCAAATTGGGATCTAAATTATGTAGTTACTGACAAATACAGTCAAAAGACTGATTTGTGTAAATAAAGTGAAAAAACTAGCTTGTATGCTGTCACCACATATTGCAACTGAATACCCAAGTACTAAAAGTATTATTTTGAGGCTTCCATGACACTAGCATGACAATTCAACAGTAGAAATGCAATGCTGGAAGTACAAATTCATTCAAGGGTGTCAGTGAATAATACATACTGTCAATTCCGAGTTGATTCACAGCTGCCACAAACTGTTGGTGGAGCTCAACAGACCAAACGACGCGTGGCTTCTTTAACGTGGATGTATCATCCTTTTCCTCTGCTTCTTCCTCCTCATCTCTCTTCTTCTTAGCATTTCTCGAATTTCCTTCATTTGTCGAAAATGAGTAATCAGCTTCATCAGATGCCTTTCGCTGTCTCTCTCCTTCTTCTGCACTACACGATTGCTCCAAATCCTTCCACTCATTCTTTTTTTTTCGAACCACATGCTGCCATATATTCTTCAAAGCCTCAATACGCACAGGTTTTATTAGGTAATCACAAGCACCATGTATCACACCTTTCATAACAACATTTTTTCCATCATCTGCTGACATCACTGTAAATATAGTATACGTGTCAGTCTCCATGACAAGGTAATTTATCAATAGATCTAATTATCGAAACTGTCAAACAGGATACTTACTAATAACTGGAAGGTCCATTTCCAACCCAATGTGCTCTAAAAGTTTAAAGCCATCCATGTCTGGCATATGTACATCACTTATAACTATGTCGAACCCTTTTTTGTTCTTTCTCAGAAGAGACAATGCAACTTCAGCTCGATTGCATTTTGTAACTGCAATGGATTCATCAAGCAATTACAATCATTTCTCAAAATTTAGAACCAACTGAGAAACTCCATGAGGTGAACAAACACACAAGTCTCACATCTAATCATCCTCAAAATTTAGAACCAATATAAGACAAATCTCACAGCTCAAGGTGAATAGCAACAGTACAGAAAACGCAAGAAATTGATGCATTTTACTGCAGCCAAAGACAAAGGCATAGATTGATGGGTTTCTGCAATACCCTTTCATATAACAGAATTCAATATTAAAGATCACCAAATACTATTCATTTTCCACATAAGCGTAGAAAGGAAGGTGAAGTCCTGATTCTTCTATCATCAATTTATTACTCAAATAAAATCGAAGAGACCAAAAGAGGGTTGAATCCCAGTTGGACAAAAACTAACTAATTACCTTCGTAGAGGCAAGTACGAAGCATCTTCTCAAGGATCATGAGGCACGTGGGATCATCATCCACTAACAGTACCCGCAGCCCCGCCGGGAAGTGGTCGCCGGCGCCGTCGCCGCCGGATTTCCAAGCCGTACTAGAACTAGCCGTTGACATGGATCCCTTGGCGTTGCTCAGATTCATCCTTCAGAGATCCAAAAACCACCTCAAGAATCACAGAGAAAACATGAAACAGAACAGAAAGAACAATGATTCTTTTGACATAGTTGAATTTGGGGTAGAAGTGAATGGATGTTATACAGGTGAGTTCAGAATTCGAAGCAAAGCGGGCTGAAGAACGCAGAAATCGGAGAAGAAACGAAAAGGGAGTTCGATTTTTGAAAGAGAAAATGAAAAAACAAACAAAAAATTAGTATAAATAAAAATTGAGTTGTTCTGGGTGTGTGAAGCTTTGAAGTCCTTAGCTAACTTGGCTTGTCTCTGTTGGAGGCTGCATTTCTGGGGGTATTTTAATATTATTTTTCAATTAAATTAGTGAATTATTTTAATCTTTGGGTGCTGTCACTGAATATAATACTCAAAGTTGGGTCACTTCTCCTCCTGAAAGAGTGGATCCAGCTCATTCATTGGATTAACTAACCAGCATCTAAATCTACTCCAACGTTAATTCAGTTTCAGACATTACTGTTATAAACCTCCTTTTTTTCTCTTTCTTTTTAGGTAGAATTATAGACTCCTCTTCACCACGATTGAAAACGGCTCTTCTTAGTTTATCACCAACCTCCTTTCAATTTTTTTTAAAGGTTTTTCTTATACCTAATTATGAAGATTCTTTCGGGTAGAAAGTTTTAATTAAGATAATTTTTTCATATGAAATGAAGATAATATATAGTTGAAATTGTATAGTAGTTTCATTTGTTTCTTTTTCAAATGTGTAATTTTGACAATATATTTATATAAAATCTGGTTCTCTTTTCCTAAATTGTAGTAAGGGAGAGAAGGTAATTAATTATATTTGAATAAATTGATCTTATTTATCAACAAATAAAATATATTTACATTTCTCGCATAAAATTATATTTTATTGTAACTAACTTTTATCTTAAAACTAATGTGAGAGTTTTACGCATAGTTTTTTTTTTCTTTGTTTTAGGCGCCATATCTACATTTTATTGAGTTTTCAGAGTTTATATAAAATAATTCTTCATATATATATGAAAAGTTTTCAGAAATTCACGGGAGCGAGGGCTTCCCTCGGGCCCCTAATTCTGCCATTGCACATATAAACATAAATATAAAACACCAGATGTTTTTATAGACATTTATGTGACCTATAATAATTGGGTTTATTAATTACTATAAATTTAGGTAATTATAGATTTGAAATTAAGAAGAAATAAAACAAAAATGCAACAAATGTTGTATAATTCTCACCCTCTACTCTTATGGCCGGTTTGAAATCCAAGAATTGGCAAAGGAAAATGGGAGGAAAGTAATTTTTTTTTATCTATTTTGTTTTTGTAATTATTTAATTATTATTTAACACTATCTATTAATTATTATTCAATCATAAAAAATAAGAGTAATAAATTTATTTTTTATTTTTAAAATTATTTTTTTTTTATCTTTTTTTTTTCTATTTTTATACTTAACTTTTTACATACCAAATGAATATTATGATAAAAAAATAAGTTATTGTATACTTCAATTGTAGTTATACTAATTTTATAAAATTGTAAGAAAAAAGCAGCAGATATAATGTAATAATTTGTATTTGATATATTTTACACTTCCTCAGTCGTACTTTTAAAAATGCTTTATTACACAATTTTTTAAAATTATTGCATAGAAATAGAATAATAATCACTGACAATTATTTAAGGTAAGCTTTGAACTTAGATTCTTTATTGTGTTACTTAATTTGAGTACTAGTTTTGCATCCCTTAAATAAGAGATTATCTCTTTTATATATATATATATATATATATATATATATATATATATATATATATATATATATATAATCATTTCATATTATACAATAAGAGAATTGTGCAATAAAAAAATCTCATTTCAGTGATCGTCCTTTTTCTTTTTTCTTTTTCTTTTTTTTAAACATGAGTAAATAGCCTAAATAAAGAAATGGAGTTTATTAGTTGAGAATTAGAGTTTAAGATTTAGGATGAATGTGAAATAGATGTAAGGGAATAGGAAATGCTGCAAGCCAGTTCATGGATTAGACCTAATAATGACTCCTAAGTACAGCTTTGACATGCACACCTACTTATTACACTAAAAACGTAACAAGACCACATTATTAAAGGATTTGCCAACTTTCCCTACCTTCCAAATTCAGTGAAACACATTTTTTTTGTTTTTTTAATAAGGAACGCTGGAATTGACGTTGCTACTGCGGTAAGATGAATTTGAATATCTTTATTTAATAATTTGTATTAAATGTTTTACAAATTTATTATGAAAATGAGATATTTTTTTAAAAAAATTCAATTTAATTTTTCATAAGTGTAGTATTTTTTTAATTTATTGTTTATAAAATTATCTTATTAATTTAACATTTCACATATAAATATTTCTTAATTTGACCTCTTATAAATAAAATCATTATTAATAATATTCTTCTATCAATTTACTATAAATAAAATTAACAAATATGTATTATTTTTTTGACATATTAATGCTTAATCATCATTATATAATATTTAAATTGATTGTTAGTTTAGTTAACAGTAGATTAATAGAAAGAAGTTATTATTAATAATTTTATTGTGAGAAACTAAATTAAGAAATAATTATATATGAAAGATTAAATTAAAAATGTAATTTATGAGAATCAAATAAAAAAATATCTTACCTATGAGAGATTAAATTAATAAAATAATTATACAAATATGATAATTAAAAATTTCTTCATAACTATTATGGAGCTTTAGTCTATTATGTATATCATAAATTTTTTTTTTTAACAATTTTGATTTGCGAGGAATATTGCCATGGCATCAACCACCGGTATTTATAGAGGGTGATTTTTCCTTCCCCTTCGAGGTCCTATTGACCATCACAAGACTCCCTCCTTTCAAAAGCTATTTGGCATCTTATCTTTGTCACAAAATGTTAAAAAAGAAAGACTCAGGTAAATATCTATGTTTAATTAAAAAAGCATGTTAAACGAAGGGGTTTAGTGATGATGGAAGTGTTTTTAGTTTTTTTTTTGGCTATTTTATTTTTTTCCTCAAAAAAATTTTTTGCAAAAAGCGTTGTATATGGTTAGTTTAGTTGTAGAAGGAGAAAAGTTATTTATTTTCTAAAAATAAATTTAATATTTATATGCATATTGTTAGACATAAATTTTCTTTTAAAAGATAAGCAACGTATAAAGATACCATCCGCTATAATAACCAAAAAACCAAAAAATGAGAATGGAGTAGAAAATTAAAAAAAAAAAAAAATCCTCTGAGTACAAACTTATTTTCTAAAAAGTTTTTTTACTTTAAAAGAAAATTTGTAATTCCTTATTTCTCTCACAAAAAAAATTATATTCTTATTTAAAAATAATTTTATAACTTAATCAAAAATATATAAAAATTAAAATGAATATAATTTTTTCTATTTTACAACTATGTCAAATATGCTCTTAAATAATATAAAGGTTTAATTTTTTTTTTTTAATTTTTAAGTTCAAAATTTTATTTATAATTTTAAATATTTCAAAAACTAGAATATCTCATGTCTTACCAAACAATACCAAAGAGGATACATCCCTTGCAATCATTGAGGGTGGATTCAACGTTTCTGGTCCTTTTTTTGTTTTTTGTTTTTTAATTTTTATTTTTAGGAGCCTAAAAAGATTAATTAAGAAGATAAAAATTATAATTATGATGCTAATAAATTTAATTATAAGGAAAACTTATGTTTTAAGAATTTTAACTGTAACCCTTACAAAAAATTTCCTTCGATTAAATTTGTTGACCATACAATTATAATTTTTATCTTTTTAATTAATTTTTTTAATCCCTTACAAAAAACTCCAAAACATTGAATGCAACCCTGCAATTGTCCATATACAACTGTAAGGAATCCATTCTCAATACCAAAGCTTCTGATAGTTTAGTGGACCAGAAGTTCTATCTTTGAAGAATTTAAGTTCTGGTAAAGTATATTTCTAAGATATATATATATATATATATATATATATATATATATATATAAGAAGTTAAAAATATATACCAAATCTACTTTTTTTTCTAAAGTTTATTCTTTCTATTATCTCTATTTCTCTCTATTTAAAAAATATTTTATCATTTACTAATTTAGGAATGTCGTCTACCCATTTGGGCTTTAGTCAAGTGGGACATCGCTTTGGCTAAGGTCTCTCATTTTCTCAAACTTACCTCAATCTCCTTCCCTTTTATTAATTTTAAAATCAAAACTTCCTAGAAAATTAAAATAAAGCGATGGAAATGAGAATTGTAATGAAATAAAAATATAATAATGATTTTAATTAAAAAAGAAAAAGAAGAAAGATTTGTTTTTCCTTTAATTTTTAACTGCAGGACATGGAGTGAAGCAAAGCCAAAAAAGCAAGCATTCTGCAAACGTACATTCGATTTGGGAACCTTTTCTCTCCTACGATAAACATGAATGAATTAATTTTTTTAAAAAAAAGCATATTCTACAGTAAGCAAAAGGTTTTCCCAGTAAGAAAAAGTGCAGAGGAATCATCGTTCGGCAACAGAAAACCTCCAATAAAATAAATTTGAAACCGTCAGTGCCACCACTACACCCCTAGCTTTTGCTTTGCCTTTTGTCACCTACTCAACTCATTTAATAGCATGTTTGGATGAGCTTTTGAAGGAACAAACCTTGGTTTGCAAGGAGCAAACCATGGTTTACAAGAAGCAATAACATGTTTGGATAGGCTTTTGGAAAGAGCAAATTATGGTTTGCAAGAAGCAAACCATGGTTTGCAAGAAGCAATAAATAGCTGCTTCTATAAAACGTGGTTTGCCAACCGGGTTTCCAAACACACCATAAATCCTTCTAGTCATCAGTTAGTAATAATATTTATTTATTTATTTATCATTATTTATTAAAAAACAATGCACGTGAAGGGAGATATATAAATTATGTAAATTTCATAGTGTATTAATGCATATAAAATATGCTAACATTTTCGCTCTTGTATGAAGATTCACATTTGTGGTTTGATAACAAATATGTTTCTGTCTATATCTTTGCAAATATTGTATTTTTCAGATGGTGAAAGATTACACGTGTGTGTGTGTGGGAATAATTTTGAATTTCAGATTTAAAACTATCAAGTGACCCTATTTTCTTTACTTATTTACTGTTTTGCCATTGATAGTTTTCTAAATATTAAAGGGTGGTTTTTGCCGACATGAAGGTTTTTAATGAGAATTGAATCCTATGGATAGCGGAATTAAATTATTATTATTATTTGGATATATTAGAGCAGTTCTCGACAAGGTTGGGTCTCTCTCCACCCTGGGGTGTGGATTAGATTTAATTTACTAATCGTTTATTTTTCTAAATGTAACTTATTTGTTTTTCAAATACTTTAGATAGCTAGAATTTACTTAAAATAATTTTCTTTTTCACAAATTAAGATTATCCAGATTCTGTGGTTAAAAAAAAAAAAAAACTCCTTGAGTTCATTGTGTTTGCAGTGTAGGAAATTAACTATGGCTCTGGGTGAGTTCACGTCTTCCACTGTTGGAGTTTATATGTTAAGAGTTTTTACAGAATTTGGATGAACATAACTTTTCATGAATGCCGTGCTATAAAACCATTGAATCAGGGATAAAGTTGATATTTACATGTTATAGGAAAATTGATTATTTGGAATTATCTGCCTTACAATATCAATCTCCACTCAAGAATAATGAGAAATTTTAGCTTAAATTATCTACTTTTCTAAAAAGTGTACATAAAAAAAACTATCCGTCCATACAAAAAACTCGACCAATTTAAAATATTAATATGTTCATGTCACAAAGTTTAATTTACTAAAAACTAGCAGAGGATTCTAGAATTTTAAGGGATTTCATTTGTGCCACATGGCTGTTCATGAAAACTGGAGACAAACATTTTGCTAATTTCAAAATTTCCTTTGTTTATGTGAATATTAATTTAATCCGCTGGAAGAAATTGGAAAGTGTTGTTGTGCTTGCTTTGGCCGGTGGAGCGGGGTTGAATTCAGTTGTGTGTAATGGGGGGTCAAGTTAGTGGTGCTCGAATTTGCAAGAAAGAAATTGGTCAACAAATTGCTTTGTAGAGAAATGAAATTGTGATGGTCTGGGAACATTAACGTGAGTGATCAGGAATGCTTTACTTGACAATCATTTGTAGTTCACTTAAGCCGTCACTTGTGTTGTTTGTTCAATTAATTAAAACTTGATTATGTTAACGCAGTTCCACATACGGATAGAAACTTCCATATGCCGCAAAATAATTGCCCAATGAGTTTCTAGCGGAGCATACGGGAATATTTAATTAATTGTAAATTAATATTAATTAATTATTAAATTAATTAATAGATTATATTTTAATAATGCCAAATAATTAGATTATTAGTTTACACTACCTAAACAGATGGGATCACTTATTATGAATAGTTTCTAATTCATTGGGCTATTCATAAATTTATCGGGTACTTTCAACTCACAATTTATTTAAAATTAATTATTTTATTTATATTAGTTAAAGTTTGTGTGGTAGACTCTTTTGCTTTTTATAGCATATTATGAGTTGTAATATTTTTTACTCTGCCTCTCTGTTATTAGTGTTGTCTTCTTTTGGGGTTTTTAAGCTTAGCAATGAAGTCTAACATTATATTATCTGGTATAATCTAAATTTACCTCTCTCTAAACTTTTAGCAAAACAAGTTTAGTCAAACCAAATTAATTATAACTAGAAAGTTGTTTGTGTATTTGCACAAATAGCTGAAAAAATTGATGGGTCTTACAAAAATGATCTTGAGTCCCATCAACCAAAAAAAAAAAAGACAGAAAAAGAGAAAGTTACAATAATAAATACAAAAAAATAATAATTATCTTACAATATATATATATATATATATATATATAATAGATACATTAGATTAGATGTTAGAGTAACTAAATTTAATTTCTTTTAAAATTTATCTTGATATTTCTCTGACCCTATTGCAACAGCTTGTTTGGTAAGAAAAGAAAAGAAAAAAAAATAGAAGTTTTTTTAAATTTTAATTTTATTCTTATATTTATTACTCAATTATTATTTAATATTTTTTATTAATAATTATTCAATCATTAAAAATAAGGATATAATAAATATTTTTTATTTATAAAATTATATATATATTATATTTAATTTTTTACATGTTAAATATGTTTAAAAAAAGCAAAAGTGCTCTGGGAAGCTTACTAGATTTGGAGCAAGTTATCCTTAGAGGGACTCAAGTTGGCTTAGCAGCACTATATGTAATGGCCCTCAAGTACTGTCCAAGCATGTTATCAAATAAATTATGATATGGTAGCTCGGAATTGGGAGGTCAACCAAACAACAGTGTTGGTTGGCCTACAAGGGCGCTCAACCTTTCAAGTCTTTCTCCACTTTCCCAATTGGGATTTGGAATATGATTTTCTTTCACGTTTTGGGGACCATGTACCCAGTCCTCCGTTAAATATATATATATATATATATATATATATATATTCAAGAGAATATTTTAGATTAAAAAATGTGTAATTAAGTTAATAAAAAATATTTTAATTAAAAATTTTAAAATAAGACTAAAGTATAATATAAATTTTTGTTTCATAAAAATTTTATGTATATTTTAAAAATAGAAAACAATATGTATAACTTTAATAAAATTAAAAAGAAGTTTATATAATTTATTTATAAACTTGATATAATATTAAAGTTCAAGAATCACGATTCAAGTGACATTTTTTATAGATTTTGCTAAAGAAACCTAACGTATTTGAATTTAATTTTTATCTTATCCCTTTTCTCACTTATAACTTTTCAAGCCTTGTGCCTCTTTTATAAGAAAAAGAAAATTAAGATTTATCATTTGTTAAAAAGAAAAAAAAATACTTAATATCTATATATAAATATGTGATAATTATTTTCCTTAATTTTTACATGAACAAATTTTTACATAAATCTTGATTGTTTACAATATCTATATATAAACCATTTTGTTCATATTAAATAATTAGTGTTACATCAATAACTAATGGTCAATTCAAAATTTTCATAATTATGTCAAAAATAATTCTTTAATTTTGACATATATTAATAATTTTTATATATGTATATTAATATTCATCATTCATTTTAAAAATCTATGATTATTAATTAATTGAGATGTGAGAATGTCTAGTTTGGTGGTAAAGATAATTCTTTAAATGACTAAAAAAAATTAATTAATTAATTGAGATATGTATAAAATTAAAAAAAAAAAATCCAATCGCAAATCTTGAGAGAGAGAGAGAGAAAAGACCCGCAAATTTGATGCCATCATAGTGAAAAGGTTGAAAACCAAATTAAGGGTGAAACGTCCTGCATTTAGATTAGTTGTATTCTCCCGAACAAGTCCAACAGATTGTCCACATGTCTTTTTCAATTACACGTCAAATGGATTTGTTTGTCTAGACTGGTAATTTTCCTTTGGTGAATATAATAAGGTCCCGAATGGATAATGGTAATGAATGCAGGATTCACATTGTGGTAGTCAATCGATATTTACAATTTGGGATAATTTATGAAATTTCAACTTCATTTCCGTATCATTTAGAGTTTACTTCAGAATGTTTTTCTATTAACAGTTATTCGTAGGTATAATTTACACATTAAGAAATGTTATCCTTTCTATCAAGCTTTGGATGAATCAATTGATTATGTGTTTTTAGTATATACCTTTGTTTCTGCAATACGGTTTAATTCCCAGTTAGATTTAAGAATTGATCAATTTTATCTTTTGGATCTCTCAATATACGTACAGTGATGGTTTAAGTACCGCTAGTTAGTCACATTCATGAAGAATGAGTATACGGTGGTTTTCATTGTCATATTTTATATGATTTGATATTGTAGTAATCAGAAAAGATGCGGTCAATTTTTAAGCTATAATTTATTTATAAATAAAAAAATAAGGGTAGAATTATGAAAATATTTTTCATTTTTTTTTGGTTATCAATATTAAAATTAATTTGATTAACCTTTATAAGCGAGAGGAGTATTTGACAAATTATATATTTGTAGTCTACCTTCTCCGTTCATCTTATTAAAAAAAAGAAAACGGAAATTTGATGCAGCCACTTTTATAAAATTATTAAATGCACGTCCATTCCTCATCTATAAATATGATTGAAAAGCTCATTTTTCACGTGTAATGGTGGCTTATATTACTTTTTGACTTCTTGTTCTTCCCATTCTTAGGGCTTCCAGAATCAATTAATTGAGGTATATCTTGCACCCACTTAAGAAAAGGACAAAATGTCAATTTTTTCTTTTTTCTTTTAATTAAAATGTATGTGTAAATAAATCTAATTAAGTCGCTAACGATCATGTCGCCTTTCTAAATTCAAATTTTAGTAGCGTAGGAACTTGAATAGTGTCAAAAGTCAAATTTTTTTAATATATAAAAGTAAAAAAAAAAAAATTATGGTCATCTTGTGCCTTTAAAAATTGTCCAAATATGCCAGTAATGCTCGTTTGGTGAAAGGAGATAAAAAAATTTTATTAGATAATTTTATTTAGTAAATATTTCATAGGATTAAAAAAATATTTTTATTTTATAAACACATGAGTTAAAAATAATTATTATATTTAATTTATAAAATTATTATTATTATTATTACTTTTATATTATTTTAACCTATGAAATATATATATATATATATATATATGAAATGACATTCTTTTTTTTCTTATACCATAAATATAATTATTTTATTTTATGTATATTATTATTATTTTATTTTTATACTTAATAATTTTATATATCAAATGGGCATGAATCCACAGCAAATTAGTTAAGACCGTATCACTAGGAAATGCCAACAAAACCCCACGCTGCATGATTAATATTGCCCGTGCCCCTTGCATTAATAAATAATACTTAATTAAAAAATATTTTTTAAAATTAAACTAAGACTTAAAATACATGTCAATTAATCGAGTATGATAAATAAAAATTATATTGATTTTTTATTATTAAAAAAACTTAAAGTTTTGAAATTAAAGAGTAAAAAAAAGGAGTATGAATACAGTTATAAAGGTTGAATTTTCGATGTCAAATTAACATCAGGCATAAACGCTGAAATTAATGTTAAGTGTTTTGTCGGCCGATTAGCAAATTTACTGATATTTTGCATAAGAACAAATATATATTATATGTGTAACATGGAATTAGAGAATATTCTTAGAAGTATCTGGGGCCTTTTGTTTTTTTTGGCGGTTGCAATGCATATACGGTTGAAGTTGAGAGAAAGGATACACACCATTATTATTATGATTTACATGGTCGATGTGTCCATTTCATAAAGAGCTATATAGTCTATTTAGAATCAAATGGCAACCGATAGCCCTTTTTTTTTTTTTAACAACCAATAACTTTTAATCTATATATTATATAAAAGTATATGAAATTATTATTTTAAATGGAATTTTATTTTTTATTTTTTAAAATAAATTTGTATTAAATCTTGTATAATAGCATGAGATATGAAATTAATTCTATATACATAATGGAAGCTGTAAAATAATTTATTATTTTTTAAAATAAGTTAAAGACGAATGCATTTTGACTCTATATTTTGTGACGATGAACTTATCCGATTCATTGTCGGCTGAAAGCATTGCTAGCTGTAGAGATAATATCCTCTATCCTTCTAAGGGTGGTGCAATATTAGAATAGATGAAAAAATTAATTAATAATGTAAGATTCTCAAAAGTAAAACATTAATGCCTTCCTTTGCTACGAATATAAGAAATTGATTCGATTTTTATTTTTGTGCATAATATTTATTATTATTTAATAATATTTTTTTTATTTTTTAAAAGTAGAGATATAAAATTATTTTTTATATACAAAATCATGTTTTAATTTTTATTTTAATAATTTTGTATATCAAATTACTGATTAAAAAAAACTCATACATGCTTTAAGAGACCAGTTTTTAAAAAAATAAAAAAGAAAAAATTATGTTTAAGGTTTATAATTAAAAATATTTATTTTGTAAGATCTATTATTGTTTTAAGATTAATTATCATTGATTTTAATAAAAAATAATTAAATTTAATGATAATATTTTTTTAAAATATATTTTTTTAATTTTAAGTCTTTTTTTTATTCTTCCTATAAAAATCATAAATAATTTTTTTTTGATAAATAAATAATTATTTAATTACAAGAGGGATTATAAATGGATAGGGTCACGGGGATTGGGTACCGGATAGATGCAGCCCCGTGAGTGGGACCCACTTTTCCATGGGTCCACATCAGCCGCAATCGGACGTGACACGTGCTCATGTAGGAGGGTACAGACGAGGGAGTTCCACCAAATCGTGTTGAAGAAAGAGAAATTTTTACGTATATATCTATATTTGATGTATATCTATATCTGTATCCATATTATTATATTATTTATATATTAATAATATAATATAATATAATATAATAAATATTACATAATATTTATTATATAATAATAATATTATAATAAATTAATCAAATTATGCATAATTAGTCATTATTTTATTAAATACTCAAAAAGTTATTTAATATACATAAAATTATATATAAAAATAGATGTCGTATTTTTATTTTAAGAAAATAATAAAAAATAAATAAATACTAGAAACTAATAATAATAATAATAATAATAAGTAATTCTAATTTTTTTTCATTTCTCTCCTTTCATTGCTATGTACTCAGGCCGGTGGGTCCCACCATGATCATGACTGAAAATGAACGAACTACGTGTAGGTGCACCCTTGTCTTGCTATACAGGTCTATTTCATTAGAATTCAGGACACACTGCCACCGCCTCCCTATATTACTCGTAGGCCGGCCGTTCTTTGGAATCAATCACACCATAAAGTTTTCAATAAGACAAGGGGATTGGGAATGAATGAACTTGACACCACATGAATGATTTCCATTCTACTCATTCATCAAATGCCGATTAATCCAAATTATTCATCCCATTTTGCCGACTATTTTCATTAAGGGTTAATTATTATTTTTAATTCAAAATCATTATTTTTCATAAGAATATTTTATTTTGAAATTAAGCAATTTTTTAAAAATCAAAAGATTATCACAATGTATTAAAATTATAATGTATTAAATAATATATTTTTAAAATTCTTATTTCAGTGCTATATGTTTTGTATTAAAATTTATAAATTTAATTAATTTTAAACTTTATTAAATTTATCAAATCGTTTATAACTATTAACATATATTTAATACATATATTATTATTGTAATTGCATAATATTAAATTTTATTTGTAATTGATTAATTCTAAAAAAAATTTTCATCAATATGTTATTTATCAAATAATTCTATAATTTAATAAATTTCATATTTGTCACGTACATATTTTATATATATAATAAATATAAATATATTTTGATCAAAATATAATTATAATTTATTTTTTATTTTAAAAGAGATAAGTACAGCACAAATTTTAATTTTAAGAAAAAAGAATTAATTTTTAAAAATTGTATAATTTAAAAATTTTTTAAAAAGCGACTTATCTTTTTATTAGTAATTCATATACAATGTAGTAGCCATGAATGTCAAAATTGGCTTTTAGAATATCAAGGGGGTTAAGTAACAAGATAATTCAGCATGTGGCGCGTGGAAGATGTGCTCCCTCTTGCGTACCTAAACACGCGAATTAGAAGCTTTGAGAGTGCCATTTTGCAGACACACATGGAAACTACCCATCAAGGTTTATCTGCTTAGCCAAAAACACCTAAGCATTCCAATTTCTATGTCTGCACGTTATATTTTAGATAAAGCACTTACTTTAAAAGGAATCGGTAAAATTTTTCCTCTCTTCTGTTGAGAGAAAAATAGTTTGACATGTATAATTTATTTACCTCATACTTCAAAAAAGAGGTGGACAAACACTGTCCAAAAGAGTTGTTGAATGTTGTCAAATTTATTAACATATTCATTTTGGTGAATTTCTCATTGACTTATAATTGTAAAATCACATAATATATTACATTGTTGAGATCAAACACTTTATTTTTTAATTTTCTTTTCGTGAGCAAAAGGGGCACAAAAGCCCCCCAAAATAACAAAACTATCTAAAATTACCACAAAGACCCTATAGTGTTAGATGAAAGATAAAAGAATTAAGAAGGTTAGCACATGGGACCAGTAATGGACTCAAAGTGTGAGACCTCTAAGTTGTAGTTTATTATTGTATTCGGTCTTATATATAAAAAATAATTAATTAATTTATGATAATTAAGAAGTTGGTTAAAAGTAATTAATTTTTTTAATTTTATCCCAAATAAAAATTATTTTTTAAAAATATCTATATTTAATATGTGTATTTTTTTCTTGAAATTAATGATAGTTACTATTTATAATTTGAAATATTCATTTAATGAAAGACATAATTGAAATATTATAATTAATATACCAGGTATTAATAACTTGTTTTCTATATTAAACTAAATCAAACCTTAAAAAAAAATCTTTTAAATATGAGACCGGGGAGATAGTATTGGATTAGCATACTTATTAGTTTCACGAAATACATGTGTCACTTTGACCACCCGATATCTCTCCATCAACCTTTTGATTTGCATGATCATATGATTTTGATGGTGGGAATTAAGCTTTCCTTCGTTTAAAGATATCACCAAAACATGAGAGTCTAGTTGAAGCCTTCAAGGTGCATTTTTTTATACTCGAAGTTCCGAGCTAACTAGAGGCCAGTATAAACTCCCCAAGAGTCAGCTAATAAGGATGAACACTACCCAAGATCAAGCACTTTATTTGTATAAAGAAAATATAAGGAAGACAAAATTTTTGGACTTGGTAGAAGAATAACTAATAATGTCTATTAGTAAAAAAATCACTAACAAAAATTGAATTGAATACATTTTGCGTCGGCGTAATTAACTGGATCTTACAATATTGGGTCAACTCTTATTGACTAGAACAAACAATTACCTAGTCTGACTAAAGGATGTTCAAGCTAACACTTACATTGGAAAAATATTTATTCTATTCTTCTAGTACTAAAAATTTGTATACTAATAATAATTATTTAATAAATAAATAATTTTCACTTAAAACTTAAAATTTAACTCAATTATAATTTAAAAACAGATTACATAACTTTAATTAATAAAATAATAAATTATGTGATGATATATAAATAACAATAACACCGATTATTTATAATCATAGGAATATTGATAATGCACTACCTTAGTCCTTATCTTTAGTTGTTGTCAAAGATTCGATTTTAATAATATAACCTGGTATATATAAAAATTTAAATTAAGCCAAGTACATATATATATATATATATATAATGTTATTGACTGCTTTTATTATGTAATTTAGAATAATGCATTTGATATATCAACATCTTGCAAATATCAAGTTGACATTTAAAATGTCACGTGTGAGATAAAAAAGAAACAGTACATCATTACTAAGAGCACTCACTAATGTTGAAATGAAAGGAAAACACGTATCACCAACAATCTATCGACACGAACAAGCCTTAAAGTTGCTAGTTGAGCACATGCCTCCGATTAAAGTGCAGCATGGAGCATAATTCTTCAAGTTGGCAACTAGGAAATTAAAGGACAAACAACATATGGAGCTAAACTTTAAGCTTCCTTATGTGCCCCAAGCATATTCATCACAGATAATCTTATTCTTCTCATCTACTCACATGCCATGACATATATTATTAATTTGGATCATAACTCAATGGCCATATGTGTTTTCTTTTTTATCTTCAGGGGGGAGACAATGGCTATGTTCCCCAACTAGTACACTACTCAAAAATATTAATGAAGTGCACACAAGTTTACAGGGTCATGACTCCTATACGTTGTACATATGGTACCAACTATTAATTTTTTGTATAAAATCATCTTGTGTCTCCTAAACGTTTCTAAGGTGCCCATGTGTACTGGTCCTCTTACCCTTTTTATAATACATTTATAACTACAAAATATTCATCAATAAAGAATAAAATCACAATATTTTATGTAGTTAAATGTTCTCACAGGTATTTTGTATTTTATTATATAAGAATGAGATATTTAGTACACTAAATTTTTTTCACAAATAATTTTTACATTTTATAGATGACTATTGCTAATTACGTAGGTTTGCATAATAAGTTGGCCTAGGGGTAGCCTTACTCGTTAATGTCAATGAACACCTATGTTTGAGAACCTGTTTGTGCCTTTTTTGTAGTTAATTTGAACACGTGACTGATTTTCGGTCTGAGTAGTTAAATTGGTTGATTCCATTCGAGTTTTAAAACCCTTCATAAGATATAAAACTAAAAGATTAAACTTAGATTAGATGTAGTTATTTATACTTTTATTATTGAATTTCTCAATTAAAATATAGTAATTATATGGTTTAATTGAAAAATTATATAATTACTTATAAAAATTATATATTTGTTATAATATTAATAAAAAATGGTACATTTATTATATTTTAATGAACAACTTAAAAATAAAGATATTTTATTATGTAGCAAGAGAATCACCAAAAAAAAAAAAAAACCAAAAGCGAGAGTCCTTATTTGGGGGACATTAGTTGCTATTCAAGTTGAGCAACAATTGTACGATTTAAGAGCAAATAATTTGAATTAAAATTTTAAATATAAAGATATAAATATAAATTTTTTTCAAAAAATAAAAAATAATATTTTCCAAAAAGAATCACATAAAGTGAGCCAATTTAGTCATTAGCGTGGGAGAGTGGAAAACAGATCACCGACAAAGTTGTGGGGAAATGAAGGGTGAGCTCACTTTTGTTGCAGTAAGGTTGAAGGCTCAGTACTAAACTCGTTTTCAGGGGCAATTTGTGGAGCAAGTTGTAGGCATTTTGTAGTACCCTTTGGATATAATTTGAAGCAAAAGGCGTTGGATGCTCAGCTTGTTATGAATTGGCAATTTAGTGCGTGTTTGGATTGGAACCTATTTAAAAATTACGTTTGCATAAAAATAAATTTTTTTTTTTTAAAAAAATGTAATTTTAAACATCGAAAACACAGAAACAAACATATCATTAATGGTGTTGGCAAGCTAAACAAAAGTACAACTGAGGGCAGCACAGCTTCGTGAAGGAGCAGCAAATTTTGTAAGGGGTTTTAGATACAAGAACATTAAATGCACATGCGTGGGGGTTAACATAAGCCGCACCTGGCTGGCTTTGCCTTTGTCGTTTTCACTTATTATTTTTTTAACATGCAAATTTGTATTGCATTGTATTGTATACTCACCGTGGCTCCACAATGTCCAGTCCAGTTGCCCTTATCAATCATGGCCTCTAATAAAGAACAAAATGATTGCTAAAAGTCAAACCAAAATAATTGCTCGTGTGCCCTGCATTTTATAAAGGTATTGTACTATGGTACTGTGTTTAGAGATCCCACCCGCTCTAGATTACTGGGGGTGTCCAATATCAATTACACCTAATGCAACCAATTAGGTTGGGTTATAACTTAAACAGATTAATTAAAATCCATTTATGCCTCTGGGTGTGGCTGGTCATTGAATTTTGGAATGAAGGGAAAAAAAAAAAAATCAAATTTGAGGCTAATATGATTTGGAAAAAAAAAAGTTTTGTTTTAAATTTTTATATTGCAAAACCTTAATTATTATTATTATTATTGGTTTTATGTTTCACTCAATTTTTAATTTGTTTCTTATAATTTAAAAATTTATAATTAAAAATTTATAGTTTAAATAATTTTTAATTTGATTCCTATCAATATTTTACTATATATGTGAGTCAATTTTAATTTAACTTATTATTTTTATTTTTATTTCTTTTATTAAAATAAATCATATATATTTAAAGTGTTAAAATTATATATAGTTAGTTATATTAATAAAATTTAACAGAATATTGATAGAATTTTAATGGTAGAAACTAAATTAAAAAAATTTATACACTGTAAAGATTTAATTATAAAATTTTAAATTATAAGAACTAAATTATAACTTAAATAACACTATAAGAATGGAAATTACAAATTTTCCTTTATTATTATTATTATTGCAAGTAAACTGGTGGATTTTGATTGGTTTAGTTTGTCTATAAACATTGAACTAATGATTTCCAAATAATAATAAGTTGGGTTTTTCTTAAATTAACCTTTTAAATAATTTGTAATGTATATATATATACACACACACATATAATTCAGATTTGAGTCTCAATTATCTTCTACTTGCTTGGGTAAAAAAATTGGCGATCTAGTCTAGGACAACTAAGTACGAAACTCGATGTACTGAATATAATGAGCATTGGGCTAGTCCTCTTAAGAAGTCCAATCCAGTCAATCCTACCTCATCAATAGGCTGGGTCCTCAAATGTTTAAAATAATCAACAATGGGCTTCAATATAGAGATCCACTAGCATAGGTGAGGAGACGAGCTCAATGGGCTTCAATATTGTTTCAGCCATATTTCTCTCTATTATTGCAATGGCGGTGCTCCTGATTTAACAACAATTTGCTTAAATGTATAAAAAATTTGAATCCAATCCTTTCTGGTTTAAAAGCGTGTAATATTGTCTTTTAATATTACAACTCCGTTAGTAATTTAAAAGTTTGTCGTTGTGGAGAGTAATAGCTTTGGTTCCATCGTTCGGCCACAACTCTTCAGGGGTTAGCAAACAAAGGCCACTAAAATCTGGTTTATGAGTGCCGAAAGGAAGAATTGAGAAAAGTAAATGGTGAAGTATTCAAAGAGAAGGAAGAAGAAACAAGTGAGGGCAAAGAAGGCCAACTCAACTGCTTATGTGGACATAAACAGTCCACATAGGCAGACCTAAGGAGCACTGATACGGGTACGTGTATCGGGTACAACACGACACGATATGTAAGATACAGCAAGTTCTACAATTTTAGGATATGAGTACGGGAAAATATATATATATATATATTCAAGAATCTAAGATATTAAAAAATAAAATAAATTATAAATAAGTTACCATAGCATAAATAATATCACAAATTACAAACATAAATAAGATGTTCATAACAAGTTACATTTCATACAAGTATTAATATTAAAATTTTCAATCCAAGTTAATCTTCATTTTCATCTACATCCACATTAGTAATATTTTCTATGAGCTCTTATTCTAAATCTGGTTCATTTAAAGATAAATTTGCAACCTCAAGACCTCCTGACCCATCAAATGGCTCTCAATGATCTCCATTAACATCCCACATCCTAGTCACTCTAGTAAAATACTTTTCACTCTTTTTTGATAAAAGACGAAGATTGGTATGAACATAAACCAAGTCTTCAGCCTTTTTTGGATTCAATTTGTTCCTTTTCAGTGAGTGAATGAAAGAGTAGGTGCTCCAATTTCGTTCATAACAAGATGATGAACATGGTTGATGAAGAAGCTTTAATGCAAGCCATTGGAGCATTGAGGTTGAAGAACCATAATTTAACCACCAATCTTTAGGCTCCAAATTCCACCTATCTTGTAACGAATCAAATAATGAATATGTATCTGAAGTTCCGCAAAACATTAAAAACTCTTGAAGGACCAATTTTCTCTCCCTAGGATCCTTAAAATACATATTAAAGCACTTGATCCTCTCGGTTGAAATTTCAGCATTTAAATGTGGAATAACTCTATTTGGTGACACATCAAGCTATTGAGGAGTGTAATACCTATATAGTATGCAATAAAAACAATGAGAATTAGACTTGTTTAGCATAAAATTAAATGTGAAAAGAATATCAATAATATAAGTATAAAATATTAGTAGAACTTACTTCGGATTCAATGAATGAGCAAGGCAATGAAGTGGTGGACAACTTTTTGTTCAACGATAAATTATAATTCTATACACAACTTCATAAAATCTTGAATGCTCAGAAAGTTCCTTTTTCTCATACTTGTATATTGATATTTTCACTTGTTCTATCATCAAATCCCACATACCATAAATCAAGTGAAGTGAAAGCTTATCTGTATCACAAAATCTAAGCATTTCATAAATAGGCTTTGTGAAAGAGAGGATGTAATTAATCTTATCCCACCAAAAGTCATCAAAAATTAACTCTTTAATAGTAGTAGCCTTTCCAACATCATCCTCTTTATATGTATTCCATTCTTCACTAATTACAATTGTGGAAAGAGATATTTTAATGAGTCTGAGCCTCTTTAGCATCACAATGGTTGAAGCAAACTTAGTATCAGCAATGGCAAGCAATTTCAAGGGCATAAATTCATTGAAAATGGACAACCTCATGGAATGATTCATGATAAAAGTTCTAATAAAAATTACATCATCTTTGATTTGAGTGATTCAATGACATTCTTCATATACTAATTCATTTGCTTCAGTGTTTTTAGCTGCACATATATTTTTCAAAGCGAGATTGAGTGTGTGGACAATACATGGTGTCCAAAAAATGTGAGGATACTCACCTTCAATAATCTTGCCAGCAGCTTTACAAACAGGGGCATTGTCAGTAATAATTTAAACCACATTTTGAAGTTTTACCTCTTCAATTACTTATTTCATCAACTCAGCTATATAGAATTTGTCCTTGTATTCTTTAGTCCTATCAATTGCCTTTAAAAAAAATAGGACCCCCATCAGATACAGCCATAAAATTAATTAACGGCCTTCGTTGTACATCAATCCACCTATCTGTTACAATACTCACTCCCTTCTCACTCCAAGTTCCTTTTATTGGCTCCAACAATCTTTCAACATTTACCCTTTCTTGTTGCAACAAAGGACCTCTTAATGCATTATAACCAGGAGGTTTAAAACCAGAAATCATTTTGTTTGCAGCATATTGATGAAAGCTAATGTAATATGGATTGCGTGCCAAATTAAAAGATAAGCCACCTGAATAAAACATTCTAACAATTTCTGCACACAAATTTTCCCTAACTGTTTGGTTGAAGGCTTTTTCCAAAGCACCAACTGCTCTCTTTTTCTCTTAATTGTACTCACTTTGAACACCTAAAGGAGATAAACCTCTAGTTGGTGGTGGTAATGGAATTTCTTTTGGTTTTGATCTATTTTCAGTCTTCTCTTGTAAATTTTTCATTTCTGCTAAACAGTGAGTATCAACTTTGGAATATATAGAAATTCCTTTACCAAACACCCTCAACAAATGCCACTTAACTCTAGAATCAGATCCTTGAAATTCACGCTTACAATAATTACACTTCTAATGCTTATTTCCACCAGGATTAGCAGTTTTTCCTTCTCTACTTCTAACAATTAAAGTTACATAAGCCCACAAAGGAGTTCCTTCTTTTTGGAGAATATTACTAGAACAATATTTAGCAAAAGCAATTGACCTAGGATTACTAGTAGAACTAGAACTTCTAGTTGTCATGATACCTATGATGGAGAAGCAATATCATTTATAGAAAATTCAAATTTTTTTCAGATAAATAAGCTAAACGAGCCATTAATAATGTTAAGGGGAAATAAAATAAAATATCAATGAAAATTGCCTCTAACAAATAAATACTTTACTATCCAAATTCAAATCAAAGGGTAAAGAATGCTTATATGGCAATAGACTACAAATCTAGATCTAATAATGAACACTCGCAATTGGGCAGAAAAGGGAAGCTATTTTTTTCGCCTGATAAAATCAAGAGATCTAGTTGATGCTTTGAAAATGGTACTAGTCTCGCAACGGCCACTTGTTCAAAACCAATAATGTTGACAAGCTTCATTGCAAGGCCTGCGTTAATAAACGCTTACCTATACCTAGATATAAAATCAATGTCATTGTGTTTTGAGAAGGATAAGTCGAGGACTTTGGTGCAAATCATTGCTCAAGGTCAATAGCATATCAGAATTTCATGAAGATGAGAATTCTAAAATCAGATGTCGTTGTGAAGGACGAAGGGCTCATTGGGAAGCTATTGAAGTATTGTTTCCATGGGAAAGCCTCCGATTCAGAAGAAAGTTATTGGTTTTATGTCAGAGCAAGAGATTTATATGAGATATTAATGAATGGGAATTGTTAGCAAGGTTTTTAGCATAATATTATATAAAATACCAATTCGAAATCAGAGAAGAAGACGGAGAAAGAGTGGAAGACGCACCTGAGCAAACCGGAGAAGACGAAGAAACGAACAGAGGGAGGAGACGCACCTGCAGCGGCGGGAGAAGATGATAGAGAAATGGACGGAGGGAGGAGATGTGCAGCGAGACGCAGCAGTAGGAATCTAGATCTGGATGCAGCAAAAATCCACGCGAGGGAGAAGCGAAGCTCTGAGATCTGGACGAGTAAAACAAACGTGTTTAACATCTCAGTATTTTGGAGCCATTTCCTCGTCGTTTCGAAGCCGTATCCTCGCCGTTTTGAAATGTTTCTGTATGAAAAAAACGTTTCGGTACGTATGGACAAAAATAAACGCACGAGATATGTTTGTACTCGTACGATACACGTATCTGTACTAGATATGTATCCGATATAGGTACGGTGCCCATTTTCTCGTTCCTGTGCTTCCGTGAAGCAAACTTTCAAAATTAGTTATGCATTTGTCATAGAAATTCATAGCTCATTGGAGCATGTGGCAAAAATGGTTTACCTCAACATTGTCTTGTAACAAATATATGTACTTAACTTTAATTAGACATTGCAATAAGGATCCTCACGTCTGGGACTTGTTTGAAAATGATTAAAAGGTAAAGAGCTCTTTGAAGAAAAAAGTATAGGGATAAAGTATAACAGCCAAATGTGTAATTTAACTTTATTGTAAATATTTTTAAATAAATGATGTATTTTTGCTAAGAATTCGCAGCTCACTGGAGCATTGCGTGTTTTCTACCAAACAGCGCGAACGTCTCTGGAGATAAGCATGTTGGTGTTTGCGTTTTCGTTTTTCAATTTTTATCATTCTCTTCTCCACTTTCCTTTCCATGAATATTTTATTTGTGAACTTTTGAGAGGGAAATTTAGGTATAATGTATTATCAAATTTCTCAATTAAAATATAATAAATATATAATTATTAATAAAAATATGATAAATATATAATTTAATTAAAAAATTCAATAAACCTCAAACCCTAAACTTTAAAAAATATACGTTTTAATTGAACAACCTCATATTTATCATCATTCTTTGATCGGAGGTGTCACAAAAAATGCATATAAATCTTTTTGAAAAGCCCATGTCCCGCGGTATTTGCCGAATTGGGGAATCCACTGCGCAACACAACACAACACAATGTTGCAACTTCCACGGCCTCTCCACTCTCCGTTGGCTACTGGCTCCAACTACCCTCCCCTATTTCTACACTTCCGATTCTGAAGCCTGTGCACAATTCTGCTCTCCTTCCATTTTGGTATCGCTAACTCTTGATTTTAATGAGCATTCTTTTGTTTTCCAAGAACTATAACCTTTTTCCTTTTTGTTGATTTAAAGCGCTTTCGGTTTCTTGATTTGATTGCCTAGGATAGAACATCTGGTGGATTCTGACAACTTGGAATTGATAATTTCAGTGATGCTCTATTCTTATTCAGTTTGTTTTGTTCTTTGATTTTGTCATTTTAGTGATGAATTTTGTCCGTATTCAGTTTCTCCATTTCGTGTCATTGAATGTGTAATCTAGCGTTTATTTTGGAATTTTTGTCATAGCCACGTCAAAGGCCTTTAGTGGGTTTGTAGTGTACACTTTGCCTTACTGCCACAGTGGATGTGAGGGTAATGGTTTATTCTCTTTGAAGTGCTTTTTACTAGTAATGAACTAAAATTTGAAACTATTTCCTCTTCCTGTTTTGCAGTAATTGTACTTAGGCGATGACCCGAGGACCGAGGAAAAAAGAGATGTTGGAGAAGAGAGAAAGGATACAGAAGAGGGGAACGTGAGACTTCAAATATCTTGATTCCTCATGTAAGCAGTTAACTATTGAAACCCTAATTCATCATTGAATTTCTTACAATTGCTTTGCATATTTTTGGTTTGTTGCTCAAAATTGAACAATATATTTAATATCTGACGATGATGTACGACCCAAGAATAACATAGAGCATAAAGCCAATATATACCTTTAGTTCCTAAGAAAATAAAATTGCGGTTCATGCTGTAGCTGGTTTGATCTTTATTTTTCTGTCAAGGAGCATGGGGACATACAATGTTAGAGCCAAGATGATGGTTTTTCGCCAAAAGGTTCCGTGTATTCATTTGAAATCATTCACCAAAGTCACATAGGAGTTTATGGAAGCTCTTTACTTCTGTTTCAGTTAAACTCAAGCGAGGACAAGCTTTTCCATGTTGCAGTTAGCTAGTTGCAGAATGGGTATTTTGTCTTCCCTTGGACCCACAGTCCAGGGCATGTTTTGGAAAGGGAACTCTAGCATGTTAAGATTCTTCAATTCAAGCAGTTGTAAACTCAGGTTGCTTGGTACCAATGTCAATGAGTCTTATTGTGGAGTTTTCAGCAAGACATACACTTTACACTATATAGCAGCTGGAGCTGAATGTACAACCAGAGGAGTTACTGTTAGATGCAGGAAATCAAGTAATGCAATCCAAGAATTGTTGTATTCTACTGATGTGTCAAGCATTACCACTTGTTCAACATCTTGCAATTTTACGAGCATAGCGTATTCTGATGTCAGTGAGATTCTGGAAAATCAAAACTTGAAGCATATTGTTACACTGTTTGTTTTTGATCTTGAAACCACTGGACTCCACAGAGAGACAGCACGCGTAACTGAAATTGCATTTCGAGATCTTCAAGGGGGCTTGAACAGTTGTTTCCAAACCCTGGTGAACCCTGAACAGGTTGTTCGAAACTCTCATATCCACGGTATAAGTACTGAGATGGTGAACCGACCAGAAGTTCCAAGGTATGTTAATCTTTCTTCACTGAGATTGTGTGATACTAGCTTTGTATTAAATCCTCATATTGTTTTAGACAGGCATGGTTTGTACCTGTCATTGGACAATATGAATAGAAAATTTAGAAAGAATTTATGTGGATTAGGTTTTGGATATGCCAACTAGACATTCTGTTGTTTTGTTGTGTTTCTTTTCATTTTTCCAGTAAACTTAGAGACAAATAATGTAACGCTTAGAGTTCAGGTATAACTAGAAATTTTCCCAGAAAATATAGACATTTGGTTAGGTACAATGAATGATGCATTAAAAACAAATAATTTTATATTTTATTGTATTTATACTACTAATTGAGAATTAAACGAAGTTGCTTACTGTATATTTTTCCTGATGCTTGTAGTCTCACCCTTGCTTCTATCAAAAGTTGCATTCTATAGTTTCATAATGAATTGTTATATGCATACGATAATTAAGAGTCAAAATTTTATTGCTTGTGGGAAGATCTATGTTGAGACTTTAGAAAATAAATCTTCATGATGAAATTCCAGTTAAAAAGTGTATTGCAGTCCAAACATGCCAAATTTGGCTGTTTATGTCAAAATAATCTTGACCTCTTGTTAAGTGCGGATTCTGCCAATTTCTCAAAACTATCATTTAATGTTGACTTTTGCAATTAGACAATGAGTAATGACAAGAAGAACTGTAGCACAGAAATAGAATAATAGGAGATAGTTTCATGAATATAGGTGGTAGCCATTTGAAGTTGACAAAACAGAGTCCATAAGTTGTAAATCTTTGGGAATCTCTTGTTTAGGATGAAGGAGCTGATTCCAATTCTGTTTAAGTATATCAAAAGCCGCCAAAAGCCTGGAGGGCCTGTTTTGTTTGTTGCTCACAATGCACGTATCTTTGATCTACCAATCTTGAGCAAGGAATTCAGCCGCTGCTCATATGAAATTCCTCGTGACTGGTTCTTTCTGGACTCTCAGGTTCTGGCACGCGAGGCAATGAAATTAATAGGTAAGCACTGTAGTAAGGCATTTGGATTTTTCTCAGATATTAGTGCCAACCACGTCGTTTTTGGGCACCACGAATTATTAAGTGTCAACATATTGAGTTGATGATAAAAATTTATAGTGAATCATGTTTAGTACTCACAAACAATTCTTAGCTGCATATAGTGCAATATACTAGTTACCTCTACAATGAGCCAATAAAAGCTCAGTAGAAAGAGTGTTACAGATGATGAGGTCCATTGACACTCCCACCAAATTGGGTAAATTTCTATTAGCTCTTTACACTACTTGGTTCTGTAAAGAGTATATCTAAGGATTTCTTGAAACTCATTCATTAGCCTGCCTATATAAGTATTGTCTATCCAAAAATGTTTTATGAGTACCAGCTAACTCTACAATAAACCAATAAAAGCTCATAAAAAAAGTGTTCCGGTGGTGGTGCTCATTGACACTCACACAACCATTTGTGTTAATTTCTATTAGCTCCTTGCACAACTTGGTTGCGTAAAAGTGTATCTAAGAATTTCTTGATACTTATTCATTATGTCAGTACTGCCTACCCAAGAAGTTTTATGGGCATTTCACTTCTCTCTATTTTAACATATTTTTTGAAGACGATGATATTTGTCTTGTGTACAGAACCAAGAGTTTCTCAGAAACTGAAACTGAACCTGTCAGCACTCGGTGAATACTACAGAATTCCACGAATAGGTTCGGATCATAGGGCCATGTCAGATGTGAACTTGCTATCAGAAGTGTTTGGGAGGTTAACTTTTGACTTGAAGCTTTCCGTCAGTGACCTTTTGGAAAGAGCTATTAGGCCCTCCGAGGTAATTAAGTTGAAGAACAAGAAGAGCCGAAGCTAGCTAGCAACATATTATTTCATTACAACTTGTAATATTTTATGCCTCTACCAGAATTGTGCACGTGGGACTTACATTTCATCAATTTATGGAGGCAACATAGTCTTCTACTTTGTTCATTTGTATCAAAAAGTTCAACTTTCATAAATTTTAGCTATTCCCTATCCCAGTTTTCACAAATTAAGAAAGGGACAAAAAATAAAAAAATTAAAAAAGGTGCAGGTGGCCTTTTAGTCAAGAACCAAGGAACAAGAAAGTAATGCTCTCGTTGAGAGTCGAACTCAAGACCTCCCGCTTACTAAACGGGTGCTCTAACCAACTGAGCTACGAGAGCAACACGATCCTTTTGGGTTGTACTTTTTATATAGATAAAACTAATAGCCCAAAATAAAATGCCGGGTGGCAGGTAGTTAGGGGCATGTTGGTTATTTGAAAGAAAAACGTGGGTATTTACATAAGCTGCGTGTTCATAAGAAAAGGCACTTCGAGAGCTTCGTACCAGAAGGTCGGTAGAGAGTATCTCCCTCTTCTGTTCATAATTTCTGGTTGGCTCCTTCCTCTCTCTGCTCTTGACTTCCTTAGGGTTTTATCGTTGACGCGCTTTTCCAATTTAGGTCTCAGTCCTCCATAAAACTACCAAACTGCTCCTGTCCTGTCATATTGATTAAGGATAATCCCGAGCTCTTCCCTTTCGGATCGAATTGTGCTATGATGGACTCCGATTCGTGGATTTCTGCTCGTCTCTCAAGTTCCTCACGCCGCTATCAATCTCGATCTGGTTTTTTTTTTCCCTTTGAAATTTTCTATTCCCATCTTGTTCGTTTTCATCTGTTTGTTTCCCGAGAAATTGCGAGAAACTTTAAGGGAATTCTGTTTGTCTGGATTTATTGAATGAGTTGAATTGGTGTTGGCGCAGATCTGTACCTTGGTGGCCATGAAGATACGGATGGAGACGATGATTTGAGGGCGGAGTTTCTCTGTCCTTTCTGTGCTGAGGATTACGACGTCGTTGGGCTTTGCTGTCACATTGATGAGGAGCATCCTGTGGAAGCTAAGAATGGGGTATCAGTTTTCTTTCATTTCACTTTCAATTTTGAGCATTTTATTTCCCTGATTAAGTACTCGCCCTTTTTTACCTTTTCTTTTTTAACTTGCAATTTGATTATTTCTTTTGTTTTAACAAAGGCATGTGTGGCAAATTCCGGTTTGCGTCAATGCATAGTGCCCTTTTCTCTTTTTTAGTTCTTTTACGTATGTTCCTCTGGATTAAAATGATGTTTCTAGTAATACAAACATGGCATGCTATTGCTCCCATTCCTCGTCTCTCGAGAAAATTAAAATTATTAATTGCAAGAGACATATGGAACACGAGTTTTGCTGCTTTATTGTCAAATAAAAATCCAACTGCAATTATGCATACATTAAGGAAAGGAAAAATAATTCGCTACTATAATGATGCATACGGGATGCTAGTGCTCTCCGACAATCTCTTTATCACCATCTAGGAAGTGTGAAGTTTTTGGACTGTGTATTAGACTTCTATAGAATAAAGATGAGTTTTAGGTGGTTCATGTGGTGTTAGTGAGTATGGCCACTAGAGGAGAGAGTAGTTAGACTCAAAACGTCGAAGAGAATATGGGAACGGGTTTAATTGAATGTCTTGTGGTTCTATTTAAGTAGGATGAATTTTTTTTTTTTTTTCATTGTTTTCTTTATACAACTTGTCGTCTGAAGTGTTATTGCCTTTGTCTTGTAGTTTGTTTGCTAACCATGATTTTTTTTGTTTTTTGGGGGGGCCGCGGGGATTGTCTATCTCTTCAGGTATGTCCGGTTTGCGGAAAAAAGGTTGGAATGGATCTTGTTGGCCATATTACCATGCAACATGGGAATTTTTTGAAGATATCCTTATTGCAAGTTGGCTTTGTTTAATGTTTTGTTTTGTTTTTGGTTGTTGTTGTTGTTTTTTTTTTTTTCATTTTTCTTTCTCACGTGAACCAGATCCATTCTCATCATGCATGCAGTAGTGTATTCATATGGCTTTGGCAATTAATCTGTTTGAAGAAAAAATGATCTATTCTGGACAAAGGTTGTATGCTGCTTCACCTTATTGGATAGTTTTAAGTAGGTAATTGAAATTGTTGAACAATAATGGAGTTTAAAAATTGTATGCATATATGATGGGGAAACGCTATGAACTTATGTTTAGTGTAAGCTTCTAGGAAATAGAAATATCATTATACACATTATCTCCCTCTCCCTAGTAAAGCCCTAAGATATTATGATAATTTTGGTTTGAGTATTATATACTTCAGTGAATCAGAAAACATTTCGAGTGTGGTTCTGACCAATAAGCATTTACAATTGATCCGATGCTTATCGTTTATTACTTCTCTCATAAATCTGGTGTATTTAATGAATGATAATCTGTTTAATGTGTCTGCTTATTGTGTATAACCTGTTATTTTGGTGCTTCTAGCATCTTGACTCTCTAGCACTGGCTTCTAGTTATGGTAGGTTGTGTTCTTTCCTTTCAATTCATTTTATATTTGTTGTGACTGATGTCTGAAAAGTGTATAGAAAACAACTCAGTCTCAGGTTAAAGTTAAAACTTTCTATTTTTGCATTGCATCAAAGAACTACTACATTCCAACCTCTAAGCTGTAGGTCAAATGTCTGGATTACTGGCTTAGTTTCTATAACTGTGTCAGACTGGAGAGACTTCACTGTTGTTCCTTAACAAGAAATTACGTGCAGCGCAAGAGGAGGTTCAGGAAAGGAGGCTCAAGTTCAACATTTTCAATATTGAGAAGAGAGTTGCGAGAAGGAACCTTGCAATCTCTTTTTGGAGGTTCCTCATATGTAGCTTCCTCCAATTCTGAGCCTGATCCTCTGCTTTCATCATTTATTTATAACCCAGTTGCTGCTGATGAGTCTGTTAGTTCACGACCTTCTCCATCAGTTGAAACTACCCTAATCAAGGAAAGCTCAAAAGATGATTTCTTGGAAAGGTGGGGATTGTTGGTTAATTAAGCTTTCCTTTGTGTGAGAAATGAAAAGAAAATTTGTAGTTTTAGTTGCTTAAGCGTTTAATATGTAAGATATAGCATTGGTTGCATGTGCAGGTGTTATACCCCAATCGCCCTGTATATGGTTTAAATTTATGGCAATTTTGTTTTGCTAAAGTAAATGATGAAACCTAACGTTGTATTGTCAGGAGTGATGCCTTGGTTTCATGTGTAGAAATATGGGCTGTAAAATGATCTTTCTATTTCTGACTTTAAAAAAAAATTGTAATACTGCTATGGTATCTTTTCTTTTCCCCTTTCTATAACCTGTGATGCTTTGGTTTCACGGTTAGAAACTTGGTCTTTATCATGATCATTCTGGCTTTTTGATTATTTTCATACTGTTGCATTGCTGTTTCTTTCTCTACAACATTAACAACTTATCCAAAACTTGCAATCTACCGTAGTCTAACTATAGTGTATGGTTACAGAAAACCCCAACAGTTGCAGCTGTCAGACAAGGATAAACAAGAGAAAACTCGGAGGTTTGAGTTCGTGCAAGGGTTGTTGATGTCTACTATTCTGAATGATGACTTATGATTGGAATTGCAGCTGGTAAGGCCATTATTGGATTAGGAGCAGGGTCTCTATAAACATGAGGAAGGAGTTCATTCAGATTGTTATGAAGTGGCTGTAGCTAGATCCCAAGGATATTTATCCTTAATGTATGTAAGTTTATAATGCAAAGATGGAAGGAACCTTTATAATTCTGCTGGTATTCTATGGCTATGCTAGTTCCCCTTAGCGAATCCGAATAAAATTTATGTTTGACGACCTTGGGCGCTTATGTGGTAGAGCCTTTGCGGATCTTAGGTTATCTTCGAGTAATATACTTTCACCTCTTAGCGTTAAATCGGTCCTTCCCCTCCCCTCCCCTCCCCTCCCCTCCCCTCCCCCCTTCCCTCTCTCTCTCTCTCTCTCTCTTCCTTGAAATAGGCATGGACTTTTCTTTATTTTTTTAAAAGATATATTATTACTTAGTTTAGTTTTAAAGTGATATTTAACATAAACCATTGATTGAGATAGTGGGGATCCGGCAAATATTTGGTCAAATTTTTATAATGCATTGGTGTATTATATTTAATAATATAATCATTTGTGTTCGAATGAAGATGTTGAGCTTGGGCTACGTCTATTTTAAATGTGAAAATTTTTTGTTGCAATTTGAAATGGTATGAGTGTTTAATGATCAAATTTGACCTTTAGTCTTTTTTGTGCTTTCATTAACAATTCTATTTAAAGAAGATTATAAAAATTTGGATGTCCATTTTTTCATTATGAAAGAGGATAATGTATACGACATAGACAAAGAAACGGACTAAAACCTACTGCCTGGGAGAATAGAATAATGCAGACGAAGTTACTAATATCAAGGGGAGGACGCGAAAGTTGTAGACAAGCCAAAGATTGCTCTAAACTTTTCAAATAGAGGAAGGAGTCCTCCTATTTAATGCTAAATCTAGGAAAAGTCAAGGCATATTAGTAGAGGAATTATTACGAAATTGGAGTGTGCTAAAATTGTGGTTAGCCAGCGCAATCAAACTGATCAAATCTTTTGGGATACGTTGATGAATTTGAATGTTTGGAGGAGACAATCGTTCCTTACAGTATTTAGTTGGAAAATCATTTGCATCAACAAAAATTTCGTTTTTCCATATGTGATTTGGTGTTGTTGGAGTACTGATCCCCTAGAGAAGGGGATCTGTGCAGTAACAAATTCTTTTTTTTTTTTTTTAACACTTTTTGGATCTAGAGATGAATATAGAAAGCAAAAATTATAATTATGAGAACAAAATTTTAATTATAAGAAAAAATATACTTTAAAAATTTTAACTATATAATATAATTAAAATTTTTAAAATGTAATTTTTTTCATTATTAAAATTTTTGCCCTCAAAATTATAATTTGTATTTTCCATATCCATCCCTAAACACAAAAAGTTAACAAAAAAATTTGTAAAAACTACCTTTAGGATGTTATTGCATAGCACATCCGTGGAGACGGTGACCTAATCTAGCTTTTTTGTCAAAAATAGACCAACATTTCAAAAATGAGGATCTATAAAGAGATTCCTTGCACATGGGTCCTAAGAAATTGACATAAATGGGATTTAGACTTATTAACTATACATCATAATTCATAAGTTCACCTTTATCACTAAGCTAATCACTTTTTAGGTTTACAAAAATAGGTACAATGTCCTTGAGTCTATACCTAAGGCTTAATAATTATTTTCTTAAAAAGATGAATTTCGTATTTAAAGCTCACTTCTCTCCAAAAAAAATAAAAAGAATGTTTAGGTAATACTTGTGAACCAAAATTTGCTTATTTGAAATTTTCCATTGATGTTTGAAAGATCCAACCCACTACAAAAGAATGGTACATTTTCAATTTTCTATTAATAGTTAAACTTTTTCAATTGTCATTTTAGAAGATTGAAAAACGCTATAATAATTTGTAAAGAGCAAATAAGTCTTAGTTAATAAGATAAAATATAATTTGATATCCTATAGTTTAGTCCGATTCTTTTATAATATCTTGTAGGTTAAAAAATTTAACAAAACGATACAAGTTACCAGTTGTACATTTTTAAACAATATATTAAAATAGAATCGAACCAAATCACAAGATATTAAACTATATTTTACCCCAATTGCTGGTTTTTTCAATCCTTTGTTAGTTATTTCTCTAGAACTTGGACTACTTTCTTCTTTCAATTGTCAGGACAATATCGTTTATTATAATGGCTCCTGCCGGCTTTGTGCCTCTATTTTGCATCATCATCGTCTTCCTTTGGGGCATTCTATAATTTCTTTTAAATTAAGTTAGAGATTTCTTCTTGTATCTATCTAATTTTGTTGATGGCTCAGGTTGCTTCTCAACACTGCATCCATATCAAGACCGAAATGGCGGCTGCTTCTACTTGAAGGAAAATTTCTTCATTTATAGTTAGGATGACGAAACATAAAGTAACTGTAATAGCAAACAATGTGTCAGAATCAAGCCTATATTATTAGGCTAAAAACTATAGCCATGGATAAAAGGTATGTGACCGTGACGAACAACCACCCCCCACTCTGAGCTACTCTTGGGATTTGAACTTGTAATCTCACTTTGATATCACTTGTGAGAATCAAACAATTAGCATTAGGTTATAAGTTTTCTTAGCCGATCATAGAGTAAATATCAAGAGAATTACAATTTAAACACGGGAAGAATTAATGGCATTATTATATTTTAATCGCCGCTTCGCAGATGCATTATCCAACCCTAATAATCAGCAAACAAATAATCAAGAAAAATATATGATGTCATAAAACCCAACTTAAAGGTGAAGAAATACCACTAACTTCAAATTATTGTTTAATACCTGAATCACAAGCACAAAACATTTTCTATTCATACGAATACACTCTGTCAGAAACCAAGGTTAGATAGACAAGTAACATATTCGATTTTCAGCTAAAAGGAAAAATTATTATTTGATGCTTGGAACACCCCAATTTTTATCTCAGTAAATTATACAAACAAAATTTTGTTGAAATTACACAATTTTTTTAAATTTTAAAATATGTATTTTAATCCAATTCAAAAAAATTTTGATTAACATACTCTTCATAAAAAATATAGGGCATTTTAATTAAAAAAATTAAAAATAGATTAAATTATAATGTAATTTTTTATTTTAGAAGATATATATATATATATATATATTAAAAATAAAAAAGAGATTCGCATAATTTCAATAAAAATCAAAAGGAGTTTACAATTTACTCTTGATATATTTATTTATTTCTTCCAATTTGGTGCATAACTTTTATCTTGATCCATCGAGTCCTTGAATGTTTTAATTCATCTCAATTTAGTTCTGCCCTACACATTTAAGGCATGCCGTTAACGTAAGGAAAATGTCTTGCGGGCTCGAGGATCCAATTTTCTAAGAATGTATTCAATGAAATGAAGGGTTGGTGATGGAGTGTGGTGTGATCAAAACTCTAAGATCACTTGGGAATTCTGTGATCCATCATAAGTTTTGAACAGAGGATGCTCTGCTTCAATCTACTTCGAAGAACATTGATTAGAAAATTTAGATATGATAATTATAAGGCTAAATTTTAGATCCTTCGTTTTAAATGTTTGGCCTCCAATTCTGAGCTGTTAAATTTCAACCACTCTATATATCACAGAACAAGCAGCACAAGTACAGGAGAATTTTTTTTTTTTTTAAGTGCAAGTGTGCATAATCAATGATTTGATAGAAAATTTAAGTGTTCATTTTTTTTTCTTTTAAATTAAGCAATTTGATTACTATTTAATATTTATGAATGTTTAAAAGTCCTCCGACTTGCACTTTAGAAGAGCTTATGCCAAATACTTAAAGATGCTTCATAAAATTCTTTGCTGTCAAAAACACAAATAGGTATAGTAATGTTATGATCTGAAATTTCAATAATAAATTGGACAAAGAAAATCACTGTGTTTTGTGATTGATTATTTGGATATTCCAATTACTTTATTTTCTTAATTTCTACGAAAATGCCGTGGTTCTTTGCTGCAATTTCACAGCTGAAACAATGATGTTTTCTCTACCTCACCATCCCCCATCTAGTCCATCCTCATTCATGTTGTAGATTTGATTTTTCCCGACAAGGTTAACATTTTGATCAAATAACAAGCTACCATTGCCAAATTTATATAATTAATTTCAACTACTAAAAATGTCAAGATTCTTGTCACTCGGTGTTTTATATCTGTTCGGCTTGCTTTCATCATTTTTATGCTTTATTTTACTTCAACATTCACTACATGTTTGTTCAACTTCTTTTTTTTTTTTTTTTTAATATCATTTTTTTGGTTTGGGTAATCTACAACCTATAGGAAGAATTTGGATTTTTTACTAGCAGTACGCTATTCTGAGTGAAAATTGTCTAAATTTGATTTGAATGACTCAATTTTTTTTAAATTTTTTTAATTTTAATATTTAGACTTAGTCCAGACAGCCCTTAGTAAGAGCAGCAATAAATCTGGGCTCATGTGGGAAGCACTGGTACTATAGAGTATTATTTACTGATGTGTGTATATATATATACACGCACACTAGAATTTTTCTTACCATTTACACCTTATGGGAACGTCAAGTTTTTGAAGTCTTTTTCTTTACTTTCTGGAAGGGCGCCTAAATTTCTTTTTGATTCGTCTACATTGATTGGTGCTTCCTCTGATTTTTGTGTTCGTTCACTCCTTTATTTTCAAGCAGTTATAACTTCTTTTTCCACAACATTTAATATATATACCGTGAACGCTATTTGTGATGACTTGATTTGAATGTCTATAGATTGCCTTCTTTGACTACTACATGATATTCTTTATATTAGAAACACCCCCCCCCCCCCCCCAAAAAAAAAAAACCCCAGAAATTAAAGAAAAAGAAGAAGCCTAGACAATTCCCTCTACAAGAAAACGAAAATAAAATTATTCCTCAATAAAAAGCAAGCTTTTAAAAATCTTGATACTAGAGTCAATGTTCTTTCGGTCGTTTTCATGCTAAATTTCGTATCAGCAAAGAAGAGGAGGAGAGGGTCAACAACCCCACTTGACATTTGATATATAGCTCTGTATTGCACTTTCCCAAATACAAAGAAATTACTGCCTTGTTTCGTCTCTAACTCCAATTTTGCTGTCTTGCTAATTTAGTTTTCATAACATTTGATATAGCTCTGAAGTACAATTCCTCGTAATTAATTGAGGCGTACGTACGGGAGAGAAAAGCTTTCGCCTAATTTGTTAACAAGGATAGCTCTTTTGTTTGTATCAACTTAGTGCCAGTGTAGTGGTGATTAGAATATTGGGCACTAAGGGAATCGAGTACTTAGTTGTAGTAGAAGCAGATCGTGTCAAATTTTTTATTTTACACAATTTGGACCAAAATTATGAAACCAACTCCAACCTTTTGTTTACAACAAATTTATGAGTAGCTATTTGTAGCATATATATATATATATATATATATATATATATATATCTATATTCTTTTGGCCAATGGAAACCAGATTCAAATCTTACAACAAAGTCTAACCCCAGAGCCATGTTTAAGTACCTTTCAACTCTATAACATTTTGTTTATATATGAGAATATCCTTACATACTGTTTTCTATTGTCTCATGGTGAAACGATGAAGTTTAGATGCTAGGGCTGAGCTCAAAGCATTGAGAGTTATGTTTACAGTAAAGAAAAGGCAAAACTTCACGGCTTTTCTCGAGGGAAGAATGAGCTCACAGCAATGATCAAGTATGATTAAAAAATACGACGGAGGTAAATCGTCGTTTTCAAAGCCAACGAAAACATTAAGATGGTCAACTATAGAAAATTACGATGACTTCATTCTTTATTACATAAAAACATTCAGCATCATCCAGGTACGTATAACTACTATATATAATTAATATTCAACATCATGCTTGTCTTGAATTTTGATTATGAACAGTGTTTTCAACTGCATATTGCCAATAAAAAAAGAACAACAATTTGCCAATATTTTATCTCCATCATATCAGATATTACGTCTAAAGAAATTCGCTATTCTCCCTCTTTGATTCACCTTTAACCAAAAAAATATAAAACAGAATAAGGTCCAAATTTTAAACTATCGGACACACACACACACATATATATATATATATATATATATATATAGCAATAATTTTTTATTGAAAATTGCAATTTTTTTGGTTGTTGATTTCCGTTATGACTGGTGAACATCATGACTCGTGCGAGATATCGAGATGTCCATAAGGACTCCCTGTAAAAAATCAAGCGCATTTATCAAGCACGTACTGGTTTTGGTAGTCTGTTCTAGAACGGTGTCTATATCTTTTTCGTCGGCATTAATGGATGCCTCATGCCTAAATTAATTTCTTCCTATTTTTCTACTTCATAATATTCTCAAGTTGATTCTTTTGAATGTTTCCAATTCGCCTTCTTTGACTAATGCTGGAATAGAATTCTAGAAAAGAAGACCCAGATTCAGTTCCTATTAAAACAAAATCTTTTGAACTTCATGGCGAACTCAACAACCCAGCTAAGAGCTTCACCTAAATTAGTGGGGCACACAAACTACATCATCCATCGCTTATAAATAGAAGCTTCTAGTTCTCTCAGAAACCACACGGCAACCTTCATCTTCTCCTGTTATCATCTCATCATGGGAGTTTTCACTTACCAGAACGATAACACCTCAACTGTGGCCCCTGCTAGACTTTACAAAGCTCTGGTTGAAGATTCCGACGACCTCATCCCAAAGGCTGTGGAAGCCATCCAGACCGTTGAAACCGTTGAAGGAAATGGAGGACCTGGCACTGTCAAGAAGCTCACTTTTGTTGAAGGTAACCTCTATAATTATGCTACTCCGTGCAGAACTTGCATTTAAGGCCTATCCTAATTCTTTTTTTCTTTCAACTCTATACAAAATCGCATCTATAAATAACTCTATTGCAATTATCCACCTGCATTCTAATTAAGTTGCCCATATCTCCCCTTTTATTAGAACAAGCAAAGGGTCTCTTTTGCCCCTTTTATCTGACTAGATGTACTTTACCGCATTGATTGGTAACTAGTTTTGGGGATAATTGTAATTTTTATTCATACATTACATCATTATAATGAACTAAAATGAAATGTTGTATTATGCAGGTGGGCAAATAAACTATGTGTTGCACAAAGTTGAAGCAATTGATAAGGCCAACTTTGCATACAACTACAGCATAGTTGGAGGGAGTGGATTGCCAAACACAGTGGAGAAGATCTCATTTGAGACCAGATTAGTGGAAGGCCCTAATGGAGGATCCGTAGGGAAGGTGACAATCAAGTACTTCACCAAAAACGATGCTCTACCCAGTGATGAGGAGATCACAAGTGGAAAAGCCAAGGGAGATGGCCTTTTCAGGGCCATTGAGGCTTACCTTTTGGCCAATCCTGATTACAACTAAACTCTTTATAAGCTTACTAAGACCTTGCTTATAGAGGGATAGTATCAGACCCATTGTGCTTTGCTTTGTTTGTGATAATTAAATAATGCAGAGGATCCCATTTGAATTTGATGAATTTTGTAGCTCTGTCTGGTGCTCTTTCCTATAGATCAAATAATATATATACGAAAGAAATTTCTAGCATCTGTAACTTGGATTATGTTGTGAAGACAAGTATGGTATCAACATTATTGCAATATTACCTATTAAAGATGTAATTTAGAATTATTCCTAGAGTCCGTAATAACTTAAACTTGGTACTTGAAATGATATTGAGGTCTTAATAATCAAGCGTTTAAGAAAGAGAGACAAACTGAGTCAAAATTGTAAATGGAAGATTTCAAGGACTGAATATAGAGATGGACAACCTTAATTAGGTATTTTTAACCTGTCATTGGTGCTTCATGAGATGAACATCCTTAATTACGGTTATCATATGGTCATATGGTGTAGTATTCGAGTCTGAAAGCTAGGATGAGCTCATATATAGCACTGAGAGCTATGGTTAGAGTTTTAAAAAAATAAAATTGAAATATATATATATATAGATATTTTCCATGTGATTTACTAATTAAATTAAGTTGTCGTTAGATAAAGGAAGATTCTTTCTCTAACTTTAAATTAAATAAGGGAAAAAAAAAAACACTAAATGTAAAGGATCCAAATTCGTTCAAAAAAAAAACTGACCATTAATCAGCAATTCTTTCAAACTTCATCTTTCCTTCATCCAAGATGTTCACGTGCTTCCCTTTCTTGGATAACTTGGTAGCATTTTGAAATCCGTTTTGCTCATCACTAAATTGAGCAGCTGTTCGAGCCTGTAGTTCTTCCAAACTCTCGGCTTCCTTTGCTCTCTCTATTACCTGTAAGTTATAACAGCCATTAGTTGTTCTCGACTATATCAAGTAGCTCTTAACAACAGAGATCCTCTAGACACCACAGAAACAAGGGAGAAGGGGAGAGAATTATCAAGCACCAATACTTAAAAAAGAAGCTCCATCATGTCCAATATGGTATCCGATATGACATGATTTTTCAAATTACATTTAAACAATACACAATTTGTCATGTTACATCATCCATATTGTGTCATATCTCATACTTGTGTTAGTATCCATGCTTCTTAGAGGAATAGCTAAATGAAAATGTTAAAATGTATAATGTAAATCCACCTACCAGATGCCTGCCATACAGGTGGGTGCTTGAAAGTGCTTTAAGCGCATTATGTGCCTCCTGCGGTGTAACATACTCTACAAAAGCAAAGCCTCTTTGACTTCCAAATTTCATTGGCAACCTTAAGCTCTTAATTTGCATCGATGTAAAACATCAAAAGGTTCAAGAATAAGCAGGAAGCAAGGCATACTTGCACCAGTCAAGTAACTAAATCATATAGATCTGGTTAAAAATGAATTCACAATTTCAAGAAAGCTGAAGCATGCCAAAAGAAAAGGGCATCTCACTGGAATATGGTTACAAATTGCACAGGTAGCTTTTGAGTGAATGAATTGGCTCTCAAGGTCATATGGATCTTTTGAACAAAACCAAAAAATTAACAGATGATCCAAATATATAATATATTAATCCTCTGGAACTTCATGCCATCATTGATCAGTTCAAGATATTAAGATGCAACTAGAGCTGATTTTGTATAACCTTGCAACGAGATTGTAAGATGTAATTGGAACTGTTGCATACCAATCCTGTAAAACCTCAGGCCCATTTTTATTACAGTTGCACCTTTCATTTTAGGCAGGCAGAGATAGAACATAGAAAAGTTCAAGATACAACATTTAAGAACTTCATTGCAGGAGACTGATTGCACACACCATCTGGGATAACTTTTTCTAAAATCCTTTCAAATTCATCTATAAATCTAAAATATCTTAGTTGGGTGCATTAACTAGAGGTTGATATGTTTCTGTAGGATCCCTATTTGTTATTTCAGGGAATAGATGCATTCAATAATATTTTGTGCAAGTGAAATGGTGATTATTTGCTCAAAATAGAGTGTAAAATATTACTTTTGATGGCCAAATGGGCTAAACAACTGTCTCAATTTCTTCTCTGTCGCCTCAAAAGCTACATTTCTTACAAGTAATTTTGTTGAGCTTTTGTCCTTCTCAATTGTTTTTACTACTTGTCCATCCCTGACATGACAAAGTTGTAAAATAAGTGCATGGCCATCCAAAAGAGTCCCCTAAACAAGGAAAATATATCAGCTAGGGTTAGGATCCTGAAATGCTTATAACAAGCATAGTTTGATATAACTATGAAGAAACCTGTAAACCTCTGCAAGCATTTGTAGCAGTCTCCATAGAGTCAAACTCAATGAATCCAAATCCCTTAGAAACCAGTTTTCCATTTTTCAAATGCTTCTTCACCTGTTTCCAACAGCAGCAAAGCAGATTATAATAAGGAGCCAAACATAAAAAAGTGTAAAGTCCTACACACTTAGCCAAATACCTTGACACTCAAAATTCTCCCCTCTTTCATGTGTTCACTAAAATGATTCTTCAAACTCTCATCTGATGTCTTAAAGTTGAGGTTCTTGACAAATAGAGACTGTGCCTGAAGCATGACAGATTAATCATTATAATACAATATATGAACAAGCAGAACAAATAAGCAGCTGTGGATGCCAACAATTTCATATTAGATATTGCATGATCTCCATTATTTCTAGAGTATTACCGTACAGAAGCATCATGATGCAAGAGTACAGAGGAAAAAAAGAAAAAAAAAGAGAAAAACAATGACGTTGCTTAGTTTATTATTATTATTTTTTATCAATATTGATGTACTAATGGTAGGTTATATGTTTTGATCATTCCTGTTAAAATCACATCATTGTTTAGTTGAATAGAATACAGTTTTATATAATCACAATTAAATGGAAAGCGGCACTCAGGAATTATCTTATGCTCTCTAAGGATTAAAAAATATATATATATTTTTGTTAGTAACAGTGTCCAATAGTTAAGACCTTTGAAAGAAATCAACCACATGACACGAAAGCTTCAGCCTTTGCTTCAACAGAAGGGAATTGAAAATGTTCCCATGGCTAGCAGTGAAAAAGTCAATAAAGATGACTTGTTTACTGCCCACAACAAGCATAAGTTTAAGAGAGCAGCAAATTCTTTATAACATCGCATTAAATGAAATGGTTCAAACCAAAAGATCCAATAGAAAATGTTAAACTATCCTAAACCTCATCAAGTATGAGAAGATACAGATCAAGCAAGTATCAAAATGGTTGCACACAGAACAGGAGAGAGAAAGAAATAAATCTGGTTTGCAGGTCTTCAAAAGCAACTTTTCATCAACACAGCATCAGTCTTAATTCTGAAGAGTCTACTCGGTATTTGCTTGACACAGCTAAATATTCTTACTCCATCCCACTTTATTCTCATTTGACTATTTGTAAATTACATAGTACGTCAAAACATTATAGAGGAGGTACAGCCTTTAAGTTAACTATAATCTTCAAAAATGCCATCAAATTGATTGAAATTCTAAGTAAAATGTAAGGATAATTAGGCCACAAAATTTGCCCTTTCAAAAGAGAGTCTAATTTGAAGATCATGAAAAATGGAGATAGTAAGACAAGGCAAAGGGAGTATATATATAGTTCACATTATACTAGAAGACTAGAATTGCTACAAGTTAAGATTCCTGTTTTTTGCTCATTAAAGTCTTGGACAGTTAGTAACTGAAATCGTTACCTGGCAAAGACAACTAGGACTACTACTACTAGCAAAAAAGTCTCATAGTAGAAGTCCAAAAAGATTACAATTTGAAAATTCTTCCCCTACAAAAAAAAAGGTTTTCCAGAATCTATGGATACTTGGAAGACAATCTAAGAATATTCTTCATTCCACATCAGGGAATAGAGTAAATTACTAAAACATCGAGCTTGCAGTACACACAGCAGCACAACTAAATGATTCTACAATAAAATATACAAAATACTAAATGAGACACTGCACACGAAACTGGAGCAGAAAATTATTGGAGAAAGTAATATAATATCTCAAACCTCAACGCTGTCCTGATCAATGTCCACATCCGATAATCCTTCCAGATGTTGCTCCAAGATCAGCCATTTGGCCTCGTTTTCACCAATTGCACCACTCTTTTCATTGTTTTTAGATGTTGAACTTTGGATAAGAACATTGGAAGGAGCCCATTCCGAGTACAATTTAGCATCTCTACAATGAATTGAATATAAAACAATTGGATAGATATCCTTCAATAAATCATGACAGAAGAGGCTTCGTAGAGCTAGTACTATTAGTACGAAACCCAAAACTGCTTAAAATCATGATTATTCATTCACCCTAGCAAGGGTTAAAAAACACATATAGTCATGGTTGTATATGCAATTAGCTTCACAAAATCAGACAACAGAAATACAACATTTTTTTTAGCTTCAATGTATATATAACATTACATAAATGGGAAAACAAAAAGATAATGCCCATTTTTGTGGATCCACATATCTGTGAATTTTTATAAATAAAAGCAATTACTACATAAGGGATGACGTGTATGGTATTCATCTGTCTGACAATCATGTTAGAAGTTAATGCAAAATGTTCTAGAAAAATGGTGAACGAAAGATGAACCAAATAAACAATTTAGTTTTACTTATTGTAATAATTCTAAAGGTCTCTTTTAAATTTGAAATGCTATATAAAGCTGGAGGTGTGCAACAGTGCAAGACTCTTTGTATCACTCATATGACCGTACAAAAGAGCAGAATATATACCCTTTATTAGACTAAACTATTTGTCTTTCACACTTTCCATTTCTAATAGATTCAAGCAACTAGATACAAGAAATCTCTGTTGCTTGCTTGTTTGAGTCTACCACTCTTCGAGATCTGCATATTTTGATATTAGACCAACTAACAAATCAAAGGGATTGACAAGCTTTGATTGTTCTTGTTTTGTCCAAAAGAAAGACAAGTAAACAAGCCGAAAAAAAGAAAAGAAGTTGGACTTTCCAGTCTCCTAAGATATCATTCAAAAAAACTGATTTAAATGAACCATTGGCATAGTATATAACAAAGCCAATGAAGCAACTTAATGTGTTAAAGTTGTTAAATATTTATTTAGCTTTAAGGCATAAAATCTGATCGATATTATATGATTTCTTATGCATCCTTATATGTTTTGATCAGGATTCAGTCAGAGAATCTAAAAGGAAAAATAATGCAGACAAGAAGGAATCAAGCCAGAGAATCAGACAGCCTACCCGTGTTTAATTACACGGGCTGTGTGGTTGAGAAGCCTTCACAAAGCCATCAGCTAGAGAGTTACACACCCCTCCCCCTCCCCCTCCCCCTCCCCCAATGCAGAATAAAACGGGCCATGTAATTGGGAAAAATAGGAAGTCTTGGACAGAGGACCACACAGCCATGCACGGCCAGTGTACCCATCAGAATGTGAAGAAAGCAGCTTCCAGAGAGTCACACAGCTTAGCCGTACAAAACAGCATATTTACACGGTGTGGCTGGGTGGGTGATTTTAAACACATTTTGCATCAAATTCTGAGGGGTTTAAGGGCAATTTAGGAAGGAAAAATTAACCCTAATATTAGGTGCTTAAAAGGGATCTAAGAGATCAAATGATCGCATGTAACATCTAAGAGAAGCACTCTGAAAAGCCACTACTCCCTGGGAGATTTGGAGGAGTTCTTCTGAAGCTACTGCCATCCATTCTACTTTGTTTTCTTTTTCTCTTTCTTCTCTTCATCATGAATTCTACCAGTTTATTTTTTAGGATTTTGTTTTCAATCATGAGTAGTTAAACCTCTAGGTCTGAGGATTGAATAAATTTGTTTATAGACTTTGTTTGAAATGGGATTTTGGTTTATTGATTTCTATCAAAGTTAATCTATTGTTTCTTTTCTAATTTTTTTCAAATTGCTGGCCACTGTTTGCAAATCTGATCAATTATGAGAAGAATTGAAAGGTGAATAACAATAGGGCATCATCAGAGCGATAGACATAGGTTGAGTTTTATAAAGATATAGAGCGCGCCTAAGCGATTTGTAGGTTACATGCATGCCAAGCCGCTAAATGCATGCTTGCACTGAATTCCATTGTACTTATGATAAGTCATGATCACAAAAGGAAACATAGGCCTAACATAGATGCATATGTTTTATCTTGAAAAAGAATTACATATGCATTAGGGAATTAGTTGTTAATCAAAACAGAAGTCAATTACATGAGTTCATCTTTGTTCATTCATAGGAAGTAAATAATGAAATCTAAACTCCAATGCTATTTCATAATTAATTTAGTTAATCAATTACTTTGATTTACAATTCCATTTTTTCAGTTGTTAGTTAAATCCATGCAACTTTTCTAGATAATAGGGATAATTATGATTTTGGTAATTGAAACACCTTCCTCATGCAAGGATATCTAACTCTTACTGTTTTACTTATTTGACCCATATACTTGCAGAATTTTCACCACACAACTCAATTCAGTTAGCAATTTGGAAGTTACACAACTTATAATTAGGTTGATGGTAGTAAGATGTTCAAAATAAAAGGGCTAGCCACGTAATAAGGACTAAAAAGAAATACAAGCTACAATCCACCATGTTGGGAAAGATACATATTTCCATAGTAAGCAATAACAGAAAACCACTTATGGAATAAACATGTGAACACTGTTGTGCTGTTTAACATATATGCACTGCTAATCGCTCTTACTAATAGAAGACAAATAAAATCTTACTTGAAACACTTGTAAGCTAAACCTCTAAAAGCTCCTCGAGCTTCAGCCAGTTCAAGGTAGACAACCTGAAATATTGGCTCCAAATAATTAAAAGCTTTACACAAATAAGAATATCAACTTTTCAAAGACCCAAGAGCTGGTGATAAACTTCACTAACTAACTAAGAACATGCAACAAACAAATTGGCAAAGTGTATTTCAAGAACCAAAAAATGTGGTAGATTCCCATCATCTACAGCAGATAGAGCAATGCTATGCATGGCCAGACCTAGAGATCCATGAATAGAAGACTTGAAACATTTTTTCATAATAATAGTATATAAAAAAGTAAGAACCAGTATGACCTTTGTCCACAAAATTGTTTTGTACCACATACCCTGAAGGCAAAAACAGCTTTAAAAATTTACAGACAAAAATAAATTAAGAATGCAATCAAAAGAAACATACATACTTGACTATAAGATAATAAGGTATGAAAATTAATAAAACCAACTGTAATGACACCATAAAATCTGAGAACAGACAACAAAGTATCAGAATACCAAGGCCAATGTCTTTGTTGTAGGGAGAATTATTTTACCTAAACTACCAAATTTCCCAAACATCCTTGCTAGTTCATTTTCTGAAGAACCATACAGCGAGTTCTTCACTAACAGTATGTGGTTGCTTCTTTTCACACCAACTTTTTTGCCATTGGCAAATTCCTCCAAAGACTCCACATTCACTCCAGCATCTGTTAGGGCCTTTTTTATCTCTGCAATCACTTGAGTTTCTCCCAAAGCAATGTGCACAGCAATGTCATCAGCTTCTCGGTCAAGTAAATCACTTTTACTTACACCATATTTCTGAGCAATGTTTTCAACAACCTATAAGCACATAGTTAAAATATATAAGTAGATGTCCAACCAGAGAGCAAGAAAGAATATCCAATAGCATTTGCATAGAGTAAAATCAACAACAAAAACATAGTGATATTAATGCTGTCAGAAGAAGACAATTTGCTAATTGTTGCCTCTTTAAAAGGAAAATAAAAGAAAAAGAGAAGGGATAATGGAATTTTATCACTAAAAAGGCATATGATTACAAGATAGAATGAGAAATTACACAATTTCTACTCCCTCCACATAATCCCTCTCCCCAACAACATAGGATATAAAATATGGGGATTAGAAAATGAGATGGTATAATAATGGTGAGATAGCCAATGGGATCATAAAACATAATTGAGATCAAACAACAGAAAAAATAAAACACTACACATCACTCAAAATAAATTTGTTCTTGACTACTCCACAAAGACCAAATTATTAGAACCATTGTTTGCAAATTATTAAGTTTCAAGAAACATAGAGTGTCAGGGAGCATGAACAGACTACTCCATGCTCTGGTATCTCCACTAGCTTCAGCTGCTTTCCTCTCTTCCTCTCTCTGTTGCTTCAAGGTCCTTGAGCTTTGGTCCATGGAAGAATTGTTCCTACAGTATGAGAGAAGTACTGTTATCATAATGCGAATAGAACACCTGAACTCTGCAGGTAATGTACGAAAATGTATATGTTTTACATACTCCCTCTTGTCTGAAGGTCTTTGCATGGCTGGCAAAACATGCAACAATCTTCCTCGAAAGATTGAATTGTCTAACTCCTCTAGTGCCCTGATAATCAAGTATCTTACTGTTATATAAGGCATTGGAAAATAAATTTATTAATACATGTCAGCTTAGGCATGCATAGCATGAAAATAGTTTAATAGGAAAAAGAACAAGTGTCTTACAATCAGCATCATATGAAGCAATACTAATCGGTAGTAGCTTGATGATGTCTATTGATGCTGTAGTTACACTTCAGTTGGCAAGGAATTATTGGATGCCAATGTACTTTTTATTGTTTGAAGAAAAAATTTTAAATTCCAAGAACCTTTTATGTCATTGCAAAAATCAGACTACATTTAAATATAGATTTTTTCCCCCTTCAACTCACAACCTAACCCTAGAATCCAGATTTCAAGATTATAAGCCTTGAAGTACAAGGCACACTATTCCTTTGATCATTAACATACTCATGAAATTCCAAAACCATGTTACCTCACTGCACCTGAACTTTAGAGGGAAGGTGTCATTAGACCCAGCCACCAAAATCATTATACAAAGGTGGATTTAGATTTTATCCATTGTCAGTGAACCATGCAATGTCACCTATTCAAAAGACCATTGAAAGCTTATTTTGCAGGTGAAATACCTAATTTACTTCAATGATATGATACTTTTTTAAATTCAAAATCTACTAAGATTGTCTGAAACATTACAGAACATCCCCCCCTTTTTCTGTTGCATATTTTTCCTTCTGTGCAGATGAAACCACAAAATTTAAGATTATGACTGTTTGAAACTCAGTGATTCCTTTCAATGTGAAAAGATTTCACTGAAAAGAAACCCTACAACTTTAGTTGCTGGGCAATAACCTTAAAGAATAAGATTTTTCACATTGATGACAGAAGTTTGAAATAAATGTGAGCCAATAAACTTTTAGGCAATCATGAGTACCTAGCTGCAAATTCTGGAAGTGTATAAAGAATATATGCTATTCCTTTGGACCGTTTTGTATCTTTATCAACAACTAGATGAACCTGTGAGACACTGCCAAACTTGCTGAAGTGTTCTTCTAGTTCCTCCTCACTGTAGCACAAAAAAATAATACAATGTATAAAACCAACTTGGAATTATATAATAGAATAAGTTACATTCACTTCCCTGAGGTTTTTAAAACTTACACTCGCAACCCAAAATCCAAAAATCCCCTTCAGGGCTTAAGAATTAAAATAAGAAACTCACCCTCACGCTAATCAAAGAACTCAAATTATTTGTTCAAGTCAATAGCATTAACGGGCTTTGGGGCATCTAAACAGGAAGCTTACGTTCGAACTTAAACAATCTATTAAGCTCCACTATTAGAGATTAAAAGGAAACTCAAATTTAGCAAAGCAAAGAACAAAAGAATTTGCTCAAATTTTAAACCAGAAGCAACCGGCAGAAGAACAACAGTGTGAGTCTCCCAAGTTAGGCTAAACAAGTACAGGACAAACTGAAAACGGTAAGGATCTTAATCGAACTTTTAAATCAGAAAACATCAGCATACTATCTTCAGCCAAACGTCTAAGCTATCCAGAAATGTCAGACCCAAATTTCAACATCAAAATCAGAATATATCCATAGCTTCATATTTTCGAAGATGATTAAAATATATATATATATATATATATATACTCCCTCCCTCCGATCCTTTTATAAAAAAATTTAGAGGGATATTTTAGGTTTTAAAATATAAAAAACATAATATATATTTTTTTAGTTTATTAAATAATAATTTTTTTATTTTTTATTTATTATTACATAAAATACATTTAATAATACATAATATTTTTTTATATAAAATAAATATGAATAAAATAAAAAAATTATTAAATTTGAATTTAATTAATAAATTAATATTAATATTAATTATTTTTTAATATTAATAAAATAATTTTTTGTTTCTAATACGGAACGGGGGAGTATATATATACCTCAGATACCCTTTTCAGCTCCTCGGTCGCGCTCGAGCGCATCCCTCTTCCTCGGAAATGATGCATTCCCTTTTGTCATCTTCTGAGGTGCCTCACGTTGCTCCATCGTCATTTCTGTTTCTCCGCCGTTTCCGTTTTTCCGGTTCTGATGAGTAATACCGTGGGGCCAACCGGGCAAGGTTTCTTTGTATAGGCTGTTATCTTTTCTTTGTTTTTTTTTACGGTGTTTTTGTTTATTTATGCTTTATTCATTTATTTCATTTGGCTGATGGTTTTTGTTTTTTCATTTTCATTTACATGTTGTCTTTTATTTTTCTGTGGGGGTGTTGGGATATTTGAGATTTGGTTAATTGAGATGAAAGCAATGGACTATTTAGGCCTCGGTTGGGTTTTTTTTTTTTCTAATTATCAGATTTTGAGTTTTTTGAGTCTTGATTATTTGGGTGGGAAAAAATGGGTTTTTTGTTTGTTTGTGCTTTTATTTTTTATTTTAAACTTTTTTATTTTGTTTATTTATGTTATTTTTATTCTCTTTTTTTAGAGCTCAAAGATACTATTGTCTGAAAAATAATTAACTATGACTGAGGGTAAATTGAAGTTAACTATGATTTTAATGACTCTTTTTTAATGACTTTAATGATTATTTCTCTTTTTTATATTTTTTTTCTTAACATATGTTTCTTCTTTATTCTATTTTTATTTAAAATTTCTTATAATATATTTTTTTTATTTTAATTATTTTTTTAGGCTTTAAAAATTAAATATGACTTAGATTAAATTAAAAGTGACTAATTATTCTTTCTTTTTATATTTTTTAGTTATTTTATTAATTTTATTTATTATTATTTATAAAAAATTCCCAAAAAAAATACAATGTTCACATTAATACAAATTTTTTTAAGGAGGAAAAAATTGTAACATTCTCCTCTAATAAGATATAAAAACAATATAATTATGTGAGATAAATTACAGGATAAGTTGTGTAAGTATATTAGGGCCCCTTTTTTAAATTATCACTATTAAAAATGAATTTTTGTCAAGTTTGAAATATATGATAATAAGTTAAAACTTTAGTAAATATAGTTATTTAATTTCAGGACATTTTTATATGATCAAATACTTATTAGTGAAAATAGAACTAATTTAACATGTTGCTAGATAAGAATTACGTGTGAAAATTTTGTTTAAGAATTTTGGGAATATATGAGTTGGATGTAATTATTTAATAGGATTGAGGGGATTTAATCATTAGTTGAAGAATGGCTATTCTCATAAAATAATATATACTAACTTAATATATAAATAAAGTAAATTAAATATAATAGTATACAAACATAATGAAATGAAGAATCTATTAACGCCATACTTCAGATTGAAGTGACGAGTATAATTCATGGCTTTCAAATTTCATCACCTTCCACGTAGAAAGTTGGAATATTATCCTTCCTTCACGTAATTACTAATTTGGTAGAAACTAATTGCTTTCTCACCATTATAAATACCCACTCCACTTCTGCACACATGATCCAGCGTAAGAGAAAGGCAAAAGGCAGGAAAGAGTGAGGCGTGAGGCAGAGCGAGGAAGAAAGCTTTTAGAGGTGGGAATGACAATTTTTATTTTTTATGAGGGTTATAATGTACCTATGGTAATTTAATTCAGGATTTAGCTTTCTTTAATATTAATATTTTAGTATTGTAATTACATCATACTAGCTGCAACAAAAACATTGAAATTTGTTTGAATGCTCAGTCAGAAAAAATCACAATTCAATCGAAAGTAACATAATTTTAATTAGAAATTCAGTCGCTTTACTCTGTTAGAGTTTGGCTAGTCGGTATTTTTTTATTGACCAAAATTCAATAGCAAAATAGTGCAATTGAGAAATAATAACACAGATTACACAGACAAAAGCTGATATATACTGATTTTTTATAGTCTTTTCAAGTAATAAAATGAATTTTTTTATTAGAAAAAATATTTTAATGTAATATACATTGATACATTTTATTTTTTATAAAAGTTGATTTAATAGAAATTAATTATTATAGAAAATTAATACAAATTACTCATAATTACGTTAATAATATTTAATATTATAAATGATAATTTGTAAAATAAATGAAAAAATAGTAGAATTTAATAATATTTAATATTAAAAATTTAAATTTAAATAAATAATAATGAATAAAATTAAAAAAAATTTAAAAAAGTTAGAATTTTCAACTAACTTGCAATTAGAAATTATTTGACAAAAAATTCTAACTACATTGCAATTGAAATTAGTTTGATTACAATCTAGTCAAACTAATTATGCTGTCAAAACATTTATTTACAATCTTAATTTTATTAATTTCAAAAATTTTGATTTATTATAATTTTTACAATTTTAAATTCAACTTTAACCCATACTTCTCTTATAATTAATAATTTTAAAATATTATAATTTAATTAATATTAATTATTTGCCTAGGTTACTAATTTGTAATTTTTAACAATTTGGAAATTTATTATATTTCATTTTATAATTATTAAAATTTTTACTTTATATTTATTTCATACAAAAAGACAACTATTTTTATTTTTATTAAGATTATTACATTGTTTCTCTTTTTTTCAAATTTTATTACTTCATTGTTTCTATTTTTTGGGTTTTTTTTAACATCATTTTTTGTGTTCTCCCAATTTTTGCTTCCTGTTGTTCCCATGTCTTTTGTTTCATCGTTTTCTTTTCTATCGCCAATTTTTCATTCTTGTTCTTCTTCATTTTTCTTTTTTCCGCTTCATCTTTTCTTAATTTGAGCTTCAAAATTTGAATCAAACAATAAGAGAAAATGCAACAAAGTATTATCCTAGTTAAAAAAAACTAAATAACATAAATTAAGAAAAAAAAAAGTCATTTTAAAAGGGAGAAGACAACGAGAGAAAAAGAAAATGATATTAATACAAAACTTGATATTTTGGATGCAATGAAACCTTTAAAATTATAAAGAACGCATATGACAAAATCTTTAAAATTATAAAAAGCGCACACAACAAAAGATGGAGAAGAGCAAATGCAAAAACTTTCAAAAATATAAAACATATATATATATATATATATATATATATAAAGAATCCACGTAGCAAAAGATACAAAAGAGCAAATAAGATCAATTGAATAGATAAAGAGAAGAAAAGAAAATGAAAATAGAGATTTTGAATAGAAAAGGAAAAAAAAAACCCATCATATGTATAGGAAAAAAAAGAGAAAAATTAGGCATAAATTTAGAAAATGACAAATTTTATAATTGGCAAGAAAAAATCCAAAAAAATTAGTAAATTACCGCTAATATTTCATATTTTACCCGTTTTCCATTTCTCAATAAAGGCTTTTTTTAGTGGCTATTTTTTAATTTCATTAAACTTTAATATGTATTATATATTAAACTTAAGATATTTTTTCATTAAACTTTTTGATAGATTATATATGACTCAATTAATACACATTTTTATTGAATTTGTTAAAAATGGTTTAAATGGCTTTTATCTATTAGAAACATTAAATTTACAAAAATGAAAATTAAGAAAATGAAAATTTACATATATAAACATTTACAATTATGTACAAAAATTAATTACATAATAAAAAAATCAAAATTTTTTTATTATCATTGTCATCCTTATTATTTATATTTTTTTTTTACAAGATATAGCAAATAATAAACTTGTATAGCTTGTTATACAAACACAAATATATTAAAATTTTCATACTTTCTAGCATGTTTAATTACAATAATTTCATAATTTTTGTGTACCTTCATCTTAGGATTGATAAAAAGATCAAACCAATTGCAATAAAATAAAATAATTTTTTTTTAGCAAGTTTTTCTAGATATTGTAATTTTATAATTTCTCTTAAGATGTCAAAATAGTCATTTTCTTCATCAACTCTTATTTCTTTTATGCAAACTCCATTATCTTTTTCCTAATGCTCCAAGTTTCAGTATGAGACTTGTATCCATTCACAAAATATATCAACCAAGCTAAGTTATTCAAATAAACATTGTTACTAAAAAATTGTTATTTAAGAATATGTTGAGGGAAAAAAGTTTGGTAATATCACAATATAAATAAAGAAGTAAATATATATAAAAAAATAATGATATCACCACATTTAAAGGACTTAAACCACCAATTGAAATTCTGCTCAATCATCGAGTTAATTTATTTGAAGCTAATATTTGGATATGTTCTTCTTAAACCTTGATCAAAAGTCTTGCAACATGATTTAAATTTTAACACATAAATAACAATTAATTTTAACATAATGATAAGTTTGTATCTTACTTAATATATGGTTTGACTTCATTGCAGTTTAACAAAACATGAAGTGAGTAGTGTTGAATTCTTTATCATTCACATAATGATTGGAGCACTTTCTAGTTGAGTGTCCAATTTTATTGAAAATTGATGACTCACTTACCTTTATTTCATCTATGCAAATGAACAAAAATGTAAAACCTCTTGTGTCAAAAAGACCTCGCAAATAGAGCTTTCTACACGAGCTTTTATTTTTAATAATCTGTTTTTATCTATTGAAAAAGCTACATGAAGAAATGATATGTAGTTCAAGAGAATGAAAAATTTATACAATATAAACTAAGTATAAATGGTTAGAATATTACCTATGTATCAATTACCTTTTGAAGGGATACATTTATTGATATTGGACTAGGCCACCAACTTTGGCCTCAAACAACAAATGGACTAATTTATGAAATCAAAGAATCCAAGTAGAAATATTCTTTGTATCTTATAGAGAATGATAAGAATATTGCATTCAAATTGTAATAAATTATCTATCACCTTTAACATCACTAAACATAGCTCTTTAAAAAATTAACTTAACTTAATTATAAGTTACTAGATTTTCTTATTAGTGCACTAAAAGTAATTAGCAGCAAATATTATTGATAATATGATAATCATGACTTTTTAAGTCTAAATAACTTTTCTTCATTTTAATCCACACATCAGGATAGATTCAAAGAGTGTCCATTGAGCATATTCAATCCTTTTTCCCACATACATATAGCCTTTTTTTGTTACAATATGAAAATGAACATAGTTTTCGGCTTAACTACTTTCCAAATGGCCAATTATTGTTGCTTTAAATCTCTCTGTTTACAATATTTCTTCAAGTTCATTCTAGGTTTTATGTTATCTTTGTTTTTCCCTTTCATGTCTATAATAGTATTAAATATATTATTAGATATATTATTTCTCTATATGCATGACATTTAAATTATACCAAACTAACATATCTTTCCAATATAAAAGCTCCCAAAATATATTTTGCTTCATTTAGTTGTGATAATCCCCACAACCTAATAATCTATCAACCATTTAATCTACTATTTTAAGAAAAGGTCTTCACATGTTGCTACAATTCTTTCTCATCTAATCTTGGAGTAATGAAATCATTTTCAACTTTATTCTTCTTGAAAGCATCTTTATTTTTTAAAAAAATATGGTTTATGAGTAGAAACTATTGATGACAATCAAATTAAGAGTTCTTTTTCCCATACTTCAAGATAACAAATTTTGAGTGATCCACACAATAAGGACAAACTAATTTTTTAACAATACTTTACAATAAGGACAAGTTAATTTTTTTATAGTACTCTAACTAACATTTTATATAATGGAAAGTCATTTATCATCCTTATTAATGCTGCTCTAATATGAAATTTTTACTTTTTTAAGTGTTTTAAGTTTATACTCCTTCCTTCCATACTTATTTTAACTCATTAATCAATGGCTGCAATAATACATCAATCTTAATCTTAGGATTTTGCTATCCAATACTGATTGCTATAAAAAATAAATAGGAAGCAATCATGCACAATTCAAGAGAGAGATTGTAAAGTGTAATTATCATTGACCAACATGAATATGATGAAACAACCTAATTGTAAGGAATGAATCCATTTGTACATAAACTTGGTCGAACATTTCGTGGCTCCATAGTAAAATCGAGATGTATCCTATCAAAATGCTTCCATGCTTCTCCATTTGACAAATGACACAGTACACATTTACATCTTTTATTATTCCAATGTCATCAAATAAGTTCAATGGAACTCATGGAAGCATAAAATCCTTACAATCTAAGGGTAATTGGTAGATAATAAATTCCTTTTACCAGAATCTCCTTAGAACTTCATCTTCAACTAGATCCACTAGTTTTATATTGAGCCATTCTACAGAATTTACATAGTATCTCATCTATTTCATCTTTGTAATATAACATAAATTCATTAATGTAAACATCAATTTTTTAAGCAAATAATTTAAGTTTTAATACTAACTTTGTTTTATACCAACTCTCAAGAGCATTATTACTAGGTGGGTAACTTTCTTTCATTAGACTTGCAAATTGATTAAAATTTTACTATGACATATTGTTGTCAGATTTAATACTTAACATTCTTACTGTAATAGATAGTTCAAACTAATTATTGTATCTTGCCCATAGTAATTGCTGATAAGCATTTAATATATCAAAATTTTGAGACTTCTAAATTTAGAGGTTTCTAAATAGGATTAATATTATCATCATAATCTATATCATTATTGCTACCAACATAAAAATAGGTCCAGCTACATCAAAAATCATTATTTCATATATTGTATTATGTTCTTCATTTACTAGTCTTGAGCTTGATGTGATTCCAATGGTTATATTGATCTAAATAGTTATATTAATTAGTTGTAATTCAATCTTACCATAACATGTCCAAGTTGAAACTTTCCTTTACAAAGATCAACCTTTATATCATCAATAGTAAGATAGATTATATTTTTATATTTAGAACATAAATATTTAATTTTTTCCTTTTTCTGAACTAGATCTTTTTTCACTAGCAAAAATAATAAACTTTTTCCACTCATTGTAAAAATTCATCATTATATCTTTTATGTCCAGGTTTCAATCTATTATACATCTACTCCAATTATCAAGAGTTTCCATTTTTTGTTACAATAAACAATTTAAATATTTGCCTACCACATTATCACATAAAAATAATCAATAAATTGTTGAGTTTCTCAGTGATTATTGAAACAATGAAAATTTAAAATTTTAATCACTAAAACCCCTTTCTAAGAATATGCATTGGAACATAAATCAAGATAAAATAAGACAATTATCTTTTGGTTGAGCTGTGATCTGAATCACGTGTGTAGATCTAGTGATCTGTGCCTCTATGGTATCCATATGGAGTGGATGAAGCTTTCTTTCACTCTGCATTTCTACTAGAAGACGCCTTTTACTATCTAGAATTATAATTTTTTGAAGTTCTAAGTGAACTAAGATTTTAAAGACACTCTCTTGAGTCTTCGTGTGTTGCCCTTGTAGTCTTATATTTATAAACTTAAGGTTTGGTACTCTCTTGATCCCACTCAAACTCCTTGCGCGTAAATTTCTACAAAACCCAATAGAGTGAAAGGAGATAGGCCTAACATAATGTAATATTATTAAATAAAATAAAATAATATTATTATTTAAAAATATAATGCGCTATAATATTATTAATATTACTCTAATATTAAATAATATATTATGCCATAATATAATCTAATTAGATTATATTGGGCTTTATTATTGTGATTTCTAGCCCAACTAAAACTCTAATAATATTATAATATTTCAGTTTCATCCCTACTCTTTGTGTGTGATCCTGGAGGTTCTTATTACGCTAGTAATGACCCATTTCTAGATCATAGACAGTGAGTGTAATACCTAGGCTTCTTAAAACTAAATTGGAATAAATGAGGTACTAAAGGAAGACCCCAGAATAAAATAAAATGAAGTTAAGTAAGGATTGAATAATAATCTAGGCATCTAAAAATGAGGTTACAAGGCTATAGATGGCTTGAAACCAGAGCCAAAATAGCTAAATAGTTGAAATTAAAAAGGTAGTAGCAAAATCATAATTTTGGATAACTTTTTAAAAACTCAAAAGAGAAAGTTTTAAATAATAAAATTGAGTTTTTCAAAGTTTTCAATGGCCCTAAAAATTATAGGAACTTTCAGAATAACTAAAACCCTTCTAACGTATGTTTTATGTCATCAATTGACCCGAACTATGACCAGATAATTCAAGATTATTCTAAATCCCATAGAATTGGAAGTAAATGTTTTTAATAAATTAAAAGATTTAAATTTTTATATGAAAAAGATTATTTTCAAAAAGAAAATAAAACGAGCCTAAACAGAAGAATAGAAATAAAAAGGCAAAATAGGAATTTTGAAAATTATTCTAAAACCCATCCTTCTTCTTTATAAGTCACACCACCTCCTCTAAGCTTCCATAACTAACTTGTTAAATGTTGAATTGGCACACATATGGTGTCCAAAAAAAGGAGGAGAGAGAAGAGAAAGAAAGCCAAAAAGGGTAAGTTTATGCGCCAAATTTCATGTTCTCCTATTTAAGAATATTGTTCTTCTCTTTTTGCTCTTTCAATGGTGGTTTTACCTTTTTGAAAGAGTGATTTTGGTGGCTAACCCCATGAGGAAAAATGAAGCTTTGGAACAACCAATCGTGCCATAAGAATTTCCATAGGAAGAGCTTCCAAACAAGGTATACTATTACATGGAAACCAAGCTTCTTCCTTGAGTTTTCTTTCCTTCTTCATTTGGACTAATTATGGAGGCCTTAAAGGAAATTAGTTCTTGGCTAAAATATGATTGAACTAAGGGTTTTAAGGCATAAGGAATTAGATTATACCATTGAAACTAATTGAAAAGCTTTAAAATTCAAGATTGGAAAATTATGGTTTTAATTACATCTAAGGAGATATGAAACTCTAGGAGCCTAGTTTAAACCATATGAAAGTATAATTAGACTAAAGAGAGGGCAAGGAATATGAATGTACATTAAAATCCAAGAAGGAAGCAACAAAACTCCATATAGCCTCCTTAAGAGTGATGATTTGGCCAAGACAAGGATGATGCACCTACAGAGTGATTTTTTGAATTCTAATGAGTTTAAAGACTTGAATATGATGAACAAATGATTATTAAAAACCATTGGATTAAATTTAGGAGCCCTAGATTGAAAGTTAAATTTTTATGGTTTAAACTAAGTTAAAGAAGTAAGATGGCTTTAGACCTATTTAATCATGTATATGATAATTCAAATGAATTTTCTCAAAGCTATAAGACTTGTAGCCAGCAAGAGTTTAGGGTTTAGAAAAGAAAAACCAAGGGTTGCCTCCTAATGGGCTTAAACTAGCCTTAAGATACATATTGGACTTTAATGGGATTAAGTGTTACTGATAAAGTTTAGAATAAATCCTAAAGGATTGATTTACCTTATAATTACCATATGTAGGCCCATCTAGTCAAACTTCCCTAAGTATAGGTATCAAGTGAAAGAAAGTTAAGAGAAAAGCTAAGACCAAATGGGTTAGTGGCAATTGAAGCTCTACAAGTTCTAAGGTAGATTCATCTCCCTTTCTTGCATGCATTTAAATATTTGAATGAGTTTAAATACTTGTGTGTGTTGTTGCTTGATGCTTCCATGAGAAATGTTTTACTATATTTTCCAAATAAATTACATGTGTCTAAAAAGTTTATGTGATGGCTCTTAACTCTCTAAGGTCTGGAATTAAGCGCAGTAGCTTTTCCTTGGCCTTGGATTGAGATTAGTTGAGTCTATCTAATTTATAATGATATCATAGCTTAAGAATGAAATTTTTTTTATGCTATATGATGTATTTGACTTACATAAAGTACATGCATAGCATATCTGCACTATATGCATCGCATTTTCTCATTGTATAAAATGTGTGCATAGATTACTTGAGATTGGCTATTGAGATTCTTCCCAAAGTCTCATCCACATGCTCCTACTAACAATTTCAAGGTCAGCAAGCAAAGGCAAGGATGTTGGAAGGGCGTAGATATGAGAATTGATGTATTAGAGATAATATGTATAGTAAACTTTGATGTATGTATTAGTATGGCACTATTTTATTATCATTAATGGCCTATGATGTAAAATGAAATATAAAATCCATGTTTATGATGGAATCACATGTATAAGTTAAAGTACTTTGTAATATGATGGTTGGTAATAAAATGTGATCATTTTGTATAGTCTTGCATATATAGCACCATGATATATGCATGTATACTTGGGTATAAAAGGGCCAAATTTTAATCTTAGCCTTTTTGCATGTAATGAAATGGTTGGAAACAACATTTAGGATGAATAAAATTTGTTTAAAGTAGAAGAAATCCAATTAGTCTATTTTAATCTGACATTTAATCTTGAAAGAGACTTAAATTACTCATACGTTAAAAGTAGCCTAAATAAACTAGTTTTGGTCTAAGATTTAGCATGCAATTAGAACTTTAATACAACTTTCTAACAAACTAAAAATTAGAATTTTTGAAACTTTGTAAAATATTTCATAAATTTTTAAAGTTTAATAGGTTTTACAAACTAGTCCCTAGTACTGTTCCTTCTGTACAACTTTGGTTTTTTATGTCTTTAAAAGCCTAAATAAACTCTATTACTCATGAAATTTTACAGGCATAAAGTTCACATTATAAGCTTTCCATACCGACTGAGTATGTATAAATCAAAACTGTATAACTAAAGTTATGCATTTTTAAAATTCAGGGTCTAGTTATGTAAGCTGATGCAGCAAATCTTAGATAGATTTTGTTCTTTGTGGCTTTTGATAGGACAAATGGATTCATTTGTTTTTAAAATTTTTATAGCATATAATTCATATCCTAAGCTTTCCGTAAATGCTTAACTTATGCAAACAGAGTTTTGTAACCAGAGATATGAATTTTTAAAATTGGTGTAAAATGATGGCATTCATGTTCATTTCGGGTTCAAAAGACTCTTAAGGTGTCCCACATGAAATTCATGATAAAATGGATCCAAATAAGTTTGATTATGGTAACTATGAACAAGGAAAAAGAAAGAAATGAAATCGGACCCCTATAGCTCCAATTGGCTTGTAAATGATTTCATCTTGAAAAGTATGGAAACGGTTGTATACTTTTTGTTTAATGCCTACAATTGATATGTATATGAGCTAAAAAGCTAGGTATGATAATGAGCAACATTTAGTAATATATCATTACCACCAAAGTAATAAGAATTTCTATGTTTTGACATATACATAATTTATTACCAATACCTTGCAATTTAGTCCTTTTTATATTGATATCCATATTGAAATCAAGGCATCTGTAGGCCCCTCGATTGAGTGAAACTAAGAAATATATAGTCATGCTCAAATGAATAAATATGTGATATTGATCATTTGGTTTGATTGGTTTACTCATTGTGAAGAAATGTAGGATGAATGTTGACGAGGATGACACATTCCATACTTCGCTTTCATTTTGAATTTCGATACAAAAGGTACTAAATCACATGGTATTGGTCATGAATTATGTATATGTCAAATCACAAAAATTCTTATTACTTAGGTGGCAGTGACATATTACTATATGTCACTCACTATCTATAATTCAAAAATGGGTCAATGTTAACGTAAAAAGAACTTATAAGGTCACACATAAAGAGTAGGGATGAAACTAAAATATTATAATATTATTAGAGTTTTAGTTAAACTAGAAATCCCAATAATAATGTTTAATATAATATAATTAGATTATATTATGGTATAATATATTATTTAATATTACTCATTAGAGTAATTTAAATAATATTATAGCGCATTATATTATTAAATAATAATATAATATAATGTTATTTAATAATATTAAATAGTGTTACATTATGTTGAGTCTCTCTTTCTTCACTCTTTATTGGGCTTGGGTTAGGGTTTGGACGTTTAAGTGAGATTAGGAGCTTAAGTGGAATTAGAAAAAGTGCCAAATTCTAAGTTTATAAATATAAGATTATATGGGTGATACATGAAGATTCAAGAGAGTATCTTTGAAATCTAAATTCACTCAGAACTTCAAAAAAAATCCTCATTCTAGATAGTGAGAGGGATCTCCTAGTAAAAACGCAAAGTGGGAGAAAGTTTCAACCCCTCCATGTGGATACCACAAAGGTGCAGATCACTAGATTTACACATGTGATTCAAATTGCAGCTTAACCAAAAGATAACTTTCTTGTCTTATCTTGATTTATGTTCCTACGCATATTTCTAAGAAGGGGTTTTAATGATCAAAATTTTAAAATTTTGCTATTCCTGTGATCAATGCAAAACCCAACAATTTATTAATTATTTTTATGTGATAATATGGTAGGAAAATATTTAAATTGTTTATTATAACAAAAAATAAAAATTCTTGATAATTGGAGTGGATGTATAATAGATTGAAACCTGGACATAAAAGATATAATGATGAATTTTTATAAGAAGTGAAAAATTTTATTTTATTTTGCTTATGAAAAAGGATCTAGTTTAGGAAATGGAAAAAATTTAATATTTATGTTGTAAATATAAAAAATATAGTCTATCTCACTATTGAGGAGATAAAGGTTGATCTTTATAAATAAGAGTTTCAACTTAGATATTGGTATTAGACATGTTCTGGTGAGATTGAATCACAACCAATTAATATAACCATTAAAATCACATCAAGCTCAGGACTAGTAAACGACGAACATAATACTATATATGAAATAATGATTTTTGATGTAGCTGGACCTATTTTTATGTTGGTAGCAAGGATGATATAGATTATGATGATAATATTAATCTTTTTCAAAAACTTTTAAATTTAAAAATCTTAAAAAATTTTGACATATTAAACGTGTATCAACAATCACTACGAGCAAGATATAATAATTAGTTTGAATTATCTATTACAATAAAAATGTTAAGTATTAAATCTGATAGCAATATGTCATAATAGAGTTTTAATCAATTTGCAAGTTTGACGAAAGAAAGTTACCCACCTAGTAATAATGTACCCAAGAGTTAGTATAAAACAAAGAAGTTAGTATTAAAACTTGAATTATTTGCTCAAAAAATTGATGTTTACATTAATGGATTTATGTTATATTTTAAAGATGAAATAGATGAGACGTTATGTAAAATTCTATGGAATGACTCAATATAAAGCTAATCGATTTGGTTGAAGATAAAGTGCAAGGAGATTCTAGTAAAAAGAATTCATTATTTACCAATTACTCTTAGATTGTAAAGATTTTATGCCTCAATGAGTTCTATTGAGTTTATGTGATGACACTAGAATAATAAAAAATGCAAATGTATACTGTGTCATTTGTCAAATGGAGAAGCATAGAAGTATTTTGACAGAGTATATCTTGATTTTCCTATGTAGCCATAAAATATTCAACTAAGTTATGTACAAATGGATTCATTCTTCACTATTAGTTTGTTTGGCCATATTCAAGTTAGTCAATGATAATTATGCTTCACAATCTCCTTTTTGAATTGTGCATGATTGCTCCCTATTTATTTTTGGCAATAATCATTCCTGAACCACAAAATTCTAAGACTAAGATTGATGTATTTTTGTAGCTATTGATTAATGAGTTAAAATTATTATAAAAGGAAGGAATATCAACTTATGACATCTAAAAAAAGTAAAATTTTCATATTAGAGCAACTTTAATATGAATAATAAATAACTTTCTAATATATAGAATATTGTCAAAGTAAAGTATTGTTAGAAAATTTGTTTGTCTTTATTCTATGGACCACTCAAAATTTTTTACCTTGAAGTATGAGGAAAAGAACTCTTAGTTCAATTGTTATTGATAGTTTCTACTCATAAACCATATTTTTTAAAAAAATAAAGATGCTTTCAAAAAAAAAAGTTGAAAAACAATTACATTCCTCCAAGATTAGATGGGGAAGAATTGTGGCAACATGTGAAGATCTTTCTCAAAATAGTAGATCAAGAAGTTGATAGATTATTAGGTTATGGGGATTATCACGACTAAACGAAGCAAAATATATTTTAGGAGCTTTTATATGGGAAAGACGTGTTAGTTTGGCATGATTTAAATGTCATGCATGTAGAGAAAAATGTGTTGATAATATATTTAATATTATTATGAATGTAAAAGGGAAAAAAAAAGATAACACAAAGCTAGAATGGACCTAAAGAAATATTGTAATTGGAGAGATTTAGAGCAAGGATAATTGGCTATTGGGAAAGTGGTTAAGCCAAAAACTATATTTACTTTCATATTCAAATAAAAAAGGCTATACGTGAGTGGGAAAAAAGATTGAATATGTTCAATGGACATTCTTTGAATTTATCTTGATGTGTGAATTAAAAGAAAGAAAAATTATTTAGACTTAAAAAATCATGATTGTCATATTATTATAGAATGTTTGCTACTGATTGCTTTTAGTGCACTACTAAGAAAATCTAAAAATCTATAATTGAGCTAAGTCAATTCTTGAAAGAGCTATGCTTAATGATGTTAAAGGTGCTAGATGATTTATTGTAGTTTGAATGCAACATTTTTATCATTCTCTGAAAGATAAAAAGAATATTTCTACTTGGATTCTTTGATTTTATGGAACATTACTAGTCCATTTATTATTTGAGACTAAAGTTGGTGGTCTAGTCCCATATTGATGGATGTATTCCTTCAAAAGATAATTGACACAAATGTAATAATCTAACCATTTGTACTTAGTTTATATTGTGTAAACATCTCATTTCTTCATGTAGGTTTTTAAATGGATTAAAATGGATTATTAAAAATAAAACTTGTGTAAAACGTTCTATCTATGAGGCCTGTTTCACATAGGAGATTTTACATTTTCATTCATTTGCATGGATGAAATAGAGGCAAGTGAATTATTTGAATGATAGAGAATTCGACACTACTCACTTCATGTTTTGTTAAACTATGATAAAGTCAAGCCATATATTGAGTAAGATACAAACTTGAATTATGTTAAAATTAATTGTTATTTGTGTGCTAAAATTTAAATCGTATTACAAGACTTTTAAACAAGGTTTGAAAGAACATATCCAAATATTAGCTTCAAATAAATTGACTCGATGATTAAGCAAAATTTCAATTGGTGGTTTAAATCCTTTCAATGTGGTGATATCATTATATATACTTCTTTATTTATATTGTAATAGTACCAAACTTCTTTTCTTAAACATATTCTTAATTAACAAATTTTTAGTAACAATATTTATTTGAATAACTTAGCTTGGCTGACATATTTTGTAAATAGATACAAGTTTCATACCAAAACTTAGAACGTTGCAAAAAAGATAATGGAGTTTGCATAAAAGGAATAGCAGATGGAGAAAATGACTATTTTGATATCCTTAAAGAAATTATACAATTACAATACCAAGAAGAACTTGCAAAAAAAAAAAAACTTATTTTATTATAATGGGTTTTATCTTTTTATCAATCCTAAGATGAAGATACACAAAAATTATGGAATTATTGTAATTAAATATGCCAGAAAGTATGAAGAATTTAATCTATTTATGTTTATATAACAAGCTGTACAAGTTCATTATTTGCCATATCTTGTAAAAAGTAGAAATAATAAGGATGTTGATGATAATGAGAAAATTTTGATTTTTGTATTATGTAATTAATTTTTGTACATAACTATAAATGTTTGTATATGTAAATTTTCATTACAATTTTCTTAATTTTAATTTCTGTAAATTCAATGTTTCTAGTAGATAAAAGTGATTTAAATCATTTTTAAAAAATGAAATAAAAATGTGTACTAATTTAGTTATATATAATCTTTCAAAAAGTTTAATGAAAAAATATATTAACTTTAATATATAATGCATATTAAAGTTAAATGAAATTATAAAATAGCAACTAAAAAAGCTTTTATTAAGACAATGCACAAAATGTGAAATGTTAGCGGTAATTTATTCAATCTTTCGGATTTCTCATGCCAATTATAAAATTTTTCATTTTGTAAATTTGTGCCTAATTTTTCTTTGTTTTCTTTTTATATATATGACATGGCTTTTTTTTCTTCTCTATTCAAAATGTCTATTTTCATTTTCTTTCATTCTCTTTATCTATTCATTTGATCTTTGCTCTTTTGCATCTTCCCCTATGTGGGTTCTTTATATTTATCTAGTTTTTATATTTTTGAAATTTTTTGCATTTGCATTTTTACATCTTTTGTTAGGTGTGTTCTTTATAATTTTAAAAGTTTTGTCATATGTATTCTTTATAATTCTAAAGTTTTCATTGCATCTAAAATGTCAAGTTTTATATTAATATCATTTTCTTCTTCTCTCTTTGTCTTCTCCCTTTTAAAATAGCTTTTTTTTTGTTATTTAGTTTTTTTTTAATAGGATAATACTTTGTTGCATTTTCTTTTATTGTTTGATTCAAATCTTGCACTTCAGATTGAGAAAAGATGAAGTAAAAGAAAATGAAGAAGAACACGATTGAAAAATTGGCAATAAAAAAGAAAATGATGAAACAAAAGACATGGGAAGAACAAGAAGCAAAAATTGGAAGAACACAAAGAATAATATTAAAAAAACCCCCAAAAAAGAAACAATGAAGTAATGAAATTTGAAAAAAAAATAGAAACAATGTAATAATCTTAATTAAAATAAAAATAATTATCTTTTTGTTTGGAATCAATATAAAGTAAAATGTTAATAATTATAAAATGGAATATAATAAATTTCCAAATTGTTAAAAGTTACAAAATAGTAAGCTAGGCAAATAATTAATATTAATTAAATTGTAATATTTTTAAAATTATTAATTATAAGAAAAATATGGGTTAAAGTTGAATTTAAAATTGCAAAAATTATAATAAATCAAAACTTTTGAAATTAATAAAATTAAAATTATAAAATAAATATTCTGATTGCATACTTAGTTTGACCAAATTGCAATCACTAATTCTAACTACAATATAGTTTGAATTTTCTGGTGGATAAATTCTAATTGCAAGTTACTTGGAAATTTGGACATTAATTTTTTTGTTTCAATTTCTTAATTTTAATTTTATTCATTATTATTTATTTAAATTATCATTTTTAATATTAAATATTATTACATTCTACTAATTTTTTATTTCTTTTACAAATTATCATTTATAATATTAAATATTATTAACATAATTATGAGTAATGTTGTATTAATTTTCTATAATAATTAATTTCTATTAAGTCCATTTTTACAAACATAAAATGTATTAATATATATTACATTAAAATATTTTTTATAATGAAAAATTTACTTTATTACTTGAAAAGACTGTCAAAAGTCAGCATATATCACCTTTTGTCTCTATAATTTGCGCTACTATTTCTCAACCGATTATCTATAGGTAATACATTATTTTGCTATTAAATTTTGGTCGGTAAAAAATACCAACTAGCCAAAATCTAACAAAGTAAAGCGACTGAAATTTTAAGTAAAATTATGTTACGTTTGATTGAATTGTGATTTTTTTTTTGACTGAACATTCAAACAAATTTCAATGTTTTTGTTGTAGCTAGTATGATGTAATTACTATACTAAAATATTAATATTAAAGAGAGCTAAATCCTGAATTAAATTACTATAGGTACTTATAACCCTCATTAGAAAAAATTGTTATTCCTACCTCTAAAAGCCTTCTTCCTCGCTCTGCCTCACGCCTCACTCTTTCCTGTCTTATGCCTTTCTCTTACGCTGGATGAAGTGTGCAGAAGTGAAGGGGGTATTTATAAGAGAGAATTATAATAAAGGAAGTAAAGATAAAGAAAATTATTTTTAAAGATTTGTTATTATTTATTTTAAAATAATTATTAATGAGTTTAACAATAAATCGTTGAATTTAGTAATAAAATTTTTTAAGAATAATTTTCTTCATCTTTTGATATTTAAATATAATTTTCCCTATTTATAATGATGAGAAAGCAATTAGTTTCAACCAAATTAGTAATTACGTGAGGGAAGGATAATATTCCAACTTTCTACGTGGAAGGTGATGAAATTTGAAAGCCATGAATTATACTCATCACTTCAATCTGAAGTATGGCGTTAATAGATTCTTCATTTCATTATGTTTGTATGCTATTATATTTATTTTACTTTATTTATATATTAAGTTAGTATATATTATTTTATGAGAATACCAATTCTTTAGTTAATGATTAAATTCCCTCAATCCTATTAAATAATTATATCCAACTCATATATTCCCAAAATTCCTAAACAAAATCTTTCACACGTAAGTCATATCTAGCATGATGTTAAATTAGTTCTATTTTCACTAATAAGTATTTGATTATATAAAAATGTCATGGAGTTAAATAACTATATTTACTAAAGTTTTAACTTATTATCACATATTTCAAACTTCACAAAAATTCATTTTTAATAGTGATAATTTAAAAAAGGGCCCCTAATATACTTACACAACCTATTTTATAATTTATCTCAAATAATTATATTGTTTCTATATCTTATTAGAGGAGAATGTTACAATTTTTTCCTCCTCAGAAAATTTGTATTAATGTGAACATTATATTTTGTTTAGGCATTTTTTACAAATAATAATAAAAAAGATTAAATTAATGAAATAACTAAAAAAATATAGAGAGAGAGAGTCATTAGTCACTTTTAATTTAGTCTAAGTCATATTTAATTTTTAAAGCCTAAATAAAAAATAGTCAAAATGAAAAAATAGAAAGAGAAATATTATAAGAAATTTTAAATAAAAATAGAATAAAGAAGACAATATGTTAAGAAAAAAATTTGTTAAAGAAAAAAACAAAACAAACAAATATAAAAAGAGAAACAACCATTAGAGTCATAGAAAAAGATTTTAAGAGTTATTAAAATCATGATTAATTTCAATTTAATCTGAGTCATAGCTAATTATTTTTTAGATAATATTATCTTTGAGCTCTAAAAAAAGAGAATAAAAATAAAATAAATAGACAAAATAAAAAAGTAAAAAAAATAAAAGCACAAACAAAAAGAAAAAAACAGAATACCCATTTTTTCCAATCCAAATAATCAAGACTCAAAAAACTCAAATTCTGATCATTAAAAAAGAAAAAAAACAACCTAGGCCTAAATAGTCCATTTCTTTCATCCCAATTAACCAAATCTCAAAAATCCCAACACGCCCAAAGAAAAATACAAGACAACAAGTAAATGAAAATAAAAAAACAAAAACCATCAGCCAAATGAAATAAATGAATAAAGCATAAATAAACAAAAACCCCAAAAACAAAAAAAAAGGATAACAGGCCATAGAAAGAAACCTTAGCCGATTGGGCCACGGTATTACTCATGAGAGCCGGAAAAACAGAAACGGCTCTGGAGAAACAGAGAAGAGGATGGAGCAGCGTGAGGCACCTCAGAAGATGACAAAAGGGAGTGCATCATTTCAGAGGAAGAGGGACGCGCTCGAGCGTGACCGAGGAGCTGAATGGGGGATCTGAGGTTTTTTTTTTTTCAAATCATCTTCGAAAATATGAAGCTATGGATATATTCTGATTTTGATGTTGAAATTTGGGTCTGACATTTCTGGATAGCTTAGACGTTTGGCTGAGGATAGTATGCTGATGTTCTCTGATTTAAAAGTTCGATTAAGATCCTTACCGTTTTCAGTTTGTCCTGTACTTGTTTAGCCTAACTTGGGAGACTCACACTGATGTCATTCTTCTGCTGGTTGCTTCTGGTTTAAAATTTGAGAAAATTCTTTTGTTCTTTGCTTTACTAAATTTGGGTTTCCTTTTAATCTCTTACAGTGGAGCTTAATAGATTGTTTAAGTTCGAACGTAAGCCTCCCGTTTAGATGCCCAAAAGCCGTTAATGCTATTGACTTGAACAAATAATTTGAGTTCTTTGATTAGGATGAAGATGAGTTTCTTATTTTAATTCTTAAGCCATGAAGGGGATTTTTGGATTTTTCGGTTACAGATACCTAAGAAGCACCGATACGGGTACCCGTATCGGGTACGACACGATACGATACGTGCAATACGACAATTTTTAAAATTTTAGGATACGGGTACGGAAAAAAAATATATATATATATATTCAATAATATAATACATTAAAAACTAATTAATCAAGCATAATTAGTGAATGAAATAATTGATCAATTAATGAGCAGAGGAATCAAAATTAGGTGAGCCCTAATTTGTTTCATCAGCTTACAAATTGCAGCCATTGTTGTTATCCTTATAATGTAAAGAGTCATTATTCCACCTCCTTTTATTGCTACGCTTAAATGGTTGAACAATGAACAGGTGAAGTCAGATATCACAAACCCAGAACATTCGAGTTTAATTTTCTACAAACAGAGGCACATATCACAGGAATGAATTGAAACACAAGTAGGAGAGACAAATTATCAGCCAAGTTACAAAATTCTAGGCTTGTTTTTCTCTGTCATTCAAATTTCTAAAAAAAAAAAATTAAAAACAAAATCCTTGCCACCGAGAAGAAGATGCACCTGCCACTGGCCAGAGAAGATGACAGAGGAACAGAAGGCGTCGTCGGAGAGGATGATGTAGCAGGGTAGGCGACACATGGTGAGACGCAGCAGCACCAGAAGCAGCGGGCGAGGAAGAAGAACTGAAGCTGAGGGAGAAGAATCGAAGCGTTTGACGGGATGGGGGTTTAAATGATGGACGAAATGAAGTCGTTTAAGGAGAAAAACGTTTCACTGCCATTTCAAGAACGTTTTGGAGCCGTTTCCTAGCCGTGTCGAAACGTTTCGGTACGTAAAGAAACGTTTCGAAACATTTCGGTACACAAAGAAACGTTTCGGATACTTTTGTACCCTTACGGTATGCGTGTCGGTATCGGATACATATCCGGTACGGGTACGGCTCCAAATTTGGAGTATCGGTGCTTCTAAGACAGATACTTTCAAACCCCTACAAAATGCTCCTTAAATATCCTAATGGATTGGGTTTGAGGTTGTAGAAGTATGGGCTTGTAGTATCTGTTCCGATAAATTGAAGTGGTCAAGATCTTGAAGGTATTACTCCGTGAATATTTATTGGATGTCAATATACCCTCCTGAATCATGGTTGCTGTGATGTTAATTGAGTGATTCTTGAACCTTAATATGGAGATTCATTACTGGGATCTATTTATTGCACTGAACTCTTCTCTGCGTTTCAACTTGGTAATATATTTGAATCCATCGATTTGTGTATCTTGCGTTAATCTGGAAATATATAGGAATGTGAGTTGAAGCCTATTGAAATTGCACACCTAGTATTGAGAAATTGTATGACGACCTGGTTAGTCTGTGTTTTGTTGTGTCTGAGAGGTGGGATTTTTCAGTTTGCTCCTGGTTCTGTGTAATAGTTTATTGCGTAATTGCTTAGCTTGCTTTGACAATAATGTATGGTAATGAGTCTTTCATTTTCACAATTTTCTGAGAATTTTAAGTTTGAAATGAGAGTGAAATGGTGGAGTCTCTTTTGATGAAAACAAATTGCTACATTCTTTATTGGGTAGAACAATTTCACACGAGTTCAGTGGCTTTTAGGACGTCTCTTTGACATGTTAATTTTTGCTTTTAAGTGTTGAGGCATTTATGTTTAATCATTTATGGAAAATAATTTATCATCATAGAAGCTAATATACCTCTTTGCTTCTATTTTGTGTGAGGCCCTGACTTGGTGAGGTAAAATGTAAATGGAGCTGTACAAAGAGATTAAAGTGATGGCGGGAAGAGATAACTCATTGGTTTTTTTTTTAAAAAAAATATTATTAATATTAATATTATTTTTATTTTTATACAAAGTGATGTAATTTGTGCTTGGAGTAATATGATTATTTGATTGGATGTACAAAAGCCCAAACAATTACAAATTATTGTATGCTATGAATACTTTTACTTTATATTTTATATTTTTAAATTTTAGAAGTTATTGTGTGAAACTCTTTGTCTCCTTAGGTATATAGAATGTTAATCAGTGAACTGCGTGTAATGATAAGTCTACAAATGCTAATGTCAGTTAGATCATATAATTACATTTTTATATATTTTTTTTCCGATTTCAACGACCCATATCTAATCAATTTTGTTCAAGGAAAAAGAAAAGAAAAAGTCTAAAAATTAAAAAGAAAATAGTTTTTTTATAAAATCAAATGAATTTCTTCTAAAATTAAAAAATATATTACAAAAAGTTTAAAAGTTATTTTTAAAAAAGGGGGTCAAGTAAATTTCCTTTTTCATAGGAGTATTTTCTCGATTCTCTTTTGAAAATTACAAAAAAAGTACTAAAATCAAGTTGGATTTTAATAACTCATATTTCTTTAAAATTTAGAAGAAATCAAAGAATAAGAAAAAGAAAGAGTTTTTTTTAATAATAAATCTTAACAGTCTTCCCTTAAAATTTAAAAAAGAAAATGATATGTCAGACTTCAAGATTTAGCTTTTTTTTAAGGGTTAAATATATTTCTTTTCCTTAAGAATTTTCTAGAAAAATTAGTATTTCACAAAATAAAAATATAAAAATCAGTTTGTTAAAAAAAATATTTTTCTTAAAAATTTTTAAAAATTAATACAATTAAAAATGATGTCTCAAGGTTTAAAATTAATCTCTTAAAAAAGAAAACTTTCAAAATTCAAAAGTTTTTAAGAGTTTTATTCCAAAAATAAAAAGAAATAAAAAAATAAATTAAGATTGCTTTTTATAAATTTAGAAACTTTCTTCAAATTTTCTTTTGAAAAAATAAAAATTTAAAAATATATACATATACACACACATAAATACATATTTCATACAAAAAAATTCCCTTCCACATGAATAAAAATGTTATTTCCAAAAAAAAAAAGGATAATGAAGAGAATAAAGAAGTAAAATTAATTTGACTTCTGTAAATTGAAACATATAAATCAATTCAAAAATTGTTTTGTTGGCAAAAACAACTTAATTCTTTTCTTTTTATCTTTTCATGAAAAATTAAAAATCACCAATCTATTGACATAGTTTTTTACGTAGTTGAACTATGTAACTTTTGATCCTGGATATGTAAATTTTAAGCTCTTATCCTATATTAAGTTTATCCTTATAAATAAATCTTTTATTTCTCTTCTATTGTATAGTGCCCAATACCATTTTCAATGAATATGTAAATCGGTTACTTCAATGATAATCACTCAGCTCATGTCCAATAACTTAAACCTCAAATATGAGCAGCTACATATGCAAAAGTTTGGTAGAAATCACCTCACTCAATTTCACACAAGCAACACAAGGAGGACTCTAAACTACTGAGATGCAAGAATAGTCTCCTTTGAAGGTGGTAGATGAGTAACTGGAATTTAGGACTCTATTAGATATTGTTGGAGCCCAAGAGTATTGATTCTTGGTAAATTGCATCAACACAAGTTTTCCTTCACTATAAAAGGGTGCTCTGATAGTTGTCAAATTATGCTTTCTTACAACATGTTTGCCATCTAGCCTATTACATTTTATGTTTCAGCAACCCAAAAGACCAAAAAAACTGATCACCAAAAGAATTTGCAACAAGAAAATATTGTCGAAGGAAATATCAAAAGAAGTTTGAAGAATTGTTTTACCAATGTTTGGAGGCTGGAGGTATCAGAAGAATATGCCATTAGCTGATTTTTTGGAGGGCTTAGAGCAAAAAAATTGAAGCTCCTGTGAGGATGCTTAATCCAAGAATAAATAATGTCATGTATTCGGTTGGATTGCAAGAAACCATGATTCATGCCATGTGTAAGAACCCTCCTTCATAGTCTAGAAAACCTCATTCCTCCCTATCTCTTACTACTTTCAGTTCAAAGCACCTAGTGGATATGCATTCTGAAATTCATTTCAATAATTTCCATCCTCTTTTACTAAATATAACCTTAGTTTGAAAGCAACACCCACACAAGGAACCAATAGGCCTATTATGAAATAGTCGTCTCAAGAGAGAAATGGCGAAAAGAGAAGAGAGGACCTATGTTAATGGTGTGTTGAAAAGTATACAATTAATCATAGGTATGCAGTCTTTGTTGTGATTTAGTGTATTTGGTTGGAAAGGAATGCTAAAATTTATAATGGTGCCTTGGTGACTTTAAATGACTTGGTAAAGGGTTGTAATGGTATCTCTTGCTTCCCTTTGATGTTTTGTTCATGATTGTTTTTAAGGAGTCTCTTTGACAATGAATAGTAATTGGAGGCTTTGTTATTTTCTCAAGTTTATGTTTTTTTCCCTTTTCCCACATCCCTTTTTTTTTCTCTTGGTTTTTATTTCAGCAGGTTGTCTTATCCTTCTCTCTTGGGAATGGGATCCTCTGCAGTGAGGATCCCATCAAGTGTCCCTACAGTGAGATTTTGTGAGATGTGATAAAAAAAATAAAAAATAAAAAGTAGAAAAACACAAAAAAAAGCTAAGAGACACTGCAGAAGCACTTCATGGTTTTCCCACTGCAGGGGATCTGATTTCTCTCTCTTGTAATTATCTTCCAATCTAATAAAGCTTCTTTTTCTATTAAAAAAAAAAAAGAACTGAGCAACCAGAGTTTGATGATCAGGGAAGTTGGTGTTGGATCAATTCCTACTCATGAGTTTCTTCTGCTAATGTTTAGTCAAAAAGAGGTAACAAACCCCTCACTTAAATTTTTATTCATTGGAAGCACTCTGTTCTCGAGGAAGCCGCATAGGAGTCTCTGTGGTAGCTATATCAGAATTTTTCATCTCTAATCCTTGAGATCAAGTATTGTTTTGGAAGGAAATAATTGATACAGGGATTTTTTTGGTAATAATAGATTGTGCGGTGATTAGTTTAGGTAGTCAGCTAAGTTACTTAGGGGGTTAGTTAGATAAGGCCTATAAAAGAGTGAATCTAGTTGTAAGTAGTCATCGACGACGAAAATAGCAGAAGTCATTTGAGAGTTGTTGCATGTGTGCTTTCGTCCATTAGTCCTTAGTTGCTTGAGAACTTCATTCACACGCATCAAGTTCATACCAAATTTTTAAAAAATAAAAAAATTGAATGCCAACTTGTTTTAATGACAGACACAGTTTACAGAACAGTATAACCAAAAAAAATTGTGATCGTAAATGCATAGCCATCTTACAGAACTCAGGAAAAGCTATCAAAACATGTTTCATGCATAAACTAATGAAGAAAGAACTAAACCATTTAATTGCAGGAAAATTAGAACTTGAAATAATAAAAAAGAGGGGAAATTTGTTGAGGAGACTAGGATGGGATACTAGAATAAAAAGTTGATGACGATGACAACTAAGACACTTTGGTTTGCTTCTCAGGAATAGAAATACATGCCCAAGAGGGTTTTAAAGGCCACAGGAACGAAAACTGAACAATTTAGGACCTGTGGTAATTAAATCTCCATCTTAAGTGGAAATAGAGGTCGCATTCTCGAAGATGATGCGAAATGTGAGAGCCACCGCCAGACGACTTTGAGGGCGCTTTCACTCCTCACTCGCTCTTTTGCCATCACTGTTTGATGGGGTCCTATAAAGTCACAAGGTCAATCGGGCCAAAAAATGTTAGGTCTTAACCTATCTGACGACCTGACTTGTGTTGGATAAACAATTTCATGTAGAAAAAAAAAATTGGATTGAGTTTTTAGTTTATTAAATTCTTTACTAAAAATATGACAAATAAAGATTGTGTATGTAATTGGATCCTCTAAGGATGCATATAGAATCTTGGTTGTTCAGATCAAATTTGGTAGATAGAATTTCATAAATTTTTCTTGGTTTTTTCAATAATATTTTAATTGATCATTTTAAAAAAATAAAAATGTTTAAAAAAACAAAACAAAAAAAGAATTGATAGTCTAAATTTGAGGATATTATGTGCATCCTGTACGCATCTAGACTGGGTTTTGTACACCTATATATTTAGGTGTTTTAATAAGTTCTTTTATATTTTAAATTTTTATTGAATAATATGATAATAAATATTTCAAAAGTTTTATCTGATTTTAATTCTTTTTAAAATAAAAAAGCTTAAATCTTGTCTTTTTACCTTATCATTTATTTAAAGACTCCTTTTCAAAATTATTAACCAAAAGCAAAATGAAACAATTTTGAAAAGTTATAAGCAAATGCAAAGAGAAACTACAATATAAAGAGGTTTGATGAATATAATTTTACATCCTTTCCTTAGGTATAAGGCAAGAGAAATTTTATAATAAAGTAACTAGTGATGTTTTTACAAACGAAATTAAATCATCTATTGGGACAACAGCTACTAAATAATGAAAGGAGACAACAGGAGGCTACGACACCTTACTATGGGATCCTACCGCAGAAGATGCGAGTCCCTTTACAAATACACAACTAAAAAGCAATAATTCATATCTTATAAAAATGAAAGAATTTCCCTAATGTATCTACAATTTAAAATTAAGATCTAAAAGTCAATCAAGACTAAAGAATGAATATGATGCTCCCATGATATACATGTTCTTCCTTCCAAGAATTGAATTTGTTTAACCTGAAAAAATCAAGATGATTAAGATTAGTATACTATTAAACTTGATAGAAGAATTAATTCATCAACGAAAAGGATGTCATACTTTGATAATCTTGCGGTAAATTAAGAAGGTTGAACATGATCTTGCTAGTTGTTGGTATTGTTATCCACAGAGATGCTTTGGAGTTTTTCTGCCAACTCTTTGACATCATCAGTAGTATTTTCTGCCATCTCTCTAACAATATTATTGGTAGGAAGCTCAAAATTAGGAGGGAGAATCCATCTTTTCCAATAATATCGTTTTCTTATTCTAAAACCCTTTACTTCCACAACAGAAGAAGTCGCAAGAGCATCTAATATAAGATGGATATTAGAAGTCAAGTTCTTGACTCTCTTAAAGTCTGCAATCACATGTATAGAAATCCATCCTTGTCTATCCATCTGCTTCCTCAAATATATATCTTTAACTAAATTCTCTCTACTGAAATAATAGTCTATCTGTTTCATAATCTTCACATACAACTTAGGATCTTCTGGTGGTGGTGGTGGTATTTGAGGCAACCCACCATCAAAATTAAAAAGTGGTGGCGGCTGAAGAAACTGATCACCAGAATAATACGGATAAAGAGGGTGAGGTGGTAGAGAAGGAACATATACGTCGGTTGCTATTTCAGGGAATCCATAATGTGGCGACGGCACAAGAAACAGATGATGATTTGTTGCAAGATTAATGGAATTTGGATCAACATTATAATAATTATAATGATGATTTGAAAATGAATGACTAGGAACATATGGTATGGTATTCATTGTATTAGCAGTAACAGGCATATTTGGAGGTAGAGATGACGATGCAGAATGCAAATGGGGTGAAGATCTGAAGATGTTGAGGAAGAATTCAGGGCAGTGGCTATATATGAAGAAGAAGAATTCACGGTTGTTATGAACTATGAAGAGGAAGAGTATGTGTAACGTGGTGACCATGAAAAGACAGTACTTCTAGTTATCTTTATATACAACTTAATGTGGAAGTAGTGTTCTAGTAGGATTCCATGTACCCTTTTCGTTTTACACCAATTTAAACCCTAGTCTTGGTAAATCTAATCGTTATATATATTTTTTTAAATTTTTGGTAAAAGATAATTATGGGGAGAGTAGTATTGTAATAGGATTGGGTTTTTGTGTTTTACTCCAATTTAAATTCTAATCTTTTTTAAATCTAATTATTATATTTTATCTTTTTTTCTTTGTTAAAGATAATTATCTTTTTTTCAATAATATAGATAATGACTATTATCTACCTATGATCGTCAAATCTAGTTCGATGATAATAACGACTTTAGTGTGCATCTCAGTTTATGTTCAGTTTTATATAGTCATCTTAACATGAGTTATATAATAATTATTTTATTGACAATGCTCTTTTTGTTGGAGTCTGAATGTTATAGATTATTATTAGTTGAAATTTGTTTAACAAAAAAAGGTTTTTTTTTTTCCTTTTCTTTGGAGGATAGAATATTTAAGTAACTTATGAGTTTAGGACCAATCTGATAAAGATAATAATTAATTTGAAAAAGTAAATCATGATTGCGTGAACGGGGATATTTCTAAATCTATAGGTCTAAAAACTTTAAAGCTTGCATAAATAAAAATTCACACTATTAAAATAACAATCTAAAAAAAATTAAAACACTTAGTACAGTAAATAAATATTAAATAATATTTATAGTTAAAATATACTTAGCATATTTTTTAATAATGAACTTATTTGGTTGCATGATAGAGAAGGGAAGATAATTTTTTTAATAATATTTATTATTATTATTATTTAATAATATTTATTCTTTTTATTTCTTTTTTTAAATAAAAGTATGAGATTTATTTTTCATTAATTTTATTTACATTCTCATTCTTTATATATATATATATATATATATATATATAATAGTTCTGTCTATGAACAAACTCTTAATGATAAGTCTTAGGGATATACCAAGTTCAAAGTTCTATGGACAAAGGATTAATTTGAATATTCTGTTATCTCCTTTTTTTTAGGTTTTTGACATATTTTAATAAAAAAAAATTTCTCTTAAAAATGTATAAATTCCATATGATAAAATTATACAAATATATATCATTAAATATTACTCAGTATGCTTGAATTCTTAAATTGATATTATTTCCAATAAAATTTATGCAAAAATTTTTTGTTACTAAAATGATTAGTTTTGCATCTTATAAATTCCAAACACAAAAAGGAGTGGAGTTTCGAAATGACTTGGACAAAAGTCTTCCTCGAATATTACGGTAAATAGAACAAAAGAAGTAATGATTTTATATTCTCAGAAATGTATTATCTATAGTTAAGATACAATTAATTATTGAATTATTATTAAATATAAAATAATATTTTACTTATTGTAATAGATTTACTATTATGATTATACTCATTAATTATATAAAAATTAAATTAATTATATTAATTTTTAATAAGTTAATAATTTAAATAATTATTTAATGAAAAAGTATTCTATATATTTAATAATTAATTGTGTTATTACTAAAGAGTAAGTATTTTTGAGAACTCATCATGCAAACAAAAGGTGAAATATAATATAAACAATTATATTATATATGTTAGATAAGCTCTCCCTTTATATGTATATTTTCTCAAAATTAGCATTGTATTAACTATTTATCTATTTAAATTTAAAATTCAAATTTTAAAAATTAAAATAAATTTTATACATCAATAATGAGTTGTGTCATACCATTAAAGATCATACATATATATAACTCATACTATATTCCTCTTTTCATAATAAATAGTCATATTTACACTTTTAATAGTAGAATTTTTTGTTATTAAAAACCTTAAATAATATATTTATGCATAATTGAGGATTTTGGTCAATTCACTTTTCAAATTCATGCCGAACCAATTTGTTATACTTAAGATATCACATAAAGAGCCCTCAAATTCACAGGTTTGGCTAAAATGCACATTTGGGCCTTTAGTCATATAATAGGGGCTAAACTTTGAAAAATTATTACTTAACTTACATAACTCTGATTAGTATAAGTTAGATGTTCTTAAAAAGCTTATAATAAAAAAATATTAGTTGTAAAAATTTTAGGTCAAAATGAGTCAATGTGATTTCTCAAAAACTACAAAATCTAAATATACATTGTATGAATAGAACCTAGATTTTTTTTTTTATAAAATAGTCAACTTCAAAAATTTATAAGATATTTTATAGAGTTTCAAAATTATATTCTTTGACTTTATGAAAAGTTTTCAATGTCATCTAATTGATTGCAAATTTTAGCCCAAAACTTATTCATTTGGTCTATCAATGACAAAAAGGCATTTTATAATTTAAATGGACCAAATTTCAATTCTAATGGGCACCAATTGAGCTTAAAATGCTATTTCTTCTTTTGAACAAGTTTCAAATAACAAATACATCACGTATGACTGGTTCAACATGTCATAATTGCTATACAACTCAAAATCACATTTTCACATTCAAAATTACATATGCATATAGTATTACATGCTACCACCCATAATTTGTTTCTACGTCATAATCTAGAACTTTAAACATTTTTGCATTATCATATATAAAAATACACAAATATATTTTCATACATTCAAGAATAAGCTTTAAAACAAATTTTATTATCAAAATAGTACTTCTTAAGTCTTTTGATCATCATTTTTGCTCTCTTGAGAGCAACCTAGCCATGGTTAGTAGAAATATTAAAAAAAATGAAATTCAAAAAATCTCAATAGTTAATTCAATATTCAAGTATACATAGACTTATTCAAGTTCAAAGAACGCAAGCATGCATGTCATATAACCATATATCATTCATATTCATATATTAAGGATCTTTTGACTCTATCAAAAGCAATCTCATGCTCTAGAAATGTTTGGTCTAATCTCACCCAACATCTAATGACTTTTAATTTAATCTCACCTTTTTTTTTTTTTTTTTTTTACAGATTTTTGACTTAGCTTCACCTACAATTGAGACTTTTGGCCTACTCTTATCCATATTTAGAGACTTTTGGCTTCACCTCATCTATTTTAAGGAACTTTTGGCATAACATCACTCATCAATAGCCAAACTAATTCTAAATGAAATTAAATGCCATGCAATTGTATATGATTATCAAGCAATTAACAATATATGTAATTTGCAACCATTACATACAAGCAATCTAAAACATTCAAGTAAACCAAGCATATATACATAAGAATGAATGAAAAGCTACCTTAACACAAAGGATTCAATGGATTCCCCTTGGCCTCTCTTTTGTTTCACGACCCTACACTGACACATGAATGGAAATTCACTTGCTTGGCGTAAACATATTAAGTGAAGCACAAAATTAACAATGGAACCATACTTATACTAACTTTATACAAGTCAATTAGGACTTTGGACATGGCTTGCTTGAATGGCATTATGAAGTAACTCGTATAAATTAATTTCTTGACTCCAAAACCTCATTCAATAGAAGTTATATGACTCTATTAAAATTTATTAGAGTCATCATAAACTTGATTTGAAGAGCTTAGTATTAAGTTGTTTCTTTAGATATAATTGAACCATAAAATTTTACCATTTCAAATACGACTTCTAAATTCAAATCAATGATTATACTAGTATTTATAATTCATATTTAGATCGCTTAAAATTTTAGAATGATTGAAAACTCTTTGTAGGTGCTAGTTCCTTCCCATGGCCCAACCTATCTCTTAATGGAGGGTCTTGCAAGTCTTATAATTTTTCTTGGGATTTTTGGCACCTATGGATATTGCTTAACTTCTTTCTAGTTGAATTATGATTTCATATGGCTTCAAATAACCTTTTATAATTCCAAACTTCCTAAAGTGCAATTAAAACTCTAATTACATTATCTTGTATCTTATAACTTTTTAATTGGTTCTCTCAATTCTATCTTAATTTCCACACTTCTAAACTTCTATTCACATCATGCTTTGGTCAAAATCAAATTCCCTTTTAGTGCTCCTCATTTTAGCCAAATATGGAGGAAGAAAAATTCCAAAAGAGAAGCATGTCTTCCATGCCATGTCATATACCATTTGAAAATGTTTTAAATGGAGATTATTATAATGCATTTGATTCCCTTTAAAGAGCCTCTTCCTTCGTGGGTTCATCCACCATCTTTTAAAAAATCAAAACTATAGAAAGAAAAAGAAAAATGAGTAGAAAAAGGTTTATATTAGTATTATAGGAAAAATTTGCATGTAAACTTACCTAGGTGAACCTTCTTCCTTCCTCATTCCTTCCTCTTTCTCACACACCTCTTGTTTCCAGTTTAGAGCAGAAGAAAGTCGATTTTAAAGGTTGAGAGGCATGGCTAAATCTATATGAAGGGAAAAGGAATGTTTTAAAACAATCATAAAAATTCTCGTTACATCTTGCAATTTTAATTCCTTTGTTTAAATTTATTTTAAATCATTTTTTAGAATCATCTTTTTTATCATAAGATTTAGGTCCCCTAGTTTAATATTTTATTTCAAATTTATGAGATTCAAAGCAATTTGAAATGATTCGATCGAACTCTGACGATTTCTATGATTTTCTGAGCCTTTGAAAACCCTAATGAGCTCAATTTTTTCATTTAAAACTTTCTCCTTTAAGTTTTCAAAATTTTACTCAAAATTTCGATTTTGCCACTGTGATTTTACTTCATTATGTTTAACAATTTTGGCTTTGATTTCAGACCATTTTTATTTTCTTAATCTCATTTCTAAATGCTTTAATTATCATTTTATCTTTAATTTGCCTTAATTTATTTTACTTTACAGTCTTCTTTCATTAATTAAGCAATTTTAATTTCAGTCCTTCTTAACTCATACTGCCCTTTTTTAAACCTGTGGCTCCATTTTATTTTTTTTCACTTTTCAAGGATTATTTTGAATAACCAATTTATAGGATATTACAAGTTGCGAGTTGGATCATTCTATCATTAGTGCACATGCAACCTAGAAGGTTTTATTTTTGTTTTTCTATGGGTTGATTTTACTTTCATTTTTGAGTTAACTTAAAAACGTTTCTAAGAAATTGAACAATTTGTTTAATGTGAAAGAAGATACAATAGCTACCCTTATATCCTTTTCATTAGAACAATACATGTGACAAATTGGAGATTTATTAGCTCATTGGATGCCCATAATAACTATTCAAAAAATAAAAATTTAAAACTCAATTAGATGTAGTTAGATTCCAAGACAATTGATTCTTGGTAAATTGCATCAATAGAAGTTTTCTTCACCAAAAAAGGTGCTCTTAGAGTTGTCAACTTATGCTTTCTTACAAGACGTGTGTCATCTAGCTTTTTACATTTTATGTTTCTTAAACCCAAAAAAAAATTGATAATCAAAAGAATTTGCAACAAGAAAATACTATTGAAGGAATATTAATAGAAGTTTAAAGAATTGTTGTACCAATGTTTGGAGGCTAGAAGTATTAGAAGAAGATGCCATTAGCTATTTTGATTGGAGGGCTTAAAGCCAAAAAACAAAAACAAAAAACAATAGAAAAATTGAAGCTTGTGTGAGGATGTTTAATCCAAGAACAATAATTAATGCTATGTATTTGGTTGGACTACAAGAAACCACCATTAATGCTAGGTGTAAGAACCCTCCTTCATATTCCAAAAAACCTCATTCCGCCCTATCTCTTACTTCATTCACTTTAAAGCCTTTGTTGGATATGTATTTTGAAATTCATTCCAATACATTTCCCTTTGAATTTCCACCTTCTTTTACTATATTAATAAATATACTTAATATTTAATAGGTCGTTCCAAAGCTCTTAAACTACTTAATAAATATTGGTGATAATTACTATATTACTATCTTTTTGTTCATTTTGACTCTTATATACATTAGCTTGTAATATACACAAAATGGTGACTCCTTTTAATTCATGAATGTTGATGCATTAGATATTAAATTTAATGAAAATTGCATCCATAGCTATTACAATATAGGTTTTCATGTTAATTTATTTGATATTAGATGGATTACCACATTGATTTATTGGTATTATGCATGGATTAAATGTATTCTCTTGTACGTTAACTAGAATACATCAACTACATTTTATATGTTACATGTAATTCAATGTATCAAGATTTTTTTCTCCATTTAAAAGATTTTATGAAAATTGAAAAAGAAAGATAAAGAAAGCTATGTGAGAAGAGAAATAATGCTTAAAAAGAAAATGTTATGAAAAGGAGAGAATCTCAAGAAATTACGAAGAATAATCCCTAAAAAAGAAAAAAGAGAAAAAAACGGTGACTTTTGATTGTTAATTTTTCATATATGAATATATTCTAAGGGATGCCTTAGCAAAAAAAATGCTCAACAATTTGATTTCATCTCATATAAATAAAGTAAAAAGATTGACAAAATATATTAATAAAAAATGATAAAAAGAGGATATTATTCAGATATTAGTATGTATGAGTTATATTCCACCATAAATATGCATGAATTATTAGATGATATTATCTTGATATAATGAGATATTGTTTATGCATAAGTAATAGAATAATATTATTATATCACAACAAGATGATATTTATGCATAAGTTATAAATAATATTTTCTTGTTTAATTACTATAAATACTTAGTACCATTATGAGATCTTTTAACCTATTGGGAATTTTAAATTCTCATATGTGTCTAGATTAGTATGACCACCCTTTCATTGAAATTTAGAGCTTCATACATGTGGATTAATGTACCATACCTCACCCTTGTACCAGTGATACACTTTCAGCTTTTAAGATGGCCGGTGGTGGACTTTTTAGGCTGAAATAAGTAGACATAAAAAGAGAGAATTTTTGTATATTTCGAAGGTTTCCTTAAAAACTATTTTAAATGTACATAAAGGAAATCTATAAACTCTTGCTAATATAATAATATATGTAAACTCTTGTTTATGTAATGAATTTTTTTGAGAATTTTTTTAACTTATTTTTGGTTTTTCTTTATGCTTTTTTTATTTTTTATTTTTAAAATCAAGTAACTAGTCTTAGTTTGAAAAGGATCCAAACTATATTTTGTAAGTAACCTTTTACAAATTTAAATCTTTTAAAATTTTTTACTATAATTTTTTTAATAAAATTGAAGAAAAATAAACAAAGAGTGTAAAACTTATACATTTTCATCTCTCTCTTTCAATGCTTAGTGTCACATCCTGTGTCTATCTCTTTTTTAACTTTAAAAAAATTTACAAGTTAAGGCTTAAATAAGAAGGCTTTGCTTTATTATGTTTTAAAGCATAGTCTTTTTTAGTTACATTGTTAGTTTTTTTTTATAACTCCTTATTCATGTGGTTAAAAAGTATTAATTATTCACTACAACAATATTAATGATTTCTAACAAAAGAATGTGTTAGACTTTGACAGAACTAATTTTTATGTGTTTTTTTACCCTTTTACATTTAAAAATTTAGTTGAAAATGGAAAAAAATGGTTAAAAAAAGCAAGGAATTGACCAAATAAGTAAAATAGCCACAAATCATCAGTTAATCACAATCAACCAAACATCTATCACTATCATCCAAAATATAATATAACATAACATAATATATATAATAAATATAAATAATAATATAATTATAATTTAAATTAAATAAATATTTAGATTATATTATTTCTAATTTATTATATCTTAATTAGTTAAAATTTAATTTTTTTTATGTTATATATATATATACATATATATAATATAACAATATATAATTAAAAACATCTAATTTAAATTGAAGAAAATTTAAAATTTAATTAAAATATAATAAATTAAAAATAATATAATCTAAATATTTTTTAATTTAAATTATAATAATATTATAAGTTATATTATTTATGTTTATTATTAAAAAAATTTATTTAAGATTTATAATAATATTACAATGATATTAATAAATGAATACTATTTAAGGTATATAAATAAATATAGATGATGTAATAAAAAATAAAAATTATTATAAAAATATATACACATTTCAAATATATTTATTTTTTCTTATTTTTTTTACTATTTAACAAAACATATTATATATGTCATTATATATATAAATAAAACATATTATTTATATATATAGCGGTATATATGTATATAGCAATAGCAACCAGGTTGCTATGGCTAAACAATATTAATATATTATATTTATTTTTTATTATATATATTATTATATATACAATAAATTTAAAATAATATAAGATAAATATTTTATAATTTAGATTATAATTATATTGCAATTTAATAAATATATATAAACAAAAATAATGTTAATAAATAAAATTTTTATTAAAAATATGGATAAGTTTAAAATATATTTATTTTTTTCCCTATTATTTGTTATTTAAAAAATGATAAAGGTATATAATAATATTATAATAATATATTTTATATAAATTATATAGTATAGTATAATATAATAAATTATGTTTTGTATAATAATAACGAGGATGCTAATTGTTGTATAGTTATTTTTTCGACCTATGCGAAGGAAGTTGTTAGAAAAATAACCATTAGATAAGATAGCTATTGCATGCATATTTCTTTTATATATATATATATATATATATTCATTTATTTATCTTCTTCTTCTTTCTTGTGACTCTATTTTTCTCTCTTCACAATTCTAGATTTTCTTGTCTGAATTTTTGATTTTATTACGTTGCTTCGAATTACACTAAAAATATTTGTTTAGGTAAGTTTTGCTGATTGTGGAGATTCTTTTTCTTAAATCTTTGATGGTAAGTATACATATTTAGTTTAATAATATATGTATGAAATATTTATTTTTCATTAATTATAAATAATTGCTTTATAGTATTAATTATTTTTTTATTTTGTGATAATATAGTAGAAAAATATGATTAGTTTAGATTTATAAATTAATATTAAAGATTATGGTGATGATAATAATTTTGGTGATGTAAGAAAAATTTATTTAATTGATAATAATTTGTAAGATAAATTATTTTAATAAAAATTGTGAAATGATATTTAAATTATTTATTATCACAAAAATTAAAATTCTTAGCAATCAAAGGTGAATGTAAAATATGTTGAATCCTAGATGCAAAGAATATATTGATAAATTTTTACAAAAAATAAAAGAATTTATTAACTTTGTTGTGAAAAATGACGAAGTATAGAAAAGGAAAAAAAAGGAAAAGTAAATGTCCCATCTATAAACATATAAATATAGCATATCTTATGATTAATGAAATAAAAATTAATCTTTATAAAAGAGAATTTCAACCTGAATATTGGTATTTAACATGTCATAGTGAGATCGAACCATCCCCAATAAATAACATTAATATTGGAACATGTTGCCTATCATGATTAATAAATGAAGACCATAATAATAGCTATGAACAAATAATCTTTGATAATGATAGTGTTAATGAAGTAAATTATAATGATAATATTAGTCATATTGAATAATCCCTAAATATAGATGCCCAAAAATTATATGATTTATTTGCTACATATTAACAATTACTATGGTCAGGATATAGTAGTTAGTCTGAGCTATCTATTACTGTAGAAATGTTAAGCATTAAAACTGATAGTAATATATTAGTATATTTTCAACTAATTTATAAATCTTATGAAAAATAATTACCCATTTAATAATATTGTACTAGATAATGGGTACTAAACTAAGAAGCTAGTATCAAAACTTAGTTTATCTATACAAAAGATTGATAATTGTATTAATAGATATACATTGTATTATAAAGATGACAAAGACATGATAATATGCAAAGTTTGTAAAGCACCTCGATTTAAAACTAGTCAACTTGGTTAAAAAAAAGTTTGAAAGAAATTCCAATAAAAAAAATTATTTATTAATTATCTCTATATTGCAAAGATTTTATGTTTCCATGAGATTTGCTGAGCTTATGCATTGGTATTAGAATAATATAAGGCGCAAAGGTGTATTGTGCCATCTATGTGATGGATAAGTGTGGAAATATTTTGATAGGATATATTCTGATTTTGCTATAAAGCTACAAAATATTCTACTAAGTTTATATATTGATGGGTTCACTTCATAGAATCAATCTACTTCACCATATTCATGTTGGCCCATGACAATTATTCCTTATAATCTTTCTCCTAAGTTATGTATGATTACTCCTTACATATTTTTAATAGCAATTATTCTTGAAGGACCATAAAATGCTAAGTTTAAGATTGATATATTCTTGCAATTATTAATTGATGAGTTGAAATTATTATAAGAAAAAAGAGTATCAACTTATAACATCCTAAATAAGAAAAATTTTCAAATGAGGATAGCATTAATATGGATGATAAATGGCTTTCAAGCATATGGGATATTATTAAAGTTGAATACAATTGGAAAATTAATTTGTTCTTATTATATGAGTAACTTAAAAGCCTTTACACTAAAATATAAAGGGAAAAACTCTTGGTTCAATTGTTATCGATAGTTTTTACTCACCCACCATATTTTTAAGAGGGATAAAAATGCTTTCAAGAAAAATTGAGTTGAAAAATGATCTCATTCCTCTAAGATTGAATGGAGAAGAATTGTGGCAATGTGTGAATATCCATCTTAACATGATAGATCAAAGGTTTTTAGATTAGCAAGTTATGGGCAATGTCATAATTGGACAAAATAAAGTATATTTTGGGAATTTTTGTATTGAAAATATTTATTGATTTGACATAATTTAGATATCATGTTCATAAAAAAAAATATTTGATAATATATTATATATCGTTATAGATGCCAAAGGGAAGACTAAAGATAACATATGTAACATCTGGCTTAAATTGAATTAGAATTAAGCAAGACAACAAAAGAAGACCTTAAAGCAAGAGGAATTAAGGATAATTAGGGGTAGAATATTAATTAGAACATCAATAAACAAAAATAGAAAGTTAGTGATGGCCCAAAATTAGAGACAAAATGACTAAACAAAGAAAACCAACATACAAGTGGTAAAACCATAATTTTGAACAAAATTTTAAAAAACTTAAAAGAAAGAGTTTTAAATACCAAAATTAAACTTATTGAAGTTTTTAGAGGTCTTAAAAATCATAAAAACAGTCATAATGGCTACAACTTTTACGGTGTATAATTTAAGACGCTAATTAACCATAACATTGATCGGACTTTTTGGGATGGTTTTAAACTTCAAGTTCTAAAGTAAATATTTTTAAAATACTAGAGAACCTAAATTTCATATGGAATTGATAGTATTAAAAAAAGATATAGAATGAGCCTAAACAAAGTAGTCAAAGTTGGCAGGATGTAAATGAAATTTTTGAAATTGTTTAAAATATCTTCCTTCTCTTTAATTAAAGCCATGCCACCTCCTTCAGCCTTATAACCAACCTGAACAACTTCATATAGACTAGAATTGGCATTAAAAAATAGGAAGAGAGAGAAGGGAAAGGGAAGCAAAAAAAGTTAAGTTTATATGCATTGTTTCATACTTTACTAGTTAGAAACTTTGCTCTCATTTTCATGCTTTTTCTAATAGTGGCATTAGCTTCTTGAAAAGATAAAATTTATGGTTGACATCATGAGAAAAGGACAAAATTTGAGGAAGCCAAAGGTGCCATAAAAAATTACAAGAAAAGAGCTTTCAAATGATATATGCATCAAACTAGAAAAACTTGTTTTCCTTTGAGTTCCATGCTAGTATAGCTTCAGCCTAGAGAGAGAAACTAGAGGGGGAGCTTTAATTTAGTTAAAACTTGATGGGATTATGGGTTTTGAAGGAAGTAGAGTAAGATTATGTAATTGAAATCAAGTAAATTCCTTAATCCATATTACAAAGAATTATATATGTTAAGTTTATATTATTACAAAGAATATGCGCTTAGAGATCATACACAAATATTTATATATTCGGTTTTGATGGTCTTGAAATTCCTTAGCTGGGCAAGTTGTAAGCTTCATTTAAAATAAATACTTGGTGTAAATAGGAACACTTGACACTTGATCCAATATGGACACTTAACCAGTGGATTGAGATTTATGAAAAGAGAATAAACAAAATCCTAAATCCATGTTGTTTTGACCATTCTACCACCTAATTGCATATATATCTAAATGTGTGTGTGTGTTCGGTCATTGTGGCGTCCAATTCATCTAGCCATGCACCATAAAGCAATATTTAAATAAATTATTTTAATGTATCTTGGAGTATTGGACACCCCACACAATCAGTGATGTGGGGTCTTCTAAAGGAAAAATAAACAAATCTTATAGTAGCATTATTTTAATCCTCCCACCATATATGTGCATACGTGTGTATTCAGTTGATTGCTATTATATCCTCCAAGCTGTGCAACTCATGGAGCATTGTCTAAATATATTGCCTTGATAAGAATTTAAGGGAAAGACACCTTGCATGGCCACTAAATAGCAAATACGAAGAAATGATTTTTAATTCAATTCCAATATCTCCATACTCAGTTAGGCGCATAAGGTGGTCACTTGCAATATTTTTTCTCATTCTTAATCACTTTGACCGAGAGTAATATTGAGAGGAGAGAAATGCTTTGAATTTCAGCCATGGAATTTTAAGAAAAAGGAGATGAGCCATGCGTACGTAAGGAGAAATTCAAGGGCTCCAAAAAGGTGAGTATAGGAAAATTTTCCTACTCCTTGCTTGTTTTTCATCCCATCCAATTGAAACTCTAAATTGTGGCACTTTATAGGTTTGGATAGTCGTGAAAAAATTGAAGGGAGATTATTAAGGAGGTGTAGAAAAAGCAACAAGCTTTGGGAGGTAAGGAATTAATCATCTCTTTCTTGAATGGTCATTAGGGCAAAAGCTAGAATATAGGAGGATTAAAATGATATGGTTGTTCTTGACTGTGGAAAATTGCATAATATGGATTCATTAAGTTGAGTTTAGAATGAAGAGTGAAAGGGTAGCATGTGCATGGGTTGCCTTGACACTAAATGAAATCATATAGATATACCCATGCTATTTGTTTCCATAAGTGGAAGAAAACACCAAGACAAAGAAAGAAATTTGTTGGTGAGTCTAATTGTCATTCAAATTATATTTAGGAACTGAACTTTAAGATTATGAATTTATTATAATTAGTTCTAATGAGATTAAATTAAAAGGGAGGAGGAAAAAATGGAGGTATGATTGATCTTAGATTAGAAATTCCAAATTTCCATTTATAAAAGGCAAATCATGATTTATGGCACTTAAAATTAGTAACTCCATTTTATTTTGAGCTTTGGCCATGGCTTATCCTTAAGGAGGGTATTGTGTGTAATTGTAGAAACAGAATTTTGACAAAGAAAGGAGAAAACTAAGACTCAAAAAAAAAAAAAAAACTAAAACCAAGAAAATGTTGAAAAGAAACACAAGAAAAAAATATTAAAAATTTTCAAAAATAATAAAAAATTAAATACACCTTAATTTATTATTAATTCTAAACAATTCTATTTTTTAAAAAATTTATGTAAAATTAATTAATTATTATTATAATAAAATATATATAAAATAAAATTTTTAGCTAGATAAAATAAAATAAAATATTATTTATTTATAAATTAAATGTAAGTATTACTTTTTAAGTTATTAATTTTAAACAAAAATTTATAAAATTATTTTTTAAATTCACAAAAAATTATTTTCTCATAACATAGTAGTTGATCACACGTCTAACTTGTCAAAAAAAATTTTAGACTATCAAGTTGTTGGAAGTGATAACACTTTTTAATTAATTTTTTATAAATTTATTAATATATATTTTATTATCATTATTTATATATAAATAACTATTAGTTAATTAATTAATTAATCAATAATTAATTAATTTAATTAAAATAATTGTTGATAATTATTATTAACGTCATTTTAAATTTTTAATCAATTTTTTATTAATATTATATTTATATTAAATAATTTTTTTAAAAAATTATATTTATTAATTTAATATTAATGTGACAGAAAATCAGAGCATACAAACTTTCTTATGAGAGAGAAAAAATTGAATTCTAATAGACCAAATTTGTAACAAAAAATTTGCCGCAATTAAAATAACAACAAATTGTGCAATAATATTTTTTTTCATTGAAAATCATTATTTTTAAACTCTTTGTTATTAAAACTTATTGTTACAAATTAAAGAATTTTTAGTAATGATTTCTGTTACTATTGCATTTGATAAACTTTTACTTTTTTATAAGAAAAAATAAAATCAAGTTTTTTAGATATACTGATTAAATTATTTTCTACAACTGGTTGGTTTAAAATGTTATCAGCATATAATTAACTTCCTTTGACTCAAAAACAGATTTTGAAAAATATTCTAAAACAATTTTAGAACTTTTCCTCTTAATGCTTTCAAAATCTCCATTTTAAAGTGTGCAGTTTCAAGAAAATTACCTTATCAATTTCATGCATTATTTGGCTGGTCAATCAAGTAAGAATTCATTTTAATTGTCCAAAAATCATATAACATACAAGAAAAGTGTGAAGCTATTAGAACAGAAATACTAAAAAAAATGCTATTTTAATAAATTAAAAATCACAAGAAATACCTTAATTTAATGAAACAAGTCGATTGTAAGATGCAAAATTGCTTCGATAACTTGTGCTTCTGAACCTCACCGGTCTGATTAACATAGCACTCAAGCATTGATAAATATATAAAAGAAATAGAAACATAAGACGTATAGCCTGATTGTTTTTTCCCCTTGCGTTTCTCATTGAGCTCATTACATATAAATATAGAATGCTAAGGAGAATAAAACAATGACACGAAATGGAACACATGGCAGCTTCTTTTTCAAAATAAATCGTGACTCACTGCCAATTTAACCAAATGTAGATAAGTAGCATAAAGCTTCTTGCGTGATTGCCACATGTTAAGCTATTGTGTCAGTTTTTAACGTAAAAGATAAAACTCTTCCCCTGCTAATGCCACATCAAAACCAAATGAGTCACCGGCATGCACAAAGTTGACGAAGCAATTGATGAGGCCAACTTTAGATATAACTACAGCCTAATTGGAGACAAAATTTCTAAAGGACCCTAAGAACCATTTGGCAAATCCTGACCTGATTATAAGTAACTCTAATTAAGATTTCGCGGCTTGTAATAGTGTTGCATATGTAAGCGGAGTTATTAATGTTCAAAATCACAGGAATGTTCCAATCTGGCAAGTTATATCACTCAATTGCACATGTAAGACTTCGAACAGTGGTTGTGGCAATTGCAATGCAAAAATACAATTAAACTGCATGCGGTGCGATTGTGAAGTCTTCTACATCACCAAGGTCATTTATTGAAAACTAATCTGTAACTTCTTCAAATGAATAAAAACGAAAAGAATATTACATTAAAACTATTTGTGTCATCAAGATCACAGCTAAAAATAATAACATATTAACATTCATTGACATCAAGCTTCTTTTGAGATAGAAGATAAAGAATGTGAAAGGCAAGGAAAAGAATGAAGTCTGATGTATATTGCAGAGCTGTGTTAATCCAAGTTACAGCCTTCATATATATAAGAGGAGAGAGAGTATCTACAAAATCTTATCTACAAGAAACAGAAAATATAATATAAACAACAATATTGATATCCTAACAACCCCGATAGTGATTGGCCTAACAACCCCGATAATGATTGGCTTCAAGTGTATCCTAACAACCTTGATAGTGATTGGCCTAACAACCCCGATAGTGATTGGTTTCAAGTGCAGATTCTTCGTCGTGGGCTGGGCCTCCTTCATGATCTCTATCATCCCCCCTCAAACGAGAGGGTACTTCCTGTAGCCCGAGTTTGTGACGAAGGTACGAGAAGTGGGAATGACTTAGTGGTTTGGTGAGACAATCGGCAGTTTGCTCGAGTGTAGGCACGTAGCGAACTGTGAGCTGTCCAGCAAGAACCTGATCACGAACAAAATGCACGTCTATCTCGATATGCTTGGTTCGAGCATGGTAGACGGGATTCTCTGCAAGAGCCTGTGCCTCCATGTTGTCACACCATATTGTAGGCGGTCTGGTTATTGGAACTTTGAGCTCAGATAGCACAGACTTGATCCATATCACTTCGGCGGCGACATTGGCTAAAGCACGATATTCTGATTCCGTGCTGGAGCGTGCCACCACATTCTGCTTCTTAGAGGCCCAAGATACGAGTGAGTCACCGAGGTACACACAATAACCCGAAACTGATTTTCTGTCTGTGGGACAAGCTGCCCAATTTGCATCCGAGTAAGCTGTGATATTCAAGTTGGTGGAACGTTTGAAGAACAGACCATACCTAGCAGTACCCTTTAAATAACGAAAAATCCTCTTTACTGCCTGCCAATGAGCAGAAGTTGGTTTGGAAAGAAATTGGCTAAGAAGGTTGACAGAGTGAGCAATGTCAGGTCTCGTGTTTGTTAAATACTGTAGTGCATCGATTGCTCTCCGAAATTTGGTTGGATCATCAAGTAAATCTCCATCATCAGCTGTTAGCAATTTTCCTGTTGCCATAGGCGTGCTGGAAGGTGCGGCATATAGCATGTTATTTTTCTTTAGTAAGTTTTCAACATATTTTGTTTGGCTTAGGTATAGACCAGAACTGTTGCGTTGAGCTTCAAAGCCAAGAAAATAGTGGAGGTCACCAAGATCCTTAAGAGAGAATGTTTTGTTTAGCCTATGAGTGAAAGCTTTCAATTTAGTAGCATCATTCCCAGTCACCAGTATATCGTCAACATATACAAGAATAATGATTACGTACTGATCTTGGTGTAAAGTAAAGAGCGAATTATCACTCCTGGCATTATGGAATCCCCAATCGAGCAAGACTTGTCTTAGTCTCTCAAACCATGCTCGTGGAGCCTGTTTAAGGCCATAAAGAGCTTTATCTAGTTTACACACATGATGTGGCTTCGTTGGGTCAATGAATCCTTCTGGCTGAGACATGTAGACATCTTCTGTGATATAGCCATTTAGAAAGGCATTGTTAATATCAATTTATTTGATTGGCCAATTAAGACTCATTGCAATGGTTAGCACAAGACGTATAGTAGTGATCTTGGCTACAGGACTAAAGGTAGCACCGAAATTGACTCCTGCATCTTGTTGGAACCCCTTAGCAACCAATCGCGCCTTATGTCGTTGAACGCTACCATCAGCATTATATTTTATCTTGAAGACCCAGCGACAGTCCACTATTTTTTGATTTCGTGGAGGAGGTACAAGCTGCCATGTTTTGTTCTTCAAGAGAGCTTCATATTCAGAGACCATTGCCGCCTTCCAAGATGGAGACTTTAAGGCTTCAGTGGTTGTTGTAGGTTCAACGTTATCACTGGACTTCTTGGATATAAAGCCCACAAATGGATACTTAGGCTTAAATATTTCTTTTTTGGCTCGTGTGATCATCTGGTGAGTAGGCTCATGGGACAAGATATCTTTTGAACCTTGTGGAATTGGTTCAAGAGAAGATGCGGTGTTGTTCGTAATATCTACTTGTGACGTGGCAATGTTTGGAGAGTGACATGGGCTGACTGTACACGTGGCTTCATCTGAGGTAGCTGCAGCTGATGTATTCTCGTCAATTGAAGCAGGTTGCATATTAATTAGGCCTTGATCGCATTCACCAGGTTCATTCACGACCTCATGTCCAGTGGGAGACTGATCATAGGAGCTCGCATCATGAAGTGAAATTGGAAGCAAATTTGGGCATGATTTGTTTGGGCTCATGAATGCAGGTTGTGCTTTACGTAAGAAACCAGATGCAAAAGGGAACTCCTTTTCATTAAATAAGACATGGCGCGAGATGATAATTTTTCCAGTTGAGGATAGACACTTGTACCCCTTGTGTTGATTACTATATCCCAGAAACACACACTTGGTTGTATGAAATTGAAGCTTGTGTTGGTTGTAAGGTCGCATGCAAGGGTAGCATGCACAGCCAAAGGTCTTAAGCTTTGCATAATTTGGATCTTTGTTGTACAATACCTGAAAAGGAGATTTGCCTGCAAGAATAGGGTAGGAAGTAAGTTAATAAGATGTACTGCAGTTTGAAAGGATTCCCACCAATACCGTAATGGCATACTAGCTTGAGCTAGTATTGTGAGACCCAACTCAACAATGTGTCTATGTTTTCTTTCTGCTCTCCCGTTTTGGGTAGATGTATAGGGACATGAAAGTCTGAGTTGAATTCCTGAATTGTTTAAGGTTTCAAAGAGACTTCTATATTCACCTCCTCCATCACTTTTCAAAATTTTAATTTTTCTCTCAAATAAATTCTCTGCCATATTCTTAAATTGAACAAATGCAGCTTTGACTTCACTTTTGTTCTTAAGTGGGTAAATCCAAGTAAAACGGCTAAAGTCATCAAGAAAATGAACATAGTATCTAAACCCATTGACAGAGAATGTAGGGGATGGTCCCCACACATCAGTATGAACAAGATCCAAAGAGTTTGTAGCATGTGAATCTGAGTTACCAAAAGGTAAATTTTTCATTTTTCCAAACTGACAAGCTTCACAAAACGGAATATCTTTGTTACTAAACTGGAAATTACAATTGCGAAGTACTTTGGACAAAATATTAAATGACGGATGCCCCAAACGTCGATGCCATGATACAAGATCTTCGTCTAAGAGTTTATTGCATTGATAAGCAGCAAAACAAACTGATGATGTCTTATTCTTTTCAGGAAAACTACTAAACTTGTAAAGTCCATCTTCAAGCGTCCCCTGTAATAAGGTTGTTCCTGTCTTCTCGTCCTTCACAAAGCAAACACGGCGTTGAAATTCTAAGAAAACATCATTATCATTTGTGAACTTCGAGACACTGAGGAGATTCCGTGTAATGTGAGGAGTATGAAGGATATTTTTTAGTATTAATTTCTTGCCATTTTCAGTTAGCAATTTACTGTGTCCAATATTATTAACTGGAATCATGTCACCATTACCAACAATAAGACCCGTTTTACCTGAATTTGGCAAAGTGCTTTCAAGTTGAGAGGAATCATTAGTTACGTGAGAGTTCGCACCACTATCAATATACCAGTTTGGATCATCAACGATGCCAGGCGTAGCTGTGAAGGCCGAATAATAGGAAGGAGCTTGCTGCTGGTGACGTCGCTGTGAATTTGGTGAGGTACCCATGTAGGATTGATCAAAACGGAAGTAGCAAGTGGCTGCGGGATGTCCGTCTTTTCTGCACAGTTGGCATGTAATTCTATTGCCACCACGCTGGGTTCTACCACGGCCTCGGTTTGGTCCTCTTCCTCTTCCTCTTCCTCTTGGATGAGGTGCTCTACTATATGACTGTCTGTTATTTCTGTAGGTGGTGATTATGTTGGCTTATGGGCCAAGGCTAAGACTAGAGAACTCATTTAGTTGTTCAAGTCTTGTCTCGTACGTTAGGAGGGCAGCCTGCAATTCTACCCAGCTCAACTCATCTTTATCAAGTAGCTGACAAACAATAGGATTGTAATCTCCATCTAATCCTGCAAGAATTTGAGAGGTTAGATCGTTATTAGAGATAGGATTTCCAGCAAGTGCTAAGTTATCAGCAATAGTCTTCATTTTAGCGAGATATTCATCCATCTTTATGGAACCCTTCCTGGTACGTTAGAGCTCGTTGCGATACAGATTGATTCGAGCTCGTGTGTGAGATGCCGTCAGTTGCTTCACTGCATTCCATAGATCAAAAGCTGTCTCGTGATTCATGAGTTGAGGAGCAACATCGGAGGACAGAGTGGTATAAAGCCATCCGAGAAGAAGTTGATCAGAAGCCATCCAATCATCATATGCTGGGTTTCGACGAGTTTCATCACCAGTGTTGATAAGTGCTGGAGGACAAGTTGTTGGACCCTGGAGAAGAAAATACAGTCGGTAGCCACGAATTATAGGTAGCACAGCAGATTGCCAGAGCAAGTAATTGTTCCTGTCCAACTTGACAGGACTGCTCGTGGAGATTAAAGATGCCGCTTTTGTGATATTGGTTTGGAGGGGTGCCGTCATGGGGCTAGATTGATTGCTGTTGTTTGACTGAGAGTTGATGGAGGAACTCATGGCTTGTGCCGTATGAAGCTCTGATACCAAGATAGAAGATAAAGAATGTGAAAGGCAAGGAAAAGAATGAAGTCTGATGTATATTGCAGAGCTGTGTTAATCCAAGTTACAGCCTTCATATATATAAGAGGAGAGAGAGTATCTACAAAATCTTATCTACAAGAAACAGAAAATATAATATAAACAACAATATTGATATCCTAACAACCCCGATAGTGATTGGCTTCAAGTGTATCCTAACAACCTCGATAGTGATTGGCCTAACAACCCCGATAGTGATTGGCTTCAAGTGCAGATTCTTCGTCGTGGGCTGGGCCTCCTTCATGATCTCTATCATTTTGAATGTAAATTATCAACATCTGTTTCAACTTTTATTTTTTTCTGCTTCTAAGGAGCTGTAAAAGTAAGCTAAATCATCTAGAGTTTCATTTAACTTATTTTTAATTATGTGGTTATTTTATTAAAATACTAGGTGGTTAAGATATATTTTTTCCATAAAAGACAAAAGCTGCTAGAGGAAAAAAAAAATGTTCATAAAGCATCATGATGTAATATTAAAAGACAATTTATCTATAATAAAATTTGTAAGAAATAAGTCTGTGAAATTTATTGTTTACTATAATTAATTGATGAAGCGATTTTAAGCTAAATGTATATTGAAAAGAAAGGCATCCTGAACTGTTCCCATGTGACTCTCTTTCGCCATAGTAAACAGTCAACACGGGGCAGCCAATATTATTTTTGGTATAATATATTAAAGAGATGATATTCCAACAGAAACTATTTAAAATTCTCATCATAACCAATCACTAATGACTTAGACCATAAGTAATATATATTAGATTAGATATCTCTCTGTATTGAGATATCATGATATACGTCTTCGAACCTTTGCCGTGATTTCAGGAAAAGTCAAACTTCGAAGTCGTGCCTGCAGGTTCAATTACTTATGCTTATTATATATAAGAAATATGATCTCATACATATATATATATATATATATATATATATATATATATATATATATATATATATATATATATATATATATATATATATATATAAAAGAGAATCCATTTTTATTATTCATTCCTGTAAAATACTACAATTAACCTGCTCATAGATTTTACTTTCTTTTTTAAAAATTTTCTCTCTGTTGTTTCTTTTTTAAAATTTTTATTATTTTTTTAAAATTTAAATCAGATGCAAAGCTATGTAATTGACTTGAGTCTCATACAATTATATGGGGCTTACATCTAGGTTTTTTCAAAAATTATATAAAAATAAAAAATAAATTGCGATAACTTCTTCTAAAATTTAGTAAACGTATATTTAATATCTCTCTTGTTTTAAAAGTTACACACAAATCCTTTCATATATATATATATATATATATATAATAAAAACTTTTGGTTTAATTTATTTTCTGTAAAAACAAATATTATCTTTTATATAACATGAAACTCTAATTTTATTTTTAATAAAATAGCAAAGATAACTAAGTTGATGTTAAAATTAAACATGAGTATGTAATTTCATTCTTAATATGACAATAAAAATAATTAAATAATTTTATTCTCGAAAGAAATATATATTATTAGAAAGTTAACTTTATTAGCAAAAATTAAATTATGTGAGAGGCAGGTATAATTTTTGAAATAAAAAGAATATTAAATTTAATTTAATTAAACATCAAGAGAGATTATAAAGAAAAAGTAATAAAAATTATTAATGATGGATAAATCCTTTTTTTTTAATATATGATAAAGGTTCTCAAATTAACTTATATGTCAATTGAGACTACGTCTATTCTCAAAAGATCTTAAAGATGCACCTCAATAGAGAACATAGCTCTTAACTATAGGCCAACTCCTTTTAGAGCAAATAATAAATGAATAAAAAGAAGTATTAAAAAATATGAAATAGATCTATTTAAACCTATTTATTTTGTTTTTATTTTCTTATATTATTTATTATTATCTTTTTAAAATGTTTACAAAAAATAAGGGCACTCATTAAAATTTTTTTTTGGGAGTCTATCAAATGATAACATGATACATATGTCTTAAATTGGAACAATTTAGACATAATGTGGTTGAGACTTTATATATATATATATATATGTACAAAATTAGTCTTTGGAATTTATTTTTGTTGAGATTTAAGCAATATCAATTGGTGTTTTTATTAAATGTCCAGCGGCGTAAAAGGAGTGACTCAGAAAAAGGTTTTCTTGATGCCTAAAAATGAATTAAAGGACCCAACAAAGCCATTGAAAGTGGGCTATAGCATATGCTAGCTTCATGGAACTTCGGTGGAATTTTGGTTGCTCACTTTGGGTAGTTTACAATTTTACTTTGGTGGGTGTTCAACCCTTTTGAGTACCAACTAGTCATTTCTTAGTTTTGTGTTAGCCAACTCACAATGAATGTACCAACTGCTACAACTTATATATGAAGGGGGCACATTCCAAAATTAGCCAATTAGTTAGGGAGCTTCAAAACTTAATTATAGTACTACTTAATCAGCTCAAGTGTTCAGTTTCATATGTGGGATTTTATAAATGATGCTGAGGTTTATTAAGGTCAATTCTTAGAGGTACTCTGAGTATGAGATAAGGAAAGATTTCCTCAAAAACATCCATAATTAATAATAATCTCTTTAGACAGTATTGATTTATATGTTAAATTACATATAGTTTATCAAACTTATAACTCATTAATTTATTGGGTGAAGTCTGAAATTGGTTTATTTGATTCACAATTTGGAAATTTTAATTAATATCAATGTTTAAATGAATAATAAACAATTAACAGTAAACTCTTTAATTTTCATATTTTAATGTTGTTTGGTAAAATAATTTTGCCGATAAGACAATATTTGATGACACTAGGATTTCATGTATAACACTCTTTCGTAGTCCAGCGGTATTCAAGTCAGTTAATGCGTACTCTAACTAATTTAGTTTTGTAGTTCACTCAGATAATTTAAGCCGAGACTAAGAACTATGCAAAAGAATTTTTTCTAGTCTAACCTAAAAATTTAGTCTACCTAAAATTCATATATATATATATATATATATATATTTGTACACTTAACCATATATTATATATACGCAAGTGAGAAAATTGTGACCTCATCATTTCTACTATTAGTGCAATGCGTTAAACAAAATGGGTGGGCTACCCTAAACTATTTCCTCACCTGCATCATCTGTACATATATTTGAGTAATATTGCACTGCACTTCCTAAAACACTTGATGATTAGCTTCCTCCGTGACTTGATATTATTGCATTAATTTAGTGGTTCCAAGGCAAAGGAGACAAAATATATGATTAAAATAACAAGTGTGTGGAAAATGCAATGTCCTAAACAAATCACAAATTGATACGCTTAGTGGATTTTTGATATACTACTGAGTAGTATAAATAACAGTTTAATAATTTGCATATGCGTGAACTCAGAAGTTTTCCTTGGAATTTCATCGATTGTTCTTCCTGTGTTCCTCTGCAATTATGGGTGTTTTCACTTCCGAATACGAGACCACTTCTGCCATTTCCCCGGCTAAGCTATTCCAAGCACTTGTTCTTGACGCAGATAATCTTATCCCCAAGGTCGTGCCTCAGGCCATTCAGAGCTCTGAAATCCTTCACGGAGATGGTGGCGTTGGAACCATCAAAAAGATTACCTTTGGCCCAGGTCTGTTTATAATCACGCTACCTAATCTTCTTTGCGTCTTGCATTTTAAGTTTAAGAGAGTACTCAGTGTTTGGCAAATTAACACATAAAGTATAAAATAACAAGGATCATACCAATTACAAGTTTTTGAAGATACACATGGGCCTTTCTAAAAATGTAGTAAAACAGTAAAGATCAAATGAGTATTTGACACATGTATAACCTGTTTGCTACATTAGCACTTGGTAATGGTGTAGCGATAAATCACTGGTGTGGGGGAGTCAATTAAAAAATAAAAAATATATAAAGGTCATTAAGAATTTTTAAAATATATAAGAAGCTATTTAAAAGTTTGATAAAACGATAAGAAAAGATCAATTACACCTTTTGAGAAATGGATGTTTGTTAAAAAAAAATTACAGTCACAGCCCAATAAACTTTCAATTTTCAACTTGGGAATCGGAAAATGTGTATGTTTGGAAATTGCAGGAAGCCCATACAAGAATGTGACGCACAAGGTTGAGGCCCTGGACAAGGAAAACTTGGTATACAGCTACAGTGTGATCGAGGGAGATGCCTTATCAGACAAGTATGAGAAAATCACGTACGAGACTAAGTTAGAGGCATCTGATAATGGAGGATCTGTCATAAAAGGTTCAAGTAAGTACGTCACAAAAGGTGACATTCAGATCAATCAAGAAGATGTGAAAGCTAACAAAGACAAGGCTTCGTGGCTGCTCAAGGCTGTGGAAAGCTACCTATTGGCAAATCCTGATGTCTACAACTAGAGCAAACAATCGTCATCCTATTTCATTACTTCTCATTTATTTCTAAGTTCGTTTTCTGGTTGTGTTATTTGTGAATTGAGATCCCAGATGCTGGCCTTTTTTTCCTATTTGTTTTTGCTTTTGTTTTGGGCCTCCATGGCTGAATAATATATACACAATGTTCTGTTGTTGTGTGCTCATTGGAATTTCCCCGTTCTAATTTACGTTTTCAGAAATTGTTTAACTGAGTTGGGATTAATTTTTAAACTAGTTTATCATTTAATTAAATAAAACTATATATATATATATATATATATTCAAAATTTTTCTTTACGATAGGGGATTTTAACGATTAGTTGATGATACGTTTTATTTGTTTTTTATATGTCCTTATGCAAAAATTTTGGAGTTGAAAAGTTGTGAAAGATAGAAAGATTGCTAAATAAATTAAATTTATTATTTGACTGCTGGTTATGTTTAAGATTGCCATAGGATTGTCTTACAGTAGAAGGTAATTTAATTCTATTAAAAAATAATAACATGATCAAATTTAATTAATTATATAATAATTTAATTTATATGCGATTTTTTTATTTTTTCGAACACATAATCAATAACACATTTTAATTAAAATGATATAGGACTTGGTGATGAGAAGTTGTGAAAGACAGAAAGATTGCTAAATAAATTAAATTTATTACTTGACAGTTGGTTATGTTTAAGATTGTCATAGGATTATCTTACAGTAGAAGGTAATTTAATTCTATTAAAATAATAATAACATGATCAATTTAATTAATTATATAATAATTTAGTTTATATGAGATCTTTTTTATTTTTTCGAACACACAATCATTAACACATTTTAATCAAAATGATATAGGACTTGGTGACGAAAAGTTGTGAAAGACAGCAAGATTGCTAAATAAATTAAATTTATTACTTGACAGTTGGTTATGTTTAAGATTGTCATAGGATTATCTTACAGTAGAAGGTAATTTAATTCTATTAAAAAATAATAACATGATCAAATTTAATTAATTATATAATAATTTAATTCATATGCGATCTTTTTTATTTTTTCGAACACATAATCAATAACATTTTAATTAAAATGATATAGGACTTGGTGATGAACGGCCAAATATAATAGTTATATTGGAGATACATTGCATGAATATGTAGTTACCGTGTATAATTTTCATATACTCACTTGACAGCAATTGAAATTCTAATTAACATGAAATATTTTGCGTGTGAACTTTGAAAAGTGATATTTTAAACCTTTTTTATTTTTGAAAAAAAAAAATATTTTAGTGCCGATCTTTGACGAGTAAAAGACATATTTTTGCCTACGACGTTAAGAAAGAAACTGACTGAATTATTATTAATATTAAGAATAAATTATATAGATGTCCTTTAAATTTTATTTTAATTCTACAAATCTTTCTTCTATTTTTAAAATATACACAAGTCTCCCTTAAAATAAAAAATTATTTTACATTTTAGTTTATTTTTAAATTTATTAACTAAAATACCCTCTATTTAAAATTTTTTTGGTTAAAAAAAAGTATTTAAGTTAATGAAGGATATTTTAGTAAAAAGATTTAAAATTAGATTAAAATGTAAAGTAACATTCTGTTTCATGAGAAGTTTGTGTATATTTAAAAAATAGAAGGGAATTGTATATAATTTTAGCAAAATTTTTGAAAGTTGTGTAATTTTCTCTAATGTAAAAAGGTTAATAATTTTATAGTAAATTACACTAATTTTCCTTTAAAGCTTGAATTAAATTATACATGATACTCCACTTATTTAAAGAATTATGCTTAACTCTTTTAATATTTGATATATATTTTAAAAAGAAAAAATTTATATGCAATTCCTTATTTCTCTGTTATCAAATTCTTTAATTAAAATAAGAAAAATGTATAATTTTTTAATAATAACATGGTAAGTATATAATTTTTGCAAATAAGTATATGATTTCTCAATTAAATTATATATTGTTATACTTTAATTGAAAAATGATGTACTTGTTATATTTTGATTAGAGAATTTAATGGTAAAAAATTTAAAAACTACATCGAAATCTAATCAATTACAAAATCTTTTTTTTTAATTTATTTTGTAAAATAAAGTTAACTTTCTAGACTACATAAAATTGTAATTATGTTATGAATATAACAATAAAGGCAGCTATTTTGATATTAATTCCAACATAAAACTATGATTTTGTTCTTAATTAATGACGTAAAAGTAATTTTGTTTTAGAAAAAATACTTATTATATAAAAAGTTAACTTTATTTATAGAAAATAAATTTAAGAGGAATTAGGTGTAATTTTTGAATTTAGCTAAACTTTAAGAGAAATTAATATAATATACTCTAAATTTTATAAAAAAATATAAAAATGCTTGTGTCTGAAAAAATAATTGGTAAATTATACATATAAAAATTAACAGAACAATACTTATAAGTGACTATAATTGTTAAAACTTACTCGGCAACAGGATATACACTGACCTTTCTTATAAGTACATTAGCTACTGCAATAGTTATTTTAATTAGTAATTAATGTGTCATAGTTGAGAGCCCATCAACTTGCTTGCGTTGTTGAAAAATATTAAAAAAAGTAACAAACCCAAAGGTTATTGGGAAAACTACAATCTGCACCATTTGACTAGTTGACTAACACCACACTAACGGCTCTAACAGAATATGCCTTTTTAACTTATAATTAAATACACAAATAAGCTAACGCATATTTTTATCTCATCAATAAATTATGTAGTCAACCGCTAAATATGATGAAAAGGATCCCTTAGTTGACAATACGAAATTTTTTTTCCCTTACACTAATGGTGATCATGTTGTGAAATTTTTATCTATTCATAAAATTATTTTTTAATAATTAATTTTAACAAAAACTAAATTTAAAATAATAATATTTAAACGTGTTCATAATTTTTTAATTTTGAATGATATTATTTTTTATTATGTTCTATACAAAATTTAATTCCAAAAAATAAGATTTGTTATCATAATTTATATTGGTTTATAACACCCAAAAAAAAAAAATGCATCGCTACATCTACGTACTAACCAAGTTATAACAATTGAATTGTTGGTGTGGACCTTTTTAGGTTTGATAATTTTTTTCCATAAAATCCGTTTTATTAGACAAGTGGCTCTGCATAAAATTATATACACGTGGACTTTGATTTCCCAAGATAGTGGAGACAAATTATTTTTTTAAAAAAATTATATATAATTCTTTATATTTTTATTATCAAACATTTTTATTAAAATATGATAATTATATAATTTTTTAATTAAAACATAAAAAATATATAAGTTTTTACATATAATTATATAGGTTTCTAATTATAATATATTTATTATATTTTAAATAAAAAATTTAATAATAAAGATATAAAAACTTATATATATATATATATATATTTGAAATCGTAATTCATGTGAATTCATATTTATTTTAATAAGCTGCGGATGGCGTGCCATTTAGTTAACTTAATCTACTATCGGATGGTATAAAAATTTAAATTCAAACTACGTCGCTATCAACATGAGATAATTACATTTGAATGATGAAAGGACAATTAAATTTCGTTATATATATATATATATATATATTAAATAAATAAATAAATACATTGAAAAGCAGAGCGATGTGAAACCTATGAGAGAGAAATGGATAGGCCCTTGAGTTCTCAGTCTTGCGTTCTGAATAGTCAAGAGTTTGGAATATGGCAAAAACATCCGTTGTTATTATTATTATTATTATAAAAAATAAATTTTTTTCTTCTTCTTCTCTTTCTCCCCATCTTCCTTGTCGTCAATATTATTATTATTATTATTATTAATTGATATGTATTAAAATAAATATCAATATTTCTTTTGATTATTTAAAAGTATTTTAAAGAGAAAATAATTTTTTACTATTTCTCACACATATCTTGATTTTTTAAAAAATATACATTATATTTTTTTAAAAAAATAAACTAAAAATTTCAAGTGCATATTTATTCATGAAGTGTATTGATCAATATATTCTGCAACCATTTTTTTTTTTTTAGGTTCTTTGTGTTTAATAAACAAATACATAATATGTAATTAGAAAAAGATATTAAAAAACAAATAAGGAGTTGATTAAAGAGAGAGAAAGTCAACCTCATACAACCTCACTTTTTTGTGTTATTTTCTCCTTTTTACTATTTATGATGCAGTATTGTAGAAGATCTAGAAGCTTCTCTTATCTTTGAAATGTATAGTCTAATAAATAGTTAGGGGTAAATAAACCTTAAGTCAAGCATTGGGTTAACCTGATACTTGATCTCCAGGGTTATATTCGACTTTAAATTTGAAGTCCGGTACTTAGGTTTAGTATCGCAAGATGGTCAGAGTTAGATTTTTTATTTTAGCTTTTTTGAATTTTTTATTAAAATTATAAAATGACTTTTAAAGAATTTTGTATAAATTCTTATAAAATTATATCTTTTAAACAAAATTAAGATTTTCATATAATTTTTTATAAAAAATATTTTTTAAATTAATATCATGGAGTCGGATTGGGACCAATTTGATCAATAGAGTTGACCTAGTCTTGGGTCACAACCTTATTGTAAGAGAACTTTTTATGCCTCACCTAATGTGATGGAGACGAAGCTAACTAAATTGGACTAGGTCATGTACACCCTGAAATAGCTTCATCCATCGTGAAGAGGCGGTTTTATAAATACTACATTGAGACATCCTAAGATTTGTATGATCTTTAGGATTAATTTCTATACTTCGCTGTCAATTAGCAGATTACCAAGTTGAAAAAAGAAAAAAAACATGTCACGTCCACTTTGATATACTAATCTCTCTACCCTTGTTTATTGCTTAGGAGGTATTTATTTTTCTTTTTTTATTTTTGATCAAGGAATATTTTCTTTTAAAATGATATGTACTTTTCAGTATATAATCTCAAATATAAAGAGATTCAAATTCGAAATTGATTTGACATATGATATATTACTTTCCATCGGTTTTTTTTAAATTAGATTTGGTTTAAAATATAAAAAATAAACTATTAATATCTGATATATTAATTATAATATTTCAATTGTATCCTTTATTAAATAAGTCTTTTGAATTATAAGTAATAACTGTAATTAATTTTTAAAAAAATATACACATTAAATAAGAATATTTTTAAAAAATAATTTTTATTTGGGATAAAATTAAAAATATTAATTATTTTTAATTAATTTTATTAATTCTCTTAAATTAGTTATTTTTTTTATATATGATATTAGAAGTAGTGTATATATATAATTTTGCATATTTTGGTGGAAAAAATTAAAAATAACCATATTTATTTATATAAACGTAATAAATTATAGCATTTATATCGCATATATCATTTGTTTTATCGCATATATCGTTTGTTTTTACAATTTTTTTTTAAATAGCAGCATACTCTTTGGTGCATATTGTTTTAAATTTCATATGAACAAGCTATGAGCATAGAATTATTATCAAAGTAAAAAAAAAAAAAAAAAAGCTAAAAGAGCACATGGACAAAATTCCGTCGACCAAATTAACTAGTGCATAATATTATAGCGCCACCTGGAACGCAACTATAGATATTCCAAGTTAACTTTTTATCACATCTTTGTGTCTTGTCTGGTTTAATTGTCAAGTCTGATAAAATTATTGAAGACTTTATTGCAACCTCGTCTAGATACACACCGCCTAGAAGAAAGGCGGCTTATTTATTTATTTTTTTTTTTTTCTCAAGTAATGTTTTTAAAATTTAACCAGCTATTAAATTGATGAAAATATTAATTTATAATTTATTAATTTAACAGTAATTTAATCATAATTAAATCAGTAATAATTAATTATATTTTTTTAAAATTTTATATATTAAATATTTAATGTACAAAATAAATTTTAATAAATTTTAAATATTTAATTATTAATTTAATATTTCTTAAGATATTATAAAAATTATTTTTAAATTTTTAAATTATATTAAGACTCTATTTATTATTAAAAGATAAAAAAATAAAAATTAAATAGTAATTTTGATTAAATACATTTATATTTGAAAGAAATATTATTAAAAAATTAAATATAAACATAACAAAAATCAAGTATAAAAAATAACAAAGTATAGATATTTTACTTTTTTTTATATTCTCTATTTTTTAATATATATATATATATATATATTTCAACTCCCTCATTTTTTATTGTCTTTTATTTTTTATTTGTTAAATTTATTTGAAATAAATTATTTTGTTATAAAAAAATAGGTATAAATCAATTTAAATCGATTTTGACCAATTCGATTTTGGCCGATTTTGATCGATTATTGATCAGTTTAACTAGTTCTTGACTAATTTTTTAACTAATTAATTTTTTGACCCAATCAAACCCGATTAAAAATTGATTCTTGATCGAACTGGCGGATCCGGTCTGATTTTTAAATCACTAAGTCTCAAATGTATTTTAAATCAACCACCTTTGACTAATTCTTAAAGTTGCTGCATACCTGTTCGCCTCTGTCCAAGTCCTTTCTATTTATTTATTTTTATTATTATTAAATATCTAACTAAGTGCCCAGAAACAAATAATAGTAATAAACGATAGATTAATCCAATAAAAAAAAAAGGTAGTAACAACCAGTGAACTTCGTCTCACTTATTGAGTAGAGGAAACACCTTGGCCTGCAGAGTCTATAAATAGTAGCTTCCAGTCTGCTCAGAGGCCATACAGCAAACAACATTTTCTTCTTCTCTTGCTTGCATTTTTGCTGCTTATGTGCGTTCGGGTTTTATATTGATCGTCGGTGATGGGTGTTTTCACTTACGAGAACGAGAACACATCCACTGTGGCCCATGCTAGGATTTACAAAGCTTTTGTAAAAGATTCAGACACCCTCATTCCCAAGGCTGTGGAGCCCATTCAGAGTGTTGAGATTGTTGAGGGAAACGGAGGCCCTGGAACTGTCGAGAAGCTCACTTTTGTTGAAGGTCAGTTTTACATATATATGCTCCTCTGTCTATGCATAAAAACATTTTAAAGTATCTTATTCAAATTCTCTGTGAAGTCCCACATCGGGTAGGAGGTCTGGGGCTATAGTGCATATAAGCGGGGGAGAAGTTCCTCCCACCGAGCGCGCTTTTGGGGGCAACCCCAAGGGACAAAAAGCCCGTTGAACTGTGAAGGAGGCGAAGCCAGAAGCGGGAAGGCTGGGTAACAATACTCGGTGGAGCTGCTGTATGTCACAAATGGTATCAGAGCATAAGTTCCTGTGTCCTGTGAAATAAGTGCTCCCTAATGACGCCTTAGTTATCTTTATGAACCCGGGCATAATTATAACTAAGATATCATTAGAGACCTTATCGGGTGTTAAGGGTTCCTTCTTTGTGTGTAAGACTTAAGGAGGCATGGGTTTTGTGAATTTGCATGTCTATGAATGATTGGTTTCCTTTGTTTTGTTCTAAACCTGTGCTTTGGTTTTTATAGAACAATGATGCCGGCTGGATCTAGCGCAACTGTAGGGGCAGTTGCAGAAGAGAATGTAGATGAGCCTTCTGTTGAGGCTCCTGCCCCACCGATGGCCCCAGTACCTAGGGATCGTGGTAGAGGAGCCGGTAGAGGTAGAGGTCGAGGTAGACGTGGAGGGCGTAGTGGGCAAGGCAGGGCCGCCCCGCCCCTTGTAGAGAATGTAACAGGAGAAGGAATTATGCCTCCTCAATGGCAATCAGGATCTTTGGATGCTTTGGTGGCTAGGTTACAAGGGACTGTGGAGGCACTAGCAAATGTAGTGCAAGCACAGGGGGATAGAATTGAGCAACTAGTAAGTGTTGTAACTCCACAATCTCAAGCACAACCTCAGCCTGCTCCAGTGATGCAGCCAGTACAGAATGAACGAAGGAATGCTGATGATTTGATATCAAGATTCTTGAAGTTGAAATCGCCAACATTTTCTGGGTCTGATAGCAGAGAAGATCCCCAGCTTTTCATGGATGGTGTTGAGAAGGCGTGCCGAGCTCTTAAATGCTCGGGTGAAGAAAGAATAGAACTAGCCACTTATCAAATGCAGGATGTGGCCTATACCTGGCATGAGACCGTGTTCCAAGGAAGACCTGCAGGATTACCTCCGATGACTTGGGAGGAATTTAAGGAAGCTTTTATGGCCAGATTTCTACCCAAGAGCACCAGAGATGCAAGACGCCAAGAGTTTGAGGTGTTGAGGCAGGTTCCTGGCATGAGTGTCTCTGAATATGACATCCGTTATACACAACTCTCACGTTATGCACCTCATTTGGTCTCTACAGAGAGAGATCGGATTGAGAGATTTGTGGACGGATTGTTACGCCCGCTGTATAATGCAGTAGCAGCTCAGGTTGAACACTTTTCCTCCTATGCGGCGGCAGTTGATTGTGCAAGGAAGATTGAGTTGCGAGGAATGGAAGATAATGCCCTCTTTTCAAAGAAGAGGAAGAGGTTTGAGGGTAAGCACCAGGGTGTGGGGTACTTGACGGGTGGGTCAAGACTCCAAGATCACAGCCAGACATTATCTCTAGTCTCAAGGAAACCTACACAGTCTTTTGGTATTGCAGTTAGTCAGCGGACAGATCAGAGTGCTGCTGGACGTCAGGCCCAGCATGGTCCAGTCCAAATGGAGCGTAGTAATAATCGTTGCCTTACTTGTGGGAAACTCCACTCTGGGCCATGTTATAAGGCAACAGGTGCATGTTATCTTTGTGGGCAAGTGGGACATTTGAAGAAGAATTGCCCGCTCCAGCAACATGGGTTTAGTCATGGATCAGTTTTATCATCTCACCAGACGGCTCCTATAGCAGTTACACCGATTCAATCAATTCCCACCCAACCGACCAGAAGTGGTGTTGGGAGAGGTGCAGGAAACAGGGGATCCGCCTCTGCAGGGAGAGGACAGGCTCGAGTATTTGCCTTGACGAGACAGGATGCGCAGGCCTCCAATGTAGTAGTGACAGGTACTCTCCAAGTTTGTTCTTACGATGCTCGTATATTATTTGATCTTGGTTCCACTCATTCGTATATATCTCCCTACTTTGCGAAGCGGATTGGTAGAGATCTAATCAGATTAGATGATCCTTTTATGGTTGTGACTCCGATCGGTGAATCGTTGTCAGTGAACCATATATGCCGGTCTTGTGAGGTCCTTACTGAGGATAGGGAAACCTTAGCAGACTTGGCAATACTAGATATGAGCGATTTTGATGTAATTTTGGGTATGGATTGGTTAGCTTCTTGTCACGCCACAGTAGATTGTTATTTAAAGGTGGTAAGATTTCATATTCCAGGCGAGACGCCCTTTTTGATACAGGGTGATTGTAATGAAGTGCTAATTAATCTTATCTCCTTGCTGAAAGCACAGAGGTTGCTAAGAAGAGGGTGCTAAGGATATTTGGCTGTCATTAAGAATGTTGATGCACAGACGGTAGACCTACAGCAAGTCCCTGTAGTTATGGAGTTTGAGGATGTGTTCCCAGAAGAGTTACCTGGATTGCCACTGGATAGAGAGATTGAATTTCATATTGAGGTAGTTGCGGGCACGCAACCAATTTCTATACCCCCTTATCGCATGGCACCGTTGGAGTTGAAGGAGTTAAAGGTGCAGCTGCAGGACTTGTTGGATAAGGGTTTTATCCACCCAAGTGTCTCTCCGTGGGGTGCTCCGGTACTTTTTGTGAAGAAAAAGGATGGGTCTTTTTGATTGTATATTGATTACAGGCAACTCAATAAAGTAACAATACGTAATAAGTATCCATTACCCCGTATTGACGATCTTTTTGATCAGTTACAAGATGCGCAGTATTTTTCCAAGATAGATTTGCGTTCCGGGTACCACCAATTGAAGATAAGGAAGGAAGATATCCCTAAGACGGCTTTTAGAACCCGCTATGGTCATTATGAGTTCCTAGTAATGTCCTTCGGGTTAACTAATGTACCGGCAGCATTCATGGATTTGATGAATCGGATATTTAGGCCATTTCTAGACAGATTTGTCATAATATTCATTGATGACATTCTGGTTTATTTAAAAAGCCAGGTGGAGCATGAACAGCATTTACGCTTAGTGTTGCAGCGATTAAGAGAAGAGCAATTATATGCAAAGTTCTCTAAGTGTGAATTCTGGCTAGACCAGGTGGCATTTTTGGGCCATGTTGTTTTGAAGGATGGTATCCAAATGGATCCAAGCAAGGTGGAAGCCGTCCAGAAGTGGCCTAAACCTACTACAGTCACGGAGATTCGCAGCTTTTTGGGCTTGGTTGGGTACTATCGCCACTTCATAAAGGATTTCTCAAAAATAGCTGCCCCTTTGACTAGATTGACGCAAAAGCAGGTTAAATTTCAGTGGTTGGATGATTGTGAAGGAAGCTTTCAGAAACTGAAGAAGTGTTTGACTTCAGCCCCTGTCCTAACGTTACCATCTGGGATAGTAGGCTATGCAGTGTATTGCGATGCCTCAAGAGTAGGGCTGGGATGTGTTCTTATGCAGCATGGACGTGTGATAGCCTATGCCTCTAGGCAACTCAAAAGACATGAGCAGAATTACCCTACTCATGATCTAGAAATGGCTGCCGTGGTATTTGCCCTTAAACTTTGGCGGCATTACCTTTATGGCGAGACCTGCGAGATCTATACCGATCATAAAAGTCTTAAATATATCTTTCAGCAAAAAGATCTCAACCTTAGACAACGCAGGTGGATGGAGTTACTCAAGGATTATGATTGTAATATTCTTTATCATCCTGGGAAGGCCAATGTAGTAGCAGATGCCTTGAGTAGGAAGTCAATGGGCAGTTTGGCTCATATTGCGGAAGATAGAAGGCCGTTAGTGGAAGAAGTTCATAACTTGGAGAAAGGAGGAACGAAGCTTGAAATTTCTCAATCCACAGCATTCTTGGCTCACATGCAAGCTTGTTCAACCCTCATAAAAAGGGTAAAGGCGGCTCAGAAGCTTGATCTCAAGTTGAGCGAGAGGATTGAAGGAGTAAGGAGTGAGAAAGATAGTGTATTCATTGTTGACTCGGAAGGAGTACTTAGAGTTGGAGACCGGTTGTGTGTGCCTAGCGTGGGGGACAAAGAGAGAGATTTTAGAGGAGGCTCATCATTCAGCATATACCATTCATCCGGGATCAACAAAAATGTACCAGGACTTGAAGCAATCCTATTGGTGGGATGGTATGAAGGGTGATGTAGTCGACTTTGTTTCTCGTTGCCTAGTGTGCCAACAGGTGAAGGCTGAACATAAAAAACCAGCAGGGTTACATCAGCGACTGGAAATACCTGAGTGGAAGTGGGAGAGAATTACAATGGATTTCGTAACCGGTTTACCCCGTACTTTGAGGGGGTATGATTCTATTTGGGTAATTGTAGATAGATTAACTAAGGCAGCACATTTCCTTCCTGTCAAGACTACTTATGGTGTGGCTAAGTATGCGCAACTTTACCTAGGTGAAATGGTGAGATTACATGGAGTACCCGTATTTATAATTTCTGATAGAGGTCCTCAGTTTACCTCTCGTTTTTGGAAGGCTTTTCAAGAGGCCTTAAGTACGAGAGTAGACCTCAGTACTGCCTTTCATCCTCAAACCGATGGGCAGTCTGAGAGAACGATACAGATTCTGGAGGATATGTTGAGAGCATGTATCTTGGACTTTGGTGGTAGTTGGGAGAGTCATCTGCCGTTAGTAGAATTTGCATATAATAATAGTTATCAAGCTAGCATTCAAATGGCATCATTCGAAGCATTATATGGAAGGCGGTGCAGGTCTCCAATAGGATGGTTTGAAGTTGGTGAAGCCAAATTGTTAGGTCCTGACTTGGTACAAGATGCACAAGACAAAATACGGGTGATAAGAGAAAGACTATTGACAGCCCAGAGTCGACAAAAGTCATATGTGGACCATAGGCGTCGAGACTTGGAATTCACCGTGGGTGATTTGGTGTTCTTGAAGGTGTCACCGATGAAAGACGTGATGAGATTTGGCAGGAAGGGAAAGTTAAGTCCGAGATATGTGGGACCATATGAAGTGCTGGATAGGGTCGGCAATGTGGCTTATCGTTTAGATCTACCCCAGGAGTTAGCAGGAGTCCATCCAGTGTTTCATGTATTTATGTTGAGGAAGTACTTGTCTGACCCTTCTCATATAATTAAATCTCAGGAAATTGTGTTGGATAAGGGGTTGACGTATAGGGAAGAACCTCTTAAAATCGTGGATAAGCAGGTAAGGAAGCTTCGCTCGAGAGAAGTAGCTATGGTAAAGGTAGCCTGGAGTAACCATTCACAGGAGGAGGCCACCTGGGAGCTAGAGAATGAGATGCGGATCAAATACCTTCACTTGTTTGAGTTTTAAGTTAAGAACTTGAAATTTAAATTCAGGGATCGAATTTTTTTTAAGGAGGAAAGAATGTAACATCCGGAGAAAAATTAAAGGGGGGCCCACAGAGGAGGGAGTTTTTTTTTTTTTTTTTTATATTGTCAATCATTCTTCATTTCGGCGCCTCAGAACCTCTCCCCTCTGTATACTGTGCTTTCTTCTTCTTTGCTACTTTCCTCCAAGCGCTCAACGTCGTTCCTCCACCGAAGGACCTCACCGGCATTGCAGAAGCTCCCCTCGCTTCCTCGTTGCTGCTGTGCGCACAGCGACGCGAGAGAGAGCTGCAGCGTCGTCGGTTCAGTGAGTGTTTTCCATCTCCCACACTCCCCATCTCCATTAATGTGCTGCGTTCTCCCTTAATCCCGTAGATTTTGGTTAATTCACTCCATTTTCGGTCCTTCCCTGCTCCAAGAGATGAGAAGGATGGGGAGACTCTTCCATCCTTGGGTTGGCCGACAATGGAGAACAGAAAAGGGGGGTTTTATTTTTGGGTTTCTTAACTTTATGGGATATATAGAATCCTTAAAATTTCACTCCCTTAGAATGATATATGAACTTGAAGGATGAAGTAGGATTTATATGGAAAGATTAGGTTAAAGATTTCTGTACATGAGTATGGTTCTGTGAATAATAGGTTGTTTGGTAGCTATTAGGGAATTATATAAATGTAAGTGTGATCATTGTGAACCTATGTAGTGATTTGGTGAGTTGGGTGTTATCAGGAAATCCTGTGAGCACTAGCAGTGAAGGGAATTGGCATTTCAAGGAGGAACCAGTAACGTGCCCAGTGTTTGTGAGTAAATAATAGATTTCAAAGCTCTTGCTGTCACCATAAATCTTACTACTGTTACTTACTACTTGAAATTACCCTGAATGAGACAAAACATGGCTGAGAATGTATGTATACTTATATATATCTATGTATATATATATAAGTGTATGCATGGATTTGTTTTCTTGGCTATTCATTTATTTATTTTTGTTTTACCCTTATGTGTATTTGCATGTTTATCTTCTTTTCACTGTTTTCAGTATTAGTCCTAATGAGTTGTTAATATATAAACATACATATATATATATATATAATAAAGTAATTGGTTAATAACGTATATGTATATATATATATATATACAGGTATTTGAACTTAGAATTTTAGGTCTATGTGTGTGTGTGCGCCTCGCCTATGAGTGTATGTTGTTGTCCTTCATTTGACTAAGACGTGAACTGTAAAGGAATCTGAGTGGAGAAGGAGCTACCCGTTAGGCGGAGCCATCCGAGTGAGGCGGTTAAGGGCTGCCAACGAGGTATAGCCGCCTCCAGAACGGATAAATCATGACTTACAAATAAGAAAGGTAGATAATAGGGGCTGCCTGTTAGGCGTAGCCACCCGAGTGAAACGGGAAAAGGAGCTGTCAACACGGTATAGCCGCTACTTTATCTGACCTAGTAATAAACCTTCATCAGGAGATCACACCAAGAGACTCAGGTTTAAATGGGTCTCCTTCTATATGACTGTTTATGGGATTTGTTAAATTGTGAAGTGTGAGGGTTTAGTCATATATATATATATTTTAATTTATTGGTTATGATTCTTGAACAAGTTTTGGAATCTATTATCTGCTCACTGAGTTTATCTCACCCTTTTAAATTTTAATTTTTTTTCAAATAGCGCCTCTGGACCTGATCCGCCTCCCTCATCTTAGGACTGAGGCGTGTGGCGGTGAGCCTCCCTTTTTGGAACCGGGAGCTCGGTCGATTTTCTTTTGGGTTGATGTTTATTGTAATGAATTAAAGATTATTTGTAAAGTATTTTAGGAGTAGGCCCAGTGGTTCTGGGTGATGTTATTTTTTTCCCTCCTCTCTTTTTGGTTGTTGATGCTTGTTGACTGGTTAAAGAGAGCGGAGCTCTCTGTTGTTGTTTTATTGAACTCTGGCTGTTTGTAGAAATTTTGGGATGTTCTATTTATAAGGGACACTCTGCCGAAATTTCTATAAAAAGCTAGTGCCTAAAAGAAAGTACATTTTATATCCAACAAAGCTGGGGTACATCTAATGTACGTATATTTGGTGTAGGGCCACCTAAAGATTATTTATCTTGGAGGGACAAAGGGTGTGACAAAGTTGGTATCAGAGCAACCTGCTCGAGTGTGCAACCCGAGGACAGGTTGGCCCCAAAAGGGGGGTGGATTGTGAAGTCCCACATCGGGTAGGAGGTCTGGGGCTATAGTGCATATAAGCGGGGGAGAAGTTCCTCCCACCGAGCGCACTTTTGGGGGCAACCCCAAGGGACAAAAAGCCCGTTGAACCGTGAAGGAGGCGAAGCCAGAAGCGAGAAGGCTGGGTAACAATACTCGGTGGAGCTGCTGTATGTCACATTCTCCTAGTTAATTTGTTACGTTAAGACTTAATATTTTTGTAGTATTCTTCATCCAAGTACTTTAATATTTTTGTAGTATTCTTCATCCAAGTACTTTAAAAAAAAATGAAATCGACATTTTATTTTCAGCAGTTTTATATTGTTTTTAGACCATCTTTAATTACGTGAGATCAAACAGATCATTTCAATTTTTAAAATATCATTTTATTCCTAATAATAAATTCAAAAGATTATGAAATAGTTTATAAATGCAAGAAAGATATATCTTCCAAGTTTTTCTTTTGGTACATTGAATATACTTTCGTTAAAATTAGAATATAAAATGTCGAATGATGACTAAATGAAAGGTAGAATGACACTTTTTAAAGTTTAAACCCCAGAGATAAACTGATTTAAAGTCAAATCTCTGAAGAAACCAAATTATAATCTACCCTAAAATTAATAAAAAAATATGAGTGAAATCAAATGTATCAACGAATCAAAATATTTGCAGGTGGACAAGCCCACTATGTGCTGCACAAAGTGGAAGCAATTGATGAGGCTAGCTTTGGACACAACTACAGCATAGTTGGAGCGAGTGGGCTGCCAGACACGGTGAAGAAGATTTCATTTGAGACCAAATTAGTGGAAGGTCCTAATGGAGGATCCATAGGGAAGGTGACAATCAAGTGCTTCACCAAAAACGATGCTCCACCCAGTGATGAGGAGATCACAAGTGGAAAAGCCAAGGGAGATGGCCTCTTCAAGGCCATTGAGGCTTACCTTTTGGCCAATCTTGATTACAACTAAATTTGATGACTAATTAAGAGCTTGCTTGGTATTAATTGGGCAATTGATCATGGATGTGAGATGTCCTATGAGTTTCTTGTGTCTCTCATGGCTAATTATGATTAAGGCTACATGGCTGCCAATTAAGGGTTGCTCTCCTTCAGGTTTTTTATTATATATGAGTGCCTTTTGTATGCTGGAGAATGATACATATGTGTTTGACGATGTATATTGTAATTAATAATATAACATCTTGATCAAATATACTCTCTTTCTTGGTTTTTCAATTAACTAATCAACTCTAAGGTTTGGCAAACTCGAGTCATTTACACTTGTTTCAAAAATCAATGTGAACGTATTTGTTTTTTTTTTTTTCATATAAGAGGTAAACAAGGGAATAGGGCACAAAACGACAAGCAATGACTGGTGAAAACATGACCTTTACAAATAAATTAATTACTTCATTAATAGTACTAGAACACTAACTATAAAGAGTAAATGAGTGAGTTTTAAAAAAATAGGGGTAGGGCAATACAGTATGTTATCAAAATCTAAACATTAAAATAAATTCATATTATTAACCATAAAATTCAAAATTAAAATTGGCCAAACAATTTTTGCAATCTAGATCTGCAATTCGAAAGTAAATTTACATAATGTAGCTAGAAAGACATAGATATAGAATGTGAAGCTAATATTTTGAAAAAGTAATTTTTAATGTTGAACATTTTAAAAATTTTTTCCTCTTGTACATTGCCGGACACTTGTCCCCCCTTAATTTTTCAAAATTTTTATTTATATAGCATTATGATATTATATTCTTATATCTTCTAAAATTTTGCACCCAATAGACCTACGTATGTGTATAACTTTTATCTGATTATGTAATTCTTTTTTTATTATTTTACATTTTAACTTGAAGTGAATAAACCTATATATATATATATATTATGTATATAATTTTCATATAAAAAATCTTCATTATTATTTTCTCTTCTCTTTTCCTTATCTCTTTTCTTCTTTCATTCTTATTTTATTTTGTTTTCCCTCTCTACCTTTCTTTCTCTTTTCATGTTTCTCCCTCAAAATTGGAACTTTTGGACGTGAGCTTTTTGAGTAATCTCTCAACTCAATTTGAAATTTTTAACATTATATTTAAACATCTCAGAAATGTAGATTTTTTTAAATAAGATATTAAAAAAAATCCTTTGAAACTAGTTTTGACCCCATCGCTGTTCACAACACAAAATGCTACCCGATGGTGATGACTAGTGAAGAAATGACCTTTACAAGTAAATTAACTTGATTGATGGCACTAGTGTCACGCCCCATTTCTCCAAGAGAAGGGGGGGATCGACTTGAAAAACTATACAGAATTCTTAACTATAGATTTATCTACTTCCCTATACAATACATAATCTTTGGGTGGCCCTACACCGAATATATGTACATTAGATGTACCCCAGCCTTGTTGGATATAAAATGTACTTTCTTTTAGATATTAGCTTTTTATAGAAATTTCGGCAGAGTGTCTCCTATAAATATGACATCCCAAATTTCTACAAACAGCCAGAATTCAATAAAAACAACAACAGAGAGCTCCGCTCTCTTTAATCCAATCTACAAAACATCAATAACCCAAAAATAGGGAAAGGGGAAACCAAACCTACATCCTCTGGTCCTACTCACAAAATATTTTACAAATGAATTCCAATTTTTATTACAACAGATACCAAACCCAAAAGATAATTTAATCGAGCTCCCAATTCCCAAAAAGGGAGGCTCACCGCCACGCGCCTCAGCCCTAAGATGAGGGAGACGGATCAGGTCATGGGCGATATCTGAAAAATTTAAATTTAAAAGGGTGAGTCAAAACTCAATGAGCAAATAATAGACATTCAAAACCTTATTCAGGGATCATAACCAATAAACCAAAGTATATATATATATACCTAGACTATCACATTTATACAAATTAACAATCCCACAACACGTCAGGTAGAAGAGTACCCATTTAGATTTGATTCTCTCGGTGTGATTACTTGACGATAGTTTATCACTAGTTCAGATAAGGTAGCGGCTACGTCGTGTTGGCAGCTCCTTTCCCCGTTTCACTCGGGTGGCTACGCCTAACAGGCAGCCCCTTTATCTACCTTTCTTATCTGTATGTCATAATTCATCCGTTCTGGGGGCGGCTACACCTCGTTGGCAGCCCTTACCCGCCTCACTCGGGTGGCTCCGCCTAACGGGCAGCTCCTTCTCCACCTAAGTTCTTTCACAACAAACGACCTGGTTTCATTAAGGACTATAGCACGCACTTATAGATAAGCCACACGTTAATTCATAATTCTAAGTTCCTATTTATAGATATATATATATATATATATTGTTATATATCATTAGTCACATATTATTATTATTGTTTTATTTTCAAGGAATTTGGATTATAGGGGTCAAAAGTTAGTTCAAATATCAAATAATTAAATCAATAAATAAAAACACAAATTTCACAAATTTGTACTAGGCAACTAAACAAAACCAGTAAAAGGAAAGTCAATAAAAGTTACTTCTCCAAGCAATTCCTCCCTCGAGACCAATTCATGCCATAGCAACATGGTATATATATATATATATATATATATATATAACTATATTTATCTCGCATAGAATGATTTAAAACAAAAAGTAACAATATCAAGATTACGGGTAATGGTAAGTGCTTGAAATCTATTATTTACTCACAGATGGTGCCCTAATACTAGCCCGGTCCTTGTTCCTCCTTAAAGGGCCAGGTTCCTTTTCTGCCGGAGCTCCGAGAATTCCCTGATAACACCCAACTTACCGATCATTATACAGACCCAAAAACAACGATTCTTAAATAGGTACCGCATTCAAGCATAATTATCTAACTAACTTTTCTGATCATGTATACAACTGCCCCTTGTCTTAACCATTTTTTTGTGAATTCTAATTCGTGATTTGGATTCCTAGATCATTATAAGGAAGTAGGAATTGAAGATTTAAGATTGCATAACTAGGAAGCCTAATTAAAGATTCCCCCTTTTTCTATTCCTTCATTTTGGCCAAGCATCAAATCTGAGTATAGCAACCCTATTAACAACCCATTGAGCTGGGATAGGCTAACAAAATGGAAAAGAATAATGACGCTTAACAGATTTAGCTTGAGAATGGATGAAAACGTAAATGGGTTAGAACCAATTGCTTACCTCAATCTTGCAATGTTTCCCACGTTTCCACAGACCAGCACACCCAGATCGAGAGCGAAGGAGCTTAATGGAGTCTGCACCACACCAGGAAAGCGCTGCGATGAGAGGGAGAGAGATGGCAGTTCCAATGGGGAAGCATAGGTGAGCTGACGGAAATGGAAGCCGATGCAGCAAAATAGAGAAGAAAGCCGGGACACTAAGAACGAAATAGGAGGGGAAATTACCGAAAAACTTCTTGCGACGCCGAGGAAGTGATTAGCTAACGGGAAAGGGAGCTGGGGAATGCAGTTGCAGGCACTGGATGAAGGAGAAAGAGGCCGGAGCAGCGAAGCTAAGGAGGAGCAGGAATGACCCAGGGAGAGCGTCCGGAAATCACTTCACAGGTGAGGAGAAAAATGCAGCAACCTTACCAACGAAGAAACTCGCAACCTCCAGGAAAAAGGGTGACGCGCTGGTAACAGGGAGAACAGCTACAGGAACAATAGAGCAGAGGAAAGCGAGATTCAGGAGAGCAAAAACGGAAAGAAAAACGCTGGAAGGGAAAAATTAATTAATTTAATAAATAAACCCCCTTTTTTTTCTTTTTTTTTTCTTCGGTTCTTACAGTCTTTCCCCCTTTAGGAAATTCGGTCCCCGAATTTCTTTATCAAGAAAAATGGAATTCTAACCTCATGACCCAAACAAATGGGGGTATTTGGTACGCATTTCGCCTTCCTCCTCCCATGTAGTTTCTTCCTGTGAGTGGTTACGCCATAGCACCTTAACCATTGTCACTTTTCTCGAACGAAGCTTCCTTACCTGTCTATCCACAATTGAGACAGGTTCTTCCTTATATGTCAACCCTTTATCCAGCACGATATCCTAAGGTTTGATTACGTGTGAAGGGTCAGACAAGTACTTTCTCAACATAGACACATGGAACACTGGATGTACTCCTACCAATTCTGGTGGTAAATCTAGACGATAAGCCACCTGACCAACCCTACCTAGTATCTCATAGGGTCCCACATATCGTGGGCTTAACTTTCCCTTCTTCCCAAATCTCATCACGCCTTTCATAGGTGATACTTTCAAAAACACCAAATCACCCACCATGAATTCCAAGTCTCGACGTCTGTGATCCACATACGACTTTTGTCGACTCTGAGCCGTCAACAATCTTTCTTTTATCATCCGTACTTTGTCCAGTGCATCTTGTACCAGGTCAGGACCTAACAATTTGGCTTCACCAACTTCAAACCATCCTATGAGAGACCTACATCGCCTCCCATATAGTGCTTCGAATGGTGCCATTTGAATGCTAGCATGATAACTGTTATTATATGCAAATTCTGCCAAAGGCAGATGACTCTCCCAACTACCACCAAAATCCAAGATACATGCTCTTAACATATCCTCCAGAATTTGTATCGTTCTCTCAGACTGCCCATCAGTTTGAGGGTGAAAAGCAGTACTGAGGTTTACTCTCGTACCCAAGGCCTCTTGGAAAGCCTTCCAAAAATGAGATGTAAACTGAGGACCTCTATCAGAAATTATGGATACGGGTACTCCATGCAATCTCATTATTTCGCTTAGGTAGAGTTGCACATACTTAGCCACACCATAAGTAGTCTTGACAGGAAGGAAGTGCGCTGCCTTAGTTAATCTATCCACAATTACCCAAATAGAATCATACCCCCTCAGGGTACAGGGTAAACCGGTTACGAAATCCATCGTAATTCTCTCCCACTTCCACTCAGGTATTTCTAGTCGCTGATGTAACCCTGCTGATTTTTTATGTTCAGCCTTCACCTGTTGGCACACTAGGCAACAGGAAACAAAGTTGGCTACATCTCCCTTCATACCATCCCACCAATAGGATTGCTTCAAATCCTGGTACATTTTTGTTGATCCTGGATAAATGGTATATGCTGAATGGTGAGCCTCCTCTAAAATTTCTTTCTTTATATCCCCCACGCTAGGCACACACAACCGGTCTCCAACTCTAAGTACTCCTTCTGAGTCAAGAATAAATTCACTATTCTTTCCACTTCTTACTCCTTCAATCCTCTCGCTCAACTTGGGATCTAGCTTCTGAGCCGCCTTTACCCTTTTTATGAGGGTTGAACAAGCTTGCATGTGAGCTAAGAATGCTCCAGATTTAGAAATTTCAAACTTCGTTCCTCCTCTCTCTAAGTTATGAACTTCTTCCACTAACGGCCTTCTATTTTTCGCAATGTGAGCCAAACTGCCCATTGACTTCCTACTTAAGGCGTCTGCTACTACATTGGCCTTCCCAGGATGGTAAAGAATATTACAATCATAGTCCTTAAGTAATTCCATCCACCTGCGTTGTCTAAGGTTGAGGTCTTTTTGTTGGAAGATATATTTAAGACTTTTATGATCGGTATAGATCTCGCAGGTCTCGCCGTAAAGGTAATGCCACCAAAGTTTAAGGGCAAATACCACAGCTGCCATTTCTAGGTCATGAGTAGGATAATTCTGCTCATGTCTTTTGAGTTGCCTAGAAGCATAGGTTATCACACGTCCATACTGCATTAGGACACATCCCAACCCTATTCTTAAGGCATCACAATACACTGCATAGCCTCCTACCCCAGATGGTAATGTTAGGACAGGGGCTGAAGTCAAACACTTCTTCAGCTTCTGAAAGCTTTCTTCACAGGCGTCCGACCACTGAAATTTAACTTGCTTATGCGTCAATCTGGTCAAAGGGGCAGCTATTTTTGAAAAATCTTTTACAAAGCGGCGATAATACCCAACTAAGCCCAAAAAGCTACGAATCTCTGTGACTGTAGTAGTTTTAGGCCACTTTTGGACGGCCTCTACCTTACTTAGATCTACTTGGATACCATCCCTCGAAACAACATGGCCCAAGAATGCCACTTGATCTAGCTAGAATTCGCACTTAGAAAATTTTGCATATAAATGCTCCTCTCTTAACCGCTGCAGCACCAAGCGTAGATGTTGTTCATGCTCTTCCCGACTCTTTGAATAAACTAGGATGTCATCAATGAATATTATGACAAATCTATCTAGAAATGGCCTAAATATCTGATTCATCAAATCCATGAATGCCGCCGGTGCATTAGTTAACCCGAAGGACATTACTAAGAACTCATAATGACCATAACGGGTCCTAAAAGCCGTTTTGGGGATATCTTCCTTCCTTATCTTCAATTGGTGGTACCCGGAACGCAAATCTATCTTGGAAAAACACTGCGCACCTTGTAACTGATAAAAAAGATCGTCAATACGGGGTAATGGATACTTATTGCGTATTGTTACTTTATTAAGTTGTCTGTAATCAATACACAATCGAAAAGACCCATCCTTTTTCTTCACAAAAAGTACTGGAGCACCCCAAGGAGAGACACTCGGGCGGATAAAACCCTTATCCAACAAGTCCTGCAGCTGCACCTTCAACTCCTTCAACTCTAACGGTGCCATACGATAAGGGGGTATAGAAATTGGTTACGTGCCCGCAACTACCTCAATATAAAACTCAATCTCTCTATCCAGTGGCAATCTCGGTAACTCTTCTGGGAACACATTCTCAAACTCCCTAACTACAAGGACTTGTTGTAGGTCTACCGTTCATGGCTCAACATCCTTAATGACAGCCAAATATCCTTGGCACCCACTTCTTAGTAACCTCTGTGCTCTCAGTGACGAGATGAGATTGGTTGGTACCTCACTACGATCACCCTGTATCAAAAAAGGCGACTCACCTGGGATATGAAATCTTACCACCTTTGAATAACAATCTAACGTGGCGTGATAAGAAGCTAACCAGTCCATACCCAGAATCACATCAAAATCAACCATATCTAGTATCGCTAGGTCTGCTAAGGTTTCCCTGCCTTCAGTAAGAACCTCACAAGACCGGCATATATAGTCTACTGACAACGATTCACCAATCGGAGTCACAACCATAAAAGGATCATCTAATCTGATTAGATCTCTACCAATCCGCTTAGCAAAGTGAGGCGATACATACGAATGAGTGGAACCAGGATCAAATAATACACGAGCACCATAAGAACAAACTTGAAGAGTACCTGTCACTACTGCATTGGAGGCCTGCGCATCCTGTCTCGTTAAGGCAAATACCCGAGCCTGTTCTCTCCCTACAGAAGCTGATCCCCTGCTTCCTGCACCTCTCCCAACACCACTCCTGGTAGGTTGGGTGGGAATCGATTGAATCGGTGTAACTGCTATAGGGGCCGTCTGATGAGATGATGAGACTGATCCATGACTAGATCCACGTTACTGGAACGGACAATTCTTCTTTAGATGTCCCACTTGCCCACAGAGATAACATGCACCTGTCGCCTTATAACATTGCCCAGAGTGGAGTTTCCCACAAGTAAGGCAACGGTTGTTATTACGCTCCATTTGGACTGGACCATACTGGGCCTGATGTCTAACAGCACTCTGGTCTGATCGCTGACTAACTGCACTCCCAGAAGACTGCATAGGTTTCTTCAAGACTAGATATAATGTCTGGTTGTGGTCTTGGAGTCTTGACCCACCCGTCAAGTACCCCACACCCTGGTGTTTACCCTCAAACGTCTTCCTCTTCTTTGAAAAGAGGGCATTATCCTCCATCCCCCGCAACTCAATCTTCCTTGCACAATCAACTGCAGCAGCATAGGAGGAAAAGTGTTCAACCTGAGCCGCTACTGCATTAAACAGCGGGCGTAATAGTCCGTCCACAAATCTCTCAATCCGATCTCTCTCTGTAGAGACCAAATGAGGTGCATAACGTGAGAGCTGTGTATAACGGATATCATATTCAGAGACACTCATGCCTGGAACTTGCCTCAAGACCTCAAACTCTCGACGTCTTACATCTCTGGTGCTCTTGGGTAAAAATCTAGCCATAAAAGCCTCCTTAAATTCCTCCCAAGTCATCGGAGGTAATCTTGCAGGTCTTCCTTGGAACACGGTCTCATACCAAGTATAAGCCACATCCTGCATTTGATAGGTGGCTAGTTCTATCTTTTCTTCACCCGAGCATTTAAGAGCTCGGCACGCCTTCTCAACACCATCCATGAAGAGCTGGGGATCTTCTCTGCTATCAGACCCAAAAAATATTGGCGGTTTCAACTTCAAGAATCTTGATATCAAATCATCAGCATTTCTCCGTTCACTTTGTACTGGCTGCATCACTGGAGTAGGCTGAACTTGTGCTTGAGATTGTGGAGTTACAATGCTTACTAATTGCTCAATTCTAGCTCCCTGTGCTTGCACTACATTTGCTAGTGCCTCCACAGTCCCTTGTAACCTAGCCACCAAGGCATCTAATGATCCTGATTGCGATTGAGGAGGCATAATTCCTTCTCCTGTTATATTCTCTACCGGGGGCGGGGTGGCCCTGCCTTGCCCACTACGCCCTCCACGTCTACTTCGACCTCTGCCAGCTCCTCTACCACGACCCCTAGGGGCTGGGGCCATCGGTAGGGCAGGAGCCTCAACAGAAGGCTCATCTGCATTCTCTTCTGCAACTGCCCCTACAGTTGCGCTAGATCCAGCGGGCATCATTGTTCTATAAAAACCAAAGCACAGGTTTAGAATAAAACAAAGAAAAAACCAATCATTCATAGACATACAAATTCAAAAACACCCATGCCTCCTTAAGTCTTACACCTAAAGAAGGAACCCTTAATACCCTATAAGGCCTCTAATGATATCTTAGTTATAATTATGCCCGGGTTCATAAAGATAACTAAGGCGTCATTAGAGAGCACTTATTTCACAAGACACAGGAACTTATGCTCCGATACCAACTTTGTCACGCCCCATTTCTGCAAGAGAAGGGGGGGATCGACTTGGAAACCTATACAGAATTCTTAGCTATAGATTTATCTACTTCCCTATACAATACATAATCTTTGGGTGGCCCTACACCGAATATATGTACATTAGATGTACCCCAGCCTTATTGGATATAAAATGTACTTTCTTTTAGATACTAGCTTTTTATAGAAATTTCGGCAGAGTGTCTCCTATAAATAGGACATCCCAAATTTCTACAAACAGCAAGAATTCAGTAAAAACAACAACAGAGAACTCCGCTCTCTTTAATCCAGTCTACAAAACATCAATAACCCAAAAATAGGGAAGGGGGAAACCAAACCTACATCCTCTGGTCCTACTCACAAAATATTTTACAAATGAATCCCAATTTTTATTACAACAGATACCAAACCCAAAAGATAATTTAATCGAGCTCCCAATTCCCAAAAAGGGAAGCTCACCGCCACGCGCCTCAGCCCTAAGATGAGGGAGACGGATCAGGTCCCATGGTGCTATCTGAAAATTTTAAATTTAAAAGGGTGAGTCAAAACTCAGTGAGCAGATAATAGACATTCAAAACCTTATTCAGGGATCATAACCAATAAACCAAAGTATATATATATATACCTAGACTATCACATTTATACAAATTAACAATCCCACAACTCGTCAGGTAGAAGAGTACCCATTTAGACCTGATTCTCTCGGTGTGATTACTTGACGATAGTTTATCACTAGTTCAGATAAGGTAGCGGCTACGCCGTGTTGGCAGCTCCTTTCCCTGTTTCACTCGGGTGGCTACGCCTAACAGGCAGCCCCTTTATCTACCTTTCTTATCTGTATGTCATAATTCATCCGTTCTAGGGGCGGCTACACCTCGTTGGCAGCCCTTACCCGCCTCACTCGAGTGGCTCCGCCTAACGAGCAGCTCCGCCTAACGAGCAGCTCCTTCTCCACCCAGGTTCTTTCACAACAAACGACTGGTTCCATTAAGGACTATAGCACGCACTTATAGATGAGCCGCACGTTGATTCATAATTCTAAGTTCCTATTTATAGATATATATATATATATTGTTATATATCATTAGTCACATATTATTATTATTATTTTATTTTCAAGGAATTTGGATTATAGGGGTCAAAAGTTAGTTCAAATATCAAATAATTAAATCAATAAATAAAAACACAAATTTCACAAATTTGTACTAGGCAACTAAACAAAACCAGTAAAAGGAAAGTCAATAAAAGTTACTTCTCCAAGCAATTCCTCCCTCGAGACCAATTCATGCCATAGCAACATGGTATATATATATATATATATATATATATAACTACATTTATCTCGCATAGAATGATTTAAAATAAAAAGTAACAATATCAGGATTACGGGTAATGGTAAGCGCTTGAAATCTATTATTTACTCACAGACGGTGCCCTAATACTAGCCCGGTCCTTGTTCCTCCTTAAAGGGCCAGGTTCCTTTTCTGCTGGAGCTCCGAGAATTCCCTGATAACACCCAACTTACCGATCATTATACAGACCCAAAAACAACAATTCTTAAATAGGTACCGCATTCAAGCATAATTATCTAACTAACTTTTCTGATCATGTATACAACTGCCCCTTGTCTTAACCATTTTTTTGTGAATTCTAATTCATGATTTGGATTCCCAGATCATTATAAGGAAGTAGGAATTGAAGATTTACGCAAGATTGCATAACTAGGAAGCCTAATTAAAGATTCCCCCTTTTTCTATTCCTTCATTTTGGCCAAGCATCAAATCTGAGTATAGCAACCCTATTAACAACCCATTGAGCTGGGATAGGCTAACAAAATGGAAAAGAATAATGAAGCTTAACAGATTTAGCTTGAGAATGGATGAAAACGTAAATGGGTTAGAACCAATTGCTTACCTCAATCTTGCAATGTTTCCCACGTTTCCACAGACCAGCACACCCAGATCGAGAGCGAGGGAGCTTAATGGAGTCTGCACCACACCAGGAAAGCGCTGCGATGAGAGGGAGAGAGATGGCAGTTCCAATGGGGAAGCACAGGTGAGCTGACAGAAATGGAAGCCGATGCAGCGAAATAGAGAAGAAAGCCAGGACACTAGGAACGAAATAGGAGGGGAAATTACCGGAAAACTTCTTGCGACGCCGAGGAAGTGATTAGCTAACGGGAAAGGGAGCTGGGGAATGCAGTTGCAGGCGCTGGACGAAGGAGAAAGAGGCCGGAGCAGCGAAGCTAAGGAGGAGCAGGAATGACCCAGGGAGAGTGTCCGGAAATCACTTCGCAGGTGAGGAGAAAAATGCAGCAACCTTACCGACGAAGAAACTCGCGACCTCCAGGAAAAAGGGTGATGCGCTGGTAACAAGGAGAACAGCTACAGGAACAATAGAGTAGAGGAAAGCGAGATTCAGGAGAGCAAAAACGGAAAGAAAAACGCTGGAAGGGAGAAATTAATTAATTTAATAAATAAACCCCCCTTTTTTTTCTTTTTTTTTTCTTCGGTTCTTACAACTAGACTACAAGCTTCAAAGAGCATTTAATCAATAAGTTAAAAGAATCTCAATCGAAAATATGAAAATTATAAGTTCAAGATATATACTTGTGCTGGGGTTGGGTGATATACAAAGTAATTACTTGTATGTAGATAAGCCTGTTTATGATCTTATCGGGTTAAAAGTTAGCAACAAATTTTTTTTATAAAAAAAGAACAATTATGATGTGTCATCTCCAACGGTTTAATTAGTTTTCAAAATATAATTAGTTTCTGAACACTTAAGAAAGACTATTGGTTTCATTAGTGCATTACACGCAGTTTGACAACCCCCCCCCCCCCCCCCCAAAAAAGGGTAATGCTAAGATTTTAATATGTGAGAGTCTGTTTAGTTTAATTACTTATTACGCTAACCCCCTTGAATTATGTTCATGATGGAATTTTTACATTCCTATATTATACATAAAAGAAAAGAGTTGGGAATCTCAGATTTCCTTTTGAAAAAATGTTGAGAAAATTGGTAGACTCATGAAACAGAAATTTAAGTAAATAAGATTTAATTTAATTAGATGTCCAATTCGTAAATTTAATCATACAGTTGGAAGAGTATGGAACGGTGGTCCTGATGGCGATGGATCACAGAAGTCCGATAGCAAAGAACTGTGCATTACGAAGACAAATGAAAAGATTGATTGCGCTAGAAATTCATAAAAACTAAAAATCTCATCAATAAAATTGATAAAATATTGTACTCATCTTAAATTTTAATGACAATATATTTATCTTTTTTAAGAAACCTTATATTAAAACTCCTATCAAGATATGTAATGACTACAAATTACACGGCAGCATGACTATTTGGATTTCGTCTTCTGATCCTTTAGTTCTCATCACAAGCCCGGAAGTTTATAATTTCCTAGCGAAATAAAACTTTAATATTGAAGTAGGAGGTGGGAAAGGATTGCCATACATTCTTTTATAAATATTGAAATAAATGGACTTTAATTATAAAATTAGACTTGTGTATGAGTAAACTAGTAGAATTTATTATTCACTTTGGAAGTGTTACTTAAAGGGGAATATTTATGGCATCAAATGGGATATTATCCACAGGGAAGTGATAGAGAAAGACAAGCCCTAGCTTAACCGACACAAGATAAAATAATGCATTCATCGTAGGCCCAGCTCCCTATGTTTTTTGGCAATATATTGACTATTTTGCAAGGATTTCGACACGTAGGTCCAGCATATAATCAAAGATCAAACAAGTGGAGTTTCAATTTCACAACACCCAGCATCCCAAGGTAGGATGCAAGTTCAGGCAAACACATTTCCACAATTGACAAAGCGACGGCCAGGCTTTGGGATAGCCCATATCTGCGTTATCGATATCTGTGGTCCTTAAACTCACTGCTAAATAAAAAGAGAGAAAGCGACAAGATTCCAACTTTTTCTTTTCCCAATAAATTTATGTAGAACAGTGTGGCTTATTGAAGCCTACCACAAATGAATTATCGACGAGAATTAAATTGGAGATTTTTTTTTATTGATGCGACTTGATCTTGTCAGTTGATCAATCGATCCTTGTTAGTAAAGTCTAACATTTAGTGTATATTTGATTCAACGTTCTTTCAATTATATTTTGTTTAAAATTTTAGTTTGTATAAAAACAGATTATTTATAATATATTTAGATTTAGATTTATTATATTGCACTATAATTTTAAAATATTTAAAAATCACATTGATTTAAAATAACTCACACTTACTTTTTGTAAACGTAAATTTAATTATATTAAAAATATATTAACAAAATTATTTTTTAACTAAAATTATCAAACATAAATCACATTCAAATAAATTTATTTTTATATAAAATTAATTCTATAAAATCAACTTTACCAAAATTAATTCTACTCATCATCAATCCAAACATATACTTATTAGACATGTTTTATAGAAATTTATTTGTTATATATAAGAATAAATCTTCAACACTGAAAATGTATGATGATATCTTGTTTAATTGGCATTATTATCTAAATTTAAATATCATCATCGCGAATAATATTATTAGCTAGAGTGGGTCTCGTGCCAGAAAGATGGAGATTATGCCTTCAAAATAGAATTTAAGTTCAAATTAAAAAAGAGGCCCTAAAAAAAAAGAAAGAAAAAACATGCAGCCAAATGCACAAGCTATATTATTCATAATTTATGAACATTAATGCAATGTGAGAAAAGTCGCACGGTTCATAACTTTTACCAAAGTTAATATATATAATAGATTAGGTATAGTACATTAATTATGGCTATCATTAAATTTTTCTTTTTATTACAACAATGTTTATGTTGAAGACCAAAACATGTAATCATCAATGTTAAAACATAATAATACATTATATAAGACAACTGATTATTTTTATAAAAAGAATAATTGTATTCATAATATTTTGATACATATTATTACAAATAAATAATTTATATTTATTTGTCTTTGATCTTTTGATATAGATATTCGAAGTTTGGAATATAAAAAGACATATGAATACAATTTGTAAAATTAGCACATAATTTAATTATCATGTGAAAGAACCAGGTAAGTTTTGTTGTTAAACAACAATTTAACTAGTTAAATATTTACATATAAAATGATGGATTTATAATTTAAAAAAAAAAAAGAAAATTTATAGTAACCTTTTTATTTTAAAAATTACACTATCTTTTCCTAAAATTAAAAAATATATTACATTAACATCTCTTACGATAGGAAATAAATTATAATTATATTTATGTTAACCAAAGTAGACTTATATTTATTACTTATATAATATACTACAACAACAATAATAATAATAGATTTTTTTCACTTATTACATATATAAATAATAAGTATTAAATATGTATTTAAATAATATAAAATAATTACTTTTTAAAAATCAAAATAATTAAATTTATAATTTTTAACATGAAATAACTAAGTTAAAAGAAATTTTTTTAATAAAAAACTGTATAATTTAAACATGGAAAAAATAATTTATGGATGAGATAAGATTTCTTGAAGACACACCACACCCATTTGAATAATTTCCAATGAAAAAAATAGTTAATGAAATTTACATCACTTTGACGTTTAATTATCTCAATTCGTACGCATGGGTGCCAAGCAAAACGTTATTAATAAATAACTTTGACAGTTATATTGATCGAGTACGACATCAACTTCAGAGAAAGTGTGGGGCTTTCAGAATTACAACATTGTGATCGCATTCCAATAGATACTGTTTTTGCCAATAAAATTCAACAAAGTCATGGACTTTGACCTATGTTAGGTGTTCGGTGGTGTCTGTGTGTGATATATATATATATATATATATATGCGCACGCGCCCATGTAGCACATAAATGTAAAAATTGTTAATCACCAGTGTTAATAAAAAAGTTAGCAATTTTCATGTATGAGTTAATTCAAAAATTTAAAATAATTTTTAAAAATATTTACTTAAGAGAATTATAGTTCCATTATTAAAATAAAATGGTATCCTTATTATATATATATATATATATATAAACACGCCGCCGTATATTTTTCTCTGTTCAAAATTAATTAAAAAAATATTGTACGAAAAAAAAAATCCAATATCATAGTCACATGAAGAGTTGCTCAGTCTAAAGAGACAAATTTCCGTTCAAATTAAGCGGGAGCACATGTAGGATTAGAATGGACACCTTTCCTTATATGATAGTTTACATGTTGGACTACATAAATATCAGTATAAGAATAATAGAGTACATACTTTATATTGTACTGATTACTCATCAACTCTCTTCCATGCTACTATTTATGTGGACGGATTATCAAATAATTATATGAAATATATAAATGAAACCCAAAATAAAAAAATACCACTATATATATATATATATATATATAAAAGGATCAACTAATAAAATTGGACGCGACACCAACCATTTTTAGCTATCCTCCATGGCATCTTTTCATACTTTTGTCCCTGCTTGGGTTGTCTTGTTCCCTGATGCAATACATGATTTAAATAATAATAATAATAATAATAAATTCTCTCTCTATCCAAAAGATAAATTAAAAAAATTTCCCTATTCCTCACATTATTTTAACTCGTTCTACCCAGAAAAGTTGCGAAACATCAAATTAAAAGTACAGCATACAGACGTGCGTCTCTGAAAGACCTTCTCCAAAACCAACCTCGCAGTCCTAGTTCCTGGTCTTAAAATAAAGCAGAAAAATCAGCAGCTAGGTTGCCAAATTTGTGGCCTATTAGATATGTTGAATTGTTAAATATAAAAATTTGAATGAAATAAAATAATTAAATTTAGTATAACATTAAAAAATAAAAATATTTTATTTATATATTTAGTTGAATAAAAATAACATAGGAATAAAAAAAATAATTAAAAAATCCTTATATCTTTATTTAAAAATAATATTAAAATAAAAATAATAAAGATGTAATAAATTTTATATAAATTAAAGAAATAATTATTTTCTGTTCATGTATTTATAGAATGAAAATATATATCAAACGAAATTATTTAATAAAATCTTTTTTTTTCTTTTTCTTCTTTATTTTTTTACCAGTCCAGGCATTATTTCATTTTTGTTTCCATCATGTTCCATCGCGAATTTAACTTTTGGTCATGATTGGTGGATTTGGAATATTCATAGACAAATAAACGTATATATGTTAGGAAGGGGTAACCCCAAAGTTTTCAATTGCAATCAAATTTCTAATTATTATAAGCAAGCCTAACAAAATAAAAGAAATACAATCAGAATTACAGTGTGCAATAATAATAATAATAATTCTCAGGCTTAGTCATAACTAAACCCCTTTCCGTACAATTAAAGATTTTACCATGGCAACAAATTGCAAATTGTAGTTAATCTTGGCTTTGGCTAGGTGGAGTGAGAGATTCTTTGGTGTACGGTGCGGGGCATGTTTGATAACTTAAAAAAATGAAAAAAATTATTATATTTTTATAATTATTATTCAATATTGTTTATTATTTTTTATAATTTTTAAAAATAAATTCATATATATTATTTTTTATTCATAAAATTCTATATTTTCATTCTATTTCTATTCCTAATTTTCTTATATATTAAAGGCCATTAAAAATGTTTTTCTAAAGAACAACAAAGTCAAGTCAATTGCCAATATACAATAATTGTATCTTATAAATTATTTGAACAAAATTTGTTCTTCGTCCGTAGGACTAAAAAATTTGCCTTACCTAGGTAGCTTAATTTGGGTGAATATAATATCGGGTCTTAGTTCGTAGGACCCAAAAATTGTCCTCACACTTCAAACCATTATTCTTTTTAAAATCAAATTAATACTAATAAAATAAAAGTCATCTGATTTTTCCTGCAATCGGATAAGATAGTAGACACATTGATGTGAATCCTTTTTATAATAATATTATTATTAATAACAATCACAAGTGGAGGAATTGGATCTCTATGACATATTATGATGAGAAAGCAATAGGCAATTGGAAAGCGACTGGCTAGGTCTCGGTGCAATTTTGGAGCTTCCGCTAAGCACTGGTATTGTCTATTCAAACAGCTTGAACTCAAGGAATAGACAAAAAATTGGCCCCAAAGGAAAAAAGAAAAAGATAGAAGAAGATTATTTTTTTATTAATCTAAATTAATACTCTAAATTTTTTTTATATGTATTAAATTGATGTAAAAGAATATATATATTTAAAATTAATCAATAGGAAGGCTTAACCTAGCTAAAATCTAAAAGTAATCTTGACTGTACTTTTAAAAAAAGAACTCGACATTCGTACCTTGATAATTCATTAATTAAATTACCAAAGTGCCATGATTTTATTTTCAGCATGGGAACACTTTGATGAAATTGATGATTTCTTGTCAATGGCTGGAATGCCTAACTTGGACTTTGATTGTGCTAATATGGGGGAGCCGCAAAGGTACCATTATGTAATTTAATTTCCTAAAATATATTTTTATGTAAACTTTCATTTATTTTTGGCTTAAATTAATGGCATACAACGGAATCATATCGTAAGATCAGTATAAATTAGGATAAATTGTTTTTTGAATGTTTGGGAAATGTTTAAATTATACAATAATCTTTTCTATGATGAAAATATATATTAACTCTCTTTAAGGCTAGAAAACAACTAAAACACTTTTAAGGATAATTATTTTTAATTGAAACTAAAATTTATTTAAAATGTATTTCTTAACATTTTATTCATTTATTTTCGGTTGAAAATCACAAATTTTAATTTATTTTAAGTTTAAAAATGATCATTTTATATCTGTTAATTACATATTTATAATTTTTTTACTATATAAATAATAAATATAATAATATTTTAATCAAAATAAGTGTACAATCAAAAAAATCAATGTAATGGATTTTTTATTTTAAGGATGGGAAATGTAATTTTTAAAAGTAAATAAAAGATTATGTAATTTAAATATCTCTAAAGAAGATGAAGAGAGTACTTTGTTTTATAAATTATTAAAATTTCTCACCACAAAGATAAATTATATAACTTTAATTTAATATGTATAACGGTTGAAGATACCTCATCAATTACCTCTTTAATGCATGTAGACACCTTTCCATCTAAGTGTCAAGCAAATTTCATAATACCACCTGGACTAGAAGGAACACATATAAACATTTGCTACTTAAATTATATTAATTATTTGATTTTATTATTAGATATTAAATAAATTTAAATATTTAATTTAATAATTAATATCACCGTCGACTTATACCTTAAAATAGATATAAAATTTCCCCATAAAATGTGAGCAATATTTGCACTGCTTTATATCCCCATATTTTTCAATATTGATAAAATATTTAAGCTTATAATTATTGCAAGGCAATCTAGAAGAATGGTGGCGCATTCCTTTGGGGAGAGTTTTTCAATCCGCCTTCCTTGACTAATTCTTAGTCTTTCGGCATACTTTGGATTTTTCCAAAAAACAAAAGAAAGAAAAATATTTTTCTTAATGACATTAAATATCATGGTAATGAAATTAATTTTAAAAGGAAAAAAGAGATCCTATACCTCAATAAAAAAAATTCAGGGACAAGCTCAGTGAACTTCTCCGGCAAAAGGTGTAACATGAGGTCGGGTCTATAAATACCATGTCCCTCCTCATAAACCACACATCACAACCTATTCATCTTCTCCCTTCTTCGTCTCAAACCTCGCATTAATTAGCCCTCCCTGTGCTTTAATAATCATGGGTGTGTTCACTTACGAGGACGAGAACATCTCTACCGTGCCTCCGGCTAGACTATACAACTGTTTGCTGAAACATTCTAACACCATCCTCCCAAAGGTTATTCCCGATATTAAAAGTGTTGAAGTTATCGAAGGAAATGGAATAGCTCCAGGATCTGTCAAGAAAATCACCGCCGTTGATGAAGGTATATATACGGCACTTATGAGCAAATAATCCAAGTACCTCTGTATGTTTGTACTCTTTTAGTTAAAGAATGAGGATTTTTTGGTATTAGCTAACGTCTTCTCGAGTTTTGTTGAAAGTAAATCTCTTTTTTGGTTAAGTGCACACTCCATATTTCTTTGGCACCCTTAAGATTTTTTATTATTAGAGTGTTTCCATCTCGAACTTGATAAGGTAAGATGTCATCCCCCTTTGCTATATATATATATGTATGTATAATCTTTTGAAAAACTGGTACTTTGCAAATGTAACCATATTCGTTGTTATCAGACACAATATGATCAAGATTTCAATTTTAATTTCTTCAAATTTTGTTATATATCGTGATATTTATGTCAGTGTTGGTGTCCATATATTTTATATATGTGTATATATATATATATATATTTTACGAGTGTGAATAGCTGAATCCCTAACACGAGCGTTAACGGATGGATGCAGGTGGCAACACCAAATATGGGTTGCACAAAGTAGACGTAGTTGATGAAGCAAACTTGGTATACAGCTACAGCATAGTGGAAGGCGATATATTGACAGAGACATTGGAGAAGATCTCATTTGAGACAAAAGTGGTGGGAGGCTCTGATGGGGGATCCGTCGTGAAGATCGTCATCAAATACCATACCAAAGGGGATGCGGCACCGTCAGAGGGGCAGCTCAAGAAGGGGAAGGAGAAGGGAGGACATCTCTTCAAGGCCCTCGAAGGTTACATTGCGGCAAATCCCGACCTCAACTAGGGTCTTTTCTGGCTATGGTTCGCCTTGGTTTTGATGCAAAATTATAATAAGATGGACTTGGATGTTGGAAACCTTCACTGTTTGTGTTGGGTCAAGGTCATCATCCTCTCCTTCATTGTGTGGCTTCTGGGGGTGCTTTCTGAGTGTTCTGTTTTGTCTTTGTATTTTGCTGGGGGTGATTGGTTGTCATGTGTTTACCACTTTGCATATTTGCGTCTATTTTGTAATAAATCTAAATCTAAAGAATGAAAGCAATTCCACTTCTTTAAATACACAGCTTAAATATATATTGGGAGCTTCTACAGTATGTTTAACACTGTCTCTTATCTTTTCTCTTTTTCTCTTTTTTCTTTATTTTACAGAGTAATTAAAATCCTATCTTGATTATTTCTCAATTTAATTTGGCATAGAATTTTTTTCTTAATTTAATCTTTTACAAATAAAATTGTTATCAATAATATCCATTTATGAATTTATTGTAAATGAAATTAATAAATATAATTACATGTAACATATTTTTTGATAAGTTTTAAATAATATTCTTCTATTAATCTATTATTAATTTCATTTATAATAAATTAGTAGAAATACATTATTAACAATAATTTTATTTGTTAGAGATTAAATTTAGAAATATTCATCTATAAAGAATAAAATTGAAAAGTGAATTTAATGATAGATCAAATTGAAAAATATTTTATTTATAAAAGAATAAATTAATTAAAAATAGAATTTTATAAAAAATAAATTAAAAAATACCTTATTCATAAGAGAATAAAATAAGATTTTAACATGATTTTATATGTATGGATTGACAAGAAGCATTTAATTGAAACAAATTAAACTTTATTTGAAAAACAAAAAGCAATCTAATTGGGTGATACTTAGACTACTTTAATTTGCAGAATATTGAAGTTTAAATAAACTGCTATTTTCTATTCCTATTAATTTATAGTGGATTTCATTCACTTACATGAAGTAAGGGCTTTATATAAACACATACATACACAAAGTGTGTGTGCGTGTATATATATATATATATATATATATATATATAGTTCTCTTTCTGAGGAATCTACATTTTTTTATCTTTGATTTCTTCCAAATAAATCGTTAAGTCTAACTTTAACTATGTAAAATTATTACAATATGTAAACTTCCCATTGTTTAATTAATGAGAAATTAATTAAATTTATCTATCATAATACTTGCTTCCAACTACAATATCTTCTAATTTCCCTTTATCTTCAAATTAATAAGGTTAAAATTCTATTTATAAGCATATTATTGAAAAATTTAATATAAAAATTAACAAAATGAAAATTCGAACTTAATTAATTAATTTTTAATAATGCACAATTTTCTTAGATTCGGGGTGAACATTGGAATTGAGGGTAGGGCCCAATTGCTTTATATATATATATATACACACACACATATATATTGAGGAAAACATTACAATTAAAGATTAAGAGCAAAATGAGTAAGTGTACATTTTTTATTGGGTATTAAACGATAGAATGTGTACTTTAGTAATTTTACTTAGCTAAAGTTAAACTTGACGTCTGATTGAAAAAATAGAAGGTTGCTGCAATGGGATGAATGAATTGAAAAGTCAATTATAATTTTTATAGATTGATGAAATATTACAATCAAAAATTAAAATTAAGGAAGCCTCTCCTCCTATCTCTTTCTTGAGAATCCGCCTGGCTCACCGGCCTATCCTTGTATCTTTTCTGCCCCGATTGCTTGAAGATGCATGTTGGGTTGATTATTTTCTTGTTTGGGCCTCCCATCTAATTTCTTCGGGTGTTATTGGTCTGCCAATGATCTGCTCCTCTACTTTGGGCTTTCTATGTTTGTTTATGGTTTCTGGTTGTGGTTTTATTTCTAGTTGCTGCTATGAACACAAGTGATCCTAGTTACTTAGATTTTATGATTATCATGCGTATTTTCTCATTTAATGCGATTCTGTTTTGTCATGATTCTTAATATTCCCTTGCATGCGCTTTTGCTGATTGGTTGATCTTTATTGAGCCTTGGCTTCTCTCTTGCTCTATATTTAAGTTCTGTGACTGTTCATTCATTTATTCATTTTAGCATGTATCATTATTGTGAATATAGTATTTTGTTTGAATATTTTTTAATAATAATAATAATAATAATTGAATTAAAAATTTTGAATTTAAAGTTGTATTCAGATAATGTTAGAATTATTTGTCTGAATCCTATTTAATTTTAAAACAATTTTAGTATTATTTTGAACTAATAGAATAATTAAAAATATATTTAAAAAACTCATTAAATAAAGAAGAAACAAGAATTATTAAAGTCATCACTAGGATTATAGTCACTTTTAATTTTGTATGAGTCTTGTTTAAATATTTGTAGATAATCTTATTTGTGAACGCTAAACTAAAATAATAAAAAAAAAGATAGAATTTAAAAAAAAAAAAGATTTTAAGATAAAAGAGACTTTAAAAGGAAAAAAAACACAAAAAAATCCAAAATTTTAATAACTGAAAAAAAAAAGGTTTAAATAACCCAATACCCAAAATAAAATAGAAAAGAGAACAAATAAAAAAAAAGTAAAAAAACTATAAGAATTAAAAGTATAACCCAATAGCCAAAAGAAAATAAAAAATAGTAACAAATAAATAAAAATATATAAGTAAATTAATAAAAAAAATGAACAAACTAATAAAATAATAAAAAAGAAAGAAAATAAAAAAAAGGCCAAAAACAAACAAGGAGGTTCAAAAATGCCAAATCCCTTTGCTCCTCCTTCAGTCGCGACCTCGGTAGATGGAGAGATGAATAGTGTGTTAGGATATCCGTTTGGAAAGGCTAAAATCACGTTTGTTAATCATGGTTTTGCATTGTTGTTTTGTACAAAACGTGGTTTGGGAGATGGGGAAGTTTTTCCAAACATGCATGAAGCCATTTAGAGAGCTCCTACGTGAGGGATCAATCCGTTCCAGGATTCCCTCCAACAGTTTGGCCCGAGTGACGCGCTCGAGAGGGAGAGTGAAAATCACTTTCAAATCTATTATAAAACGAATCCAAATCAAAAGCAGAGGGAGTTTTTTGTGGGGTAGAAGAAATTGTGAGAGGGAGGAACTCGATAAACTGAGAGAAAGAATGAATGTAGGAGAGGAATAGGGAGAGAGACCATGAGTTCTTCTTTGGCAAATTTCAGGAGCAACGGTTTTTATTTTTGGGTTCGGGGAAGGCCAGAGATTTCTCTCCAAGGAGAATTGCAGAGTACGAATCGGTCAGTGGTAGAACGGTGAAAACAAATTACATAAAGAGGTAAGTCCCTACTCTCTTCATGTTGTCCAATCTCTATTTATTGTCGGAGTTTATTATGTTTTTTCCTGTTAATGAGAAAGTCTTTCATCTCCTGTCATGGCCTATACTGGAATTAGAGTTTTGAATGTTCTATTTCAGTTTAATGGGAGGTTTTTTGTGTTTTTTCTTTTTTTAAGCACGGATGATAGTTTGATTTTTTCTTTCCTGCTGTGAATCGAAGTGATTCATGATCTCTTGATTCCTTTCCCTTGTTTCTGTTTTGGAAATATGATATGGGTATGGGCTGTTCTGTTGATAAAAATTAATGTTAAAGATGCTCGTCCTTTGTTTTTTTGGTCTGTATATGCTACTTTGTTCTAGAAAGCTTTTATGTGAGATGAATGATCCTAGTCTTAGATTGAACATTGGGAAGGCATTTTGAATTCAAACAAAGGTGTTCCGATTTTATAGTTCATGAAAATCCATTGGGTTAGGTTGAAGGGATTCAATGATAGGATGATCTGCCAATTTTGTTTTGGATTTGTGAATGCTACATTATTATTTTACCCATTTTAGTTATATATAATGATGCTTCATGTTGCTCAGTGCAAATAGGTATTGCTATACTGGTTTCTTTTGGGATTGGATTATCATACCTGACTGATATAAGATTATAATCTATATATCGTGCCCTTGGGTCAATGGTAGGATACCTTAAGTTTATTACCGAACTATCACCGGAAAATAGGAGAGAGAGAGAAAGACGAAGGAAAGAATGGAAGAGTGAGATTGCTTTATTATCTGATCATGGAACATTATTTATACACGTGGGAATCAACTATTTACAGCTCATATATCTTACTAACTAACTTAATATTAAACTAACTAATGATGAAAGAAGTTATCCATTTTCTCGTGTGTGCTCTGTTAGCCCCCCACAAGCTGGAGAATGTATGTCGTACAGTCCCAGCTTGGAAAGAAATGAAGTGAAGGGAGCAGGATCAAGAGGCTTGGTATATATGTCAGCAAGTTGATCAGCGGACTTGATGGGTAATAAGTGAATGGTATGAGCTTGGAGCTTCTCACGAATGATGTGGCAGTCGAGTTCAATGTGTTTTGTGCATTCATGAAGGTCAGATTTGCAGCAATGTGTTGGGCTGACTGGTTGTCACAATAGAGCAAAGCTGGATGGGGGTAAGGGATATGAAGATCACGAAGAAGATAGAGGAGCCATTGTACTTCACATGTCGTGGATGCAAGAGCTCTATACTTAGCTTCGGAAGAAGATCGAGAGACGGTGTTCTGTTTCTTGGAACGCCAAGAGATGAGAGCATTATCAAGAAAAATACAGAAGCCTGCAATAGAACGACAAGAGTCAACGCAACTAGCCCAGTTGGAATCGCTGAAGGCTTTCAACCGAAGATCATAGTTTGAAGGGAAGAATAAGCCTTTGCCAGGGCATCTTTTAAGATAATAGAGGATACGATGAGCAGCCGTTAAGTGTTTATCAGTTGGAGAAGCCATGAATTGGCTAAGTTGCTGGACGGCGAAAGCAATATCAGGTTTGGTAGTGGTAAGATAGAGTAGTCGACCAACAAGAGTGCGATAAGTAGAGGCATCATAGAGAATAGTGCCATCATTTTTGGAAAGTTTGACGTGGCGATCCATTAGGGTTTTTGCAGGTTTGCATGCCAGGAAACCAAAATCTTCAAGGATCTCTAGAGCAAATTTACGTTGGTTTAAGGAGATACCACATTTGGAACGGGCAATCTCAAGGCCCAAAAAAAACTTAAGATCACCTAGATCTTTGATCTTGAAAGCATTATCATGGAGAGACTTGATTCGTTGAATCTCAGAAAGATCATCACCTGTCAAGATAATATCATCAACGTAGACGAGTAGTGCTGTGAAGGATGAAGATGTCTTGCGAACAAATAGTGAGTAATCTGACTTTGATTGAGTATAGCCATAAGAAATCAGAGCAGAAGAAAGCTTAGAATACCATTGATGACTGGCCTGTTTAAGATCATATAAGGACTTTTGTAGGCGACACACAAGCTTTGGAGCAGGTGAAGTAAAACCAGGAGGCAACACCATATAGACTTCCTCATCTAAATCACCATGGAGGAACGCATTGTTAACGTCAAGTTGTTGTAAGTACCAGTTATGGGCCGCAGCTAGAGCCAATAGGAGACGAATAGTAGATAGCTTTGCAACAGGGGAAAACGTGTCAAGATAATCAACACCTTCTGTTTGGGTATAGCCTTTGGCAACGAGACAGGCTTTATGCCTTTCGATAGTGCCATCCGCTTTGTATTTGATTTTAAAAACCCACTTGCAACCAATTGGATGTTTGCCTGGTGGTAACTCAGTAAGAATCCAGGTGTTATTCTATTCAAGTGCCTGAATCTCAGCATCCATAGCTTTACGCCAAGTTTCATGTCGTACAGCTTGAGAATATGTCTTTGGTTCAGAGTGGACAGAAATAGACAAACAGAAACGTTTATAGGGAACAGAGAGATTATCATAAGAGATAACAGAAGAAATAGAATGAGGTGAGGAGAAAGTACCTGTACTAATGGAAGGTGGTCCAGCTGAAGAGAGGAGGGCATGATGATAATCATGCAAGTAAGATGGGGGGTGACACTATCTGGTAGAACGACGAGGAGGTATGGAAGTGTTAGTCTGAGGTTCGAGGGTAGGTGATGAAGAAGATGCAGGAAGGGGATCAGGAAAGTCCAAAGGGGGAATGGGTTGTGGCAGAGATATGACAGAAGTGTCAAAAGAGGCTTGATCATCTGTGAAAGGAAAAACATTCTCGTAGAAATAGACATCACGTGAGAGAAAAATAGAGCGAGATTGGAGGTCCAATAAAAGATAGCCTTTAGTGCCATTTTTAAAGCCAAGGAAAATGCATTTTCGAGCACGTGGGTCAAACTTGGTTCGTTAGTGAGAAATAGTAGAAGCAAAACAAAGACATCCGAATACACGTAGAACAGATAAATCAGGTAATTCATGGAAAAATTGAAAATAAGGAGAGTGATTATTAAGAAGAGGTGTTGGCAGCCTATTAATGATGTAAGTAGCATGTTTAATGGCATAAGACCAATATATTTTTGGAAGGTGTGATTGAAAAAGAAGGGATCGAGCAACATTTAAGAGATGCTGATGTTTGCGTTCGATGATACTATTTTGTTGGGGAGTCTCAATGCAAGTTGTCTGATGAAGAATTCCTTTGGATTTAAAAAAATCAGACATAGAAAATTCAACCCCATTATCTGATTGAATGATTTGAACACGATGATGAAACTGAGTTTCAGAAAAAATAATAAAATCCTGTAATGCTTTGCGTGTGTCAGCTTTGCTGCGTAAAAGAATGGTCCAGATATATCTGGAAAAATCGTCAACGATGGTCATGAAATACTTATAACCATCAATGGAAACAAGATGATAAGGACCCCAAATATCGACGTGTAATAGAGAAAGTATCATATTAGAATGAGAAGAGCTTACAGGGAAGGGAAGTCTTTTTTGCTTAGCAAAATGACACGTATCACAATACTCAAGATTCTTATTATAGGAGACATAGGAATATTGCTGTTGTAAGCAGTGTAAAGTAGAAGGGGACAGATGTCCTAAACGATAATGCCAGAGGTCAAAGATTTTAGAATGAGCAGATGATATGGCAGCTTGGGAAGCTAGACAAGTCAATCGAGGAGTATGATGTTGCATGATGTAGAGATTTAGTAAGTTTAGAAACTGAGAGAATCTGAAATTGAAATTCAGGTATGAAAAGGACATCGCCGATAATAAGAGAACCGGAAATTCGAACAGTACCAGAATAGCGAGCAATGAGAGAAGAACCATTAGGTAAATGAACAGTAGTAGGTGTTATAGAAGTATAAGAGACGAACAAGGAAAGAAAAGAACATACATGTGCTGTGGCTCCTGTATCGATGATCCAGGAGGTACGGAAAGAAAAATAAGCTAATGTAATATGGTTACCTATATTGAGACATGGTTTATGGTATGAGTAGGTGGAATAGAATCACTTTGAACTAATTTTAAGAATTTCTGATATTGTTCGGCTGTAAGACCAAGTTTGGCTGATGGTGAATCTGACTGTGTGGAATGTGGAGATTGAAGCATTGAGGTAGAAGTATCTCGAGGTTCTTGACTGATTTTATTGACCGAGGCAGATTGATGTTTGAACTTGAATCCAGGAGGGAAGCCGTGTTTCTTATAACATGTCTCTACTGTATGCCTTGGTTTTCCACAAAAAGTACATTGTTTGGTACTTCTATCTTGTCCAGAAAAGGAGTTTGGATTCCTTCTTGCCTTACTAAACATAATCTTGGATTCGGAGGGCACATCAAGAATTCCCATCTCTCGTTCTTGTTGAAGAACAAGAGAGAAAACTTTGTTCACAGAGGGAAGAGGTTCCAATATCCTTATTTGTGACTTAATGGTGGAATGACGATCATTAAGCCCCTTTAAAAAACGAATAACGTAGTCTTGCTGTTGATACTGACACATTCGTTCAAAAGCACCACAAGAACAGCGATTTTGACAAGAACAAGAAGGAAGAGGATGCAAATTCGCTAACTCATCCCAGATAATCTTGATTTTAGTAAAATATTCACTCACAAAGAAATCTCCCTGTTTTAGAGAATAAAGCTCTTCTTGCAAATCGGCGATACGAAACATGTCACTTTGTGAGTATCGACTCCTCAAGTCATCCCAAATATCATAGGCCTTGTCAATCCATAATATACTCTGAGCGATTGTGGAAGATAAAGATCGAGTAAGCCACGTAACTACCATAGTGTTGCAACGCTCCCATTGTGGAAACAGAGGATCGGTGAAGCTGGGAGCCTTGATAGATCCGTCAACAAATCTGAACTTGTTCTTCGATTGAAGAGCCATTTTCATGGCTCTGGACTATGAATGATAATTAGATCCCGAGAGTACTGGAGTGACCAACACCAATGCAGGATTTTCGTTGGGATGTAAGTAGAGTGGATTGGCTGGATTTTGCGTTGCATCTTGAAGCTGTGATGAAGATGAATTGGCTACAGTGCTACCAGAGTCAGTCATGGCGAAAGGGAAATAAGAAAGCCAAGAATCAATTCAAGAAAATGAGAGTAGCTCTGATACCATATTACCGAACTATCACCGGAAAACAGGAGAGAGAGAGAAAGACGAAGGAAAGAATGGAAGAATGAGATTGCTTTATTATCTGATCATGGAATAGTATTTATACACGTGGGAATCAACTATTTATAGCTCATATATCTTAACTAACTAACTTAATATTAAACTAACTAATGATGAAAGAAGTTATCCATTTTCTCGTGTGTGCTTTGTTAAAGTTTATGATTCAGTGGAGATCACGTGAACCTTGGTTCTTGAAGTGTTTGTGATTGTAGGTATTAAGTTTGTCAAGCTCATTAAATTTGCTTGAAATTGTGAATAAAAATCCCATCGGGACTGAGATTTTCCCTTATTTGGAGTTTTGATAATATTGTTAATAATTGTCGTTTAGCTCTTTTCATTAGATGTGTATATCTTGGGCTGGAATTTTTAGATGCATGTTTGAATGGGGGACTTTGTGCTTTCATCGTGGCTCATTGGTTTTGGGATTTAGTTTCACTTTGATTTTCAAATACCATGGATAGAATGTGGAATGTGACAATGGGGATGATAATTTAAATTAACATTTAAATTGATAAAAATGGTGGATGTTATTTTGGGTTATAGGATTTTAAAAAGTGAAGTTTCTTTTGGTACCTTATCTCATCATTATTTTAATTCCACCAGTAGGGTATTCTTTTTACTTGATTTTTCTTTTCATTTGATTTTCGTTGTTCTGGAATTGTTCCTAATCTCATTTGACAAGTGGACAAATCTACCCATACTGAGCATGATTGAGAAGAACATGGATTAGTTGAGGAAACGCAGAGGCAAACAAGCAAATGCAAATTGGTTCTTCCAAATGTCCTTTCCAATCATCTTTGTAAATATCATTTAAAATAGTGTAATGTTTAATAGGGTTTACTCTAAGTACATACAATCACAAATTATTATATACTTGTAAATATTTTTATTTTTATTTTTACAGTTGTTATGTGGGGTTTCTTGCCTCCACAAGCATATAAATTGTTAATTGGGAGACACCGTGTGACAATAAGTTTTTGTTGATACCTATATTACTTGGGTCGTAGAATCACATTTTAATAATTTTGAGGGTTCTAATGGCACATCCAATTAATCTTGTTTTCACTAAAAAGAAAAAAAATAATGTTCCAAAAGTTCAAGAATTAGTTTTTAAAAAATCAAATAAATTTTCTTTTCACAGGAATATTTCTTAAAATTCTCTTTTAATAAAATTATGAAGACCTACCAAAAATCAAGTTGGATTCTAATGATCCATATTTTCTTAAATTTAAAAAATATAAATAAAGATGAACAAAAATATGAAAATAAAAATCAATTTTTTTAAAAAAATTAAATAAATCTTTTCCTTAAGAGTTTTTCTTTAAAAGTTAAAAATCAACAATAAAAAAATTGAAATGATATTTTAAAGTTCAAAAGTAGATCTTTTAAGAAAAAAAGAAAACAAAAAGATTAAATAAGTCTCTTTTCCTTAAAAATTTTTTACATTAAAAAATTAGTGTTTTATAATTTTTTACATTCAAAAGTTAGTGTTTTAAAATTAAATCCTTTTTCATGAACATTTTTTTAAAATAAAAAATAAATTAAAATTAAAAGTTAGTGATTTAAGATTTTAATTAAACAATTTTTTTAAAAGATTTTCATTCTAAAAATAAATAAAAATGAAAATTAAATTAAATCCTTTTTCATAAAAATTGTTACAAATTTTCTTTTGGAAAAAAAATAAGAATTAAAAATATACATTGTAAAGATTAAAAAAGTTATTTTTACTTAAATAAAAAATGTCATTTTCAAAAACTAAAATAATAATAGAAAAAGAAAAATGAAGCGAAATTAATTTGGCTTTTACAAATCAAAATATATCAACCAATTCAAAAATTGTTTTGTTTACAAAAACAAATTAACTTTTATTTTCTTTTTCTTTTCACAAAAAAATTAAAAAGCACCAGATAACAAACACTATTTTCTACTTAGTCAAATAATATGGATTTTGATTTTTTAATAGGGTATACAAAATTAAAGCCGTATTACGTTTTACACCATTAATTTAGGGTAGCTATTTCTAAAAACGAATGTTGTGAGGTATTTAATATCTTTTCCATACAAAATTAATTTTTAAACCTATTTTTGATTTGCAAATAATCGCTTTTTCTCATAAAAAGGTTTTTTGAAGTTTTATTCTTTAAAATTAAAATTTTGGTAATGACTCTTTTTTATTTAGTTTTCATTTTCAAAAATTAAAATTTTCTTTTTATGCTCCTTACACTCACATTACAATTGTGACAATTTAACAACTTTATTGGGAATTTTGTTTGAAAGTCAAGTCCAATTTTGAGTTAATAGTATAAAATAATATGGCTTTCTTTTAATTTTATTATCCTTTTATATATTGTTTACCTTATATGATTAGGGTAAATAACATGTCTTATTCATATATTTATTTTACTTTATTTGTGCATATAACATGTGTTAGGATAGATAACATGCAAAATAAAATCATAGAGTAGATAACTTTATTAGTATATATGTTTTACTCTTTTTATTTTATCAATTTGCCTAACAAATGAGGGATGGGTAGTTTGTAAGGCAAAAAAGATGAATGCTCTTCTTACAAATATCATTGATACATAATTACATCACGCACATTGTGGGCCCTATGCCCCAATATGAATGCCCCTTAAATTAGTAAAGATTTATATTAGTCTTCTTGTGAAGCTTTGTGTTTCTTAAGGTTATCATGAAAATTTTGCACAATTTATACTTATTATATGAGTTTGATCTATATAAGACCTTTTTCTCTTATTGTCAGATTTATATAACAAGATTATCATCTAATGTTGGAGGCAATCTAAGGACCAGCATTTTAGGGACTACACACCTACCTTGAAACCCTTGCATTAACAGAAAAGTCATAACTGCTTTTCAGATAGTTAGAACTAGACTTTTATAAATGTGCATTTGGATACACATTGAAAAATCATGTTCGTGTTAAAGCAACAATTCTTTGCTTCATCTAAAACATGGTTTGGGGAAAAGAAAACGCATATCAAAATGAGTTATAAATCAATGATTTTAACCTAAGGTTTGCCTATATTAGGACAAAGGAAAGTATTTTTATTTCATTCCCTGTCGCATCCATATCATACATCTAATAAAGCCTATAGGGAAAGTGATGCATTATCATTATTTTACTAGAGTGGTTAATAGAATGTCATTGCATAGTTGGACATACATTAACTATGATAAAAGTATGTATTAGTTAAGTTTACCATTGTCTGATGGGTTTCTAACTTCGAACGATCATGATCATGCATATTATAATTTCTTGAAAGGGAAACCTTTGGCATGCATTTTTTTTCTAAAAAAGGAAAAATATTACAAAAATAAAAATCAATGGAGTATAATTATATTGACATTAAAGATGAAGGGATTCCTTTCTCTGTCAAATTAATAGTCAAAATTTTTTCCCTTGTAAGGCAATAAGTTTCTTAAAAAAAAGGTGAATTTCTGTGATTTTTGTTCAAAAATGTAATATTTATGATTTTGCACATGAAAATTACGTATTTGAATGCCATGTCTTAGTTAGAGTTTTAACTATTTTTTTTAGAGTTTTAACCATTTTTTCCTTTAGGACATCAATTATGAAGGAATGAATATTTCTCTTTGATTGTCAATTGCTCTTTCTTACATGGAGCAATAGGCTTCTCGAGGAAAATTACAAAGTTCTGCTTCTCTTCTTAATACTAAGACATTTTTTTTCACTGATATACAAACAAGTACATAAGACTAGATTAATCATGATCTGTTCATAGATTATTATATTAGCCTATTTTTGTTGAATATTATCCAAACTAGTTTCAATTGTATAAGGACTTATTCCTTCTCAAATTGATCACTAAAACTCATATCAGTATGGATTAATAAGTTCTTTGAAAGATGAGCGAAACTATCAGGCTAATGATAATAATCCATTGACTAAATAAAAAGAAAAAGATATCTTAGTCATTTATCATTATAAGCTCTAACCAATGTGTTTTGAGATAGTGAATTGTTATACAAATTGATTAGCATAATGAAAGTAATGGAACTTATGGGCAATAAGTAGTCTTTGAGCTTAAGTCAAATAGGGCTAGTTGCAACTAGAGCAAAGGTTAAAGTCAAGTTAAAAGTGAAATTAGTTAAAAGCCTATTCACATAAGTGAAAGATTAAAAGGAAGACATTTCCAAAACTTTTGAAGGGATTATAGGAATATCTTAAACTTATTATAGATACTTCTTCAATTTGATGCTCTCTTAGCTTTAGCTCAATCTTGGGACAACTCTTTGAGATGTTTTACATTCTCAACATTCCATTTAAAAGAATATGGGTGTTTAATGAACATGTCCATGAGTAAAAACACATTAGTATACCTTTATCCTGGACACTTACCATCAAAGCATGTAGTGGCCCAAATCTTAGGTGAAGACCCTAGTAGAATCCAGTTATACCAAAGAGGGCATATTGAAGGCCTTTCAAAAAAATTTGTAGAAAAATGTCTGGAGGTCTCAGCTAGAAAAGATGATTGGGTTGTCTTTAGAAGAGTCCTTGCTTTAGTAGTATATGGATTAATGCTATTTCCATCAGCAATGGGAATAACTAATTTAATTGCTATAAATGTTTTGTGGATGGTGGAAAATCATCACATAAATCTCATGCTAACTATTTAAAGAGAGACATTTATGATATTAAGCTTTTGGGTTACCTTTCAAAGAGTCCTTACTTTAGTAGTATATGGATTAATGCTATTTACATCAGCAGTGGGAATAAGTAATTTAGCAACTATAAATGTTTTGTGAATGGTGGAAAATCATCATATAATTCTTATGCTAGCTATTTTAATAGAGACATTTATGATATTAAGCTTTTATCATCAAGAAAATGGAGGTAAATTAAAATGTTATCTATAACTCCTAACTATGTATATTATCAATCATATTTATAGGAAGAAGTATTAATTAGCTCAGAGACATGACACCATACATCATCTAATTAGAAACTCCAATGATCGTGAAGGTTTTATATCGTCATCTTTAGATAATGGTAAGGGGTTAACAAGGATGAATCATGATAATTGGACACAATTACTTGATTTATTGAATGGAAATACAAATTGATGGAAGTTAACCTGATGGAAAAGCAAGGAGATTATTTATTATTATGAAAATTTTCAAAACATACCTCTTGTAAGCTCTTGTGGTTGTATTAATTACAACCTTGCAATCGCATATCAATAGTTTGCTTATACGCAAGGTTTTATAACTAAAGAAATAATGTGCTTGATTCATTTTTACCATAGTAACCTGAGAACCAAAGAGTTCAGCCAAAATATAAAGAATGCATAGAGCAACGTGATTTGCAAATGAAAATTTGAATTAGGTAAGTGTGTCATTGCCATAAATAAAGAATATTAAGAATGGTTGAAAGAAAGAATCAAATGTGTTAATCCTATTTTTAGACCTCATAGTCCTTTGCTTGGTAATAACATGCAAATAGTTAATGTGCAATTAACCAAGTAGTTGGAAGATAAAAAGGCAATGTTGAAGAATCTGGAAGAAGAAAGTCAAAAGCGTTTGGAGAGCTTAACTCAAATATGGAATGAATGTGGAATCTAGAAGAGGCAGCCATAGTAAAAAGACATAAAAATGCATAAGGGGTACAAAAGTAAATAAATTGAGAGAAGAAAATATAAAGTTAAAAGATATCGTAGAAGATGCACAGAAATGGGTAAAAGAGAATGAAAGAAGGATGTAGAGTAATAAATCCAAATTAATGAAAGTTATTAAGGAAAAAGATGTGCTAGAAAGGCAAATGCAAAAGCTCAAGTTAAGTGAAGTTCAATAAGAAATTAATATGTTATTTAGGGAACTGGAAAGAAGAATGAATGAGTTGACGACTATTAGGGATGACAATGCAATAATAATCCAAAACTTAATAGAACAACACAATCAGTAAGCTAAAATCATAAAAATTTGGAACACTCTTCACATTGAACAAATTGTAAAAAAGGAAAAGTGGATGGAACGATTTAGAAGATTAATCCTCTTGGCCAATACATTCATCTCTAAATTTGCAAATGCATTTAAAGAAGCAAAAGGCATGACCAATTCACTAAATACAATAGTAGAAATATCATAGGTCTTTTTGTTATTAAACATTATTATGGTAGAATTGAAAAATATTGAGTTTTTAATTTTACAAAGTGCTATTGTAATTTAGTTATTTAAACTACTTTTATAAATTTTAGAATATTATTATTTCTCTTCTTTATGCATCACATTTCAACTTGCTCAAGGTCATTAATTATATGGAATTTGTATTTCCTTGGATTAATTGACAATTTCATTTTCCCTGCATGCAATAAGCATTTGAGAAAAACAAAGGACAACTTAGATGTATGCTATAAATGAGACATTAATCATGAAAGTTTTAGTTTGGATTTGGTTTTGAAGCAAGTTTAACGAGCTATCAATCACAATGCTTTTGCTTGGGATAACCTAAATCATACAAAAGGGAAGGTGTTAAAAACCTTTCCTTTACCAATCTTATCAATACTCTTGAGCTTTAAAACAATAGGTGGTCATTGATTACTAGACTTTACATGAAGAAGATAAGGAGAAGGAAGGTTCTTACAAGCTATAACCTTAGATTCTTTTAAGAAGAGCTTGTGAAAACATCGATTTGAAACAATTAGGAAAGACTAGACTCTCACTCCTTTGAGTTATAAGCAATCAAGAAAATTCTCTTTTAGATCCTTAATGGTGAAATAATGTCTTCACCAACTAGCTACCATCTTCAAATCATGACAATAAATAGAAAATTAAGGCAAGATTTGGAAGTTAGAAACTTTCAGCTAAGCACTGTGGTTATTAAAAAAGATATTCTCATCATGGAAGTTGCCTTCAATTCTTTCTTGCTTTATAATGCTCCTATTGCTAGGAAAGTGGAGTGAAAAGTTAAGTTTGGGAGAGACACTATTAATCATATCATTATTTTAACATTTTTTGTAGGCTTTTCTTTTTTGTATCTCATTCAAAAAATAACAATAAAAATTAAGGTGACTATGAGTCCTTTATTATTGACTAATAATTGTGATAGTCAAATGTTGTATATATATATAATAACAAAACAATTCCGTATCAATGGCTTTGTATAACAATATATATGTACATAAATATTTTAAAAAAATTGTCTACATTTGAAAGAATTAGGAATAGAAGAACTTGGATCGTTTGCAATAAAGCAATCTACTATAGATGGTATAGTAATGTCAAAATGACTTTTTTTTTCTTTAATATTTAGGTTTAGGGTTTAATGGGATATCTAAAAATTATAATTAGAAGGATAAAAAATTTAACTAAGAAAATATTGCACTTTAAGTTTTTTTTTTAAGTGTAATTTTTGCTTATAGTTAACTTTTTTATACCCTCAATTACAATTTTTAGATACCTCATAAAATCTTAAATCTAAATATTAAAAAAAAAACCATTTTTAGCATTACCATAGTAGGTGTAGTTGATCCTCTACTACATAAGATTTACTTTTAGAAAGGCTATTTGTGGAGAAGAAGGCTACTTACAGTCTTCTATTGAACTATGAAATATAAAAAAAAAAAAAAATGGGTCTTGCATATAAAGAAATTAAAAACTTCTATAACAAAGATAAGAATTATCGACTAATGTATTAGTCGATAAAAATGAAAATTTAGTTGACAATAATATATTTTTGACTAAAAATTATTTTCAACTAAAAAATCATTTGTCCTTGTCTATAAGTGTTTTTATAATTGATAAATGGTATTGATTGAAAATTAGTTAAAAAATAGCATTGAATTTTGAATAGTGCTATCTGCAATGATTGCTTTTTTTTTTTTAACGTGGCATTTTTTTTATTGTAAAATTTTTTTAAAAGAACAAGTCATTTTTATTTCATTTCTTATTTTTTTATTTTTTGTTTATTGTAATTTAATTAATAATATTTTAAATTGTTTATTCTCATTATTTTTTTGTCTAAAAGCATTCTTTCATATATCTAGTTGTATTTTTCTCTTCATCATCCAGTCATTCTTTTCTCTATAAACTAGTAACACAAAAGTAATTAATTTATAAAGAATTTACAAGAAACATTATAAACTTAAATAAATCATTACAAATATTTACCTATCGACAACTAAAATTGCAGATGTAAGTATCCAACTGTAACAATTCGGAATTGATGATAAACATATAAACGTTAGAAGAAGAAAATCTACCAAAAATAAAATAAGAGAATTTGATAAACATATTTTTTTTTAAAAGATGAAGATCTTGCTTAAAAATCTAGGAGAAAGAGAACGAAAAGAAAGTTTGAAGAGAAGAGAAAAAGAAGATGAACTATAGAAGAAGAGAAGAAGAAGATGAAATGTTGATTAAAAGTAGAAGAATAAAAATTTATATATGGATAGAAAGAAAAATTTGCTGGGATGTAAAATTCAAACCAATTTTCAATTTTGTCATATTCTAAATGACTTTGGCCGACTAAGAATTAGTCAAAAAAATTTCAACTAATATTTGATTAACCATTTAACCAACCAATTATTAGTCAAAAAGTATTTCTGATTGATATTTGGTTGGTCAAATAGCCAAACAAAAATCAGCCAAATTTTTTTAATTGATTTTTTGATGCTTGAGACAATCAATTGTCTCAGATATATATATATATATATATATAAAATATAATATAAAATAAATAAAATTTAAATAATAAAATAAAAATTTTAAAATAAAAAAATAAAATAAATAGAAAAATAACCAAAAATTTAAAATTTTGTAATGTGTTATTTTCAAATTTAAATTATATATTTTTATATTAATTATTAAAACAAATATTTCAACTATTTTATTACAAAAAAAATTACTCATTATTTTATCCAAAAATTACATTGAAAAGTAAAATTATTAAATTAAAGTTGAAGTAAAAAAAAATTTATAACCAAATTAGGCTAAGGGAAAAAGTTGCTAGCCAGCAGTTTTTATCAATTTGTATCAATTTATGACACAAGTTTTCATTTTTTATTGTTTAGCGACTGAAATTTAGTCAAAAATTATGTAAAAGTTATTATTATTATTATTATTATTATTATTATTATTATTATTATTATGTTAGTTGGAATTAGTTAAATGTCATTGTTAACATTTCCGTGGCGAACAATGTTAAAAATTTGAATTTTCTTATGTAATATACATTAAGAGTAATGAGAGTGATCAAGAAGTTATTGGTATGAAATAGATGGCCTTATATTTTATTCAATTGTCTTCTTCCAAGTTTTCTTAATGTTCGCTGCCTTGTATGTAATATCCTGCGGGCTTATTGGTTTCAACTCTGTGTGTATCATGAGCATAACAGATTAGTATTCTTTTGTTGAAAATGATAAAGTCTTTGGGATGCTATATATGATTGATCTTAATTATTAAAATATATAATATATAGTTCAGGCGCATGTGATGTAATGCCTAATTCTGCGACAAGGAGGACATTCATAATATCCACTTCAACCCATTATTTAATGGCGCAATAAGGCTGAAAATTTTACAAGTTTGCCATCAATAATTTCTTTCTTTTTATTGTTTTGCGTAAATTACTTACAATGTACTAGATACAGACATTACCTTTTTTTTTTAAAGGAACAAAACTATAGAAATAATAAGTGAGAAAATAGGCAAAATAAGGATCTAATTTATGAGCATCAAAATTTTCTGACAAATCAAGATTTTTCGGCAAACAATTTTTACTTGTAAGTTTAAGAGATTAAAGCAAGAAATAGGAAGGAAATAAAAATGAACTTAACGGTGACTCTTGAAAAACTTAAAGTATATGTGGAATCAAGTGGTCATAAGAAAATTAGTAGTCATGTAATACACGAAAATTAAGAGACAATATTTAATTGTGTTACCAAGAAATTTTCCAAATGAAAGACACACTTAAACATTAAAAAAAAAATCCGAAGAATAACTAAGCAATTAAGCTATTTTAAAAGATTTTGAAACATATATATGTAGTGCATGCGTTATCTTTTTTACTTGGCAGTCTTTTTTATTATTAAATTAAAACAAAAAAGAATCACATATGGAGATAGGCCATGTGATATCGGATGGGACTATCAGTAATATCAAAGATTCAAATCCTGTAATATATTAAAAAAATAAATATTGAAAAAATATATAAAAGGAGATAAACTATTGATAAATATTTAGTATCTTAAAAAAAAAAAGAGTTTTTCTAATTGTGTCTTTTTGTTGTTTCTGTGAGTGTGAATTCCATAACCGTATGATAATTCTCTCTCTCTTGATCTCCCCATCGTCAAAGGGAGAAAATGGAGACAATACATACTCCTATCCGCCCATTGGTCAGTGGTCACCGTCAGCTTATTGCATTCACGCCGGATCTCTTAATTTGCGGAGTTTTAAAATCCGTCTTCTTTGACTAATTCATAGTCTATCTTCAGACTTGGGACTTTTCCCAAAAAAAACAAAATGAAAAAAAAATCTTTTTCCTAATGACATCACAGGTCATGGTAATAAAATTTCAAAGGGAAAAAAGATCATACCCCAATTTGAAAAAAAAAAAAAAAAAGGTTCCGGGACAAAACTCAGTGAAGTTCTCTGGCCGTAGGAGTAATGTGAGGTAGTGTCTATAAATACCATGTTCCTCCTCATAAAACCACACATCACAACCTAATCATCTTCTTCTCTCTTCTTCGTCTTGCATTTATAAGCCCTCTGCTTGTGCTTTGATCTATATCATCATAATCATCATGGGTGTGTTCACTTACGAGGACGAGAACATCTCCGTCGTGCCTCCTGCTAAACTATACAACACCTTGATAAAACATTCTAACACCCTCCTCCCAAAGGTTATTCCCGCCATTAAAAGTGTTGAAGTCATTGAAGGAAGTGGAGGCCCTGGAACTGTCAAGAAAATCACCTCCGTTGACGAAGGTATATATATATAGATCTATATGGCACCTATGAGTAAATAGTCAAAATACCTCTGAGTTTTTGTACTTTTTTTAGACGATTTTTTTGGTACTAGCTAGTTCTTCCCGAGTTTTTTTTAAAATAAATCTCCTTTGGCAAACTGCACAATCCATATTATTCCGGTACACTTGCGAGTTTTATTAATAGTGTTCCATCCTCCAAGGTACATCCAAGTTGGTAAGTTGAGATGTCATACCTCTTGGTGCCATTATACATACGTATATATAACCTTTTGAAAATCTAATGCTTTGAAAATGTATTCGTTGTTATCAGACACAATACGTGTATGATATTTCAATTCAAATTTGGTTACTTTAATTTCAACTTTTGTTGTATATCGTGATACTCATGTCAGTGTTTTAGTATCTAAGATATATATATGTATATATATATGAGTGTAAAAAGGAATAGTAGGATTCCTAACACGAGGGTTAATGGATGGATGCAGGTGGCAACACCAAATATGGGTTGCACAAAATAGACGCAGTTGATGAGGTAAACTTGGTATACAACTACAGCATAGTGGGAGGCGATGTATTGCCACACACAGTGGAGAAGGTCTCATTCGAGACAAAAGTGGTGGAAGGCTCTGACGGCGGATCGGTCGTGAAGATCGTCATCAGATACCATACCAAAGGGGATGCGCCGCCAACGGAGGAGCAGCTCAAGAGTGGGAAGGAGAAGGGAAGTCATGTCTTCAAGGCCCTCGAAGGTTACCTTGTGGCTAACCCCGACTTCAACTAGAGTCTTCTATGGTTTCTGGTTATGGCAAATTTAAGGGGCTTCGCTTTTGAAGCAAAATTATAATAAGATGGACTTGGATGTTGGAAACCTTCATTGTTTGTGTTAGGTCAACATCCGCTTCCTAAATCATGTGGCTTTTCTTGCGGGGGTGCCTTGTGAGTGTTCTGTTTGGTCTTTCTATTTTGCTGTGGGTGATTGGTTGTCATGTGTTTACCACTTTGCGCATATGCATGTATTTTGTAATAAATATAAATCGAAAGAATGAAAGCAATTTCACTTTATTAAATACGCGGGATAACTACATATATGGAGTTTCTACCATTGATGTATATAACACTATATCTGAAGTCTTTAATTTCTTTATTATATATATATATATATATATATTGATGATTGCCGAGAAGCAATTAATAAAACTTATTAAACTTTATTGGGAAAAAAAGTCATCTAGGAGGTGATATTTAAATTACTTTAATTTGCAGAAATTGAAGTTTCAGTGACCTCCTATTTTCTAGTCCTATTAATTTATATTGGATTTATAATTTCCTTACATGAGGTAAGGGATATATATACAGAGAGAGAGAGAGAGAGAGAGAGAGAGAGAGAGAGAGAGAGAGATACATTTTTCTATTTTAATTTCACTTCCAATTGCAATGACCCTTCTAACCTATGAAAAATCACAATTTATTTCCTCTAAGTCAACTTTGGTTAAGTGAAAATATTAAAATAATACCCTTCCCATTGTTTAATGAGAAATTTTATTTACTATTATAACCCTTGCTTTCAATAGTAATATCTTGTAATTTTTCTCCATCTTCAAATTAATAAGGTTGAAAATCTATTTGTGTGTTTTTATTAAAAAATAGTGAAATGAAAATTCAAACTTAATATTTTGAATAATTCACAATTTTCTTATATTAGAGGTGGACATTGTGATTGAGGGTAATAAGTTAGGGGGCCAGTTGATTTCTTTCTCTCTCTCTCTCTCTTTTTTTTTTTTTTTTATAAATAGACTGGGAAGGATTTGCAATTAGGGATAAAAATCAATACGAAGTGCAATTTTTTTATTAGGCATTAAACAACAGAAGGCATAGTTCAGTAATTTTACTTAGCTGAAATTAGACTTAACACCTAATTTAAAAGATAAAAAATCATTGCTGTGAGATTAATAGATAAAAGATCAATTAATTGTAATTTTTACAGATCAATGAAATACAGATCAATGAAATATTACAATTGATGGCATAAGTAAAATGAGGAAGTATATCTCTTGTTTTGACCAATAATTATAGTTAATTAAATATTGTGTGCATGTATAGTAACAAAACAATTTCATATCCGTGACTTCGAATAAAATTAGGTTGCTATATTTAAAAAGAGGTGTATACTTTTGAAAGAATCGGGGCCAATTGGGAGCTTCATTGAACTTTGGAATATAGAATAATAATTAAGACTACTGAGTGAGAAGTTTTAGGTATGAAATAGATCGACTTATATTTTATTCAATTTGCCTTCTTCCAAGTTTTCTCAATGCTCGGTTGAATATACAACCTTTATGACTTTACAAGACTATTTGATCTAATTATTATTATTACTTTTTTTAAGAAAATACAAGCTCCTTTAGAACTAAGAGGAACCAAAAAAAAATCATACGTGACTATAGTTTTAAATTATGGTTGCGGTTGCGGTTACGTTGCGATTGCGGTTGCGGGTGTTGCGGATAGTATAAGAAGGATTACGAGTATTGCAGCTAAAAAATACGAATGCGGCCGGCACCGCAATAGCAATATTGCGGCCGCATCACATGATGCAGACCGCAATTTAAAACCATGTACGTGACTACATGTTATCTCTAAGATTTTTTTTTTTTAAGACTGAATATACTCATCTTATAAAACAAACAAACAAACACCGAATACACAGCCAACGGGCCAATAACACCAAGCAGACAAATTTTTGCAGGAGAGGATTCTTTCTTTACTGGAGCTGCTGCTGCTGATATAGATGGAATTGGTTAATGGGCGGTGGGATACTAGTGTCTTGTTTGCTGTTGGCTCTGGTTCTGGTTTGGCTGGTGTAGTGTGGTTCTGGTTTGGCTAGCGTAGTGTTGTTTCTGTAGCTTTGTTTGTATGTTTTGTTGTGTTAGACCAAGCATGGAAGCTTAGATCAAAATGAAGCTTTCTTCATGAAGCTTTTTTGGGCCTTGATTAACCATTGTGATGGCACGTGATAAATATGGTTATGGCACAGAGATGATACCAAATGTTAAGAGGAAGATATTTTATGGTAAGGCATTACCAGTCTCTGGGATAAGTTTAGACAAGGTGCGAGCTGGATTATTAGTGATGGGTCAAAAGTCAAGTTTTGGTGTGACCTTTGGACACCTCTCCGTCATCGTCTCTATAGGTATGCCATAAGAGATATTCCGGAGGTCAAGATACAGGCTACTGTATCAAGGATTATTTATCTCCTATAGGTGCTTGTCCCAGATTCAAGTTACAACGAGTGACGTCATTCCCACCATTCTTAACCATTCTATCCGCCATAGGAGTGACATTTTCTATTGAAGAGGCAGCCATGATGGTACCTTCATTACTCGAGATGCTTACTTTCATGTCATTGGTGAAGACACTATTGTAATAATAAGCTGTGGGAGAGCGTTTGGAACTGGCCTGCTCCAAAAAGACTTTAGAGCTTCATTTGGCTGGTGTGTTGTGAATGGATTCATACGATGCATCTGCGATAGGATAGGGTTCACTCCTCATCCAACCTATGCCCCTCTCCCTGCAACAAGCCCGAAACTGTGTTGCATTACCGCCGACATTGTGATCATGCCTAGTCCATTTGGCATAGCCTTTTGAACCAAGCGCATTGGGACACCTTTTTTGCTCTGCCTCTTTATGATTGGATCTCTTGGAATAGGAAGAAAGACGCTGATAGCTCGTCTACTACGGGTTTGTCTTAGGTTACACTCTTTGTTTACATGATTTGGATGGTTTGGACCTCCAGGTGTAATGTGGTGATGAACAATGATTTTGTCAGAAACGACAACTTTGCCTATGCCTGTATTAGGAGAACACAAACTGATATTGGGTTCCAAGAGAGTACGACTAAGTGCAACTTAGTTAGAAGAGAAACCCTTGTCCGTTGGAAGGAGCCTGCTCTAGGATGGATTTCTCTCAATGTTGATGGCTCAGTGTATAGCAATAATTTTGCAGCTTGTGGAGGTATTGTCCGAAATGAGATGGGTTAGTGGATAGCGGGTTTTGGTAGAAATATTAGTTCCTGTTCCATAACCTTGGTGGAGCTTTGGGGTCTGTTTACGGGGCTCCAAATTGTTTGCGGTCTTAACATCAAGAAAGTTATTGTTTAGGCAGGTTCCTTGGTTGCAATTAACCTTGTAAATTCAAACCACCCAAGCTATAACTTGGACTGTCATTCGGAGGTCACTCTTCTACATGTTTATCGGGAAGTCAATATGTGCGTGGACTGGCTCCTCAATTTTGTCCACTCTCGACCTTTTGGTTTTCAGACTTACGCATCCTCCTATTGGATGTAGCTTTTGTATTTTGACTGATGTTCAAGGTGCGGCTTTCCAACGCATGACCTCTTGTTAGTCTTTGGGCTTTAGCCCGCCGCATATTCCCAAAAAAAAAAAAGAAGGATGTCTCTCTCTCAAACTTTTCTTTGTCTATAAGTAGATCCAATGAAAGAGATAAAAGTGTAACTTTTTTTTTTAAAGTTAGTGTAACACATATTTCAAGAGAGGGAAATGCAATTTTTCAAAACCAAAAAATGAAAAAAAATATAATTTGAATATCTCTAAAAAAAAGAATATGTTGACCTATAAATTATTAAAATTTCTCACCACAAAATTACATCTCATAAATTATGTAACTGTAATTAAATATATATATATATATATACACGCACACACACACACGCATAACGTTTGAGGACCTCATGATGTTACCTGTTTAATAGCATGTAGACACCTTTCCCGCCACATGAAGTGTCAAGCAAATTTCATACAACCACTTGGACTAGAATTAATGAACGCAAATAAAAAAAAAATTCTATTTAAATTATATTAATAATTTGATTTTGTAGTTAGACATTAAATATTTAATTTAATAATTAATATCATTGTCGATCCAGCTCATTTGGTTACTACCATAGAAACATAATCTTTTTTTATTAAATTTATGTAATGTTTATTATAATATTATAATCATTACTTAATTGTATTTATTTTTTATTATTTTTTTCAAATAAGAGTATGAAGATTATTTTTATTTTTAAAATTATTTTTTTATTTTATTTATCTATTTCACTCATTTTCATTTTCCTTACCTAACGGGCCTACATCTTGACACACACACATTGTAGATATAGAATAACGTTTCCCCTTCAAAATGCGAGCAACTTTTCTGACACATTTGCCCTGCTTTATCCCAGATTTCTAGACACAAGATAAATTATGTAAGCTTATTATCACAAGGCAATCTAGAAGAATGGTGGCGTCTTCCTTTGTGCGCCTTCATTGACTAATTCTTAGTCTATCTTCATACTTCGGATGTTTCAAAAAAAACAAATGAAAAAAATCTTTTTCTTAATGACATTAAAGATCATGGTAATGAAATTTCAAAAGGAAAAAAGATTATACCCCAATAAAAAAATTCAGTGACAAAACTCAGTGAGCTTCTCTGGCTAAAGGGGTAACGGGAGGTGGTGTCTATAAATACCATGGACCTCCTCGTAAAACCACACATCACAAACTAATCATCTTCTTCTCTCTTCGTCTTGCATTTATTAGCCCTCTGCTTGTGCTTTGATCTATATCATCATAATCATCATGGGTGTGTTCACTTACGAGTACGAGAACATCTCCGTCGTGCCTCCTGCTAAACTATACAACACTTTGATAAAACATTCTAACACCCTCCTCCCAAAGGTGATTCCCGCCATTAAAAGTGTTGAAGTCATTGAAGGAAGTGGAGGCCCTGGAACTGTCAAGAAAATCACCTCCGTTGACGAAGGTATATATATATAGATGTATATGGCACTTATGAGTAAATAGTCAAATACCTCTGAAGTTTTTACTCTTTTCAGACGACTTTCTTGGATAGCTAGGGTCTTCCCGAGTTTTGTTGAAAATATATCACTTCTTTGGCAATTTGCTCACACCATATTAGTCCGGTACTCTTTGAGATTTTTATTAATAGAGTGTTCCATCCCCCAAAGCAAGTCTAAGTTGATATGGTGAGATGTTATCCCTCTTTGCTAATTAACTTGACTAATCTCGGTGCACTTATGTGTGTGTGTGTGTATGCACTAAACTGCAATTTTATATCAGGTTCTTTCATTAAAATAACATTTATATGTTATAGTTATTTAATAATAAAATAACATGTGTATGATTTAGTTGAAAAATTATATAGTTATTTGCAAAAATCATACACATGTTATATTCTTATTATTAAAAAATTATATATTTATTATGTTTTGATTAAAGAACCTAATAATAAAAATATAAGTAATTGTATATATATATATATATATATATATATATATATATATATATATATATATATATATTTCCTACATATAAAAAATTGATACTTTAAAATGAAACTGTATTCTAACACAAAAAAAAAAAAAAGAATGAAAATATATTTGCTGTTATCAGACACAATTCAGTTTTTGTTGTATATCATGATATTCATGCGAGTGCCCTTATTTCTTATATATATATATATATATATATATATATATATATATATAATGAGTGTAAATAAGAATAGTTGAATTCCTAACGCAAGCGTTAATGGACGGATTTAGGTGGCAACACTAGATATGGGTTGCAAAAAGTAGACGCCCTTGATGAGGCAAACTTGGCATACAACTACAGCATAGTGGCAGGCAATATATTGGGAGACACTTTGGAGAAGGTCTCATTCGAGACAAAAGTAGTGGGAGGTTCTGATGGCGGATCTGTCGTGAAGATCATCATTAAATACCATACCAAAGGGGATGCCCCGCCGACGGAGGAGCAACTCAAAAATGGGAAGGAGAAGGGAGGTCATGTCTTCAAGGCCCTCGAAGGTTACATTGCGGCAAACCCCGACTTCAACTAGAGTCTTTTGTAGTTTGTGGTTATCGTAAATTAGAAGGGCTTTGCGTTTGAAGCAAAATTATAATAAGATGGACTTGGATGTTGGAAACCTTCATTGCTTGTGCTAGGTCATCATCCTCTTTGTTAATTATGTGGCTTTTCTCGGGTGTGCTTTGTGAGTGTTCTGTTTAGTCTCTGTATTTTGCTGTTAATCTATAATATGGTAATGTTAATTCAAAAACATTCTCTCTTAGACTGCAAAATCAAGAGAGGTACAAAATGAAAATAATAAAGCAAACACACAACACTTTTCTCAAATAGGTTATAGGCACTTGTAAGTGACTAAAAAATTGAATACACTTTATTCATTTAAGACAACAATTTAAGTACACATTAAACAAAACAAACTTTCCACAATTTTACAACCCGTAATCTCACTGATCACGAAATCAATAGCTCCTAAAATAACTAAGACACATAATAACAAACCAAAAAACTAGGAAAACCTATAGATGACTTTTGACCAGGTAAAATAGAGTAAACAAAGGTCTTACTGATATCTCCATTATCTTTAACACTCTCCTTTGCAGAAATTTATAACACCAATCAAATGTCTCAAATACTCAAATTTTGTTGAAAGAAGTGGTTTCATGGATATGTTAGCCTGCTGCTTATTTGTGTTACAATAAGCTATTTGGATAATTCCTTCTGTTATCAATTCTCTAAGAGAGTAATAGCAGGTGTCTTAATGTGTAGTATGCGTATGATAAACTCTGTTCTTGGTCATGGTAATGGGGGATTGATTATTGTAGTAAATTGTTGTTGTTGCTTCATGTCTTTCAAAATTTATTGTAACCATACTACCTAGCATGCCGCTGAAGTTACATCCATGTATTTAGCCTTTGATGAAGATAAAGCTGTAAAAGGTTGCTTCTTTGAACTCCATGACGTTGCACTTGAACCAAGACTGAAAATATACCCTTAAGTGCTTCTTTGATCATCTAGGAACCTGGCTAATCACTATTAGAGTAGCCATATAGAGTTAAATTATCATTACTGTACCAAAAACTATAAGATTTTGTTCCCTTCAAATATCTCAACACTCTTTTTGCTACTTGCTTGGATTTTGCATAAAAATAGATGAAAGACTTATAGCTTGCAAGATGTCAAATTGAGTGTTGGTGATATAGCATAAAATACCAATCAAGTTTCAATATATATAAGCATCAATTTTTTTTTTCTCTATCTTTAACGCTAAACTTTTGATTTGTAGCCATAAGGGTCTTCATACTTGCTTACAATCTTCCAATTTAAACTTTTTAAGGAGATCATTCACATATTTCTGTTGACAAATAAAAATTCCAACACTACATTATTGTACTTCTAACCCAAAAAAAATAGCTCATTAACTCCATATCAATCACATCAAACTCTTTAGTCATAAACTTTTGGAATTCAATAATAAAAAGGCACCACTACAGGCATAAATCAAATCATCCATATAAAAGCAAACAATAATTACCTCACCAGGCCCTTTTATCTTCACATATAAAGATGGTTCACTTGCGCTTCTTTGAAAGCCATTTTTGGTAAAATGCCCATCAATTCTCCCATATTAGAACTTTGGTGCTTACTTGAGTCCATACAATGCTTTTTTAGTTGATACACTTTCTTTTTTGAGCCTTTAATCTTAGAATTTATTAGTTGTTCCACAAACACTTCCTCTTCCAAAAAGCCATTTAAAGAGGTCAATTTCCCATCAAATTGATACACATACCATTCATAATAAGTAATTATAAAAAAAGTAACTTTAATAGTGCCAAATCTGGCTACTAAAAAAATGTTTCATCAAAATCAATACCTTCTTATTGCATGTATCTCCATGACACCAATCATGCTTTATACTTTTGAATCAAATCATTAGGTTTTTATTTGAGTTTGAAGATCTATTTTCACTTAATAACTTTCTTATACTCTGATAAGTTAACCAATTCCGATGTTTAGTTTCTTTGTAAAGCCTCCATTTTTGCATCCATGCCATCACACCATTCCTTTGATGTTGTAACATTTTCAAAGTGGTTTGGCTTATGAATTTAGGCAACTTGACATCTTTTTATCCTTTGATAAATCTTCCTTAAAGACTGCCATTTAAATGGAAGAGGACTTACTAGATGATGTGTAGCTTAGATGAAATTGTAGGCAACATGATAGAACTTGAATGATTGGATGGATTTATAGGAGATGTTGAAAAGCTTGAATTACCATTACATCTTGATCAGTATCCATTTCTTCCACGTGAAAAAATTTTGAACAGCTTCATAGCCCTATTTCTCATCTTAATTCCAAGCATCTTTCTCTATCATATAAAGTATCATGACTAATAATAACTTGTTAAACAAAGGGATTATAAAAAATGATAACACTTACTATTAGTGCTATAACCCACAAAGATGCATTTTACACAATTATAATCAAGTTTACTTTGTTTCAAGATGGAATATGAACATATGAAATGCATTTAAAAACCTTAAAATAGCGTACTCTTGGTTTCCATCCAAGCATCAAATGGAGTCTGATGGTGCAACATTGATGTAGGACTTTGATTTAGAATGTAAGTTGATGTATACATTCTTTTAGCCCAGGAAGACGTTTTGCTTTAAGCATACTTTTGGTTATCTTCATAAGATTTCTATCCTTCTTTTGCCACCCCGTTTTGTTAGGTTATATAGCTTGCTTTCAATTATCTCTAAATACCACAATTTTCTTAAAATCTTTCAAATTCATAGGATAAGAATTCACTTCCACAATTTGTCTACAAAGTCTTTAGATGGCCATTTTGATTTTCAATAAGAAACATCAATTTCTTGAAAGTGAATAGCATATATGATTTTTGTTTGATGAAATAAACTCATGCCATCTTGTTGAAATCATCAACAAATATAATAAAATACATGTTATTCAAAGAATGAGTTGCATAGGATCATACATCAGCATGTATCAAATTGAGGGGCTTTAAAGCTTTTCGTGTATGTCCTTTTGGAAAGGCATCTCAATGTTGTTTCCCAGGAGCACAACTTTCACGTATACCAAAATCATAGGTAATCTAACAAGTAAATCTTAATTGGACATCAATCTTAGGCTTTTGAAATTTAAGTGACCTTATTTATGATGCCATAACTAAGTATCATCTTCTACAAAAAGCTACAAGTGTTTGATTCTCTTCTCTTTAAAAGACAATAAACATATCATTCATGGCCATTGAAATCTTGAACAACATATGTCTCTTGGATTTATCAAGATACATAATACATGATAAATCCTAAAAAGCAAGTGAGTAGCCTTTTTTTGTAAGAATTGCCTTACACTTAACAAATTGGAGTCCAAATTAATCAGGTACATATAGAACATCTTTAATGAAGTTTAAACCACTAGGTTTTACTCTTACAACTCATTTGCTGCTTACTTTATGTGTTGTCTTATCACCCTTCTTCACCTCTATTCCAACTGACTTGTCTAAGTTGATAAATGCTTTTAAGTATAATGTCATATGATTCTTACACCCATTGTTCATATACCAAACATTTGAAACACATGAATTAGTAGTAAAACATGTAAGAAATAAGTTTTTAGGCTCATCCATTTCTATCTCCTCAACAAAATTTGCATGTTTTTCTTCTAATTTGTAAAATTTTTCTATATGTCCATACTCTTCATAATAATATTATTTAAACTTATGGTTAGGGGTTTCACCTTTAGGGTTGGCTGCATCATGGGATTGAGAATAACCACTTGATCATTTTCTTCCTTGATTGCCTTTGCCACCTCTCTTTTCACATGTAGAATGACCTTTGTAATTGAAGTTAGTCTTCCTTTGCTCATTAACTGTGTTATTATCTGTGGGCAAATTCAATGGAACACCTTCTTAGTGGAGCTTTCATCATATATTTTGTGTTTTTGTCTATGAGATTACCAAGAACCAAATTGCTCATCCACTGCTAAAGTGCTCAAATATTTTGATTTTTGAATGGAAACCATCACTGACTCATACTTTTTACGCAAACTTTTCATAATTTTTTCTATAACCTCAATATTGATTAGGCGCTAACTCACCACAGTTTCTCATTTGATTTATTGCTTTTATTAGTTCATTGAAGGAACTCTCTATAAAGTTGTTGTCTTTCATAAACTTCCTACAAAGAGTTTAAAACTTGATTGTAAGTACATATGCAATACCAAGATGCCTATTCTTGAGTGCATCCCCTCCCCTTTTTTTTGATTTTGTATTCTTGAGTGCATCCCACCTTTTTTTTATTTATTTTGTTGTAGTAGAAATTCAAGGAAAAATAACATCATCAATAGCTTCTTGTAAGAAAAAGAGTGCTTTGGCATCTCTTTTCTTGAAATTGTTTAGTACAATAGTTAGGACTTTAGCCTCATTATAACCTTTCTCTATCAGTTCCTATAGGTCTTGAGAAATGAAGAGAGTCTTCATTTTAGTGCTCCAAACATCATAATAACTCCCTTTGGACAATGGAATTGAAGGAAGTGTTAGATTGACACTTGTAAAGTGATTAGACATTTTTTGGATCTATGCTGCTCTGATACCAAATGTTAATCTATAATTTGGTAGCGTTGATTCAAAAACCTTCTCTCTTGCACTACAAAATCAAGAAAGGTACAAAACAAAAAGAATAATAAAACTAATGTATAGCACTTTTCTTCAATAGGTTATAGGCACTTGTATGTGACTGAAAAATTGAACATACTTTATTCATTCAGAACACCATTTAAATACACATCAAACTTAACAAACTTTCCACAATTTTAGCAATATATAATTCCATTGACTTAATGGATCCTAAAATAAATGAAGCACAAATTAACAAACCAAAAATTAAGGCAACCTATTAACAACTTTTGACCAAATAAATTAGAGTAAACAAAGGATTTACTAATTTTTGTATTATCTTTAACATTTGCCATTGGTGATTGGTTGCCATATCTTTGCCTACATTTTGTAATAAATATAAAGCAAAAGAATGAAAGCAATTCCATTACTCTATATTAAATACACAACATAGATATATATATAAAAGGAGTTTCCACAATATGTATACACTATGTTTTTAAGATTTGTCTTTATTTTATATGTAATAATCATGATTATTTTCCAAATAAGTCCTTATAAATTTAGAATTTGAAATAAGAAAATTATAAATAAGGTTTATTAACGCAAAATAAATCATTTTAGGGTGAAAAACATTAACTAATAAATTTTAATTAAATTATGGCATTTAGAAATTATCTTAAGAAACAACTTGGATATCTATCTAGTTCCCAATAGGATTCTTGTGCATCTCAAAATTAATTATCCTTATTGGAGGCCTATAATTTTAAAGGACTTTTATTTCACTTTACATCTCATTTTGTGTTCAATAATAAAAAAATCCTAGCTCTTTTTTCTCTTTCTACTTTTTTTCTTTTTTTTTTTCCCTTTTTTCGTTTCCCATTGATTAATTCCCAAGCAACCACACATTGCCTTCTTCTCCAAATTAATTTCTCAACCATTAACATCTCCTTCTTCCATCTTAAAAAAAAACACAAGTCCTTTACTTCGGCCAACCAACATCCACCATTCAACCACCATCCATGCCACTGCTGACATCTTGCTCTAGTGTTGGTGAGTCCTTGCCATCCTTTACCTATAAACTATCATGGGTAGCTATAAAAAGGAAGCCAAAAGTAGTGATTTTTGCTCTTCTTTCAACTTATTCTCTCTTTTCTTTTCTTTTTTTTCTTTTTTTTTTCTTTTTGTTTAAGTGCCTTTCTTCTTTCACTTTTCTTCCATTTTCACTCCATTTTCTCTCTAATAGTTGTTTCTGACTTTCAGCCTCTTACTTCATCAAATTTGGTTATGAGAGAAAGCTTTTGTATTTGGGGTTCTTGTTGGTGAATCTTCCAAGTGTGAAATTAATATTTTAATCTTTAACTTTTTGCTCTATAGGGCAGTTTTTGAGTTCAATTTAAATTTAAGTTTAATTTAATAAATGTAGATCTAAGATTAATGTTGTTGTTAGGGAATTTTGATTAAAATTGGAGCTTTAACTATTAGAGGTGGTGTTTAGTCAAAAATTGATACTATAAGATATTGATTAGATTGTTAATTGTTAATTTTATGCCTAGTATAGTTTTAGATAATGCCAAAAATACCCGTTAACTAAGGTTATACCTTGAGTTAATAAGAGGAACCTTTACTATTAGTTATTATCGTTGAGTATATAAATAACAAGGTAGCACTTTTCGTTTATACTTTAATTACATTTTCTTGCCTCAAATTTTGTTTTAAATAATGCTTATTCTGATGTGCTATAAGAAAGCAAATTTAAAAATTTAAAAATCTTCAATTGTAAATTATGTAACAAATAATGGTAAAATTCATATATAAGTGATATGAAAATAGTGATGTTCCTTATATGTGCAGAGTGCAAATGGTGGTGAAACCCTTAACTTAGATAAACTCATATATATATATATATATATATATATATATATATATATATATATTACCTTGAGATTTTATTTACATTTTCTCTCTTTTTATTCTATAAATTATTGTTCTTACTTTAATTTTTCTTATATAATTTTCTTCAATTAATTTCTTTGTAATTAATTGATAATTTCCTAAAAATTACATTTTTGAATTATTTTTCTTTTTCTAGTTTATGTTATATATATATATATATATATTATTTAAAAAGTGATGGATAGGAATACGGTGCCGTTAACGGGGATAATGGCCTAAGTGCACCTAATTAAGTTAAAATGTGACAAAAAAGCATAGTCGCACTACGAGATATGATAAATAGCACAGTGACACTATGTAAAGTATGGTAACATTGAGAAATAAATTTGTGAAAAGTGTGGTGGCACTAAAAATGTGAAAAGTGTATCACATTAAAATGTGAAATAAGTAAAATGCAACGATACTTAGATGTGAAATAAGTAAAATACAATAACACTGTGAATGATAATGTGATATGGTTCTCTCATATGATGCCTATTCATTGAGTTTTTTATCTTTAAAATTATTATTTTCTAAAGTTGATTATTACCTTTTATGAATTTGTTTAACTTTCAAAATATTTATAGACTTATACATATATTATTTATTTTATTTGTTTGCAAAAAAACTCATGTGCATACTTTATTTTCCCTTTCGTATCTTTTATTATTTATACACACTTAATGAACTTACCTCTTAACATTGCATTTTTTTTTCCAAATTAGTCGGTAGTTGAGTGAAGTGTTCTAGGATCATCATACCTTCCAAACTTATTGGGTAGGCTATTTATAATGTTTTTAATGATATAGAACTTTATAAGGTTATGACTACTAAGTGTGAGGTTAGGTAGTATACTATGGGAGTTGAGATGTCTTGTAAGTTGTCACACCTATACTTAGCATATGCTATAACTTATCATATTGAAGGATCTTGTACTACTAATAGAAAACCTTGTCGACAAGGTTTTGAATTCCATAATGTAAAAATTCAAGATCTTGTTAACAAGATCCCAGACCTAGGAGATCTATACTGACCTATCTAGAGGATTTCCAACATTAACCCAATTATGTTCTATCATCTTTTCATGCAAAGATAATAATCAAAATTTATTTTTATGTAATGTTAAACACTTCTGTTAAATGTAATCATAAGGTCATATGGAAAGTTCCTTATGCACTATATTCATACAGATCAAAAGAGAGGTTAACACTACAATGTTACATCCTCACTAAAGGTAAACTATATATTTAATACTTATTCAAAGGATTCATAAGACCAATTACAACCAGTACGTAACCTATTAGTCGGTTTGTTCATTCTCTATTTGTCTAGCTCCATTTGTAACATAGTTAACACCTAGAAAATGGTTAGTTCATAATGAGATAAAATCCCAGTAGCTAACAATGTACTAAAGAAGCATATATATAGATAGTACTAATTACTATCTAGGATACATGCGATGCATACTTTGCTGGCGAAGCATGTAATATCTAGGTAGCAGCATATTCTCATTCGTTAGGCTACCATGCTTCGATTATTGGCCAATAATAGTAATCTAGTACTCATAAGAGTCATCTTAGCAGACATACATGCAACCAAACACAGCATAGGGACTTCAGGAATTCATCCAGTGTAATAATGTAAATAGCAAAATGAATATAGTGTTAACTACCTATTTCATCATCGTTATTCTGTCATGTTATTTCTTAGCTCTTACTGTCCCAATTGCCTTTCTAAATTTCAATCACACATTACCTTAATTAAAAACAAATCATGGTTAATATTTATATTTCAATTAAACTACTAATCCCCCTATACGAAATTCCTAAATCCCTTTCGTTAGTTAATGATTGGAATTCCTAATTGTAAATAATCACATCTTTGTTTTCTTTCTTTCTCATTAGTTAGTTACTATCTAAGTTATTCATGTGTGGTCCAGTGCTTTAAAGTTAATTCCTTAGTCCTTAGTCTTTATTTTCAAGCTTTGATTCTCTAATTACCATACAACTTTGCACCACAATTGTAAGAAATAAAAGCTACTATAGTCACAATTTAACTACATTTTTAAGTCTATTTTTGTGAAATTTCTTTCCCCTATTAAATGACATCCAAAAATCATAAAAATGGGTAGGATGACCTTTTATTATATTAATTATAAGCCACAAAAATAGTTTTCAAGAATTCCCAAGAATAACCCCCAAACTTCTACTATTTAAGCCACTACCTCAGTTGAGCTCACTATACATTCTCCTTGCTGTTTCTAGCTTTGTTACCCTAACAAATGAGTTCAAAAAATTCTAAGACTTTCCAGATCTAAAGTTGTACGTTTAGCTACCTTCCCACTAAATTTCATGCACTAATTCCTTCATTTGCCCATTTAACAAGATTTATTATGAAATCAGCCCTAAGCTGTCCTATCTAAAAGCTAAGTTGAATTAGCATGTTGTTTCTTTGATCTACCTTGTTCCAAAAATTTTATAATTTTTCAGATTTTAAATATAAGGAATGGACGACCCATTATAAAAGTTTGGACTTTAAAATCCTTTTCTACCTAATTCTACTAAAGGCAAAATATTCCAAATCCAGAATTTCAACTAGGTAAAAAGGAAGCAACTTAGAACACACTAAAATTTCTACTTACCTTTGATGGAGTCCTTGTACCTTAGTTTATCTTTTCATCTCTCTTCTTCCAAGTTTTCTTCTCCCTTCTTACCACTACTTCCCTCAGCCTAATTGAAATTAAAATGGATGATACTTAGTGCAACAGACAACTCATGCTTCCTACCGTCACATAGATCCACTTAGGTGCTTAGCATTCATACTCCCCATCTCTTGTTCGGTGCAAGGCTAGGTGGCAACATGCATGTCTTATTTCCCACAAAGTTCTATATGTAATATTGTCTAACTCCCATGTCTGTACACAATTGTCATTAATAGAATGCTATTTGAATATGTAGGTATATACATTGGATAGTGCAAGCATGAGGTGGCAAGGATGTTTCATCTAATTCTTTGGCTAACTTCATTTCCTATTTAGTTGTCTAGGCAAGGTGGCAGCATGAATGTGTCTTAATTTTCATCTAAGCTACATATTAGATGCAATGTTTAGCTCCCATGGTACTAGAAAATGAGCACTAACCCACGATAATTGTATATATATGTATGTCTTGAAGAGTGAAGCATGAGGTGTCACTACCTTGATTTGATTCTCTTGAATTGTCTTATTTTCCCATTCTATGTTCGGTGCTAATTTATGAGGCAGCATCCCTTCTATCTTATTCCCACCTAATACATCTATTATATATAGCATTTAACTCCCACAGTAATTATAGAACTTAGAGCACTAATCAATTACTAATTGAATATACATATATGTGGGTGGAAGGTGTAAGCATGGGGTGGCAAAGAGGTTTGTTTAATTTAATTTTTCCTACTTCATTTCTTGTTTGTTTACCATGATAGGTGGTAGCACCATGATATGCATCCTTTCCACGTAATAAAGGTATATTAGATGGGCAATGAAAGACCCAAGCCTACATGCACAGGCCTATCCAACAAAGTCCTATAAATGAAGACTCGGGCCTGTCAAGCCTGCTTTTCTCGATGAGCTAGACACCATTATACCTAAATGATATTTATACCTAAGTTTGCATGGTGAAGCATGATGTGTAAGTTTTTTGTTAATTGTAATTCCTTCTCTCCATGGCTCCACACTCTCGTGCATGCTAGGTGTCCTTTCCTACATCGTTTAAGCCATTCCATCTCATACAATCACCCACCATTTTTCCCACGGCTAAACATACAATTGAAACAACCGAACAACTAATGCACATTATGGGTGAGTGGGAAGTCAAGGTGGCAATGTTTTATCTTTATTATCATTTGATTGCTTGCCTAGTCCTACATCACCTTCTCGGCCATGTAAGGAGCTTATGGTAATTAGATTAATTTAAGTGTTTCTCTAGATATTAGTCCTTACTATACACAACTAAGGGGATGGTGATCACATAATCAAGGGTGCCTATCTATATTTCCATGTATTTGAAAATAACGAGACATTATGGTACTAATGGTCCCAACCTTGTCTTGACTTGTGGTTGTATACTTCCTTGCTAAGGAAATTATCAAGCTAATGTCTCAATAAGACCTCATAGTTAGCATAGGGTAGTTCTCTAATACTTACTTAAGATAGTCCCTTACTATTCCTTTTTTATTTTATTTTATTTTTTATTACTTTGGTGACGTTAATAATTATGGAAAATCTAGAATGTGACATAAGTCTTATAATAACCATAGTTTTTTTGAATTGCTTATTTTATTTTTATTTCTTTTATTTCTTTCTTTTTATTTTAAAAAAAATGTTAACTACTAGATTGAGACTATTGTATGAATTAGGAAATATCAACACTTAGGGGAGGTTTTGCTAGATTTTTGACAACCCTTAAATGATTTCTTTTATGGAATAAAAAGTGTGGTATGACTTTTTTAAGTTTCATTTAATTTCTATCATAGCTAAGTGAATACCTCTTTTTAGGCTTGTTAGGATAAATTAGCCTAAGTTGACTTAGTTTACATGTTGATCACGACTATGGGTTCTAGGTTATAACATTATATATATATATATATATATATATATATATATATATATATATATATATATATATATATATATATATATATATATATATATATATATATATATATATATATATATATGTTAAGAAAACTAAATTGAATTGACTAATCAAATCGATGAATTGGTTATAGAATTGGTTCATTTAATCCTTAAAATAGACCAAGAAGAAATTAATAAAAAAATTAGATGAACTAGTAAAAATTATTTTTTAATTTTTTTTTGTTTAAAATAAAATTTTGGCATTTTGCGATAAAGATTTACAATGTTTTATAAACTATAATTAACCTATTTCATATGGATTTGTCATCATATATAAAATGTTTTAACAATTTTTTTAATTTTTAAATGTTTATATTTATTTTAAATATTATTTTATAATATATGTACCAATTTAATTGAAAAATATTATATATATATATATATGATGTTTTTTATATATTTAGAAAAATGGTTCAACTATGATTAGACCATTGAACCATAATAATTTAATTTTTAAAACGTCATACATACATACATACATATATACATACATACATACATACATATATATTATGTATATGAGAAAATTACAATTTTCTTATCCTAATCTTTACTTTCAATTACAATAACGCCCCTAATTTATAAAAAATCACAACTCATCTCCTCTAAAAAATCATTAGGTCTAACTTTTGCCATGTGAAATTATTAAAGTACATATCCTTCCCATTGTTTACTGAGAATTTGATTTTGCCAACCTTAATTTTTGTTTTCAATTGCAATATCGTATAATTTTTCTCTTTCTTCAAATTAATAAGGTTTAAATGATATTTATAAGCACATTTATTCAGAAATCTAATTTAAAAAATAGTAAAATGAAAATTCAAACAATTTTTTTTAATAATGCACACTTTTCTTAAATTAGAGGTGAACATTGAAATGGAGATAATACCTTATGGGCCTATTATTATTATTATTATTATTATTATTATTATTATTATTATTATTATTATTATTATTATTATTATTATTATTTATAGATTGGGAATGATTTTGCAATTAGGGATAAAAGTCAATATAAGTAAGTGAAATTTTTTTTGTTAAGTATTAAACAATAGAAGGCATACTTTAATTAGCAATTTTATTTAACTAAATTTAAACTTAATGTATATTTAAAAGATAAAAATTTATTGCAATAGATTTAATAAATTAAAGGTCAAATGTGATGATAGAACATTACAATTGAAAACAAACACTAAGATGAGCAACTGTCTCTTGTTTTTTTACCAATAATTATAGTTACCCAAATGTTGCGTGCATAACATCAAAAAAAAAAAACATCGCATCATTGACTTCGTATAAAATTAGTTGCTATACTTAAAAAGAAGTGTCTAAAGAATCGGGAGAGGAAGGCCAATTAGGAGCTTTTTGAACTATGGAATATATAAAAATTAAGAGGGAGTGAAGAAGGATTTATGGCCTTATATTTTATTAATTTGTCTTCTTCCAACTTTTGTTAATGTTCTTTGCCTTATGTATCACATCCTGCTTGTTTGTTGGGTTTTCAATTTTTTGTGTCATGAGTATTGTGAATATCGTATTTTATCCAGATAAGCTTTAAAAAATAATAATAAAATTAAATTAGTAAAAAAATAAAAAATAACAAAAAAATAAAAAGAATAGTTAGTTTGAGTTATATTTGAAAAGTAAAAAAAAGATTTACTCAAAATAAAGTATTGGACTTCTTTCCTTCCAAATGCCAAAAATTCCAATAACTCAACCCTTTAATCCAAAAAAAAAAAAAAAGAGAAGAGAAAAAATTGAAAAAAAAATAAAATCCAAAAATAATATAAATTAAAGAATCAAAAATGAATAAAAAGATAAAGAACTTATTACCCAAAAAAACAAAACAAAAAAAAAAAAAAGAAAAGAATTTGAATTCAAAAAGAAAAAGAAAAAAAAAATTGGGAATCAAACAACAAACAAGGAAGAGCTCAAACAAAAGAACCTAGAAAAAGAAAAAAGCCTAACCTAAAATCAGTCTTTTTAAAAAAAACGGACAAAAAAAATAACAGAAGCCTTTTACCCGAAATTAAAGAGAAGGCCCGAAACCAATTGAAAGGAAAAATGGGCCAAAATGAAATATGGAACAAAAAACAAAGCAGAGGCCCGTTTCCCTTCTGAGCCCAACAACTCTTCAGCCTCTTTAATTCCATTCAGAATCCCACATTCAGAAGAACCTACCTGAGTCGAATGTCATGTGGTCCCTCTGGTCCGCCCTCTGGCCTTTTAGCTCCCATATCCTCCAGCAGCAGACGATGCAGCTGAACGTAGAGAGTGGAGGCACAAAGCGAATGCACGACTCTGGCAGAAAGGAGGGCACGCACAGACACACTCGCGCACGCACAGTGCTCGCACACACCTACGGACGCGCAGGAGCACTCACTGGGGGCACGATTCTGAAAAGTGAATCGGGTAGAAGGAAATGGAGATGCAAGGGGAGCGGAGATGCACGACAGTAATCGTACAAAGGGCAGAAGGCAGACGCGCAGGAGGGGGAAGGTGAGGAGCCCTCCTGGATCCTCTATAAAAAGAGAGATTAATTGAGGCCTTTGTTTGGTTCATAGGAAGGGAGGAGAGGGAAAGAGAGAGAAGGGATTTTAACGAAGGGGAGGGGATGGGAGGGGAGATATATTGTTTATTCAGGAGAGGAGGGGAGGGAAAATAATAATATATAGACTATTTTATTCCTTATATATTTTAAAAGTAATGATAATATAATTAATTATTTTTTTATTTTTAAAAATTTAATATTTTTATTACTAAATTAAACAAATATAAAAAATTATTTATAATTATAATTATTTAAAAAAATTTGTAAATAAATAAAACTAATTAAATAATTATTTCAACAAATATATAATTTAATATATTTTATTTCATGAAATTAAAATGTATCTGAGTTAGGAATATTGACATGTTTATTTTTTTCTCAATATGATAATATACCTGTGTTAATTGATAAATTAAAATTTTTCTTCAATCATACTTATAAAAATTTTATAAAATATAAAATTAATAATCAAGATAAGGATATTTTGGTCTTTTTTTCAACTTTCTCTCCCAATCTTCCCAAATTGGAGGGAGAGGAGAGGAGGGGAGGGGAGGGGAGGAGAGGAAAAGTTTAATGAAACTTTCCCTCCCCTCCCCTCCAAAAACACATGCCAAACAAGGGGAGGGGAGGAGAAGAAAAAAAATTGGGATTTTACTTTGGGTTTTTTTTTTCTTTGGGCAGGAGAGGAGCACAGAGATGGGAACTGAGAGGGAATGAGAGAGAGAGTGCAACAAATATTGGGGAGGATTTTGGTTTCAAGAAAGGGGAATTTTCGAAATCAAGAAAAAAAGGGAGGAGAGACTGAGAGCCGATAGCTTCTGTTTTCTCTCAGTATAAGTAGAGCGACAGCAAGAGGAGGTGAGATCGAGCATGAAAGCAGAGGGAAAGAATAGGGCTCTCCATTCTCATTCAGTTGCAGTGTGATGAGTTGAAGAAAGTATCATTCAAGGTTTTGAAAAGAGGATCTATGGTATGTTTTTATCATTTCCTTCAGTTATTCATATGGAGCTGTGGATTTGTTTAGATTTCCATATTGTTTTCCTTTCGGGTTTGACAGTTCTGGTAGCTTAAATCTGGGATGCTGATATTGCTTTGCTCTTTTTACATGAAATCTGACCGAAATCCTGTAAATAGTTTGCCTAATTTGAGACAGAAATTTTAACATACCATTCCTCTATGTAATTCAACCTATGCTCACATGAATAGCCAACGTTTGCTGCTCATATATCAAATTGTATAGTTTGGTTGATAACTCTGTGCTCAGGTGCGAAGTTGTAGATGGTTAAGTCTAATCTGGATTAGTAGTGGTTAAGTTTCTTCATCAATCCATTGGGTACTCGCCCTCTGCTTCGTGTTGTTAATCTTTGGTCTTATTGGAGCAAGGATATTTTCCATGCTGTTATATGAATTGGATTTGATTTGGTTTCTACTCTATATCTTACGTGAAAATTTATGATCAAGATGCCCCAACTGTATGTGGATAATAGAATAGAAATTTCAGATTCTTGTTTCATTGACACCATGATTCGAATTTATATAGGTTTGGGATCTTAGAATTAGAATGCATGTTCTTTTTAATATACCTTGCCTAATAATAAACTCTACTGTACCATGTTACTGGTTTTTTTTTTTTTATCTTAATGCTTATTTGGTGCTCAAATATGATGATGGAGCAACACGTGAAGAACTCTAATGGGCACAACACAAGGGGAACTGAATATGTGGTTAGATGAAGGGAAGGATGGGATAGGACTGAATTTCTGCTATACAAATTTTTTCTTTCTTTTCTTATTTCTTCATTCTCATGTAAATACGTCCAAATATGGTGCTATAACATGACAAAATACACACAAGGCACATACAAACATGAGTATCTGCCTGTACTGTTCCCTTTGTCCTACTTTTATTTTGATTTTTACTTTTATTTTCATTTTTAGAATTGCCACGTGAAATTTTATATCTCCAAGCACATAGCTAAACTTAAAGGCCATGTATAACAATAAAGTCTTCTTAGTACTTATAGGGTCTCGAATTTACGTCATAATATACTTTGGGTTTCAATGACTCCCTTTAAATGGTTCTTTAAAAAAAATTCAATAAAAAAAGGGGAACAAGAAAAAACAAAAGAGGATTAAAAATCTTTTTACTAAAAATTAAATTGAGTCTTAATGATTTATCTTCTCCTTTCTTAAAGGTTCTTTTGCAAAAATTGAAAAATAGTATTCTAAAAATTTGAAATTAATTGTTCCTTTTGAAGTATGTGTTATGAAAAAAAAAAGTAAAAATGAAAAAAAAGAGTTTTATAAACAAAGAAAACGTTAAAAAAGAAAAAATAATAATAGCAATAAAAATAACAAAAGAAAAAATAACAAAACAACAAAAATAAAAACAAAACCAAACAAATACCCAAAAAGAAAAAAAGAAAATCATGAAAAGTAAGTGAGAAATTAACTTTTTTCCAAGACTTATCAACTTTTCTCACAATTTTTTCATACAAATGCAAAATACTCTTTTTGCTTAAATAAACAAAAATACAAAAGAATACAAAAATATATATATTAAAAAAGAAAAAAATAAAAAATTGAACAAAAATCAAAACAAAGAAAAAATATAAGAATAAAAAATCAATCATAAGAAATAAGAAATCAAAATCTAATTAAAACCAACAAGTTCATTAAAAAAAGAAGAGAGAAAAATGAAAATCAACTATAAAAAAAAACAAAAGTAAAAAAGATCAAGAACAAGAAAAATTAAAAAATCAAAATGAAATCAAATAAAAAAATTTAAAAGAAAAAAATCCTTTTTAATGACATAAAAAAAATCATGAATTCATAAAAAATTAAAAAAAAGGTAAAAATAAAAAAGGAAAATGAAAAGAGTAAATATGTAAAATTAACTTAGTGTTTATAAATTAAAACTTATCAACCAAATTTAAAGTCATTTTATTTGCAAAAATTAAAATTAGTTTTATTATTTTTTTCTTTTAACTAAAAAAATTAAAACAATAAAAACAATAAAATAAATAAAATAAAAAAACAAATAAAAATAGAAACAAATAGAAAACAAACAAAAACAAAAACAAAATATCAACCAAACGATAATTTTTATTCAAATTATATGGGTTTTGATTCTTACCAAAGAATACGTAAGCCTTAAGTTTTTATCGTAGGTCAAATCTACATTTGTAAATAAAATATTTTCTTAATTTCTTTTTGATTTTTAATTGTATTTTCTCTCTATTTTATTTTATTTTAAATTTTACTTCCTTAATTTTTTTGTGTTTTATTTTACTCCCATAATTTTTCTTTCTTTATTTTATTTTCTTAATATCTTTCTTTCCTATTTTTTAATCTCATTCTTCTTACCTTATTTTACTATTAATTTTATTTCATTTTTAGTTCCTTGAATTTTTCTTTGCATGTGATTTGTTAGAAAAAATTAAAATAGAATAGTGGCTATTTTAATTTTGTACAATTAATTTAGGGTGAACATTCTTAGGAATGTATGTAGTGAGGTATTTAACATCTTCCCCACTTACAATCGACTCTCGAATCCATATCGGGTTTGTAGACCATTTTCTTATAAAAAATTTTTTTTCAAAATTTTACCTTTTAAAAAAATAAAAATTTTGGTGGCGACTTTACTAGTTCTACATTGATTTTCGATTTTTGCTTTGGTGCAAATCGAATTTTTTTTAAGACGCCATGTCATCGCATTTTTGGATATGACAAGCATAACAGATTGGTAGTATTTTGTTGGAAATGATAGTCTTTGGGTTGCTACAATTGATCTTAATTGTTAAAATATACAATATAGTTTAGGTATGTGATGTGATTCCTTTTGAAATTAAATCTTTTTTATTTTTCTTCTCTTAATTTTTTCTCAATTTAAAAAGAGAATGAGAGATGAATCAAAAGTAGAAGAAAAGAATGTATAAAGTTTATTCATTGAGTTTCAGCCACTCTCTTGTTTTTTCTCTTTTTTTACTTTTAAATTGACAAAAAATTAATAAAAAAATATTTAAATATAAGAGATGTATCTTTTAATATGGTTTAAAAAATCGAACTGAACCTGCCAATTCGACTAGTTGGATTGGGGATTAGTCCCTGATCCAGTCTGGTTAGCTCAAAAAATCAGTCCATTAAAGAATCGATAAAAAATCGATTAAATCAATTAAAAATCGGTTGAACCGGTTAAAATCGGACCATCTGAAAACCAGTTTGAGCCGGTCAATCTAATTTTTTTTTTGAATTTTTCTTATATATTAAGATAGTTTATCTTGAATAAATTTGATAAATTAAAAATAGAAAATATTAGAAAAAAGAGGAGATTGAAATATAAAAGAAATTTAAAAAAGATAATGTAAAATAAATAAAAAGTGCATATTTAGTTATTTTTTGTGTTTTTTTTTATTATGTTCTATCTCATAGTAACATTTCTTTTAAATATAAAAATATTTGACTAAAATTGCCATTGTTTAACGATAAATGAAATTTTAATACAATTTAAGAAGTTCAAAAATTTAATATTAAATACTTTTAACTTTTAATTATAAGTAGTTTTTGTTTTTTATTTAAAAAATAGTTTTTCAAACATTTTAAGAAATACTAAATTAATAATTAAATATTTAAAATTTACTAATATTTATTTGTTATATTAAAAGTTTAATATACAAAATTTAAAAATATATATTTAATTATTACCAGTTCGACCATGGTTTAACTATGGTTTAACCAATCAACCGTGAACTAGTCGCTCCATCGGTTCGATTTTAAAAAACATTGCCTTTTAATCTAACAGGATTTAGTTTCAATTGATACACAAATTAATTTAAAGATATCATTAATGTACAATAAAAAAAATATGTTAACCATATCATGCGTTATATTTTAAAGAATTCATCTTCATTTTGCATTTTATATAAGCCCATGAACTTAATCATAGTTACAGAGGGTGGACCCTTTGATAATTGAGAAAGTCAAAGTTTCTTGCTTTACAAAGTTTTTAGAACGAAGAAGAAAGCAAATTTTCTCATAAATCAGTTTGGATAAAGTTGGTGACTTTCTGCATTACATATATGTGTGCGCGCGCGCGAGAATGTAATAAGACTACTACGTTGTTTTTTCCGCCAGAGAAGGTTATTGCCAAGTTAAGAAGGCCGGCATGGGCCTAAAATAAAATAAAATGCCAATGTCACCTGTCCAACAAGCGAATCAATAGAGAAGAAGATGCGATGATCGATTCTGAAGTAGGTCCTGCTGTAAGTCTACCTTACGTCATGCAATGTGTAGTGACAGAAATATGACAACCACGACGCTTATTTCTGCTGCTGTTAGATAATTGAGGAAATTGTTATTACCGAGTTAATCTTTACCCTTCCATCCCATTTAGTACGAGAAAAAGAAAGAATTGAATTTCATTTTTTTCAGTAATATTTATTATGTTTTTTAATTATTAATTATTAATTTTATTTTTTATTATTTTTAAAAGTAAAATACAATAATTATTTTTTATTCTCAATATCACTTTTTTTTTTCTTACATTTTTTATTTCATTCTATCTTATTTTATTTTGTGTATCAAACAAAATGTTCATCATAATTTTTTTAATTTATCAAAAATTACAATTTATCCTAAATTTATTACTTCAATTATAATAAGTAATAACCCTCATAATTAGACATGAGCAAAATACTAGGAACTCATAAGTTTATCAGTTTGAATTTGAATATGAAAATTTTTTTATGACTATTTTAAAGATTTAGGTTTGAATTTGAGTAATATTATACTCACTCTGTCCCAATAAAGGGTCTGTGTACGCGCGCGCGTATTATATGTAGAAGTTAAATTTTTTTTTAAATAGTGGTTTTAAATAATATTAATAATTACTTGAAATATTTTATTATTTATTATAATTTACATGAATAGATTTTATATAAAATGAGTATCAATTTGAGAAAAATTTAGTTTATTATTAAATATTTTTGGATAAATGTGTCCAAATCTAAAAATTCAAAAAATTAATGAGGATGAATTTTTTTTTTTCAATAAAAAACGAGGACTATAGTATCCTATCTATACTTTATTCATGATGATTTACTTCTAACGTTTAAATCAAGCGTTAAATATAACGCATTTGAACATAGGTATTACATTTTCTTTTCTCTTCAGGAGAATATCAATTTTTCTTCACTAATTCTCCAATTTCTATTTTTATTCTATCTTTAATTTCATACCAACTGATTGGCACGGTGGATATCCAGAGGAGCAAATTAAACTTTTCAAATGGTCTAGTAAAGGAAGAGTTATGTGCAACAAAAAATTTTAAATTTAAGTAAAATTTCACTTTTGATTTATATAGTAGAGAATTATTGTAGTAAAATTAATAAATCAAGAGGTCAATTATTATTTATTATAAATTAAAAATATCAAAATAAATAAGTGCGATTCCTTTTAAATAATGTAAGCTTCAATCTCTTATTTAGTTACTTTTGAGCCAAGTTTCCTTTTTTTTTTTGGTTTTGGGGGTAGCTATTCACGTTTTAAACAACTTATCAAAACATTTCAGAGCACTAAAAAAAAAAAATACTTGATTCCAGGTTTTGTTAACTCTGAAATATTTACATTAAACACAGATGCTGAAACTAATTAGATATTTATTTATTTTTCTGACAATAACTTCCATTGACAGTTAACTAATATGTAAAGTTGAAGCTTTCCAAATTTAGTGGCCAAACCCATTAAATTCTATTAATTAACTCCTTAAAATTTTGGGTTAAATTATATATTTAATCCCTATATATTGAATGAGTTTTAAATTAAGTCCTTACACTTGATTCTTTTTCTAACAACCTTTTACGCTTTTATGTTATTTTCAAACAAGTCCTCTACATTAATTTCTGTCATATATAAAATCTTCAAACTCAAGCTGAGTGGGGTAACGGATTGCTTATGTGTCACAAATCAGAGTAGATGTAGATAATATCACAAAATCTTGGGTTATTCTTATCTCCTTATCAATAACACCCAAACTAGAAAAAAAAAATTGAATAAAACCTTTCTTTTCCTTCCCTGTATTAATTCTCATCCAAACATTGCAGCATCAAATTGTGCTATCAAAGAAAATTTGTAATTGTTGTTTGCTAGCAACAGACTCTCCTCAAGGTAAGTTATATATTTTTCCTAATTGTATGTTTAGGACTTGGAGGGAGAAGAGAGGGGAAGAAATTTCAAAAAAAAAAAAATTGAAAGGAGAGAGAAAGAAAAGAAAAGACAGAGTTAAATATTAATTTTTTTCTTATTTAGAAAAACTTTTTCTTCCAAAATCACTCCAATTAGAGGAACTTAAAAATATAAGGAAAGGACTTGGGAAAATTTTGAAAGACTAGTTAAAAATTTTTTATTCTCACTTCTCAGTTCTTTGTTTTAATAAATTCTCAAACAAAGGTGAGGTTCATTGACACTTTTCTTTTTCTTTTCTTCTTCTCTATCATCCATCCTAAAAATATATAACTTAAGAAAATTGATTTTGAAAGTAATGAATACCAACTTGGCCCATCTAGCCCAACGAAATCCAATTGGGCCAAATCACGCCCCAAAGTCCATGTTCTGAGTCTCACCAACCCCCGTGACCCTACAATCAACACGGCGTGTCTATGTAAAAGCATTTCACTAATAGTTCGGTTGGATAAGTGTTTTCTCCTTTTAAAATTACGTTTCAGACGAAACAAAAAATTATTACTTTTATGCAAATATGATTTTTTTACGTGAATCCAAACACGTATTAAATCAACGAATGGATAGATGTCCACCCACAAAACAAGTCATAGATCAATTTGGATTATCCAAAAAGCTTTTTACTGAATTTTAAGCTGGTTAACGATTTAAGTTTAGCATGCCTATTCCAATCCAATCTACAATTCATCAGTTTGGCAGCCTTACTTAAACACCTCGATCATCATCTAGAAACAGGAAATTAATCTTTAATTTGATTTAGATGGACCTTAGACTTATTTTGTACATAGACACGCAGCTTCAATTAAAATCGGTTCTGTTTTCTTGGATGGAAGAACTGAATATCTTGCCAAGCATCCTTCAAGATTGTTTACTAGATTTGATACAAAATACTAAAATAGATTCCGTCGAGAATCTAGGGATATGCTTTAGTATGCGACAAAAAATTAAACATAAAGCGGAAAATCCCAAGGCTTTTTCTAGAAATATTCAGACCAGAGATACTCTTATTTCAGAATGATCCAAAAGCACAAGAACACTGAATTCAACCCCTAGCTTCTAGCATCATTACAAGCCTCCGGAGTACACGCTATCATGCTGCTTAACTATGGCAGTATTATATATAATAGTAACATCCAAGACTAATTTTTCATTTTGATTAAATTTTAGAAAGACAGAACACAAAGGACTATCCTTTAATCAGTAGGCTTCACTTATTGCTTTGTGTCATTAATGTTCAAAGATCCAAATTCCAAAATCTATGACAATATTTTAAGCCGTCCAACACCATAACTCTGCTATCTGAAGAAAACGTAGAAACTTCTTCTAGGTCAAGTGACTCATTCGCACTCTTTCTGACGATCTTGCGAAGAAAAATAAATAAATAAACGATTCTAATCTCGAAAACAACGCCCCCTATGTTTTCTTTCTATAAATAAGAGTCCCTCAGCTTCTCATCCTCACCAACTTTACAAAGCAATTTCTTGGGTTTAGCTTAGTTTGGTGGTTTCAGTGATGGGTATTCACACAGTCGAAGACGAGTATTCATCACCAATCTCTGCACCAAGGTTGTTCAAAGCCTTGGTGGTTGATGCTCACAACCTCATTCCTAAACTTCTTCCCCAGGCTGTGAAGAGCATTCAAGTCATCCAGGGAGATGGCGGGCCTGGCAGCATCAGGCAGATTCAGTTTCTTGAAGGCATGTATTTGCTAAAGTACACTTGCTTGATTACTTATTACATTTCATTTGCAACAATTTAGACAATAGTCCTATTTTGGTTTTAAAAAATTGGTGTTGTTGTCAAATTGATATTTCACAAGTTTTCTTGTTTGATTTAATCAGTAGTTGAGAGTGTGATTTTATTCCAATTTTATTCTTATATCCATGTGCTGCTTATATCTTTTTAGTGCCAAGAAGGATAATAGTAGAATGAAATCATACTCTTGAACATTGGATTAAGAAAAATGAATGTTTGACTTCAACATTCTCTTTCTTTGCGAGTTTTTTTTTCCCCTTTTTTTAATAAAAATGGAAAAAAATTGAAACAATATATACCCAACCTTTCATAATCTTCCATCCTATCTTTATACTTCTAAATTTTTTAAATTTGAAAGATTTTGGAGACAAAATCAAGACTTGAGTATTATGTTATCCATTATTTTTAAAAGTTGCTATATCTATGAATCAAATTATTATAATTAATTAATTAATGTAATGAAAGATCAATTTATAAAAAATATATTTTAATTAATTATTTTTATTGAATTCTTTTCGTTATTATCTTGTTTGTTTTAAACATTAACAAGGGGAAGAAAAACTATGATTTGATCATCTATTTCTCTTCCAACTTCCAAACATATCCAAAAGCGATATACTGATTTTGTAATATCAAATCACTAAAGAAGAATTGCAAAAACCCCCTAGAATTTTGAATCACTTGCAAATTATTCTGAACTTTCAAAATCAACAATTGGATTCTAAAACTTTCATATTCAAGTAAATAGATTTTTGTGTTTATTTTTCTTTTATCCATGTTAACTCAATTGCCACGTCAGATTTTACCATAATCGATGAGACAAGTTTCATTGTCTTTGATGCTAACATGTCAATTATAAAAGTTTCTAAGATGATAAATGAGTTAACATCAATAAGAGAAAAATAAACACCAAGACCTATTTGTTAAAATTCATCTAATTGTCGATTTTGAGGGTTTAAAGAAATATTTAAAATTATCTAAAGTTTAAAGGATTCTTTGCCATCAATAATGACATTATCTTTAAAAAACTAAAACAAAGTTTTTGTCGTGTATTTTAGTTGAGCTGTTTTTCTTACAGGAAGCCAATTGAAAAGTATCCACAACAGAATTGATGGGATAAACGAGGAGACTCTTAAGTTCAGTTACACTACGATTGAAGGGGATATATTAGGGGACAAGTTTGAATCCATTGCATATGAAATTAAGTTTGAGGCAATACCAGATGGTGGTAGCAAAAACAAGATGACCATCAAGTATTATACCAAAGCTGATTATGCGATCAATGAAGAGATAATTAGCAGTGGGAAGGAAAAGACCTTAGGCATTTACAAAGTTGTGGAAGCCTATCTCCTTCAGAACCCTGATGTCTATGCTTGACTTGATTCAATATCTAATTACAACTTAATAAGGCTCTTTGACTTTGGCTTCAATGTTAGAGGTCTAAAATGCTTTTAAAAAAATTTGGGTTCTTCAAAGTAATAGGTTTCTCATCTTGAATTCGCAGGCCTAACGAGAAATTTGCCATTGTATTTTGGGCCAAAAATATTACTTGTGTGATTTTTGCATCATATGATATTGAATCTTACTTCCTATATCCTACTATATATATGCTCTGTTTTTATCGGTTAATGAACTCTTCAACCCCATTTCCCCGGTTTATTAATTTTTTTTTTAATAATTGATATAGGACTTATCGCATACGTGAATACTACACATAATAAAATAGAAAGCACTCATGTGTAATTAGAATAGTCGTATCGCATTTAATATAAGTGTCTAATACGCATCAATAATATAGATTTTTTTTTTTTAAATGTCCATACCTAATAATTAATTTGTCTCTTATTCTAGGGTTATTTTTAGATTTGCAAATTTTGAAATGGGTGCATAATAATCTGGGTCTGATTTTCTATCCAACAGAGGACCACATTAATGAGCTATTTGATTCTTGTTTCTGAATAATTTTCACTTGTGCATACTTATTCATAACTTTCTATATCTTTAACTTCTGAAAGAGAAGCCAAGAGCAACTCAAACATAGATGTTAAAACGTAAAAATATCAAAGAGAGATAGATGTTAAAACAAATTTTATCTCACAATCAATTTTGCCCAACAAATTTCTTACTTTCTTAATTGACTTCAAACTTTTTCGCAGGTAAGTCAGAAAATTTATTAAGCACACTCTTTGCACAGTGAGGTGATATAAAAAGTTAATAAAAATTCATTAAAATGAATATTATAAATAATAGAACCTATTGTCATATCGATTTTAGGGGATTACTATTAATTCCTTGTAATGCCTGATTTTGTACAAAGTATACCTAAGAACTTTTCGGTAACTTATTTCTAGAATTGCAGGCCACATGCATAAAGACCATGGATGTGGAATAATCAAATCCAAAAGTAAGTACACATCCGTCTTGCTACTGAGCATGGTAACAAAATACAAGTCAACCATCTCAGGCTGGGAGGGAAATATCTCCCTTGAATTTTAGACTGTTGACCAGGGGATACTAATTAATATATATATATATATATATATCCTTTGAATTATATTTTAATTAAAAATTTAGTACATAAATTTTTTAAAATAATACTTTATCCTTCTAAATTATCACCAAAAATTAACACGTTTAAAAATATCACACAATTATTTTGTCACATAATCCCTTATGTCTCTATCATTTTCTCTAATTTTCTTTTTATACAAATTTTAATTTGCATTTTTCCTAGATTTTCACATTTTGAGATGTGAGTTTTCTCTGATGTATAACAATTTTACTTTCCGTAAAGTTTTTAAGGTTAAATATTATATCTTAAAATTTATATATTAAAATTATGGTTAAACTATAATTCCAAAATATTTTTATGCAGTTTAACTTGAGGGAGCTACAAACAAGTGGGTACATCAACTTTCAGCTTTGGCAGTTAACCTTCTGCAACCTTCAAAAAGTTACAATGAGTAAATTTTTTTCACTAAAAAGTCTTTGGATGAATGATGATTTAAAAATTTTAGGTAGGGAGATGGAAATAAAGAAGAATTGACTAACCTATAAAAAAAAAAAATGCTTTCCAAAATTTTCGTAATGGGCCTTAGACCTATTTTGTACATAAACATGGAGCTTCAATTAAAATCGGTTCTGTTTTCTTGGATGGAAGAACTGAATATCTTGCCAAGCATCCTTCAAGATTGTTTACTAAATTTGATATAAAATACTAAAATAGATTCTATCGAGAATCTAGGGATATGCTTTAGTATACCACAAAAAATTAAGCATAATAAAGAGAATCACAAGGCATTTTCTAGAAATATTCAGACCAGAGATGCCCTTATTTCAGAATGATCCAAAAGCACAAGAACACTGAATTCAACCCTAGCTTCTAGCATCATTAAAAGCCTCTGTACTTACACGTTCTCCTGCTGCTTAACTATGGCAATACCATATATAATTGTAACATCTAAGACTAATTTTTCATTTTGATTAAATTTTAGAAACACACAACACAAAGGGCCATCATTTAATCAGTGGGCTTCACTTATTGCTTTGTGTCATTAATGTTCAAAGATCCAAATTCCAAAATATACGACAATATTTTAAGCCGTTGAGCACCATAACTCTGCTATCTGTTCTGTTTGGTTGTGTTGGTAAAGAAAACGTAGAAACTTCTAGACCAAGTGACTCATTAACACTCTTTCTGCCGATCTTGCCAAGAAAAATAAGCAAATAAACGATTCTAATCTCGAAAACAACGCCGTGTGTTTTTCTTTCTACAGAGCAGCATCTTGATTTTGGAGCCTTAGCTTCTCATCCTCACGAACTTCACAAAGCAATTTCTTGGGTTTAGCTTAGTTTGGTGGTTTCAGTGATGGGTATTCACACCGTCGAAGGCGAGTATTCATCACCAATCTCTGCACCAAGGTTGTTCAATGCCTTGGTGGTTGATGCTTACAACCTCATTCCAAGACTTCTTCCCCAGGCTGCTTGCATTCAAGTTATCCAGGGAGATGGCGGCCCTGGGAGCATCAGGCAGATTCATTTTTTTGAAGGCATGTATTTGGTAAATTATACTTTGCTTTATTACTTATTACATTTCATTTGCAGCCATTTAGACAGTAGTCCTATTTTGGTTTATCAATTTGATGATTCACAGGTTTTCTTGTTTGATTTACTAGTCGAGAGTATGATTTTACTCTTCTGTCCATGTGCTACTTATATCTCTTTAGTGCTAGAATGAAATCATACTCTTGAATACTTATGGTATGATTGGATTAAGAAAAATGAATGTTTGACTTCAACATTCTCTTTGGTAGTGAATTTTTTTAATAAGAATGGAAGAAAAATGACAGATTATATACCAACCTTTCATAATCTTCCATCCTATCTTTATATATTTGAGTTTTCAAATTTTAAAAGATTTTGGAGACAGAATCAATAATCATGTTATCCATTATTTTTAAAAGTTGCAATATCTATAAATCAAATTATTATAATTAATTAATTTAATGAAAGATCAATTTATAAAAAATATATTGTAATTGATTATTCTTTATTGATTTTTTTCTTTATTATCTTGTTTGTTTTAAACATTAACAAAGAGGATAAAAGAATTATGATTTAATCATCTATTCCTCTTCTAACTCCCAATCATATCCAAAAGTGAAATAACGATTTTGTAATACCAAATTAATAAGGTAGAATTGCAAAAACTCCCTAGTATTTTGAATCACTTGCAAATATTCCTAAACTTTCAAAATCAACAATTGGGTTCCTAAGCTTTCATATTCAAGTAAATAGAATCATGTACCTATTTTCCTCTTATCCATGTTAACTCATTTGCCGCATCAGATTTCCCTATAATTGATGTGGCATGCTCTCTTGTCTCCAATGCTAACGTGTTAATTATGAAGATTTCTGAGATGGTAAATCAATTAATATCAATAAGAGAAAAATGGACATAATGACCTATTTGCTAGAACATGAAAGTTGAGAACTTAATTGTTGATTTTAAGAGTTTAAAGAACTATTCATAAATTATCCAAAGTTTAAAAGGCTCTTTGCAATCAATAATGACATCATCTTTGAAAAAAAACTAAATTTTGGTCGTGTATTTTTGTTAAACTATTTTTCTTATAGGAAGCCAACTGAAAACTGTCAAGAAGAGAATCGATGGGATAAACGAGGAGACTCTCACGTTCAATTACACTACGATTGAAGGTGGTATATTAGGGGACAAGCTTGAATCCATTGCTTATGAAATTAAGTTTGAGGCAACACCAGATGGTGGTAGCAAAAACAAGATAAACCATCAAGTATTATACCAAAGCTGATCATGAGATCAATGAAGAGATAATCAACAGTGGGAAGGAAAAGACCTTGGGCATTTACAAAGTTGTGGAAGCCTATCTCCTTCAGAACCCTGAAGTCTATGCTTGACTTGATTCAATATCTAGTCACAATTTAATAAGGCTCTTCTGAATCTAGTATGATATTTGGCTTTGGCTACAATGATAAGGGTCTAAAATGCTTTTAAAGAAGTTTGGGTTCTTCAAAATAATACGTTTCTCGTGTTGAATTTGCAAGCCTCACGAGAAGTTTGCCATTGTATTCTGGGGCAAAAATATTGCTTGTGTGATTTTTGCATCAAATGATTCTGAATCTTGCTTCCTGTATCCTGTTGTATATCTGCTCTGTTTTTACCGGTTAATGAACTCTTGCACCCCATTTCCATGGCTTATTGATTTTTTTTTAAATAATTGATATAGGACTCATTACATACGTGAATACTACAAATAATAAAAGAGAAAGCACTCGTGTAATTAGAATAGTTGTATCGTATTTAATATAAGTGTCTAATAGAAATCAATAACAAATTTATTTTTTGAAGTGTCCATACCTAATAATTAATTTATCTCTTACCCTAGGGTCATTTTCACATTTGCAAATTTTAACATAGGTACATAATACTCTAGGTCTGATTTTCAATCCAACAGAGGACCACATTAATGAGCTATATGTGATTCTTGCTTCTGAATAATTTTCACTTGTGCATTCTTATTCATAACTTTCTATATCTTAAACTTATGAAAGAGGAGTCAAGAGCAACTCAAATATGGATGTTAAAACGTAAAGTATCAAAGACAGATGTAGATTAATTCTTTTGGTGTTACCATTTCCCATTGATCCCAGAACAGTGAATACTACAAATTTTATCTCACAACTAATTTTGCCCAACAAATTACTTACTTTCTTAATTGGCCTCAAAATATTTTTGTAGGCAAGTCAGAAAATTTATTAAGCACACTTTTTGCACAGTGAGGTGGTATAAAAAGTTAATAAAAATTCATTAAAATGAATGTTATAAATAATAGAATCTATTATCATATCAATTTTAGGGAATTACTATTAATTCCTTGTAATACCTGATTTTGTACAAAGTATACCTAAGAACTTTCGGTAACTTATTTGTAGAATTGCAGGCCACATGCATAAAGACCATGGATGTGGAATAATCAAATCCAAAAGAAAATACGCATCCATCTTGCTATTGTGCATGGTAACAAAATACAGGTCAACCATCTCAGGCAGGGAGGGAAATATCTCCCTTGAATTTTAGACTGTCGACTAGGGGACACTGATTAATATATATATCCTTTTAATTATATTTTAGTTACAACTTTAGAAGATAAATTTTTAAAAATAATGCTTTATCCTTCTAAATTATTGCCAAAAATTAAAATGTTTAAAAATATCACATAATTATTTTGTCAAGTAACACCTTATGTCTCTTAACATTTTCTCTAATTTTCTTTTTATACAAATTTTAACGTGCATTTTTCCTAAATTCTCAAATTTTGAGATGTGAATTTTCTCTGATATATAACAATTTTACTTTTTGTGACAGTTTTTAAGGTAAAATATTATATCTTAAAATTTATATACTAAAATTATAGTTAAACTATAATTCCAAAAAATTTTATGCAGTTTACCTCGAGGGAACTGCAAACAAATGGGTACATCAACTTTCAGCTTTGGTAGTTAACCTTCTGCAACCTTCAAAAAGTTACCATGAGTAAATTTGTTCACTAAAAAGTCATTGGATGAATGATGATTTAAAAGGAATTCTTTTCGACCAAGTGGTCTGCTTCACTCTCTCTCCTACTGATCTGACAAAAACTACCCAGATATGTAATGATTGAGTTAGCGAATTCAAGTTCATTCTCTTAAATATTGTTGGATTTTTTCAAAATTTATGTAAAGTAATTTTTTATTATGATATGCATAAATTTTAAGATAATTTAATGGTATAGATTTAAGAGTCAAGCTCTTCTAGCAAAACCTTGCTTTTAAAAGACTGTGAAACTTATTTTTCTGTCAAAAGTGACGCTGAGTTGGAGTTTCACTTGTGAAGTGTATACTAGTTTGTTAGACAAAAGCATACCTGTTAAAATAAAAAGATTATAAATATTACCTCAAATATTAGGAAAGTTGCGAAAAGTGCTTGTTGAAAAAGCTTTGATCAAATGCTAAACCATTTCTTCGTTGTAACATTTAGAAAAGGAAAGTAATTTTACATCACAGCCAAACATGCCCTTTTTTACTTTGTTTTTTCTAAATCAAACCGATCATAGGGAAATGAGTATGTAACAAGTATATCTCACTTATAAATATACTTGTTTACATGTTTGTTTATTATTAATTTAGCTATGAATTACGTTTTCTTCTTTCCTTCCTTCCTGCAGCTGGTCATTGGTTAATGGTTTCTAGATAAATGACGGCTGAAAAATCGTTAAGCTCTTAATGAATAATGATACAAACTTCCAGGTTTCTTCAGTACAAGAGGTAGGTATCATTAAATAGAGTCTTGTTAATATTGAATAGGTAGGTGATATCGAATAGAGTCATGGTCTATACGCCGCCCATGTGTGCTTTCATAACTTTAATCGAAACATTTTGAAGTGTGAAACAAAATGCCCACCCAGCTAGCCACCATATAATTCAAAGTCTTCTAATTACGACAAAATGCCATTTTTGTCTAATTCTACCTAACAAAATATCCTTTCCTCGGTCGTATTTCCAAAATTTTCAAAGACCATCATTTCTACGAAACCCGCTTCATAGAGGACTGCTCCTTTAAAACATTGAAGTGCTGTCCACAAAGAGCAAAATTTCACAAACTTGATTCTCAGAGATTAATTAGAACAATATACAGAAATCAGTATGGGGGTCACCGTCTTCACGCAGGAGTATTCAAGCCCAATCGCAGCATCACGAATGTTCAAGGCCTTGATCATTGACTCAAGAACTTTGCTTCCAAAGCTCTTACCTCAGTTCGTAAAAGATGTCAATGTAATCCAAGGAGATGGAGGACCTGGAAGCATTGAACAAGTTAACTTCGCTGAAGGTTAGAAATCAAACATCAATAATAATAATAATAATAATAATATCTTTAAATTAGCTTTGAAAGTATGTACTGTTAGGATTAAAGCTTGCAGCTCAATCCTTTTAACCTATCAATTAAATTGGTTTTAAGTTTTTAGAATTTTTTTTAATCCATTTGGATATGAGCTTACATGGGTCAACTCATTTAACCCATGGATAAAAATTGCTGTCGCTGATAGAGGCAAATAGGCTTATTTAAAATTTAAAAAATAAGTTAAATGTGTTGGCCAGTTTGTAGTTTATTTAACCTAAAAATTAAAGTTATATTTTTATGTTTTATGATAGTATTTTGTTAAACACACATGCATTATAGTGTTTATATTTTTTTTATAGGAAATTGTATTAATTTAACCAAAATTCTTACCATAAAAATGTTCGAAAAAGAAAAAAAATATAAAACTTCATGTACTAGCCTATGAACTAACCAATTTAACTTCCAGGCTAGAATAAGTGGGTATGAACTCCTCTTTTTTGGCCCATTTGATAAATAAGTTTGCCACGTTAACTTATTTATAATTGAACAGTGATGAGTCAGACTTATATGGGATGAGTCAGCTTATTTTTTAATATCAGCTATGGGTATTGTTTGAGTTTTATTCAAAACTAAATACTCTCTTTGGTTGATTTCATGGGCACACTTGCCGATATTAACTTAAAACATTTGAGATTTTATTTCCAAAATGCATAATAAAAAAAAAAATCAATCTCTGGCTCATTAAAAGATGCACATGAACAAGTATTTGAACCGATCATTTCTCTCTATATTACTTGAATATAATCAACTTCTTTTTTTTCCCTTCTTTGTCTTTCGCAGCTGGCCCTTTTAAATATCTGAAACACAGAATCGATGTGATTGATAAGGAAAATTTGGTGTGCAAATACACTATGATTGAAGGGGGTCCCTTGGGAGAGAAGCTTGAATCCATAGGTTATGAGGTGAAGTTTGAAGGAACTAGTGATGGTGGTTGCCATTGTAAGATGACAAGCAAATACAACACGACCGGGGAGCATCCAGTGAAAGAGGAAGACATAAAAGAAGGAAGGGAAAGCACAATTGGAATCTACAGAGTTGTGGAAACCTACCTGCAGGAGAACCCACAAGCCTATGCTTAATTCATCCAATTATTTTTGTTGTTTTTTTATTACAAAATAAACACAAATTCATTCGAAATTTTTAAATACAAGTGTGCAAATAAAGTAGAGGAGATGTAGAATGATTACGGAATAATTATTGTTCTCTACCATGTATGGCCATCAACAGTTACCTTTTTCTGGTTTGGTAAAATATTTGTACTTACATTTGTAACAAGATTTGAAGAATTGAGTCACTGTGAAACGCAACATTGACATTTTCATTCTCACAAACAGGAACACGAACACACGAAACATATTATTAATATCTCAATTATAAAAATTCTCATTAATTCATGGCTCGAGCTTATTAACATCAACCTCAATCCAAATTTGATAATCTCAATTCCCAGTAATAAAATTCTACTGACCCGGAAAATCACCATTTTTTATGACATAAAAATAGGTAGTCCAAAATTATTATATTTTTTTCTTCAGCTTCAAAGCTGGAAAGGGGGAGTAGGACCATCAAAGAATTTTTCCCCCTCCTTTTCATTTTGGGTTTCTGATCCCCTGAAAGTTGCAATCATAATCAGACAAAGCGTGGCAATTCAACGCATGCAAATTAAGCTAACTTCTATATTTATGAAACAAGTATGGAAAGAACCAGAAAATTTTGAAGTAGTGACGTGTACAGCTCTATACTTCCTCTTGTGTCTCAATGTTTAAAAAGTAGGGTTTGTTTTGTAAATAAAAACTCATTTACAATGACATCTGTTAATAAGAATTACATAATTATACTATGCAAATGATTGTAATATCTTTTTAACCAAATAATTATAAAATACAGCTATTTAGTCTTTATAATGAATAGTAAAAATTACTCTCCTTTCTTTCAAAGGTACTCAAATTATATATTTTTTTCTTTACTAAAAAAATATACAAAAATTTCTCTTAAAGCCAAAAGTGATCAAAATACTTTTAAGAATAATATTAATTTTTTATTAAAATATAACTTATTAAATGAATTTTACAAATTTTTATTTCAATGTTATTTGTTTTATGTTAAAAATTATAAATTTTAATTTATTTTAAATTTAAGAGTGATTACTTTTTATTGGTCAAATACATAATATTAACATTTGTTGTATTGTATAAATAATAAATATAAGGATATTTTGTTGTAAAGGAATTTAGTATAGCACATTTTTTTAATTTAAAGAAAAGAAGTCTAATTTTTTAAAATAGTAAGAAAACTTGTATAATTTAGACTTTTTTTTTAATTATCCTAATAAATATTATCATAAATGATTCTTCCTTGTAAAAGTCTTAATAAATTAACTCGTTTGATTATCTTACCAACAGTGATCCATACGTTTATATTTTATTCTTTCAATTATAAATCTTTGACTTACGTGACCCATTTCTTAATCATAAGTCTTGATGTAATACAACATTCACAGATCAAGATGAATTAGAGGCGAATCTGCCCTTGACAATCCCTCATTCATCAGTCGAAAAATTATGATCCAATCAAACTTTATCTGTAAAAGCCAAAAAAAAAAACATATATGAAGGGGGTATTTATTTTATTTTAATATTAATTCTATTTTCTTTTCCTTTTAGTTTTTTTTTCTTTCTTCCTTCCCTTTTGTTTTCGTTTAATCTTTTTCTGACTTCAGTTTTTTTTTCTCCTTTCCGTCGGATAGCCTCACCCCTGCTTTCCCCTGTAGCAATTTTCTTCATCTCCATCGCATACCCTCTTCCCCTGCCGGAATCGCGAGTTCTTCGCCGGTGAAGCTGCTGCGTTTTCTCCTCACTGCGAAGTCACTTCCGGCGCTGCGCAGAGCTTCCCAAGCTCTCTCTCTCTCTCTCGTCGCTGTTTTCGGTTTCCCTTCCTCATTCAGCCGGCGAGTTGCTTCCTCCAGCTCCCTTTCTCCGTTAAATTTCTCACCTCCCCGGAGTCGATGGAAGCTGTCCTGTAAGTTCCCCTGCTGTTCCGTCGTTGGAGCTGCCTAATTGTTTCCCCCGTCTGCCGGCCTTCATCCCCTTCGAGCTAGCCGAGTTTTGTTTCGTTAGAGCTACTGCTTCCATTGATTCTTCCACGAAGCCTCCTCCAGCATGGTGTAGACGTCTTTAGCTTCCTTCCGTTGCTGCCTCGAGTCTGCTGGTTTGCGAAGGAGCCGTAGCAGTTTGAGGGTCCTGGTGAGCATTGGTTTTGGATTTTTTTTTTTTTATGCTTCCATTCCTCTTTTATGCTGAAATTGTTAAATTTCCTCCCTTACTATTTATTTTTCGGCTTCTCCCAAGCTCAATGAGTTGCTAATAGGGTTGGTATATATTCAGACTCTAGCTTGACCGTAATGAAGGGCTAAAATGGGGGAATCTTTAATTAGGCTTCCTAGTTATGTAAATCTTGTGTAAATCTCCAATTCTTACTTCCTGAAAACGATCTAAGAACCCAAATGATGAATTAGAATTTATTATAATGAAGTAGGATTTATATGGAAGGATTTAAGTTAAAGAAAGTTGTTGATAGCCCATATGGAGTTAATTGAATGCAAGGGAAATCATTATGAACCTACATGATGATTTGGTGGGTCTATGTTATCAGGAAATCCTGTGAGCACTGGCGGTGAAGGGAATTGGCATTTCAAGAAGGAACCAGTAACGTGCCCAGTGTCTGTGAGTAAATAATAGCTTTCAAGGCTACTGCTGTCACCACCAATTTTGTTAATGCTATTTACTACTTGAAATTGCCCTGAATGAGATGAAACATGGCTAAGGTTGTATGTATAAATATATATATATATATATATATAAGTAAGGGCATGCGTGGAATTGTTTTCTTAGTTATTTATTGTTGTCTTACCCTTATGTGTATTTGCATGTTTATCTTTTTTTTTTCCATTTTCACCCTTGGTCCTAATGAGTTGTTAATATACAAATATACATATATTTATATATATATAATAAAGTAATAGGTGAATGACGTATATGTATGTATATAAATATATATATGTATATAGGTATTTGGACTTAAAATTTTAGGTTTGTGTGTGTGTGTGTGTGTGCCTCGCCTATGAGTCTATGTTAATGTCCTTCATTTGACTAAGTCATAGGTTGTGGAAGAATCTGGGTGGAGAAGGAGCTACCCGTTAGGCGGAGCCACCCGAGTGAAGTGGGTAAGGGCTGCCAACGAGGTGTAGCCGCCCCCGGAATGGATGAATCATAACCTATGAATAAGAAAGGTAGGAATAGGGGCTGCCTGTTAGGCGTAGCCACCCGGGTGAAACGGGGAAAGGAGCTGCCAACACGGTGGAGCCGCTATTTTACCTGACCTAATAGTAAATCTTTATCAGGAAATCACACCAAGAGACTCAGGTTTAAATGGGTCTCCTTCCATACGACGGTTCATGGGATTTACTAAATTGTGAAGTGTGAGGGTTTAGTAATATATATATATACTTTAATTTATTGGTTAAGATTCTTGAATAAGTTTTGAATCTATTATCTGCTCATTGAGTTTATCTCACCCTTTCAAATTCTAAATTTTTCAGATAGCGCCTCTGGACCTGATCCGCCTCCCTCATCTTAGGGCTGAGGCATGTGGCGGTGAGCCTCTCTTTTGGAACTAGAGGCTCAACTAGCTTTTCTTTTGGTTTGGTATCAGTTGTAATGAATTGAAATTTATTTTGTAAAAGTATTTGGTGAGTAGGACAAATGGATGTAGGTTGCTTTCCCCCTTCCCTATTTTTGGGTTTATTGATGTTGTTGACTGGATTGAAGAGAGCGGAGCTCTCTGTTGTTGTTTATTTGATCTCTGGCTGTTTGTAGAAATTTTGGGATGTCCTATTTACAAGGGGCACTCTGCCGAAATTTCTATAAAAAGCTAGTGCATAAAGGAAGGTACATTTTGTATATCCAACAAGGCTGGAGTACTTCTAATGTACCTATATCTGGTGTAGGACCACCTAAAGATTTATTTATTGTATAGGAAAGTAGATAAACCTATAGCTAAGGACTACGTATAGGGTTCCAAGTCAGCCCCTTTCTCTTGGAAAAAAAATGGGGCGTGACATTATCACAGCGATTCATTAAGTGGTCCGGTAACTATTGATTATTCTATCCAATTTCTACAAGTGTGAATTGTGAAGACTTGGGTCAATTTGAGTTGACTCACTTGATAAGAATAATTTTCGAGTTTTGTAATCATTTATGCTGGGGTTTTAAACAGAAATTTCGAGAGTTGTTCAAACCATGGCACCAAAAAGCATAACGGAATTTGCACCCTTCTCAAAGTAAAATTTAGAAAATTCACCAATAAATTCAAACATCTTTGAAAAGTTGAGAAGGTTTAGTTGTCTTTTGATAATATGAATTCCATAACATCATAAGAATTAGACTTATTTTTCCCCCAAATTGTCAGATGTTGCAAGTAACCATGTTTAGTATATTGAATAATTCAACCTGAAACCGCCACGTTTTACAGATAAAAGAAATTATAAGTTGAAGCCTTTCTCTTAAACAAATCATTCCTCGCTTCATCAATAGAAATTGCTTCAATTATAAACTTCCCAAAGCTAGCTAGCGAATCTGTTTTTGTGTAAATTTCTAACTTTATGAGATGAAGTAAAGTGTGGTCTTCCAAACTCGAAATGCGCGCATCTTTTTAGAAGGTTTAGCTCTCAAGTTTACAACTAACGATATTTTCTTTTACAATTTTGTTTTAAGATGTACTAAATTATAAAAGACTAGAAAATTGTCAGTTCATAAATTGATTTGGTCAATAATTACTAATAAATTTTTTTGGTCTTTTGGAACATAGTTATTTTATATTCCTTTATCGTAGATACCATGATATATAATGCTAAAATATAAAATAGCATGGTACTTAAATTTTTTATGCATGATATGGCAATTGAAAGTTACTATATAAATAATATAATTAGTATTGTATAAAAATATAACAAAGCTAAAAGTTCAAGGACGTGAAATTTTTATAATTTTTGAATAGTATTGATACTATCTAAATTTTTATAATTTCGGTGTTGCATTTTGAATCCCTTCTCACATCGGAGACAACAAAATTAAGATGAGGTTGTAAACAAAGGTGTGAAATTAATAGATTTTTTAACAAATTGCTCAATGACACCTAATTATAAAAAATTATAAATTTGTAAAATATAAAACTGAAAAGGAAATACCACTTTAGGGACCAATAATTTAATTATAGCTTTTCTTTTCCTAAAAAAAAGAAATAAAGATATCCTTCAGGAAGAAAAGTTTCTTTGATCTTTAGGACTGATGAACCATATATGGCCGGTAAAATATTGCTCACCCTTCCTTTCAAAGCTTTTCCACGGTGATCAGCCTTTGGATATCCTTAACTCCCTAACATCTCTCAATTATCCATGGCCATTAGTATAAAGAAAATTCCCTTTGGCTGAGCATCATAAAGATCCCATGTATATAATCTAGGCTTAGAAAATGACTTCCATACCCTAATGAAGCAATACCAATTCTCTCTTCCACAAAAAAGAGATTCCTTGCATGTCCTACATCTTTTGGCTTTTAAATATTCCCGGCCAGTGTACTTATATTTGCCAATTACCTGATTCTATGATCATTATCCCCTGCCTTCAAACAACATACTTCCTCTTGGTTTCTCTAATTCCATGCCTTCCTCATGGCTCCTGAGTTGCAGGTATGGCATCCAAAATCCATGCATACATTAATACCATGCCAATGAAGTACTAATAGTTCATCATTTTATAAAGCATGAATCACTCCTAACAATTACTCTATGAAATGCAGAGGCCGCGACTCACAGAGATACAGGTCCGAATGGACTGTAATGGGTGTGTGCAGAAGATAAAGAAAACTCTTAATGGCATTAATGGTAAGCACGACATGATTACTCTTCCATGAATCGCCGGTTACCCGTTTGAAAATTTTCATTTTCCACAGGTATAAATGATCTATACATCGACCTCCCTCAACAAAAAATAACAATAATTGGGTGGGCAGACCCAGAAAAAATCATCCAAGCCATCAGAAGGACAAAGAAGATTGCCACCATTTTCAAGCATATTGAACCAACAGATTCTCCATCCCAACCACCAGAACAAGCCCCAGATGCAACACAAGTGCAAGGAGAAGATAGTCCACCTCTTCAAGCAGCCGCCCTAGCGGAATCACCCAAAGATACACCACAACCTGAGCAGCCACCCAAGGTGACAGCATTACCTACACTCACAGAGAATAGTGTAAGTCAGCAGTCACAGAGCAGCCCAGAAACAAAAGATGAGGGAGAGGTTCATGAGATATACCAGCGTCCACCTGACTATGGAAACAGATATGGTTCTGGTCATAGCTATGTTGGACAATGGAACAGATACCCCAGGCCAGTATTTCTACGGGAGCCACCCCCACCAGTATATGTGACACACAGCTATAACACATACCAGCCATCACCTTATGTCACCGAATATGAATATGTCAGATCACCAAAGCACACACATTACAGCAGTATGGAACACTACAGTGGAGACTACTATAATGACAATGGAAGTTTCACGTCCATGTTCAGTGATGAAAATCCCAACGCATGTACAATAGTCTAGAACACCAAGAGCTACTTATGAAAAGTAAAGAAGACTCTTTCTTCCAGATAACTTGATGTGTGAGATGATGGCCAATAAATAGTAAAATTATATAACTTGGTGGTGGCAAATGGAATTATTTGGGTATGCATATGAGATTGAAGAGACACGAATTAGATTCTTTGCTTGTGGATACCAGAAGAAATGGTTCCAGATTCCTTCCTTGAATGCACAAAGCAAACATGGTATTTGATATAACATACAAAGGTTTTGTTTTGTATTCTAGAACATTGAGTCCAGTTCCATGCCGTCCTTATTTGACCATTCATCAGCTTTAAGGGCTTCTATAGTTACCTTAGAAATCAGAATATCCTCGAATAGACTGAATTAGATGAGGAATTTTTATGATTTTCGCTGATATCCTTTTCCAACATGAAGTTTGTAATCTCTGTTGAGTTTATTCTCAGGCAGCAAGTTTCTATGATGGTTGCACTGCATTAAATCACAGCAAATATGAAAGGAACGGACAAAATTTTTATATACATAAATATGCTAATTTTGTTTAATTTTTTGCATACCACCCCCCCCCCCCCCCAAGACCCCCATAATTTATTTATAGATCTGTCCTTGGATATTCAGCAAAGCAAACCCAGAATCCGTCTCTGTGCATTCATCATGACCCTTTACCAGCAGACCCCCTGCCCCAACCAGACATAGAAATCACAAAGCCTTCCAACTAAATATGTTATGCATGTCAAGAATTGAATAAAAAGAAATAGTTTTAAAGAAATTATGGGTTATAAAGTCAGAAAGTTTCTAGCATACCGCAATCAATTTTGGCATGCATAACACAATAAAAGAAGAGCACTGGTAAATCTGGAGAATGGAACAATTAAAGTTCAGTGTTTTGAGCATGTCTACAAAATTGCTAATTTCTTCCTGACTAAAGTTCAAAATACACAATCTTAATTTCTTCTAATCTTAATGGCCTCAAATAAAACAAGTTCATGTTCAGAAACATGAAAAATAACAGCGGAGTTGGAATTCCCACTTGAACTGCCTATATAGTTTTGAGTATTGATGCAGTGCAACCAGTGTATAATGATATGTAAACTGGGGCTATAGGATCATACACCCAATATTTTGGGCTCTGAACTTGCACTTGAGTTGAATTCAATAAAATTAAATAATCTATGGACTGTTAACATTCCTAACGCTAACACATCTTGATAACACCAAAATCTTCCTGTTTATAAGAACAAAACTACCTATATAGAAGGAGAGGGAAAAAAAAAAAAGATTTAAAGCAGTAAGTTATACCACAGAGCTAATCCATGGAATGAACAAATTAAAGAGGTCAATACAAGCCCCAAAATCAGTCAACAAAATATTCAAACCAACTGATAAGTGAACACTAGCACCTATTGATCAGTTGTGAAAGAGACAACTGGAAGCTCATAATCTGTAAAAAGGAAGAGAAACATTTGATCATGAAATTCGAATTTTTGAGCTTATATGGCCTTAGATAATAGCTAGAAATCAGTAATCATGATAGAGCATTCTAAACTCCTAAATTATGATATGTAAGAAGGGGAAATAAAGAAAACCTATGCACATTTTGACACTTTACAGTTCTCCAAAGAAACAATTTTTCAGACTGTGGCCATTGAATACAACACAACCTCTATATCTAATATGCTCAGAAAGAATTAAGTATGACTCCTATTTTGACTAATTAAAATAATTATCAACCAACAAGGTTTTCCATGAAGACATCAATTATTCCCAGGTCTTGAATCCAACCTTGGTTACACTTAAAAATAAGAAATAATGAACTTGGAAAGAGTCTTTCAGCAATAAGCCACAGAAGAACATAATCTATGATGAATAATTTAAGCAATATACAGTAAAAGACAACAAATTCCCAAGAGATATTCAGAATTTCCTCAATTAAATTATACAATCTGTGTTGCAGGGTCTCCATGTAACCACCTTTATCCAAGGGTCTCCATGTAACCACCTTTATCCAATTACATTTATCTACTTTACCACAATTTTAATAAGTAATGCATAAGCCACAGGAACTTGCATTTTACAAGTGTAATTATCTCTCTTTAGAAGTAAACTAGCTTTCATCACCATCACTACTTATTTTCAGATGTGTGATCTCCTTCCTCATGAGAATATTCATCCTCTTCATTCTCATCTTCACTTCTATTTTCAGATCACCCAAAGAATGACTTGTGTTCTGAGAAGCCTTGTTAATCTGAAAGCAAATATCAATAAGGCAACTAGACACAAGTAGGTTTCTCAAGTAGGCCAAATTAAAAGAACATGATCAAGCCTGAGTAGTCATCAGTCGCAGAAATCCAGATAATTGTAATAAAGGTTGAAGAGCTGCCCCTCTAGAATTAGTAATCTGAAAGAGGGCAGACAATTATTCTTATACAAAATAGAAAGAGGACAATGAAAAAATAAACAAACTTATGAACTAGGTATGAGCCATTTCAGAAATTATGTTCTTAAAACTAGTCAATTAGCAGGTATTCTGGTACAGTTCATCTCTATAGGCCAGAAAGCATGCAAACTATCCAAAAGTCAAGTAAGCCAGCAGGTTAACTAGAGAACCCATAAGTCAGCCATGGTTCTATGACTTGGACCAGGTCAACAGTTGCTGACTCTACATAATCCTTGACCTAATCAATGTCATCATTCAGATTTAAAAATTGACAAAAAAATTACGAGGGAATGTCTTTGGTCAGGAGTGGAAGAGAAAAGAAGAAATTATTTCATTAATTGTGGTCTGCTGTAGGAACAAGGATGGATACTCTTCAAATGCATTACCATACTCATCTGCATTCAAAGAATATTCATCTAGTGATTTAACAATCTCATCTTCAACAACAGGAGAGTGGTAGATGGCTGGAAATAAAAGAGAAAGATAGCAGAAATAATCTACTAATTTTCTAGGAGCAAATATCTCACTCAAAGAAAAATTAATAGCCAGGAAGAATCTCCAAATGGGAATTAATCAGAACTCAATTGCAAGCCCCCCTCAACAAGCTACAAGACTTGATATTTATAAAATGGAAAATAACTCTTGACTCCTAACAATAAGGAACCACTAACCATGACTCCCTAATGGACGCTAACTGACCATAACAAATCTGGAAATATTTATTAAAAATAAAATACTTGAATTATTCATCAAGCACATGACTCCACTACCCTTAAACTTTAGCTCAAGACATCTGACTCTATAACAAACTAAATAACAGATTAAAAAATAATAAAAACTAAGCTTGGAGACGTGGCTGCTGCTGTACACGTGGCTTCCTGCGCGTATAAGTGATTAATGGCTTATCAAGGAGTTGAAGTTTCTTAATAAGATTCTTCCTCTAAATGCTTGTTGATTGAAGAGGATAACAATACTGATGGTTGTTAACCGTGTAATTGAAAAAATACTGATGTTGTTGATAAGAAGCCTATTAAGATTAAATTAATTGATCAAGTTAGTTTGTAATACTCATTACATATTGTGAATCCAAAGTTACTATTGCAATTGTTCCTTCCACCATTGTTGCCACCACCTACTATTGTTGCCTGTGTTTTTCTCCTACTTCCTCATTTCAAAACATAACATCAAGTATTTCCCAACCAAGTGATAATATTGTGAGATGAGAAGATAATGTTATTATTTATTTTATCATTTAATGATTTCATTACCATTTGAGATTTATTGATTTGTAATTAGATTATTGGGGTAATTTAGAATTTCATTAGAAATTATGAGTAAAGTGTTTCAACCTAGGGATATGTTACCCCCTCAGAGTACCTTAGTTGGATTAGGATAGTGGTAATCATATTTAAGTATCATTAGGATTTCTTATTGAGTTGCCTATAGACAGGTTTCTAGTCAAATAAATAGTTACACTTGAGAAATATTGAATTTGCATCTTGTTATTTTTCCTTTGTAGTTCTTGTCCTACATCAGGTTAATATTGGCTTTTGAAGATTCTCCAGTTTTGTTCCCAGAAATACTTTTTCCTTTTTTCTTCCAGAACCCAACAAAGCAAAGTCCAGAAGCTATCCAAACTTGTTGCAAACCCAATTTCATTTTGAAAAAAAAAAAAAGAGAAAAGCTAAATAAGTTCCTTACAACCTGCTACTAAACAGTTGAATAGTGATATATATTGCATGTAAAGTTTTATCGTGGGTATATATATTTCGTTAGCTATCTATTGAAGTACATGATCTCTTATGAGTTTAAAATTTGACTTTACAATTCTAGTTTACCTCCTCCTCACAAGCTTACTTAAACTTGCAAATTTGACAACCATGAACAACTTGCTTATGCACTTCAACACAGTACAATACAAAACAACACATTAGCAATGGTTTATGAACTACTATTACACAACAGTAACAACTTGAAGTTTAGACATAAAAGGCCTCAATACCAACAACTAATAAAATTCCTGTTGAGACCTGTACAAAGTTACAAACTACAAAAACCTTCAAGTAATTAGAAAACAGAAAATTAGAATGTGGAACATGAACAACAAATGATGGGAAAAAGTTAAAGGTTTACATATACATGTGTTTTCTCCCCTTAAAGAAACCATCTAAGTTTTACATGACAACTTGCAACGGATGTTATAGAATATAACAACACAGAGAGGATGTGTGACATAAATTACATAAATTTCATTGTATTTAATCATACTCCATTATTATAGAGTTACGTATTTACAAACATACATAAAATCAAAGTCAATATCATCCATCAAAATACTATAATAAATAAACGTAATATGCAAATATTAGCAATTATTAGGGAGGGGGTGGGGGAAACTCATAACTTACCCAGGATGGCAATCCCTAATTCTCCAATTAAATTGATCAGCAGACACATCAAGTGCCAAAACATCACCAGTCGTGTCCCAAGTACTAACAAGGAGGATCCATGCTTCCTTTTTCTCTGCAATAACTAATTGTATCATGTGCAAAGATATTCTAAAGGTAAAGTAAGTTAAAAATTACAATTCCAATAAATCAAATGACTTTTCTTTCCAAAGACAACAACTTCATGCTTGTATAATCTATTAAAATGTGCCCCTTCAAGGATCTAGCATATATGCTTGTTGCATCAGTTGATGTGATGTTTGCAAACTCAGTCTGGACCTGACCCTCCATAGTATCCCATATCTATGCAGAAACATTTTGGAGGCGCCATACAAATTGGTTAAGAAAAGAGGGAAGACCAAAAACAAAACAACCACGTCTTTGATTATGCATAAAATACTCACATAATGAAACATACACACACACACACACATATATATAGCACATAAACATGATGTAATGCATAACTAGAAGCCATTTGGAGATTAAAACCCATAACTTGTATGGTAGTTTTAACATTTATAACTTTCACTGGAAAAATAAAGGTCAATGACAAAGAGTCAAAGACAATGGATGTATCAAAAACAAAGGAAAATTAAAAAGGGTACGAGGTATATAAATTCTCCTCATAACCCTTTTTGTACCTTAGAGACTGTTGATGTGCGCAATTTTACATCCTTTAACCAATCATCCATCCTAAACCCACGATCCCTAAATCATTAACCACCTTAATCCAAGTCATAAACAAAATCTCAATTGTGTACATGAAACTCATCTTTATTATGAGCATAATCACAATCGCCAGGGTGCATTATACATGACATATGACTGGAATCTAAAATTTCAAATCCTTTCCCACGGTACCATACTCTTTTACATGAATTCCAAAAAAAAAAGAAAAGGAAGCCAGACTTAAAGACCTCTTAACTAATAAGCCTGAAATACATTTATAACGGACGCCACCATATTAAGTTGAGTAAATTGAACGCGAAGCCGTCACAAAATTTACAATCATTGTCTTACTTCAACAACCCCTGATTTGAAAAGAATAAAATAAAAACCCAGTTATGCCTGTAAACTTCAATCATCTTTAGTTGCATTTAATAAGAAGCAGGTACGCGGCCATCTCCAGTGCTGATAGCAAACAAGTCTAAAGAAGGACTAAAAGCTACCAAACTTTCTCTGATATTTGTTGAACCCATCACCCTGATGCACAGAGCAACTAAAATCAACAAACTTACGGGCATGATCAGACCCAACAGAAGTGTAAGCAGTCCCAAGTCATCCGGTTCAGACAGAACAAAAGCAACGACCTTCAACGACAACAAAGTAGTTAAAAACTGCTCATTTCAATCCATGAAACAGTTCAAACATGTAAACCATGAATATGAGCAGAAGCGCAGATTAAAAAAAAAAAAGTTGAATTGCATATCGCCAAAGTCACTTATAAAGAAAAATGTCAATAAAAAAGAAGCTGGAATTAGATGTTACAACTGAATGCTCGCAGCTGGCATGTGCTAGAGTAGGAGGACGAAGCGGAAGCGGAAGCGGAACAGAGAGACTTCCAGCACGCCGAAAGGTACTTCTCTGTGCTTTTTCTTATGTTTTTTGGTGGGGGGAACTTCGGTGACCGCACCGCCGCTGAAGCGCGATATGGCGTAACGCCGGGAAAGAAGGGCGGGCATGGGCCCGTTTAAATGGATCTCCAGCATGGACTTGATGACTTTTGGTCCAACTACGTGTAATGTCCTTGACAAATCATAATGATCTAATTTTTAGAAATAAAAATCAAATTTTCTAAACATCAAATTAAACTTAGTTAAGATTTTTTAAGTGTTTGTTATTAAATTTTTTAACAAAAACTTAATAGCATTTAAAATAATGTGAAAAATCTAATTATTTAATGCTGAGCTATATAAAACCACCACTTATCATTTTTATTTTTTTATTAAAGAACATAACAATAACTACATAAAAACTGCATTTAAATTCTCTTTATAAAACCCCCTCTCCATTTAAGCATTTACGCCAAGTGTGTTTTAATAATTTTTGCAGAAAAGTGTGCCAAATCTCTCCTAATTTTAGGGATTTTACAAATATACTTTCAATGTTTTACAACTACCTAAAAGAACTTCCAATTTTTCTAGTAAATTATATAAACCTTTTCTGAATTTTATTAAAATTATAAAAATTTCTTGTTTATTTTCAAAACATACACTTTAGTTCAATTTTACATTTTTTTAATTAAAATACTCTATAAAAAAAAAGTATAAGAGGACATTTTAGTTAAAAAGATATGTATTTTATTTAAAAATTAAAATTAGATTAAAATTAATATTACCTTTTGTTTAAAAAAAGATCTATATATTTTTTAAAAATGAAAATGAAATCCATATTTCAGTAATATTAAAGAGAAACATGTATAACATACTCATTTTTGTCCATTATCTACTACCCTAAAAATTCTTTCTTTTGTTGCTTCTTTTCTTTTTATTACTTTTCCTTTCCAAAACACAACAAAAACACTAGGATGTTTATCTTCAATGAATTTCTACCTGTCCAGTTACGTTTATTTAAAATAATTTCTCTGATTATCATAGTAAAACAATAACCAACCATGCCTTTCTTTTGAGTGCCCTTTCTGGCTTACTTTCTACCATTGACACACGAGTTCTTTTGATTGTTACAGTTAGGAGTATCTTTGTACTTTATCCAGGCTAAATCTTCTTCTCAAGTTAAGATTGTATAAGAGAATGAACTTCTAAGTCCAGAAAATTAAGATGGTAAAGGAACATTGACATCTGGCAAGCTCATGCACGTGCTTTCCAAGCTACTAACAACTTAAAATGGATAAAACATAGCTTCAAATTGAACTTCCTTTGATTTAAGAATCACCCAAATCCATTACATGCTTTACAGTAAAATCACAATGAACTAAAGCAAAACTATCGAATTCTGAGTACTCCTCTTGTGGCACTACCAAAATTTCATTACGCATGAATGAAGATATGAAGCTGTACAAATAATATGCTGGTTTGCAACATGCAAGAATGCAATTTTAAGGGATGAAACCAAGAAAGAACAAGAATAATTCTGACAGCCGTCTTATTGGAAAGAATGTGGCCTTATCTGAGATGGCAAATGGTTGATTCATTTTTCCACGAAGCTCAAGCAGGGGCACTCAAGAATATGAATCTTTTGATGAGAAAAAAATCAGGCTTTAATAGATTTTTTAGATATTAACTTTACATAAAAATTTCATATTTATCCCATAATTTTGTTGGTTCCAATCTTTTCTTCATACCTAATTCTGTGAGAATCTTTAACGAAATATCCTTGACATGTAGGATGACACATTAGATAATTCCATTAGTGATCCTCACATAGTTAGGTGTCATGAAAACATTGATCATATTTTGAAGGATAGGAGATAAAATTGGATTTAATAATTAAGGAATAAAAGTAAAACTTTATGCAAAATTAAGCAACAAAAAGTATATTTTGGCTGAAAAAAATATCAGAGAACTGCTGTTTGTCCATTGATACTCAGCAGGGAAAAGCAGGATGAGGAGGAAGAATTTGACGGGTTCAGAAGATCAGGGCAGGGCTTTGGGAGCACAGAGTGAGAAAAGCCAGAGACATTCGAGCAATCCCAGAAACTGGAAGAAACAAGATTTATGAACAAGGTTATGTTGGAAAGACATATGTTACTGAAGGGTGATTCTAGAATCCCATAGAAGCTTCCAGCAATAGTGATGTTTCTACCAATCACATCCCGCAAGGTAATGTGATCCACAAATGGAAGAGCATCAGGATCAAACTTGTCATCTGGGTGAGACCCACAATGGCCTGTGGCAGCAAAAGCTGTATAGACATTCTCCATTTCTACATCTGAAATGACGATTTCTTTAATGTATCCACCTCTGCCTCTGGTGGTTCTGAACTCAATGCCACTATTGGAGTTGTGGAGATGAACATGTTCCACAAGAACATTTGAAATACCACCAGACATGTCACTGCCAAACGCAAGAGTGGAGCCAGAAGATGCTCTGAGATGCACCCTTCTGATGTGGACATTTTTGGTGGGCCTGCCATAAGCAATGCCATACTCATCCCACCCACTTTTGAGGGCAATTGCATCATAACCCATTGTAATGGAACAATCCTCTATACAAACATTATCAGAAGAATCTGAAAACATCAAGTGCAAAATTGAATGAAAGACTAGAAATCTCATCTCAATGAGATAATGAAAGTTCTTTCCTAATATTTTTATCATACAAGAATATGGGTTAACATATTTTCATCGTGTGTGTGTGTATAATTTATTAAAATTTGACATGTGTCTACGTTTGTGTCATGTTCTATATCTAGATCAACATATTAGTATCTGTGCTTCATAAAGTATAGTAAAATAGGGAGAATTGAAAGATAATGTCATCTCACAATCTGGACAAAAACTAGAGTTCATGCTTTATTACAAACCTGGTACTATACCAACAGTATAAGGGGATTCTGAAGGAGCAGAGATTGATATATTTTGAATATTTACGTTGCTGCATTACATCCACCAAACCAAATCAGTTTCACTTTTTCTCTACCAAAAGCAAGTAATCACCTCAACGTTTAGATGAAGCACAACATACCTGCAATAAACTGGGTGGATGCTATATGCAGGGGCATTCAAGAATGTAAGATTCGAAACTACCACAGAATCAGATGCCAAAAGTTCAACCAGATGAGGACGGCTATAGTTCAAGGAATGAGAGCTGAACCGCTCCCACCAAACCAATCCCATGCCATCAATGGTTCCATTATTGCCTGGAGAAGAGTTAAAAGTTCATGCCAGAATCAGACCAATGGCAGATTGAAAAGTTGTAGGGAGGGTTGCTAAAAGGGACAAATAAAGGGTATGATTGGAAGGGGAATAATGGAAGGGAAGGTTTCATTAAAACATTTGTCTTGTTTGGGAGTTACAAATAAGGAGGGAAAGATAACGAAAGATTTTCAACTAAGCTTCAAAAATCCTTCAAAGTCCTCCCAACTTTATAAGTTCCCCAATTTGAAGGATTTTGGAGGAGTAAGTTTCTTCTAACAAGGGGAATAGAAATTATAATTTAACCATCCCTTTTCCTTTCTTTTCTCTCCTTCCATTCTCTTTGGATTACTTCCCTTCCCTTTTTCTCCCAACTCTCAAACATACTATAAAGCTTGGGAGCAGGAAAAAACCTGTTATGACCACATCATGCAACTGGTGCCCATTTATCAAGCTCTGATACCTTCCTCCAGGAACTTCAGTCCCTCGACCATAAGAAGGCAAGGGTTCAACAACTTCCCAATGATGTGGATCCTATACAAAGAAGAATGGCAGGTGAAAACTGAATTCTAAATTCTAATCAATGAAGCACAGATAATTCAGCAGACAACTAACATGTAGTTTTTAAATGTTTGCTAGGTTTTTTTTTTTATACTGTTTGGCACTACATGATTGACTCTTATTTAAAAAAAAAAAATCCATGTGTTATTTTTTTTCTTTTAAGAAAATTTAATGGCAGACACTTAAAAATTTTACTCAAGTTTTGTTCTAATTCAAAAATAGAATTGTATCGTGTCCAATGTATGTCCAACAGTTGTATCAAACAAAAAAAATTACATATTTTGTTGTGTCAATTATCCATAGTTAGATTCTAATAGGAAACCATTCCTGATACAGAAAAAAGAAATTGACACGAGACGCAGTAAAAATTAAAATATTCATGTGCAATTTAAAATGTCATATGCTATTTGTGTTTGACAAGTATTAATTACATAAACATTCCGTTTTTTAAAAGCATTGGTGCTTTATATAGCACCTGAATAACCACAGACTTGGAAGATGAACTACCTGTATGTAAGAGAACAGCATAAAAGCAATAGCTCTCAAAACGTAGGTAATGAAAGGAAACAAGGGGTAAAATACCTGAGATGCAATAAGGACAGCACCTTTCTCCAGAAAGAGAGTAAGATGGCTAGTAAGATTGAAGCTTCCAGTGAGCCATTTTCCTGGCGGAACGTATAACTGAGCGCCACCCTTGTCAACGAATGACTTAAGGTAGAAAATGGCATTCTGAAACGCGATAGTGTTCAGTGTTTTTCCATCTCCAACCGCACCAAACTCCGAAATGGAGACACTGTGTGGTCTTGGGTCTAGTGTTGGCTTAAAATCACATTGCCCATCACCACCATCATCGCCATTGATTCTGACGGCATTGCTCAATGCCAGCAGCAAGAGCAATGCCACCTGAAAAAAGAGTACAAAAAGAAATTAAAAAGGCAAATCCACTGATTCTCAGAAGATATCCCACAAATACAATAAATGTAATTATGGGAATACTATATCCCAGTTTGAGATGAGAATGAAAGAGAACCAACACAAACAGAGGTAAAGAAAATCTTCTTTGAGTCAATGTTTCAAATAGCTTTAAGGCATTTCTGTTATGAATCAATCCCACTTGGGTTTTTCAGATATTAGTACGAAGTTTAAAAGGAAAGACGCATAGAGGGGGAAAAAAGAGGCATATTGGACCAAAACGATAATACAGGCAAAAATCAAAGCATATTGCTTATGTCCATTCACAAAGTTGAATATGATAGAGAAAACGATTCGAAAACAGTAGAGAATGGAACTTGGAAAAGATTATATCCAGTCAAAGAGAGTGTACAGATCATATAGAATCTGATTGAAGCCTATCATCGAAAGCAAGGATTAAAATTGGAACTTCCAGTATTTGGCAAACATAGAAGAGAATCCAGAGCACTGGAACACACACATACTATGACTCCAACATCTACATTCAATCGAAGACTGAAACTTGAAAAGAGACTCCCCCAGCTAAAACAAAGAGAGCACACTATAAAATGCCCTGACGAACCAAAAAAAAAATTGAACCGACAGAAACGTACTTACTATCATGTTCTTGAGTCACAGCCTCTGACAAGAGTGACCAATAACGGAGACAAACAAGAACAGGCGCTAACGCTAGCAGAGGCGGAAGAAAAGGCAGAAGGAAAAGAGGAGGTAGAAGAACCACCCACAAGAAAATGGGCAGCTATTTATGCAATTAGCTTTGGGAGTAATATGAGCATTAATTATATACATGACAATGCAGAAAAACACGATCAATGACCCCGTAAGAAATATAAAACTGTATACTGCCAAAAAATGACAGCCTTTTTATAAAATTATCAGGAATATATATATATATATATATATATATATATATATATATATATATATATATATATGAAGAGAAAGGTGGAATGGAAACAAATCAAGCTGGTCAAGTGGGGAAGGAGAATTATGTGAAGCGGGGGATGCAATATTATTAAATGCCACTAATTGGCAATAACCCTGTGTGAACGAATATGATTAGTAACGTCTCTCGCCGACAAAAATGTTTGAAACGGCCCTCATGGTTGCACAGGAGAGGGGAGAGAGAGAGAGAGAGTGTGTGTGTGTTTTCCACGTAATAGGGTTCAAGGACTGAAATTTAGTGCCCCCGTTAATGATTAGTTTGGATTATTTTTATTTATGGAAGAAAAATAAATCATTTTTAATAAGTTTTAATTATTTAGAACTTTTTTTTTTTCCAAATAATCCGATAGGCAAGAATTTGTCCAAAATGCTGTTTGTTTCCCTTAACAGTGTCTTTGTTGGACACTAGAGAGCCTATAAATATGGAAGATGATAGCCTCACCTGTAATGTTACGGATGCTTGCACGCCGCGGCTGCAGTGTGGTGATGTTGTCAGGAGTTGAGGCTCCCCCGTTTGGACACGTGTGAGATGTTTGACGGGGGTACGAGGGAGTGGGTGAAACGATGGGTGACGTAGAATAAAGGGCTTAAAAATAATAAGTGAAATAATGTATAGGGCATGTGGATTGACAGAGAAGGCACGGGAAAGTGGGACCCACGTCAACCATGACAAAGATGCTAGCCTGGCGTCAATCACTCGACAGAAGAACGAGGAAAGGGTTCCATGTGACACGTCACCGTTTAGTTGCCCCTGTTTTTTCTTGAGCTGGACTTTTTTTTTTAAATGATTAAGTAAGAATTTATAATTCAAATTTTAGATATTTTACTAATTATGGTCACCATTAAATTACATTCAATGGCTTAATTTTTGGCTAATTTAGAGAACCTTTTTTTCTATAACATAGCTGGAATTCGAAGGGAACAAAACCAAGGTGGATGGAATAACTTGAAAACCAGGAGAAGAAGAACAAATTTGATGGGGAAAAAAAAGTTTAATTAATTTTGTCTTTTGTAAAAAAAAAAAAAGGCAACTGCATGTTTTTCATTATAATTTGGGAAAATTATACTTTTGGAATTTCAAATTAAGCATATTTATATTGAAAGATTTTACATTTCAAAATTATTTTAAAAGATTTTAAGAACATAAATTTAAACTATATAAAAAAAATTATTGCTCAGGATCTTAATTTAAAATTTTTAGTTTTAGAATATATCAATAAAATTTTTCAATTTAAAATTCTAACCTGTAATTTTCCCTTTATGTGTCTCAAGATTTTTCTATTATGTATGTGTGTTTATAATTAGAATAGAGATATTAAATTTGTTTTTATTTATATATATATATATATATATATATATATATATATATATATATATATATATATATATATATATATATATATATATATCATGTACAATAATATCTTTATAAATTAATTTTTTTAAAATATTAAATAAATAAAATGTTCACTAATCAAATTTTACTCAAACAAAATTATAATGCAATATAAAGCAAAATTGTACGTTTCAAGATTTTAACAACAAATGGTAATGATGTGCTTGAATCAAGACTTACACTTCGTTTGAATGGAAAAAAAATCAGAGGGAAGAGAAAATTAAAAGAAAAAACAGAAGAGAAAATAGATTTTTTTTCTATTTGGATCGAAGAAAAAATCAAGAATGAAAGAAAAGTTATGGAGAAAATAATGGTGAGTCCCACAGAACAATTTTCTCTTTAAATATGGAGAGATTTTGAAAAAAAAAAAATTTTACCTAATATGATGCAGATTTTATCTTTTCAAATTAGCTTATTTTATCTCTCCATTTTCACTTCACCCCGATAAATAGATATTAATTTTTATAAATTTAATTTTCAATCTTTCATTTTTTGACTATATATATATATTTTTGAAAAAAAATAAGAACAATGAATGTTCCAAAAATAAATAAATTTATAAAAATCACATTTCAATTTTTTTAAAAAAAAGTTAGTCAAAAAATGAAAAAAATGGAAACCAATTTTTAAAAAATGTTCAAATAACCAAAAAAAATTATTCTTGAATAAGGCCATAAAAATTTATTAAAATACATACTTAAAATTAAATAAAATGATAAATAATTTTAAAAGGAAATTTTTGACTAAGACACAATCAAAAACATATTTTAACTGTAGTTTGATCGGACAAATTTCAACTATATTGCAATTCAAAATTATTCCAACTGCAATTTGGTTGAAAGATTTTCGACTACATTGAAGTCAGTTGAAAAATTTTTATTAAAATTTAGTTAAAAATCAGTATTTTTTGACTGAATTTTAATCAAAAATATAAAATTATTAATTTAGTTAAAATTTTTAAATATTTTAATTAATTAATTAATATTATAATTATTCATTTAAATTTTTATTATAAAACTAATTAATAACAAACATATTTTACAAAATAATAATACATTTTTAATATTAAAATAAATTTTACTTAAAATTCAATATACATTTAGTTGGATGATGCATTGCCACAAATAATGTAGCAATGCACCATCATACATATATATATTATATTTTTTAATATATTATATTTATATATTAATATATATAATATTATAATATATATAAAATATAAATGTAATTAACAAATATTTATATATATTATATTTAAATCAATTAATATATATTAAAATAATATTATAAAATTTTAAAATAAATAATCATACTTATTGTATCAAAATAATAATTTATAAATTTATAAATTTATTTTTTATTTTATTATTTGGCTAAATTTTTGTAAAAAAATTGAAATGTAGTTTTTATAAATTTATTTTTTTAATTCATTATTCTTATTTCTTTTGAAAAATATATATGTATAAATTTAAAATTTATATTTAAAATATAACTTCTTTTCTTTAAAATATCTCATTTATTGATAAAAGTTATTAACATTGTACAATAGGGGCATTATTATTTTTATAAATTGACAAATTTTTTTCTTTTACGCTTTTTCTCCATCTATCCAAAATATAGAGAGGAAATATTGTTTTATCATTCTTCTTTTTTCTCCCTTTTCTCTCCATTTTTTTCTCACTTCTCCATTTTTTTCTCACCCCACTTTTATCCTCCCTATACAAACATAAGGTTAGAGTGCGTTTGGCATGTACAAAAAAAGATTGAAGGAATAAAAAATAATAATGAATAAGATAGAAAATGACCAAAACAGTCTTACTTAAAAAAAGCAATAAAAATAAATATTATTAAATAATAATTATAATAATATAATAAATTTTTTTAAATTTTTTTCAAAATCTTCATTTTGTTAAAATCCCCAAAACCACAGGCCTTACATTTTTTATATAAATTGGCAAATATTTTTCAATTCAAACTGCTCCTCTACTGGTCTTTCCAATTACCAAAAAACATGTTTTTTTTGTTTGTTTGTTTGTTTTTATATTGTAGTTGGATGATACTTTTAGATATTTGTTCAATAAGTTTGTCTTAAAAAAATATTTAAAGTCAAGGACAATTCGAAAATTCTTTGTTTTTTTTTAACACAACCTTGAATCCTTCTCCTTTTTTAAGTTTTCATCCTCTTGGAGATGAAAAATTCTCTCTTATCACATATGGCATTTACATCAAATCTTCTTCAGGCCTTCATTAAGCTATTCATTTCAAAGTTCTAATGGAATATAGACGTTCATGGTGAAGTATATATATATCTATATTTCAACCTTCACAAGGAATAATAATAATAATAATAATAATAATAATAATAATAATAATAATAATAATAATAATAAATTTTAAAAAGAAAAAAAGAAACAGTACTTATTTGCCATTAGATGTGGCCAAAGACACATTGGTTTGGTTTGGTCCCTTCTCATATAGGTAATCTTGAGATCGCCCACACTTGCACAACACTGTGGGTGCTGTCTGTCCCACTACTTAATAACTGGCATCCTTAGACCTAAAAGTTTGACGTTTATGTATCAATGAACGATTTGTTCATATCTTCACTGAAAATGATTACGCGCAAAACCAAAAATGCAATACAGAATATATAAACGCGCGAATCTCAATTTCATACACAACCAATCCTCACTACTTACTCTCTAGATCGCACCGAAGAGGTAGGAAATTCAAAATAACTTTTGAATGGCAAATCACAAAGTTAGCTGTGACAAGTAATTAGCCACAGGTATAGTTCTTCAAATGAAGATATATATATATATATATATATATATATATGCGTGTGTGTGTGTGTGTGTGTGTCTCTCAAGGGGAAAAATCAAAAACTTTTAGCATGTTTGGATGGACTTTTGGAAAGAGCAAACCATGATTTGTAGGGAGTAAACCACGTTTTATAAGAAGCAATAAATAGCTGCTTCTACACAAACGTGGTTTGCAACCGGGTTTCCAAACACACCATTCCTCGGCTGTGTAAACGATGATAAAAGACAAAAGATGTGTCCTTTGTGTTTTTCTTGTATTCATTTACCACTTGTTTAGGGACAAAACTTAATTACAGTTTAATTAGCTGTGTTATCTTATCTGTATGGCATTGATATGATGATTATCACTGGGTTTAATATATACAATAAAGGAACCTTAATTCCTTCACATATCTATACTTCACAACTCATCTTTGGAATAAGAAGAAATATTCTAACCACGTTCCTTATAAATTACACGAGTCTCAATTTCTCATACCTCATTTAATCTAATATATATATATATATAAAGAAAAAAATTATATTATTGATAAATCATAAACAGTGTAATTTTGTTCTAATTTTATGTATTAACTTTTTACTTTCATTTTTTTTGGCAACTTTTTGAATACTTTAGATTGGTTTTCAATTTTAAATGTTACATAAATTCTCGTGCACTGAACAAGTTCTAGTTGTATATATATAGAGAGAGAGAGAGATAGTGGGAGGACTTTTTAGATTGTTTGTCAATTTTCCGAGTCACTTCTAGTTATATAGAGAGAGAGAGAGAGAGAGAGAGCTGTACACAATATAAGTGAAAGAAAGGGATTTTAATTTGGACTTGCGTTTGCATATTTCTTCTCAATTATGAACATTTATCAATTCATCAGATCTTCACATGTTGAAGAGACCAAGCAATTTCTGCCCTGCGCCAAGAGAGGCAAGAGATTGAACGAAGTGAAAATGAATAAGGGGCTCGTATAATGGCCGTGGCTATTGGACCAATATACGTGAAAAAATGATTTTTACTACAAGTAAATTCTTTTAATTTACTCAACAGAAAAGTTGTTTTCTCTAGTTTGAACTATTATTTATAATTACATAACTAAATTTCATTAGGTCTCAAAATTAAAATAATGTTTAAATATGGGATTATATTTCTCATATAATCAAGGGATTATATTGATCTAATTGAAAATGAAAAATTAAAGTCATACATAATAATTAAACTTAAAGGATAATATTGTTAAAATTAAAATTAAAATTAGATGGATTAAATTACTTTTGCAAATAAAATTAAAAGAGTAAAAATACCATCAAACTTTTTAAAAAAACAACCAAGTAGCACAAGACATTCAAATTTCAAAACCTACGGCTTAATTAATTTATGGTTGATAGAAATGGAAGAAGCCACCAATTCAGGTCACTCTCGGGTACAGTTTATACATGTGCCGAGCCATCTTTTGATTGGATGCCAAATGACGAGTCTTACTGGCCCTTATTGTCCAGTACGTTTATCAATCTGCTTGGCCAAAACCCCATGCCATGTTAGGAAACCAGCGTTGTTCTGCCACGCCAAAAGCAGATATACAGTCCCAGCACATGCATGCAAGCAGACCCTGATGAAGAAAGAAACAGTATACATCGATAACTGAAAATATATGTGTGTGTATATATATATATATATATATATTCATCTTGTTCAAGTTTTTGGCACCATATATACCTTCTAAAACGACAACTTTTATCAGTAGAACTACTGGACAAGCCTCCTTTTCTCTGCATGCTACCATGCACGAACTAAGGACATTGCTAAAAATTTTAGCTTTTGTGATATTTAGAATACTATTATATATAATTTCCCCTATTCGTTGTTACTATGCATGGATTATATACCCTAGGATAATTCTGACTAACGGACAACTTGTGTCAAAGCTGCATGCTGCGCAATTAGGTTCAGACGAAATTGGTAGACACTCCAGCTCTAAAAAGGGACCATACATGTGCTTTCTGTTTCCAGTTACATCTATGCTAATCATTTTCGTTTGTATCTATCATTAATTGATTGACATAAATTCTTAGATTTCTCATTATCACCCTATTAGGATTACAAAAGTTGATCAACTAATATCTTAACTTGCCAACAATTTAAAGGTGTGGCTTTAACTTTTTGAAATTATTAATATGTTTTTACTTCTAGCAACCATTTAAAAGTATCATTAAAAATTATTGAAATGTTTTGTATTTTTACCAACGATTTTAAGCGTCGCTGTTACCTTCAATTTTTGGTGATAACTCAAAAACATACTAAAAATTGTTGAAATTTGTTTAAACTTTTAGCTATATCATAAAAGCATTGCTATAGCTTTTCATTTTGGCCCCAATTTAAAACAATCATTAAAAATCACTAATATATTTTTTAAAGTAAATTATTAAGATCTCTCCTTAGTTTCGTTGAAATTACATATATTTCACTTTTATTTTCAAAACCAATATAGATCTATTTTGAGTTTTACTAAAATTATATAAGTTTTTCTTTTATTTTTAAAATCTCCCTTAAAATAAAAAGAAAATTACATAAATTTCCTCTGAATTTGTTAAAATTACATAAATCTCTCCTAAAAAAGTCTGTATAATTTTAATAAATTTTAAGGAAAGCCTATGAATTTACTTTTTATTTTAAGAAATGTTTATGTGTATGTTTTGAAAAAAAATTGAGATTTTGTGATTTAAATAAAATTTAGAAAAAGCTTGTATTAATTTTAAAAATATAATAGAAGTCTGTGTAATTTACTTTATGTTTTTTAAAATCAGTAACAATGTAAAAGCATCATTAAAAATCAGTGACAAATTTTACTTTTCTCGATAATTTAAAAGTATAACTAAAACAACAATAATATATATTTTTATTTTTAAGAAGAACTTAAAGGTATCACTATATATTACAAAAATAACTGAAACCCCAATTTGGTCCCTTACAAAAGGGTATTTTTCAATTTAGTCTTCCAAAGACAAATATTTTTCAATTTGGTTTTTTATAGAATTATTTGCTCAATTTGATCATTCAAAAATGGATATTTTTAAATTTGATATCTCACAAATAAAATTATTACTAATAATATCTTTCTATCAATCTACTTTACATGAAATTAACAATAGATTAATAGAAGAACATTATTTATAACTTATAAAAAATGTGTTCTTTATTTAGAATAGATTAATAGAAGGATATTATTAATACTGATTTTGTTGTAAGGGACCAAATTAAAAAATATCTATTTATAAGGAATCAGATTGAAAAGGCAATTTTGTGAGAAGCTAATAATAAATACCTTATCTATAAGAAACTAAATTAAGAAATTCTACATCTATAAAGAATCAGAGTGAAATTTGAACCAAAGTGAAATTTCTCTTATAGAAATGTTTTTCAACTGTTAGTGACATTTTAAAATGTCACCAAAAATGTCACCAAAAATCCCGTCACCCATAATCTAAACTGTATTGATAGCAATTATTTTTATGCTGAGTTTAATATATTCAAACTTGTTCAACTAAGATAAAGTATGCTTGAATTAAGGTCAAGCAATATATGAATAGTAACATAAATATAATACGTCATTATCAAATATTATAAAAATTAAACTAAATAAAAAATTAAATTATGAACTCTTATATTATTATGTATAAAAAATAAAAATAAAAATTTTTAGATATACAATATACATATGTATGCACAATCACGCATACACGTATGGGTATGGGTGGAGCTAAGAAAATCGATGGGAACCTTAGCTCCCTCACCCTTAAAATATATATATATATATATATATGTTTTTTTTTTAATATACTTCTAAAAGCGCCTATGGTGAAAATACAAGCTATTGATATTAACAAGAGAACGATCAAGGGGTGCATAGCCAAACTGGGCTTTCGCTCGGCCCAATACAAACTTAGCTATAGATTTTTGACTTCAAAAGGCAATAGTTCATTGTTTGGTGGTTCAATTAGAGTAATTTTTTTTATTTTGAATAAGTTTTTGAAACTAACATGATGCAAACATTATGGGCAATTTGGCTCACTTATTTTTTTTCAAAAATATATGTCTACGTTTCACTTTTTAATTTTTGCTTTTAATTCCAAAAATACATGTTTGTTTTTAATCTCATCTTTTATTTAAATGTAACAATTATATTTAAAAAAGATTGACAAAGGCCTTAATCTTTTTAATTATTAATAATTTATAAAATATGTTTAAAATTTTTTACTAAAATTGTAAAATGATCTCTAAAAAAAATTTCTTTTTATTTTAAATTTCTTTTTAAAGGACCAATTTAGATTAGCCAAGCTACCCAACCTTGTCCAAGAAACTGTTTTTTATTGGCTTCGCCTAACCCAATTATTGGGCCTAATAAGCACCCGTACAACATCCCCCACCTCCCCCTCACCCCAACCCCAAAAAATATTCTCCCTTCGCCATTGATGGATGGGGATAGCTAACCGCGTTTCAAAGGATAACAAAATTACCAACGTCAACATTTTTAATTAGACACAAATGTTCCCTTTTTCATATAAAACAACAAGGCATTGTGAATATTTAAATAACTTTATGATAAAGATAACTGCAAATATTTCTTTTTATTAAAAATCAGCATAGTTTAATAAATCTTATTTCATCGCTATCCCACCCTTACATAACATCTTTCTTCTCAAGCCATAAAAAATTTCTTAGAACCCCCTTTGATTATTATACCTTGAGGAGCCATTATCGGACTTAAAAATCAATATTAAAGGATGGCTTGAATCAACTACAACACCTTTCTCAAACAAGTTTTCTGGTTTAGCATAATTTCCTCCGATCTTTGTCTCATCAGATTTCTCCGACAAGACAAGCTACCACTTCCATTGCCTTTATGTTGCACAGCAAGTTACAAAAAGGAACGGAAACTAAGTAAGAAACTAGAATATCCAATCCAACCCTCTTTTCATGTTTTAGTTCTAAGAGTAGAAAGTGATCCTAGCTCACTTAATTGAATAATTGTGACATTACAAAAATCCATCATGGAATTCATCCGCGCGTCCACAAAGATGATACCAAAAATTAAAAAAAAAAAACAAAGGTGCTAAGAGGGAGAGAAAGAATAACTGAGAAACTAGTTTGATGGTTTTAGGAGAGAAAGGATGGAAGAAGAAAGAACATTGAAAAAAGAAAACCAATGTGATAGTAAGGAGAAAGGATGCTCTGCACAGGTGTTTTAATTTTTTTTTAAATGCAACTAAATTTTTTTATAAGTAAGATTTGTAATGTTTTATTTGTATTTGTTTGATTTAATAAGATCTATAAAAAAAATTAAGATAAGAAAACATAATATATAACAATTCTTGTAAAGAGATATCGAAAGAATAAAAAAGATTTACACATAATTTTTATTAATATGATAAAGTGTCAAGAGAGATTTTATGAAAGGTTTTAAAGAAAAAAAAATTTGTATAATTTATATTCGAACAATCCAATGTGTTGATATATATATATATATTGAGAGAGAGAACATTCACATTAATTATATGAAAATTAACCATCTACATTTTGTGGCAAGATCTTTCATAAAGATATTTTGATGATAACAAACTCTAGTCCTAATTAAATCATAAATGACCTTGACAGATCAAGGAAGAATCCTCACTTAAAAGGCAAATATCTACTTCAATCAAGAGCATTTAAATTATAAACTACTAAAAAAGGAAAATTAGACTTGTTGAAATTGCAAGTAAAATTCAAAAAGGACCAAAAGAAGGAAGGCAGACAAGCGAGGAAAGCACTCTTCCAACTTTCAGAATTTGCTTGAGAAGGAAGAAAGCATCATAGAAGCAAGAATCAAGAGATACATAGAGCAAGGAAGAAAGCATTAATAAAGACATATATAATCTGAGACGATTTGGTATACACACATGCTAGAAAATAGAAAAGCCAAGATGCAAGAAAAAGAAGAAAACAAGGCACAAGCAAAAAGATCAAAGGTTAAGGAAATTTGAGAATATATTGCACAAGGTCCCCAACGGTCAAATTGCGTCCTAAGATGGAAAAGAGAATGATCGAAGGCAAGGAATCTAAATTGGCAAATATTATAAGGGTATCGTAGTACGCAAACCCTAAGAAGCTACAAAAAGAAACAAGCTTAAGACTTCATTCCAAGACCATTTGAGGGAGCTGGACCAAGATCATTGATTAGAGTGAAGATAACTGTCTTATCTATTCTCATTCTTCCCTATCTCTTTACTTTGAGCCATTGCATTTTACTTCTTACACTGTGTAAATTCAAAACATACTGTTTTAACACATACAGCATATTGGTTGATCCCCAAAAAAAAAACAAAAAAGCCAAAACAAAACAGAACAAAAACAAAAACAAAAAAAAGGACATATAGCATATTGGTCTGCTGTCATAACTTTCTCATCAGTTCACTACCATACGTTGTTTATGATAGCTTCTTATGTTGCTTTAGCATCTCAAGTGTAACATACCATTCTTGCTCGGTACTTGAATGAATTCTATTTTATATATCAAAACCGTGCAAAAAAGTTTAAAATAGTGCATCACTCAGTAATTACCTAAGGAAAATGCATTACAATGGTTTAAAATATTTCAAAAGATACCAGGAATCATATTTAAGTTGGATATCTAATATTTGAATAAAAAGGTATCTAAAATTATATTTAATATTTAATTTAGGATATTTATATTTAAGATTTTAATGGTGGTCCTCATCTCCTATTCAAGTCAAAGTTATATCATAATTAAGATTTATCAATATATATATATATATATTTAGTTAACTAGTGAGTTAAATCAAGGGAGAATTATAATAAAAAATTAAAAAGTAAAAAAATTTATTCTTAAAAATATGTTACTATTTATTTTAGAATTATTAATATTAAGTTTAATAACAAATAATTGAACTTAGTTGTAATAGGTTTTTAAAAATATTTTTTTTATCTTTAAACATAATTTTTTTTTAATTGAGATTTATTTGTCTGACAAAATAATTTAAGAGGGTTGCCTGGCTTCCAATTTGGGCTCGATTACTATGGCACGAGGTGTGACAATTTTTATACACAACATGTGTTTCTATTGCTTAGATTTGAAATTGGACTCTACAAATTGAAGAGAATTGTATACGAACTTTATTTAATGAATTGTGCTGTAAAAACTTATCTTTTTCAGTATTTATTTATTTATATTTCTCTGTTGAGAATATATTTTATATAAATGCCCAATATTTACGGCCAAAAATGAATCATTCTCCGCCGCAAACTGGTTAACCTTTTCTTTATTATTAGTAGAGTGGAGACAAGGGAGGAAAGAAAGCGAACCCAAGAGAAAGAGAAGAAAATCTTACAAGCCTTACGTGGAATATTTTTCATCTTTTAGACAGGGATTCTCTAAATATTGCAAGAAATTTATTGGGCAAGCTTCACTCCATCTAAACCGTTGAATATAAAAAAAATTCCTATCCACGCTGAATGTAAGGCCACGTCAACATTTGAGGCTTTGAAAAAAAAAACAAAATTATTGTTTCTTTCATCTTCTCCGTCCCTTCTTCTTAACGGTGGGGCTGTCAACTAACGATGAATGATTGAGTATAAAATCTAAGATACGTAAAGAAAAAAAAGAATTAAAAATGAATAAATAAAAAAAATACTCATATCTTATTTCTTAAAAAAATAATAAAAAGATAAATATTTTCAAATAAAAATTATAAAAATATAATAAATATTAAAAAAATATTATCTCATAAACTATATCGTGATGAACGAACGAAAGGCTTGTATTATGAGAGTTGCGAATTTAAGATTTATAAATTATAAATATACAAATAATATAATCCCTTATGCAAGGGAAAGACATGGAAAAAAACAGAAAGTTCGCTTTCAGCTCTTGGTTTGTGGGTCACCATCTCCTTATGATCATGGGGAATCTTATCATGATAGATAAGTTTTCTTTTTAGCCAAAAATCTTTACAAAAATACGATAGAAAAAGAAAGAAAGAAAGAAGAAAATTTTCATGTTCTATTGAAAAGGTTATTGTTGAGGATTTAATATTAAAGATATTTAAATTGAATTATTTTAAATTTTAAAATTATTTTTAAAAAATTTAATAATTAGAGTTTTAAATTATAATTCAAAATTTTAAGTTTTAAATCTTTTAAAAGTTAAAATTCTTTAATATAAATATTTTAATTTCTATTTTTTAAAAAGGAAAAAAACTATAAAATTGCCAAGTATTACTTTGTTAATCACGGTTAAGTAACATAAAGCCTTGTTTGTCCGGAGAAAATTGAAATATAAGCAGGAGTAAGATTGAAGCTTTGAGGCTCATCAGACGAGAAGTTCGTGAGTTGGAGAGAGAGAGAGAGAGTGAGAGTGAGACTGGAACTGGAAAGGGGAATATGCCTTGGAGTAGGCTTTCAGGGTCAATATCAACGCCGAAGGTGGATGTAGCAATCGACCTCGGCAATCCATTCTTAAATATCACCCTCGATGGTTTCTTGAAGATCGGAACCGTAACTTCTTCACTCACTTCTTCAATTCTTACCCTTTTCTGCCTTCAATTGGAACGAACCTAACGCCGCCGTTTTCTTTCCCTGCTTCAGGTCGCTGCGACCAGGGCAGCTGCTGAGGATACCTATCATATTCTCAAAAAGGGTCATTCACCTCATCATCCCTCTTGATTACAGTACCATTTTTTGTTTTGTTTTGTTTTTTCTTTTCTTTTGGATGATCTCAAGTTCGTTCATGGAATTATCGTTGAGATTACGGTTTTCTTTTTCTTTCATTTTTTTTTTCTGTTGGCAGGCTAACGCATTTTTTTATATAATTTATATAATATATATTGTACTCTTATATTTATTAAATTATTTTTTAAAAAATAAAAATAAAATATTTTTTTTTATCTTGCTTATTTTTAATTATACACATTTTACATCCCTTCCCTGTTAATTCTTCCAACCAAAGTTTGGCATTTTAATTATAAGATATCTTCTATGAACTGACACTTAGCAAAAATTGAGTTCGATGTGTTTCTAATACTTGTATTAGACATGACATCATGTTTCAAATTGTACTAAAACGCTAATTTGTTGTGTCACGTTCTTCCTCCTGTTTAGAATAGCTTAGTTTACATCGTAATTACTGCACTAATTCGTTTGCATTGCGTAGTCCAGATTATTTTCATCAAAATTTGATTATGTTCTCGAGGTACCCCTAGCTTTCTTTCGGGTCAGTTTACTTGTAAGTGGTTTGTCAGACTAACAAATCGCCCTTGTTCCAGGAAATGTTTCCCGTCACAATTTTGGGGACATGGTAAGTTCTTGTTTTTAATGTGGTGTAAGTTGTGATAGTTCTTGCTTCATTTTTAAAATGCATTTTGGTGTTTTCAGACTCAAATTTAAAGTAATATAAATACGTAAGTAAGGATGCTTACTATCCATCATGCTTCCCCTTTAATGTTCATCTTCTTGAATGGTGGGGTGTTGGAAGCATTATTCCTTTTGAAAAGAAGAGTTGGGGTGAGTAACAGAAGATAAATGCGCCAGACTTAAAAGTAAAGTTCCTTAGACATTTGCTACAAAATTTTTCAATAAAAGCATAACATATGAAGGAAATTTCGAAAGATCTAATCGTATGATGTTGTGTTGTAAAAAAATTGACTTTTCATGTTTTTATTGAAAAAATCTAATAGCAAACACTCAAAAATTATGCCCAAGTTTTGTCCAAGATGGACAAGAAGGGAAATTGACATATTTTGATCTATTTTGATTTTGGGATTCAAACTCAAATCCCTATGTCCTAAAGACTGTAATACCATTGAGCCAAAGCTCACTGGTAAAGAACATTTACATTCATTGAACATGTTATGCTCATGGGAGATGGTGTTGTTGCAGCTGAAGAAGATGTGTAAGGAAGGTGCATATTGGGGTAAGACTTGTGTCGCATGCATGACTTAGGTTAAATCTGTCATATTCATTCAGGTCATTAATAATCTTTTCTTTTCCACTCCAACAGGAACAGTAGCTGGTTTATATGTTGGAACAGAGTATGGAGTAGAGAGGATCCGTGGCACCAGGGACTGGGTAAGTTTTCTTCATATGCTAGTCGGCTCCAACATCTCCTACACCACTCTATTATAACTATTTTAATAATAGAGATCCATTATGTGTTATGAAGCACCCATAATGTAAAAACAGTGTCTTATTGTATCCGTGTCCAACATATGATAATGTTTGCATTACACATAACACAGCGCTTTAAAGTGTACTTGAATATTATGTATTTTCTTTTGTCACGATATCCATGTACAGCATCAACATCTCCTACCAAATGTCTAATATATTATGTGCTATCGGCTAAGTTTTGGCACCACCATCTCCTTCAGAAGTGAAATATGAGTATATTAATATTAGACATCCATTATGTGTGCCTTACTGTCTTTAAAAGCGTTAATATAACTTCCTACTTTTAGCATCAATTGAGATTCTGACTTCAACCATTTGTTTTCATTGGAATTTGGATGCAAAACAGAAGAACGCGCTGATTGGGGGTGCAATGACAGGGGCCATAGCATCAGCAGCCGGCAACAATAAGAAAGACAGGATTGTGATAGATGCCATTACAGGGGCAGCCGTTGCTACAGCTGCAGAATTTATAAATTACCTTACCTGATTTTGTTTATATTCTACCTGCTTCAACTTAAGCCGAACACTAAGGATGCAAAATAATGAAAACTTTAGCATTTGTTATGCTTCTTTCTCTTCTCGTGTTTCTATTGAATCAGCACGTCATTTTTGTGCTTATCTTGCTTACATATAAATGCCATGCGCTGCCCTTGCCAAGCAAGATATGTTACACATGCACACAGGCGGCGAACGCTATATTGAAAAAAAACTGATATTTTTTGTTTCCAAAAAGCAATTTTGTGACGAATCAGGTTTGATACTGGCCAACGTTTTGTTAAAAGGAAAAATAAGATCCATTTTGACATAACAAGTGCAAATGGCAACACCAAGAAACCCAGCGTTTTGTTAAAAGGAAAAACGCCAAGCTAAATTCTGGACAAGTCCCCACTAACTTCTACGATGATCACTGGTATACAGCCATAACCTAACAGGTTTATATGCAAAGAATAATTTCCACTTATTCTTCCTTTGGACACCATGAAGAGTTGTTAATAACCACCTAATGGAGCAAAATTTGATCCAAGCAAAGCCTGCACGACTTTTCACCATTGACAAGCATCCTAAGGCCGGCTTTAAGCTCTGGTATCCCTTCCTCCAAAACAGCGCACACAGGAAATATGGGAACACCTTGCACTCTTCTCTGCAACTCGTCATACACTTCCTCTGCCCCTTCCTCATCAATCTTATTTGCCACGACCAATGATGGCCTATCGGATAAACCCTCCTGATGGTACTCAAGCTCCAAAATTAAATCTTTCAACTGTTGCCATGGTGGAATTCCCTTTCTTCCATCCAAACCAGCAGCCAAGTCTAATACATAAGCCAGAACCTTTGTGCGTTCTATATGACGCAAAAATGCATGTCCAAGACCGCGATTTTGGTGTGCACCCTTTATAAGTCCTGGAATGTCGGCCACTGTTATTGATAAGTCATCATAGTTCAGATTCCCTAAGTTGGGCCTAAGAGTTGTGAAGGCATAATGACCAACAGTAGGCTTAGCCCTTGATATGGCTCCAAGCAGAGTGCTTTTACCAGCATTAGGCATTCCCACAAAGCTCACATCAGCTATGCTCTTGAGTTCTAATATAAGAACAGTCTCAGAGCCAGGCGAACCAGCACCAAGGGTGGAGTTATCATCATCAGAATCCTGGAGATTGGACACTATATATTTACCAGCTCCTGCCTTAACTGTCATAGGCTTCCTTGAATCTTTGGAAACAGATATGTTACCCAGACCACCCTCTCCTCCACGAGCAATAATAATTTGTTGACCCTCTTCTGTCAATTCAGCAACATTGTATAGAATCTCTTGTTCTCCTTCGGTTTCTGTGCCCAATTTGGGAGTTCTGCGTGATGCATTAGTTGATGAAGAGCTGCCAGTAGGATGAACTGCTTTGACTTCCTCTTTGCCACTTGTGGCATTAAGGGTCAAACCATCATCAAGGTCAGAATGATCATCAACAAGTACACCTGGAATATCCCAAGGATCAGCATCTGTTGAAGATTGAATCTTCACTGTAGATGGAATATCACCTTCGACAAGATGAAGCACAGTGCCAACTGGTACATGGGCAACCTATCGGGAAAAAAAAAAATATATATATATATATATACAGTTTATGAGAAAATCCATCAATTCTGTATTGCACAAAGGGCCAAACAAAGAGAACATAAAGGAAAAGAAAACAATAGTCATGAAACAACTAGCAGAAAGAATAAGGTAAAATCAATTACCTTATCAGCGCCTCTGGTTCCTATCATATTCTTTGATGCTCCTTGTCCACCTTTCTCTGCTATCTGATCATCACCATAACTATCATGAGTCTTTTAATTATTTGATCACTTTATAGAGGTTTGGTAAATGTTACATGTACATACCAGGTGATGTTGCAAGCCACTGAAGTCCCAAACTTTGGGGGAGCATTCCAAAATCACATCACCTCCTCTTCCACCATTCCCACCTATAATTAAACACAAGAATCTAGATAGCAACATCATGAACTCCATTTCCCATTTGCTCCACTCAAATTTCTTAACTTTAATCTGAGAATATTAGAGGTAGCATACTTGAAATGGGTGAAAGACTATGTTTGTGTTTTATGAACAAGAATAGTCAAAAGGAAAAAAGAAAAAGAAAAGCAAGAAAGCAAGACTATCTGAAATTGGAAGAGAAAATTAAATGGCAGACCCAAGATATTATAATATATATATATATATATATTTTCCAAAAAGAACGCACCATCAGGTCTGCCTTGGCGTTCATGGCGGCTACGCCGGAAGCTGGAGCAACCATTACCACCATCACCTCCTTTGGCAAATATCTTAAACCTATCTATCATTCTTCTCTCCTGCAAATGAAGACCCCAAATCCCAACGCGTTTCTTAGAAAAGAAATCACAAATGTCCAAACTCTTTATACATTAGGTTGTTAACAACAGGTAGCAAAAGAGTAGAGGATCAACCTGCAGAGGAGCAAGTTTGGATTTCTTGCCAGGAGCATCCGAGTAATAAAAATGAAGTGTAAAAGGCCATCTTGGTGTAGATGTTTTCGTAAAAAATTCTATATATTTAAGGGACCTTGGCCGGAATACCAACATCTGTATCTGTTCACTTGTCTCTCAATATATCCTTGTTTTTAACAAAACAGCAGCTTCTTGAGTATGACCAGCTTATTCCATTATACTCCTTTGAAGATTAACAAAAGGAAACGCCACAAAATGGAAAAATTAGAAAATGTACATTAAATCAAAATCAAGCAAGTCATCTCCTGTCTAATTATCCTTTTAAAAAAAAATTACTTGTAAAGAGATTTCTCATTGCAGAATTTTCTCGAGCAAGTAGAGGGCATGGCTTATTTTCTCACGACTGGTGGTAGAAGTTTTATCTGATCATGGCGTGTCCACATTCACAATTTAGCTTTAATCTTCTGAACAAAGAACAAAGACAGTTTGGTCAACTTTGATGGCTATCTCTCAATTATATGTCTCGAAGTTTAACGCTTGACAGTGAAACCGTCTCATGTGTGTGTGTGTTTTTGGTTTTAATCTGATTAATAAGAAAAGTAGAATTATCATTGCGTCATGTATCCAAATTATCCGGTAGCTAGAACAAGCTAACAGAAGCAGCACGGACAATACCGAAATCTACACGCATTTCAGCAGACAAGAAGATGCTTCAAAGTAGCAACATCTTGTCATTCCCATTCACACTACCCCTTTCCTCCTGAGTGAGAAACTGAACTCCAGCAGATCAAAATCAGATTTTACTCAATCCCATTACACATAATCTTCTCTCCATTTCATACAAATATTTTTCATTAAGCAGAACTTGAAAAACTAAAAAGTAAAAACTCACTGTATTAGTGTGTAGAAATCGATGAAGGGAAAACCAAAAGGCTGTGTCCTGGTTGCGTACTTTGGCCTGAGTTTGTGCGGTCTTCAGCCGTCGGAGCTGGTAAGCGGAGCCACAGCTTCCTAGTGATACTCCGACGCTGGATTCAGTCTCTGCTTTTTGTCAAGGAATCAGTATATTGAACGAAGGAGTACGGAGTACTTTGCTGATGCCGGTGGACCTATTTTTAGTTAGTGAAAAAAAAAAAACAATAATAATAATTTGATCATCCACATATGTGTTTACATCATTTATTTTTTAGCAGGTTTCATTAATTGCTTTAAGTTTAGTTAAATTATATTTAATATTTTTTAAAAATTATTTAATATTTTTTAAAAATTATTTAATATTTAATATTTATTAAAAATATTTTTATTTTTATTTATTTTTAGTTAATAATTTTTACTTAACATATCATTATAATTTTATTCTTAATATAATTATAAAGATAATAAATTAATATTAATCTCTCTGTAACATTATTTTTAATATGATAACAAAAATAATTAAATGATTAAAATTCTTTTAAAAGATACGTGTTGTAAAAAATTACTTTATTAATTAAAATAAGTATTAAAAGAAAAATTTTTATAATATATATATATATCAAATGTAAAAAAAAATTAGATAATATTTTTGAAATAAGAGTTATATAAAATATAATTTAGTTAAATTTCAGGAATAATTAAAATAATGTACTCTTTAATGCTTTGAATATAGTCTTTTTATTTTATTTTCATGCAAAAGTTAATGTTAACTTTATTGGCTAGGACAGTTATTGTTTATTTGACGCTAATTTTCTCTTCAAAATGCTCATCCTATAGTATCATGTTAGGTTTAGCTTTTAACATGTTAAATTTAGCCTTAATTTTTAGATAAAGGAATATTGGACGAAAGCAACATTAAAATTTAAAAACATTGTAATGATTAAGGAACAAATTGAATAAATAATAATCTCTAAAAAATGAAATTGAAAGTATATTAAGTCTTCCTAAAATATAATTTCGGATTTCCAAATATAACGAAAGTGCATGTTTTATGACACGGGCGTGCAATGGAAGAAGATTCTAGAAGCCTCTGGAATTCTCTACACCTTTGCTTATTAAAATAACCATGTAAATATCTAGATTTTTCCTAGGAAGGTTCTAGAGTACTCTAGGTAATTCTAGTATTTGTACATATCCTAGATTGTTCTAGAGAATGATTGTAGACCGTCGGATTAAGATGATCTCCACCGTCCATTGAGGAGGTGGGAGGCTATATATACCCCCAAGGTGCCATGGGGGAAGACACTTCAGTTTGTACTCTCATTCTTGCAATATACAAAGTTCTCTCCAAGCTCTCTTGTCTAAGTTCTCTCTCAACTTTCTGACTAGCTTCCTCTTGTGATCAAGCCTCCTAGTGGAGACCAAGGGAGAAAGGCTGACTTAGGTACGAGCTGGGAGTATCTAAGTGCCGCACGGTCGGTTGGAAAATCCAAGTCCGTGACAGTTAGCATAGATTAACAGTGTGACATTAAAAAAATTGATTATTTATACACAATTTTCTGAATTTTTGACTTGAAAATGGCACATCGAATAATTAGTATTTCTTAAAATTAACAAGCCGGTATCAAAACTAATTTCTCTTATGATGTCGTGTCTTGACACATCAGCAACAATATTTAACACCAGCCACGGGGTGCATGAGTGCAAAATCAGCTTTTTCTGTTTTTGAGATGAATGATTAATTTAAAAAAAATTTACACGAACGCACACACACACACTGCGCGCGCGCGTTCTGTGCAAAATTTTTAGCCGTTGATTTGATCCCATAGCCCAGAAAGGAGCATGCGTCTACTAAGGTCCAAATGCACCATTTCTATAGCGTGCATTTAAAAAAAATAAAAGTAAAAATCATCATAACTCAAACAAAGTCAGAGGCAAATGCAGCAACCTCTTCCTCTTATGGCTACTAGCGAGCAACCTCATGGGTGCTAGGTCGAGAAGCGGGAAACTTGGTCGTATTTGTCTTCCTCTTATAGGTGCTTCTGTGACAAACTCTTCAACTCTTTGATATTCTCAAATGCTACAGCTTCATGAATCTTAAGCATTTTATTCTTATTGGTAAGCATATTCATTGCTTCGTCTCTCACTCCCAACATATCCTTCAGTTGAGAATTCTCATCCTAGATAGAAGATAAAGAATGTGAAAGGCAAGGAAAAGAATGAAGTCTGATGTATATTGTAGAGCTGTGTTAATCCAAGTTACAGCCTTCATATATATAAGAGAAGAGAGAGTATCTACAAAATCTTATCTACAAGAAACAGAAAATATAATATAAACAACAATATTGATATCCTAACAACCCCGATAGTGATTGGCCTAACAACCCCGATAGTGATTGGCTTCAAGTGTATCCTAACAACCCCGATAGTGATTGGCTTCAAGTGCAGATTCTTCGTCGTGGGCTGGGCCTCCTTCATGATCTCTATCATCCCCCCTCAAACGAGAGGGTACTTCCTGTAGCCCGAGTTTGTGACGAAGGTACGAGAAGTGGGAATGACTTAGTGGTTTGGTGAGACAATCGGCAGTTTGCTCGAGTGTGGGCACGTAGCGAACTGTGAGCTGTCCAGCAAGAACCTGATCACGAACAAAATGCACGTCTATCTCGATATGCTTGGTTTGAGCATGGTAGACGGGATTCTCTGCAAGAGCCTATGCCCCCATGTTGTCACACCATATTGTAGGCAGTCTGGTTATTGGAACTTTGAGCTCAGATAGCACAGACTTGATCCATATCACTTCGGCGGCGACATTGGCTAAAGCACGATATTCTGATTCCGTGCTGGAGCGTGCCACCACATTCTGCTTCTTAGAGGCCCAAGATACGAGTGAGTCATCGAGGTACACACAATAACCCGAAACTGATTTTCTGTCTGTGGGACAAGCTGCCCAATTTGCATCCGAGTAAGCTGTGATATTCAAGTTGGTGGAACGTTTGAAGAACAGACCATACCTAGCAGTACCCTTTAAATAACGAAAAATCCTCTTTACTGCCTGCCAATGAGCAGAAGTTGGTTTGGAAAGAAATTGGCTAAGAAGGTTGACAGAGTGAGCAATGTCAGGTCTCGTGTTTGTTAAATACTGTAGTGCACCGATTGCTCTCCGAAATTTGGTTGGATCATCAAGTAAATCTCCATCATCAGCTGTTAGCAATTTTCCTGTTGCCATAGGCGTGCTGGAAGGTGCGGCATATAGCATGTTATTTTTCTTTAGTAAGTCTTCAACATATTTTGTCTGGCTTAGGTATAGACCAGAACTGTTGCGTTGAGCTTCAAAGCCAAGAAAATAGTGGAGGTCACCAAGATCCTTAAGAAAGAATGTTTTGTTCAGCCTATGAGTGAAAGCTTTCAATTTAGTAGCATCATTCCCAGTCACCAGTATATCGTCAACATATACAAGAATAATGATTACGTACTGATCTTGGTGTAAAGTAAAGAGCGAATTATCACTCCTGGCATTATGGAATCCCCAATCGAGCAAGACTTGTCTTAGTCTCTCAAACCATGCTCGTGGAGCCTGTTTAAGGCCATAAAGAGCTTTATCTAGTTTACACACATGATGTGGCTTCGTTGGGTCAATGAATCCTTCTGGCTGAGACATGTAGACATCTTCTGTGATATAGCCATTTAGAAAGGCATTGTTAATATCAATTTGTTTGATTGGCCAATTAAGACTCATTACAATGGTTAGCACAAGACGTATAGTAGTGATCTTGGCTACAGGACTAAAGGTAGCACCGAAATTGACTCTTGCATCTTGTTGGAACCCCTTAGCAACCAACCGCGCCTTATGTCGTTGAACGCTACCATCAGCATTATATTTTATCTTGAAGACCCAGCGACAGTCCACTATTTTTTGATTTCGTGGAGGAGGTACAAGCTGCCATGTTTTGTTCTTCAAGAGAGCTTCATATTCAGAGACCATTACCGCCTTCCAAGATGGAGACTTTAAGGCTTCAGTGGTTGTTGTAGGTTCAACGTTATCACTGGACTTCTTGGATATAAGGCCCACAAATGGATACTTAGGGTTAAATATTCCTCTTTTGGCTCGTGTGATCATCTGGTGAGTACGCTCATGGGACAAGATATCTTTTGAACCTTGTGAATTGGTTCAAGAGAAGATGCAGTGTTGTTCGTAATATCTACTTGTGACGTGGCAATGTTTGGAGAGTGACATGGGCTGACTGTACACGTGGCTTCATCTGAGGTAGCTGCAGCTGATGTATTCTCGTCAATTGAAGCAGGTTGCATATTAATTAGGCCTTGATCGCATTCACCAGGTCCATTCATGACCTCATGTCCAATGGGAGACTGATCATAGGAGCTCGCATCATGAAGTGAAACTGGAAGCAAATTTGGGCCTGATTTGTTTGGGCTCATGAATGCAGGTTGTGCTTTACGTAAGAAACCAGATGCAAAAGGGAACTCCTTTTCATTAAATAAGACATGGCGCGAGATGATAATTTTTCCAGTTGAGGATAGACACTTGTACCCCTTGTGTTGATTACTATATCCCAGAAACACACACTTGGTTGTATGAAATTGAAGCTTGTGTTGGTTGTAAGGTCGCATGCAAGGGTAGCATGCACAGCCAAAGGTCTTAAGCTTTGCATAATTTGGATCTTTATTGTACAATCCCTGAAAAGGAGATTTGCCTGCAAGAATAGGAGTAGGAAGTAAGTTAATAAGATGTACTGCAGTTTGAAAGGATTCCCACCAATACCGTAATGGCATACTAGCTTGAGCTAGTATTGTGAGACCCAACTCAACAATGTGTCTATGTTTTCTTTCTGCTCTCCCGTTTTGGGCAGATGTATAGGGACATGAAAGTTTGAGTTGAATTCCTGAATTGTTTAAGGTTTCAAAGAGACTTCTATATTCACCTCCTCCATCACTTTGCAAAATTTTAATTTTTCTCTCAAATAAATTCTCTGCCATATTCTTAAATTGAACAAATGCAGCTTTGACTTCACTTTTATTCTTAAGTGGGTAAATCCAAGTAAAACGGCTAAAGTCATCAAGAAAATGAACATAGTATCTAAACCCATTGATAGAGAATGTAGGGGATGGTCCCCACACATCAGTATGAACAAGATCCAAAGGGTTTGTAGCATGTGAATCTGAGTTACCAAAAGGTAAATTTTTCATTTTTCCAAACTGACAAACTTCACAAAACAGAATATCTTTGTTACTAAACTGGAAATTATAATTGCGAAGTACTTTGGACAAAATATTAAATGACGGATGCCCCAAACGTCGATGCCATGATACAAGATCTTCGTCTGAGAGTTTATTGCATTGATAAGCAGCAAAACAAACTGATGATGTCTTATTCTTTTCAGAAAAACTACTAAACTTGTAAAGTCCATCTTCAAGCATCCCCTGTAATAAGGTTGTTCCTGTCTTCTCGTCCTTCACAAAGCAAACACGGCGGTGAAATTCTAAGAAAACATCATTATCATTTGTGAACTTCGAGACACTGAGGAGATTCCGTGTAATGCGAGGAGTATGAAGGATATTTTTTAGTATTAATTTCTTGCCATTTTCAGTTAGCAATTTACTGTGTCCAATATTATTAACTGGAATCATGTCACCATTACCAACAATAAGACCCGTTTTACCTGAATTTGGCAAAGTGCTTTCAAGTTGATAGGAATCATTAGTTACGTGAGAGTTCGCACCACTATCAATATACCAGTTGGATCATCAACGATGCCAGGCGTAGCTGTGAAGGCCGAATAATAGGAAGGAGCTTGCTGCTGGTGATGTCGCTGTGAATTTGGTGAGGTACCCATGTAGGATTGATCAAAACGGAAGTAGCAAGTGGCTGCGGGATGTCTGTCTTTTCCGCACAGTTGGCATGTAATTCTATTGCCACCACGCTGGGTTCTACCACGGCCTCGGTTTGGTCCTCTTCCTCTTCCTCTTGGATGAGGTGCTCTACTATATGACTGTCTGTTATTTCTGTAGGTGGTGATTATGTTGGCTTGTGGGCCAAGGCTAAGACTAGTGAACTCATTTAGTTGTTCAAGTCTTGTCTCGTACGTTAGGAGGGCAGCCTGCAATTCTACCCAGCTCAACTCATCTTTATCAAGTAGCTGACAAACAATAGGATTGTAATCTCCATCTAATCCTGCAAGAACTTGAGAGGTTAGATCGTTATTAGAGATAGGATTTCCAGCAAGTGTTAAGTTATCAGCAATAGTCTTCATTTTAGCGAGATATTCATCCATCTTTATGAACCCTTCCTAGTACGTTGGAGCTCGTTGTGATACAAATTGATTCGAGCTCGTGTGTGAGATGCCGTCAGTTGCTTCGCTGCATTCCATAGATCAAAAGCTGTCTCGTGATTCACGAGTTGAGGAGCAACATCGGAGGACAGAGTGGTATAAAGCCATCCGAGAAGAAGTTGATCAGAAGCCATCCAATCATCATATGCTGGGTTTCGACGAGTCTCATCACCAGTGTTGATAAGTGCTGGAGGACAAGTTGTTGGACCCTGGAGAAGAAAATCCAGTCGGTAGCCACGAATTATAGGTAGCACAGCGGATTGCCAGAGCAAGTAATTGTTCCTATCCAACTTGACAGGACTGCTCGTGGAGATTAAAGATGCCGCTTTTGTGATATTGGTTTGGAGGGGTGCCGTCATGGGGCTAGATTGATTGCTGTTGTTTGACTGAGAGTTGATGGAGGAACTCATGGCTTGTGCCGTATGAAGCTCTGATACCAAGATAGAAGATAAAGAATGTGAAAGGCAAGGAAAAGAATGAAGTCTGATGTATATTGCAGAGCTGTGTTAATCCAAGTTACAGCCTTCATATATATAAGAGGAGAGAGAGTATCTACAAAATCTTATCTACAAGAAACAGAAAATATAATATAAACAACAATATTGATATCCTAACAACCCCGATAGTGATTGGCCTAACAACCCCGATAGTGATTGGCTTCAAGTGTATCCTAACAACCTCGATAGTGATTGGCCTAATAACCCCGATAGTGATTGGTTTCAAGTGCAGATTCTTCGTCGTGGGCTGGGCCTCCTTCATGTTCTCTATCAATCCTGAGCAATACTAACAGATTCTTTTGCAACATTGGCTTCATTCAATGTTTGTTTAAGGATGTCACGTAGCTTATGATTTTCTGTCTTTGAAACCTGTATCTTGTTCTTTGCTTCTCTTAGCATCTCTTGTAGTCTTTTGCTTTATTCTTATGCAATTGTTCTTTCCTCTACAGCTCTTCTAATACAATACATAAACTCTTTTGTTTTTGTATTCCCCTCTGTTTAACAGTGCTTTCAAATGCTCTACTTCCTCTGTGCTGTGTTGTAGCTCCACTTAGCTCAATATTAGTTTTTCTGTGGTCTGATGAGCCTCTGTGGCCACTTCTTTCAATTCTAATGCCAAATCATCCATGACCTTCTTGCAATTCATTCCTAAAGAATAATGTAATCATGCGTGACGCATGTAAAATCCCACAAAGCTGACAAATCAAACATTGTTCACATGTTATTCTGAATAAGCATTTCATCATAATCAATAACAACACTAGTTACAAGTGCCCTTACATTGTCGTCAGCTATTACTAATTAGCCCATCATTGTTACTAATCAATAACAACACTAGTTACAACCTCTTCCTCTTATGGGTACTTGCGAGCAACCTTTTATGGGTGCTAGGTTGAGAAGCGGGAAACTTGGTCGTATTTGTCTTCCTCTTATAGGTGCTTCTATGACAAACTCTTCAACTCTTTGATATTTTCAAATGCTACAGCTTCATGAATCTTGAGCATTTTATTCTTATTGGTAAGCATATTCATTACTTTGTCTCTCACTCCTTCAGTTGAGAATTCTCATCCTGAGCAATCCTAACAGATTCTTTTGCAACATTGGCTTCATTCAATGTTTGTTTAAGGATGTCACGTAGCTTATGATTTTCTTCCTTTGAAACCTGTGTCTTGTTCTTTGCTTCTCTTAGCATCTCTTGTAATCTTTTGCTTTATTCTTGTGTAGTTGTTCTTTCCTCTTCAGCTCTTCTAATACAATACACAAACTCTTTTGTTTTTGTATTCCCCTCTGTTTAACAGTGCTTTCAAATGCTCTACTTCCTCTGTGCTGTGTTGTAGCTCCACTTAGCTCAATATTAGTTTTTCTGTGGTCTGATGAGCCTCTATGGCCACTTGTTTCAATTCTAATGCCAAATCATCCATGACCTTCTTGCAATTCATTCCTAAAGAATAATGTAATCCTGTGTGATGCATGCAAATTCCCACAAAGCTGACAAATCAAACATTGTTCACATGTTATACTGAATTAGTAGTTCATCATAATCAATAACAACACTAGTTACAAGTGCCCTTACATTGTCGTCAGTTGTTACTAATCAACCCTTCATTGTTGTCTGTGAAAATTTTCTTCTATCCCAAGCACATCAGCTGCAATCAAGGTTCTGACTCAAAGTAAAAATAACGCTGAAAAAAATAATGAAGAAAGTTGGAAGGGAAGACACAACATTGGTGGAGGGAAAATGCAGATGAGCTTTGATGGAGGAAAGAAACACTGCTTTTCATCATCATAAAACACACCATTTTGGAGAACAGGGGCTAATTCGTGCTTCACATATGCACAGTTTTCACTCTGTGAAAATAGTGGAAAACTCTCCCCATCTAATTGACGAAAGAATAACAATGAACTCATTCTGTTTTGTCATAGTGCAATGAGTTTAAGCAACATTTTTTTTCCTCCCATCACAAATATCCAAATACTTGACAACCTCTCGGTAAACCTGATCATGAATTAAATTTATTTAACAATGCATCAAACTTTTAAAAATATATAGTTATAGACATGAGTTTAGTTTGGTTCGATTTTTTTTTTAAAGTCTAATTTGGTTTAACTAGTTTTTTTTCGCACAAATTTTTTTTGAATTTAGACAATACTGTCTACATTCTATATCTATTTTCTCTTTTGAATTTGCTAAGAATTTATAATGTTTTATGTAAACACAATAATATTTTATTAGTCTTTTTTTTATAATGCACTCTTAGAATTTAATTAAAAAATAAAAAATTGAAAAATGAGTCAAGAACAATAGTTTAGGAAACCAAAAAAAATTAAAAATTAAAAAATAAGTAAGCAATTCTTGAACTCAATATAAATATAATCCTTTGAAAACGTATATTTAAGTTAAAAAATGAAAATAGACTATTTTTCCTTAAATTAGAAATAAAAACACTTAAATGTAAGTAAATAAAGATGATGGTATAAAATAATTAATATATTAAAAAAAGGAATATTAATATATGAAAAGGGTTGAAATTTTTTTAATATTATAATTAATATATTAAAGAAAAAAATGTTAGTTTAAGCCTTCAGGTCAAACATTAAAAAACTTAAGCCCAACTTGTTTTACAAAATAAGCTTTTCTAAGCAAGCTTATTTTTTAACTGGACTTTATTTTATGAGCTATTATTCATTTTTTCACATTGGGCCTATCAGACCAAATGGACTTTCAAACTCATGATTAAGTATACTCTCAAGTCAATTAAGTATAGGGTTATGAAACTTTTAATGTTTCAACGCCCTTAAAAAGGAAGCCTAACTTACTTTCTTGTCTTGTGAAAAATCAACTCGAAGAATTTTAAGCACTTAACCATGGTGGAATCTTAAAAAGCATTATTACAGGTATGTATCAAATATTACATTATATGATATGTGAGATATGATTTTTTTTTTTCTAATTTTAAGATACAAGTGCAAAGAGTGTGTAGGTGTGGGTGTGGGTGTAGGCATAGGCATAGGTATGTATGTATAAGCAAGTAAAAATAAATTTTAGAGCTAGTTCTTAAGTTGGGAGTTTAAAATGTTACTTTCACTTTGGCTTGGTTGGCCTGGTATGTGCAATATGTATATCATGCATATTCATTTTTTGTTATATTTATCAATATTTGTTTCATTTTAAGAAGTCACAACATAAACAAAGAAGGGATTAGGGGATTAAGAGATTAAAGTAATGAAGATTATTTTTTGACAAATTACTTTAAAAGACACATAAAAAGGGTGTTGCCAAGATTGACCCAAATGGAAGAAACAAAGGAAAAGCATATAGATAAACAATGTTACAATAAGCAAAATTTAAAAAGACCAGCAAGCAACCTTTTACTCCCAATGACCCTTCATGTTCCACAAAATAATGCACACAAACATGTCAAGTCATGGGAACATGAAGCGACCAAGCCACCAAAGCAAGCATTTCTCACCTCTCTTTAAGGATCATGATTACAAGACAACTAAGCATTAAAGCATATACCTTATAAATGCACCAATGTTCCAAAGAACTTTAACCTTAAGCTCTGAAGTCAATTGAAGAAGAGCACACTACTTTAAGCTTATTTCTTTGTTAGCAGACTTAAAGATAAGTATTATGGGGGCCTCATATCAATAAGAATTATGATCAACCTAACTAAATCTAACTCACTTCTAAAAGACCTAAAAATTCAATAGCTATCATCCATCAAACCTCATACAAAGAATTAATATAGCAAGTTGTTTAACTTGCTCTGAACAAAATGCCTCTTACATAGCAAACCACCTTGTGTAAATGCCTTTTACAATTCTGCTAAACAACTTGATCTAATCATCATCATTAGAACAGTACTAAGGAAGCCTATAAATGGAGACCCTCAACAATACAATAGGAAAACCAATTATTGATTGAATACAAGAATAAGCTTCCATATAATCATGCTAGTTAAACTTAAGAGACATTGTCCTTCAATTGATCTTGCCATTGTACTCCTCTACATGGACTTTCATACTCAATAAATCATTGTCACTTGGATCACTCAAACCCTAATTCTTTCTTTGTCTATGTTATGACTTCTCAAGCCAAAACAATATCATAAAAACACGTGACCCATTATAAATTCTCTTTTCTTTCTTCTCTATACCATACTCTTTCTCCTCTACCTATTATCCTAAAATGGTGTGAATCTCATTACCCCATGCTCATGTGTCCGAACTCTCTCCTGTAGACACAAGAAAATAAAGTTATCATGTCAAAGCAATCTTGGCCGTTCAAAGCATCCATGGTTCTAGCAAACACTGCATGTCTTTATTGTAATATCCCAAAATTAGATCTTTAATTAAAGTAATATTAAATGAATTAAATTATTAAAAAAATATTTAGTTAATGATTGCATAGAATAATATGAGATTTTTTAGAGTTTTAGATACAAAGAAATTTATATTAAATCATTTAACGAAAATTAGAATTTATCAAATAACAAATAAGTTTTACTAAAATTTATCTAAGAAAAATATTTTCTTAGAGATGTTGGAAATACACCAAGTTAAATTTATTAACAAGAAAATTGTAAGACCACAAAAGATTTAATTAAAAGAGAATAAATAAAGAAATATAAGAAAACTTAATATAACAAAAAAATCGTAAAAACCATAAAAGATTTAAGTAAAAGAAAAAAATAAAGAAATATAAGAAAACTTAATAAATATAATATAGGACATAATATTATATCAATTCACTTGCATTAGGAAGGTGCCAAAAAAGGAGAATAGGGAAGAAAATAATAATAATACGACCTAATGGAAATCCATGCAGCATATGTGGATATATAATGCAATAGGTGGCAAGAACACATGGGAATTTCGTAGGTCACATGCGCACTGCCAATTGCCGCCAACTCCGACCATTCACTCATGTCTTGCGCTGGAAGTTTAACACGTTATCGAGAAATTAAAGTCAAGTCAAGATCAATAAAAAATTTTAAATGAAAATTAATTTAGCATCATTGTAAAATAAAATTTTAATAAATAAATAATCTATAATATATATATCACCAAAAGTATTGGAAAGCTATAATACCTATAAACATATAAAAAAATAATATAATAATATATGTTAATATAATATGAATTACAAAAGCAACGATATATGTTAGCACATTATTAATATAATATGATCTCATATATAATAATATAATAACGTTTATATACATTAATATAAGAAATGACGCCATTAGGGATAAAAATTTTATAAAGGAACATGTGATATTATAATATTGCATCAGATAAAAGATATTCACGCCATTTTATAACAATGCCACGCTATTGATGAAGCAAGCTTTTCAACAGCACCACGCATCAGCTTTGAAATGATATCCATGCATTAAATGTCAATGAACTGGGACATTAAGCAAGAATATGAGAGAATTACTGGATCAAAATTTAAAAAATTTATTTTAAAAGATTTATTATCATTAAATTTAAAAAAATTTATTTAAAATTAATAATAATTTATCTTAAAATAATAATCACAAGTCCTTTAAAATTATTTTTTTAATTAGATCTAGGTCATCAACTGTAATTCTCCCTAAGAATATCCGATCGTACACATGAATTTCCACCTGGTGATCTGGAGTATGCCTGTGAGTATAGGTATAGCCTCCATCCTTCAAACCGGCAAGGAAAAAAAGAACGAAGAGAGAGAGAGAACTAATTTTAGAAAAAAAAAAAAAATTGAGAATACAACTCTAAGCATATAAAGGTAGTTTGTATTGCTTTGAACATTAATTTTTTTTATCATTTTCTTTATTCTTTTCATCTTCATCTTCTTTGTAATAGTAAAATTTAACAAAACTTATGGATTTACGTTTGAATTAAGACCCTCTTAGAGAGAGAGAGAGAGAGAGAGAGAGAGAGATTAGGAAAAATAGTGTAAGAACATAACTCTTTCTAAGCATATAAGGGTAGTTTATATTTTTTTTTTAGCATAATTTTTTTATCATTGTTTTTCATTTTCTTTATCTTCCTTTTCTTTCCAGTAGTAAAATTTAATAAAAATTATGGATTTAAGTTTGAGTTAAAATTGTCTTATAGCTATAACTATATTAAAACTAATTTAGGATTTTATTATTAAATGTGAATAATTTAAGAATTTATTAAATGTTTGATTTGAATAATTTAGAAATTTTATAGGTTTAATATGTTTAATTTAAGAATTATTATAATTCTTAGTGTCTTTAATTTACAAATTATTATTTGTTTTGGTAAATTTTCTTAGAACCCTTTGAATTTAATTCAAATAATATATATGTCACTTAATTACATGCATAAAAGACTGAGCCCAAAATTAATCTTATATATGCATGGCCATGATACTAAAATACCTTGATTCCTATGCATGGATGCCTAAATCTAAAATAATTCCTATTCATAGATGATCTCAAAGTGTGTGTAGTTGAGTGATATAAAGGAGAAAATAATGTCAAATACAAGTAGATAGGATAAGAAATAATTTTTATACCCTTACTTTTGAAAATGTCATTTGATAGTTAAAATAGTAATTTGATAAATAGAGTAAAAAAGACAAAGGTATAATAGATATTATACAAACTATGTAAAAAAAATGCATTCACCTTATGGTGAACCAAATGAAGCATTACTGCTAAGAGTACCTTAAAATAGACTTGACATAGACTTAAATAAGACACTTTAAAACTTAAAAGACATGATAAATAAGAAGATAGTTCCATTAGAATTTGTACAAATAACTAATGATTTTATAGGCTAGCTTTAAGAGCATGCATAATAATATTTTGTGAATTATCTATTTGTAATTTATGCTTTTATTTATCAACTATAATTTATACTCTTGTTGACTATTGATACTTTATATTAAATAATAATAATTAGTATTCATTATGATATATGATCTAAATAAATTAGAATGTGAAAATTTAATAATACATGTAGTTATATCTTATGTACTTGAATGTTGACTATGTGATAAATAATTATTTGTATGTTATGCTGGAAATAAGTTTTTGTAGGTAAATAGGAATTTTAATATAAATATAGGGTTTTTAAAGAATGGACTCCCATTAGGAGATGACCTTTGGAAACAAGATCATATGAATTCCTAATTGTATAATAAATCTCAGAGATAGGATTTTCAAGCAAAGAAATTCTAATAGGAGATGATCTTTACTCACAAAGACATAGTTATTGTCTGTATAAAAGAAAAGATATAATTATCTAGAATTAACTTAAGGGTTATAGTCCTTTAAGAATTAAAGTCTTGTTCTTTCAAGGACAAATTATGATAAAAGGATCACAAGAGGGCTAAGAGGCCCTCATGTAACTTGAACTTTTAGGTTAAGATTTGTAGATTCATTTTAAGGTATGTCTTAGTTATATTTACTCCTGTTAGTAGTGATTCCTTTTATCATAATGATTAAGGAGAATAATTTTCCTCCTTAATGGTAATGAAAACCTATGTCTCATATCAAATGGTATGAAATGCTTAGTGGGTTACCTTTGTTTGTGAAAACTCAAAACTTGTATAAGTGGTATAAAACATTTAATATGAGGCTTGTGGATACATTTTTTTAATAACTAGCAATTTCAAGACAAGATCGTCTATGTCTCCTTAGAAAAGATATGTATAAAGGATACTCATTGGAGTATTGTTCAGAATCTATGAATGAAGTACTATAATGACATACCAAAATGTATTAAGTTTATGCAATACATTAATAACAAATATAAGAAATTGAGCTTGTTATGACATATGCTGAAATTATACTTATAAAAACCTATGTCTCATATCAAGTAATTTAGAATGTATAGTGGGTTGCCTATAATTGCGAAAACTCAAACTCGTACAAATAGTATGAAAACATTTGATATGAGGCTTATAGATACATTTTTTTTTTAATAACTAGCACTTTCAAGACAAGATTATCTATGTCTCCTTAGCAAGATATGTATAAAGGATACTCATTGGAGTACTGTTCAAACTCTATGAATGAAGTACTAATAATGGAATACCAAAATATATTAAGTTTATACAATACATTGATAACAAATATGAGAAGATGAGCTTGTTATAATATATGCTGAAATTATACCTATGAAAGATTTTGTTATAACCATGTTATCATATCTAATTGTAATTCCACATCATATATTGATTACCATAAATATATGATGTTTGACTATAAATTTAACATCTATAATATAGTTGAACATGTTATGTATTTACATATTCTATACGATTATATCCTTATACATGGATGTTTTTATATTTGTATTTGTATCTATCTATTGTATTGTAATTACTATTCTTATATGCTATAGATAGGGGAAATAAAAAAAAGAAAAAGAAAATTTTCTGCACACATGGCAACTGGCTCGTCACTAGTTTTCATAATTAAATTGTATTCTTACTGAGAATATAAATTCTCACTATATTTAGTGATGTGTTTAAATAAAGACTTTAACTCAGAGGATGTTATATTGATAATAAATTAACATGATTAAGCTAGATTAGAGTCAAGTCAACATGATCTTCAATGTCAACTCTAGCAAGTCAGAACAACTAAATAACAGTTATTTTAAAATGTTTAAAGTAATAATAATAAGACACTAATATGTATATGATGCTTCAGTTTAGGAACTAATTATATTTTTATATTCTAGTAAGTGAATGCTATAATGATTTCATTTATAATTATATAATTTATAAATATTAGATGTATGAAATTAGTTATTTGATATATACTGCTTAAAATTTTGCTACTTCGATAAACAATTAGGAAATGTGGCATTCCTTAAAGAAAGGGTATTACATTATGATGTTAAAGCAATTTGTCCTATGGAATCTAAAAGTGCTTTTAGTTGAATCTGGAACTATATAGGAATTGTGGTAGCTTGACTTAATTTGATGTGTAGGTATTATTAAGTGACAATGGCACCAACATTTGTATACCCGTATATCAAAATTGATGTTATGATTTTTGTTTCACAAGTAGAATATTGAGCGTGATTACCTCAATGATAAATTATTCTGTTTGTGTAGCAAGAGCATATCACCTATTGGAAGAGGGCACTCTAACAAAAACGGCAATGACATGATAAATGTCATTAAAAGGATGGCTACCACTATAGAGGATCAAACTTCCATTATCACTAGGGTGTTCCAATACATTCAAGAGATTGAGATCTTACAACTTAAGCAGGGACCCATAACAGTCAACTAAGGTAAGGTAAAATTTAAAAAAATGGCTAGATTTTCTCCCTCTTTAGGAAACCAACTTGATGAATATTGGATGATTAAGAGCTTTGAGAATAGTCTAAGATGTGAGATTATAAATGCTGTAGCTACTTTGGAAGTTAGGGACTTTGCCACTTTTGAAGACAAGTGTAAGATGATAGAAAATCACCTAGCAAAAAAAAAAAAAAAAGAATATACTGAAAAAGAAAAATGATGAGTGATAATTTGAACAAGAGCCTTAAATCCAGAATTAGCCCTCGTAAAGGAAAACAAAATAGTATGGTGAACCCCTCCAATAATTGTAAGAAGTTATGTGAGAATAGACTGTGTTACTTTGACAAAATGATAAGCTATAACTATGGACAACTAAGACATTTTTTGAGAAAATGTCCATAAAAGCAAAAAAGACACATAAGTAGAACGAGAAAACCATTAAGATTAGCTAGAAACTAAGCCAAACTCCTAACTTGATACTAGGTATGAGTTTAAAAAATGTATTTATTAATTACTTTTAGAATAACTTATCTATTCATATATAAGAATTAAGTAAAGAAATTACAATATTTTTTAAGGTATTTAAAACCTTAGACTATTTTCATAGATTGTATAATTATCCTTTTTAGGGATACAGGAATCATTTATGAATGAACTCGATTACCGCCTATAAGCTTAATAGAAGACTAAACCCATAAACAAATTTATAAGTGTTTGCTATGATAAAATGATCAATTACTCTTCATACTAAGTTGGAATACTACAAGTAGGACAGTTTAGAGTTAACTTGAACTATTAGGGTTAACTCTAAATATCTGTAGTAGAAATATAAAACCAACTTAGAGATAACTCCAAATAAATATAATAAACTATAACTTGAAATAATTAGTTAAGTAATATCTTAGATGACTAGAGTTTGCTTAGAAATTTAAATTGCCCAAACAAAAATTTAGATGACAAGGCCATGATTTGATCGACAAGGTTAAGCTTTGTAAATCCACTTTTCTATATAGAATCTAGTACACTTGAATTATGGAACCAACCTATAGTTGACTAGTAATAAGAATGGTTACCTATAACCTAAATTAACCAATTAATAGTCAAACTCGATAGACTAATGTAATTAAGATAGGTTACAATCAAATTAACATGGGTATCAATATCAACTCTAGCAAGCCAAGACAACTAGATTGTAGTTATTTCAAAATATTTAAAGTAATAATAATGAGACACCAATATGTATTTAGTGCTTCAGTTTAGGAACTAATTATACTTTTATATTCTAGTAATTGAATGCTTTGATGATCTCATTTGTAATTATGTGCTTATAGATATTAGATGTATGAAATTAGTTACTTGATATACAATTAAGAAGCATAGAATTCCTTAAAGTAAATGTGTCACACTCATTGATCAAAACACTATGTTTCTTTCTGCAGTCTGAAACTCATCCTTTATTTTGTTAAACGCTCCCAAACATTAATGACTTGATGGGAATTAAGTTAGGAGTTTGGGATAAAAGAAGATAAGGTTGTCAACATCAAGATGAAAGAAGAATAGTCTATCCAAGTCATTTGAATTTGAGTTAGCACGTGCCAAAATTTAACGTTAGACAAATTTCTCAAACTTGAAAAGATAACAGCTGTTATTGACTTACTGTTATTTATCTACCTTAATCTTTTGGATTATTCTCTATTTTATAAGCCATGATCTATCAATGTATAATTCCATTAGAGGAATTCTTGAGGCAAATGACACTTGTGTGAAAGGTTTTAAAAATGAATGAAAATTTTTTACATTATATAGTTTCCTTATTTGTTTTCTTTATTAATAAGTGACTATTGAACATTGCTGAAGATGCATTGCACTCATATATGACAACTTTGTCAAAGTTCACTAACTTATAAAGTATATGTTTTTTTGTTTATGTTTTGGGATCTTGAAACACCATTATAATGCAAAAGATATCTTAAGAAGTTTATTGGATTTACTTGTTCTACAAAATGGCTTGCAAAAAGATCTTGCAAAGCTTTATGTGTCAAAAACCTTTACCTAGTCCTTGATTAATGACTAATGCTATTAAATAGGCAGCCAATGTTAGTTGAACAAATAAACGTTAAACCATTAAATTTGCATCATGAGATCAACTAAATTTCCTTTCTTAAGCATAAGGTCATATAATATCCATTTTTTCACCTCGTAGGCAAAAGGTCATATGAATGTGACAAGGATGTGAATTACTCATATCTTCTCAATCAATATTTTCTTTTTCATCAAAACAAAGCCCTCAAAGGCATCATATTAAAAGCAATGCATATAAGACAAGGCAATACATCTTCTCAATCAGTATTTTCTTAACTCCTTGAATAATACAAAGCGAAGCATATAAGACAAGGCAATGTCATAGAAAGCTTGACATTATGAGAGATTCACTTTTCTTATCATTAGATTTTTTTTTTTTTTGAAATTTATGTAAAGTAATTCTTTTTTTAATTCTCATAGGCATAAATCTTCTTAAGGTGATGTAACCATAAATATTCTTAATGACTCCAATAGGAACTTGCAATAAAAAGGCTTTGCCAACAATAGATATGACAACATTAATGTAGAGCTAGGTAACCCATCCATTGAACTAGAAGGGTCCAAGTACATCGTCATCTTAGTTGCGAATGATGAATTGAAGGGCAAAGTAGTGGGAAGCCACTTGAGGATGAGAGGGTGGGGGTGGGCATCAGAGAGAAGATAACAGAGGTAATTAGAGGTAGTATGGAGTTGGTAAGGGAAGACATTTTGGAAAGTATGTTGTGTTTGAGAAAAATAGTATAAGAAGGCAAAGTCGTATGCTGACTCAAATTATAGTGACTTGGACAAATTGCTCTTCACTTGCTTTGATGCTGACAACCCTATCTCCTCTTATGCTAAACTCTTGATTCAATTCCCATCAATGTTTGGGAGTGTTTTTATTAAAAAACAAAACAAGGGACAAGCTTTGGACTTTAGCGAGAAATCCAACATTTTGAGTGATGAGGACACGTGGTGCTCATTGAAACCATGGATGTTTTGAACTATTAAGATTGGTTCAATGTGACAACTTCATTTTTTTTCACATCTACGAGAGAGAATCCTAACACAATGCTATCATCCCTAATTTCTCTTAAAGTCCTTCCATCCCCTTATTCTTCTTTATTGTAACGTCTTTGCTCCCATAGAAGGAGAAAGAGAAAATGCTCCAAAATTGAGACATTGAAAGAATGCAAAAAGAAGGTTAGAGTAGAAGGTGATATGACAAAGAACAAAGCATTGTTGATGGTTACTTGGGTTAAGAGGATCGAAGAAAATTTTGCATTTATATCTTTTTCATGCTTCTATGATTTTTGGGCTTTTTTCCTCTTATGCCAAGAAGGAAAGCATTGGCATGTTTTGAAATGTAATAGTATGTTTTGAAATGTAATAATATGTTTTGAAATTTATTGGACCAAAAAAAAAAAAAAGCTAGTGATACAAATGCTAGCAAACAATACACATACCAATATCAATACACCTTTTCTTTTTTGGCATATTGATGCTTCCTGTGTGGAATTAAACCCTTATGAAAAGATAATTTTATGTACCAAATCATCCACAATCATGTTCAATGTCTAATCTCAGCTTTGGCCTCAAGTTTAGGTATAAGGTAAGTCTAGGATAGGCTTTTTTAAAAAGATCATATCCCTTAGGTTTTTTTTTTTTCAAAAAAGATGATCACTAGGCTTGCCAATCTCTTCTCTAAGGTATTTTCAAATTTCTTTTACTCAAAGAAGCCTCTAAATCCTTCATTAAGGTAGGTTTTGTAGTTGGTTTACTGTGTGCCACATTTGATGTCTCATTTTTCATGAATCCTCAATATTCAATGTCTTTTGCTAATCCATAAAAGCCTAAGAATGGTGGTTGAATTGAGGTCTTTAAAAATAATCAGTCTTTAAAATTTTCTTCCAAAAACTATGAACTTCTTAAAAATGATTATTTTAATAAAATCCTTGAAAACAAGTGAATAGGAAGTTTAGATAGGAAACTTAATTTGAGATATTTTGTTCAACACTTTGGAAGACTAATCTTTTAAAATGAGAGATGAAGATTTTTTTTTCAACATAATGAAACTAAACTTGATCTATATGAGAAAACAAAAATATTTGATTTTTGATCAACCAGTTTTGAAAATCTTAAATTCAAATAAAAAATTTCCAAACTCATGATTTAGGAAAAAGAAAACTAGTTCAAAAAATTGTTTTTAGGAAGGTTAGGGTCTTTAAAAACAACTTCCTTAAAATGCACCTTCTAAGTGTCAAATCATAAATCAAGTTCAATAAATTTAGCTCCTATAAGTTAATAAGAAATGCAAGAAGCTTAGTTTGAAATATTTTATGAAAGACTCAAATCCAAAATGATAGATGAGTATAAAATTCTTTTATGGAATGCTTAGTGTCTTGAAAGTAGTATGAATAATAAATTCCTTAAAAATAACTACAATAGACTATTATATGTAAAATATGTCAAGAAATTGCAAAGCCAATGTGAAGAAGAAAGGTAAGGAAGATCACACAACTCAATTTATTCTAGTTTATAGCAATGTGATCCTACATCCAATCCTTAAGAAACATAGCAAGGGATTTTTTATTATATGATAAATCACGGTACATAAGCCAACTCCTTTCAAAGTCTTAACTATTTAGAACTTTTTCATCTAATTGTCAAGGTAATCTCCTGGAGCTCACATAAGTGTTTTATAAGCCAATTACAATGAGATAACTTTTATTTAGACTCAATTCATTCGAGCTTTTATAGCAAATCACCATGATAACCCAATTACAAGACTTGCCCACTCAGGGTTTTACACTCTTACGTTGTGTTTGGATGGGAGAGGAGAAAAATGAAGGGAGAGAAAAGAGAAGAGAAAAGTGAGAAGAAAATGTTATTTTTTATGTGTCTGGATGGATGAAGAGAGAATATAAAGGGAAAAAAACTTATTAATTTATAATGACAATAATATCCTTATTATCTAATATTAATAATTTTTATATTTTAAAAAATTATGTTTTAAATATAAATTAACTATTTTGAATTTAGACACATAATTTTTTTAAAAGAAATAAGAATAATAATTTTAAAAAAAATTATGAAATCTATATTTTAATTTTTTTAAAAAAATTTTAGTCAAATAAAAAAATAAAAAAATTTAAAAAAAATGTTTAAATAATAAAAAAATATTTGAGAATATGATAAAAAAATTTCTTGTTAAAAAACACACTTAAATTTTAAAAAATATATTTTTTAAATGAATTAGAATTTTTTTTTTAAAAATCATTTATAAATTATTATATTAATACAATAAATATAATTATTTATCTTAAAATTTTATAAATATTATTTTAATATATATTAATTAATTTAAATATAATATATAAATATAATAAATATTTTTAATTATATTTATATATGATAATAAATATATTATTATATATTATAATATTATATATGTTAATATATAAAATATTATATATTTATATATAATTATATATATGTGTACAGATAGGATGATGCACAATGTGTCATACCAAATGGTAGTTGAACGTAATATTCAATTACAATTTGGTCAAAACTCATGTAGTCGGTAAGTTTTTTTGTTAATAAATATATAATTCATTAATTTTAATATTAAAATATATTATTATCTTATAAATTATATTTATTATTAATTAATTTTATAATCAAATTTTAAATGAATAATTATAATATTAATTAATTAATTAAAATTTTAAAAATTTACTTAAATTAATTTTTTTGGTTTACAACTAAAATACAGTTGGAAAACATTCTTCCAACTATACTGTTTTTCTCTCGAAACTCTCCATTTTTGGGAAGAAAATTTCCCCATATGCTCTATTTCAATTTTCACCCCGACTTTTCTCTCTTCTCGATTCTTCTCTCCCATCTAAATAGGGCAAAATTCATTTTCTCTCTTCTTTTCTCTTCAACTTTTCGCTCTTTCGTATTTTTCACCCATCCAAACACAACGTTACACAACCATTAGGACTTTACGCAAGTATCTAAAAACTAATACAAAATATTAAGAAGGATAATATAATGAAGCTCAATCCCATTAAGAGCTCTCAAAATATATATTTAAATCTCATCAAGAGAAATAAGTTTTTAACAGAGTAATTTTTTTAAGTTAGTAATGTAGAATTAGGCTTACTTAAGCCTCTTTTAGGAATGTACTCTCTAACCTTACTTAAAAGGATATGATGCATATTTCATCTTAGTAAAACTATAGTATACAAAGAGGATATTTTTTTTTCTCAGTTTAAACCCATTCAAATCTCTATATTTCATCCTTTACATAGCTCCTTATATAGTGATGATCAAAAGATACTATTACAAACTTAATTTTCTTCGGTGTAAAACATCTTTAATGGCTATATTCTACTTCTAACAATAAAATCTTTTCCTAATGTTCATCTACACTTCATTTATTGCTAGAGTACTTCATTTATGACTTCTTTCTTTCTTCATTGAATGCTTATGTTGAAAGTGTAAGAGAGAGCATGGCACTTTGTTAAGTGAATAAGGGCATTCAAAAATTTCTTTTTTATAATATCATTTTGCCTCCAAAATATTTTGAGAGAGAGAATATGAGATGACATGTTTTCCTTTTTTCTTCCCCTATCTTTGATGTACTATGCTGTGTCAGCTATGTATTGAAATCTTATTCAAACTTGTTCTCCTTTCTTCAACCAATAGATAACGGTGTTTCTCTTTTTTTTAGCACAAGTCTTCAGATCATCTCTTTGTTTTTTTTGTTAATCTCTTTTGCTCGTTCTTGAATATAGCATGTACAGTAAGAAGCAAGGAAATTACATTATAGGCTTTAACTTTTTCCAATACTATTCTTTCTTTCTTTTTTATACTATAGTTTTTGACATTCTTAAATAGCTTGCCTTTTTTGAGAGAGAATTTATCGGAATTCCAGAATGCTTTGTACTTTTCTTTGTCTATTCCATTTGTCTTATTGGTTAATACATGATAGGCAAATCACTTGTTACATAAAAAAATATTCAAATTAAAATACTTCATCGATTTTGTTCACTTTTTCTCTTTTCTTTTAAAATTCATTTAAACTTTTTTGTTTAAATAAAATGAGTTGGGCCTTTTAAATAACATTATTTTCATAAAACTAGAGTATAACTCATTGTCAAAACCTTTTTCAGTTTTCATAAAAACTTGTCCAAAATAAACTTGCTCTTCTAAAGTGAACAAACAATAATAAAAGCCCAATTTGCTAATTTTGATTTTTCAAAATTTTTTCACAATAGATATTATTTCCCAAGAACAAAACCCTTTTTCGCCAAATTTCATAAATTAGATTTTTCTTAAAATATTTTTGTCCATCCAAAACATTCTTTCTCAAAATATGATTTCCTACAATATATATCGTTTGACATAATTAAAATTCATGAAAAATCCTTTGAAAGATTTTCGTCAACATCTTTCACATATTTGAAATTGGAATCTTTGTCTACATTTTGATTCAAGAAGTAGGAAAAAATAATCACGGCTCTTGTTTGTCTCTTTTGCTGGCAAGGAATATCTGCTTCTTCTTTTTGGTATATCAGTGTCATCTCATCCATCCTAGAGCCTCCAGTATTCCTCTCTGCAGTACGATCGAGTGGTTAGCGTTTATTTACAGGAAGACTCACTTATTTTCACTGGACGGCATGAGAGCATGTTCCATTTTTCGCCTTATAACTTTGAAACGATGAAGAACCAATTGATTGATTTAATGCTTGTGAAGGCCTTGACAATAAAATGCCTAGATTTTTCATTTTTTTTTTTTCCAATAGGTCACCCTCATGGCACTGCCTTCATATAAGAAATAATTTTGTTTGGCAAAACAGGGGTGCAAATATACTTCATGCTTTACTGACATCGAGCAAGTATCCTCCATTTGGGAAGGCCCAAATTTCTTTTGCTTGTGTTTTGAGGTTGCTGTGAGTTGACGTTCCTGATTTGTGAAGATGTTGCTATGGGAAATGACCCCGATTTTGTCAACCTTGCTTCTTCGACCCGGAAGCTTTTCCCAGGCCCTTTAACTTTATATTTTTTGTCACAACTTAAAATTGTCGCTAGAACCTATTGATATATTTTTTACTTTCGGAGACAATTTAAAGCAGAATGCAATTTTAAAATGTCGTTAAAATTTCTTAAAATATTCTATACTTATAGTGACAAATTAAATGCGTCGCCTATAACTTTTCACTTTAAGGAGGTGTAGAATTTCTGACGCAAACCATCGAAAGCCATGAATTGGAGCTGCAGTGACAGAGGCCTTACTATCCCCAGCAAGCAACTATAACAGATAAACTTAGCATCGTACTTAAGGCCTCCCTATAAATTCTCATGCATCACAACTAATAATTATTCACTTCTCCATCTTCTCTGATCTTTAATTATTTAGGAATGACTCATATAAGTTTTCTTTTAATTTTGCTAAAATTATAAAAATATTTATTTTATTTTTCAAATATAACTTTAATTTAATGCTAATTTTTTAAAATTATCCTCAATTAGTCTAACCATACAAATATGTATTATATATAAATATGTACAAATAAAAATAAAAAATAAAAAATATTGTTTTCAAATATGTACAAACAAAACCCCCAAAAAAAAAAGTTTGCTTTCATTAAGTTTAACTCAAAAATATATATATTTGAGGTAATAGAGAATATTTTAGTAAAAAAAATTCATAATTAGACTAAAATATAACAATTTTTTATTTTTAAAAAATATAAGTATATTTTGAAAAACAATCTAAATAATTTTAACAAAATTCTAGAAAAATCTGTATAATTTACTCATTATTTAAAGCCTGTTTCATCACTGCACTTATCTAGCAGTATGACTGAAGTCGGACCTGGAATCAACATACTCCTTCCTTCACCTCTACAATATCAGAGGTAACGGCAAACAAAAAGAGCTGCCCTTAAGCAATGGTATCTGTGCGCTAATATCCCTTCCATCTTATTGTCGTCTAAAATTGGTATAGTAATTTGAGAAGTAAAAAGAAAACAAATGGATACACTAAATCGCCAAGGGATACATAAAAATCAGGGTCGGAACTGCTCAGCAAGTTTCATAAGACTGTAAGTTTCGGAATCTGGCCTAGCTCCACCAAGAATCATCCTTCTCAAAAGATTCGGTTCATAAATTTTGGCTTTTACATAAGCCTTAATCAAGGTATTATATACAAAAGTATATCTACAGTACCTAGCCTTATGAAGTTCTTCAAACAATCTCTCGACATTTCTCACATCACCTTTCTCAGCAAAAATATCAATAATTGAAAGAGTGGTTTCTAACCATGGAGTTGAATTTTTAACTCTCTTGCTAACTGTCAAACGCATGCCCAACTCTAATGTCTTTAAGGCTTGCTCCGTTATACCTGCTTTCAAGCAGCCCAGAACAAGCTGACGATAAGTTATGGCATTTGGTTTGCATCCCTTTGCCACCATACACCTGTATAGTCTAGATACTTTATCAATATATCCATGTTTGCAATATACAGACATCATGCAATTGAATTGCTCTATAGATCTCAACCCTTTTCTTGACTTCATTTCTAACCACAGTTCTTCAGCTCGATTTAGCTTTCCAATTCTACCAAATGCTTCAATGGCCAACATATAACTTTTAGATCTAAGCAATGGTAGTTCTTGAATGATGCCCCAGGTCCTCTCTAGCTCCTTCTGCTTCCCCAAATACCCATACAGTATAAGTAGGACATCCAATGTTGACCAGTTATTCCCTGTAGCCGACTTCTCCACAGCTTCAACATATGCTTCAGCTGCAGTATATAACCTGGCCACTGCGTGTGCAGTAGCTAAAATGCAATAAGATATTTCATTTGGTTCGACATTTGCTTGGTTCATTTGACTAAAGACTTTCACCAAACCTTCAATATTATGTTCATTAGCTTCTATTTTCATCAGAATATTGAAGGTGGAAACATGTGGGGTAACCTTATCAGATTTCATTTGAGTGAGTATTTTTGGTATCATTTTCTTGCGGCTTGGTGAGGAATGTAGAATTATAAGGCGGTTGAAAACCAAGTGTGAGATGGGATAACACAATTCCCTCATTTTTCTCATGTACTCAAGTGAAAGCCTTATCACACCCTTGTCCAAGCATGCAATCACTAGATTGTTGTAGAGCAACTCATTCTGATACTCGGGAGGAATATGAGAGAAAAGCTTCTCACCGTGTGACATTCCATGAAGTTTCGTTGTAAATTCCAGGAGATAAGAGTAATCCAGTTCCCTAGGTCTGTAAGGCCTTTCTCTAATCACCCACTCCATCACCTATCAATAGACATACATGAGAAAATTATGAGCATTTATCTTTCACAGCATCTGAAATCAATTAGAGCTAAAAGTCTCATACAATGGAGTCGGTACAAAAGGGTAAGTTCTTCATTTTTCCAGACAACATAAGTTCTTTCACCATTTGAATACTCTTTTCTGGCTTTATCTTATTCTACTTCACTTCAATACATACAGTAACAGTATATGCAAGCTACTGAGAGGGATAGTACCCTTCATTCTCCTATCAGAATGGTGGGTCCTAAATCCAATAAATTAGTATGAACATGTATTGAAATGCTTTTGCATTACTCAGCCACTTACCAAAGCAAAATTAAATTAAAAACCAGAACCATCAAATCAAGTCCAACGGCAAATCTAGTAGTCACAGACAGCAAAAACAGACAGGAATAAGGGATGTCACCTCAAGTGCACGCTTGTTCATCTTAAGCTTCCGCAGACGGTTAATGGTGTGAAAGACATCACCTCTGTGAATGGGAAACCCATCTCCCATCCAACTCTGGAAAGCAGACCCAACTGATTCTCCTTTGGTGAGTTTCTCAATTCTGTAAGATAAGCACTTATGGTTATCTTGGGTTTCAGCATTGTCTTGGGAAAAATTTTCTGCTGTATGGGTGCACAGGAATTTGAATTTGAGATGGATTTGAATGACACTCAAGGCAGTAGCACAAGGAGTTCGACGAATTGCTTGAATAAGTCTCTCTTGTACACTGGTTCCAAGCATTCGCATGCTTCCCCCACAGAACACTACGGGAATGAGTAGTTTAGAGACGCAGGTGAGGGCTATATCATTTATACCTACATCCCAACAACACAAGGCCCACATGATTGTGTAAGTTTTCTGTTTTTGGTTTTCTTAATGGGGTTGAGTCTTGTGTTAACCCAAAGGCTCAGTAAGTAATTCATTCAAGATGAAATTATTGAGCATTTTCAAATCCAAATTAAACAATTAAACCTATAACCCAAGTTAATAACCATAAATCCATTGACCAAGATAGATGGGCCAGCATATTGGCAGCCTCCTCATTTAGGCTGGGGTGGCCCATAAACTTTACCCCAAAAAAAAAAGTTATATTTAAGCACAATAAAAAGAAAGGAAAAAAAAAATGTAAAGATAGACATTTGGAAGAATGGAGCTAACAAAAACAATGATCCTATGGCATGTCCTTGCAGCAAGAATATTTAAGGGCTAAACACCAGATCATCGCATGATAGGCTTGATAAATTAATGGTATAAAGCCCTCCCATCTCACCCTTTTATGTTCTAAAAAACTGATCCCTTAGAAATAATGACCAAGCCCTAGTGATGACTGCACGCATGAAATATCATAAATAAGTAACACAGCTAGAAAAGAAACCCAGGGGAGGGGTACAGGTCATAAAAATGACCCAACGATTAAAAAACATGTTCACTAAAACAGATATTCAGTAGGAAGCGCATGCACACCAACACACGCAGATATATATAAGTGACCCTCAACGACACAAAACATCCAATCACAAAGTATTGCCATTTAAGCCTCTCAAAGCATAGTTAGCATAAGCACCAACACTTCTTCATTTAAATTATCTAAATCCTTGGTTTACTTTTATTTCCAACTCTTCTATACCCAAGAATGATTTTTCTGAAAGAAAATGAAAAACATCATTAAGCAGAAGAGAAAAATATTGCATTGAAGAGAATAAACATTCTCTCAGAGTCAACAGAGGTTCTAAAATGTTAGAGAAAAAGTGCATCTACTAAATACTGTCAACCTATCATTTCTACAATTATGTCCCCATTTGATATAGAGATATATTTAAATGTGACCTTTATTTTGTAAACTTAAAATATGGAAGACTTTCAGAACCATAATTAAAATTGATTCATTAAAGTAATAAACTAAAAGATAGGTTCTCTAACTAATTATCTGTATTCCATCTGAAAGTAACATTTTCTACAAACTTGCACCGTTAACATTAGCACTAGTCATTAAACATTACTGAAAGTTAAATTGTTATACTCTATACAAAATTTCTACGATCTTGACCTAGTACAACATTTATAGACATGAATTTACAGTTAAATACACTTTCAAGCAAACTAGAAGGATGTATATGGCTTATAAAACCAATATAAAAACAAAGATTGGCACCAGTAAATTGGCTTACACACACAGGTGTTGATACTGCAATAAAGGAGACGTGATGACTAGATCAATTCACTTTATAAGCCCAGAAGGATCAACATGCTTACGCAAATTGCCAACCTATTAGCAATGAGAAATTATCACAAACTTTCTTAACAGTAAATTTTATCTGAAGAGAACTCAGTAATTCAGTTTATATTGACTAATGCATACGTCAATACATCAAGAAAAGAATCTATTACTAGAACAGCAAGCAATATAATAAGTATCATTATATTGGTATACTTAAAATTAACAAATTAAAATTATCCAAATTCTTCAAATGTTGATGACATGGATGTTGGATCTTTTATGCTCCTCAATCCACCCTTTCACTTCATTTCTTTCTTACTTTACTAATATTATCACACTTTCTCACGTGCTTAGTCCTGAAATACTATACACCTCTCATTAGGTACATGCCACTGTTCTCCACCACAAATCTTAGCACTCCCATAGAAAGCAATTGAATACTCATCATAAAAGCCCATAAGAGAAGAAACTTTAAAAGATTAACAAATTGCAGAACTGAACCGTGACCACTATAAAGCTATAGAAGTATATCTAATAATACTTCAGAGGCTTTTTAGTAGACGTAGTTTGAAATTTCCAAAACACACTAACTTGGAGGAAGAATCGAAGAGATGAAAGATCTCTTTGTCCATAGGGATTCTTCGGCGTTGCTTGTCGCTGGAGAGGGAGCCTAAAATCGCCGGTCGGCGGGGAGGTCGCCGGTGGCTAGCACAGCACCGCGGCGAATGGGGCAGAGGGAGGGTTTGAAAACCGAAAATTTACAAAATGTATTTTGGGGATGCATGGAAGGTGCAGTTGGGGGGTGATTTCTTTTTTTCTGTAGGGACTTGAAGGGCTGGGCTACCACTGCTGTCTCTACCAAAAAAAGAGAAGGCTTAAAATAAAAATGGGCCCCCAGGGCTGGGCTACTGCTTCTGGTCCAGTCCAGTGCAGCAAAATGTGTACATGCCCATCTCTAAGTCTCTTGCACATCAACGATTGTTAGTAAAATATGAATCAGAGTGTATAGAGAAAAATATTTTTCCGGATCACATTGGATCTATGCTCTAGTGAATTACAAATTCAATTTTCATCTCCTTTTCCCTTGAATCCCTAATTCTCCAAACCTAAATCTCAGGAGAAATTTCAAAATCAACAACTTTTTCTCAAGTTGGGTTGTTCTCATGAACTTTATTTATACAAAATCACCCAAAAAAAAAGTCTCACAACTATTTATATTATTAAAACACCTAATCAACATTATTTAAATTTGTCCAATCTGAACATTCTCACGTGAGTGAGAGAGAGAGAGAGAGAGTCTAGGGAGATGCACTACCCTTCTCAGATCTGGCCTTAAAAATCTTTAAAAAAAAAAAAAATCTCTAAACCAATTTTTAATTCTCATGTCTAGACTTAAAATGAATAAATTTTGCAAGTACTCATAAAACATGAGTATTTTTAATCATCCTATTCACACTTTGTAATTAAAGTCGTAATTTTATTGATTTTTTGGAGTTAGGATTCTTATTAAAAAATTTCTTAAAAGTCGTATACTCACAGCCAATTTTCGCGGATAAAAGGTAAAAATTCATAAGTATAGCATCATTTGACTTATACCCACAATCTAAACTTCGTCAAATTTGCTTTATTTTTATCTGCAATTTTTTGATTGTGGATATAACTTATACCCACAATTTCATAAAATGTGAATATAATTTTAAAATTTTTATCCACGGATGTTTTATTGTCACTATATCCAATCATAATATATTTATAAAACCTTTACCCATAGATATTTTACTGTCACTAAATCTTTTACACACAATATTTTACTATCACTAAAACTTGTAATAATATTTTGATAAAACTTATATTCATAGATATTTTAATATCACTAAAACCTTTACTCACAATTGTTTTGTTACTATTATCGATATGTATTTTATTGTCACTAAAGCCTTTAGTAATAGAAATGAGTCAATGATTATGAGATATGATTATATCATTTAACATTCCAAGCTTATCTTTCAATGCCTGGATGCTCATTTAGTTTACATACAAAAAAAGTAAATATGCATGACATAATAAATTTTTAAGTAACTAAAAATTTATTCCATTATATTAAAGAAATTCTAATAATTATCTTCATATAAAATAAGGAATCCATCTATCTACTCTTATATAATACTTCTCCAAATCACAAGATAAAAGAAATGAAAATGGACAATATATGTCAAGTCAATGGTGAATACACATATGTATAATACTTCTAGCTTTGCAAAATAACTCATATCCTAGAGCCCCGTTTGAATAAAGCTCAAACTTGGTCTCAATTTACACATGAAAATCAATGATATCAATGCTAAAAATGAGATTATGAAGTAAAATATAACTAAATTTTAAGACAGCCAACTTTAATTCAATTAATACATAGATATATTATTTTCATTATGATAACCATTAAGAGCATTGTTACCATCTAACACCTATATAGAAAGAAAAAAAAAATTTAAATTCTATTAATAAGCCATTTAGATATAAAACTCCATCATAGATATAATATGAAAATTTTAATCAAACCTCTCGAGATGCTGCCTTTATAAAATCATTAACTTTATCTCTAAAAAGTCAATGTTGAATTATAGTTAAAACATTTAAAGTTTCAACTTTTTTGAGTCTAGCTTCTACCCCTATATCTAATAATGAGTGTCAACTTTCCGATTGTGCTCTATTATGTACAAAAGATTTCAAAGTACAAAGATACCTGTAAGTACACCACTGAAAAAAAGATAAGAGGTATTATCAATGCACTTGTTCTTCATTAACCTAATATATTAACCTAAAAGAAGTTAGCTCATACCTCTCAATTAGATACATCCAATGGTAAATAATCCACCTTCTCTGATCCATTGAATAAAACTATAAACATGCAAGATTAAAATAAGATTCATAGTTAAATCATGTCAATACACTTTAAATAGCATATCGACTGTTCAAATAGAAGTTCTAAATATTGGCTGAAATTTCAAATATCTAATCTCATTTTGAATCTTATGGTAAAATATTTTGTCAAAATGAACGAAAAGTTAGTAAAAGATGACATAGAGAACCATAAAATGAAGAATAAGATAAAGAAAATGATACTAGAGAAGATTATTTCAAGAATCTCATAAGAGACAATGACCAAAAAGTAACAAAGATTGTGAAGAGAACGGAGAATTGTTAGGATTCTTACTTGACACAACCTTAATGAGAAATATGTGTCACAACCTCAATGATTCTAGCACTTGTGTCTAGAATAAGGATATCAACAAATAAACAAATCAACACTTCTATCACCTTGAAATCAAGAATAGCTGCCAGGACATGAAAATCATGTTTGAAAGAAAATCTAGCTTATTAAATGATAGAAAATGGGAAAGACAAGCTTATCAAATTTTAACTAAATTTAAAAACCATTTATATGTCCTTTTATTCTTTCTCCATTTTAAAATTCCACAAATTATATATTGTCACTATCTATATTCTTAAGGATTTAATTTGTTTGAATTTTCAATTTACAAATATAATATATGAAATTGTGCATTTCTTTATGAAGTTAATTATTTAATGTGTCTCATACTTTGCAAAGCCGCACAGTTCAATACTTTGTGTATCCAACTATGGCAGTAGTTGCCTTAGGCTAATTCCATAGTATAAAGAATGAAGAAACTGAGGCAATGAAGGTGGAGAGCCGACCCACTTACTTACAAGAGAGAACAAAGTATTAGGAACGGGTCCCACTGACGAATGACCATTAAAGACAATTCCACTTTCAAATAAATATCTTGGATATCTTGTGAGGCTGGCAATAACATTTTCTATGTCCTTAATGAAACAAAAACAAAATCCAAAGTAGAGGATAGAGTAAACAAGAACATAACAAAATAAAATAGCTCATAAAATCTTAAGGAATTTATCCAATGGCAATAAAAAAGGCATACTAGTTATTTTTATTCGAGGGGCCACCCATGTCTAGCATGATTTTCTACTAGAAAAAGTTTAAGATTTTATGAGAAATTAAAAGGAAAAAAAAAAAAGTAGATGCACGCAATCTCATGTAAAGTCAACTGTTAATAATTTATGAATAATCTGACTTCTTAATTATATAGAACGAAAATTTATGAGAAATAATCTATCAATAAGATAGAATGAAAACTACAAAACACTATGATTTGCCATGATCAGCAACTTGAAAGAATAGACAAATGGATAAAAGAAACACATCTGCAAAGAAAAAATTGATAGATAAATATTCTTCAGATTAATTGCAGGAATATAATAAAAATAATAAACTAGAAGCTCTGAATTATAGAAATGGTCTTAAAATCAAGATTAAAGGCTAAAAAAGCTAGGAAAAAAGGTGTGGATAACAAAACTTAGTCTATTGACTCTGCAAGATTCTTAAATGGAGGTTCTCCTTTGTTTCAAGCACTTTTCCTCTATATTTCTTTGGGTTGTTTCAAGCAACTTTATAGTAGTGCCCTTAAATATTAGAGTTGAAACCAGTAATTGCATGTGAAAGCATTTTTTTGTGTCTTAGGTTCAAGTTATGGAAATCAGGTAATGCTCTAAGTCTTGAACTTTTAATCATGTCTGTTTAAGCCAAACTTTTTTGAAGAAAAAATGTAGTAGCAAAAGTAAGGGCTTTGAACATTTAGCTATTTTATACAAGTAATGCACAAAATGGTTCTGTTTCCTTCAAAGAAAACATTAAATTACAATCTCTGAAAAAAAAAAAAACTGTGCAAATTCCAACTGAAGAATATATACAACTTAATAGTGAGATAGGGGCATCTTTAAGAAAAATTAGATAGGGATTTCCAAAATATCTACTAATGAGTGCTCTTGAAGATCGTCTCTACAGATATCATTTATTCTTTTCAAACTAGACTTTTCACTTTGAGCTTAAGAGGCCGCACTCTTGAGTACAACGCTAAAATCTTTAATTTAATCAAGGAAGACAAAATTTAATTGTTTGATGAACTAAATTAGCATTTGATAATATCCATGATCAGGGTAGAAAATTAAACTCGATCTTAGTCAACATAATGCTTGCCACGAGAGAGGGTTTGAAAAAAAAACAGAGTTTATGGAGAAATTGATATTGGCAATACAAATGCAATGAGCATGAAACATCTATAATCAAATAGCTAGATTTAAGGGTCTTTGACCCCTGTACTCTAACCCCTCTCCCCCCCCCCCCCCCCCCCAAAAAACCAAAAAAAAACCCAAAACAAAAAAAAAGCAACTTTAATGGACAGAGACTTCGAAAAGCAATTCTAATTCTTCCATTCCAGAAGAGCCAAAAACTACATAATCCACAAAAGCAATTCAATCAATAGGTAATTTCATCAAGGCCAGAACCAAAATAAAAAATATTTTACAAAATTGTAATTAATGTATTTCTTGATGGATGAAAACTGAAAGATGATTAAAATAAAATGGATTGACTTTGCAAAGATAATCACAGCCAGAAAGGAAATTCAAGAATATGAAATGGAATTCAACTTAGAAATCTTACTCGTAAGTTGCGTCGGTGTCCAAATTTGACTCTGAACACTACTTTTAAAGAGACATAGGTAGAAAACCGAAAGCCTCCTTAGAGCATGGAAAGCCAACCAAACCTTAATGGTTTGGCTGCATTTGATGGGTCGGCATCAGTTTACATACCTATCGAAACATGGTAACAATTCTCTTCCCTCTTTCTATTGATTTTGCAGTTCGGTGATCAATCATCATTAGAGTATCAAAGAATGTTCCCTCTTTCGATTGTAACAGATTCTTAAATAATCAATGGAGAAAGATTTAACAATTTAATTCCAAACAGAGCAAACACCAAACAGGCATTTCCTCCCTCTAATGTTCATAAAATTCCTTCCCCGGAGCGAATCAAGCAGAAAGCAAGTAAGTAGACACATCAACTTGCAAAAATTATAGCAATTTTTTTGGGAGGAAAATCAGAGAAATCAAAAGATCTTACCTGAAAATTGCTCTTTGGATTTAGGTGAAAAATTGCTCTCTACTTGAAACACAAGAGAGACTTGATGGGCAAAGATAACTAGGGCTTGCTCTGCTTCTCTTCCTTATGTGGATGCGTATAATCAGTGGGTGAGAAAACACTCTTCCTTCTCTCTAGAAAGGAAGTAGTTGCTTTTACATAGTTCATCTCTATTTCTTTGGATTTTCTAGTTCTTGTTTCAACAATTTGCATATGTGATGGCAGTTTTAGGTGGTGCATGCGTCAGAAAGGTTTTCGAAAGGTTTGGAAGTTTTCTTACTAGCTAGAATTGCTGTGGTGTTTCTCGAATATGTTTATGCAAGTGTGTTGTTAGGCGTGTTTCTTCCTTATAGAATAGAGTGTTGTGGTCTTTTGTTTTGGCCAGCATGCATCGTCAACGTACGTGGCCTTGCCAGAGATTGTGGTTGGACTGAACATAGTTCCTCGGGACATGATACGGGTTCTCATGAAGATATTATGGGATAAGGAGGTCCTATGTTTTCACTTACGCGACAAGACCACTTTTGCAATTTGATTCGTCTCTTCTACAATCTTATCGTCAGTTTTAGGGTACTTGTCTTATTGGTATTCTTATGGAGAGGAAGGAATTACTTGGGCATCGTTTGCAGGGCATTCTTAATGATGATTGGAACTTACAGGATGGTTTTCGTGTTATAGGTAAGGATATAAGAACTGCGATACGATCAACTTTGGCAATCTGGAGGATCAAAACCTTGTTTATCATTCGGGTCTGCGGGCAGTGCAAAATTCGTTATTGGGCTCGGGATCATCGAAGGCCGAATCTCGTGCTTCATCGTATGAAAGTGGTGCAAATACCTTTGTGGGTTCAAGTATGGGGTATACCCTTGGAATATTTCTGTGAAGAGGTTGCCAGCATTATTGGTAATGTGATTGGAGATGTTAAGGACTATGATGGAATGCAATGACCAACTCATAATATCCGCTTTCTATGACTATTAGTTTTAATTGATCCTTTACTTCCTCTTCTTATGAGTTTTAAGGTTAAGCTAGATAATGGATGTCGGACTTGGGTGGCTTTTTTTTTTTTTTTTTTTCGCCAATGGACGTCAGATTTGGGTTGAATGCAGATATGAAAGTTTATTTCATATTTGTTGTCAATGTGGGAAGCTAGGTCACGGATTGTGAATGGGATTCTCTTTAGGTCACATGGATTTACGTTCTCTGAAATTAAAAATCAATATAGTACTTTTAAAGTAATAAAGAGACAGAAAAAAGAGAAGGTAACAAAAAGTGGACTTTTTACATATTTTCATACCTTATGTCACTTTCTTTTTTAATTTTAGAGGTATTTTACTAGCTTTTAACTTTAGAATATCGAAATTACAAGTCTTATATGCGATGCAAGTATAACAACGATAGGTTTCGAGTTTGTTAAAGATTTTTGCTGTCCTTTGTCTTCTAACCATACAACTGCTTTTCAAAGCATCAACTTAATAAAATGTCTAAGCACTACAAAGACAAAAAAAAGGGACTTTTTCCTAGCATTTTTTTTGGATTTGGGGGGTGTTTGAAAAAATAAAGAAAGTTGAGGAGTTAGTTAAAATTTTCAAAAATTAAGAATAATGGGTTAAGAATCAAATATATAAAATAGTTAGAACCCAAATGTTAATTCAATAAAAAATATATATTTTTTGGTTATTTTGGGCTTCTTTGTAACCTTCATCTTATAATGTACATCTTACTTTAAGCGCCATGTGTCCCAATAAGAAAGGGATACAAGGGGGTTCTTCCATGCAACCCTAAGAAAGTACATTAGTTTTTTCCTTACATCTTGCACATTTAGATCATTGACTTGAATCCTCTAAGTTCGCCAATTTGACTGCAGCCTATGCAGTTGGCTCACCTAAGCCGTCCGATCCATCAAAGCCTCCTCATCGCAACATGTGGCCTTAGCTTTTTTTTTTTTTTTTTTTCCTTTGTAAAATGGTGCAAAACTGTTCGTACTGTGAATCATTAAGCACGGGACAAATTGTTTTGTTTGGCTTCTATTAATAAACAATTTCAGAAAAGCTCCGAACCTTGCCCTGTTTGGTTGAAGGTTGCTAAACCCACACCAACATTGACACGAAATTCATTTTCCAGCTGCACCTTCTCGAACCATTGAAGATTGTCGGTGAGCTTTGAGTTTTTCTTTCTGTTAGATATAAGAGAGCTTCTTGGATCATTGAGTAAAAAGGTACCCACATAAAAAATCTCTTCATTTCCATTCAAGATTGTTGCTTTTATTGTGGGTTTTGTTATTATAAGTTTAAAATTTATCCAAGGACTATTTCCCTCTGACTTAGATTTTTATTAATACTTGTTAGAGGCTTAATACTTGCATTTTGATTTATACTTGTTAGAGTTTTATCTCAAATCCATATTTGTATTTTTCTGCACCATACTTGCATTTTTTTTTTTTTTTTTGGCATGAAGGACTACTTCTTTGCACTTGCAATTCTGTCAAAATAGAAATACTTATCAGGTGTAAATTTTCAATGCAGCCAACGGTTCTTATACAGGATAAAAGTTAAGCACCCAACCTTAGGTGCCTAACAGCAATAGTTTAAGCATATATATTTTAATGCAGTGATAAATTTTTTGCATACCAATATTATGTTATCATGTAAGCATAAAAATTTTTCAATTGAATTTAAGATGCTTTTTTTCTAATTGTTAAACCAAAAAAGGATTGCTCACTTTAACTTCTAGTATCATTATGTGTTAAGTTGAGGATTGTTGCTTTTTTCATGTTAGGATAAAAAGCACCGCAGAACAAAAATCCACTCTCTTGTGCAACCTTGTCTGAGGGAGGAAAAGACCTACAAATGACCAATGTAAGTGTTTTCTATTTGTTTGACGTTTGAACATAAGTTTATATTATTTTAAACTAAATTTCCATTAATAAATTTTAGGGCATTTGATCCAACTACTATTCCATCAACTGAAGATCTCGACTTAGGGATTGATTGATAGAATAGGTATGGAGTTTAATACCACGAAGGCAGATTGGCAATTTTGGGTTGAATGTAGTGAAAAAATCGAATTTGGAGTTAGAAAGTAGTATTTCAATAAAACCAAGGATGACTTTATTAGATTGTGTATATTTGTTTGTTCCAAAGAGGATTTTCAAAGGAGAAACAAAAAGGATTATTTGATAATCAATCTTAGAGTTAAGATTAGAATAGAGTGTATGACAAGATTGACACTCACTAAAAAGAACAAATGATTTATTGTAAATTAATTTATAGAGAAACATAATCACATTGTTTATCTTTCAAAAACAACACACATGTTGGTGCCTTAACATCATATATGATGTTCAAGCACTTGAAATTGAAATAGTTGAAGATTCTGGATTTCAACAAAAACAAAATGTATCACTTTAGTTAATAAGTTCACATGCGTGATGTAAAAACAATGTTAGGTATACAAAATTAAATGCAAAGAACTATTTTCAATCTAAAAGACAAATAAGCATAGTATATGAGAAGGGTTGTGACACTCAAAATGTGACCACATAATATAAAAACAAAATTTACAAAATTCAAATTTGATTTTCTAAACAAAAATTGAATCAAATGAAGTAATAAAGTTACTACCAAAATTTTAAATGTTAAAAGGCAAAATTTTTTTAAAAAAATCTTTTTATAAGAAAATGGTTTACAAACTAAATACGAGTTCAAGAGTCTATTGTGAATAAAAAAAGTGTTAAATACCTTACAATACTCATTTTTAAAATAGTTACCCTAAATTAATTGTGCAAAACTATTATGGCATTAATCTTATTTTGATTCTCCTAACAAATTCATGCAAAATAAAAAAAAGAAAGGAAATTAAAAAAATTAAATAAGAGAAAAGGAAAATATTTATTTACAGGAACAAACTTAACTTAGCATGAGAGCTTAGGATCTACGTACTCTCTAAAAAGAATTAAAATCCACGTTGTTCAAATGGAAAACTGATTTTGGTTAGTCTATATTTTTTTTTGTTTTATTGTTATTTATCATTTTGTTTTTCTCTTTGCTTTTTTTTTTTTTTTATCTTTTTGTTTTTTTTATTTGTTTATTTATTTTTTAATTTTTGTTCTTTGTTTTTTAAAATTTTTGTTTTTTCTTTACCGTTGATTATTTCTTTGATTTTGGATTTTTTTAATATTTTTATTTCTTTTTAATGTTGGATTTTTACTTTAAGTTCCTTAATTTTTAATTTTTGATTTTTAGTTTTTGTATTTTTTTCATTTTTGATATTTTTATTTAAGCAGAAAAGATTTCTTTCATTTTTATGAAATTTGTTTTTAATTCCTAATTTTTATGAAAAGAAGATGTGAAAAAAGTCTACAAGTTTAAGGAAGTCAATCTCCTTCTACTTGTTTCATTTTTTGTGTTTCTCTTTGTTGTTCTTTTGTTTTTTTTTTTTTTTGTTTCCATTTTTATTCTTTATATTTTTTATTTGATTTTTGAACCGATTTTTGTTTTTTTTTTCTTTTGATTGATTTTTGGGTTATTTATTTATTTATGATTTTATTTTTTCATTTTTTTTGACTTTCTTTGTTTATTTTGTTAATATATTTTTTTAATGATTTCCTTGGGTTTTATTTCATTTTTATTCTTATTGTTATTTTTTAGATGTTATTTTTTATTTTTCCTTTTAAAACCTAAATTTTAAACTTCAAATATTTTTAAAAGAAACACATTTTTCTCTTCCTCTTTTTTTTTCTTTTAAAAAAATCTTTTCTTCTCTTTTTTTATTGTACTCTTTTCTTTTTAATTTAAAAAATACATTTTGTTTTTCTAAAAGACTATATATATATATATATTGAAGGAACTTCATTTCATTTTCTAAAGACTTTTTTTTTCTTTGAATTAATATTGCTATTCTTTCTATTTTTATTTTCCTTGAATTTTTTGAAAACAAAATTAATTTGATAAGGCCATTAGAACCCAAAACTTGTTAAAATGTAAATAAAAGACTTGATAAGTACTAAAAAGAGTTATTGTTACATATGATACTCTGATTGACCTTTATAAGCCTAAGGAGACGAAAAGTCCCCCACAGCCATTCTAAAAGGATAAGAGTGAAAATTGAAATAAAAAATATTTACCAACTTAGTAATTTTGATCGTGCATGTTGCATTCACTCATAACTCATGATATCATTCTTGAGCATATTTATAAGGACTTAAAGTAAAAATCCAACATTAAAAAGGAAAAAAAAGTTCATAAAAAAAGAATTTCATAAAAAAAAAGGAAATAAAAATATTTAAAAAATCCAAAATCAAAGAAAAAATCAAATGTAAAGAAAAAACAAAAATTAAAAAAAAACAAAGAACAAAGAACAAAAATAAAAAAAAAACAAATTGAAAAAAACAAAAAACAAAAAGATTTAAAAAAACAAAAGCAAAGAGAAAAACAAAAAGATAAATAACAATAAAACAAAACAAAACGCAGAACAACCAAATCAGTTTTCCATTCGAATATCGTAGACTTTAATATCTTCTAGAGGATACGTAGACCCTAAGCTTTTATTTTATATCAAATCCGTCTTTGTAAATAAATATTTTTATTCTCTTTTATTTAATTTTCTTAATTTCTTTTCTTTTATCTTCTTTATTTTGCATGTGTTTGTTAAGAGAATCAAAATAAGATTAAGATCATATTAGTTTTGCACAATTAACTTAGAATAACTGTTTTAAAAACAAGTATTGTGTAATACTTAACATTTTCACTACTCATAATTGACTTCCAAACCTATATTTGATTCATAGACCATTTTTTTATAAAATTATTTTTTCAAAGTTTTGCTTTTTAAATTTAAAATTTTAGTGGTGACACTACTATTCTATTTGATTCAATTTTCATTTCAAAAAATCGAATTTGAATTTGTAAATTTTGTTTTTATGCCATGCAGTCGCATTTCGGGTGTAACAAGGGTGGTTGTTTGTTGCAATATTTCTAGTGGCAGTTGGTGAAAAATCTTTCATTTTACCATGCATATTAGATAGACACATAGGAACCAACAATGAATGTATGTTAGGCTAATGCAATAATGCTTCTTACTATGGCTACTTTGGTGACATAGTCTCCTTAGAGACAATATATTATACCAATTACACGCATGGATTGCTTGTCTTGTTTTTAAGATTCAATCATTATAAGGCAACAATGATATTTAAAGCTACACTAATGTATGACGAAATGGTAGACTCCTTCAAGTAGTTATTTGAAATTTTTATATAAGCATACTAGCAAAAAAGGCCATAAACCATATTCATTAATTAATATCTAACAATGGCCAAAGCATTGCATGAGGTGCTGCTTGAAACGTGACATAGCCTATGTACCTAACACTTGATAAGAAACAAAGTCAAGCACCTAAACAACTTGATAAAGAATGGATCTCATTTTTTGACAGACTTTAACAAGTGCATGTATAAGTATAAAGAAGAATCGTAGTTTAAGAAGGCTTAAAGAACTTAGTTAGCATAATATAATATCTACAAAAGTAACTAGATTAGATCAGTGTACACCATCAAGGAAAAATAGACTGCGTGTTACATAAGGCAAGCTTTCACACTTGGCATAAGGAACACATGGCTTAATGAAAGCATGAATTCAAGTTTTAAGAGGTTTATGAAACTAGACCATGACTTCATTTAATTCTTTAAGAACTTTGATAAGATCATGGAGAAAAAAATGGTATAATGAGTTGAAGTGCAAGTTTGAGACACGATAGAAAGTACCAAAGTTGAAGTATGAATATTTGTTGATACTTTGATAGCTTGCAAAAATTTATACCTCTGATTTTTTATTAAGGAGTTTAAATTGACACATGTGGCTTGCATAAAGCAAAAAGTTGAAGATCATCTACTATTTCACTATGTTGTCACCTTGGTCAACCAAACAAGCGAATAAAGTGTTTTATTTGATGTTGAGGACAAGGTAGTATCTTGTATTTGTAAGGAGTTTAAGACTTTTGATATTTTACATAACCATGCCTTGAATGTGTACAAGGCGAATGACTTTAAATTAGCTTTTAAGTAGTATATCTTGAAAAGGTGGACAAGAGAGGCCCACCATAGTATTGTATATAATGTGTGAGAAAATGAGGTTAAAGGAGATCTTAAGTTGCTGAGCACATGAAGATACAAAAGACTTTGCCCACGACTAATACGATTAGATACTGAGGTCTCCCATTGTGAAGAAACATGAATGTCGATAGAAAAAAGCAAGAGAGGATTGGAGAAAGCAAATTATGAAAATCCATTTGAGACAATGTATGAGAGATAACAATGGAGCATCATGCAGTCAAACACCGATTATGAAGACCATGTCACAAGCAAAAGGATTCAAGTGCAGAGTCGATCTAAAAAGCAAGAAGCACATGATGGGTTGGATAGATCTTCTTATATGGAGAAAAAGAAATCATCCAACTATCACAAATTCAAAAATACAAGATTCAATAGTATATATATTTATACATGTTAATTCACATCCTTGCCTTCCTTTAACAACTAATAATTTGAATGCATTCATTAGAGGATAATGCATCTTTGAGTCAAATGCAACCTCAACTTAGTCACATCATTGATATTTGTACATAGAAGGTTGTCACTATGTTCTCTTCATTGGTTTTTGTAATTACAACTCATATTCTAAGCATTGTTCATAGTAATGATCTAGTCATAACATTTTGTATCATATTTTATTTCATTGAACTACTCAAATACAAAAGATTGATCATTGATCATTTACAACCTTCATAACTTCCACTTGATATGCTGTACAACTTGCTTATCTTAATCTTAGTCCAGAAAATACATTCCGGTAAAATGCGCATCATTCCCAAACTAAAATCTATCAACCATTTTAAGCCAAGGTGCTGTCCATTAGGCCCTTAAACTCTATTAGACACTTAATCTAACACCTAGTATGCAAGTGTAATTCAAGGTGATCTTCAATGCATTTTGAGCCAAGGTTTTGTCCATCACAAACCAATTAACACTAATCAATTATCAATAACTAGTGTATTCCATTACCAGCCAATTATCACCGAAAAAAATCACAAGACTCGAAATTCAGCACAAGAAATGCAAGTGAATAAACTTTATAAGAGCCTACTTATAGAAGATATGTGCAGTCCATCGCCACTAAATCTTTAATTTACAAACCACTGAAGAGAATATGGAAGAGAAGGGAAGAAGTCTATCTCATTGTTGCTGCCTCAGTTTCGCTGCTCTACTTTAGCTAAAAGAATAACTGAAATGACCTAAAGCCACTGATATATGATACAATGTATTGGCTAGGTTTATTAGTGTGAAATGCACCATTTTAACTTAGAAAAATGGCCCATTTCGCAGGGCATTGAATAACATAAGTGAAACGATGCAAAATACACTGTTTTACAAAGGAAAAAAAAACAATTAAACCATGTGTCGCAACAAGGAGATTGTGATGGATTGAAGTCAAATTTGCAAATTTAAAGGATCTGAATCCCTTAAATTACATGTGGCGAAAAAGACATAGATCTTTTGTAATCATACTAATGATTGCAAGAGATATAGTCAAACATTTGTTTGACATGTGTCATTTTTTTATAAAGATAAAAACTTTTAACTATGAGGGTCAATTTTAAATTCAAAACAAATTATACTTTAAAAATTTTAATTGTGAGAACAATTTTTTAGTTCATTGAGCCTTTAAAATAATTCTAAAATTTGAAATTCCTTACTATAAATATTTTCTCTCACAATTAAAATTTTTGAAGTATAATTTTTTAAAAAATTAAAATTTTTTATCTTTATAATTAAAATTTTCTCATACTAAAATTTTTACCTTTAGAAATAAAATGTTTTATCTCATTACACACAAAAAAAAACACATATCAAGTAAATGCTTCATTGCATTCCTTATCGTCCCTAGCGGGACTATATAAGTTTCGTGAACAATTGCATGACAAAAGTTAGCATCGTAAAAAAATATCCAAAAAAATTAAAAAAAAAAACTGCCTTTTTTTTTTCCTCCTCATGCGAGACCTTGCCCAACTCCACCTTATTTTCCAGCGATTCTCCACCACCAGCAACTCAGTTTTCCGGAGTGAGAGCCATAGTGGTTGTGAAATTACGAAATTGAGAGAACAACTGGGGAGGGAACCTCTGCTTGATCAAGAAAGTGGGGAAGTACTAACGTTGGGCCTCTGTTGTGTGCCTCTACTTCTTGTTCAGACATGAACTTGGCGGAAGAAAAGCAATTTAATATTTGAAAATGGGTACTCTTTACTCTTTGATGGCAAACAAGTTGAAATTTGTGCTGATTTCAAAATACCTTCGAATTTCCCTTCTAGTTTTTATATTTTATATCTTTTTCTTTCTTTTGATTGAAGTGGTGATTGCGTTAGCTTCTTCATATGTCTCACCAGTTTCATGAGGGACAGGATCACAAGATATCTGACATGGGGAAAACAAAATTCTTGGGTGGTCTTGATCGAAATGCAATGTTCATTTATAAAGGTAAATGCAGATCCTTGCTGACCTTGAACCGCCGACGTTAATGGCAAAGAACGACATCAGAAAATTACACAAGAAGTTTTTTTCTGGGCAACTTCTTTTTATAATAAAAATTTTAATTATTTTCTTCCGATTTTTCTAACGTGTTTTTACTATGGCTGATGTGAATTTTAGGCTAGTACACCTATATTAACTTTTGCCAGGTAGTAGTTAACATTTGCCACATGGGATTCAAGTGTGCAAGGTATATCAGAAGAGCAGATGAAGTTAACGAAAAGAAAAGATTTAGAGGGAAAAAACCATACTTTTAGGATAAAAATAGACCAATAAAATAAGCAAAACAGATAAAGATAAGACTACGATCAAACTGGGTAAAAAGTTAAACTTATACCTTCAATGCTGTAACAATATAAGCATACAATATATTCTAGTCAACTTTTTAAGACCGTTTCCCCGAAAGGCAAGCTTTCCGCTAGATCTGATAATCGCTGAGTACTCGAGAAAACTAGAGAGAACAAAGCAGAACCTCAATGTGTCCTTTTCACATGTATTCTGGTTAGGTGCATGTACCGATTGATGGTGGAAAATTGACCATAACGCAGAAAGTGACTGCATTAGGTTCTTCCCCCCCTCCCCCAAAAACACCACACAAAACAAAACACAAAAAAACAAAAAACACAAAACACAAAAAAAAAAAAAAGAAGCTTTAACTATCTTATAGTCATTTAAGACAAGGCACTTTACACACCCAACATCTGAATGATATTAAATGGATTCATGTCATATATTCATAAGCAATACTATCAGAACAAAATGATTTTTTTGATTGGTAAAAAGAAATGACATATCTATTTATCAATTTAGATTCGATTTGTCCCAAAAATACGCGTACTAGCCTAAACGAGATTGCATCTTTAAAAACATCTGAAAAGTGAATTTGGTTTTAAGCAAAGTTTGAGAATACCCTAACCATAGTACAATGAGAGAACTGTTCCCTAGCCCAAAATGTGTGCCAAAAAACCAAGGTTACCAAGGTTGAAGAACCAATTCCAGTTTCAAATAAATGATAATTCACGTCAAGATTTTGTATAGACAAGCACCAAAGAGAAGCAACACATGGTACAAGTTGCCATAGGCAAGTTGAACAGAGAACCGATACTGGAAGCAATAATCAAATATGATGTTTGCTGGAAAAGATATTACATGTATTTTACGTTTATGTCATCTTTACCTAACCATCTTTATGCTCACCCAAACACTGACGCAACAATAAGTATCAGTCAACCTAACAGTTTTACTATTGTACAAGAATAAATAAGAAATTATGCAAAAAACCATCATCTTTGGATATGCTCAGATGTGGAATTGTTGGTGACGGACGGTGAAGTTGCTGTCCTACCGTTTGGCGTGCCATTATCAACAGGTGCTGTTATTCCCCACCTACCCCCAGAGTCTAAGGGCTCTAAAACCTTAATGGATCCATCTGTCAGCCCAACTGCCAGTTGATTCGGCTCCTGTGGATGTGCTGTAACAACAAGAGGATACAAATTTTGGCTGCAGAAAGAAAGGAGGGGGGAAGAAAAAAAGAAAAAAGAAGGATGAGAATTTTTGGAGGAAAATGACAAATTGACTAAGGGAACAAGAGAACGTTACCTCCTCTATCACCTATTTATCATCAACATGGAACTTATGAGAAGTTTGAGACACGGTTTTGTCACATTTATTGGATATCATCCTATTAAGGATGTCCATATGTGGTATGCAAATTTAAAATTGCTACAGAAAGGATGCAAGTAGTTTTTAAAAGTTAACAAAGCTAAAAGGATATAATGTGAGATTTCCATGGTTTTTGAGTGATATAAGATATCACCTAAATTGGTGTCATCTAATGACCGATAGCTTGGATAACTCCCATCATTTTAGATATCAATGTCCTAAACACAAGCATCCTAAATATCCACTAGCGCACAAGATATCAGGGTCAAGAAAATAATATACCAAATGACTCTTTAAACTTTTAAGCATATTTTTGGCCCAGAAAAATTTTAGAATGAGTTCAAGTTTGTAAAGCCATAAGTAGCACCACATATATACCATTAATAGAAATGTTCGGTGATCAGATACCACTAAGAGCAACACACAGTGAAATCTTGCATAAACCTGTTTGATGATGTCTGAGGTAAATACGCAGAAGAAGCTATACGACATCTGAGTCTCAGGCTGTCAGCATCAAAAACTCCAATATTTCCATCATTGAAAGCAGCATAAACAAGTTGGCTATTACAGGAATATGTTGCAGAGGCTATGGAACCAGACGATGTATCTCGAGGCACCCACTGAAATGCAAACAAACAGAAGTTACTAATATATTCATCATGAACATTAAATAAAAAAGGAGGCATCACCGAGGGGAGGTAGCTATTTACCTGTCGAATCAATTCAATTTTTGAAGCATCATATACTGCTAGCAGTGTCTCATGGTATACCAGCATTTGTACTTGATCAGAGTGGAAATGCACTCGAGTATCACCAGCAGGTGCCTTACCAGTAGGCATTGGGATTGATAAAGATTTCTTCTTATCCCATGAGTCAATGCTCCAAAAGCAAATCTACAAAAATATCCATCAAGAAATAAAGCTCTCTTTTTTTTAATCAAATTGTAAATTAAACATAAAATAATCTCTGGAAAGAACTGAGATGGACAAGTAACTGAAAAATTAATTCCAATCATAGTTAAAAGCTAAATTAACCATAAATAAACAAGCACAAAGCAGTTACAGAAGTAGGGTAAAACAATGATGAAATTATGGTTAAACATGCCTGAGCATCAGCACCAGACGAAACCAAGATATTCAGGTTAGTTGAAAAAGCTAAACCAGTAATGCGCTTCTGGTGACCCTTCAATTTAGATTTGACCTACAAGCAAAGCATGTTGCATCACTAAGTTTCATCACTAACTGATTGACAAAGCAATGAAAATCAGAGCTGCTTAAAATAATTACCTCATCCACCCTGACATTGTATATATGAATAGTTGAATCTTCCATTCCGATTGCAAGGATGTTATTATCTTGAGGGTGAAACACAAGGAAAGTTGAAGCAGGAGGTGGGGGCATAAAAGTTGTCATTACCTGCAACTCAACAATATTGTCAAGCAGGGACACAGCTTGCCAACCACAGTACTATAGATACCTAGATAATAAAAACTGTCAAATTACCTTAAAAGTCATCATGTTGAACAGTGAAATTTTTCCTCCACATGCAGACATAACATAAGAATCATTCTTTGATAGTGCTATGCAGGGAACTGCTGCTTCAGAATTGTCTGGGACATCATTAGTCATCAGAAGACCACTGTTTGGTTGCCAATGTTGTGGAATAACACTTGCTGTGGCCTTTAAGAAACAAACAAAAAAAAGACTCAGAAATATTTACAAGCAAAAGTTGCTGCAGCTATAACAAAAATATACATGCGCACTCCTGTAACAGATGCATGGAGATGCATGCAGGCATATGCTATTAACACATAAAGCAACAGAAAGGCATTTTCATCTGTCTATATCTCTGAGCATACAACACCTTTCCACTAGGATTCTGTTCACTCCGGCTCCATTTCCACAGCTTCTGAATCCCTTTTGAACCAAGAGCCAGAAGGCCAACACCAGAATTTGTGTAAAGAAGACGAGCAACCTGGAAACAAATGAGTGGGATTTAGTGATCATAAAATTCCTGATATAAAATAGACAAAAACTACTTTTAACATCCCATGCAACCAAGGATAGGTTCCAGGGAATACCTTGTTAGTGGGATCAGTACTGTCTGGCATCGTAACTGTTCGACACTGAGCAGGATCAACAATCTCAGTCAGTTCCCAAGGCTTGGACTTATCAGACACATCATCCAAACTTTTTTGCTTCTCTATGCTTCTAGCTGTAGAATCCGCTCCATTCTGAAATAAATAACAAAATGAGTCAGATCTACACATAATTCACAGTAGACTAGATGGGTTCTAGGGCAAACTGCACCAGGAAACCATCAACATCTTAATTTACTACATAAAAGAAGGGATACACAGTTGCATTTCTGGTTTCGGTCAATAAAAATTTATTAGTCCCAGAGACTGTCAATGTCCATCTTGTATTTTGTTTATCATACAAGGATAGGTGCAGGCCCAGCAGGCGAGCTTCTGTCCACACGTTCTACTTTACTGATGAGCGGATTGATATTTGCAACCAGAGAAGAACCAGATACCTAATCCATTAAAATTGAACTAGTCAAGCTCTGGACACTAACAAAACCAGCAAATGAAAATTGCTGACTAGCAGAGAGTGAAGATAGAGGCTCAAAGAAAATAAAAACCTTAGTCTCCAGTGGTGGTTTAGATGATTCATAAGACCGAGCTTCTATGGCTCTTAAGTACTTGAGGCCTTCAGCATTTGCAAGGACTTTCAGACCACTGTCTGCTGTAGTAACAGCAAGCAGATTTCCTTCCTTATTGAACCTCAAGCGAGGAAGACTCTGAGGTAAGGCACCAACCATGTCAGAAAACAATTCAGGAATGCTTCAAAAGATGTGGACAATACAGGCAATACTCACAGGAAGACCACCGTCAGCATCTGTACTGGTAAGAACATTGATATTATCCATATCCCAAAACTTTATCTGATTATCTTCACCAGCAGCCAAAAAGCGATTCTTTGTTGTGTCAAATTGCACAATGCCAGAAGATTTCTTTCTAAACCCAGAATATGTTCTCTTTATTGCTCCTTCACTTTCATTCCACTCAACTAGGAAGGAATCTCCATCTTTACTAGTCCCACAAGAAAACAATCTGAAATAGGAGGGAGCAGTTACAAACCAAATTAACACTTTGAGAGGGAAACCAAAAAGGGGAAAAATGTGCTAAATTAAAGGGCTACTCATCTAATATTATTCTTCATTATAATACCTATTTCCATCAGCACTATAAAGCATTGTGGTGCACCAATGCCCAGGGGCATCATAATCGACCCTGGAGCCCATGTTATCATACAACCAGGCCTTGATTCTCCCATCAACAGCAGTTGAAAATATAAACTGCAGAAATATAAAGTCATAAATATTTTCAATCAATCAATCACCACAACAGGCTTCATAAGAAAGCAATGCCATTATTTGCACTGCACATGTATGTCTGTTTATCTTTCCAAACCAGACACCGTAAAACAACACATGGAAAAGAGAGTGCCAAAAAAGAAACGATGGATGCCTTAATGCTTTAAAGGAAGTTGCACGGAAGCACATACTACTAGGGACAGGGCCAACCTGAGTTACAGCCTGCAGCTGTATGGTTAAACCCAAACTTTATTTTTAAGATTCTCATCTAACTTTTTCTTCTGTACCAAAATATTTACATAACAAAATCCTCTGATTGTGTGTGTGTAGGAACCATTGATGAGCATGTAAGGGATAAAAAATTCAATACTGGTCATGGAGATGCCACAATATCCAATCATGGCTATGATACAATTACAGAGCCTCAAGGGAAGAGCGGGATGGCATTGTTACCTGGATATTTTCCTTCTGATGAGGACAAACAGAATAAACCGGTGCTTCATGACCTTCAAGGTTAAAGAGCTTCCGACCACTCAAATCCCACACCTGTAACTCAAATTTTATAATTCAGGATACATTTATCCAGATAAAACTTATTGCAGAGTGGAAGAAAATTTTCTCTACCTTTATTAACTTATCATCTCCACAAGTTACAATACATAAATGTTTGTTGGGATAAGAAAATGCCAAGTCATACACACCACCAATATGAGCATCAATCTGTAATGAAGCAAAGACATCAGTTAGCAATTACAAACTTCATATGAGATTCATATAAGAAAATAATCTGAACATGCCTCCAAATGCTGCCTTAGATCATTAGACCCTTGATAAGCATACAAATGAATCAAATGTTTTGTGAAAGCAACCCCTGAAAAAAAAATTAATTAATTAATTAATTAATAATAAAGCAACAAACTTGAACCAGGTTTCCTAGCTTCACATACCAAGAAAATTGCCATCTGGACTCCATGACACACAGTTGATAGATATGGATGAGTCCTTCACAATTGCACCCTGTACAAGAGTCTCAATCACTAAATTCCAGCATTTAAGGTGGCATTTACTATATATATATAATAAAATTTACCAGAGACATTGGGAAGGGGGGAGGTAGAATGAGACACAAATTATACTCTTTGGTGATCCAAACAGTTCACTAAGTCCACTAATATGAGGAAAGTACTAATGCTGTAGAAGAACAGATAAGTGAGCTTTAAAATCGAGCTAATTGTCAGCAGCCACTGGAGTAATATTTTGGCCACTCTCTAATTTGCGCGTCCTAGCAGTTCCCCAAATATATGTTCTTTTTTCCCTCTAATTTGTAATTATACTAAGCTAATTGCATATTTAGAAGGAATATTACAAACTTTCTTTATTCTACTAATACATCAAAGTCAAAGAAAGCTCCAAATATGATGGTTTATACAGAAGCCATAGATCATGGATCCCATTTGGAACAAAACAATGCTGTAAAAAACTTCAGCTGTACATTAATCATTTTATTCTTGAAAAAAACTCATTAAGACAAATTGAGTACATACATTTGGGGATACTTCTGTCTTCCACTGAATTAAAGTGAATATTTTTATATTCACTGTATATTCACCTTAAACACAGTACACCTTTACCCTGAAAGTACTGATCTAGTTCACTCCTTAAAAGGGGAAAAATTGCATGCTAGAACAAACTGTCCACAATAATTTTAATACAATTATGTATTTCAATCATCTAAAGATCAGTAATTCAAAATGCAAGAACACTATAGATGTCCAAATAATTTTCTACAATAACCATTCCTAGAAGAGCCCTCCATCTTTAAAAATTTAAAATCAAACCATTAAGTATCCCTAGTACTGCAGGTGACAGACTTGCAGGTCAAAAAGTTAATCTCTCTTTCTCCCCTCTCTCCCTTTCTCTCCTTTCTGGGTGAAAATAAAAGATTGAGAAATGAATGAATGATCTAGTTGTTAAGAAAGGTCTCAATTCTTCATGCATTTGTCTTTAAATTTTTTAACTCAAGAAATATTACAGTCAAATAATGTAATGTAAACCTGAAATAAGACAGAACAAGCAGCCATATCCCATATCTTAAATGACTTTGATATCAGCCTCTCTCGCAGCCCTGCTTCCCAGAGTGAAATTTCACCATTGCCACAGCCAACTGTTTCAAAAATAATATTCCCTAGTCAGTATATAAAGAGTCTATTGGGTGGATGCAGCCAGCCTCTACATCTTCCACCTACCAGCAAGTAGCGAATGAAGGGAAGGATGAAAATCCATGGTTGTCACCATTGATCCCTGAGGTAACGTACAAAAAACAGTCCTAGGTAGGTCATCAATTGACCAAGAGGCTTGTTGGAGCAGTGCAGGATATGTAACCTGCACATATTGGAAAACATTTAGCAACATGGAAACGAAAAAAAGTAACACAGCCACACCTCCCATGTGACTACCTCATCAACAGATTGTGCTGACCGCAATCGTTTCATTATCTGCTCATGATCATTGTTTTGATAGTCCATCATTCCAAGAGCATTAGAAGGTGCTCTTGAATGCTTCAAGACAGAGACTGCAAGAAATTGAATGAAACATGAGCATGATAAAGGATACACACAACAATATTCCAAGAATTTATTCCAACTGTATATGAGAATTGACAAAGATAAACCTCACTAGTTCTTCAGCTATTCAACCATCATACAACGAAGACAACAGAAGTTGAACAAAGGATTATATTCACATAAGTCCCAGCGTAATGAAGAGGCAGCTTTCTTCAGGAAAAGATACGTATGAACATCAAATAAATTACTCCTTGCACTTGACAAAAGACAATTAAAATCAATCTGTCAAGAAGGCTATAGACGACAGTGACCATGCACTAATTTTGGCAATATTATTTATCTGAAGGATCCAATTGCAAATTTCTCGAGCACAAAATTCTCCCCTTGTTAAAATTCCCACCCCAAAAAACCATCCCACTGATCCTAAATGCCTCACAGACCATAAAACATTTTATAGAAGGACAGAAATGTATAATAGATGCATAAGTTCTCTTTCATAAATTTGGTAATAGTTGACTGGAATGTCAACTTCTCAGAGGCAGTCCTTGTACTGGATTAAACCTAATCAAGGGCCAGGTTTCAAGCTTCAATTTTTAAGATTTTGTTGGCTTTAGGGATTGGGCCCCTTCAAAACTGGCAAAACCAAGGACTGCATCCAGGCCCATGCTTATCTCTACTCCAGATTTTTTTCCCAGCTAGAGAACCAGATTTCATGACTTAAAACTAACCAAAATATACCTTGATTTGGGGGAACAGGCAATGATGAAGCAGCAACCACAGATGATTGAACAGATGAGGAAGGATTTGCGTTCACCATCCATCCTGCTAAAGCATTAGCATTCGCAGGTGTTGGGGCTGGTGGAAATGGCTGCACATAAGTAACAGATGGAAATTAAAAATTATGATAACAAACAGTGTTAGCACTCATTTTTCAAACACCAGACAAGCTAAGATCATACTCCACCATGCGCTCCAAGTGGAGCATAAGTAGAAGGCTTTGCAACAGCTGCAACAGGAAGAGTGACAGGAGTAGGTGCTCGTGCTCCATTTGGAGGTGAACAAGTGTGATCTGTGAATAAAGTTTTTATGTCTGGATTTGGTCTTGGGTTCTTGCACAGCTGGTGCTGCCAATTCAAACTGAATAGCAAACATTAATGAAACTTAACCATAAAAAAACACAATTAATGAACTTACAAATAATTAGAGAAGTCATTAACGGGTGGAAATATCTACTCCTTTAGTATATAAAGTTAAATCAGCATGTGAATAGAATAATCAAATGTATAAACCCCATAACAAGTTAAAGATAAATATACAGTTATTACCTTTGGTTGATCAGGGTTCGTAGCCTTGATGCCTTCAAGGTAGGAAATATAAGCTTATCTCGGAAGAGGGGATTTGCTTCTATCAATTTTTTAAGTTCTAACAGCATTATGCTTCTAGCTGATTTAGTATCACCGTACTTTGATAACTGTTCATTTTCCCTGCATTAAATCAAAACCCAGATTTCAAAGCAACAATCTTAATACCTCTTCTACTCATTTAATACCTTCTCGCACTCCCAGCAAACAAAACCACGTATGGAAAAGAAACTAAATTACCTGAAGTTGTCAAGGGTTAAAAGTTGGGTAATTTCTTTGTACAAGTCTTCGTTAAATGATGAAAAAACTTTTAGATCTTTCACCAATATCTCAACAGCCCTCGCTTTGTCATGCCTGCGCACAAATGATAAAAATTTAAGGAAGAAAATAAGGGAAAGCTAAGGGACTTTGTACTAATAAACATACACAAATAAGTTAATCAGCGTAAAGAGAATAATTCAAAATACTACAATTGAAAACCCAGATGGAGAAAATACCTGTCCAGAGCTTCAAGATACTTCTGCTTTCTAATCTCAAAGAATATTTTCATGGAATATCGATTGTCATCCACTTTGGTAAACCCAGAAAGGTATTTCTCAACCTCGTCCCACTCTCCAGCCAGGGCTTTCTCCTCAAAATATTTCATATTGAATAAGAAGCCCGATTCTTGTTCCAGCCTAAACTCCAACACAAATACATTTCCAATTTACCACAAGCAAATTAAATACAAAAAATGAAAAAAAAAATAACACAAGAAGCAGAAAAATAGAAAAAAGGCCTTTACTTGTGCACAGTCTCCTTGAATTTCTCCTCCTCGAGAAATTGAAGAATCAGAAACACCAGTTCCCGGCTGAGAGACGACATTTTTGCCGTCCTGCACTATCAAATCAGGAGACACTCGAGAAAATTGACAGATTAAAACGAAGATGCGGAGATTTATGAATTAGGGTTCGAAATTGAAGACAAATGAGATAACCGTTGGGCAGAGCTTGAAGAACGTGAACTTATTATATATTTCTCTATGAATACAGAGCCGAAGACGGCGTTTCCGCCGTCCGAGCTTCTCTTCGCGAAGTCTGGTAGGTATCTAAGGTACAAAACTCCCAGTAGCCAGACCCGAAGTTGTTTCTAGGGTTTGTATCTCCATTGCTGGTGGTTCAACGAGGACGGTAGAATGGAAGAAGAAAAAGCTGCCCAGAAAAAGGAAAAGATAAAAGAAGACGGCAGAAATTAAGTGAAAGAGAGAGAAATGACTCGTTCTCGCTTTTTTCGAAATGAGTGATAGGTAAACGTACTTATATACGACATTTGATAAGTCAGTGTACTTATTGCTTCGTAAGAAGGCAAGAAAGAAAGATGGACACGTTGGTCGAAGCATTTGTGCAGCGAGTCAGGCACGATAGAGATTAGAGAACCAGTTTAATTTTATCCCTATTTTTAATTTTTGTGTCTGTCGGGTTGATGTTACATTTTTTTCCCAAAGTACCCTTCCCACTTCGCGAATATTACGGGAAGGGCAATCTGCAAAGCGCAAACTAACTGACTCTTCGTGCTCTGAACTTGCGTCAAAGAGTTGACACGCGACAGTCATACGTGGCTCTGACACAAAGCTTTTGTTTTAGAAACATTAAATAATATTAGCCGCATAAATTTGCGTTAAATTGTTTAATTGAAATGGACAACTAAACAGAATGTATATTTACAATTATTTATAATAACTAGTAGCTGCCTTTTATCTACATCTTGCAGAGAATTCAAAAAATATCTCATAAATCTTACCAAAAAAAATCAAAAAATATAATATATGAATAATATATATACAAATATATATGAACATAAACAATATATAAATAGTGTCTTGCACATAATTTTATAAAAATTGTATAATAAACAATTTATTTACAGTGTGGCTCGATGAGAATTTATAAAGATAGATTATAAGGATTGTTTGTATACTTAATGAATTTTAGTCTACTAATGATTGATTTTCGATTGATTATTCCTTGAAGAGAAATGATGATTTCAATTTGGTGAGTTGGTATTTGCTTACAACTGATCAAATGAAAATTAATATTGATAGTACGTTTGAAAGTGAAAGAAATTTGGTAAGAATGAGAGTCATTATCAAAGATTGCAATGGAAGTGTTTTAAAAATGTGTGGAACATCATGCATTGCCTCTTTTGCTTTTATGTTTGAAGCTTATCCTCTGAGAAAATGGTTGTTGATTGATCTTGATCTTGATTAGGATACCACATTTTTTTAATCATATTATAAAGCCTTGATATCTTTGATTAACTATAGTGTCAGTTGCTCAAATTAGAAGAGTTGAATTATTATTAAAAAAAATTATTTAGTTGAGGAGAAGGTTTTCTTCCTTTTCGTTTATTCAAATTTCTAAAATTATTAATGAGTAGTCAATTAGATTGTCAAATCTTCTGTTGAAAAGATGTGTTTTCTTGATTAAGAAATTTTTCTTTCATCCTCTTATCTTAATTCTTGTTCTAGATGTTAGCGTGGCAAAAGAAGAATTGGTCGAAGTTTGTCATTCTAGTACGCAATTTACCTAATTCTATGTTTCATTTCGTTTTTCCATTTTTATGTACTTATATCTGTTTTTGCTTATTTTGTTTGTGTGTAATTGATATTGATGTTGTAGTTTGCTATTTCTGTTTAAAAATTGTTTCTCTGTTTTTTGACCAAAAAACCTATGAAAATTGTGAATATTTTTAACTGCATGATATTTTTCACATTTCATCATGCTATTTCAATATAAAAGACAATTATATAAATGACAAAATCAATAATTGAATTAAATATTATAAACATATAAATTTTTATCTGCTAACCATTAATTTTTATGTTTAATCAATAGTATCTAATAGTTATGCTCTATCAAAAGTAAAATTTTTCCCTCTTGTTGTGGTCTATAGGAGGGGCTGAGCATTGATCCAACTACATCAGTTATTAATTCGGTCAATTACACATCAAGCAAATAAATTTAAAATTAAAATTGATTGAATAATTTATTTATTTAAAAAAGTCAAGTTCAAATAAATCAAGTATGATTATGCCATAAAATATGTTTATTATATATATATATATATATATAAACTTTAGATTTTATTACATAAAGCGTGACTCGCCCAAACCTATGAACATGCTTAAACCTAACAGAAAATTTTTGAGTTCAGTGAAATTAAAACAGATTAATAAGTTGTAAGTTATGTGTGACCTCATTCAAAATTTTCTAATAGCATTCAACATGAGAAAGCATAATGCTGTTTGGTTGATAAAATGTTAAATATGTAAAAAGAAAAAAGTTAAAAATGAGTAATTGGAATAGAAAATAATACTTGTATTATTATTTTTTAAAAATAATCAAAATAATTATTATTAAAAAATAATTATAAAAATATAATAAACATTATAAAAAAACATATTATAAATTATATTGCAACCCTACAAACAGCTGTGATAAATTCTTCTTACATCGGAATACATCTTTCTAGAAAGTAGCACATGTGCGCACTTGGAAAAATAAAATTGATATAGAAAATAAAAGTAAGATTATGCAGAAATAATATATTTATGAATAGTTTGAACTTGATCATAATATTCTATAAAAATTAGCAAACAAAACTATCTTTAAAATTGTTTATTATTTATAGAGATGTGCTAGTATTGATCTAAATCCGGTTCTCTTCTAATGCACAGCGTATATATTTTTCATCTTTATCATAGACATGTTAAAGTTAATTTCAACATTAAACTAACTTTGTTACTTAGGATGTTCTTTTTAGCATTTAAATTTATGTAAATATTATTTGAAAAAAATGTGTGCATATAGTTTAGGGTTTGTGCGAATTTGTTTCCCTTCCTCAACTATTTTGATATTCATAAAAATTGGTTAAGATAAAAGTAGTAGTTAAGTTAATTGTTAAGAGAAATATGACAAATTTAAGTTTTAAAAATTTGACAAAAAAATGATATATTATGTTTCGTGAGAAATCGTAACAAAATTCTCCTTATATTATAATAAGGATAAATAATATCTGGTTGTGATATGGCAATGAGAGATATAGGTAGTTAATAAGAGACTTTAGTTTAAATCTATATTTTATCATATACCAATAAAAAAATATAATAGAGTAAACGTGGCATATACATTCATGTGTGAAGTTAATTAAAAAAAAACCAATAAAAATAGTGGTGCAGCAAAATAAGGGATGAATAGAAAAAGAATTTGTAGTTACTTAAATTTTTAAATTTGCTTTAAGTTATGAATTTATATTTTTATTATCTTGTAATATTTATTAGTTCAATTAACAAGAATTTGATTTTATAAAAAGATTTAAATTGAGTACAGGACTCCACTTAGGACTTTTGTACAGAGTTTAAAAAAAAAAGTACTGTTGTCGCTGCCACAATTACAGTTGTCACCAAACCGACATCAACGTCAGGTTTACGATTGTTTTTGTATTTGCTACGTTGCCTCTGTTATTATTATTATTATTAATGTATTACCACCGCCGTACTTTCTGATTACTCTGCCCCCGGACGGCTGTACTGTACCCACCATTCGCCATTTTAATGTCCATGTCGTGGCTGCTTTTAATTGTTTTAAAAAAATCATTTTTATATTATAAAATTCATAAACTTTGTTTATCTATTTTTTATTTTTATTTAAAAAATAAATCTTGAAAGTTAAATTTTTTTTTTAAAAAACTCACTTTATTATTATAAATTGAAAATATTGAAGGTAAAATTCTTAAAATTTAAAATTACTTTATAGTAAAAATTTTGTAAGAAACCAACATTTTTTATTTTTAGTTAAAATTTTTTGTTTTTATAGTTTTAAATTTTTTCACATTAAAAATTTCTTATCTCTTAAAAAAAAAATATATGTCAAATTTATATGTTAACTGCATCCTTTACAATCAAATCCATATCTTATTATAAATTGACATATATAACTTGCGTATAAAATATATATAATATATTTGAAAACGCAGTATAAATCTCTAAAATCACATTTAATATGAAACAAATAATAAAAACTTTCCCTTTAACTTGGTTAACATGTGGTATAGTTGTCGCCCCAATGTTATTTTAGGCACCATTGCCTAGCCCCCCACCATCACCACATCTCTCCCTGTGCCACCACCCATCATTGGCCGCCTACTGCCGCACTTTTGTGGTCGCACCGTCTTCCTACTGTACTTGCTACCGCCACTATAATTATCATAGCTTTCAACTGTCACTATTGCCACTCTTGTTAGGATTAAATGTTATAGGTAAGTTTTTAACAAATGCAATCCCATTGGGTTAAGTTTGATTTGAAAAATTATTCAGATTAGGCTTTGTTTGACACTGAGCTAGTTATATTAGTTGATATGACCCGATTTAACCCAACTATGTATATTTTTTTTTACCAAAAAAATTATTTTATAAGATATGTAAATATTTTATTTTTTAAGAGTAAAATATAAGAATTTATATAAAAATTTTATTTTTTAAAAACAAAATATTATTTTGTAACCTATAAAGATTTATAGCAAACTTTTGCAGGAGAATTTAAAAAATAACCTATGAGTCCCACAAAAAAAAACTCAAAAAAAAAAGTGAATAATAAATATACGAATATATATTATTTATATATAGACATTAACGGTATTATGACACGTAATTTGTAAAAGTCACACTATTCATAAGTTACGGTTCATATGAGTTTTTATATAATATATTAACTTTTTTAATAATAAAATATAATTTTATATAAAAGTACAAAATTTTAATTTTTTAAAAATTTATTTTGTGATTTTTATTAAAAAGAAAAAGAAAAAACGAAGCCAGTTTGGGATTAAAAACCCCATCCAGTTTGAATTGTTTAACCATTAAACTGAACAAAAACTTAATCTGACCCTCCTAATTGTGGTGATAATAGAATTTTGACAAGTGCTTGATTTATGCATGTGGTATGGGTAGACAAAGTAGATGCTTACATATAACAAAGGTATTGCACATGGTTATTACGGCTATAGATCAGTTCAATTTGTCAAGTTGTGGGTTTCAATTTCATACGCGTCGCCTTCACTTTCCCTGCCTCTTTATTCCTGCTTGCTCATTGATTTTTCATGTATTCCAACCGTGACAATTGGGGAAAAGTTTAAATTATTATTACTTAATTCCCATATATTACTTAGCCAATGGCCACTCATGCAAGTAGCATTAAAATTTAGAAAATATTCAAATATAAATTAGCCTAATTTTAATTAATATTTTTCTTATTTTGAAAATTAAACTCTTTTTTAGATATTTTGATAATATTGCAAACAATTTTTATTTTTATTTTTTTAAAAAAACACATATTATATAGATGTCATTCTTATTTAAAAATTTTAAATAAAATGATCAAAATAAATTTAATTATTTATTTTGTAAATAATTAAAATTCATATACTTTACTTTCTAAGTGTAAATTATACTTTTGATTCATTAAAAATTATTAATTATTAAATAATTTAACATTTTATGTAATTAAACATACAATATTTTTAAAATAAATAAAATATTTTTTTATAAAAATAAAAATATTATCCTATGTGTAGAATAAACTCCCTATCCAATGTGTTTTTTTGGATAAAAATGAAATATGCTAAATATGTGTCTTTTTTTTAATAAAACTAATTCTTTATTGTCATAAGAATGAAGTCATTATACAGGACTACATAATTTAAAAAAAAAAAAAAAGCGTCTAAACATTTAAGATATTACTTATTTTTAAAAGCATTCATGTAAATATAATATTTTTTCTTTAAGTACCCATAATAAAGTAAAGGACTACATAATTTAAAGATAGTTAAGTGAAAGTGAAAGGTCTTCAATGTCTAACAGCTCCACTGTAACTATGGCCTCATCTTGTAATGCATATACATATATTCATAAATGTTTTGTTTCTTTCTTATCGGAACCCACCACCATCAAGTATATTGAATATTTGAACATGCTGCTTTACCTAAATGAAGTGTGCCTTCAGACACTGACATAACTTCTGATGTGATAAGCAAGCGTAGTGTCATTTTATATATACACACACACACACACACACACACACACACATGATGCTCGTTTTGAGAATCACATGATATTATGCGCGAATCACATGATATTATGCGCGTTGGGATTTGTTTTAAAAGTGTAATTTTTTTATGATTAAAATTTTTATTTTTCAAATTATAATTTTTATTTATAAAGAATCTGTGCACTGATATTAATGTCATGTTTAGTAGAAAATAAAAGATAAGGTCATGAAAGAAAGAAGAAAAGGTAAAAAGAATTATTCACTATAATGGAGAGGATTTTTTTTAATAGATTGATAATTCCTTCAATGTATGGGAATGTAGTTGTTTGCAATATATGGATGGAATTATACAGGTGGAAATGACATGAAAAGCAGATCATTTTGCCCTCAATAAATATTCTGAAATTTTTTTATTATTGGTGATTCAAAAAATATTTTTTTGAATTAAAAATTAAAACTAAATATTGTAATATTTTTTTATTATTCATAATGAGACATAATAAATCGAGTTGTTGATAAATTATTTGAATTTGTTTCATATAACAAGTCCAGAATACAATTTTGAAACTCGCAAACAACTTAATAAATAAACTATATAACTAATATTTTTTTTTACACAAATTTTTTATTAGATTAACTAAAGTTAAACTATTTTTTTAGCAAAATTTTCACTCAATTTTAATTTGAATTTTATAATTTTAAAATTTATAATTAAATTTTTATATATTTTTTAAAATTTTAATTTAGTTAATATCATTAAATTTCTGTTAATTTATCATTAAATTTTATTGATATAACTTATCATATACCGTTAAATAATAATCGATGCATGCATATTTAACTTTGCATTTTTTTTACTAAGTTAAAAGTTAAAACAATTTATTACAAGTTAAAAATTAAATTCTTTAAACAAAAAATATCATGAAAAATCTTACTATCATTTTTTAGCATTATTATTTTTGGTCTTTCTTCATAGTTATCATCAAATTTAATTATAAAATTATTATTTTTAATATCTTGAACAAGGTGGGACAGAACAGGATCACGATAATCAATTTATGCAAGTTAGGATTATGAAGAAAGAAAAGAAAAATCATGCGAAAACCAGGGCGGAAATGGAGTTAAATCTACAAAACAGGGCGAGGACAAAGAAGAGCAAATCCACCCCATCACGATCACATTTTATTAGTATTTATTATCGACATTTTTAATAAAAATATAACATAAATATTTTTAAAAATTAATTAATGTTTAGTAGTGTCATTTCTTTATTACCGGATAACATTTCAAGAACTTGCCCCTCAATTTTGTTTTCTGTTTTTTGTTTTTTGTTTTTGTTTTTTTCCGAGAAAAGAGTCTTTGGAAGCAAACATAGCGGAAGAGCTGGAGCTTCGCTCAAGACCAAAATGAGAGAGCGAATTGGAGGCTACTTGGGCAGATGAATCTCCTTCTAAGATGCCCATTGCCAAGCCTCGTTGTCGCATATGCTTAGGGTATCCCTTCGAATCCCTCGGAAAGTACGGCTTCGTTAACAGCTTCATTGTATTGTATATTTTCTTCTTTCCTTGAATTATCAAATGATCTCCATTGCATTCTATATTTGTTTCTGCTAATAAATATAACCGTTATCACTGCATTTTATGATTAGAGAAGGTAATTTGAAGAATGATACCACAATATTTTGTGGGTTTAGGCTTTGGGTCGTATGCGTTTGGAATTAATTGGTCAAGTACTTCGAGATTACTTGTTAGTTGTTTTGACAGCTGTTTTAACAGCTGTTTGGATTGTTTCATGGGAGGAAAGCGGCATTGTTTCATGGGAGGAAAGCGGCATTACACTTTTGAACAGTATACTCGTCGACAATTACGAGTCTCATTAGCCTTAAACCTGGGATTAAGTTTAACTTGATTTGGTTCCGTTATTCAAGGGTAAGTAACGGCTCAAGCCTATAAATAAAGCTCAAGCTTGGGCCATATTTATTTTCAGATACGTATAGTTTTACTTAAATTTGAGTAATGACCTTCTTTGGGTGAATTTGACAATTTTTTTACTAATAAATAGTTTATATAAAAATGTCAAAAAAGTAATTTATGGTCAATTTAGTATAAGAGCATTTTTGTTCAAGTAATCACATTTTTTTCATGTGTGATTAATTAGAAAAATAATGAATTTATAGGGTATAAAATGAAAATGAGACATAATAAAAGAAGGTGAATAAATTAGTAGATTATATTATTGGGTTTGTTTGGGCCAATCTAAGGTAAGCCTTCTGGATCTTAAAGTTGTACAGACCTTATATTTGAACTTAAATTTAAGTTCATTTGTCCCAAAATTAAGCAATCAATCTAATGTATGAGCACTTACTCCTCATAGGCTCTTAGCGTGGGCAGATATGCTAGCTATATACAAATAGTAGCTTCTTCATTTTATTATTTTTTTATGAGCTGAAGTCTTAATATGGCATTCAGGCATGAATTATTTTACGACTCTCAAAGATCATAGAATTTTTAGAGGACTGTTTAAGAACTTAATTGTTAGAACTTAGGATACATTCTGGCTAATTAAAGATTACTGCCTCTACATCTGATCTGGAGCTTGCACAACTTATAGGACAAGATTAGACATCATGATATTGCCAAGGAGGACAGAATTAAGTTTGTTCCCGTAAAGGGAAAAAGAAAAAGAAAAAAAAAGAATGTGATGCTTCTTTTGGTCTCTTAAGCTATGTATGTATTCCTTCCATTTCCTCACATTTTAGTTTGAACTTCAAAATATCTTAAAGCTGGTGACAGAAGCTCCGCTCAAGATAAACGGAATGATTCCTGAGATAGGCTTACGCATTTCTTCTTGTGTTCTTAAGGCATATTAACTGGTTGGTTTTCTTTCTAAAGTTTTATATTTTCAATTTTTTTATCCATTTAGTGTAGCTTGCAATTTTCATTATTTTCTTTTTCTTTTATCAATAGACCTGTATTAAGCATTGTTTACAAGCTGAAAGAGATGCAATAATTGAAGAACTTTGGCCATGTCTTCTGATTCTTGCTTACAAATTACAATGCATATGCTGTTTACTTAATAAAGAAGATGCCGGACAATGAAATATTCAATAAATTTAAAAAGTACTTCTAATTTCATATCTTGTCATATAATTTTTTCTTTCAAACAAAAGGAAGCAGAAAACCACTACACGATGTGAAAGGAAGTCCCCTAGATTTTGTCCATCATAAGATGGAAGCAAGCACCAAGTGGTCTGTCAAACTGAACAATTCCAATCTCCAAGGTGTGAGCATAATTAGCAAGCCAGTCTGCTATACAATTGCTTTCCCTGTGACTTGTCATATAATCTTGTTATAACTTATATGTCACTTATTCTTCTAATCCTCCCCCTTCCTTTTCAGCCTCCAAGAAACAACTAGCAGGCTTTATCTCCTCTCTTCAAGGGCAGCTTGCTTCTCTTCTTCACCATGTGGTTGAATCAGTTGATATGTAACAACAAGGCCTTCTTGGGTTCTAATGGTATTGTGCAATTGCCCTTGGTTTAGCTCAAATACATTTAGCCAAAATCCAACTTTCCTACAACAAGTGTTTTACATCTACATACTACGTAGTTGTTAAAGCATGCTAACGAGTTAGCAAGTGCAGCCCAAAAGCAAGAGCTTGCGTTGGAATTATACTTTATGGAACTTTAGTTATTTAAGGACCTAGTCTCACTGAAGGTGAACGGGTAAAGGCTAGCACTTAGAAAATGTTGCAATTGAGGAAAATATTTTAAATTGGCATCTCTTCTGATGGTCAACCATTTTTTTTTAAGTAAAAAATTGTCACTATAGTGAATAACATATTGGCAAAAAATAATCAGTGAAATCTGGAAAGTTCACTCAGAGAGTATATCCACTGCAAAAGGACATACGTGCGCACTTTAGAGTGACAAGGAACAGACAAGTTTTGCTCTTATCTAGTCTGCATGAAAGATAATATTGAAGCATCTGTTCCGATGCTTTGTTCTTTGAGACCTACATATTTTTGCATCCCCACTTCTACAGGGACTTGGGGAAAAAGAGGAGGTAAATTTGTGGCTTAAGAAACAGGTAGTTATTGACTTTTCCATACACGCTGGTAGTTTCTTAAAATTGATCTTATATCAGTAATTCAAATGCTTCACATATATGAGTATTTCTAAGAATATACCATCATACCATGGTTTTTTAATAGTCTTCAACGGTTGCCTAATTAAGCTTAAAATATTAAATACAAGCAAACAAAAAACTTTGTGCAAACGTGGTAGATTGACTTATCTAAACCCATAAGTTTTGTTTTGTGGCTAATGTGTTACCTGATTTTGATTGGTTGATGATTAATGCTTTGATTTATGAAGATGGTAATGTATAGAGCATTGTTGAGCAATTTTTGCTGCAATAATTGCTCCTCTCCCTAAGTTGATGTTATTTGATCTCTTAATTTCACTAGTTTGGACTAGATCTGTATGATATTTGCAATTTTGTATTTTTCCTCACTTATTTACTTTTTTATCTTATAACTTGAAGTTAGGCTATTAGATGTAATTTCCAAGTTGAGTTGCCAGAAAGGTTCACTTATGCAATGTATGACTTCAATGATCTAAGCAATTTTAGAGAACGGAAAAAGTTGACCATTCTATCATACCGAGAGTTTTGATGGAATGCTTAGCATTTATCATTAGGTTGTCTCCCCCTCCTCAATAATTCTGCAAGCTTTGGGTTATGTCCAACTAATGTGGCTATGGTTTTAACTCTTCTGTCATCTTAATTGAGCTTGTGCAAATTCCTGTGTCACAGAAAGAATCCAACAATTAGCCAGTCCTGTCCTTGTTAAAATGATTGGTACAAGGGGTGGAACCAAGATTGGATTTTCTATTCCTTTTTTGGCGTGAAACACAGGAGTGTGAGTGTCAAGGCTCCCTTAGCGGTTTCTTTCTTATGCAACAGAAATGTGCGGCTGTAATGATTTCATTCTGACATGATATGGTCCTCTATTTTATGTCCCTTGTATGAAAGAAAGAAGATGGCAAAGGGACAAGAGGCCACATATAGGTTATCATCATTATGGGAGTATGGTGAGGTATTTGACATAGTGGCTATATTTGTTGGTAGCTGATCTATGAGGAGTTTATTTTTTATTTAATTTTACGATAACAACATCAAACTACATACTGCTAATATGTTTCAACTCTGACAAGCTGTACTTCCCCCCACCCATATTCAGATTTGATATCCTTGGTCAAAATGGACATCCTTAAATAATATTTTTTATTTTGGATATAGCTATGATTGGTATATGAAGATATAAAGCATTAAAAATGTTAAACAAGACAAATTTTTGGGCGACACTTCAGGAAAGCTCACATAAATTTAAGGCTTGATGTGCTTTCTTAACATAAGCAAGTCTATTGACTCAATATTTACTTCTCATATAAACCTACAACTCAAAACAATTTCTCTATTTGTTTTAGAATAGCACGTTTGAAATTGCAAAAGAAAAAAGGAACTCTACTTTGCAGTGAAAGGAGATCATATTGTTGTCCCTAACATAGAAGTACAAATTCCTGACAAATTACCTTTAATATAGATTTTGATAAGAATCTTCAATTTGTATTTGTATCTTTAAACTTTCAGGTGCTAGTCTGCATTTTTTCACTTGCTGATGACACAAAATAAGATTGGTTCTTGTTCCCATTTTCTATTGAATATTCGTTGTTTATTTCTAATGAAATGTTTGTTTCATATTAAGGTCTTAAAGCATTTTCAATGTAGATTATCATTAGTGAGCTTCTACAAATTCTAAATTAGCTTATTATAGATAAGGTTTCGTCTATTACTCTTTCCATATATTGATAACGAGTTGTAAAAGGCAGTCAAATATAGTTTTCATTAGGCAATGAGGGTATTCTAAATAGTTTTTATATGCATCTGTGCAATTTAGCTTTTACTGCTAGGCTATTTCTGATCTCCATCTAAACTCATATTTCTTCTATATTATTGTGTTTGCAATTATATTGGGATTGGCGATGATACAAATGATTGATTACATGTGAGTTGTGAAATTGTGTTTGATAGGATAACTTTCATGACTTACCATGCATTGCAAAATCTCACTGATATATGAATTGGAAGTATGGGAGAACTAATATGATCCAGCTTTGACAGAGGTCATATGAGGTAGTAGATATGTTGTTGGCGATACTATAATTTCATTTGTTCTACAAATTTGCTACCTGAGAGTTGTCTTTTCTACGATTTTGATGGTGCATGCAAGGTTGAAACATGGGGTTCTGGAGGCATATTGCACCCAACTTTGGAGTTTGGATAGTGAGACTAATAACCTTCATGAAGCAATAGCATCTCTTGCTGCAATATCTGAATCACATGATGCACAAGAGGAGCATATCCTTGAAAATTCCCATTCCTGTTGGACCATCAGAAAATTGGTTTTGGATTGCCCCAGCTTTGATTCCACCTTGTGGGAGAAAACTTTTAAAAGGGAAGAACCGGTTATGGGCAAATGGTCCCAGTTAGTCTTCATTTGATCTGCATAGTTTTTCCAATATCAGGGTGCAGAGGACCGTGATTTCTTATGTTTTCTTATAGTCTTGTCATTGTAATTGCAGCTGTAAGGTTCTGCTCTTTTAGAATCATCAGATTCTAAGGTACAGGAACTAGCAGAGAGTGAAGAAAGTGAGCTGGAGCCCTGAATTGACAGTAAAGTTCTCAAGAACTCAAAACCAGAGACCTAGCAACTAAAGGGAAAAATCACATTAGATAAAGTATAAAACTTTTTCCTATTGGGACAAATTGGCATAAAATGATTAGTCGCTAAATCACATTTAAACCCAGTTAAGCTGCGAAGTCTTGGTCGGTTTCTTTCAAAGATTTAGAGGCATAAGCTAAATTTTATATCAATATAGCTGCTGTCATAATTTTGACATTAGCTAATGTTATTAACACATCTGAATATTATAAATTGCAGTTTTCTTTCAATTATCATACAGAGGTGTCCAATGCAAGTAGTTTAGATGTGTCAAAATGGGCTAGGTCTATAGAGCCGGCTCAGCCTGGCTCTGTAAAGACAAAGTTTCCGTTCGTTTGATTTTTTTCACGGCTTATTGTACCCTAATTTAACACGAGCAATGCACTTTCACTTTGCAGGTTTAAAACAGATGCATAGCTCATGACGAATTGGTAACAGAATACAACAATCTATCCTATAAAGAAGCGAGAATACTGCAATCGCAATCACATTGCATTAATTAAATGTTAAAAATTACATAATAAATGTAAAAATGTTTTTGCCCTAGTATCATGATGGGACATAAGCAAATTTGCTTGTAAACATTCTCCTCTCTGGTCTGACTTCAAAAACTAGGGAGTCATACTTGGCTACCCGGTCATTGTGCAGTATATTATTTTCTGTCTGCGTGTACCAAAATGTATCAGAATTCTTGAAAATTTGGCTTCTCAGATGAGGGTAGCCTTGGTACAAGTAGTCTGATGGATTGAAAACAGGGGTTTCTTTCTCTGCTCTGTGTTGAGACTTGCTTCTTTCTAGATAATCAGCTGGATTGTAAAGTGGAGATTCTTTTCTGGACATTGAATTTGCCCTCAAACAGTTCTCTATCACCTTAGCCTCCTCCTTGAATCTCTCTCTAATCTCCTTTATATTTCTCCAGAACTTATAGGATCTTGACCTGCTTATAATGTTCCATACCTTGAAATTTGAACCACCATTGGAATTGCGAGGGACATTGCCAGATGATGAATATGGGATCCCTTTGCACTCAAAGCAGAAGTTCTTCCATCTCTCTAACTCAAAGGCTTTTCTCTTTGCAGCATCAGACAAGCATGTATATGCCTACAGAAAAAGAAGAGGGAAGATGATGGAGTGGGTTAAGATTGTATTCACTTACACACAAAGCCCATGATTAGTCAAGACCTATGAAACATTTATACTTTAAAAATAATGTTGATATCAAATTGAATATATACAGTGCATATTTTGTTCTTATAATATCTGGATCAGCTTTGTGTTTTGTATCTGTACGGATAGTCTTTAGTTACAAGGGCTCATTTACTCCCGGACCAACCAAGAAAGGGTAAAAAGAAATAGAATCACTAACGAACCTCAGAGACAAGCTTGAATGCAATTTCAGCCTTGGGATGGTTATTCTTATCTGGGTGAAGCTGCAATGCTGTGGCAGGAACAGTCGACATCATTGTTGAGACAGATAATGCAGATTGCGGATACTGCTAAATAAAAACATTTCAACCTACCTAGCTTATGGTATCGCTTGCGAATGGTATTTGACCCTGCATTTTCTTCCACCTATGAGAAATAAGAACCCATAATATAGAAATTTACATCATGCACAAAGAACCCAAAAAACTTGTACTAATTTTTTTGCATCAAGGAGAAGGAAGAGTCATGAACTTACTCCAAGAATGAGATACCAATCGATGAAAGAAGGCGGCTTAGCTGGGTTTGAGAGAAGCCTATGCACACATACCACAGAGCGAGTAGAAATGGAGCAAATGTCCAATACTAACTGGGTTTTCAAATCCGATTCTTGTCCCATTTTCCCCATTGATGAGAGTGAGAGGAAGAAATGGTCCTGGGAATTTTTGAAAAAAAAGAGCAAAATGTGAAAAGGGGAAATGAATAGTGAACGTGGTTTTGCTGTGTTAGTTATGTGGGAGAGAGAGAGAGAGAGAGAGAGAAGGAGTAATAAGCTAATAGCAGAGGTGAAGCGGTTAAGAAAAAAGAGCAAGCTTTGCGGAGGAGGAGATTTTTGAAAGGGGGATCAACTGGTGGGAGCAAACAAGTGGAGAAAATAGGAGAGAGACCTTAACGTTATCCTCTCCACATGGCATCGCCTGAGAATAACTAGGGCCATGTTAGCTCTTACGTTTTTTCTTCCTCAATATCTCGCTTTAAATTTGAATTTGATTTTTTTCCCAGAGTAAAAGCTGGAGTTGATCTCTCTTACTTAGTAAAATCTTAGAGGCTGTTATGCCCTTAAATTTATCAGATTAACTTAAAATGTGTGCCTTTGAAATTGTTTAAGAAGATAATTTAATTATAACAAAATTCAAAAATACCTTTTAATAATAGGATCAGAAAATGTGGAAGCTGATCTCGGGATATACACTTTAAATTAATTTTGAGCAAAATTGGAACACAGCCTAGACAATAATTGAAAAAAAAAGAAGGAAATAATAATTAAGAATATGAGAATGAAGAGAGTTTTATTGCTGCAATTCTCTACAACCTCCTCCTCGTATTTCTAGCAACCAACACACTGAAGTTGAAAACAGAGAACGAACTGTGACAAATAAGGAGTTGACAAGTAGTTTTCAAGGCAAATTTGTTTTGGGGTGTATACTATTTGCAGGCTTTGGTTGGATTTAGCAGGGCATTATAGAAAGAAACCAAAAAAAGCATTTATGGAAGGAAACCCTATTGAGGTAGGTAGATGCCAATATTAATATTTGGTACCATACCTTTTAATTTCTGTGATAAATTACACGTGAAGATGGGAGCGTTCGGCAGGGTGACCCACCCATATAATGCCTGGTTGAATCTAGGCATAAGAAAGGTACTGTAGGGTAGGTGAAAAAAATGATCTATTAGGACCCCTACCAGTACCCATGCCTCTCTTGTTCAAAAGCTTGTATCATTTTTCCTCTTTTCGTCGTGGAATTCATTAGCGTCTGTTAGTTGGGACTTAGGTGAAATGTAACTACTTGCAATGAAATTCATACTTTAGCAGGAAAGTTAGTTTGTCCATTGATGTTGGCCTTTTTCAATTTCCCCATTTTGGATGATGTGGTTCTCACTATTACCAGTTTTTTGTTACAGCAAACTTTTTCAAAACTATTCACCTTTCCACCATTTTAGTTAGTGCTTTGTTAGTATCTTCATACAAAGATGTACAAAGTAGTTGTTGATATTATTATTATTAAGTATTGAGAGAATTGTATTACATATTCCATCAAAGACAAATTATTCACCATTAGATTATAACATTTACAAGAAAAGAATAAATTCTACAAACTTCTTTTAAATTTTATTCAAATTATACAGATTTTTTTTAAACATACACAAACCTCCTTTAAAATAAAATATTATCATACACTTTAATTTAATTAATTTTTTACCAAAATATCTTTTATTTAATTTTGTTAGTTAAAAAAATATGTATTTAAGTTTGGTTAAAAATATTAAAATTGGATTAACGTATAAGTTAACTTTTTATTTCATGAGAAATATATATATATATTAAAAATAAAAAAAATTTGTATAATTTCAACAAAATTCAAAAAATAAATTATGCAATTTATTAATATAAAAATTATTTGTAACCTAATCCTAAAAATTGATAAGTGATTATATACATTTGGAACCTATCAAGCTACGTTATTGCATAATTAGTGTACATTTTTCACTATAAAAGCTCGCCACATAGAAGCCCACACGCGTAACTAGTCGGTTAGTCATATACTAATCCCTTCTTCCTCATCTTGAAACCTTGCTCTATGATTGTCATCAGCTTGGACTCAGAATTACAGAAATGTTCTTGAAGACTCATCGGCTCATTCGCCCATATACACAAGGGTCTCCCTCCTATTCAAGTAATGGTTTTATTTGGTATTATTCATACTATATTCTTGTGATCTCTTATTGACTTCATTGCTAAAAATTGTGTTAGAGCTCTGCTCCTTACACTTTATGCAAGTTTCATTTTGCTATGTTGAACTGCTTGTGGATAAATTAAAACCTATAACATTGCGCTTGATTGTACATTTTATAGTTATTTCCGTGATTAGGCTAACTCTTAAAGATTATAATACTATTTTGAACGCATTGGGAAGTGAAGTTTTGTTTAGAATTTAGCAGCAAGTGCATAGAAGGTAGCTTTTGTTTTGAATAGGGTGAAATTCTAGTATACAATCATATAGATTTAATAATAGACATTTCTCATAGCCCAATACAGAGGTCAATGGAATTTGCTGGAATTCAAAATCCAATGTAGAAAATTACCGGAATTGGTGGATTATTTATGTGTTCTCTTCATGACACCCAATGAAATCTTCATCTCCTACCACAAAGTCAACATTTTCAATTTGTTCGATGCAGGTTGGTGAATTTAAATTAACAAAGATAAATGAATTATAAATAAAATGAGTCCTCATGAATCTGATGTATTTATTTAAATTGAATCTATCTGTGAATTTTTTTAATTAAAAATATTTTGGAGGCAAAAAGGAAAGCATTTATTTTTGTGGAAATACGGCATACACCTTTGGAAAAGAGAAAAGGAAAAATAAAAATAGAGTGAGAGGGAAAAGGAAAGTTTGGCCTTTGAATGTAATTGGCACTTCTTGATAGATTTATGGGGAAATATGAAATAGAAGAATTTCACTAATTTGATTGTATTATTAGGCACAACTGTAATGCCAGCCGGAAATAACTGTAATTTATTATAATTAAATTTTTAATTAGATCAGCATAAATTTTATTAGCATTTTTCTTAATTAATTTCTTATAATTTGATATGATACATCTACTACTATACAAAATATGTTATCCAATATTTCTCAATAGATTGCAAATATAATATATATATATATATAAATTAAAAAAGTCATACTATTCATAAACTTTAAACTACTCATTTTTTTGGGTTATATGCATCTCATTTTCTTTTAATTTTTTTTAAAAAAATGTTCATTCCCTTTTAATTTAAATTTAATTTTAATGCCACAGTCTCCAATACTGTTAGCACGTGAGCAACATGACGAACCCACCCTAACTTTTATTTCAACACCACCTTTTGTAAATGTCAATTGAACTCAATTTTGGATTTTAGTTGGGAAATTTTATTAATTTTACCTATTTACTTTATATATTGATTTTAGTAACTAGGAATAACAAATGAAATATTAAAAGAAGAATATTGAAAATTGACAGCGAAATTAGAAAAGAAAATGACAAACTACCTGCGAGCTATTAATAAATATTGATTAAATACAAATATTTAAACTCGACTAAGAATTTATAACAATACTAAGTAGACAGAATATCTATTCATTTTATATTAAAATATTGCCTTGAAAGAGTTTACATCCTTTCTCTTTGCTATTTTGATAATATTATTATCAAATATTCCGTTTGGTCTATATTATAAAATATTTTGAATTACTTTACACAATTTAATAAAATTATTTAATTATTTTAAATTTTTTAAATTTATTATTTTTTTTGCTTTTATTTTTATTTATAAAAAAAAGTTAAACTAATATTTTAAAAAAATATTTTTAAAAAATTATATATTATTTTATATTTTAGATTAAATAATTTTTTTAAAAAATATCTTAAAAATATAATTTTAGATCCACGCATATATTTTATTTAGTGACATGGATGGTAGAAAATTAAACATATTAATGAAAAAGTACATAGCTTTATGTTAGCTCTAAAAAAAATTCAGAAATGTTGATTTGTGACGTGCTAATCTATTAATGATTCAGCGACCCCAATTAACCACCTCAGTCACTGTCAAGCTCATTCCATGCAAGCTTTCTTAAAGTGAAAATTCAAATTATTGAGGGCTCTCTTTTTTGCTTCTTTTCTCGCAACTCTATTTTTTTTCCCTTTCGTTTATATAATAATAGATAAATTTTTTAGATTTGTCCTTTTATGAGAAATTTGAAAAAAAGCCTGTTATCCGGTTCAAAGTTGCATCAGAGAATAAAATAATTCAACCGGACACTTTTGTGTACAAACTGGCGGTGGTTTCAGAATTAAACCGGTCCACATTCGCCTTTCATCTTGAAATGGCAAAAGTCGCAAAGTTCGAAGATGTTTATTGTTCAACCCTATTTTTATTGAGCCATCATCGATGTTGCAGCAATTGATGCAAAGTTTTAATATAATACCATAAAAATGTATATAAAATTTTTATTAAAATTAGATTAAATATATATTTAAATAAATAAATTAAATTAGTTTATCTATAATTTTACTATAGTTCAACCATGAAATTATAAATTATTTTTTAATGATTGATCTAATTTTTAAAATATAAAAAAAAATCTTTTAGTATATCAATTTTTTTAACAATTTAAAAAGTTTTCAATCTTTTTGATATGTTTTCTGAGTTTTTTTGTTTAGTCTCACTCCTCTTAATATTTTTATTCTCACTGGTTGTTTGCTTTTATCTGGTCTAATATGTTTATACTGTTGTGAAGATCGTTAAAGTTGATATATTAAGTGGATAAATGTAATTATTTTGTTTCAGCATCGACAACAATAATGTTAAATTTTCAACTCAAAAATATATTTAGCAAATCAGTAAATTTTTTTATTGATCTTTTAGTTAAAAAATTATAGATGTTAATTTATTATTATTAGATTAAATTTAAGACCTTCATAATTGCTATAAGTGTTGGACTTTCAAATCTTATTTTCATAAAAATTCAAAGGAACATTTGAAATAGGATGCCTATTCCATTTTAAAAATTAATTTTATTTTCATCTATACTGAAATATGGAATATTTGATTGCAAAATTCATTTATAATATGTTTGAATGGGGTAAAAATAGAGGGAAAAGAGAAAGACATGGAGTAATTATTTTAGTGTTTTTTAATTTGGATTTAAATAATTATTTTTCACTTCGCATTCATTCTCCTAAATATCTAAATATATTCTAAGAAAAACAAAATGTTAGATTGAAATCTAAATTAAAAAAACATTAAAATAACAAATATAAATGCTTGCCAATATGTCACTGTTTTCCCCCCCACTAAGCATTTAGATGAGTTGTTAACCATCATTTTTGCTAATAAACATTTTGACAAGGTCAATCATTAACATTTTAACCTAACCTCTTACAGGATCAAATATATATATATATATATATATATTAAAAGTTGACTTAATTTAATAGTAAAGATCTTTTAAATACTAAAATGATAAAACAAGCATGGACTAAAATATATCTTCCCCTTGGCACGCAAATGTTGAGAATAAGAGAATTTGATTTTTTTAAAATGTTAACTACACTTCAGAAAAAGAAAATATATAATACACAAGTGACTAATTATTGTAAAGAAAATTAACTATTCCAATAGTTATCCACTTGTTTAAATTATTTATCTATTTATTGATAGTAATAGATATGATTTTAGGCCTTTGAAGTTATTTTCTGGGCTAGAGTTAAGTGGGCTGAATATCTAAGTCTAGATTTAAATAAAATGTGGGCTAGGTTCAAAAGAAGGATCATCTATATTGGTGTACGTTGAAGAAGAACAAAAATCATTGGTCTGGAGTCTGGGCCCAACGTGTGTCCCAATTCGCCAAGCTAGATTTGTTTATTTTGAAAGAAAGAATTTATTCTTTTTAAGTAAATTTTTGACTAAGTTTTTGCGAAACATATAAGTTGTTTTTCAATGATAGTAGAAGTAATTTTTCTGGGAAGGAAATGAAAAATTAGAGTTTTTTCTTAAGAATAAAAGTAAACAACTATTTTTTTTAAGAGAAAAAGACTTGCCCTCAAATTTATTAATTATCATTTATTGTTTGTTTAGGAGAGGGAAGGGGAGAAGAAAGGAGGGAAGAGAAATTTTTTTTTCTCTTCACATTTATTTTATCAATCCAAATATATTACAAGAGAAAAAAAATGTGAGCTTTCCAGTTAAATTAAAGAAAATATTATATTTAAATTTTACTTCTCTTCAAATTTTTTATTATTTTTCTCCCAAACAAACCCTTATGCCCGGTTTCATTAGTTAAATAATAATAATAATTATTATGCACTTATGAATGGAAAGCCCATTGTTAATTGGCATTGAAGTTTGTTTGGCTGGAGATTTGTGCTTGAGAGTGGAAAGTAAATTAATATGCACTTGGGAATGTGGATTGCTTCAAATATTTGATGGAATGTTGATTATTTTGTGAGAATGATAAGATGAACGATTGAACTGTCATTGGCTTTTATGTATTTTTAGTCCTAGAATATTTAACAATTTTATTTTTTTAATGATAGGAAAAACATATTTTTAATGATTTTAAAAAATTAAATATTTTGATAGTTTTTTCTATTTAATGGCAACTTATTAAATTTTGATATATTTTACGTTATATGATAAGGATTAATTAAAAAATTAATATTTAAAGTATAAAGACAAAAATATTTTTTGAATTAAAAAATGAAAATACATATTTATATACTTTTTCCTCTTATTGGTAATTTTTGGGTAATTAACAAAAGTTTTTGGAAGTAAACAACAAAAATATATTATGATTATTTACTTAGCTTTCTTTTCTATTTATACATTATTTTCATTTAATCAAACATAGAAATAGAATGATATTTTTATTTCTATTTTATATTATATGAAATATGATTATGACAATCAAAACTCATTCCATCAAAATTCATTTACTTCACTGAATTCTTTGAAAAAATTAACGATGTGAAATTAAAAATATTCGAATTAAAGAATTTTAAAGTTTATAATTATTTTAAAAATTTTGAAAATAAAAATATTTTAATTAAAAATATTGAATTATAATTTTTTTGCACAATTTAAATTTTTTTATTTTTGAATTTTTTAAATAATTATAAATTTAAAATATTTAAATATTAATATTTTTAATTTAAGATGCCAACTGTAATTATGTCAAACTCTTTTGTTCAAGTAGAAAGAAAGAAGGAGGTCCATCTAAAAAAAGAAAGAAAGAAAGAAGGTGACCTTCCTACCTTTATCTTTTTTTAATCATCAGTCGCGTGATATTATCATAATACAATATGACCACTACCATACCCTTTACGAAAAGGAGAAATTTGTGGTGGGGCTTCTTTTTAAATCCAGTGTTTAGTCTAGTCGTGTGTGTGTGTGTGTGTGTGTGTATATATATATATATGTAGATAGCGTGTTGTTATTATTGGTTTTTTTTTTTTATTCAAAGAAGTATCATGCGGGTAAAAAAATTGAAAAGAGAAAATCTAATATCAACTTAAAAAAATTTATATATAACTTCTTCTATTTTTACTATAATTTTTTTATTAAAACATGATAGTTCATGATTTTTAATAATAATATTGTCAGTTTATGATTTTTATCACTTAATATTATATAATTAAACTTTTCACATATATTATAATTTTATTAAAAGATTGATAATAAAAATATAAAAAATTGTATCAAGTCTAATTTAAAAAATAACTAGTCAATAAGTCATGCAATGCACAGTGCTTTTTTTTTTTTTCTTGAGTTAGAATATATATATATATATATATATATAAATAAGAAGAGCATTAATTATCACAGTTTAGATAACTTTAAAATTAAGTATTAAAAAGATTATTTTTTAAAATACTTGCATCTTGTTGAAAAAAAATACTACCTTTAGAAAGGTTTAATTGTTATATAGTAAAACTTATTTAAAATTTTAAATAAAAGATTTTATGTAGAATTTGATCTCTTACAAGAATGAGTTGTTAGATTATTAGATGACTTATTTCAATTTTTTATTTGAAATTTTTGTTAAAAAATAAAAATTTTAAAATAAATCTAATGATCCAAACACTCCATATCTTATGCCATCAAAGTCTCTTTAATAATAATAATAATAATAATAATAATTCAACTTCTTTAAAAATCTCTGTCACAGTTAAAAAAAATAAATAAATAAATACTTGGTCAGAATAAACAGTGATAGGAGAACCATGAGTACCCACCTGAGTCATTTTGGGTTGGATCCAGGCAACAACCAATAATACGATAGCACCGCGTCCCAAAGCTTGTAACTCGAAACCGCGGGCCCACTTCATTTTCAGTGGTGTGGGTCCCTCCCACCCTTGTCCTTATCTTCCTCCCCTCTCCCCTTCATCCATATTATTTATTATTCCACTTCGATCCCTAACGTGCCCTTTCCGTTACTCTCTCATTCCCTCCTTTTCCCATTATGCCTTTCCAATACTTTCTATATTATTAAGTTCCGCAATCAACTATGATTATTGTACTAATTTACTCTTAGTTTTTTAAGCTAATTAAATATACTAAATTTTTGGTCAAATGATTTTAATACATTAAAAAATTAATTTACAATGATTTTATTAATTCTAAAAAATAAATTGTTTTATTTATTAATTTTAGAAATTAAAATTAAATTATCTTAAAAAAAAATTTTGTAACAAAGTTTATAATAATTTTTTATATTTTTATCATCAAAATTTTTAATTAAATCATATATTTATTATATTATTATTAAAAAATTATGTATTTATCATATTTTAATTAAAAAATATAATAGCAATTATATAAAAATTTATCATTATATTTTAAATCTAATTTATTTACTCTCAATTTAAACAAAAAGGGTATTTTCGTCATTCAAACCAAACAGTAGATCGGCTTCGTGCTTCTCCAGTGTTACTCCCCGAGAAAGCCACATTCTCCGCTTCCCTCAGCTACGTTTCAGAGCTCAAACCTTAACCCAAATATATCTTCACCCCAAATTTGTTTTCTTCTTGCTTGCATTTCGTTCTCTATCAGTCATTCGATTCTTTTTAGCGTCTACGGCGTTATTCTTTTCTTCATCTCCCGTTGGCTGGCTTCTTCTGGGTAATTCGGAAAAGATTCCATGGCGACTGGGACAATGGCGACCGCCGCCGGAGCGGCGGTGGTGCTGTACTTTATCTTGAGTAGGAGGCTGGCGAGGAAGGGGCTAGACGACGAGGATACGGGCGGGGATTTGTCGAAATCCAGCAGATCGATTAGACGGAAGAGGCTCGCTCGGAGGCCAGCGCAAGCTCCTGCGACTCTGTTGGAATCGATTGTTACGTTATCCGAAACTTTGAGGTTCACTTATTCGGAGACTTTGGGCAAGTGGCCTATCGGCGACTTGGCCTTCGGCATTAATTATTTCATGCGCAAGCAGGTGCGTACAGAAATAAAAAAATCGTATTAGTTCAAGGGTTTTTTTTTTTTTTTTTAATTTTGGATAGTGCAGACTTCTAGTTCTTATTTGAATTGATACTGAGCACGAAACTGAAATTTTGTAGCCTGCATTCAAATTCATTGTTTGAACGATTTGCTGCATATGGGTATTAGAAGTTCTTTTGTAAGTTTGTATTCTGTATATGGTCTGAGATTTCAGGTAGTATGAAATTCTTGCAGGGTAATTTACCAGTTGCTAGTGTATACGCGGGTGGTGATTGTGTACAACTCCAAGGCCCCGAAATTATAGCGGAGTTACACAGTCTCTTGAGGTTGTTGACACTATGTATGCTTTTCTCGAAGAAATCATTTCCTGTGTTTTTAGAGTCTGCCGGATTCTTACAGGACGATGTCCTCCTACAGAAGCCCAAAGCTGGGGTACGTGGTCGTTAATTTCACTCTGTCTCAATGTGCAATCTTATATATCTGTTTTTATATTTATCTGTGTGGATGTGGAGAATAATAAGCCACGTCTCTCTCACACACGCGGTCATTCACCCTGTTGGGTTTAAAATTCGTGGTCTCACACCTGCCACAATGTAAGTGGTAATGTCTTTGGATCCAAAAGTCCTGAAATCGCGCCTTTACACAAGAACATATCCACAAAAATCATGATCTTTATTGAGGGTTATAATATCTATCCCGGAGAAGTTTATATTCTCGCGTGTAGCATGTAGTGCTTTGCGTTCACAATGGCTTGCTTGCTGCAATTCTTTTCCCCAGATCTGGTTGTATGAGTCTGAATGTCTGATACTAATAAGGTGGAAGGCTTTCTTGAGTTTTTGAAGTATTCTATTGGTGAAGGGGATGTAAACTCCATTAGATAAAGAAAAACTGAACTTTTTCGCCATGTGGTATGAGGTGTTTGGGAAGTGACCCCTCCCTAAAGCTTTGTATTGGAATTGGGTATGTGGCTATATAACACTAGGGGTCTGATTGTCAAATGAAATAAACTCAAGGGATGAATTTAACAATTTTTAATACCATGAAGGATCAAAGTATATAAAGAAAACACTACTCAGTTATTTATTCTGTTAAGAAAATGTGTTTTATTTACCTCTTAATACCATTATTGGTCAGTGAATGCATTTGTGTCAAAAATAAATAAATAAGGTATGACATTTAAAGTGCACAATACTACCAGGGGGAAAAGAAGAAAAAGAAGAGGGGGGGGGGGGGGGGAAGGGGTGAATCTATAATGTCACCATCAGATAATAAATCTTATAAAATATGTTCTACTGTTTATGGGAAATATATTTCTGTTACTTTTTTCTTCCTTTCTTTATTTTTGCACCATATAATTTTGAACTACTAATTTGTTTTAAGCATGTTTTTATCATTCTTATGTTCATTGTAACTGAAAACTGATTTACTGCCATGCAATCTTATTGCAGCTTTTGAAGCCTGCTTTCACAATTATACGTGATACGAATTCAAAATGTTTCCTTCTATTGATCCGAGGTACTCATAGCATTAAAGACACATTGACGGCTGCAACTGGTGCTGTGGTCCCTTTCCACCATTCAGTTTTGAATGAGGGTGGCATAAGCAACTTAGTTTTGGGGTATGCACATTGTGGCATGGTTGCGGCAGCTCGTTGGATTGCAAAGCTCTGCACTCCTACCCTACATAAGGCTCTTGGTGAATGTCCTGACTTCAAAGTAAAGGTATTATTTTTTTATTCTACTGGGAAGAACAATACAATGCTATAACCCTGTATACTGAAATGGAAACTTAATGAACGACAAAAAGATTTAGCAAATATTCTTGTATTCTAATTTTCCTATTTTATTTGTTTCCTTTTTTCTATCTTTACTCTGGATGCCATATTCTTTCATTTAGATTTTTTTCGTTTAAAATTGTTTGTTTAACTGTCATGTGAATCTATTATATGCTTCCCTGTGTAACTCTGTTTACTAAACAAGTGTCCTTCTATCTTCCTTAGATTGTTGGGCACTCACTTGGTGGTGGTACTGCAGCACTGTTAACCTATATTCTTAGAGAACAAAAGGAGTTCTCTTCAAGCACCTGTGTCACATTTGCCCCAGGCATGTAGTCATGCTGCCATTTTCTTTTTACCTAGAATTATTACTTTACTAAGTTAATGAATTAATTCTGTAGTTTTTGTGCATTTTAACTTCATCACATTATCTTCCCATTTTTTGACTTGGTTGATTGCTGGAGAATATGGGGAATTTATGTTGCTAGCAAATTGCACAAATCAAACTGAATTTTCCCTAACATATAGTAACAGTCAAATATTTTGGCGGTGATCATTATCTGAAGCTATCATTATAATCAGTTTGGGTGGTCTTTTGAGATTTCAAATTACTATGGCAATTGTTATTATTGTGACTTACAAGCATAAGATAACAAAAATCATTATTCTGACTTTCAAGAATGAGATGTGCTACAGCTATGTAGCATGACATCTTATCTCATTTGCTCGATGACGTACTTGAGCATTATCTGCAACAGATTAACAGCAAGCTTGTCTATTTTGGCATCTTGATGGTAAACTTCAAGCCAAAGATCTACTTACTTTTTCCTAACCTAGAAAGAGAAGATAAGTATAGAATGAAATCTTATGCTCTGATATATAATACATTCATTTTGAGCTAGATGGGTTAATGTATTCTCTTCGTGGCATTCACTTTATGACGTTGAATTTTCTCTAATATAGGAATCTTGCCTGCCTTGTTTTACTAAGCACTACCAAGTAATTTAATCCTTGCATCATAATTGTCATCTTTGCAGCTGCCTGCATGACATGGGAGTTAGCAGAATCAGGGAAGCTCTTTATCACTACCATTATAAATGGTTCTGACTTGGTGCCAACGTTCTCAACTTCTTCTATTGATGATCTCCGTTCTGAGGTGCTCTAGCGTCTAACTAGTTCTCTGACTTTAGATGATGTTAATGTTCATTACTTTAATTTGGATGTTATCTATTAGAAAATACCTTGATCCTCACTCAAGTTGGTTGTCATTAGGTGACTGCATCTTCCTGGTTGAATGGTTTGCGGGATCAAGTTGAGCGTACAAAGGTCCTGAATGTTGTATATCGCTCTGCAACGGCACTTGGATCACGTCTCCCATCAATATCTAGTGCAAAAGCCAAGGTAGCTGGTGCAGGTGCTATTCTGCGGCCCGTAACCAGTGGCACTCAGGTAGCTTCGAGCTCTGTTTTCTGTATTTAACATTGCCATTGTGCACTGCCAGAGTGCTGTTCTAGGATATAATTTCTGAGTAGCGATTCATCTGGCATTGGCAAGATTTTACAGTTAGTTACTGGTATCTATGTGTGCCTGATATGAAGGGAAAATCATACCATTAATTTTGACAGATGCTACTCTTCAACCTTTGTGTAGGGATTCTCCCCATGAAATGTACCTTTCGCCTTAATTCTGTTTTGTATTTGCAGGTTGTGATGAAGAGTGCACAAAGTGTTGCTGATGCTGTTGTCAGAACTCGCTCATCATTGTCATCATGGTCTTGCATGAGTGCACGCCGCCGAAGTGTTGGCCCATCTCCTAACTCTAAAATAGAGAGCTTAGGTGAATCCTCCGTAAGATCTGAGAGAACAAATGAATCTCTTCTGATTGAAGAGGTAGCGAGAGAGCCTATCTCAAGTAATGATGAACATGATTCCTCAAATGGTGGATTGGACCACGATGACACAGATGAAGAGGAACAACTCATTCGTGCAAATCAAGACATCACTTCCACTGTAGACGACATTACTGAAGGTGAATTATGGTATGAACTGGAAAAGGAGCTTCAGAAACAGGATAATACCCTAAATATTCATGCTCAGGAAGAAGAGGCAGCTGCAGCAAAAGAAATCACTGAAGAAGAGATTCAGCTTGCTGATGCTGCTGAAGGCAATAACCCAATTACAACATCTGACAACTTGGACAGCCACCAGTTTTACCCCCCTGGCAGAATCATGCATATTGTCTCTGTACCTTCTCCCTCAGATGATTCAATTTCAACTTCTGATGACCCCCTTGAGGACCATGTCTGCTTATATGAAACACCTAGAGAGCTGTACAGCAAGCTCAGACTTTCTAAAACTATGATAAATGATCATTATATGCCCATGTATAAGAAGATGATGGAACTACTAATCCGAGAACTCGAAAAAGATACTAGTTGTAATATTGTTATGTGAAAAGTATAGCACATGGGGGGAAAAATATATAATAGATTGCAAATATCAGTTGTCATAGGCTTTCATTCCTCAATTCCATTGTAGACGAGTAAGGTCTGATCAAAATAAAAACCGACATTAATGTTTCCAGCAGCTATCTGAAAGTAAAAGTATAGACAAATTTTAAGACGCCCAAGACTGAATTAGCTCAGGCCTTTAATTGCTATATCCGTGACATGCCTTTCGCAAACAATCCAAGTTTTTCACAAGTGAATTTTGTGAATATTCTATTTTGTTTTGGTATTTTTTTAAAAAATATAAAATAAGTTAAAAAAATTATTATTTTGATTTTTTTTATTTAATTTATGAGTTGTTATCACTACCAGAGATATTTAGTTTCAATGTCATTTTTTGAGTCATATTTTTGGGACAATTTTAATTTAATTTTGAATCATCAAAATAATCCAAAAAAATTTAAAAAAATGTGAGTAATTTTATTATTTAAGTCATGTATATTTTTGAGTCAATTTTGAATTAAATATCAATCTCTGAATTATATTAGATTTTAATTTAATTTTTGAATTAAAATTATCTTGAATTGTTATTTGAGTCATATTAAATTTTAATTTAATTTTATGTTATAACTTTTTTGGGTCAATTTTAATTTATTTTTAAGTCATAATTATCTTGAGTAATATTTAATTCTGATTTAGTATTTGAGTTATATTTATTTTAGGTTAATTTTAATTTAATTTGAATCATAACTAATTTTAATCTTGAGTTATTAATAAAAAATTATCTATTAATTAATTAAAAAAGATATTTTGAGAGATAAGAGATATCATTAAGATCTTTCCAGCTAACATAAAAGAGAACAAGAGGGCCAAACCAAGGGCAAGATTAGAGGGAGGGAGTAAAGAGGATGAAATAAAGAGCAAGAAAGAGATGGGATGGAACAGAAAAGAAATAGAGAGCAAGAGAGAGAATAGTGGAAGTGAGAAATATCATAGGCAATGTTTGAAAAAAGCAAAACAGAGAGTAAGTGTGGGAGGCAACTAAATAGAAAAGACGTTGATAGACATGCAAATTCACAAAAAAGAACTCGGTGGGGAAGAGAAAACAAAGGAGAGAGACAGAGGTGAAAGAGAGAGAAGTAAAGAGACAAAAAAATGAGATAAGAAAAGGATGATCATATTTCATATACCTGACCTAACTCCACTACACGCTATAAATGACTCAGCCAATAACTTATAAACACTAACAGAAGCAGTTGAAAGAAAAATACAAATACAACTTTACCTACACAGGTAAAGACTAAATTATCCCTCCTCAAAGAGAGTAATTACAACAACTACCCCCTATAGCATCACGCTTGATCCCAAGGGTGTTGGGATTGAGCAAATGCAAGAAACTTTTATTACAGATCATACTAATACTCCTAGGTTGCCCTTTCATATAATTCGTCCTTCCACTTGATTAATACTTGGGTAACTGTTTAGTGGTGCCTCTAGACAATATGCTTGTCCAGAATAAGTTGAAGTTCTCCTTTAGTGATATTGGGATCCCAATCTTTAGGCAACTAACATGATGGTATTTGTAGATTAGAACACCTCTTAAGTAGAGATACATGAAATATGGGATGTATATTGGAATCATGAGGTAGTTGTAGAGTGTAAGCCACATTTTTTACTTTGGCTATCACCTGATAAGGTCCAAAATACCTGGGAGAAAGTTTGTCAGAAGCTCTCCCTTCCACAATTGATTGCTTATAAGGCTAAAGCTTTAAAAATACCTAGTCACCTTCTTTGAATTCCCTTTTCCGTTCGGTGCTTCTCTGATTGTTGCTTCATTCGGTTGGCCATAATCATCAAATTTTGTTTAAGTTTAGATATCATGGCTTCCCTTGCTGAAAAGCTATGGTCAATAGCTTCCATAGATGATTCATGAGGTAGGTAAGGCAATTGCAGTGAAGGTGGTTGCCCATACATGATTTCATAAGGAGTGTAACCTATCGAAGTGTGAAAGGTGACGTTATATCACCATTCAACTAGTAAAAGCCAATGAACCTAATCTTTTGGAGCATTCCAAGTAAAACTTTGAAGGTAATGTTTTAAGCACTTGTTGAGTATTTCACTTTGGCCATCACTTTGAGGGTGACAAGTCATGGATAAACTTTGAGAGACCCTTAATTTGGTTAGAAATTCTTCCAAAATTTGCTAGTAAATAAAAGGTTTCAGTCACTCACAATATTATTAGGTGCTCCATGCAACTTGTGAATGGTATCTATAAAAGTCTAAGCTAAATAAGTGGCAATAAAAGGATGGGATAAAGCTATAAAGTGAGCATATTTACTGAGCCTATCAACCACCACCCATATAGTATCTTTACCTACTGATTTTGGCAATTTTTCAATAAAGCCCATTATTAGACTTTGCCAAATTCCATTAGGAATAGTAGAGGCTACAAAGTACTCAGTGAGGCAATTGTTTCATACTTATATTAAAGGCAAGTCTCATAATTTTCTAAGAAAGCTCTAATGTCTTAGTACATTCCCTTCCAATAAAAAAAAGATTTCACTCTTTTAATGTAGCTTTTATTCCTGAGTGCCCACCTTGCAAAGATGAATACAACTAAGATGCTTTAATGAAGCTTGATAAGAACCAATCATTAATTTATTCTTTTTGGTAAATGCCCCATTTCTTTGAGAGTATTTGGGATGAGAACTAGGATCATGCTCCAAGTCTTTAATGATATGGCTTAAGGTAACATCTATTTACCATTGGGATTTTATAGCATCCCAAAGTTCAGCTGATATTGAAGAAAGGCTCATCTATAATAACTCCTTATGTGTTGCTCGAGAAATGGCATCTACAACTTGGTTCTCCCTCTCACTCTTGTATGCAATCTCATATTACAATCCCATAGGTTTAGTGATATAATTATATTAAGAAATAGTGGATAAATGCTGTTCTAGTAAGTATTTTAGACTCCTTTGATATGTGAGGATAGTGAAGAGTTGTATGCTGAGGTATTGATGCCATTTCTCTATTGTATAAACAATGGAAAACAACTCCCTATCATAGATAGGTAATAGTTGATTCTTTGGAAATAACACGTTACTCACAAAAGCAATGGGATAATTATTCTACATAAGCACTGCTTTAATCCTAATATTGGAGCCATCCGTTTCTACCACAAATGGCTGCTTTAAGTTAGGAAGTGCTAATACCGGTGCTGTAGTCAGTGCCTCCTTTAGTTTAATAAAAGTAATATCAGCATTTGTTTTTCCACAAGAAGTTGTCTTTCTTGAGGAATTCTGTGAGTGGCTTAGTTATGATAACCATATCCTCGGATAAATCTTCTGTAATATCCAGGAAGCCCTAAAAATCCTTTCAACTCATTGATGGTCTTAGATTTTGACCATTCAGCAACAGCTTATATCTTTTGAAGATCAGTAGCTACCCCATCCGAGGAAATAACATGCCCCAAGTATTCTATTCTACTTATAGCAAAAGCATATTTACTTTTTGTTTTTTAACACAAAATTGATGAGCTCTAAGAATCTCCTAGACTTCAACTTATGAGTTTGCAAATCACCACTATACATTAGTATATCATCAAAGAAGATCAAAATAGTCTTTCTAAGCAATTTTCCAAAAATGACATTCATTACAGCTTGAAAAGTATATGGAACATTGGTGAGACCAAAGGGCATCACCACGTATTCATGGTGCCCCGAATGCGTTTAGAATGCAATTTTGTAGATGTCCTCCTCAATCATTCGAATCTGGTGGTAACCTGATTTTAAATCCAGCTCGGTGAAAACTTTAACCTTCCCCAACGTATCAAGTAAGTCCTCAATTAGAGGGATAAGGAGCATGTTCTTCGCAGTAGCCTTGTTAAGGGTGCAATAATCCATACACATCCCCTAACTTCCATCCTTTTTCTTGACTAATACCATATGTGAGGTAAAAGGTGAGGTGTTATGTTGAATTACACCAAATTCAAGTATCTCTTATATGAGTTTTTCTATAATACCTTTTTAAAGGGTAAGATAATGATAGGGACTAATATTAACTGAATTGATTCCTTCTTGTAATACAATTCGATGATCATACTAACCCCTGCTAGGTGGCAATCCTTTCGATTCAGCAAATACATTTTCAAATTGTCTCAATACCTTATTAATGTTAGGAGGGACTTCATCAACATTCATAGCTTGAATACACTAGCTCCCTTGGTCAAGTTGATAAGGAATAAGTTGCATCATGTAGGGGTAGGTTGATGTGCCATAATTTGCAATAATTTATTCTCATCAATCATTATATTTTTAGCACCAAAAGCTACTAAAATTTGCACCCTTTTTCCTTTGCATGAGAATTCCATCAGTAGGTTCTTGGCATCTAAGTTGATAATTTTCAATTCTCTTATCCATTATATCCCTAGCACCATGTCATAGCTTGTCAATGGAATTAGAATACCATTAGCTTCCATTTCTAGCCCCTAAGTATGCCATTTAAAACCTTCACAAGCTTGTGTACCCTACAACTTGTTTCTATCCGCCATTGTTACAGTCACAGTGTTAATGAGGTGAGCCTAACATATACCATATGAACCTAATGATACATCTAGTAAATTATGAAAGCTCCCAGTGTCTATTAAAATATACAGCAAGCATTTCCCATATTTACCTATAACTCTCATAGTAGGATATGAGGCATTTCCCACCATAACATTAAGGGAAAGTACCATATTGTCTTGACTCTCCAATTCCACACCTTCTATCATCACTTACGACACTACCAATTCCTCACCATGACCTTCATCTTCAACCACTTCCATAAGATACACTTGCATTATTCTTCGTTGAGGGCAATCATGACCAGGTATATACTTCTAATGACAAAAGTAGTAAAGATTTTTAGCTCTCAGGTCCTTTATCTCAATAAGTGTTAATTTCTGTATGAATTGCACATATAATGTTCCCAAAATTCCTTTTTGTTTGTTGTCAACTTGTGCAGGAATTACCCCCCATTTAGTATCCACATTTTGATTTTTCCTTTTATCAGTGCCCTTGCTCTTCCTATTAGTCCAGACTCTTTCACACTTGTTATTCATCCCTAATCCAGAAATGATACCTTTATGCAACAACTGTACATTCATCTCAACTAAGTTGGCTAGTGGAGAAGTATCCAACAATGTCCGAGGATGGAGTAACTTAACCACAACTGCCAATTTAGGCTTAAGAGCACTAACAAAGTAGCTGAGTTTCTAGTTTTCATTTAATTTGACCCAGCAAACTAGATCATCAAATTTAGCTTGAAATTCAGCTAAAGACCTTATCTATCTAAGCTACATAAACTTTTCCATTAGATCATTAGGAATTGGTCCAAACCTGATTTTAACAGCTTTAACAAAAGTAGCCCAGCTAATACACCCTGTTCTACCTTTTTCAAGATGTTGGTACCACTTATAAGTAGCTTCATCGAAAGCAAGGCTAGCAAGTGTTACCTTACTATTTTCCAGTGTCCCATCTAGAAGAAAAAATCATTCACACTTAGAAATCTAATCAAAGACATCATTGTCAGTAAATTAAGGAAAATTCACTTTAGTGAAGCGAGTAGGTATCTAGTAATCCCCCGTGGTGGTTCGTGAGACATTTGACATTGTTTTACTCTCCTCACGATTTCGATTTCGATTCGAACCAACAAGATCAACCAATTGCAATGAGATTCCTTGCATCATCTCTTGCATTCCAACCATCTTTGATTTTTGGTTCAATTCGGCTCGCAATCGATCTTCCACATCTCAAATGTTGCTTTGTGATCAAGTTCCTTCGGCCATGAGGATCTCATAAAGAAGAATTTAGTGAGAAAGAGAAAATAGAGAAGGGGAGGAGAGAGAGAGAGGTGAAAGAAAGAGAAGCAGAGAGAAGAAAAAATGAGATAGGACAAGGATGATCACATTTCGCATGCTTGACCCAACTCCACCACACCTTATAAATGACTTGGCCAACAACCCATAGATACTAACAAAAGATAGTTAGAAGAAAAATATAAATACAGCCCTTCCGACACAGGTAAAGACTAAATTATACCTCCTCAAAGAGACTAATCGTAATAGACGTTGAGAGAAAGAAAGTTGTGGAAGACAAAATACAAAGGGAGGATTTTGAGAGTGGATATTAAGAGAGTGGAAGAGAAACGATGAGAGATTTTTGAGAGAGGAGGATTTGAATGGAAAGACTAAACAAAATCAAGCAATTGGACTTTCTTAGAGGTAACGCTTCTTGACACTTTCCATGCACATTCAGCTTTATTTCTAATGATAAAGAGACATACTATGAATGCTAATTTCTGCTTGGATTCCTTTCTGTCATAATTGTGTGATAGGTGGTCATAGGAGGAAGTTGCATTGATTTTTCTTCTCCCATTATCTTGTAACTTGGATTTTGTTCCTATTTGTTGCTTAAAATTGCTTATGACATTAGTTCTGTAACCTTGGAGGGTATGTGGAATCAAGTGACTAGAGAGTACCTTGAGCCTTGAGGTTATTTTTTGTCAAAAGCTGAACTTTGACCGAAACTTGATCTTCACGTATTGTTTGCTTCTCTTAATTTCTAGTGTTGCCATGTCAATTCGCATAGCCTGGTCATGCTTCATGTTTTGGGTAACGTGTTGATGGTGTGTGAAGAGGTAAGGTAAAAGTTACGGAGTGAATTAATCTTGGTTGCAAGGGAGAATACGCTGGATGCCCAACAAGTACGCATTCTCTGTGTGTTTTCCCCTTATTTTGCGATATTATATTCTTGAATAGTGGTACTCAAAGTATGTTGAGCTATGGGTAAAGCTTGTGATTAATTAATCAACTTTGCTTCTTTTGTCTTTTATTTATAATTTCTCAATTCTGTTTGATAATGGCATGATAGAGGTGGGCTAATTGTTTGCGTTAGTTTGAGCTCAGTTTCCAAATCCATGATAATATTTTGTTGCTTTGAAGTACTTACACAATTTTTATATAAGATAGCAAATAAATGGCATGTTTGGCTCTCATATCAAAGTATGCACTATTATATTTTCTCTTTCACATCCCATGATAGTGTCAAGTTGCTATGGTCATTTGGTTTTGGATAGATGCTAATTGGAAGGCACCACGGCATTTGGGTTTGTGGTGAACATTAAGTGTTTATTTTATTTGCTATATAGACTGATTCCCTTAGCTACAAAATTAAGTGGGAATAAATGAACTTTATTGGGTCCCGAGAAAGTCATGAGATGTGGTTAGTTACTACGTTCCCGAATCCTTCAAAAGATCATTAAAAAAATTAATTAAATCTTTTTTAAAATATAAAACATATATATATATATATATATATATTTCAAAAAATGAAAAATAGAAAAAGAGAAAAAAAAAAATAAAAGGAGCAAAATAATGAGATTAATTGGCTTTTCATAAATTAAAACATACTAACTAATATGCAAATTCGTTTTGTTTATGAAATTGAATTAATATTATTTTTTACTTTTTGCACAAAATTTTTTTAAATAAAAGTCATTAACAAAGTGACATACACTTTTACCCCCATTCAAATTATATGGATTTTGATTCTTTCACTAGATATGTAAGCTAGAGGTCTCATTCTTAAGTTAAATATGTTTTTATAAATATCTTATTCTTTTTATTTTTGTAAATATCCTATTTTACATTGTTTTTGTAAAATTTCTTTTTTCTTTTATTTTTAACCTTTTGTAAATATTTTATCTTATTTTATTATTTTATTTGTTTTCTCTTTGCATGTGTTTTGATTAGAGTAATTAAAATAAAATTAAAGTCATTTATTTTGCATAATTAATTTTGAGTACTTAATTTTTTTAAACTGATATTGTGAGGTGCCTAGTATCTTTTTTATATATAATTGACTTTCAAATTCATCTCTAATTTATAAACCATTCTTTTTTCATCTTGTTTTCTTTAAAAAATATTTTTTTTCAAAGTTTTTTTTATAATTAAAATTTTGATGGTGATTTTATGTCTTAATTTTTGTTTTTGAAAATTTAAAAAAAAATTTGGGACACATTGGAGTCATCTTTTGCATGTGACAACTTTTGCCAGTAATGAACTCTGTAATTGGTGCCTCCAGGTGTGGGAGATTGATTTACTGTAGCCTCTTCTTATCTTTCTCCTTCCTAATCCTCCGTTAAATTAATTTGTTGATCTTGTAACTTTATCAAATTTTAATCAAATTCTTATGTTTGTTGATCCTCTGACTAGGAGAAGGAATTTTAATTGGATGTCAATACTAATAGCAACGTTTTGGAAAAAGGATCAAGCAGCCGTGGAGCCTCCAGTATAGGATTAGCTTTCATGGCTTGAAGCATGCTCTCGCCGGAGAAAAATGCGCAAGAAGCCACCGGAGATTTGATGGGCTAGGTACTAAATGCGTCTGGATCCCCTATATTAGAAGATTCTACCACACATGTTAAGTGTGGCATTGGATGTCAATACTAATAAAACGAAAAATGTTATTTTTAATTCTTTAAGTGTAGAGTTAAAATTTTTAAATTATATATTTAAAATTTTTAGAATATAATTTTTTCAATTAAAATTTTTATCCACATAAATTTTCCTCATCAACCTTTAAACACCAAAACACAAAAAAAAAAAAAAAAAAAAAAAATTAAAAATTAAAAAAGCTGCACAACGTGCATATAATGCAGGGGATGTGGACGTGTCCCAAACACAACACTCAGTTACTCCGACAATTCTGTGCCGATAATTGCGTTTCATCGCCAAGTCCGGTCGGTGGAAAATTTTTTTTGCCGATGGGGTGGATTATACATGTCATATAACGTGGATGTCTTAAGGCCTCGCGCCACCTGATGTATATTTGATTAATGACACGATATATTTAAGTGTGCAAATGTTAATGGAAAAGTGAATTGAGTTTGCAAAGCAGAAACGTTTGGAACAACATACATTTTGAGACAAAAATAAAACCTCAAATAAATTTAAAAGACAAAAAATTAATTTTATCCTCTTTATTTGTTCTAATTTTGCCTTTTATCTTTGAAAGCGTCATCAACTTTCTCCTTAGACCCAACCCTGTGGGGTTGGTTAACTGAAATATTTGATGTGATCCTTAATCTCTATAATATTCCGCAAACAATTCTCCCAATCAAATAAGGAGAACATTGGCAACATCTTAAAGAAAAAAGGACCATAGTGAAATCAATCAAAGTTAAGAAACAATAAGAAAAATTCATGCAAAATAGTTAAGAAACAAAAAGAAAAATTCATGCAAAATAGATCACAAGTGTCTTTAGGCCAAGAATATCTCAATACTTAAAACATCGTGGCGGTCAACATATCTTTCTGCCACCACTTTAAAGATTAGAAAGAGCACATATTTGCAGCAAATGGAAAATTCCAATTTGGATTATCAACCACCATAGCGTTGCTTGAGGGAATCTGGAGGTTCTTCTTCCATGATGCCAGAACCCGTTGTTGCCAAGTACTCACGAATTGTTGTTTTACGGTCAGCTAGATAGGTGTGATCCATAAAATTCTTGTAAGCCGTGTCACCAAGATTCTTTGCTGCCAATGCACTACAAAATATTTCACGAATCCCCAGTTAATATACAGTGGGACTCCAATGGTGTATTGGTTCTTCAAAGCTTGGGCCCTTGGAAGGGGTAGGAAAAATTTCATTATAATTTTCTCCATGTCTGGAAATATTTTTATAAGGAGTAGAAGAAAATGAGGAATTTTACCAAACTCTCCGACCTGTTGGTTACCAAGCTTCCACAATGGCTTTTGGGGAAGAAATGAACCAATTCACTGCTATGCCTTTCCTTATTTTTTGAAATGGCAAGAATTTTAAGATTTATAATTAATCAATTCAACAAATAGCAAGTTTGTGAAAATAATTAATCAACTTCTGTCATTTAAGCCTCATTTCTTTTTTCTTGTTTATTTTAAACATCTGAATAATAGGGAAGTAAATTACTTTTTTATCCTTATTCTGATATTTTCTTCCCTTCTAACTCTAAACATACCCTATGGTGGTATTTGGTACGTGGGAATCCTAATTTCTCGAGCTTTTGGAAACCTATTTATTAAACATTAGAGAGCTTAAGGTGCCTTTTAGTTTCTATGAATTTTTTAAAAACACATAACTAATAAAATTTTATATTTCTTACATCCAAACATCTTATAAATAGGTTTCCAAGTGCTAGATGTATCAACCAACAACCTTAAGGTGTTTTTTAGTTTCTATGAAGCTGCTACGCTTTCTGGTTTGTTAGCTGGAAAGAAAACTGGAAAGGTACAAGTGAACCAAGGATTACTGATTCTACATCTAATAAGAAGTACCATTTAACTAGCAAAATAACAGCAAACACCACAAATCCAAATTAACGAGGTACCATTTATACCATTTGTTCTTTAAGATATTGAAGCAGCAAGCTTAAAAAAAAAAGGACCTTTATCAAAAATGTGCTTACCAGTGTCGAAGATAAACACGACAAGGTAAGACATCATCTCTCCAAATCCTATCAATATTCCACCGTCCATATTGCTGATAATAGATTTCCTTGCTTCCTAAAGTCAACAGTATAATGAAACAATCTAGTTCAGACAAAGGGCAATCATAAAGAGAAATTTACTTTTCACACTGGTTTTCGACGTGAATTTAGTACAGACCAACAACATTCTGATTGGAGGAAATTCCTATCCTCTGATGATCCATTTCACCCTACTGCATAGCAATTAATTTATGAAGTCAAGGTATAAACACGACAAGGTAAGACATCATCTCTCCAAATCCTATCAATATTCCACCGTCCATATTGCTGATAATAGATTTCCTTGCTTCCTAAAGTCAACAGTATAATGAAACAATCTAGTTCAGACAAAGGGCAATCATAAAGAGAAATTTACTTTTCACACTGGTTTTCCACGTGAATTTAGTACAGACCAACAACATTCTGATTGGAGGAAATTCCTATCCTCTGATGATCCATTTCACCCTACTGCATAGCAATTAATTTATGAAGTCAAGGTATCACATCAGTTCTGAGGAATTAATTATTTATCGTATGGTGACTGGGGGCAGCTATTAACTACCTACAGGGAGCCCTCTCATTTCCAGAAAAACCTTGATGTCATTAATAACTGATTAGTATAAAGTTACCATATACAATCATTTGAATGTATCAAACCTCAATGAGTAGATAGTAACATGGACATCATGCTGAAACTTTGTAAAAACATGTTCTATTTGAGTCCTTCAGGTGATCATGACTTTTTTCCATCTTTACAATTCATTCGGCTCAAACAGAAAAGATAGTTAATTAATCTCCCAGGTTGATCGTTGTAGAAAGTCAAATTTGGGATGAAAGGTGCCAATCACGCGATGCAAATAGAGAGAAGCATATAAATGCCAGGGAACATGAAGATGAATTGAACGAATATTAGCTGTTACGTCTTAACGGAAATCATGTATGTCGCACCCCCTTAAGTTGACAAGTAAAATAATAAGAAGGATTACCTTCACATCTAATGTTGAAAAACTCTTCATCACTATAACGGGCACAAAGGACCTAAAGAAAATTAAAACATTAGATGATTAGTCTGCTGAGTAAATATCATTGTTCTATACGATGTATTTGTTGAAACAAATGCTCTGCCATCACAATAATCAGTTACTTAGTTACCACATACCGCTGGATAGTCAAAAGATTTCCCATCAAGCGTTTCGGGAAGAACCTGGGATATCAATGATCGAACATTTGAACGTCTCAAACCATAAATACATAAGACAATCAACTATACAAGCAATAAGGTTCACTATCTGAAAGCTTACAGCAAGAAACCGAAACTCAAGCTCCCTCCTCATAAAAGCTGGAATCTGAACGGGGATTCTTATGTTAGCTCTAGTGCTTAGTTAACTGGATCCTCACTCAAAAAACAACATGAATAGGAACCAAAATGTCACTCTGTACCTCTGATTTTGTGATCTCAAAGAGTGTTACAATAAGAGTTTCTCCTGCACATGGCTCTACACTCAAGCTGGAAATCTCCTAAGAAGTTTTTAACCAGCACACAGAATAATTGTCATATAGTCTCTTTGACCTAATTAAAAAATAAAATAAAATAGACTCTCTATATATATATATTGTTTGAAAAACAATCGAAATATTAGTAACGCATATTTTGCAATCCTTGTTCTTTCCTCCATTTTCATGGCATTATGGCAACCAAACAAATTATTAAGAAAGCACTGGCACTCATCGAGTTAGAATTAACCTTAGTTTCTGGCTTGGCAATGCCCCGCTCAAAGAAAACCGGAGCTACGTGAGCAAACACCCGTCGAAACCCGTTCAATCTCGCAACTCTGAAGTTTACCAAATCCGGGAAAGTACTTCTGGCACTTCTCTCTGTCCCCATAAGGCACCATTACCATAAAGATTACGGTGTTGACTAACCCCTTGTTTGGTTTGAGGGGAGCCCTTGTTTGGCATGTGTTTTTGGAGGGAAGTCTCCTCCCCTCCTCTCCTCTCCCTCCAATTTGAGGGGATTGGGAAGAAAAATTGAAAAAAAGATCAAAATGCCCCTTCTTGATTATTAATTTTATATTTTATAAAATTTTTATAAGTATGATTAAAGAAAAATTTTAACTTACCAATTAATACAGGTATATTGTCATATTAAAAAAAAAATAAACATGTCAATGTTCCTAACTCAGATACATTCTAATTTCATGAAATAAAATATATTAAATTATATATTTATTAAAATAATTATTTAATTAATTTTATTTATTTACAAATTTTTTTAAATAATTATAATTATAAATAATTTTTAGTATTTGTTTAATTTGATGATAAAAATATTAAATTTTTAAAAATAAAAAAATAATTAATTGTATTATCATTACTTTTAAAATATATAAGGGATAAAATTATCTATATATTATTATTTTCCTTCCCCTCCCTCCTGAACCCAACAATATATCTCCCCTCCCCTTCCCTTCGTTAAAATTCCTCTCCTTCCCTCCCCTCCCTTCCCCTCCTCTAAACCAAACAAAGCCTAAAGCAAAGTGTAATTGAATTGTACGTACCAGAGAGGAGGGATCCGAAGCCGCAGATGGAAAGGTAGCCATCGGGTGACAGAAGAGTTTCGAAATCGGATTCATCGTTGAGTTCCCGTATCTCTAGTTGGTTGGCCGGAGAAGTTGATCGGAGCGACTCGGGGTACATGGAAATCGGAGATGGTCGCCGGAGACAGGATTTGAATAGAGATATAAGAGGAGTTGACGAGATGAGATGGGAGTGTGAGAGCGAGAGAGAGCTGCGGTGATACCACGCGCGAGACGCGACTACGGGAGAGGGTGAGAGTGGGAAAGAGATGTTCATCAGAAAAGAGATGCTGCGGAATGGAGACTGGCCATCGGAGTTGAGATGGAGATGCTGAAAACTTTGATCAACGGCGAATTTGTCATTTTGTCCAATTTCAAGGACGTTTTGGTCAATTTGTCGGATAGCTGAGGGTAGTGAGAGATTGAAATGTCTCATATGCGAAGAAAATTGGTTATTTTGAATAAATTTTAATTATTGAGATTATAAAAAATAAATAAATTATATTCAAAAATATAAATAAACTTTTTAGATGATTTGAATATTCTAAATTTATTTAAAATTCATTTTTTATAAATCAAACAATTTAACCTCTACATGGGATAAATATTTTAACACGAAATGCTAATAAATAAATCCTTTAAAATGAAATTTAAAGTTTGATAACACTCAACAAAATAATAATAATAATAAAATTTACAACACAACATTAAAACTTTTTTTTTAAAATAAAAAGCATCTCTTTATGAAATTGGGTCCTCCATTGATTTTTACAGGGAACTTCAATTAGTAAGAAGATAATTTTATTATTAATTATATATAATATCTATTATATCTTTATAATTATTCTTTAATAATAATTATTTATTTTTATTAATTTTTAAAATAAAGGCATAAAAAATATTTTTTATCATCAAAATCACTTTTTTTTTTTTACTCTCTTTTACATTTCTTTTCATTTTATATATCAAATAGGCTACATCATAAATGCTGATAAATCTAAGTTAATAATCTTGAAAGTTGAAAATTATGGAATTTTGAGTCATTTTCTATTTGAAATTTGTGCTTATCAAAATTATTATACCTATATGTTATTTGTTTGGAGAAGTGTAACACTCCTATGGATTTCTTCATTTTTTTGTTTTTGTTTTTAATTTTTCAAATGGTGCCATCGATTTCTAAGAGGGGAGATAAAATAAAAAAAAGGAAAAGAAAAGAAAGAGAGGAGGGGGGAAGAGAGTAAGAGTACATATGCATTAATCTAAGGAGAAAGCAATGAGTTATAGGCATATTTTTTACACGTAGGACTCTTAAATTATATACTCCCCCTCTTGCAAGCTTATCCTCTCATTTTATAGAAATAAGTGGTTGAAAAATTAAAAAAGACAAACAAACAAAAGTCTTTCCCGAAAGATATGGGTGTAATATTTTTGATAGGTATGAATTTAATCAAATAAAAATTTTTAAAATAAGAAATGGCTCAAATTTTCTAAAATTTATGATTTGATGCCTTGTTTGGTATATCGATAGAAATTGAAGATGAAACAAATTCCTTGGTTGTGTCTTGTTTAGTTTAGAGAAAGCAAGAAGCTTGGGAAAACTGGAAGGAAAATGGATTTTAGATACTTTAAAGTGTGAATGGAATCATTCTTTAGAGCCAAAAGACAGAAAGTCGATTATGCCTTTTTGTTTTTGTTCATACTATTTGGAAATTTTTTGCTTCTCCCCTCTTTTCATTTCCTTTTTTGGTCCTTCCTTGTGCAATTGGTGAGCTCTGTTTCAGATATCAGTTTTATTTCAAATATTGGCAAAATTTCTCATTGATTGAAGAAGATGGTAAGAATAGATTGGTTAATTTTCCTCCTTTGATTTTTTATGATCCTTTTTTGCTTATAGATATGGGAGATTTGAAACATTGGAGAGGTTTTGGTTTTGATTGCTTTTGATGCAATGTGGAAGCACTTGAGCGAGATGATGAAGGTCGATGAGGAGTTCCTTTCCAATTTTGCTATAAGGGTTTCATTGGAGATTGATGAGAAATTAAGCAGTGGAAGTTAAGGAATGGATCTTTTTCTCTAAGTGCCTTAGTATTATAGAGGTTATGGCAAGAGCTTAGAGCATATAATATAATTTGGAAAAAAAAAATATTGAAGGGTTGAAAAATCAAGGCAATGATAATATTATAATACAAAATCAAACATAAATTAAACACAAATTGGTAGTTTTTGAAATTTTTAGTTTTTCTAAAGATATTTTGGTCTTTTTTATATTTTACTTTCTACTTTTACAATGTTTCATTTATCAAACATCAGTATAGAATATTTTCTATTGAGATCAAAATAAGATGTAACAGTACTTATTTATGCACATAAGTAAAGAAATAATTAAAAATAATTAAATTATATAATTTAAAAGTTAAAATAATGTATATACTTTCTTCATTTAGCAAAATAAAATAAAATAAAAAATAATTTTGTTATTCTCTCTTTCTATCTTTCTATCATATATTAATTTTTTAATCCAAGAGTATTTTGATCATTTATCATCACCTACTTTCTATTTCATTACTATTTCCATCTTAACAAACAAAAAAAAGAAGGCATTCCCTTTCTTTTTTCTGTTATACCAAACACAATTGATTTAATTGAATTCCATTTAATATTCTCTATCCATTTCCATTGAAAATGATTGTGTGTATCAAACGAGGCTTAAATGTCAATTGTGTTGATATCTGTGACACACAATGCCATAAAGACAGTTTCTTAAAAACATTAATTGTACCCTGTAATTCCTAGCATAAAGAATGTAATCTTGTTGAAGAATTCAATAAAAAACATGAAAATAGATCCACTAATGTTAGCTTTCCCTTATGTTCGCTTATGTCACTTACAAAACTTTTTTGTTTTGGAAAACAAATCCCCACACTGTTAAAGACAATATGAGCAACATGAGAGGATCCGTTCTCTTAAAAACCCTCACAATGGCCAGTAGAATAAGTAAAGGCCTATTCTTTTCTTGTGCTTTTCTCCTATCTCTATTTTTTGACCAATCCATTACTAAAGAATGTAAGAAATATACACTTATGCTTATTGGGCTTATGCTTTTATCTTTTGATCCATGCAACAATGGGTTGTTCATTTTTTATTATATTCTAAATAAACTATTTGTATTGTGCAAAGAGCCCTGAGTTATTTTGGGAGCATAAGATCGAGTCATATGGCATTGTTGTAGAGTAAGATGAACTTTTTTTTTTAAAGTAAGAAAAAAAAGGCCTAAGCCAATAAAAAGAACTATAAAGCAATAATAAAAGGGGGATACTAGGGACTCTAAAGTATCAAATCTCATGTGCCTAACAACACAAATAATAGAAGAAAGAGGTAAAGTTATGGAGAAATAAAGATAAAAACCTCCTAATAAGAGAATTTTTGCCTTCTCTTTAGAATCTTGAGATAATGGAAGTAACTGGCTCTTTAGCCTATCTCTTCCAACCTAAGTATTACCCAACAATTTAGTCTTTCACATGTATCTAACACTATCTCTATTCATCTTTTGGTACCTATACACTTTCTTACTATTCAACATAAGTAACTTTTTTCTCCTTAAAAGCAAAGCAAGCCTTTTTTATCGAGTTTCCAAAATATCCATCATGAGTCATGTAATGCTCCATCTGCATGCATCCTTTTAAATTCCCCTGTTCATCTTTTCAGTTCAAACCATTAGTTGCTCTTGTATCAAAGTCGTATTACTTGCATAATAGAGTGTCTAAAAATCCCTTAACCTTGGTCTTTACATTTACGAGTTGCATGTTTAAATTCATTCTATGTAGCTAGAATTTTGTCTCCTAACTATTAGCCTCTTCATTTTTTATGGCTTGTTATTCTTTTCATTCATTAGTTACGAGCTGAGTAATGCTATAGCCAATATCATTACAACTCTTTCCAACCACCACTACTGGGTTTTAAAACTTGCATTCAATACCACCCTTAGTTGTCCTTTTTTAATTTTATCTCACCTTTTCCTCCACTTTTACTCCAATAATTCACACTTTTTCTTCTAGCTTTGATATTTCAAAAGGTTCAAACAACCTTTTTCATCTTCTTTATTCACCCATCAAGAGGGACCTATCATCAACTTGAATCTTATTGCTTTTGATCCAATTAAAAGCTTTTGGAGCTCATGCCTAATTGGTGCAATCGTCAATCACAAAGACCTACCTCTACATAGATTTGACATTACACTACAAGATACATGGAGACTAAAGTTTGGTTTCCAAGTATTGGTAAAGAAGAAAAAAAAAACTAATTCATCATTCATTTTGATAGTGCTGAAGATCTACAATATGTCTATAAAAATAGATGTTGGGCCCTCCACAATACTCTGTTGGCAATGGATTTATGGCAGCTTAACTTGATCCTTAATAAGTTACAAGTGGGAAGTATTCCTTTCTAGGTGTAGTTCCATGGCCTACCGCTTGAGTACCATACTAACCCAATGGTGGAGGTCCTTGGAAACATGGTAGGTTATGCCATCTTCCTTAATGAAGAAGTGATATATGAGAAGAATATAAGTTTTCTCAAAGTAAGGGTAAATGTCAACTTTTCACTCCCTTCAATCATAAGAGCAAAGATTCTTTCAGATAACAGGGCACACACATGGATTGATTGCCATTATGAGCGAGTCTTCAAAAGGTATAAAAAATACAACAGGATTAGTCATGTCCTTAAGGAATGCAACTAGAATAAGAAGAAGGTGGTGAAGGCCTTTGAAAAGGGAGGGAATGTCGATACAACAAATATATTTTCCACTTTTAAAATCAATCCTTCTACTTCATGTCCCTTGTTAATCTTAGTTTAAATAGTGCTAAAGTCATTAGAAAGATTCAATAGATTAATGATTCTTATAGAGGAAGATACTATGTCTTAAAGAATGAACCAAAGCTTTAAAATTCATGAGGGAAAAAATTGAATTAGTAATCAAACTTTATTCATATTTTTGATTACTCAAGCTCATTTATTGCTTCTCAAGAAGATGAAGATGAAGATGAAGAACTGCTTATTGCTTGTTAGACCCTTTCTTCTTCTCACTTTAGGAGTCACTAAAATGAAATAGAGATGTTAGCCACCATATTGCAAGGTATTAACGTTGAAGGTTTTGAATAGATCAAAGAGATGTGCCAAGCCTTTAATCCACTGCTCTATATGTATTCACTTTTAATGCTAAGACGCTCAGGCAGGGCTAATGGACCAAAACCTATTTACTACTTCAAACTTTGATCAAAGCCTTAATGAGCCTGTCTTTAGGAACTTAGGCCCATCAACTAACCCATTTTTCATCTTCCTTAACCTTGGTCTCAGATGCTTACAAAATGAAAACCTACTAAATGACACTCTATAACCTATGATTCCTTTAAAAGAAGGCCTATAAAATCCAAATAGCATTGAACCCACTATCCTTTTAACTAATATAAATACCTCAAATTTGCTTACGCCTCTCTTATCTCATTTCAATGCTGACATTAAAGGGTAAAAAATGGACTTACAAATCCAATTTTAAGTAGAAAAACTATACCTAAACTTCACCTAAAAAAATGGACTCCTTCCATGATTTGTTTGAGGAGTTTGCTTATAAGCACCTAGACATTAAAGATAGCATCCTCAAACACCATAGTCTCCTTAGCCAAGGCATTTTAAGCTTCCTCTTAGTTTTTATTAGTTGGCAAGCATTCCATTTGACTCTGAATTATCATTTGGCACATTGAAATGGTGGTTGATCTTTGGGGGAAAGCAAAAAAAGGAATTTATTAATATAGGGATATTAGTTGAGAAGGAAGATTTGTTAACCCTCAAGTGGCAAAATTTTTTTGTAACTACTTTAACTCTTGATTACCTTACTTAAGACAACCCTCTCTTTTGCTACATACCGAGCCAATTCTCACCTAACCATTCAACAACATCTTTTCTACATGATGGTTATGTCATGCATCCTCTCACTGGAGTTTAAGATTCAATATAATCTTCCACCAACATTACTTCTTCCAACTTGGCTCCTTCAAGCAGAAAGATGACCTAGAGATACCACTATTTACATGCCACAATTGTTCCACATATTCCTATTGATCCAACAACTTCACATCCATTAACTAACTTCAACTGTACCAAATCCTCATGAAAAAGGAAGTGGTCTTTAGCTTTGACTAAGATATCTAACATAAACAATGAACGAGAAAAAAAGACGTCTCTCTAAGAATTTCATCAGAGGTAGTTTTAAACCATTCATAGAAGAGAAAGAAGAAAAAGCAGCTCATTGTTCCACTACTAAAAGGATAAAAGAAGCAACCCAAATGCTTCCCTAGTCACCATAAAAATACTTAGCTGGAATTGCCAAGATTTCAAGAAGTCTTTAATAGTTTAGAGAGCAAAAAGACTTTTTAGTCTTCATAGCCCATATTTTCTTTTCTTATTTTTTTTGGGCAAAGAACAAAATTGCATGTATCAGAGGTTGGCAAGTCTCTTACATATATAAGTTATGCAAAATATTAGGGTGCTAATATTGAAAAAAGGGGGGTGGTCTTGTATTAGCATGCAAATAACAAATTGATCATATCCTACTAGATTTGTCTCTAAATTGGATACATATCCAAATGAATGACAATAAGGGATTTATCTATTACATCTCATTCCTCTATGGCTTTCCTAAAGTGCATCACATATCCATTCTATGAAATTGGCTCCAAATTATAATGGCAAATATTAACCTACCATGGATGATAATTAGGAATCTTGATTAGTGTGCAAATAATGGTAAGAAAAAAGTACTAATAAAGTCATAGTGGGAGTTGATTCTTTAACCAAAGCCATCAATCGGTATAGTTTAATTGATATACCACAAAAAGGACAATAGTTCACCTAGACCAACAATAGAAAAGGTATTAATGAAGTGTGGGCTTGGCTAAATAAAACTTACTATAATGTAGAATGGTTAATGGAGTTCTCCAGTTTATGCTTGAATGTTCTCTCTATTGCTACCTTAAATCATATGCCCAAATCCTACTTTCTGCTAACAAAGCAATGTTGAATAGAAGAAGGCCTCATAAATTTGAAATCTTTTAGCTAAAATTTAAAGCTTGCCAAAGAATTATCTTTGATTTTTAAGCTCAACAAGTTCTATGTTCCCCTTATCTTTAACCATGATGACTTTTAAGGAATGGAATAGGAATTCTATTAGAAACATCTCCTATAGAATACAAAATCTTGTAAAGAAGCTTAGTATTATTCAAAACTCCAAATCTTTACCAGATGAAAGGCAAGAGAAGAATGAATTAAAATTTCTTCATGAATGTGAAGAATCCATATAGGCCTAGAGAGCCAAACAATCATGGATGATTAACAAAAATAGAAATACAAAATACTTCTATACTATGGTTAACAAAAGAAGAATAAGGAATAATATTTCTAAAATAAAAAAAATTTGAAAACAAGTGAAAACAAGACCCCCAACAAATTGAAGCGTTCTCCTTAACCTATTTTGCTAATCTCTTCTCTAGACAAAATAGAACAACCTATCCAGATATGATAAGCATTCTAAAAGACTTAGGTATTCCAGCTCTGAAGGAGGACCACTACAATTTGCTTATAAGGGATTTCTTTGAGTAAGAAATTAAAGAAGCTATTTTCCAACTACCTAAAGATAGTGTTCTTAGCCTTGATGGCTTTCATACAAGATTTTACCAACAACACTAGAACATAGTAGGCAGTGACATCATTTTTATGGTGAAAGCATTTTAAAATAAGGGTTTCATACTCTGAAGTATGAACAAGTCCATCATCACCCTTATTCCTAAGTATGAAACCTATTAAAGCTTTAAAGATTTCAAACTAATCAACCTCTACAATGTCTTATATAAGATCATATTCAAAGTGCTTTGCAACAGACTAGAGCTCATTTTAAAATTACATTGCTTTAAATCAAAGTGCATTCCTTAAAAGAAGACTTATTATAAGTAATATCCTCCTTATCTTTGAAATCATGAATTAGCTTTAAAAAAGAAAAAAAAAACCAAGAAAAAATAGGGCATGCTTAAGGTTGATTTCTTTAAAGCATATGACAAAATAACAGTCTTTACTAGAATGAATTTCTCACCATATGGATCCATAAGATTTTGCAATGTATCTTCATAGTTTTTTATTAGATTTTGCTCAATGAAATACCATTCGACTCGTTTTCTCCACAAAGAAGGGTTTGATAAGGGGACCTATTTTTGTCATACATCTTCATCCTTTGTGTTATTGTATTTTCTTGTTTTGTTGCTAGAAAACAAGAAAAAAGGAAATGAAAAGGAATTAAAGTCAACAGAGGCTCTAAAGCAGTCACCCATCTTATGTACGCATATAACATAATCATGTTATTTAAAGGAACTAAAAAAGCATGCTTTATGGTAAAGGAGACCATTAGGTTATTCCCCATTAGGAACTAAAAAAGCATGCTTTGTGGCGAAGGAGACCATTAAGTTATTCTCCATTATCTCATGGCAAGACATCAACAACTCTAAGTTAGAGTTAATATTTAACCTCAACACATCACACATGGCAAAGAGATCTTTGTCCAAAATTTTTAGTGTTAAATTCACATCAAGATTAGGGAAATATTTGGGAACCTAGATTGATGTAGGAAGAAATGAAAATTAGATATATTAGGACCTTATTTCCAAGATAAATATTAAACTTCAAAGCTAAAAGGTCATTCTACTCTCTAAAGTTGCCATAATAACCCTAATCAAATTAGTGATTTTTTTCTCTCTTGTTTACTAGCTCTCATGTGTTTTTCTCCCTAAAAAAATATATACTTTACTTGATAGCAAATGTAGCAATTTTTTTCTTAGGAATGAACAACAATAGACCAATGATGCATTTTATTAATTATGAAAAGTTATATCATCCTTTAAAAGAAGGAGGTATTGGGTTTATACCTTTTGATCAATTAAATAAAGTACTAGTAATCAAATAAATCTAGAGGATCATTTATGGAAAAAATAATTCTTACTTGGCTAAAATCCTAAGACCAAAGTTCTGTATTCCTTCATCTTAAGGCTCTTTAAAGGCGCATTCTAACACATCATGGATATGGAAAGGAATTTTCAAAAATAACTCCCTAATAACTTCCAATCTTTCACGGTGGATAGGATCAAAGGAGAGCATTGTCATTAACCACCATTTTTGGTAGCCAATGCAAATAGGTTAGCCAAACCAAATTAACATGATGGCAGATTTTATATTGCATGATAGAATTGGCTGGGATACTACCAAAGTCAATAGTCTTTATTCTAAGGAAGCAAGAAACCAGATCCTTAGACAACCATTTTCATCCTTTGTGAAAGAAGAAAAAGATAGTCTACAATCAAAGGGAAGCAAATCGAAGAACGATACAACAAAGGAATGATATGAACATTTGAGAAAAAGAGACTATAATATGGACAGTAACTTTTCCTAATTCTAAAGAACACTATGGAAGGTTGAATTACTAATGAAGATGATTCTTTTTAATTGGAAGATCTTGTAGAAAGCAATCTTAACTTTGAAAATTCTAACAAAGAATTACCTACAAAATAACAATAGTTACCTTTTTTGTTTCAATGAAAGGAAGACTATGGATCACATCTTTTTGTATTGTAGCTTGGTTAGAGCCATATGGTTTGCATCTTTGATAATGATAAAAACAAATTCTACCCCTACACAGGGAGTGAAGGCATGGCTCCAAGAATGGATGACACAGCAAAAGCATAAGGATCCACAATGGATTTTCTTTACAAAATTCATCATAATAACCTTTTATACAATGTGGGATGCATGTAACAAGGTAGTTTATGAAAATGTCAAGCCCTATCTAAAAAGAATCATCTTCAAAATAAAGGCATCACTAAGCAACTTCTTTATGGCATGGAATTCAACTAGCAAGGAAGAAGATTCAAGGAAATTACATGGTCAATAATCCCAATTGGAAGCCACAACAAACTAAAAAAAAAAGGGATGGATCATAATTTAAGATTTTTTTAAAAAAACAAGGAAAGAAGTAATTTTGGCATCAACATATTAACTTTGCTATATATAATGAATTCTAGCTTAAGAGCAATCATATGCAAGATAACACAAGCAAAAACAAAAGAATGGCATTTCTCTAGGTAACAAGAAAAGCCTTAGTTTGGTTAAATAACCTTATTATAAAAAACATGAAAAGAGAGATTAGGACTTACACCTTATTTTTTGTGACCAAAAGCTGTTATTCCTCCTAAATTCCAAAATGGCGAGGAGTCTTGATATTGAAGTTATATGGCAGGATATGTAAAGCATCACAACAACTTTCTATTCCTTTTCACAATTGGGTGTGCCATCTTAACTCAACCAGTGGTGGAGTAACAATAAGAAATACCTTAGGAATAATAAAATTCTATCTTATGAATGCTTTACTATTTTGGTTCAATGCATTTGATGTAATACTAGAAAAACAAAAGTGCCTAGCAACACAAGTAGGTGCATTGTCTCAAAGCTTAATAATCTTAGACTAAATGACTCTAAGATCAGCCAACATATTGGCAACACTACTAGTCATTTAGTTCACATAATTTATAGTCATATTCTAGTCACATTCTAATGGTAAGATGATAAAGTTAAGAACTTAGTTATTGCATGAAGAGCTAGCCAACAACATATCAATAAGATTGACAACCCTTTTAGACTTTGACTTGAGCATGATAGCACAAGGGCTTTTATTCTAAGCTAGTTCAAGCCTTCCCTAAATATTCCATAGCTTTGTGTTAAAGATAGAGTAATAATTGAGTCTATGATTGAAACCAGTAAGCCACTTGCCATCTTTATCCTTGATGACTCCCCCATGGCTAGCTTTGCCACTACAAGGATTCTTATAACCATCATTATTAAGTTTCACAACATTGGAGCAGGGCATTGCCATCGTTTAAGCACCATGTTGGCTTAGGTATGGTTCAAGGTTATAGCATGATGGTATCTCCCAATGAAATTATCTTTAGTCTTCAAGATAGCATTAATTGGATTACTAAGGCAATTGAAAGAAGCATTAAAGAGACTTTTATTCCTTTACCACCATAAAAGCCACACATTATAACCTTAGAGAGCAACCCATTGATCAATATGATAGCATTCAAACCACCGAGGGGAGTAAATAGATTAAGGATCATCCATTCCTTGAGATCAATAGAGAAGAAACGAGTTTTATGCATTAACTTAACTAAGCAAAACTAAATGTTGGACGCATGGTGACAATCTCGAAGAACATGTATTTCATCCTCAATCTTGCCTATGCACTACATGCAAAAAGGAATACCATTACTCTAATGGCTTCTTTTCATGTTTATGAGTAAATGGTCATCAAGAACAAGCCATAAGAAACACCAAATTCTTTTAAGGCCCTTCCACTTTTAAACAAGGTCATAAATCTATGCACCAGAAGCCAATTAATAAATTATACATACTTCTAACACTAAAAAAACCTTAAGGTTCGCCACTCTAAAATGAACTTGTTTAAGCATTGCTAATCATTGAGCATTGTCCCCTCATAAATGACTTTATTCCTTGTTTGCTAGATCACATATAAAATAGTGACAATGACATTTGTACATTCACTTATCTGTGCAAGTCTATCTTGATGTTCAAAAAACTAGATTTAAAGCCATATGATAATGTCTTGCTCCCAAAAAATATTCACTTTACAAGTCGCAAAGCAAATCAAAGAGCTTTGGTTAAAGGATAAAATAGAAGAGGATGATTAATACTTAATGGCCTGTTTGTAGCCTAAGGGAAAGTGAAATGAATAAGAAAAATTTTGTACAATATTTATTATGCCCTTATAATCATTACAATAAAAAAAAAGTTTTGTATAATATTTACTATACTTTTATAATCATTATTTAATAGTATTTGTCTCTTTCTATTACTTTTTTTTAAGTAAATATTATACAAAGAAAATTCTAGGGCAGTCATAAACTTAATTGTTACTAATTTGAAAATGTTGCCTAAATTATTAGGAAGTGTACCTCTCATTTTTATTATTTAAATTTAAATCTTGAAATTAGCACTCAAAAGAATTTATTTTTTGTAAAAAATAATACTGGGTATAATTTTGGATTGAGACATTTGATCAAAAACTAAATTTATTGGTCAAATATATATGACACTCTTTATTTATCGTATATATCAACTTTAAACAACACTCGTGCCCCTTTGAAGAAGTTAAGAGTAAAGTGGGCATAGTTCTTAAATTTAAAAACAAATTTAGAATTTTAAATATGGTTGGTTAAAACTTTAAAAACATTTTAGATATTTGACAATTAGATTTAATATTTTGATTGATTTTTAATAGTACATTTTTAAAATATAAGACAAGTATATATTTTTAAAAGAAAACTTGTGCAATGATACTAAATTTGAAAAAGAACAGAGTATTGCATTCTTGAATTTATTAATAGTTGATAATTGTGTCAATTAAATAAGTTAAGTAGACATAAGAAAACAAAAGTAAATAATTTTTTTACATAAACACAAAATATAGTAAATAAATTAGCAAAAATAAAAATTCGTATATATCAAGCTATGATTGAAGGAAACTCATTAATGTTTATAGAAAGCATATAATTCAAGAAACTTATAAAAGAAAAGCAAATTCTTTTGGTAAAACCGTTGAGTAGGGGTGTTCATTGGATTCAAAGGCTCGGCCTTACCCAGCCAAATCAGGCTTGGCATAAAAATTTTTTTTAAAAAAATTTGGGGATAGGATGGGCTACAAAACTAAGCCCGGCTGGTCATTAGGCCGCCCTCAGGGCTATGTTGGCCTGGGCCGGCTTGAAAAATAACTTAATTTTTTTAAAAAATATTTTATAATAAAAATTTATGTCAAAATTTTAAATTTTTTAGAGATAAAATATAATTTTATAAAAACTTATATAATTTTTTTAAAATATTATTTTATAATTTTAATAATAAATTTAGGTTAGCCATAGAAGATATATTAGTCTAATCAAGTCTAAAAAGATAAAAAAAATATTTTTTATAAAGATTTATATCAAAATTTTAATTTTTTAAAGATAAAATATAATTTTATAAATATTTGTATAAAAATTTTCTTTTTTTGAGATTATTTTACAATTTTTATAATAAAAAAAAATGTTGAGTTGTCCGATTTAACTCGACCCCATTTAGTATTAAATCGAGTCTGGGCGGGCCCGACCCAAACAACGGGTTTCAATTTTAAAATTTGTTTAAAATAAGGTCGGGTATCGGGCAAGGCCAAAACCCTACCTTGCCCGATTTGGCTCATGTAGATACAATCGTAAATGTTATTAGATTTCAAAATTCAATCTTTCATTTCCGGATTTCGCCAAAGACAAATTATTTATATTGAGAGTAAGAAATTAAAAAAAAAATTCCTCACTGCTAAACATGTAAGAAATTTAAAAAGAAAATGCTCATTGTTAAACATGTTTGATAAACTCAAATTGTTACGAAGAATTTTTCTTATTCTCTTGCAATTCTGTTTAAGCAAAATTTTAGAGCAATCTAAACTTAACATAAGCTGTTTGTGATGCTAGTGTTGATGACCAATTCTCTATCTCTCACCATGAGTAAACATAAGCTGCAAAGAGGATTGAACCTAAAAAACTTGTTGTAAACTAGTGAAAAGCTTTATTAATTCCTAGCCCAGCTTATCATTTTCAATTCCCTGTCATCTCATCACATTCTGGCTTTCTGAAGTTCTATGGCCAAACACAGCTACAGCTCCAGACCTTGCAAGCTAGCTTGTCTCAGCCATTATTGTTGATCAGTCCATGATTCGAGTGCTTGTATTAATTTAAGCACAAAGATGACAAAAGCTAGAGCCATATGGGTAAAACGTAAGTACAATTTTTGAATATTTATTATTAGGTCTTTCGATAAAAACGTGACATGACAAGTGAAAATATTATATAGTTCAACATTATATGATTGGATGTTTAAAATTCTAATACACACTCGCCAGAGCGGTGAAGTATTTTATGAAGATGTATAAGCATTTTGTGCTTAAGTGAGGGTGAGTGTTATTTGACAAGTTTAGAAGTGAGGAGTGCATGAGATGTAGAAGAAGAGTGAAAGAAGAGACAAATAGCTGACATGTCATCCATAGCAATGCTTTGTCTCTTGCGTTTCCATTCATATACTGCGCATTCAACCAGCCTCTGAGCTGCTTTTTCCTTCTGTGGCACTGAGGATACAATCTTCACTGCTTCCTGGTTGGAAATAACATCCCATACCTGAAAAAGAAAGAAAGAGAGAAAAATAATTACCTGAACATTTCAGTTTTGAAATTCTGACTGAAATAAGCATACATACATACATACCCCATCTGATGCCATGATGATGAATTGATCCTTGGTGGTGAGTGTTCTTTGTGTGACTTCAGGCACAGAGATTAGTCCAAAGTCCTTGACACAGTAGTCACCAAAGGCTCTTGATATGGCTAGCCCTGGAGTTTTACCATTTGGCAACCACACTCTGTACACTCCTGGTTCATCTTCCAAACAAAACACCTTCCCTCTACACTGCTTTATGCGCTCTGCCTCCTCTGAATTATACAAAACCAACACTCAATTTTTTTTCTTAAATGATACAAGCTCTGGAGAAATTTTAAGGTAGACTTAATCTATAAAAAAGTAAGTAGAATATATCAATTATAAATAAACGTATAAATATATTAGAGGTAGGTCTCACTAAAGAATATATCTTACCTGGTATATTTGGCTTTAAGTCGGTGGTAAGTTGAAGAGGAATCAATGTACCATCATCATCCTCTGAAGTGGTAGCCAAGACAGCCCTAGAATCACCCAAATTTGCTATGATGAGAAGTTCACCCTGAAACATTAGTGGCAGAAACTTTAGGCTACTTCTGATAAATACATCAAGGTGAGATCAAGTATAGCTCTGTAAATTGAGAGTGTGGACAATAATATCTGAGTTACAAAGAGTTGTTTGTTCCACTCCCAAATACTGTCATCTATCTACAGGTAACTAGTTCATTGGTGGTTCATGATTAGGACACTTCGTAACAATGGGGAGTAAGAAGTATGAATTCTAACATGGATACAAAACACAACACAAATATTAGGCAAACAACAAAATTTGAAGTGTCACAATGTGTCTAATACTAATGTTTACCACGAAATGGCCTCCTTTTTTTAAGTATATAATACTTTATAGAATGAGAAAATATAGATCATCATCTACCCTGAACTTTGATTTTTCTCTTTCTGTCATGCAATTATAGCAACTTCAGAGCTTATCTTTTGTACTCCATCACATCAATGGAGAATGAATTTTAGAGAGAAGTTTACAATGAAAACCGCATTATCTTATTGATATGTTAGAAAAGGATTAGTGCTAGCTTACCCCTAAGAGCAAATAATGATTTTGGAACAGAGATAACGATGCAATATAACTAATTTTGATAACTGATGAGGAATTATAAGGACTTCGGAGCATTTTACATTTGTTGGCAGAATTTGTGAAGCAAAATGCTACCTTCTCTTCCTACTTGTAATTGCAGAACCACAAATCAGAGACAATTTGCCAAGCTAAAAATCACCACTTTCTTACATTTGAGGGACCTATGCTTTTAGCTTTTGAGAAGATCCATCAAGTAGAATTTCGTAACCATCATATTCAAATGTTTTCCATCTGTTCTTTATAAATCTTAATTATACGTCTAATATCTAAGTTGAATACAAGAAATGTATAACCTAAGGCTTCTGAATGCAAATAAGTAAACAAAGTAAATCACTACTTGAAGACAGTGAATCACGTGAATTTCAATAACCTGTTTGATAATTGTCAAAGCTGTGGCACCACTTCCAAAGGAATCAAACCCTGTATGCTTCTTCAGATCCTGATCCACAGCAGCACAAGTCTTTAAGTAGGATTGCTTCCATAAGTCAAACCAATGAAGTTTTCTGTCTGCTTCCAAATTAAAATCCAGGTCAAGTGATGTTGCAGCCAAAGTCTCTTGCCAGTTGCAGAGCAAAGAAGCAGGTACTAATTCCCTGACCCTTTTGGCTACAAAGTGTCCCCAGGGGCCATGTCCATCAAATATTCCACAGAAGATCATGTCATCTTGACAACCAAATTCCTACCATACCAAACAAATTAAAACATAGTAATTATTCATACGTCAGAAAAATTTTTAGGTATAAAAATTAGGTAAGTTAGAGTTTACTCTATGTGTTTGACTCAAAATTAGTTTATCTCCTTGTGATTCAAAATGTTGCATTCAACTTGTTTTGTTATAAGGTATCTTGTAATATTTTTGGTCTTAATTTAACATAAATAATTATGCAAAAGAAGTTAAAATGATGAACAATTCATTGTTAAAACTATATTTTACTTATTTATAGTCTCTTATGGTTATTGTTGGGATTAAGTTCATCTTTAAAATTTGGCAACATTTGCTCAGTCCTAACTATAGCTTTAGGACCCTAAATAAATGTTCAAGATATAAGTATAACAAATATTAAACGATAAAATTGTTTATCATTTTAGTATTTACGTGATTATTTTTCTTAGTTGGATATAAAATACTAAAAGGTGATTATTTGATAATTGAACAAACAACATAAGTGTTGAATAACACACTTTGAATCACATAGGGTAAATTGTAATTTTTCCTCCAAAATAGATAAATCAAGTCAATTATAAAAAATACATGTAAACGTGTTTGACAAAATTTTTTATTTAGATTCACCTCTAACGTGTTTATATGTTTACTCGTAATTAATTTGATCTACTTATCTTTAATAGACCTAATCTATCTATCAATCTATTCATAACTAATCAAACTTCTTCAAGTTTCTGTTATCTGAACCTTCTAAGCAGTTATGCTAAAGGAAAAAAAAAAAAAGACCAGAACTAGCATACCTCCCAAACAGTAAGGCAATCCTGATTGATCCCTTTTCCGCCCCTCTTGGAGAAGACAGATGCAAACATGTTGGCCTTATGAGACTTAACAATTCCGGATGAACTCAGTAACAGTTCATTCTTCTTTGCTTCCTTCGCCAATGCTTCCACAACTTTCCTTCCATCTTCATCCTTTTGACTATTCTTTTCTCTCTTGAATGACACAGTTCTTGCCAGTCCATTAACAAGAGATGGAAAAAGAACCATGGCCTCCACTACATTCCAATCACACTTGCAGAATTGCACGCTGCAAGAAAAATTTGGGCCCTTGTTATGTTTCTAATCTATTGTAAGTGCAAAGATTTAAAACCAGATTGAAGTGGAAAAAGAAGAACATCTTCATAAGATCAAAACGTTGAAGTCATGTTATATGATTTCGTAGCTACCCCTTTTTTTCTTTTCTGAAAAACAAAATAAAGATTCAAGTTTTTTCTCCAAAATCACTGTCTTCCCTATGTCAAAATTCACAGCAAAGGAACATGAACAAGGATAATATATTCAATACCTTTGAATCCTACTGAAACTGATGGAGGAAAGGGTCACTTATATTGCCTGCAAAGTCTGAGGGACTGAAAGGTGATTCGTCTGAAGCTATATGTATCTATGACTTGCACTCCATTAACCAAAATTGCAATCACAACTGTGTAAGGCCGTGACGTTTAAATATTATAACTCGTAATCTAAGGTGGTGGCTGGTGAGTGATATTACAATATCACCCTTGCTATGGTCTCTACAAGATTCAGAAGAAAAGGGCAATTTGGACACTAAAAAGTGTTTTCTTTCCTTTTGGATCATCACTTTTAAACATCTATAATCAGCTTCCTACTTTTGAGTTCCTGTAAGTATACAATTTGCAAAATAAATTGTTGAATTCAATAAATTAATATTTGCTTAGGGATAAAAAATATATCAACTGGAGCATATGTTTAAGTCGTACCAAACTAAATCCAACGAATAAAATAAAATATCATAAATGGTCGGTATTTAACAAATATTACTGTGTGAGGCAATTGACAAGTACTTAATGAACAAAAAACTTGCTTTTGTGGACGAGGTTAGATTGTTCTTAGTGGTTTGGTTTAAATTAAATAATGTTCAATCTTGATTACATAGGAAATAGACTAAATATCTTTAATAATTGTAATAACCGTAAGATCAATCTATTGGGCAACTTCTAGCCAAGTATCCCAATTGAAATACCAAACACAAGGCTACTGCTAGGCCAGTTGTTTTGCAGGGGCCCACGATGTCGAGGGTCAAATAAAAGGGACACTTTATGAAATTATTTTATGACCTACCAAAACAGAATGAAACGAGAGATTTGATTGATAAACAAACATAACTTATGGCCAGGATTTTTTTTGCGTGAAAGGCCCCACCGATGCATGATTGCAGCATACTAGTTCTTGAAGAATATATAGAGTTATTTTTGTGAAGTTTAGTCTACACAATAAATTCATTAATTAGTATTTATTTATACATGATTTTATAAAAGCATTTTGTATAGACTCAATCAATATAAATTCATCAATTAATATGTGTAACACATGATTTAGAAAGGCTCTCACGTTTTTTTGGCTGTTATTCATTCATTTGAAAGTTAATAAACATGAAAGTTTATGAGAAAAATTTAAATGAGAATCGATGATATAAAATTTATAACTTTTATCGTTAGATATTCTTATTTATAAGTAGAGTTGATGTAATATGCCTAACCGAACCCCACCCATAAAACAAAAATGTCCATTGGGATAAGGCCTGTACAAGTGCTAGACACCAGGCCAGATGTATGATTTAGAATAATGAATATTCTGAGTCAGAATGGTTCATACAGATTTTGACAAAGACTAGGTCGTCCATTCTAGAGGATTTTATATTGGTGGGGCTGCAATTAGCAATAAATCAGAACTAGTGGAGGAAAAAAGTTATACATGCCCCATTATAAAATACTGGTTGTTTCCTGTACATGATCCACCACTTGAACCTAAGGTTGAGGAACTGCTTAAACCTTAATGTGACCAGTGAACCACATCTGTCCAAATCATGAAGAGGAACAAGTGTTGTAGCCAACATTGATATGTACCTTTAGGAAGACTGAAAACTACAGAAGGTTTGAGATTAGCTCATGGGTGGATGAAATTATTAGATGGGCTTGATTTATAAAAAATAAATAGATTAAATTAATTATAAATAAATATAAAAATATAAGAAATAAATTTGATCTAACTTTCTTTCATAAACTATGTTTAGACAAGCCTAATGAGTTGATACCCAAATTCACACTAAAGAGAAGATAAACCCTAAGTCCTAAATTGAGGATGAAATAAATAAATAAATAAACAAAAGAAAGGAAGAAAAGCAATCAAATAAGTTTTTTGGAGAAAAATGATTAACTTTCAGCATATTATTGAACTAATAAATTTTATATAAGAATGAATAGTCGCAAATACATTAATGTGACAAGACTTTCTTTTTTCACACTCTCTCACGCAGAAGAATAAATAAAATAAAATAAAAATTTAATAAAATCATGCAAGTAATAAGTTACAGATCCCCAGGGAAAGGGAAAAAAAATTCTTCAATGTTTTTTATATACTTTCAGACATCATACTCAATGGAAAACTTGAGAAGCGTAGTACTCGCTTTCATTGAAAGCAGGCTTTAGATTTTCTTGACACATGAACTCCAAGGAAAAAGAAACAAGATGACCCTTCACTGAAGCTAATCTCTCCAAGGGATCAGTATTCTTGATAACTCAATTACGAGAAGATTCTAACATTTTTGGGGCAATTCCTATATCAATAGTAGTATGGCCAATTTTTTCTTTCCACAAAGCTGTTCTTTGTCTGAAAGCAAATCTGCAGAATTACAGTTTAGAAAGCATGTTAGGACGAGAAAATGGATGAAAGACAAATCAGAATGATAACTGTCATACCTGGAGCGTATCAGATCATTTGGTACGCAAGAAAAGACATCTTGATAAATTGCAGTATTTGTCTGAAAGACAACCAGTGACAACTATTAGTTTCTTATAACGTGTTTCATATTTAATTTATCACAAATATGTAATAACTAGTAGTGTGAATTCTTAGGATTTAACTGCCAAATAATATTGGTAACCACCTGGGCCGTTAAATTATTTCTGGTACTAGTAAAATTCAAAGATATTAAGATAAATATTCCACAGATCAAATTATTAATACATATGAACATTTCATTCTTCCAGTTACCTTTGCTCTTGCCATCCAAATGTCCTTATAAGTAGACTCAACAACCGGGTCCATTATTTGATCAATCTGAGGAAAAAGATACGAACATAGTCAGTAGAAATCAGCCACGTGAAGCAATTTACCTCCTTCAGGGAAGAAGGAAATTCGCTAACCTCTCCTGCTTGGAGACCCAAGTGCTCAGACCATAATGATAATCGAAGAGTCAGCGAGAACTTTCCTGCTTTCCATGGTTTTCCACCCATATATGAACCAGTTAACTCTCTGTCTTCTATAACAACACCAATCTGAAATTCATATCTGAGACAATTAATGGGACTGAATGTGTTGCAAAAAAATTACACATTAACAGTTACGTAAAAATTCATACAACTTCCAAAATGGAACAAACGGTGGTGAACACTCAGATCAATCAGCATATTCTAATTTCAGGGTATGAAAAAGATGCTGGCATTAAGAAAAAGGTTTTCTGACAAAGCTAACAGGATAGTAGAAATTATTCGCTAGTTATTTCTTTTAGATTGGAAGCCCATGCCTTTCAATGTGCGAAGGACATAACATATGCATTAAGCCAATAATATGAAGAAAAATTCCAAGCTATCCATGAACATATATTATCTTTGCAGTCTCAGCCCCATAGTTTCCAGTAAAATATGTTGCGAAGAAAAAAAGATACAAAATGTCAACTGCCCTGCTTCTGAATATAAAAATTAGCATGGACTGTAACTCATCTGATGAAAATTGTTGGAAAGAGGGATCACACAATAGTAGAAAAAGAGAGAGAGGATCACTAGATAAAAAATTGAAATCTCCAATTAAAGACTTCAGACAGTTCTTAACAGAAAAGATAGAAATACACAATACACTCAAAATTTGGAGCTATACCTCAGAGTCTCTGCAGCCAAGTAAACTTCTATCGTTAATATTAGCAGATCCGATCAAAGTTGTACAGTCATCGACAATCATGATTTTACTGTGAACATACACCTGCAGCATGCATATCTGATTAAGCTGACTGGAGCTTCTTACTTAAATATAAGATATACAAGTAACAAACTACCTGGCTGGTTGCCACAGGACCACCATCAAAGAGTCTTCCATAAGCCCTAAGGCCATAGAAAGATATGTAATCATGTAATTTTGCACCAAGGAGATCATTTAAATTGTGTAATATAGATTTTTGTCCTCTGCAAATGGTTCGATACTGCCAATGCATTATGGCTCTTACAGATGCTGCACCACTATCATCAATGCCCCCCTACATAATCATGAAATAAGTCCAACAACTATGCAGAAAGTATTTATTGTTAAAGTTGAAACAGTATAGGAAAAAGTAAAAATAATTGGAACCTGGAAGCCAGGAAGGAGTGGTATGACAATTATAACCCTAAAAATTTTTTGATTGTTGTAAGCTCGCATAATCCGTTGATATAAAGCTTCTAATACACGATTTTGTATCATCTCATCTCCTGAAAGACCTGAGATAAAAAATTGATTCTGGAACAAATTGCCAAGGATGAAACAGAACAATCAGAAGAAGCCACAGAATAGGCATAGGAAGTAATACTGAAATAGGGATGATCAGATAAGCATGAAAAAAGAAGGGGGCAAGGGGTAGAGGAGCACATGTGATATTAGTTCATCAATGCTGACTCATTCACATCCATGATAATGAACAATATATTTACAAGTTAATATCAATATTGTGGTCATTATAAGTGAACCAAGCTGTTTAATTATATCCCATGGTAAACTGCCTTTTTTTCCCCCCTTCTTTTCCTGAATGCTTCCAATTCGTGTCGTGAGTTGTTTCATAGTTAAAGCGAACTAGAAGGCTGTTCAGTGGGAAGAGACGAGTTATCAAAGTTTCTTCAATACATTGTTGTCTCAGAGCATTGCCCAGTTTCATTTCTTGAGATTAGGACTTCATTTTATCTCCCTCCGCTCCATTTTCTTTGCATTTTCATATTTGCAGATGTATACCTGTTTGTTAGCTAAAGTATTGACTATGGAGGGCTCCTCTGCTTGATTTTGTGCAGTCAACCTTATCACTTTTTGGAAAACATGTTTTATCATTCAAACAAATTTATGCTATGTAACTCAACAATGTCCAATTAATAGAATTTGGTTAACATCCAGAAAACCAAATCGATTATCAGAGAAATTGTATTTTCCCTTTCATTTAAAACCTAGGTATTGGACATATATATCAATATCTCTCATATCATCATCAATTTCCCTTTCACTTAGCAGCTAGCTCATTATGGGCCCCGTTGCATGGCTCCTGCGCGGTAGAAAGGGATGTATGCACTATTTATTACTTTCAATGCCAAAGCAAACATTAAAGAGGTGTCAAAAGGAAGTATTTATCTCAAAAAATAAACAATCTGAAAAAAAAAGAAGAAAAAGGTACACAAACAAAAAGGCATATCGAAACTCAGCAAAGATGGTCACAGCATCAGACAGCAGGTGAAGGCTAGTTAAGTGTAGTCTATCCCTTTTCTATCATTAGCTTAAGAATAAAGATGTTATGTTCAGAATATATTAATAAGCCAAGCCAAGGCCTGAGAGCATATAAATTTTTCAGAGGTATTAGGAATTTAGGACATCATTTTAGGTTACCTTATGAAGAGGTATTAAGAATTTGGGAAAGTTTTGTAGGTTAAGGAAAAAAATTTACTTGTATTGCACCCAAAAGTAAAGGTATAAATGTTTTTGTGTGGTTATAATATAGCATAAATTTAAGTTGAGGAGTCAATGTTATACACACAGTAATTGAGTCTTTCAATCATATAGTGTGTTTGGTTGTTTTCTTTTCTCCTATCTTTTGCTCTCTCTTTTTTCTAAACATGCAGAGCACTTGTATCATGCACCTTGAATCTCAACCTTAGCTTCCACAGACAAAGACAAAACAAAACAAAAAGACAGAAAATAACCAGAAAAAAGAAATCCAGCAACTTGAGTTCTGCCTCTGTTTGCTCATATATTAAGAGATTTAAACCTGTGAAAGTGTTGTTTCCATTTACAGAGTTGTTAATGTTAAGTTCTGCTATGGCTATTATAGTAGTTTGGTTTTAGCATTGGGTATGTTGGTTTTGTTGTCAAGGAAGTTACAGTCAAAGCTCTTAGTGTAACCTGGGAAGTTCAAAGGAGTAAAGATTTTGAAAATTCCATATTTAAGACAGTGGCACTAATAAAAGAAGTTGTGTGTTATTGGATACCCTGGTAAGCGCCCTTAGTAGTGGAGACCTGTTAGGAGAAGGTTGAGGGGTTAGCGCTTGAGAAGTAGGTAAGACCTCAAGCAGCTATACCATTGTGTTAGACATTGTGGCCAAGAAGAACAGCTAGGAGAATGTCGAGGGAGATACTCATGCGAAGCAAGTCAAAAAATTCTAGGAGCTATTTGTCTATGAGGACGTCATCAAAGGGAGTTAAACATGCTCCCTATACAAAATACTAATACTAATTGTTCACCTAACTGTTAAACGTGCTGCCTAGGTGCTTTGTTTTTTTTACTTTTTAGCCACATGTTTCTATGATCATTTATCACTAAGGCAGAAACCACATTCACCATGATCATTTATCAAAACATTTTTCAAAAATGGTATCCCATCCGATGCAGATACGCAAAAGAGAAAGTATATTAGATACCTCAATGTAGACGAAGTATTCCGCTTTCTCAATAAGAGAGCAATAAGCATTGTGGATGCTCTGTTCGGTTTGGCTTGTCCCAGCAGACCATTGACTAACACTCCTAATAACCTAACAATTAAAGGCTATAAGTGATAGCAGAAATTACAACATCCAATATGGACAAAAATTAACAAATTAAAAAAAAAAAGACAAAACCAGTTAAGAAAATAGTAAGACCATGAGATGTGGCCTAATGAAAATAAATCTATAGAGAGAACTAAAAAATGCTGATTTTCCATGCGATTTTGGCAATGCTATAAAAATTATGGTTCAAAGATCTGTTTCTACTTATAAATAATATTAATTTAATGGTGAATAAATAATAATTATTGATTATGATAGATTTTAAAGCATTTCAAACTACAAAAAGGTTAAACAGATGATATAAAATATCACAGAAAAAAAGGAAAAGAAGGGGGGGGGGGGAGGAGAAGCTGTTGACACAATTATCTTTGAGTAGGCCGCTGGCACTTGGGCAAAAGGCAGTCATCAGTCAGTAACACACCTGACAGTGGCAGGAAGCACGAGGACCAACTTGCCCAGATTTATCTGCAAAGCCTCCCAGATCACCCCGCTCTTGTGCCTCCCGCCACTCTGGATCTGTACTTTTTGTGGTGCCACAAGCAACTCTATCCTGAGACATTTTCCCACTGTCATCCACAAAGTCAAGCTCATCTACAAAGCCTTTCATTGGTGTATCTGGACCAACTGGTTCAATTTTGGCCTTCCGGAAAAAGAGAGGAAGACCAGCGCTCATCCTGCTTGGCTGATCAAGATGTGAAAAGTTGCTTAACCCATTTGATTTTGAGTATCCTTCAGGAGTATGCAGCCCACCAGAATCCTGAGGCAAAAGGAGAGGAATATTTTGGGATGATAAGGAAAAGGAATCGTCCCTTGTGATTCTTCTATGATTGTCAGATTTCTCACTTTCAATCTCCAATTCTTTGCCCCTTCCCAAGTAGTGTGGAATAACCATATGATGCTGAGGCATAAGTAATGGTATTGTCTGCTCATATGGAGCTTTGTTCCTCTATTGTAAAGGGAATAAGACAAAAGCACACACAAAAGACATATTTCCAATTAGGAATTTAGGAGTACAATGCGTTAAGAATTGAGACATTTTGTTCCAATTATAGATGAAGTCTAACCTTTGCATAATTCCATCGCTGAACGAAGTGCCTAGCAATGTCACGACAAGGTGGTCCCCAAAGGGCACAATGAACATCATGCCAAGGCATACGAGAATATTTTCCACGATCCAATTCATCTTTCATTGTATCTTCCCATGAGTTTGGTTCAGATTCCCTGGCAAATATTAAATAAATCCATGAGTTGTATTATATTATCCCTAATCCAACAAGGCAGAGTTAGTCAGAGAATGGCTACTATAAAAGTGAAATGAAATTATATTAAGGCATATACATGAATTTGAATGGGTAACCACTCCAGTAAATCCTTCAAAAGATCACTAGCTATGATGGTCTATGCAGTCATACCAAATATATCCCTTCAGCCTTCGCCGATAAGAAATGCATTTCATTTAAATATTCGATTGCGTTATTATCCCCATACTTTTCAGATCATGATTCCAGTTTGAAAAATAGAAAGAAATTTACAAAGAACTTTTTTGTTTTTTGTTTTCATTTCCCTTTTTTGTTTTTTAATGCACAAAATTTACCTAGGGTTATAATAGTCCTTCCCAGGCCAGATCAAAGGAGGGAAATCTCCCACTTTGTGCTCAGGTGTGTCATAACGACCGAAGCATAAATCTAGTCCTCCAATAAAGCAAATCTGGTGATCAACAATAACTAGTTTTTCATGGTGAGACCTGTATATAATCATTAGCACATATCAGAAATCACAAATATGTAATATAATTGATATTGCCGATAAAATCAAAATAATAGAATTCTATACATAAATATGTGTGTATGTGTGTAGAGAAGCAAAGTCTTGGGGAATTTGCATACCACAGATAAACGCCACAAGAGAAGTGATCAGGATAACGTAATACCCTCACATTCTCATGAACGCTAAGAAGCTTTTTCTTGCTATAAATGCTGTTGATTTTCAAAGCAAGAGCCACCTCTTTGTAGAGAAGAATAAAAATCTGCATCAAAAGACAAGCATTCACGCCAATCCCAATGCTTCTTAACTCTGATTTGGAAAATAGGAAATTCAAATATTCATCATTATTAGAGAGTAGTTAATGGGTTAGAGGTTAGGGTTTTGGTACCTAGCTCTGATACCATGTAAAATAATCACATGATGCAAAACTTAGGAGCTGAAGGGAGACACTTACTTCAGCCCTTGTGCCCTCCTTTATTCATATTGCTGAAAATACTAGAGTTTGACTACAAAACAAACTCCTAGAGAAAGTAAAACAACAAGATAATAACTAACTCAATAAAACTTAGAAGACGAACTAAACAAAACTTCTAACTCAATAACAACTCTCTAACAATCATCTAGACAGCGTGTAAGTGATCTGAAATCCTTTCTAACAGTATGATCATCTCATGGACTGGTGAACTAATGAGTCGAGAAAACTTTAACTGAATCTAACTTGTGGCTTCTTTTCCATTCCCAACTTATGGGCTACATTTTTTGGAACCAACCTCTTCCATCAATTGGGTCACTTATCCAACAACTAATCACATTTTAAAGCCATTTGTTTTACCTAGAAAGAGAATATATATCATAGAATTAATTGAAATTCTAAAAAAAAAATAGCTGTCCTGCAATGTGCAACTGAGTGCTTCCAACAAGTTTATGATCCCACCCTCAGGTCCATCACAACTTACAATAAATCAATTAATGAACAACTACAGGGGACAAGTAGTGATAGTAACAGGAGTTATAAATTATTACACTCGAAAGCCAATGCATAATTTAACTGAAAGCCAACATCATAATACTCAAAAACCTTGCAATGGTTGTATAATTTTTGCAGTTTAAACATCTCAATATTAAACATCTCAATACCAAAAGTAATTCAAAACGGTACTTTCCTTTGTATAATTGATTAGGCATTGTAAAGGGAATGCCCAACAGTTCCATTTTAAAGGGTTACCTGACAATAATACCAAAAAAATAAATAAATAAAAAGGAATACCTGAACCCCTTGTTTAGCCTTTGTTTCCAGCAAATTATCAAGCCTTGATGAAGCATGGGAGTGAAAAGGACGCCGCAGATACAGTTCTGGGCACAGCCACCACCCACAAATAAATATCTGCATGAAGCTCTCAATCATTGAACAGAAACTTAAGAAAAATCATAATGTTGTGAACTCGACCTCCAACATAATTTTGACGTTCTAGCGCAGAGAAAAAGAACCTCTGATTTTGCATCCTCAATAGAAGAAGAAATGGCTTCAAATGCTGCTTGACCATCTATGAACCATTGAGCCTGACTACCATCGTCAATCAAGCCTCTTGGAGGAGCAAAAGAACCATAGCGGCGAGGATGACACCAGCCTTCAGGAGGTTTTACTCCAGCATCATTTATAGCAGCAACCCAATCTTTAACTTTATCACTACTCTTTGCTCTTACCCTAATGCTCTGATTTCCAGAAGTCACCTAAAAGTTTATAACTATCTATTAAAGAGTATCTCTCTCTCTGTAGATCTTGAATCAGACATGCTATAATATCCACTGGTCATTATGTAACTACTGAACAAAAGGATTACAAAGCAACAGAGAGAGAATATGAACTGCCACTCTAATCTTTTACTCCATTAGACACGTGACAACAGAGATAGAGCATGCTTCTTACCTTGAATGAATGGCGTAAAGGGTTTGGTTCCTTTATTTCCTTTGCTAGTGATAGACAACCTTCTGTATTCCCATCTGAGGCACGAAGTACATCAAAAACAATAATGTCCAAAGGTTGGGTATCTAAAGGATCTGCCAGAAATGCCAAGAATCCAGGTTTTAGTACGGCCCAAACCTGCATATAACAAAACAGACAAGTAAACAAGGTAATATAAAACCAAATCTATTGTAATTCATAAGTTACTTATAAAGAATTGAAAACTGATACCCCATTTATAGATTTGGAGAATTTCAAACTAAGGTAGACAATGAATCTGCAAACCACATACTTGTAAGTTGCAACAAACTCTAAAGCAACAACAGAGAGATAAAACAAGGGCAATAGACCAAAAAGAGGGATGTGATCTTGGAAACAACATTCAAAAAAAAAGAAAGATAATTCCAGTTATTCAATAATATACCAGTCAATATGGAAAATGTGGTAAACTATTGTTTACAAGGAATCTTAAGCTATAACTGACAACTCCATCAAACATAGTTGACAGCCAGGAAAGGACTCTTAATGAAATCCATGTGAAAATGAATACATAACTTGGCTCCAACCACAAGCTTAATCTCGATATAAGACAAGAATATGATAAATCCTTGTCATGGTATTAAAGCTTTTATGACCAAGAAATCTGGTGTACGATCCTTGTTGCCCCTTTTTTATTAATTAAAATTAAATTCCCAACAAGGCACAGTGGCCTTTTGTCTGGTCCTCACTTCAAGCCTGAAAGGTTTTCACATGAGAACATGTCAAAGATATCAATAGAATCATTCCTAGGTTTTGGGATTTCTCCTAATAGCTTAAGCTTTTGGGATTAAATGGTTCTTGACATCTTATCAAAGCCTATATGATCAAGTGGTTAAGAGTTTGATCCTTGCCATCCACACTTTAAAATTAATTTTCTTCACTAGGTATGGTGAACTTATACTTTGTCCATGCTTCAAACCCAAAAAGTTTCCACATGAAGGGGCATCTTAATGGTATTAGTAAAAACAATCCTAAGGTTTCTCCTTATAGCTTAAGCTTTCAGACATGAGACCATGGGAAGGATTATTTCATCCTAAAAGCTTAAATTGTTAGGTGAGGACCTAAGATTAATTTTAGTAGTATCTCTAGTAGGCTCCCTCACACAAAAGTTTGTTTGGCCTTCAAGCAAGGACAAATTTTGAGACTAGCATACCTCATGCTAAAATTTAATTTAATTTATGAATATGGGGTGGCAAAGAATGAGCTCATGACCACCTGGTGACAGAGACTTTGATACCATGTCAAAAACCATTTTATTCTAAGAGCTTAAGTTACTAAGAAAAGACCCAAGAATGGTTTTATTCATATCTCTAATAGAGTTATTAAAAAAGGGGAATATGAATATAAGGTAATTATGATCTAAAAAGTTGATTTATTAAAAATTAGCTTTTTCCCTTTTCATATAGCAGGCAAAACCAAGATATCCAAATTCTATAGACCCTTCATTAGGAGCAATTTTTTTTTTTAAAATATATATATATATATATGTCAAGGACTGCTTTATCTTAAAAGCTCAAGCTATTAGGAGAAAACCTATGAATGATATTATTAACATATCTAACATGTCCCTTGATATGCGAGTCCTTTGTCTTTAAAATGTGGACAAAGCACATGCCCTTCATACTTTGTGATAAAATTCAATTTTAATTATGAATAGAGGTGGCAAGGATGAACTCTTGACCACTTGGTTATAAAAGCCCTCATACTATATTTAGGACCATCTCATCTCAAAAGTTTAAATTGTAAGGAGAAGGCCCATGGTTGACTTTAATATGTCTGACACTATATATTCTCCTAATGTTTAAGAATCATTAGAGTATTGACTATTGAATGAGAGTTAGCTTTTCTGTAATACATGGAGGATTGATTCAAGAGAACATAACGGGAGGAAATTTCCAGCTTTTAATGTGACTTCTGGAGCTTAAGCTTCCTAGTAAGGTTTTCAACATTGAGAGTGCCATCCAGGTTAACTAGAACCTTCCTTGAAATTTTGACTACTTTTAATTTGACAAGCTTTTCTTTTTTAATTTTCATCTTCCAGCTATTAAGCAGTATAATGGATATTAGGCTATCAAATATTTGTATGATATTATGTCTGCAACTCACAAATGACAATCATTACTTAACAGGCTGAACTAACCGCAAGAAGGAATATATGAATATTGCCAAAAGTCATGGCAAGTGACATATATTAATACTTTAAACTCAGCAACATAACAGCACACAAAAGCATATTATCTAAGCAATTGCCCAAGTCATGTATCTGATAATGTCTAGTTCTACTCGGCTACCATTTAAACATCTAGTTGTCTAATTGACCAAGTTTCACATTTGACTTATGAACAAAGTTGGGAGTGAATGTACTGTGGCAAGTGATATATATTAATACTCCAAACTAAGAAACATAACAAAAGACAAAAGCATATTATCTGAGCTATTGACCAAGCCACGTGTCTTATAATATCTAGTTCGGCTCAACTACCATTTAAACATCTAGTTGTCTTATTATGAAGAAAGTTGATAAGAGACCACCATTGAGAACTTATTCAAAAAGGAAAATTTAAAATATGAATAAAATTCTAATTATTGATTTTTATTTTTGTTGTTGCTGAGTCAAACTTTGTTGAGCAAAATAAAGAACCATAAGTCCATAAGTGGTTCCCAACGGTCATATTTGTTTCAGATTATTAGGAGATATTTGTTCTAGATTTTTAGGGGATTTTTTTCCAGCTTTATCTAATTATTTCAGCATATATTTATCTATAAATAGATGGATAGTAGCTGTACCGAGGGAGATATACAGAAAATAATATTCATCTTTTATTCTCACATTAGAGATTCTCCCTGTGTTTGGCTAGTGAGGGTATTTTGAGTGAGATCTTTGCTTATTATATTCTTATTAAAATTTATCTTATTTTTCTGAAAGTTAGACCTTACCAATTTGGCCTCAGAGCCTGGTTTGTTCCAAAATGGTTACAACTCGTGCTTCTTATGTTCCCTCTGATTGTTCTAATAACCCACTTGAGCAACACCCAAATCCCTTTGATGCAATAGTATTAAAACTTAGTGTTTTAGATGCTTTAACAGATAAAGTAGCTGCACTTAAAGCTGCTGCCACTAGTAATGCGAAAGAAAAAGGGAAAGCTCCAATTGGTGATTCCCGAAGGCGTTCTCATTGGGATGAAGAAAGCAAAGAAGATTTTGATACCCCTTAGGGTTATAGAAGGAAACCACCACACACTAAAATCGAATTTCCTAAATTTAGTGGAGGTGATCCTTGTGGGTGGGTTCTTAAAGCTGAAAAATATTTTAGATACTACTAGACACCCAATGATTTCAAGGTTGATGTGGTTTCTACGTATTTAGAAGGAGATGCACTGGATTTATTTTCTTGGATAAATTTAGGGCATACTGTTATTTATTGGGATAAATTTATGAAGATTCTACAAGAACACTATGGGCCTCTGGAGTAGCAAAATCCAGATGAATATTTGGCTACCATCAAACAAACAGGATCTATGTAAGAATATAGATAAAAATTTGCAAGGCGTGTAGCAAGAGTTTCCAACTGGCCAGAGCATTATCCTTTGGGAATTTTTATTGGAGGCTTAATAGAAGAACTAAAAGCTAATGTCAAAATCCAAAAGCCTTGCACTATTTATAAAGCAGTTAGCTTAGCTCTCCAGTATAAAAACAAGTCTCAAATTCGTGGGCCTAAGCCCAATACCACTAACTATCAAACCTGTTAGACTTTGTCAACTGCTTCCCACCAGCGAGACGTACGAGACCAAAGTGGAAGTGCTTTAGAATCTGAGTATCTCACCAAATCAGCGAACGCGACCTCCAGTTTGTCCAAACCACTAGTGGCGATCTCGGCTAGACCCAACCCAGCAGATTCTCTATGCCAACAGAGGAGAGATAAGGGGTTGTGCTATCGGTGTGGAGAATCATTTCACCCTAGCCATCGCTGTAAATCCTCTTTCTTGTTGATGGAGTTAACCAACAAAGGTGAGGAGCTTGTTTCCACACCTGAGTTCGATGCTGAAGTTGACACAGTGCTACACAATGACTCAGTTAAAATTTCCTTTAATGCAATTCTGAGAAAAGATATGACAACCACCATGAAGCTTCATGCGTCTCTGCAGGGCTGAGAAGTTCTGGTGCTCATTGATAGTGGGTCTACTTACAATTTCATCTCAGAAACATTGGTAGAGGAGCTGAAGTTCACTATTCGTTCAATGCCCACTTCAATGTTCAGATTGGCAATGAGAGTATGGTACGCTCCAATCGAATATGCTTAGATGTGGAGGTAAAGGTCTCCAATTTAATTATTCATGAAGAGTTCTACCCCTTTTCTCTCGGTGGGGCTGATTTGGTTCTGGGAATTAAATGGTTAGTATCCTTGAACACTATGCAAGCCAACTGGAATAAGATGCTTATGATTTTTTATGTAAAAAGGAAAAAATATAAATTGCAAGGGGTAAATTCTGAAAGTAATACTCTTGCTCATCTTCAAAGTTTGCTTTTTACTCAAGTGGTTAATACAGCATCTTTGATTACGGAGCCAATTTTTCATGAATTTGCTTGAGTTTTCACTAAACCCACCATTTTGCCTCCTGCCTGTGGTCATTACCACTCTATTCCATTGCTCCCTAATTCGTCTCCTTCCAACTTGAGGCCTTGTCAATACCCTCACTCTCAAAAAGATGAAATTGAGGCTTAAGTGGTAGAATTGTTAAATAGGGGATTTATTCATCCAAGCTCAAGTCCCTTTGCGGCTCCTGTATTGCTGGTGAGTAAGAAAGATGGGTCATGACGTCTCTATATTGACTATCACTGCCTTAATCAGATTACTATACCAGATAAGTATCCAATTCCTAATATTGATGAGCTTCTGGATGAATTACATGGTGCTGCATATTTCTCTAAGATTGATTTACGTTCTGGTTATCACTAAATTCGTGTGTTGCCTAAAGACATTCATAAAATAGCTTTTCGTATTCATTCGGGACATTATGAATTCTTAGTTATGCCTTTTGGCCTTACTAATGCTCTTATGACTTTTCAATCTGTTATGAATGATTTATTCAGGCCCTTTTTGAGAAAATTTGTCCTAGTGTTTTTTTATGATATTTTGGTGTATAGCACCACTGCAGAACAACATATACGACATCTTAGACAAGTTTTTAACATTTTATAGCAACATTCCTTCTTTGCAAATGCTAAGAAATGTTTTCTTGGGCATTCTAAGATCAACTATTTGGGACATATGGTTTCTGCACATGGTGTTGAAGTTGATTTTGACAAAATTACTACTGTAGTGCAATGGCCTATTCCTAAATATGTCAAAGAGCTTCGTGGTTTCTTGGGACTTACTAGATACTATCGCCACTTTGTGAAAAATTATGGTATGCTTGCTAAACCTTTAGCTGAATTGACAAAAAAAAATTCTTTTTGTTGGTTAGAACAAGCACAAAAAGCTTTTGAAGATCTGAAATTGATTATGATTGTCACACCCGAAAATGCGACTGCGTGGCGCTTTTGAAAAAGAAATTCTTTGAAGAGAAATTTCGATTCAATCTCCAAAGAAAATGAAGGCTGAAATCAAAATTAAGACAAGTAGTAGAGTCGCCACCAAAATTTTAATTTTTGAAAAGGCAAAACTTTGGAAAAGCCTTTTTATTTGGAAAATAAGAAAAATGATCTACGAACCAGAGAATGAGTTCGGGAGTCAATTGTGAGTGGAGAAGGTGTTAGGCACCCCACAACACCCGTTGCTAAGAATGGTTACCCTAAGTCAGTTGCGCAAAATCAATATGGCCTTTAGTCTATTTTAATTCTCCTAACAAATCACATGCAAGATAAGAAATAAAGATAAATGAAATAAAGTTGAAAAAGAAAAAGAAGAAAGAAATCTAAGAAACAAAATTAAGAAAGACAAAATGAGAGAAAAGAAATTAAGGAAATGAAAATTGAAATAGAAAATATTATTTATAAGGGCGGACTTGACCTAGGATGAAAGCCTAGGGCCTACGTACCCCTTAAAGGGATTAAAGTCCACGTAGTTCGACCGAAAACTGTGTTTGTTCGTTTGTTTTTGTTTTGCTTTATGTTTTTTTGTTTTTTTTTTTGTGTGTTTGTTTGTTTTTTTTTTATTTTAGGATTTTTTGGTGTCTTTTATTTGTTTTTGTTTTTATTTATTTTTTTTGGGCTTTTGTTTGATCTTTGATTATTATTATTTTTGTTTTTAGAGAGAAAAAGAGTAAAAATCATCTAGACTTTTGCAAACAAAAAGAATTTGAAGTTGGTTGAGGTGTTTTTATTTGCAAAAAGGCAGAACCAATTTTACTTCTTTTCTTTTCTTTTTTGTTTTTGATTTTTTTTTTGGTTCTTTTTTTGCTTTGTGTTTTTAATGAAAAGACAAAGAAACTAAGAATTACTTCTTCCTTTAACAAATAAGATAAGTTTTGAAATTGTTTGATGTGTTTTGGTTTGCTAAAGGTAGAATTAATTTTGCTTTTCTTGCATTTTCAATTTTTCTTTTTTTTTTTCATCATTTTTTGTTTTTTCGTTTTTCCTCTTTTCCTTTTCTTTTTTTTTTTTTGGTTTCATTCTGTTGTTTGTTTTCGTTTTGTTTCCTCTTTTTTTTTTTTTTTTGGCTTTTGTTTTATCATCATATTTTTTTTTTTTTTGAAAAGAGAAAGAAAGTAAAGGTCATTTAGACTCTTGCAATCAATATAATTGTAAAGTGTGTTTTAATTTACAAAAACTTGAATTACCTTTACTTCTTAACCATTTCTTCCATTTTTATTATTTTATTATTATTTATATATATATATTTTTATTAATTTTCTTTTGGTTTAGGCAAATCTTTAAGAAAAAAGAAAAGCTAAATTTTAAAAATTTTTATTATTTATAGAGAAAGACTTCTTTTTGTTTGTTTTTTTTTTGTTGTTGCTTTTGATTTTTTCTCCCTTTTTTCATCTTCCCTCCTTTTGATTGATTTTGAATTCGTTATCTTAGATTTTTTATATAATTTTTTTTTATCTTGATTATTGATTTGATTTTTGGATATATTCTTCAATTTTTTCTGAAGGGTTTTTTTCTTTCTTTTTTTCTTTTTGATTTTTTTTATTAACCTTTTTTTTTAATTTCCTCAGCCTGCCCTTTTTTTATACTCTAATTCTTTCTTTGATTTCTTTTAGTTCTCATATTTGTTTTACTTTTCTTTTAAGTAAAAACAAATTTTTCTTTCCCTTCTTTTCTTCCCCTTTTGTTAATTTTAATATTTCAAACAAGATTTTAGAGTTGGGAGAAAGGAAAACAAAGGCTTTTTGGTATCTTTTGCTTGTTTTTTTTTTCTTCTTATTTTCTTATTTTGAAAACTCTCTCCATTTTATCTGAAAAGAAAATCCTGTTATTTATTTTAATATCATTTTGTTGTTGCTTGTTTTTTTTCTACCAATTTCATTATATCCTTTTATTTTAAATAAAACCCTACTTGTTATCAGTAATTGAAATCTAAAATTTATTAAAACATAATTATAAAACTCAATAAGGATAAGAAGGCTTATTGCCACACATGCCCTTAAATTGATTCATATACATCAGAGAGGACAATAAATCCCACACGATAATTCTAAAAATGAAATGAAGAAGAAAACTAAAATGAGCAACAAAATAGCAACATGGACATCCGGATATTTGTACTGTGTATGCTTATGTGCAACTAAATGGCATATTTAATAATGTTTACAACTGAGGATAGAACACAAAACCAGAAACAATTGCCTTTGCAGGTGTTTTTTTTTGTTCTTCGAACACACTGCTGTGCTGTTTCGAACCCACTCCTAAGTTGCCTCCATGATTGATGAAGCTCCTTCTTCCTTCTCTGTAGTCATTCATCCGAGGATCTCATGTACGTTCTCCCCAGCAATTTTCATGGCCAATGGCACAGATGCAACAAAAGGAGAAGCAAAAACAGAATTGGTTCAGGGCAGAATCCATAACCATAACAGAAAGTTCAGCAATCGAATAAAGGCAATACATTCAGATTTAATCATTGGACCAAGACTCATATCTTAAGCAAAAATCTGAACCCATAATCAATTATAATCATAACAGACAACTAACATTTCCATGTGAAGCAGCAACATAGATCCAAGACCAACTACTAAACCCGAATTCAACTGGGGAGAATTCAATAGAAAATTCACTTGAAATGTTAAGCGTTAAAGATAAAATCTCATTAGAACAGAGCACCAGTAATCTCATTAACGAAGAAGCCTCCCCAAATTGAATTAACATCTCAAGAGTAGCACCCCATCGACAGCACCATTGGGATAGAGACTCAGGAAGGTTAAGGGATTAAAACAGATTCCTGGTTTCGACTAAGCAGAAGCAAGATTATGTTGCTATTCAACGCCTAGTCCACTAACCGTTTGCTTTAAAATCAAACTAAGATTTTACAGAAGCAATAACTCGAGATGCATATTCATCCATTGCAAAATAACAACAGTAGATCGAAGCTACATTAACATGCCCCTAATAGATTCAGCAGGTCAGATCAGTAACACAGCAACCCTCATTAATGGGAATACCACAATCAAATGTCTACACCTATTTCGGACCCTTCTCAGGCATTCCATCGAGCATCTGCTGTGCATGCCTAAAGAGAAATACAAAGCATGCCCTTTCAAGCTTCAACCACGCCCACTCAGTAGGAGAACACCACTCAATCCTCCATTCCCATTTTGGATCAACAGCAATCACAAGGAATCTCATTAACAGACCAGAAAAGCAAGCAAAATTTGTGACTTACCTATAGGAACCACAATAGGTGAATGGGTGTTTCTGGATTTTTATCTTCCCCCTTAGACGCTCCTCCTCGTGGTTCCTCCTTCTTCAATTTCTTAGGTCTTCCGTTTTCCCACAATTTCTCTCTTTTCCCGAATTTCCTCATCCCCTGTTTCGCGCCCCTGACTTTTTCTTCTCCCTCCTCCTTTCCCTTTTTTTTGAATCTCTCCTCTATCTCTCCATTTTTCAAATCCCGTCCCCTGCCTCTTGAATCCCCTCTGCCTCCTAATTTTTTCGGTCTCTTGATTTTTCGAATCTCCTCTCTATCTCTCGATTTTTGATTTCCTCCGATTTTTCTGGTCACTCCCTCTCTCGATTTTTCGGTCTCCCCTGCCTTCATTCCCCGTCTCGATCCTCTCTGCCTCCTCTCTCCTTTTCTTTCCATCAGAAAATTTCTCTTCCCCCATTTCAAAATCAGCTCTCCCTCCTTATCTCAAAATCAGCTCTCTCTCTTCCCTGATGCATCGCTTTCTCCCCTTTTTCCTCTACTGTGATGCTGTGTTTTCTTTTCTGCCTTTTTCTCTTTTCCAGAATCGTTTTTCCCCAGAACTCTGGCGATGTGTCCCTTTCTCCAGAGCTATCCTGCTGCTTCCTTTTCTGCCTTTTTTCTCTGTCCCTGTGTCTGTGCTTAGGATTCTCTCTGGAGTCGTGCGAGAGTGGGAGGCTGCCAAAGAGAGATACGGGTAGGGTAATGAATGGATCCGGGTTGGGTTGATTCGGCCTAACAAGAGTTCAGTCCAAACTTTTTTATTTTGTTTTTTATGGCCCATTTCTTCTTCTTTCTCCCTTTTTGTTCGTATTGTAAAGATGGGCTTTTTTTCCATTCTTTTTTTTTAATTTTCTTAAAAAATTTAAGTTCTCTCTTTATTTTGTTATTTTGTTTTTAAATTTTTTATATCCATTTTTTTTTATCTGAGTTGATGGCCAGGTTTAAGAGAGTTAGCTACAGGTTCCTTTTCAAATTTGGGTTACTTTTCCTTTTTATTTGGGCTGAAGGTATTTTTTAGTTTGCTTGTATTTTTTTCATTGAAATTAATGGGCTTGAGAAAGGGGTAGTACTGATAGATTTGAACGAGTTGGGCTGTAGTGAGTAGCTTTTATTTTATTTTAATTAGTTTTACTCTTTTTCTCTTTTTTTCTTTTTATTATTTTTATTTTTTTTGAAATATTTATTTTTTCATTTGATTTTCTTTTGGTTTTTGGTTTTGATTTTTTACTTTTTTTATATTTTTTTATTAAATATCTGGACAAAATACGGTGTTCACAATGACTACCACCTCGGTGTTACAACTGCCCAACTTCCAACTTCCATTTACAATATGCATCAATGGAAGGTATTGGAGCTGTCTTTATGTAAGAAGGCCACCTTATTGCTTACTTTAGCAAAGGATTCTCATTTTCTAACAGATATATATCTACTTATGATCGAGAGTTACTAGCTTTGGTGCTTGCAATTCAAAAATGGCGGCATTACTTATTAGGTTGACGATTCTATGTTCAAATTGACTACTCCACCCTTAAACACCTCCTTTAACAGCATATTCTCACTAATTCACAACAGCGACATATACTCAAGCTTCTTCCGTTTGATTTTTCCATCATTTATAAGGTTGGGAAAGATAACACAGCAACGAATTCTCTCTCTCATAGGCCTCAACATGCTGATTTCTTCTAAATTGTCATTCCTTTGGCGGATGACCCTCAACAATTGCTAGTAGCTTTGCTTGAAGATCTAGAAACAAAGGCAATTATTGATGGTCTATAGTAGAACCCAAACCCATTATCAAATTATAGCTTTGTTAATGGGAAGCTTTATTATAAGGATTGTCTAGTTATTCCCCACCAAGCCTCTCTCAGAACTAAGTTATTGGAAAAAGCACATGCTACTCCTACTGGTGGTCATGGAGGTTTTCTTAAGACCTTGAAACATTTGAGTACTCATTTACATTGGTGTGGCAGGAAGAGTGATGTTAAATATTATGTGCAGCATTGTTTGACATGCCAATAAAATAAATACCAAACACTTGCTCCTGCTAGTCTTTTGCAACCCCTCCACATTCCGAAACGAATTTGGGAGGATATATCTCTTGATTTTATCACAGGACTTCAAAAGTCTAAAAGTTTTGATGTTATTCTCATAGTGGTCAATCGTCTTAGTAAGTATAGCCACTTTATTGCATTGTCTCATCCATATTCTGCAAAATCAATGGCTGGTTTATTTTGCCAAGAAATTGTAAGACTATATGGCATTCCTCGATCTATTATTTCTGATCATGATCCTTTCTTTTTAAGTGCTTGTTGGCAAGAACTATTCCATTTGAGCCAAACTCGCTTGAATATGAGCATAGCCTATCACCCACAAATAGATGGGCAAACTGAGGTGGTAAATCGCTGCTTGGAGACTTATTTACATTACTTTGCTCATAAGCAACCCAAGCAATGGACTAGGTATCTCTGTTGGGCAAAATTTTTTTTCAACACTAGCTACCATGTGTCTGCCAATAACACTCCATTCAAGCTTGTCTATGGAAAGGATCCTCCTCCTCTTTGTCCCTATGTCAAGGGTGAGACTCTTGTTGCTGATTTGGAAGAACAATTGGAAATGCGTGATGCTATGCTTAAGGTTTTGCATAATAATCTATTGAAAGCCCAACACCGCATGAAACTCCATGTTGATCAACATCTAAGAGACCTTCAATTTGCCCCAGGTGGTGCTGTTTTCCTCCAATTACAGCCTTATCGCTAGAAATCTTTGGCCAAAAGCAAATTTGAGAAGCTGTCTCCACGATTTTTTAGCCCCTATAAGGTTCTTAAACATATTGGACAAGTGGCGTATGAACTCGAGCTCCCTCCAGGTTCCAAAATTCATCCTATTTTCCATGTCTCACTACTTCTTCTTGCACTTGGTCAATCACCAGCTATTCCTCCAGCCCCTCTTCCTTTATCTATTGATTTGGAGCTCATCCTTTCACCTTATAAGATTCTGCAACATCACTGGTTAACTAACCATACTTTAGAGTTGCTTATCTAGTGGGAAAACTGACCTATTAAGGATGCTAGTTGGGAAGATTATGATCTCCTTAAGGCTCAATTCCCCTCATTCCAACTTAAGGACAAGTTGAGTTTCGAAGGGGGGTAATGATAAGAGACCACCACTGAGAACTTATTCAAGGAGGAAAACTCAAAAAATAAATTAAATTCTGATTATTTGAATTTTTATTTTTGTTGTTGCTGAGTCAAACTTTGTTGAGCAAAATAAGGAACCATAAGTCCATAAGTGGTTCCTAACAGTCATATTTGTTTCAGATTATTAGGAGATGTTTGTTCCAGATTTTTAAGGGATTTTTTCCAGCTTTATCTAATTATTTCAGCATATATTTATCTATAAATAGATGGATAGCAGCTGTACTGAGGGAGATATACAGAAAATAATATTCATCTTTTATTCTCACATTGGAAATTCTCTCTGTGTTTGGCTAGTGAGAGTATTTTGAGTGAGATCCTTGCTTATTATATTCTTATTAGAATTTATCTTATTTTTTGAAAGTTAGACCTTACCAAAAGTTGTGTAGAGAATTCTGTCAATTACATAGAGAAAGCACTTGTATATCTCAAAGGTATTCCATAATTATAAGTTTCACATTTGATCTATGAACAAAGCTGGAAGAGAATGTACCATCAGAATTGTTGGCACTACATTTAGATTTTTCCTATAGACACCACTCTAGTCACACTTTATAGAGAAAATCCAACACTCATATATAAAGACACTTCACTGTGCTTTGCTTCTATCTGACAAACTGAAATTTTCCTAAAATGTAAAAGGGCACAACAATACAAACCTAAAAAAGTTTTATAGCAGTGAATTAATTTATATAGGGTCAACTTCTCACAAAATCAACCTTTGGGTAAAAGCTCCAATCATTTAATTGATGTTTATAATTTTTTTTTGGTAAAATTTTTTATATTAATCAGGAAGCAATTTGTGCTTTATCAATGTTTTCTAAAAATTAACATACAATATAGTTTTGAAATGATAAGAACTTATGAACTAAATGATCTACTTATTAAAATGAAGATTAACAAAACAATTACTCATGATTGAACTTTCAGACTGATGCAAATCATATTCTATCATAAGTGACCCACCAGCATAAGAGTATAACAATTTACACTAGTTTCAATTGATATCAATATATATTACATGTGAATGACTTCTTCTAGCATATTTACTTATCTTTGTATGCACAACTTCCCCAATACTGCATGAATTTCACGTGCAAATTATTGCATCTACAGGTATCACAATAATTAGACACAAAGCTATCAACCCATTTTGAAAGCACAATGTCACTACCTTTTGCCAGTTGTCATTGCAACAACTGAAACAACGAAATATACAACATCTTTTAGAATCATCATCCTTTAAAATGTTTGGTAGATGCTTCACCATCACAAAATCTTCTTTCAACTTAGAGCCATATTTAGGTGAGAAAGATAACTTTGAGACCTCCAAAAACTTGCAAACCTATGCAATACAACCGCTTATTGTAAATGCAGGTATCTAGGGAAAATAGAAAGTAGAGGAATATAATAAAAATACAAAGTCAAAGTGATGATAATATAGCAAAGGGTTAGACCTAATCAAGCATGCATAAACTCTACTAAAAACATAATACGTCCCTTGAGTTCCAAGGTTCAAAATGAATAATACGTATTGCATATATTAGCAAGAAAAATTGGCTAAAATCAATTAAATTTGAGCCACAAGCAATGGCAACCTTGTAAAGAAATCAAATGAGACATTTTGAAGCCTTCTCTTAGTAAGTTAGATAATCAAATGCAGAGATCTGCATCTTTGACTTAACATATTTAGGTTGAAGACACTTTGTCATTCATCATGTAATAGAAATATCATTTTGTTTTCAATTATCACAATTGAAACATATTAGGAATCTCCACGTCAAGCTGCTTCTACTAATCTCTGAAGGAAAAGGCAAAATTTTATTTCAACATCAAGCTTCCTTTTGAGCTCAAGCTAATTAATGGAGTAGGTTCTTCTCATCAGATGGATTTGCCATGGTCGTGCACATCAAAATACCTTGTCCTGTGTCATGGTATATTCACTGCTGACATTTACATTTTTAATCTGTAATAGTCTAAATGGGATTATTAACTTACGTAGCCACGCAATTTGTGTGTCTATTTACAAATATAAATTAAATAAAATACAAGGGTTAGTATAAGTAGTACAAGCACAGCCACTAGTGAATAACACACTTATTTTAACTTAACCGTCACACACTCACTCATTATTCTAATAATTCCCCTTAGGCTAAAGGGTATTCAAACTTCATCTCTTTACAAACAAAACCCAATTAAAATAAGAAAATTATATCCAAAATTGGAACCCTAAAATATAGACAAAGCATCGTGATTCACACAGTTGCTTAATTGTAACAGACAAACAACTCCTAGAATCTTCATCTTGCTTCTCATGAGCCGTCCTCTTGACATTCTCCTAGCTACTCTCCTTGGTCACATTGTTAAACACATTAACTCAGCTTCTAAAATTCTTCAACCTACTTCCCTTGAGCAGCCCTTTCGACATTTTTCTAGCTAGTCTCCACTCCTATGGTTGTGCAATAGTCTAAATGGTATCACTGACTTACTTAATCAAGCGTCTGTCCATTTCTAACTATAAATTAGGCAAAGTACAAGGGTTAGTACAAATTAAGCTTACTAGTAAGTAACACACTTATTTTAACCTAATTGTCACACACTCACTATTCTAAAATAATTCTTGCTAACAAAAACTTTCTATAATAATGACTAGCACAGGCAACCCCAGATTGATGCAACTTGTCTTGATTGTATATATTACATTACCAAATTAAAGTAAAGTCTCTCAATATCAAAGATTGATACTTTAGCCTTTATGTATAACTTGTATATCTATGACACTTGAACGAACATAATACTATGACAGTTACAATTTGAAAGAATTACTTCAATATCAAGGACAAGCATTATCATCAAAAGTACATGTATGAAGCAAACCTCTGGAGAGTTAACGATACTAATATTTCCAAAAAAGTGATTGAGATATCCTTGCATAGCAATCATCGCTCTGTCTGACACAGACTGCTGTCCTCCTAAGGCAGGATGTATAATTGGTAAGGCAGCAATAGATGGAACGTCTCTGGACCAAAAACCACCATATAAGCAATTGTGGCCAAATAACTCATTGAAATTCTAAAGAATAGTCTAACAAAAGTTGCAATGATCAGCAGTAACCTGTCTTTAGCACTTTCATCGTGATGCATGATAGTTTCATCATCTGCTTCTTCATCATCTTGCACCACAGTGGTGTTTTCTCCTATTCCTAGATTTTGAAGCCATTCTTTAACCTTGATATAATGTTTCAGTGAACATCACAATCCCAAACTTTGCTAGACAGGCGATATATCGTCAAATAACATGAAAATGTGCTTGCAGATTGAGGATGATATAAGGGATATATGAATGACCAAAAACATTTTAATATGGGGAAGTGACCAGAGAATCAATATAAAGATCATCACGCAACACACACCTGCTCTTGCTTTTCATTAATTTCCTCAATAAATGCACGTTTCTTCAATGCAAAATGCAAATAAATCACTTGAGAAGCTTTCTTCACTAACTGCCACTTGAACTAGAATGAAAATGAGATATATAAGTACAGTCCAGTAGGGCAGGAGATTCAACAAGGTAAATAAAGACACTCATTATCTAACAAAGGTTTCTTAATGTCAAACTCAAACCAACCACTGCAAAGGGCAAAACGGGCAAGGACAGAATGATAACATTATCACCAGATAAGCAACCTTGACACTTCAAGTCTAAACCATAGCAAAACTGTTGAATGCCAAACGGTAAAGCGCATAACATCAATCAAAGCCTAAAATGAAAGGAAGAAGTCACTAAATCAAGTTGCAAAAGAAAAGATATCTAAAAGGATAAATTTTAAATTGAGGTGAAAATAAAAGGCCAAGGTCAAAGTCGTAGCTATAAGTAGTTGCCCTTTGGAGAGCATAAAAGGACGGCACCTATTTCTGATTCCTCAATCTAGCATGGACTATTGCTATATGCTCCTTTTTTATTTTTTATTTTTTATAGAAAAAAGTAAAGCTATGGTGAATTACCTACGTCTTTTACACGGATATAGTGTTAAAAGATATTATATTCAAATATTCATTTCCCTTGCTTTTTCCGTTACATATTGGCTTCGTCATCTCGCTTCAAGGTCTATTTCCAAAATGGAAAAGGATCTGAGCTTATAAGATGGAGGACTCTCGAAGAACCCCATAAAAGCACTAGGACGAAGACAACGAAGAGAGATATGGGAATCTTGGTACTTGTTTGTATTGAAACTCGATGGTGTAAGAGAGAAGCGTGGGACTGATATCGCCAGCGTCGGGACGAGAGACGGAGACAATGGTAGCTTGAGGCAACTCATCGAAAATCCGGGGGGGCTCAGGGCCGCCTTGCCGGACCGATGCGACGGGCGACATCATCGTCGACGGCGGTTCCAGTGGCAGTTGAACGTACCGGGAGCCACCCCCGGGCATCGATCCCTCCGACGCCATGGCAATTCAAAACCATGAAGGAATAGAAGTCGGTCGTTTTGGATCCAATCCGAAGTTTGCAGAACCGGAATGTGGTGATCTGGGTGAGACAAAGAACTCGCCAGGGCGTTCGCTGCCATGTTGCTTTCGTTATCACCAAGTGGCAATTACTACATCCTATGTTTAGTATAAAAAAGTATGGACAAACTACATTATATTTCTCAAAACCAAGTTTCAATTACCTAAACTTTAAATTATAAAAAGCCAACTCCTCGTAGGATAAAATGAAAACAGAGATAAAAGTTCATGCAATACATGATATTATATTTTTAAGTGAAAATTATAAGTTAGATTAACAGAAAAAAATTTTAAAAAAAAAAGAAGTGAGGATGACTTCTCATTATCTTAAAACACGGTAGAACTCCATTTTGATTAGCGCTAGGAAATTTGGTTTAGTTTGAACTTTTATCAAAGTCTTCATATAAAATAAAGGAATAGCAATGTAACAAAATACTATTATTGACGTAATTCAATATAAAATTATGTTAAGAAACTAAAACAATGATACATAAGAAAGAAATATAAAACAATGGCGCAGGCGGGCGGGCTTGCGAGTATAACAAGATTAAGAATATCTATTATATAGATTAAGAATGTATCAAACTAAAATAAAGATTGGTTTAACCTAGTCAATAGAATTTTAAAAGGCTCAAATTATTCAAGCACTGCCATTCATTGAACTTAATTTAAGGAATTGACATTACCTTACTTGCTCTTAATAGAATGATTTTAATATAGCGAGTCCTATGGTTATGATGGTTTTTATAATTCTACTAGATAATGAGCATCTAAGCCCATAAAGAATATCTCCATCATCTTCGTTATAAAGTTTTAGAATTATAGTTATTTTTCTGTCTAACCATTACCATGATGTCTTTAAATCTTTTAATGTAAGATATTGTCTTTTTATCATTTTTTTTTTTTTTTGGGGAGCTCTCGACTCCCAAATAATTCTATTTCATTATAAAACGTGCCTTCAGAGGGCATCCACACTGAAAACAGTATAGATAGAAGAGATATTACAAAATTACAATGTAATTAAGGATCCCATCGTTAAAATAGATTGATTTTGGGTTAAGATATGTATATATATATATATATATATGATTTTAATTTTGTTCATTGTACGTTATTATTGTTTTTACATAAACAATATTTGGCACGTAAATATTGTTAACCAGTCAACAATTTGTTTAGGATAAAATACTTTTTTTGAAAGATACTTGAATTACACAATGCTTTCATTTATTATATAAATATACATAAATTTGTTTTAAAATCAAAAGATAATTACACTACAGGATAATTTTATTTTTTGTTAAATATATAACATATTAGAATGCAAATATTTATTTTAATGTTATTTATTGTGTGTTGAAAACTCAATTTAATATATTTAAAATTTAAAAAAGTATTTATTTTATATTAATTAAATAAATATTTAATACTTATTATATTATATAAATTATAAATATAATGGTATTTTTTTCAAAATATATATAATTATAATTTACTTTTGTTAGAGAGATTAATATATTGCATTATTTTTATCTCAAAAAAAAGGAAATATAATTTTTTAAGATGAAAAAAAGACTCGTGTAAGGAAAAAAGGAAAAACTGTAATTCACCTCTTTCTTTTACAATGTTATAATAACAAGTCATGGCGGGAACCACAACTGACATACAACATGGAAAGGACACCATTGCTTTGCCATGTTTCCAACTTATGCACCACAATCTACGCCAGAGCTACTACTCTTCATACAACTATCATCTTCGTCTTGCATGCTTGCTACGTGAAAATACATGGGGCGTGAGCTCATTGGCTTTACAAGGTACAATACACAGAGGACCTAAATGCCGCGACACAAATGTACATGTTTCGGAGGCTTGCGGTTGAACGTGGTCCCCACCTTGAATGGTTGCCATAAAAAATGTCACTTGATTAACATAATATCTAAATGTCAACTGGCAGTACATAGATAGAAATGATGATAAAGTATAGGAGATTAAATTAAAAATAAAATAAACATATAAGAATCAAATAAAAATAAATAAAAGTTTAAGAACCAAATTAAAATTGTTTATAGACAAAATAAAATTTATACCAAATCTGAATAGCGACGCATAGGAAAAATGCTAGTAAACTCAACGAGTTTAATGATGTTATAACATACGCTGACATCAGGAATTAATATTATTCAGAATTTGTGATTGTCCTTCCCCCTTTTATTTTTGTTTTTGTCTTTTTTTTTCCCCCTTTTTTGTGGTTTTTTTTTTTTTTTTTGTGGGGGAAGGGGGGGGGGGGGAACCCAACCCCAACCCCAAAAACAAGTATTTTTCCGTGGACTCAAAACCACTACGAGGGGTTCCTTAATTTACTTCATACTGTTAATACACATTTAAACTTGTCATCTAAGTCAAGATATTAAATTTGACATTATGTTTTTTTATATAGATTATGAGACAGGATAAATTTAGGTTATTTAAAAAAAAAAGACAATAACATTGTTTTTGAACTATGAATCAAATTAAAACTTTTAAGCTAGGGAGAGCAAAAGTGTATTTAAGCCGATGAATTAACTAAAATTCTTTTTCCAGAACTGCAGTAGGTATGCCTGTTTGCAAAAGCCAAAGGGAAGGCAGGCAGGTGTGGGATAAGAAACAAACGGAAAGAGGAAGATGAAGGGAGAACACCATAACAAACCTCAAAACAGACTCGCTTCCAACAAAATTCTTCTGTAAGAAAAACCTCAAATAGGATACAGTGCAGACAATATTTAAAAAAAAAAATCAAACAAACAGATTACTGTACCTTTATCTACTTGTAATTCTCTAACTTTTGGGAAAATGAGACTTAAGCCCCTACTACATTAAGAAAATAATACTACAGCATAGTTTGAATGTTTGGTTTTGATAGAAAAACAAAATAGCTCCAAGATAAAGATACTCCCATTAAGCATGCGAGAAGATTAGTCTTCATCCTTCAACACTTGTGCATGGGTGTCCCAGCTCACCCATCATTTCTTTGTTTTCTTAGCCCCCCTGAAGGAAAGATAACATCTAAATTTGTGACTCGCTACCAAAACAACTAGTTTAATAAACTTATATAGTCAATCGATGGATGCTTACTCAGCCTGTGGTTGTGATGCAGCTGGGGGTGCTCTCTCTCCAGGTCCCTATATTGTTCACAAACAAAGTTAACTCATGACCCAGTTATGTATCTAGTCAATTTACGGCATGTAATTGCAGCGAGGACACAGTCTGAATCACAAGTGTCTAAATCGCAAGCAAACCAATAGGTAGAAATGACCTTTTATGCTAACCAGCAGCATTTCAATGACAAGAATATAGAATTGTATCCCTTCGAATTTCTATGGGTCAAGGAGAAGAATGGAGATGGAATTATAACGTACCTGTGCCAACCGCTCCTCTTTCCTAGCCAACTTTCTCTCCCTGCTTGCCTTGCTCTTAGCACGCTTGGCCTCAAATTGGTCAGACAGTGTTTTCTCTCTGGCCTTTTCCGCCTTGGATTTGTGGATGCTCTCCATTAAAACACGCTTATTCTTAAAGACATTACCTTTTACTTTCATGTACATGTCATGGTACATGTGCTTGTCAATTTTTTTGGATTCACGATACTTACGAAGCAGTGGCCTCAACACACGCATTCTCCTCATCCACAGTATTTTTGTTGGCAGCCGCGCCTCCCTGGTACCCTTACGCTTACCTTAATGTAATCAAACTCAATTACATTTGCCCCATTAATGTCTTCACAAAACAAAATGTGCAACAGACCAAACCCCAGATTCTAATGATAAATCATACCATATCCAGAGTGACGACCCTTTCTCTTGGCCTCCTTCATTCTTCGAGCACGAGATCGAGAGTGAATCTTTGTAGGCTTCCTAATGATGAAGCCATCCTTCACCAGTTTTCTGATGTTTTGTCCTGTCATTAGTCATTAAACCATTGTTACAACGGAGATCATCAACGAGACCCAGACAACAGAAGAAGCTGACTTGTATCTGACAGCATACATTCCCCACCAGAAGAAACATCTGGGAAACCAAATCTATATATCCTCAAAATGGAAGACAATTTCACCAACTACATTTCCGACAAGACATATTTACTACCTCTTCATGATTAAGCTGCCTAAAGAATGAGCTCCAAAAAATTTAGGCAGTTTTTACAAGTCACTCTCTTAGTTTCTCTCTTTTAACTAACCTTAAACGACAGGCTCCTCTTTGGCAGAATTTGGATGGCTGTAACAGCTTCCTCAAATGATTTAAACAATTTCATACCACCAATTTTCATACGTGAGACTTCAAAATACAGTTTGTACAGAAAAGAAAAGATTAAAAAATCAATGAAATAGGACAAGAACTAGAAATCAATGTCTATATCTACCTCTATCAAGCGTGTACTAAAATGAGCAGAACAAGAAATCAATTTTTTCCATTTCTACCTCTAGCTCGTACTAAAACGAGCAACACCAATTTCCACCTTAGGAAATAAGATACAAGCCCAGTCGGAAACTAATTAGCTCAACCCTCTACCTCGTTGTCGAAAAACAATTCGCAGATGCAACCTGGTTGGTATTGGTCTATCAGAGAGATCCTGTACAGCCTATACAGAAATGCTTATTTCTTCTGTTCTTTTGTAAAAACCAAGATATCCGGCACCAAACATTTATCCCAAGTCCCAACCACCACCCCCCCCCCCCCCCCCCCCCGCCCCTCTCAACACACACAAAAAACAAAGAGAAAGAAAAATGTATTTTGATCTTCCTTGAAATGCAATTTTTCCAGATCCTGCTATTCATCTCCAGACTACTAAAAATTTCATTCCCACTGAAGATTAACCATTCGAAACATAAACCGGGCTCAAAACAGATCATCATCAGATATAAATTTTCTGTGGATCCCTTTATATAAATTAACGAATGTTAATCTCATGTTACATTCAATCAGGGCAAATTTTAATCCATAAATTAAAAGCAAACCCAATAATTTGGATCAAAGCTGATTATGAGAAATTTGGTTTGTAACTAGGGTAATTCGCTGGCATGAAAAAAATGAAATTGGAGAAGGGAAGAAGAGATGTACTGGAATTGGCCATGGAAATCTCGCTGACCTCATTGGGGTCAAGCCAGACCTTCCCTCTCCCGCACTTGAGGACGCTGGCGGCTAGCCGCTTCTGAAGCTTCAGCGACACCATGGCCTGGCTTCCGCACTTCTGCACGTAAGGTAAGTGAAAACTTGGGTGCTTTCAGGCGGTACCGTTTATACAAATACGATGATGGGAAAGCATCGGGGTTAGGGTTTTGGGGGGCCACTTATGCCATAGATACTCTTGTAAAACAAACGAAGCACTAGTTTGCATTATTTCTACTATCAATAATTTTTTTATAGTATTTTCATTTTAATAATTTTATATTATATATTACAAAACGTTTATACATTTAACTAACATTTTCATAATTTTCCTATGTAATATTATTAAAGTGTTAAATAATAAATATACTTCATTTTTAAGTTAAAATTAAGAGTGTACAGAAACTTGATTAATTTAGCTTAGCTCAACCCAATCATATTGGATTAAGTCAAAAAGATTTAAACAAATGAAGGGGCTTAAATTTCAGGTCAATAACTTTTCTATTGATTTTGATTGGAACTAACTTAATTACTATTTTCTTTTTCAATCCATTTGCCCAATACATTCAAATTTGTATTAAATAACTTAGTTATGCATATACTTGTTAAAGGCCCAGTTTCTCACAATTTGTTTTTTTTTGGGTTAAATTGTATAAAATTTTCTTAAACTTTGAGTTATATATAGATAATCCTTCTTAATATTTAAACTCAACAATAATTTTTTCTAAACTTTTTAAAGTTGTGCAAATAACTCCGTATCATTAATTAATATGTTATTTCATTAATTCAATGTAACATGTTAGTGACAATAAACTCCTTAAATATTATTTTTTGTACAAATAACCTTTTTAAATTTTAAATTATATGTAGATAATTTTTTTATCTACATATATTACATTTTATTAGTAAAATAACAAAGTAATTAATGATAGAGGAGTTATTTGCACAAATTCAAAAGTTTTAAAAAAATTCATTATCAAGTTTCAAATGTTAAAAAATTATTTGCATATAAATCAAAGTTTAAAAAATTATATGCAATTTAACTTTTTTATTTTCAACCCATACACTAGCAACATGGGCCATTTTGCATTTACACAATAAAGGTTGAGAAAAGAGAGAGGAAGGGGAGGGGAGAGAGAGAGAGAAATGTATGAGAAAATGAAAATAAGAAAGGAATATAATTGTTAAATTAGCGAGAGAATTTTTCTTCGCTAATCTAAAAAATATTTTCATCATATTAATGAGAAAAATATCCCTCTTAAAACTTTTGCCAAGCATGATCAATGAGTGATTCCCTATCCTTGTTAATCTCTGACAAATTAGCAAGGGATTGTGTCCTTACTCAAGCGTTGGCAAAGAAATATTTTTAACAAGGGAATAGGGATTTGCTAATTTCTTGCCAATTCATCACAAAGTTTTCTTGTTTTTTTTTTTTTCACAATCAAGCAGGTACGTGATAAATATGTCAGTCTCACTATTCCCTTGCCATTTTGGCCAGGTACTAGCAAATAACTAAAGACAGCATAATCCTTTACTAATTATTGAGGATTTTTCCCTAGTGAAACCATTGCTAGCCTGTCACATAAATTTGCGCATTTTTTTCTCATTACCACAAGATTTGACAAGGATTTTGTTTTGACTTTTTTGCTAATCCTCCAATGTTTAGCAAATAATTTATTCCATCACTGTTTCTGCTCTTTCTTGTTGTGTAGCAGGGTTCAATTTGTGACTCAATTTCCCTAACGGTTGGCTGAACTTTGCAATTATATTGTTATTATTTTGTTCTTTCTTGCTTTCTCAGTTTGCAAGAATGGTTTGTATTATTCATTCTTAACTCGATCTTTTGGTCATATTAAACCATTTGGTTTTGTCTCATTTTTTGAGTTTAAAAAATGCTATTGCAGGGATGGAAGATTTGTTTTAGAACGCCATCGCATTTGCCGGCAAGATTCTGTGCCAGATTTCATCATTTTAAAGCTGTCATAGTTGTTTGAAATTGTTATTGGTTTCAAAAAAGTTGGTATCATAGCATGAAGACGAATTTCTTCATGAAACAACACCTCCAAATGTCCAAGAATAAATCACCTACCCTCACAGTCACGAGTTTATATTACTTGGATGGCATCTGGAGAAATAAAATTCACCTGCTGAATACTGTTACAAGAAATATACATGTGATAAAAGTCCTTCTTCAATTACAAGGTGCGAGCTACATAAAGATTTGTTCTTCTTGGCCCTCCTTTCTACTATTAGTCTTCAACCCTATCACAAAACAGTCGTTAGATTTAATGACATGGCAAATAACACTGTTATTGGTTAGCGTTACTTTTCTAATGTATCGATATTTTTATCTTATTGATATACTATTAATTACTTTTTCTTTTGGGGTTGAACCAAAATATTCTTTCTATGCATTTGTCCACAACAAGGAGATTGACGATTATGTGATTTTGATGATATCTATTGTTATTATATATATTAATTGAAAGACCTCATAATTACATTTTACTATTCCTTTCACTATTCCTATATACTTCTAGTTTCTTTTTTTGGGTCATATCTTTCAGTAGGATACACGAAACTATGCATCAGTCTCAGAAAATTTTGAACCTGCCAGTACAATGCACAGGCAGTTCAGCTAGTTATCTGATTTTGATAATATTCAAATATAATTCTAATGACAGGAAAATTGGTTAAGCAAATTCTATCTCAAGAGGAAGTTCAAGATTGGACCAAAAGTTGCAGAATGCCAACTTGAATTCATGTTTGGTGGGCTCGTATATGCAGAAGAGTTCTTGGTTGGGTATGTCGATCGGATGCAAGAAGACTGGAATGGACCTCGATGGCTGGTGGTATGTAATGTCTCCTCAGATTTGTTTGTTAAAGTGGAAACACTATGCACTGCGAGAAGAGGACGTTGTAAATTGAATCGACACATTATAATTTACAAAGTCTGGTCTTTTGATGTCAGTATATGTGACATAAACTTATGGTGCTTCATGTTTGATATTAAAAATGTGGATCTTAGATATAAGCCATTATTCTCTATTGAGGAGTATTTTATGTTTGGTGCTAATATATGATTGACGAGGGTAGAACGCAAGAAAGCATGGGATACCAGCTTTGCAGTTACCATTACCAAGAAAATAGATGGTCAATATTTCAAGAAGTCATTGCGAAAAGGATGGCTTGGTACGTTTCACATATACTTGAAAAGTTTTGTATGCATTCATTGAAGTTGATGGATAGATTTATCTTTGTTGTTTTTAATACTTATTATAACTTTTTAGTTGTAATTTGCTATATCAAACAACTTTTTCTTGGTCTTTTGAAATTAAATGAAATTAATATTTTGTATGTTAGTCACACATTATATAATATTTACAATATTGTGATTTTTGTCATATGATTTTAGTTTTCAATATTCTTTCTACTTTTTTTAATCACATTTTGTATTATTTGTGTGGTATGTTTTTATCTAGGTAAATTAATCATTTTATATAAATAATATGATCAAATTCATATTAAACTTTTAATACCCCTTGCATCGCATGAGTTATTGATTAGTATATAAAAAGTTTGGAAAAAAAAAATCTTATTGTAAATTGATGTCCCTAACCCATTTAAGCCATGCCTCCATCGAGGATTACTAAGTATCCTCTGTGTGTCTGTGTGTGTGTGGTTTTTTTTTTTTTCATCTGTTCTGTTGATTTCTATCCAAATGCACGACCCTTCCTAGAGAGGCCCAGAAACCCAACCTAGCAAGGAAATTTAAAACTTAAGCCCATTTCGCATTTCCTTGTTGACTATAGTAGGACGTCTCATTACATCCCAAGAAAGTGAAAAAAAACACATACCAACAGGCTACCTACGAGGGTGTGTGGTCAAACCATGGCATGATGGCAGCAACATCCATTCCAATAACACGTTTCGTTTTGCTGAAAACTTGCAGTCCAAGTACGTTCCCATTTTTGCTTTTACAAAAAATTTCCATCCAAAGATTCATTCTTTCCTGAAAACCTTGTTGATTCCGGAGAAAATTACGATGATAATGGACATTCTTGTCGCTGATACTTTAACACTAGCCGCTGCCAAAGGTCTTGGGGTCGCGAAGTTTCTCCTCCTTCGAAGCTGTTATTCCACCCGTAACCTCTCCATAACCGATTCGTATGCCGAACAATCATCTTCTTCTTCACCACCATCTTCCAGATTTCTCCAGATCTCGGCGGTGATTTTGCCGGTGGATACCCTTGCGCCGCCGCCGGTGAAACCCAATGCATACAGAATGCCTCGTCGGACCCTTCTCCGCAGAAAACGACGAACGAAGCGCAGGTTGTCTGGTGATGACTCGGGGGACACCGGAGATGAGGGGTTCTTATTTGGTAATGGCAGCGATCCTCCCTTTGGCGGCGGCGGTTTTGGTGGCGGGGGTTGGAATTTTAATCGATTCGGAGAAGGGCATAATTGGGATGATTCATCGTCTTCGTATTCGGACCCTGCGTTTGATTTCATCTATCGGGTTCTCTCCTGGATTGTACTTTCCAATTGTCTGCATTTTGCTTTCAAAAAGATTGTTCGAGTTGTTACCGATGGAATTGTGGATGCCGATAGAGAAAAAGTTCCCAGGAGATTGGCGCCAGTTTGCTGATTTGGTACATATTACTACATGCAAATCAATGCTTATTGGTGGAACTTGTAATTGAGGATTACTTCTATATTGAATAGGATTTTAGATGTTTATTTCCGTTCCTGTAAGTATTGTATATAATTCTTATTTAATCTATTATATGATGGAAGATTCTTTGTTTGTATATGCTATCGTGTTCAGTGTAATGCACTTCTATGCCATCTTTGTGAGTTTCTCTCTAATGAATTGATCGTTTGGGTAGAGGTATCGTAATAGTGTGCTAATGATCCTACCTTAACATATATATTAGCAACACTTTAGAGGATTATACAGTCAAGATCCTTTTATGGAGCAGATGGCTTTAACTTTTGATGCCATCCTCCCCATACATTCTCCTACAGTGAGACACAATTAATCTTTTTTTATTTTATTTTAATTTTGCATCTCTCACAAAATTGCATTGTAGGTACAACGTATGGATCCTCAATACAGAGGACCCAATCCCTTCCATTATCAGGTAAGGCTCCTGCACATCCTTTTTTGCTTCACTTCATTGTTTTACTGTTATCAAAAGAAGTCAATGCGTTTACATTGTTATGTGTGCTAGTGAATTGTGATTCAGTTTTAGATGTTGCTTATTAACACCCTGAGTCACAGGGGTCTAATCTATGCTACTTTGTAGGTTTCATTAACCCTTTTTGCTCCACTTCAATGCTTTACTGTTATCAAAAGTAGTCAATGCAAACATGTATTTCCTGGATCTGGCTTCTCAGCAGTCCAGGGAGGGAAAATGACATCCAGTCAGGCACTTAAACAATTTTTATTTTAGTTTTATTTTTTAAAAAATTTTAACAATATCACCATCCTCCTCTTAATTGTGAAGACTGGATCGGATCCCGTCACCGTACGACTGCAGAGAAGCCAGACGGATTTGGATCTCACCCATGCTTTTTCCATTATTCTCTGCAGTGTCAGATTTGAACAGTACAAATAGATCTAATTTTTTTTTTATTTTTTTAAAAAAATTCTTTTAAAGAGAATAAAATGTAAAAGAAGACTAATTTTTTAACAGTGAATTTTTTAAAAAATATTATTTAAACTTAAAAAAATTTTTAAAAAATTTAAATTTTTTAAATTAAAATCTAAATAATTCAAATCTTATGAGAGAGTTAATAAAGCAAGAGCCACGCAAGAAGATCTTTTTCCTACATGTTGTTACAATGTGTGCTAGTGAATTGTTGTTCAGCATTATTTGTTGCTTATTCCCACCCTAAGTCACAGGGGTCTAATCTATGCTACTTTGTAGGTTTCAGTATCCCTTTTTGCTCCACTTCAATATTTGTTTTACTGTTATCAAAAGCAGTCAGTGCAAACATGTATTGTTACAATGTGTGCTGGCGAATTGTTATGCAGTTTTAGTCTAATCTATGCTACCTAGGTTTCAGTATCTCTTTTGCCCCACTTCAATGTTTTACTGCAATAAATAGTAATCAATGCAAACACGTATTGTTACAATGTGAGCTAGGGAATTGTTATTCAGTTCTAGATGTTGCTTATTACCATCCTAAGTTACAGGGGTCCAATCAATGCTACTTTGTAGCTTTCAGTCCCCTTTTTGCTCCATTTCAATGTTTTACTTTCATAAAAAGTAGTCAATGCAAACTTGTGGTAGGTGTAGTTTGATATAATGATAATATATAAAAAAAGGAAGAAAATAAAAAAATGAATGAAATAGATGAGAGCTTCTCATATTCTTATTTAAAAAAAATAAATACTATTAAATAATATTTAAAAAATATAACAGACACTGTAATAAAGTTATATTACATGAATTGCAGCCCAACATACCTGTGTTGTTACAATGTGTGCTAGTGAATTATTATTCAGTTTGACAGCTCGATTGGTATAAACTCTATGAATGTCATTTCTTTATATAGTTTTTATGTAGTATCTGCTATTTTTTTTTTTTGTTATTGTTATTCAACACTTTTTTATTTTTTTTAAGGTATAAACATAAATATCATTTCTCTCTTAAATTTTTTTTTTTTCATTCCTTGGACGTGATTTGTTTTAACATTCGGCGTATATAACCACTCCTTAAATGTTACTTTTGACCACCCCAAGTCACGGGTCTAATCTAGGCTACCTTAGGTTTCAGTAGCTTATCTGTTTATGATGTTGAGAGGCATTTATTGGGCTTTTAATGGCCGAGTTTCAAATGATATTAGATTGATCAAAAGTCACTTGCTACCTGCAAGTAGTGCTGCGCAAGCAAGGTAGTCAAAATTGTGGACTGTATCTGCGTAAAGGGCAAAAGGAGGAAATAGCGTGCGAGCCTACGCAATGACTCCTTATGGATCTGGCGTGGGTGATTTATCAGCATAACCTGAATTGAGGTGGGGTTTACAATATGATATTTTTGTTTTTCTCAATTTAATGACAGGGTTATGTATTTGTATGCATATCTTCGTAGATTTTTTTTTTAAATTTTTTGAGAGTGTCGGGTGTCAACTTGATACTATGTTGTATGTTTTATCCTTGTTTGCTTGGTTCTCTTTGCTGGTTGTATATTAAGGTTGATCTTTCCACAGGACCCTTTTGGGGAAATATCCCGTCTCCCTGTACAGTCCTCTGTTTAAGAACTGAAATAGTATCAAGCTAGTAACAAATGCAAAGATTAATAGTAGTGTGAAACTATTGCTTGAGAGTTCATCTTGTAGTCTTTAGAAGATTATGATGGCATTTCCCCTGCGTTAAGGATTGCAAATGCTGTGAGATCGTAGTTGTATTGCTCTTGTAAAGGGTTCTAGGGTGCTTTGCAGAAAAATGAAACAGTAAACGCTTGTGTACTGATGATTCTTGCACTGTACTAGAACTTGAGTCATTGCTATGTGGCTGATACTTTGGACAAGACGGTGCTGCATAAAGATGGTTTATAATTCTGGGAACACAAATGCTGTCAAAGATGCGAGTTAATGGAACTCTGCACTTACACAATGAACTCCTAACCTTATAAATTAATTGTAGGATCTCAAGTTGCTAAAGGTAATTTAATGGTAAAAAATTTGGATAATTTGTAAGAGACTTAACTTTCAATTGTTAACAAGAAAATAAATGAATAAAAAATCACAGGATATTGGGCTATCATTTTCCATTTTATTCCCCTTCATACCATTTTGAATTTTGGACGCACAAGTGAGAAGTTGAGTGCAAGCACTTGCATCTATTGCTTGCCCCATCTAACTGAGCTTTGTCCCTTTGATAAGCTATACCAACCTTTTGATTTTGTAGCGCCCAACGGGTTACCTTAATAAGATACGTAATGGGATTACGCACTTTTGGTTACTTGTTAGGAAAAATTTTTTTGGTACGTAAAATTCCGTGAAAGTTCAATTTAAATTTTACTTAAAATTCCGTAGATGCAAAGTATTGCTTCTCTCTTGGTTGCGTTAGATGGGAAGGATTTTCGTTTCGCCTATCTCTTAAACTTTTAGGGAAAGAGGTGGAATAGAGGTATTATATCATTTTACAGATATTTACATATTATTGCTCGCGGTCTATGTCCATTAAAAAAAAATGTGGTGTTGAAATATTTAATTAATTGTATATTAGTATTAATCAATTATTGAATTAATTAATGTATCATATTTTAATGATATTAGAGAATCAGTTCATTGAATTGGTATTGCATAAAATAAATTTAGTTTGTGTTATTGATAACTTATAATGAGTTGAACTATTTATAAGTTTACTATAGAATAAACTCTAACTTATAAGTCATCTAGATGTAGTTATCCTAACAGATTCTTTGAAATAACGGGCATTGGAGGTTGTGAGCTTTCCTTCTCCGCTTCTTCTTCCTCTCTTCTTGTCTGCTACGGTTTCAGGAGGCAATGAATCTGGGAAAATTTATGATTTTATCATCCATGTTGCAATCTCCTTCTTGTAACTTTGCACGTGGTCTATTGAACCTTCTTTCTTTTTCTTTTTTTTTTTCTGGGTAAAAAGAACTTCTTAACTTTGATAACACTAAGCAATCATCACCGATACAATAACTTCCATTTTCTGTTGGGGAGATTTGCGCGTAAACTAGTGCTCACTGTTTTAGCAAAATACGGAATCCTATCAGCAGATCAAAGTTATAACAAAGAAATATTGAAAGAATAGAGATGATCAATGTAGAAGAATGCGCTCTTGTGATTGTTTGAAGTTAGAGAGAGAAATTAAGACTCATGACCATAGTATTAAAAAGAATTTAAAAAATAAAAAAGCCACAAATGAGTATGCTACAACTTGTATTATGCACTCTCTTTAAATGTTAGTTTCCAATTTACCCAAGGTGTTAATTGGCTAATCTCACAAGTACCCCTGATATAATGGGCTGAATTGCGACATATTTTTTTTAATTTTTCTTTAAAATTTTGAACTCACAATTTGACAAATTTCAATGTATATAAAATTAAAAGTAAATTACATAAACCTCTTTTAAATTTTATTGAAATTATATAAATTTTTAATCTATTCTTAATATATATATATATATATATATATATAGAACTCTTTTAAAATAAAAATTTTTTCTATACCTTAGTCTAATTTTAAATTTTTTTATTAAAATATCTTCAAATAACCTAAATACATAATTAAAATAATTTTAAATAGAGGATTTTTTGATCAAAAGTTTAAAATTAAATTAAAATGTATAGTAATTTTTTGTTTCAAAGAAAATTTAATTACATATATTTTAAAAATAAAAGAAATGAGATATGTATAATTTTAATAAAATTTTAAAAAAATTTATGTAATCTACTTTAAAATAAAATTAAGCCAACAAAGGTTTGGCAAATGTCCAGGAGAGATATGAAAGAGTTATCGTGCATGTTATTGGCTTCTTAACTTGTAATATTGAAATAACATATTATTATTACTACTTTTATTAATAAAAATGAGAAATCAAATTTAAAATTCATCCGATGATTAAGTTTACTGAGAAAATAATCAACTATTGGTTTCTTGTCCAGACTTGAGAGAATGATAAGTGATGCAATTGGTTACTCGGGTGACAAAGACAGAGAACTAAACAAGAAGACGAAGTTCATTGAAGATTTATGATTACTTGGGGAGGAAAAATCGAAAAAGAAAAGACAATAGAAAAAGAGGAAGCGTCGATTTCAAGTACATGTAAGTTTGAATTACACTAAACGCGTCGCCTTCATCTGCTGGAAATATGTTGATAAAAGCAATGATTATTAGGTCAACAATAACCATTGAAATAGTTTAGATCCATGTATCTTGTGTGGATTTTGGATGGACATGAAAGCATTTATAAGTTTCCCCGAAACAATTTTCTGTTTTCTTAATTATATACTCTCATAAGTTACAATTAGTGACTTTATTTTTAGTGATCCAAATTAAAAATGGCCATGTTGATTCTTTGTTCATAATTAAATATGTGCAAATGGGGACACCAAAATGATTATATATATTTCGTTGTGTCCACTTCAGGGCCCTAAATTTCTATTGATACTGACTAGATAAACTGCCAAATTAGAACCAACGTAGGATTTCAACCAGAATATGAGCCAAGTTACATGAACCTGGCTCTCAAATCATATTATTATTTTATGAAACATCTTGGTTTGCTAAATTAGTAAATTAGCCCCCCCCCCCTCCCTCTGTCGGCATAATAATCATTCTTAATCATGCTAATTACTATCAACATAGGCATGTGAGTGTGCGTGGAATGGCTCAATTTAATGCCTGGTTGATATATAAAATAAAAAGAATGAAATAGAAAATGAAATGAAAAATAGTTATTTTAAGAATAAAAAATAATTCTCATATTTTTATTTTAAAAAATGATAAAAATAAATAAAAATTATTCAATAATGATGATAAGAATGTAATAATATTACATTTAAAAAAAAAGAAAATTGAATACCAAATGACCCACTAGTTAATTTATTCTGTTTTAAACTACTACACTCATTTTCATAAGGCAGAATCATGGAATGATGGATTAACACCTACATATAAAAAAAAAAAAAAAGATAAGTAAATTATTATTTTTTTGTTCTTAAAAGATATATTTTTTAATTTAATTCTCTAAAGTGTCACATTCTTAATTTAGAGACTCTATATTTTTTAATTACTTTTTTCTCTATCCGTTAAAGTCCTTGGAAAAATTTCTATATTTACTCTTTCAAATAAACAAAAATAATTGTAAAAAAATTGTTAAAGAATTAAATAAAGACGATTGCACTTAGGAGAACTGAATTGAGAAGCTAACCATATTTCAAAGACAAACAAGAATTTGATCTAAAAAGGTTTAACACCATAATTAGATGGATTAATTAAGAAAAATTATACTTTTAACCCTTATAGTTTTAATTAATTTTTAATTTGGTCCTTATAGTTTAAAAATTTATAATTAGGTCCTTAAAAATTTAAATGATTTTTAATTTAGTCTCTATTATTATATTTCTGTATTAATATTTTGCCATATATAAGTTAATTTTATTTTATTATCTATATCTTTACCTCTTTTGTTAGCATAAATCACATATATCTAGAGTATCAAGAAAATATATCATTAGTTATATCCATAAAATTTAACAAAAATAGTAACAAAATTTTATTATTAAGGACTAAATTAAAAAAATTATATACGGACATGATTACAAATTTTTAAACTATAAAACTAAAAATTAAATGAGACTATAGAGGATAAAGGTATAATTTTCTCATTAATTAATTATAAAATCTGCCACTAGCTCTGTATAGAACTAAATTAAACATACATACTCATTGTATAGATGTAAAAAATTGTCTGTGTTTGAGTTGCAATTGAATTATTTGCTGCTTTAAGGGGAGCATATCTGGACCATCCATATATAATTTCGATGATTTAAATTTTTTTTTTTATTTTGACAGAAGCAAAAATAGAATGCAAATAGAACAACGCAGAATCTAACTACGTTTGTGTTCCTGATTTTACAAATTATATTAAGTTTAAAACTTTTCTGTTTTATAGTTTTCCTTTCACTTAATGAGCATATATTATGTCCTATATATTAGCAAAATCGTGGAAATTTTAATTTATAGTTTTCCTTTCCTTTCACGGTTAATTGTTTTTTTTTTAATTTTTCATCATGTTAATTTTTTTAGATTAATTAATAGCCTTCTCAGATGATAGTTATATATAAGCATGTGAAAACTTTGACCAGCATATCTATCTATTGGAAATTTGAAATTATAATTTGCCCGCTTGCAATTAATGAGGCATATTTATATATTTAGGTAATTTTTTAATATCTAAAACTATAAAATATCAACTTTCGAGTGAATGAAAGCAATTATTTGCCACGTGTTATAATTTTAAGCGGTTAATTAAAACTGGGGGTTATTTTGCCAAACGATATGTTATTGTTGAAGGAGGTATTTTACATTTTAATCTTAATTTTTAAAATAAGATCTTAGCTATATATACTTTGCTTATACCCCAATTACAAACGAAAAGTATTTAATATTCTTTCCACTAAAAATTTAAAAGATAAAGTCATTATTAGGTGTGATCTAATAGCATAAGAGATTTGAATAGTTGATTTGCATGAATTTTTCTTGTCTTTATATTGAACAAATCTTTAAAAAATTCATTATGTATGGGAAAGAAAACTTAAAAAAATAATAATAATTGAAGGAATTGTCTTATTGAAATGTATCTTTTGTGTAAATACACGCATGTTAGGTATTTTATTCTTTAATGTTTGGTCCCAAAAAAAAAAAAGTATTGATACATATGTAAATCTGATGTATGGTAAATTCTTACTGTATTTGAAGCCTCACCATTTGAAAGTGAGGATTCGAGTCTCATATATAAAAAAAAAAAAGTGTGTATATGTAAGGATTGAAGTAGGATATGTGATATTTGAATAACACTTGCATTAAATGTTTTATTTTTTGGTGTTTTGTACCATAAGAATTGTCATTTTAATAAGTGTTGGAAGGTTTTTTGTTTTTGTTTTACGGTGAGAGATATGAGGATCAACTATGTTTGAATATGACCCAAAGACCAAGATAGAATTAAGTGCATGTTTGGTTTCATGGTGAGAGATAGAAAAATCACGTTTGCAACCTCCGTTTGCATAAAAGCTTCGCTTTGTTGCTTCGGGAAAACATGATTTCTGAACTTTGCAACGCGTTTCTAAACAGAGGGTAATTAAGATGTGATTCACGTATAGGCTTTAATATCTAGAGCACTATATATAAGAGGGCTAGGGTCCCACTAACTGTGGGGTTGCGAAAATGAGGGTTTAGTTAATGAACCTTCTCCCTTTTTAGTTGAAATTATTTAATTGTTAAGGTCTCAAATTATTTTATTGTGTTATTCTCATGTTAGGCTAAAAAAAATATTATTAATTGACTTGTAACACTTTTAACATCAAAATAAGTGTGTTTTTCCTCCTCGGCCATGGACAAGAATTTAAAGTAATAATTTTTTAGTGTAGGAAGAAAATTGTCTTTGAAGGTGTCTAAGCCGCATTCATTGTAGAATACAGAGCATGTTATTGAATTTGAGTGACCAATTAAGGCATTGATATTTAATTAGCTATTAATCACGACTAAGCGCACCTTTTGAATTTGCCATGGCTGACTTATGCATGCACGTAAACTGTTTTTTTGTTTTTTTGTTTATGAGCAGTTAATTATGTTCTATCATGTAGCTTCTCCTTCTTTTTCATCATTCATTATTTCTTTCCATTCCCTGGAGATAAATATAAGAACATTATTTATCTGGGTATAGAACATTCTCTTTATGCGCTGATAACCCATGCTGTTTGTTCTTCAAAATCCTCGTTGACTCCTTAGTCATCAGCTAGCTAGCCATAATTGTTTTCTTTGATTACAATATTGTCAAATCTTCAGTACGTACTATATATCTAAATCGGTAGATTAATCTAACGAGAAGCATCAATGTAGATATTATCAAATATAATAAAAGTTCATAAATTTTTGCTTAAACTTTTAAATTAAGGTGATTCTAAAATATAAGTGGTTATGATATATGTAACTTACTCAAAATTCTTGTACCAAGAAACAGCCAACATAGAGCATGGCCGCAAAATGGGTTTGTTTTCATTTTAAAAAAATTAAAATAGATTCAGCGCATATATATATTATATTAATAATAATAATAATAATAGTAATTAAATAGACACATAACTTTCTCCTTTATCTCTCTTCTCAATCCAAAAGTAAATCTAATATATATAATTGAGAATACCTAAGCTGCATGCGAATAAGATTGCACATAGGAACTGGTTAATTAGCTAGAGTTAGGCAGAGACATGGGAGTCAACACAAGAAAACGGACATATATACGTGTGAACTGAAACAACATACCTACCTTCCGTCATCCTATTTGCATATGAAACCCTAAGTTTTACCGCTATCGACCTTTATTCATTTTTTTATTATTATGTAGATCCTTGTTTCTAAAACGCTGTCCTAGATATATATGTTAAAAGTTGGTGAGACAAATTCACTGTAATCATTATTGCATCCAAGCTTGTCTTTCTTAATTTCCAAACACTAATGTTTTGTTTGGTAAAAGAAAGTAAAAGGAAAAGGAGAACAAATTCATTAAATAATCTTATTTAGTACATATTTTATAAAATTAGAGAAAGAGTTTATTTATATTCTATAAGCATATGAATTGAAATAATTATTCTGCTTAATTTATATAAAATTTATTATATTTTTGTTATTATTACTTTTTTGAATTCCTATATTATTTTTAAGTAGAAACATAATGGTTATTTTTCTTTTCTATTATTCTTTTTCATTTATGTAATATTTTTATCCAATCAAACATATAAATAAAATGTCATTTACATTCTTTTTTATATAATACCAAACATAATTATTCAATTCCATTTACATTTTCATTTCTTTTTCATTTTCATACCTAATAATTTTATATATCAAATGGCACATTATTTCTCAAGGATACGAAGACTCATGGAGATTTTCATGTTCATATAAAATTCATGAAAATTGAACTAAATTGAATAAAATTTAAAGAAAAATTCAAAATAATATATGCTTTAAATCTAAATATTAAAATTTATTGATATCAATTATAAATGTACAAATTTTAATTTATGCAAAGTGTTCCTCTACAACGTGGGGTAAAGCCCCTATCTCCAATTCTCCATATTTTTTTACAGGAAAAAATCTATTCCCTTCGTCTCCGCAAGGAACAAATTCCGCCGTCTCCATTATTGTTATCCAAGGTAGTCCCTACAAAAATTTCCTCAAACAAATAATGATTTGTCATCCATATTCTCAATTGAAAATTGGGATATAGTAGGGACAGAGATGAAGCCAGAAAGTTAAAAAGGCATCCCCGTCCCCATGCACTTCATTTAATTCCTATCTCCTCCTCCACTAAGATAAGAATTTGAGTAAATTAAGAATTTAATTTTTAAAAGATTACTCTCTTCTCAATCTTGTTCTAATATAAAACTTTTAATTTAGTTTTTAATTATTTTCTCTTAATCAAAATGTTTTTTTCCAAAATTTGAGACTCTGATAATTATTTTAACTGAAAGAAAATATCTAAGAAACTTTATTATTAAAGGATCAAATTTAAAGAAAAGTAATTTTTTAAGGATTAAATTAAGAAATTTTATCTTTAAAAGATTAAATTAGAAGAAAAATCACTTTTCAGAACTAACTAATAATTTACTCAAAGAAATTAAAACTTTTGATTCACTCAACTCTTTCTTTCGCCTTATTTAAAATTTTTTCAAACGTATCTTACTTCCCCTCTTGTTCTCCCCCACACGTCTCTTCGCCTTATATTCTGTCGATTCCAAATGAAAGGCATCAACGACTAATTTTTGCATCAAAGTTCACTGAATTCTCAAATGATGTTTCCCTTTGGATATAAATTTTTGATCGATATATACAATGTGTGAAACTCTCAGTAGGTAATATACAATAAGTGGTTCTCTGTTGCTATATATATATATATATATATATATATGCTCTTCTTGCTTTGTCAACCATGGATTTAGTTAATTAAAGAACTTTGAAGTTTAAACATAGTACAATGAACATCGCTTTGGTGCTGGAATAATCACGTAAGGTACCCAGAAGCATATATTCTCATTAAATTAATATATTGGCAAGGGATAATAATTTGTCACCTTCATTTCTTCTCTCATTGGAAAAGGAAAAAAGCAAATGTAAATACTAAATTTTTAATTTGACCTTTTTAATATTTGAATGCTATCAATTTTCCAATAGACTGTCATAGTTTAACTACCAGCCTTATTATATTTATTAATTTTTAATAATTGGAATAATTATGAATGAGATTAATTCCCATTTTTTTATATGTTTTCTTTTAGTTTTTGCCGCAAGAGTTCTGTGACTTGGAGCGAATATAAGATAATAAATAATTCTCCCAGAGAAAGAGAATAAAGAAATACTGAGTGTTGGTGGAAATTAATTAACAAGAAACCTAGAAATTAAACATATGTAGCTAAACATGTCATGTTGCTAATCTTGGATGTCCATTTGCATGATATTTGTTTTTTGGCCAATCATTTCCATGATATTGTTGCTTTCTTTATAAAGAAACTTTGAGCAAAAAGACAAATTATACTTGCATCTTTTTATGGTCTGCGGGTGGCTCCACTTTTCTAAAATTGTTAATTTAAAAATTACTCAATTATTATTTCTTATTGTCTCGTAAGCATCATATTTCAAACGGTACTATAAATGCATCCCAAACGCCGAACTTTCTTTTTATTTTTTTAATTTTATACTGTAAAGATGTTTTTGGATTCATTTATACATCAATTAAAATTTGGCTTATTTTGGGATGATTTTAAAGGCACATTTTTTATATCAACTTAATACATTTTAAAAAATGAATTCTCGCACATGCTTAATGCAGTAAACTAAGCACTTGGGATTTGGAACTCCGAAATTAATAATACCATCGGTCACCATGACCCAACACCACTTCAATCCATTTATTTGTCTTACCAAGTAAAACAAGGGACGGTGCAAACTTTAAACACACATCACATACCTTTCTACAGTCGAATCATGCATTACATTAATAAAATTATATTAAAACAAAGTAAAATTCATCATTGAATATTATATAATGCAATATTGATAACGGAAGGTCAGCGGAAGACCTGAAGAACATATATAACTGGGGAAATTTAGGTCTTTTGGCATATCAAATTTTTCATACTTTCTGTATAGAGTCCAGTCATGTTTTTGAATATTGCAAGAGAATTTTCATTATTCTGATATATCGAGACATTCAACAGTTTTTCCTCTAGGCAACAAGGGTCTTTAGATTTCTTAAGATTAACGAACTCTCTAATTTTCTTACAAACTTTTCTAATATGGTAAAAGTCAAATTGCCCATGTAAAATGTTATCGTCCGCAAATACCGATATTTAATAGTTAATTTATTTCCAACATATACTCCGAATAAGTACTGTAAAACGGATCAACCAACATTTTACTAATTAGACATAAATAGATCGGGGGTGGATTGGCCTGATTTTTAAACCACCCAAAAAATGCAAATCCATATTTATTCATATGCAGACTAATTGATGTATGACTTGTTTTATGTATTTTTCTTAATAAAAATATTTGAAGTTAAATAATGATAAAATTTTTATAATAAATAAATAAATATTATGCCTAGTTGACCGACAGACTCCCACTCGTTTTGACTATACCACTGTAAAGGGGCAACGGGCAACAAGGTCCCCATCTCAGCACCAAAATTCTAATGAGAGTGCTATGCATATATATATAAATATATATATTGATTGATTGAGGATGTCATGTCTTGATGCATGTACCAACGACACGGACAATCAGTAGAGGTTATGAAACAAACTAGATAAAACGACAAGCAAACCACCATATATAATTCATGACGACATAATATACATACAAGTTTTGAACATGCATCCAACCAACCCCTCGCCCCTCGTCACCTTTATTTCTGCAGTATATACGGTGCAGTTCCAGTTAAAGCATCTGACCTACCCTCCCAAAAAAAAAAAAAAAAAAACTAAAAACACAGAACCATAATCCATAACCAACAGCATCAACATAATTTTATACAGACAGTAAAAGTCACTATTGTTAATTATAACTAGAATTAATTCAACCCATTAAGATGATGATTTATAAGCCTTAGTACACCAGGTGACGGTAGGGCATGTGATGCATAACGACGTCGTCCAGCATCCACAGGTCCACCGACTCCGGCCACTCGGCGCTGTCGCTGATTCCACTCACCTGCTCACTCGGCTCCACCTCAGGCTCCAAACCCAACAACGACTCGAGGTCTGAGATTTGCTGCTTCAGTTCCAGATCGGCTTGATAAGGCGGTGGTGGTCCGGTGGGGTTGTTGCTAGCCTGACTCAGCTCGGGGCTGATGCACCGCTTCTTGGCGGGTCGCTCCGGAGGCGGAGGAGGAGGCGAGGGGAAGTTGAGCTTGGCCTTGTCGCCGCGGATGCGCTTGGCTGCTTCGTCGTAGGCTCTGGCGGCTTCTTCGGCCGTGTTGAAGGTACCGAGCCACACTCGGACACCCTTGTGTGGGTCTCTTATCTCAGCGGCCCACTTGCCCCATGGCCTCTGCCTTATTCCTCTGTACACGTTCTTGCGCACTCTCTGAGCGCTCCTCTTCCCTCCTGCCTTCTCTGCACTCACGCTTTTCTTCTCCCTCTTCTCACATCCCACTTCTGCCAAATATAACACAATCACACACCTCAAACTATTCTTAATTTTTTCTTAAAATTTTTATTTTCTAGGGAGGTGGGGCTGTTCATTTTCTGGAAAATTTTGGGACATGAATATGATGCATATTGAACTTAATTAGGACTCCTTCGACCGAGAGTTTGATTTTTCAAAAGGTTGAGTTCTCCGTACTCTGATGGTCTCGAAAATCAAGTTTCAAAATTTATAATTAAATAATAAATTTTTATGAACATACACATACGTTGTACAGTCAAACGATGGAGAGAACTTAATCCTTTTGAATAAGAGTTTTTTGCTTACAGACATGGAAGACATCAACTTTTGTTTGCCATTTGTTTTTCCTCCCTTCTTGCTTCCTTTTCAATGAATAGAAAAAGCGTGAACAAAACTTCTTTTCTAGTTTCAAATAATTGATCGCTTAAACTTTACTCCATTTCCAATCGAGCTAACTCGTTGTACAAACACCCCTACCCAACTATCACCAAACCAAAATTCTAATTATAATTAACACAAATAACCAGATGATGAATATAGCATTACATAAGAATTCTTGTGCTAAGATCAAAGATCCCAGATATTAAAAAAACAAAAACAAAAAAGAAAAAAGAAAAGCGGTATTACAATTAACATGCTTAAACACTAACCCAAAAAAAAAAAACATTTTCATAAAGAAGAATTCGAAAGAAAATGATTGTCCATAAACAGCTGGTTTTTCTCATCCAAATAAGAAAAGCCTGGAATCTACTTCCCTTGATACGATCAAACACCACAGAATTGAGGAAAGAAACAGCAAGAGAAGAATATTTTACCTTTGTTGATTGGGATTTGAGGGAGGTTTTGAGTAGGTTGGTGATTGGTAGAACTGGCGGTACTGTCAAAGCCAAGGAGGTCGGAGAGAGTGTCCAGCTCGGACCAGAGGTCCGCGGCGGCCAATTTCCGGCCACGTTTGACGTCAATGAAGTCGGAAATGATAGCACCCCCACACATCTTCGAAATAGAGAGAGACACAAACAAATAGGAAGCTAGAATCTCGGTTTTGTCACTGCGAATGAACGAACGGAAGAGTGTAATTGAGGCAGAAAGTGAGAGGACGAAGCTACCGGTGGGGTCAAGATTTTATAGACCGACGCTTGCCCCCACTCTGAGTCCCACTAAACGACAAACCCCTTCTGCGCAGGATCATGATTTCTCGCTTCGAGAATCGGACGGTCCTGATTGCCTGTACTAAGGATCTGAGATCCCAGGGTGGCCGTGAGATCCCTGAACGGAAGATTTTTGGATTTAAGCGAGGGCGGGGCCCATGTGTTGAGTTATGTCCACGTGGCGAGGTTTGGTTGGGCGGTGTAAACGATGACGGTGTTGAGTGTTGGATTTTGTTAGGAATAGCCGCATGGAACGACCGTCGGGCGCCCTGAAATTGAGGGGCTCACTGAGGGATGCCGGCCAGTATCACAGCATGACCCCATTATCAGTTGCCCCTGGATTACCCTGATAATAACGATTTTAGCACCGTCCAGTTCCTTCCTTTTTTTTTTTTTTTTTTAAAAGATGAATTATATATATTCTTATAGATTAAATTATATGTAAATAATTTTTTAATATTAATAATAAATTTTCTTAAGGTTTTAGATTTGTATGATAACCTTCTTTTGGTAATTAATTTATTAATAAAATGTAATATATTAAAAAATTATTTGTATATAATTTTAAATTTAAAAATTATCTATATAAAATTTAAAAATTCATTACTACTATCGTGTTATATTTTATTAATAAAATAACAAATTAACGATAAAATATTATCTATATAAATTTAAAAATTTAAAAACATATTTATATATAATATAAAATTTAATAGATTATGTACAATATAATTTTTTAAGAAATAATTAAATGTGAGCTGGATGTATTTACTTTTGAATTAAAAGGTAAAAAGGAAAAAGTAATGCCATTTACCTTAATTGGATATCAATCTGATTTTCCTGTTTCATTAGTAATGTGAATTCAGTCCATAAAAGTTAAATTTTTAATAGTTTTGGATCTGTAATTTTACTTTTTCCATTTAATTTAGATGTACAATTTCATGAACGTGTATGTATGTATATATAATATCTCTTTGGAGGATTTTGCTAATGGAACACAATCCTGCGGATGCTAAAATATTTACATTTGGCGAAAAAGAAAAGAAATAAATCAAATTTTCTTTACTTGGAGGCAAATCTAGTTCTATTTCCTTTTACCACAGAGGTAAATCTAGCTCGATAAAAATAAAATGCCTCTTTGTTTACAAGAAAAAAAATCTAGCTCAATAAACTAAACTTGTACTTTGTATGGGACTTTATTTAATGTAATATTGTTTTTCTTAATAAAAATAATAAACACTATATATCATTAATATAAAGAGTGATTATGACTTATGATATTTTAAATTGAAGATATTTATATTAAAAAGTTTTAAATTTTTTAAAAAATATTTTAACTTAAATTTTTATATTATTTAAAATTTTAATTCTTAAATTATTTAAAATAATTTTAAAATTTAAGATAAATCGACTCTAACTTTTTCAATAAATAAAGTTTAAAGCTAATAAACTGAACCCAAACAAACAGAAAAGCGAAGCTCAGTACCCAAGGAAAGGCACAGGAAACGGTAAGATGGCAGACTTTCTCCTCCTCTCTTTCTTTGAATAAATCTCACTTCTCAAGACAAAAAAAATTACGGTTAACCGGATATTGTTGAGGATAAAGCTTGAACCAACTCGTAAGGGACAAAACACTCGATCTCAATGAGTTTCATAAAATTTAGAGTGAATTATTTTTTTAAGAAGTTTAAATTATATATATACAAATTTTTAAGATTAAAATATAATTAAAATACCGTTAAAAATAATATTAATTTTTTATTTAAAATATAATTTATTAAAAGGATTCTTTTAAAATTTTTATTTCAATATTATTTATTGTGTTAAAAACTATAAATTTAAATTATTGACTATTTTTAAATTAGTCAAATATATATTTAATAATTCTTATATTCTATGAATAATGATATATATGAGTATTTTAGTGAAAACAAATATAATTGTAACTGATTTTTTATTGCATAGGAAGTCATTGTAGTATATTTTATTATTTCAAAAAATGAGAGTGTATATTTTTAAAATAGAGGAGAATGTCATATAATTTAAACATTCCTTAAAGGAAGAACTAGAATATAATTTACTCTAAAATTTATTCCTTTGGGTTTGGGTATAAAAAATTTTAGGGGTATTTTATAAGAATCTATATCCAAATCCAATAATATGATACTCATTCTATCCCAAATTTTAGTATATATGTGTGTATATATAGAGAGACACACACACATCATTATGTATATACATATATAAATATATATACATATATATTAACCAATATAATATATTATAAAAATATATTAAAAAAGACATCTAAATAGTATTCTATAAATTTTGAATTATATTAACAATTGTTTAAAATATTTTATTCTTTGTCGTTATTTTATATAAACATACTTTATGTAAATAAGACTCTTGGAGGAAAAAACTAATTCATTTTTAAAAATTTTGGATAAATTCAGATTCAAAATTTAATAAGGATGAAGAATTTTTTATATGCTAAATATAGGTCCAAAAACGAGAACTATCATAATATTCTATCCATATCGTACACATCATCATCCATTTAGAATGGTTTAAGTTTGCAAACCTTTTTTTCCTCTTCATATGCTAATTAATTATCTATTTCATTTCAATTTAATATCTTTCATGAACAGTTTATTTTCGTGACAAATATAATTAATAGTATAATAATATAATTGCTACACCAGCACGTAACATCATTTAGTTTGTCGCAATAACTTGAAAATAATATATATATTATTGAACTACAAATTATCAAATGTATTTTGGCAGTAGAGATTTTCATCTATCATAAGTGAGAGGAAACTAGATGAACACAGCTTCCCTATGTTCTGATAAATGTTATAAATTTATAATCAGGTGATGTTCCTTCTCTTGTCTCTTTGTTAAAAAGACAAGGGAGGCTACACCAATTGTATGTACAAATGCTGAGGCATGCCATATCATGGAAGTGCATACTACGTATAAATGACAGCGTACGTACTCGGATATACTACCACATATACCAATCATAACATATACCTTAAGCTTGAAGATTTGAAGAAAGGAACAAAAAAAGATAAAATTTGTGTAGATTTCTCAAGAAAGTTCAACTCTCAAAAAACAAGTTGTATTTCGAAAATTATGTTTTAGTAATTTATCGATAAATTATGTATTCTAGAATAAAGGAAAATTTCAAAATACATTAATTACAAAGATAAAGCTTTATCTCTTTAGTGAACGAAAAGTGCAGAACAAAATAAACAACTTGCTGGCTCTTCTATAACATCATTGTGCAACTTGTGTGCACCGTCTAGGGATGAGCGAAGAAGCAAAAAATGGACCCAAAAAAAAGAAAAAAGAAAAAAAGGAGACTTTAAGGCGTTCGAATCCTTTGTAAATTTTTAGGAAAATGGTGCCGTGATGTTGAAAATAGATAAATTGGGGATATGAAACTAATATTGAGGAGTAGATTTTAAAGTTGAAAGTTCTCAATTCTTTTTTTTTTTTTTACTATATTCCATATAATATTATAAAAAATCTACTTCAAACTTAAAATAGCTTTGTTGAAGAGAGTGCTGATACAAGAGCTTGTGTTTTTGCCTAAGGTTACGCAGGTTGAGCCAAGTTTTAGCTCGACCTAATTTGCGGTCAAATTCAACTAATCACTTGATTATCTCAGGTATATAATAATTTATTTTGATAGGTATTTGCAAGATATAGGCAGGAAAAATGAAAAAATGCAAGTCCAAAACAATAAATAACAAGAAACATAATCATAAAGGGTGAAATTTTAAAAAGTTATAATTTGAAGATTGATAACTTGGTTGGGATTTTCTTTTTTATTTTGGATAATTTTTTTATGATGAATGTGATGCAAATGGCTGAAGGCAATTTAGCTAATTTATTTTTCTTAAAAAAGTATGTTTACTATTTTAAATTCGAATTTGCTTTAAATTCTAAAAATACACATTTTTTACCTTATTTTCCTTTTATGTGAATGTAACAATTATATTTAAAAGAGATTTGACAAGAAGCTTAATTTTTTGACTATCTATAATTTTTAAAATATGTTTAAAATTTTTTTAACTAAAATTATAAAATAATTTTTAAAATTTTCTTATTTAGGTTTATAAATTTTATAATATTATATACATGCTAGGTTGTGTGGCAGTGGCCCATGTGCAGCCCTATTTCTCCCTAGTTCATCACTTTCATCAAGTTCCAACTTCCTCAATGAATGCAACTAAACCCCATTATCTCAATGGATGCGAGGTCCCCTACCTGACCTTGCTTCCTTGATAGTTTCTTTTTATTATCATCCCTTTTAATATTCCCTGCTCATAACTGCATTTATTTTTATCCATTTTGTAACACTAAAGGGACTACTTAAAACAAGTTAGCTAAAGATATTTTAAAGGTACTTGAGCATTTTAATGATATTGTTTATTTGCCTTAGATGTCACTTAAGTAATTGTAATGGTGTCTATAAAAAAAAAGTAATTTTAATGGTATGTATTAAATATCATGGCTGATATAACAGAAAAAAAATGACACCCAGAAAGTTAAAAAAAATTAGAAAAATATGAGATTAAATTAAAAAAAAAGAGCAAAATGTTAATTACACATATTTTTTTGACTTATATTAAAAGATTTTATGAGAAACTTTGTTAATTTGAGTTATAATTATTTATAATAATTGTTAAGAATAAATTATACTAACCTCTTATAAAATCTGACTATATTACACTTCCTACTGGTTTTGTAAAAAATTACTTAGTTTACCTTACAATTACATTATTCTATCAATGGAATTTACTTCTTCTATAATATATATTTTTTAAATAAAATTGGCTAATTTTTTTTGATAATATATTATGAATACAGTCATAATCTTGTGTTGAAATTTAGTATGAATTTGGTTACTATTTATTGTTATACTAAAAATAAAATTATAATTTTATATCAGGTAAAAAGTTAATTTTTTTTTATAAAAGTAAATTAGAAAACATTTATAATATATATCTAAATATTAAAAAAATTACTATAAATTCTCTAAAAAAATACAATAATTTACTTAAATTTAAAGAGATATACGAATATAATTTAGTCTAATTAAATAAATTAGGAGAATTATTAATTGTAGAAGAAACACTTTTCCATCTAGAAGGGGTTTGTTCTTGAAACTGGCGAGGGATATGTATGGGCGTGGATACCTTGGTGGGCGCAATACTCAGAGCTGGCATTCTTGTGCAGTGGAATCGGATATGCGTCGCGCAGGAATCAGTTTGAAAGAATCTTTATGGTCTCGCGCGTCAACACTGCTCTGCTTTGCTTCGGGATTGTCCATCTCATGATTATAATCATACTCAAGAAAACATTCACTCTTCATTTATAATCTGATGTTTAATATATTAATATTTGGTGTGAATAGTTTTACCCCTTTTCAAAGTTAAAAAAAATGTGGCCAGATATCTTTTTAGTTCAAAATTTTACTCTCACTAATAACTAACTGTCAGAGTTCACTTTCAGTTAAGGGGACAATGATACCCATTAAATTATATATATGTACTCCATCCATTACATTATATATATATATATATATATATTTAAAGTTTTCTCTCATTTTCCTTTTGCATGTCCATTTCTTGGAAAAGCTTCAACCTATCCATTTCTCTAGTTTCTCCATCTCTGCCATGCAGCAAGGCTGATGAACCATTGCCTGAGGTGAACCAGAGAGTGAGAGACCCATGCATCTATTTTATTGGGTTCTAAATCACAAGCATATTCATGGTTTGCCCTTCTCTTCAGCAAAGCTTTTAAAGATTCTATCAAATTCCAATGCTACTTTTCTTGTAAAATCACCAATTTACCATCAAATCCCAAAGGCCTGGTCCTGGAGTTTGGATGTTCTATGATGTGAACATGCATCTAAAATGAGAGAGTATGATATAGTGAATGAGAGTATGTATGTGACATTTTTTTTCACTTATTTTTATTTTCCTTATTTATCTCTTTCACGTTAGAGACATTATACAAATTTTACGCTTTGAAAGAATGTGAGGTTTGAAAGATAAAATCAAAGTCCCATGCATGTCGGGCTGGCTCCATGATAGTGTTTTCCCATGAAATTGACCCACTCATATTAAAACCCTAAAGTCGCTGGAATTGAACTAGAGGGATGCTTCAACTAGTGGGTGTAATGGCTAAATGACTGTTTTCTTGACAAATTTCTCGGCAGTTTAAAATTTTAATACTTAAGATTAATTTTGGATTCAAAATCTCATAGTATCTCACATTATTTTTATAAATTACTAATTTGCGTAAAATGATATATTTGAAATTTAGAATGAGTTAAAGTTTATCTAAATGACAATTTTAAATTGGAAATGCTAAATTGATATATCTCAATAATAAATATAAAAGACTATAAAATTATTTGAAATATATATAAAGTGAACTATACATCTATTGAAGTATTAAATACCATCAGTTAATTTTAAACACTATAATATCTTCATAAGTTGATATTGAAAATATAAGAATCTGAGTATATATACCAAATGCCTCGGTAATTTTGTCCACAAAGCACCGCCCCTGCACACAATCTAGCTGTGATTTGAGATCAGAAGAAGAAGGTCAAAAGATACACTCATCAAAGATGGAGACCCTAAACCAAATATAATTGATGAAATGATGGAATGCCGTCGTTCACCATTTTCAATGAATCAGAACTGTAAATGATAATGGCAGAAAATTGTCCACTTCTGGACCGTGGGATTTCATAGTCAAAATTCTCTGAATCATTTCAAAAGAGTACATATTGCTTTAAAGATTCAGTATTCAAACAGCTCACACAAAACGTTGACGATCCTACTGGCTCCCAACCAAACCGTCAAACTGAATTTTGTGGTTGTATTTCGAAATATTAGGCGAGAATGACTTCAAATAACCAGCTATATATATGTATAACTTCGAAATCCCTTTCAGTAGGGTCTCATATTCCATTTTATCATCCTATTTTTTTTACGCTCTGTTTGGTAGCAATGAAAAGGAGACAAAGAAGGGTGAAAGGGAGAGAGATATAATGAAGACTTTGTTTGATAGCAGTGGATAATTTTCCAGCCTCCTTTCCACTTACAGCCCTTTTGGTATGCAGAAACTTAAGTATAAAAATAAAAATGAAAAGTAAAAAAGTAATTTTAAATGTAAAAAATAATTTTAATACCCTTACTTTTAATAATTGAGTAATGATTGATAGATAATATTAAATAATAATTAAAATGATAAAATAGACATTTTACATAATTTTCTCTTTTCATTTCCTTTTCCTTTGCCATACCAAACATGTCGTTAATTGGCATCTTTGTTAAGTCATTTCCATCAAATAAATTGATGGAAAGTTACTGTACAAACGAGAAAGGAAAGTCAAAAAATTATTTTGCCCTTGCAGCTAAGTCCAAACCTTGTGATCCCATATTATTGTGTAGCGAAGTTTTATTTTTATTTTAAAAAATTACAGTTAATAATCTTAAGTTCAAAATAATTATATTAAAGGATCTTAAATTTTAAAAATATTCTGGAGAACTCAATGATAAAAAATTTTTAATTTGATGTCTTAAATTGTAATTTTAGTTTAAATTTTTTGTTCTAGTATCTTTAAAAATAATTTCAAAATTTAAGGTTATTTAATATAAATATATTAAGCTTGAAATTCTCAACTTTAATTTTTTCTCTTTGTTTTATATCAATTTACAAAACTTAGTTTTTCAATATTTTTTGACACCGAGGTATTTTAGTCATTTATTTATTATTTTTATTCTTATATTATTTCTACTAAATTAAACATCAAAATAAAAAATATATTTTAATTCATTTGTATATCATACGAAACATAATTTAGTCATAGAGTTTCATTCGATTTTTATTTCAACATTTCTTTTTATTCTTTTAAAAATTTTTCTATTCAACTAAACGTAACTTAATTTAACTGGGGTCATCATATATGTGCAAGAGCCCAAAGCCCATGACCGGGAGCCAACGCTATAAATTTTCGCATGCAAGGCGATCACCACATTTGATTTTTTTAAAAATTGCCAAATCCTTTTTGTTAATATACATTTCCTTTTCATAAAATTAAAAATTACATTATACTTCAAACAAATTTTAAAGATTTCGTCAAAAGCTTTGTTAGGGTCCATACTTTGATATTTGGCAAACTAATGCCACATTTTTTATTAATATACCTTTTATTAATTTTTATTATTGTTCTTCATCCAATTGTATCCAAATATACACAAATAAAAAAAAAGATTTTATTTTTATTAAATTTAACAAAATTTTAAATTAATTATTGTTTATCAACTAATAGCTAATGTGATATATATATATATATATATTCCACATGAAATAATGGTTGATTATTGCCAATCAAAATTTTTTTACTTTGTCTAACTTTTTGATGTATTTTTTCAAACTTAGTTTATCAGTGAATCGACCCTTTAAGATTTGTTTTAAATATAATTTTCATTCACAACAATTAAATATAACCTAATAAATTTGCATAAAAGAGAAAAAAAATTTAAAACTTTAATCTTTTCAGTAAAAAATACATGTGCCACATTAACTGTTAGTTAATCAATGATAATTGATTTAAGAATTTATTAATTTTAATAAAAACCAAATTTACTTTTTTTCCCCTCACTTGTACATATTAGGATATGATTCCACAAAAAACAATGATAAAGGTAAAAGTATATAAATTAACATGGCCTCTACTTCTTACCCAAAAATAAAAATACTTAAAATATAATTTAAGTTAATGAAAAATATTTTAATTGAAAAATATGTGACATTAAGCTGCTAAACATAAAAATACGGACCCTAACATAGGTTTTAACAAAAAAATTAAAATTAAACTAAAGTATAACACAAATTTTAGTTTCAACTTTTAGCATAGGAAAATGTATATTTGAGGAAAAAAAAAAAAGAATTGTCAAATTTTTACAAAATTCTGGAAAGAGAATTATAATTTACCCCATTTCTTAAGCTTCTTTCATTTTAGCCATTACAACAACCTAATTCGTTGAACTTTATTTGATCCCACATCAAAATGTATTTTACTCCATGACTTCCACAATCCCGGTCACAAAAAGAGCATGCAGATAACATTATTACATTACTTCATGAACCCAAAAGCAAATATTAGTATTTTGCATACCTCTATGAAAGGCAGAAATGAAAGAGACCAGAAAACTTAAGTCGTGCTAAACCAAGAGTTGAAACTGCTTGAAGATGCCAGTTTAATCCCCATGTCTCCCATTCCATTAACCAAATAGCATCACATGTCTACTAGAGCTCCACTCATATTGGAAGTATCTGCAATATTTATATGATCGCTTCAACTGCTAAAAATAAAATCAAAAGCATGGTATCACAGATCAAAAGATAATTTCCTGCAGAGATTCATACACGTCCAACTGCTAGGTTGAAAGTTCCAAAGGGTCACTTGTTAACATGATTGATACCCCATTGAACACATCCCATTCCAGAGATTTGAGAAATATTACGTTAACCTACTATTAATCCTGCTCAAAACATACCATACAACCATACTAAGTAACTATGAATTGATGAGCCCATTCAATTTGAGTTTTTGACTTACAGAATCCTCTATATATTTGGTATCAAGTAAAACTAGATTGCCATTCTCTAAGAGGCTCTTATCTGCAAATCTACAAGGGTGTCACGTGTGAGGACTAAGCACACGACAGAATGAAACCAAAGATTTCCACAGCTGTAGAATGTTCTAAAGTGCACTTAGAGGATAAAAGAAATCCAAAAGTAATTTATATTCATAAAGCAGCAGTAACACTCTTCATAATTTTGAGCCAATAGCTGTTGAGTTTCATAATTCACGCCCTTGTATGCAATCAATTCGTAGACTTGAAAGAAAGAACATGAAGAGGAAAAGAAAACGGCATTTCATATTCAATTAGGCTCAAAACTTAGCTTAAGGATATGCAATAACCATTGCTAGACATATGCAAGAAACAAGACACAACATATACAGAACATCATATGAAGGGCGACAACAATCAGAACAGTTTATAAACTGAAATTAAATTTACCATCATGCCTATGGGGGGTAGGGGATTAGGGTTGTGAACCTATTGAATTAAGAAATAAAGGAATTTTCTAAAAGAAAAAATCACTAATCAGCCATCTTATTCAACCGGTGAATGGTACTCCTTGCAACCCTATTACTCGGATCAATCTTCAGAACAGTCCTCAGGTCTTCAGCACCAAGTTTGTACTTTTCCATACTCTCATACAAGAGAGCACGCTGTACAAGAACAGATACATTTGTTTCATCGTTCTCAAGCACCTGCACAACATGATGCAGATCAAAATACACTTCATAAAGTTTTATGATCGTAAATAACATGGAGAGGTTGGATTTAATGCACTAGTTATCTCCTTCAAACCTTTTCAAACTTCAATCACCGAACACACATACTACCTAGAGTCTTCACTCCTACCAACATCTATCCCAGGATGAGGCAATAACATAACGGTGGCATTTGATTTTAAAATTTAAATAGATTCAGTCACACCAAGAAACCTCACCAACCTTTTTGTTCACCATCCAGTTATTATCAACTCAATTTACTAAAAGTACAATATGTTGAAGTCAGCTTATTCATTTTACCCAGGCAAAGGCAGCTTAAGTAATTCAACAATACAATCTTAACGACACAAACATTGTCTAGTGGTTCAATAACTCCAACAATTGTCTCAGAACTCATAAATTTATCTCCAGCATCTAACATACAAGTCGTTGAAATATCAAATTATACCTTCGTACAATCTGCTAATGCTTTCTTATACTCCCCAACTTCTTTGAAAGATGAAGCCCTGCATGACAAAACTTCCACTGCGCCTGCATTATCACCTGCTTTCTCAAGAAGGATGATCGCCCAGGAAAGCCACTTTATAGCATCAGCAAATTGGCCCTGCTTGTAATTGTTCATTCCCTTACTTTTAGCTGATGATTCAGATATACCAGCAGGAGGAGGGGGAAGCCCTTCAAGCTCGGTGGTTGTACCACCCACATCGTGGCCTTCTCCGCCAAATTCAGAATCTAAACCCCAATCATCAACTTCAGAAGAAGGCTGCCCTCCAAATCCTCCAGAGGTCATAGCAGCACTTCCAGTTGAGGCCGAGGAAGATGAGAAGAACATGTCCAATGGATCACCACCAGAAGTTTGCACGGGCTTCTGACTCAAAGACGCAGACCCATTTAGATTGATAATATTTTCTGTTGAACTGCTTGATGGGAATGTGGTAGAGCTCGGTTTGGAAGCACTCTGAAAATGCGCAACACAATCATCCCCTGCATCATTCTCTTTTGCTTTGCTAGCTGAATTAAGACTACCGGATTGTTTGGATCCAAAACCAGCCAAAGAACCATATGGATCTTTATTAGAACTCAATCCACTTCCAGTTGTACCACCACCAACACTCATATTGCGCAACGAAGGACCCCCAAGATCGGTGCTTTTATTGGAGTTCATACTATTACTTTTGTAGCCGCTAGAATAACTCCCCAAATTCCCGGACGGTCCCCAACTTCCATTACTTTGAACTGTACTACTAGTTTTAGGCAAAGAATCCGCCATATTCCCCATGGAAAACGAACTCTTGTTCAATGTGGTACCTGATGCCTTCGAAATAGGTGTAGCATTTTTCAGAGGAACATTGCTAATACTCTGGTCCAAAGCAGAGCCCACCAAATCCCCAAAGAGATTAGGATTTTTATTATTAATTCCGATACTCGAATTCGAAGCCGAAGGTTGAGTCGATCCCCAGCTCTTGCCGAAGATATCCCCAACCATTGAAGTGGGCCCACTCGGCAAGCCGGGCTGGTGAGTCCATGATGGCTTGTTTGGTTGCCAAGCGGGTCTTGGTAGCCTAGACGAAAATGAAGAGGAGGAAGAAGAAGTAAAATATGAATTGGATGAGGTATGGTTCTTCTGATCGTTGAGAGATTTGGGTCGATTCGATCCGATCCCAAGATCAAAGTCAAAATTGAAGTTGCTCAGGGAGGTGGAAGAACCTTTCTGTTGGTTGTATTTGCCATAATTCGAACTCATTTCAGGAAATAAGCAAAAGAAATGCAACCTATGGCCGGGATCAGAAGAATAAAGGATTTGCGTGTACCTGGTACCTGGAGATTCGTGAACGCGAATGGAGAAAAGCAGAGCTTGTAATGAGAGAGAGAGAGAGAGAGAGATTTCGATTTGCAGAGGAGCTTCTCGTTGAAAATGTCTGTCTATATTTTGGCATGGACCTGGAGGCGGAAATGTGTGATTTTAATTTTGAATTTTGTAGTGGTAAATAGTAATATTGAATTTACTATTTTTTTAACCACTAAATATGACATTAGCATTATTGAATTTACAAATTTTCTTTCCTCAGCTTAATTATTAAAATATAAGAAAAATTTGCAAAAATAGAGATGAAGTCATCGATTTAATGTATCCACGAGATAAAGAATTTAAGGATGAATTCGTCATGAATTTAATCTTCAAACAAACTTTTGAAAGATTAAAAAAAAAATACTTAAATACATTTTTAGTCATTTTGTTATTGTAAAATTTTTAATTCAATCCTTTAAATTTTAATTGAGTGAATGCTATCCTTTATAATTCATATCCTTTTATTTTAACTTTGTTCTTATATTAATAAAAAATAATCATATTTCCATTTATTTATTCATTTAATAATTTAGTCTTTTTATAGTATTATATTTGAAGTCATTGTAAGAATTTCTTAATTTAATATCTTTTAATAGTCATTTTTTTAATCATTTATATAGAAATACGAAAATTTATTTGATGTTACAAATGATAAATTGACTTCATGATAAAATAAAAGTACTGAAATGATAAGGTTGAAGAGTGTCTAATCTAGCCCTTATATATATATATATATATATATATATATATATATATATTTTGTTTATTCATCATCAAGGTTTATATTATACCCTAAAACACTTTGTAATTTTACCCAAAATTTAAGTATTCAACCAAGGGCATGATTAGGAGAAATCACAACTGGCTTTTATTCTGGAAGGAGTCAATTTAGAGGGTCAACTATAAACTTCTAAAGTTGAGGGAGATTAATTATATAAGTTCCTAAGTTGAGATAAAATTTTATGCATTTTGACCGTTATTTTATAAAGATTTGATAAAGTGTGACACTTGAATAATTCTAATACCATTGATACTTGAAACGGTGCAGGTTTTAGAATTGTTTAAAAATAGTCAGTATATGAAAGTTCAAAAGTAACTTTCAAGTTAGGTTTAGTTGTAGTTAGTGGAGTATAGAATTAACAACATTGTAACATTGCAATCAGAAAACTCTTCGGTAAAATCAATCAATAAAAAAATAGATAAATTAAATGAATAATTAATAAAAATGTAAATTTGTTAAGTATATATTTTTTTAAAAAAAATTATATTTGACATGTTTATATATATATATATATATATATATGTTTATCATTAATTTAGTTATATTTTATATTCTGAATATATTTAGGAACCTAAGTCATTAAAGAAGGGATTAAAGACTACTCAACAGATTTAAAGTGATGGTCTTCGTATATATTTGCTCTTCCATATGAGAACTTTCATCTCATAAAAGCAGACTTTTGGTACTAAATTGGTAGTAACATCTGTAAGGAATTGAAGAATGCAGTAATATCGTGTTAGAGAATTAATGAAAACTATGCCACTAGAAAACTGATTAAAAAGTGAGTTCTGATGCAATTTGCAATTCTAAAGGACTTGTTGAGATAAAGTTCCATGATCTGGAGTTCCTAGCTATTTTATGCGCTTCTTCTTCTGTAAGGATAAGTTTCTGATAGATCAAGACACCTAGAAGCACAATAATTTTGAATGAGCAATCTTTAGCTAGATGTGAAAATTCCGGGCTAACTTACTAGCTTTGAAAATTCAGTAACTGCAGAAACTAGGAAATTACTATCTCAATCAACGGCAAGGAAGCGGGCCCGATCTGGTAGAAGAGAAAGAAAAAGAGATATAAGAGGGTAAATTCAAATGAGTGTGGTTTAATATCTGTCTCTCCAACAAATCTTCTCTTTGATGGGAGAAGATCTGCTAGCCAAGGAAGCAGGTAATTTTTTGTAATCCAACACAGTAAAACATAAACTTCATCATGAACCAACCGCACATAAACTTAATCATGAACCAACCGCGACTCTCACTTCAATTAATTTTTAACAATTTGAACTCAGAATCTAAAATGTAAAATAAAACTCAAAACCCGTTAAAAGATCAGGTCTAGTGAAAACCAATGCTAGATTTTTTGTCTATGATTGATTGGGATGTCGTCACAACAAATTAATCTACTAGTTATATCGAAATTCACACATTGAAATCACCTTGAGCCAAGGCTAGGCCACAAATAATCTTGAATTTCACCATCTTGAACATTAAGAGTCTGTTTGATTTAGCCGAAAAAACTGAAAATTACGTTTGCTGAACTGCAATACATAAAAACACCAAATTATTATTTTGTTTGAAATATAATTTGTGAAACTCAACCGATCTTCCAAACATGCACAAAACTTAAAAAACTAACAGGAGAGATAAGATGCCACACATATATGTTCTACATTGTATATCCCGTACCAGGCAACCATTCATTGTCAAGTGTCGCCATAGGATTTAGATTCTTTAAAGTCTTTTTTTTTTTATAAATATTGTATATATTTTAGAGAAAAAAAGTTTAATTTAAGGATCAAATATAAGAAATAAATACAATCTAATAATTAAATAATATACTTTACATATTGTATGGTTTCTTTAAGAAAAAATTTACAAAATAAAGTTCGTGATATGAACTTTAGAGGGTCTCAATCCTCCTAGCGCAGACCTTATACCAACGAATAACTAATGAGGAATTAGCTAAACCATTTTGACATACTTATCCTTACTTAAAAGCATGTCTTGATAGGGATGCAATTAGAAAGCCCTGGGTTTCAAACTAAAGATTATGGACTATGGCGATACCTTAATACTGGAATCTGGACAAAATAATGATGATAGAAGAATGTACCAGTTCTTGCTACCAATGTCTATGTTTCTAACCTAAACAACCCCCCCTCTCTTTATCCCGCAAAAGAGGAAAAGGAAAGACAAAAAGAAAGAACGGGGGAGAAGAGCAAAAAAAAAAAAAAAAGCTCTCACAATGTCACCTCTTCAATGCAAATTCAAAGCACTGTTCAATTCCAAGATATATTATGGTAGGAGTGGGAAGGATTGGAAGTTTGAAACAATAGCCAAGGTAAGCGCAATACAAAATTAAAAAAAAATGCACGAAGTAATATTTTTAAATAGATAAAGGAAATCTGTAACAATTAATGCCCAAAATTTTAAAGTTGCTACAACAAGCTTAAGGCACATTTGTATGGAATCATACAGCAAAGTAGAGAAAAAAGACAATGAAAGAAGTAATAGTCAGTGATCTGAATAGCAGATCAAAACAGAACTGATAAGGCTTATATTTACGTTTTGTATTTGATTCAATCTGCAGAGTACACATAATTTCTCTCTCCATCATGCTGCCGAATATTGTCATTAGATGGAGGCCCAGTGAACTCAAACCTTAACATTCTCGACGAGAAAACTTCTTTCATATATGTAGAAATTTCTCGAGCATTGCTATTCAGCTATTAAAATTTGCTTGGTTTTCTCCACCTGAAGCTGAGTTTTGGCTATCCATTGGAGTTGACTGCTGCATAGGTCCTCCCTGACCTTGGGTCAGGTTCTGTGTATAAGCGGGCTCTCTCCTATCATACTGCATTGTTTCCCTGCGCCTATCATATCGTGGCCGAGGCCTATTCCTTGTTGGTTGCCTTTCACTATACCTATACTGTGGCCTAGGGATTACTTTCCCATCAACAAATAAATCACCTGGAGTCCACCACAAAGTGATCAAGACCATCAATTTTCCTTTGGAGAAAAGGGAGGGAGAGAAAAAAAAAGGGGAGGGGGGTAATATAAAAATTAACCAATAGTTTAATTTCAAGCCCATGCACTCACCTCCATAATCTTTGTTGGGAACATCAAGATATGAATCCGGCAATACCCAAAGAACACCAGGCAACCCTATCAGGGCAGACAAATAACACAACAATCAAGCATTATAAATATATCAAGACTTAGGTGCAGTTCCTTAGGCGTTTGTTATACCATTCCTCAATTCAAAAACCCAGAGAACTGAACTTCAGATTTTTCACCCAACCAAATTATCCAAGATGATATGCCTATAAACAAGCTGGCAATCCACATTTTGAGGTCATCGCTTTAGCCAACAAAGTTTGATTATATGAAGATAGATAGCCTCTGATTTGAAATGGACATATGTCAATAATGAAACCAAAATTTCGAAAAAAAGCCCCAGAAATTAAAGCCCCAAACCCGACAGAACTACCTCGATATCGGATTAGCAAATTACCAACACTATAAATTTCACTAAAGCAACACAATAGCATTCACTCTACAAGACTTTGATTACTCACAGCAACAGCTGAAATAAGTTATGTTCGTAAAGCAGCCAGAAACTTCAACCAAAATAAAGGACGCAAAGGAAAGAACCTCAATTTCTATATACCAAAGACAGAAGCGATTACCTTTAACTTTATAAGAAAGCTCTTCGGAAATCAGGGCACCAAAACCAGTATACGTAGCAGTAGAAACATTGTATATTTTCTTTTTGGCCTCCTCCTCACTGCACCCAACCATACAAGTCCTTATTAGAAGCAAAGCCCTAGAAGTGAGGTCCCATTAGAATAAGCAAAACGAGTTTGTTTACCTTCCGACAACCTGGGCTAGGGTTTTGACATAGGTGTTGACCATTTCCTCCTCAGAGGGTTTTGGGTCATCGGGAAACTCCATGACAATAAGCCAGTGCTCGTAGTCGCAGCCATCGAGAAGAATCGTCTCTCTGGGAGGGCGGTTGCTCCAGTTTGGAGATGGATCGTTCAGGGGCGAGTAACCCGACCCGGAAGTTTTGGAGCGAATCGGAACCAGTAGGTTTTGTTTAGTGGCGAGCAAGGTCAATGCGAAACGAGAGCGAGAAACGGTTGCAGATGAAGAGGAAGAAAGAGAAAGAGCTCGCTTGAGGGAAGACGCTAAGATACGCCGGGCGTTGAAGTGCGCCATTCGTTACCTGATTACCGCCGACCAGCGACCTATCAAATTCCCAGAGCCATCGCTTTGGGCCGTACATGGCGTACTAAATCGAAGATGGTGTGGAAGGGACGGCGTCGTTTTGAAAAGTTAGAATAATATTCGAAAATAGAGACCAAAGTCATTTGGTTATATAAATAATTTTTACGTATCACTTCGTTATTTAAAAATTTGATTTTATTTTAACTTCATTAAATATTTGTTCTTCAAAAAATCATTTATAAAATAGTTTGAAATATACTTTACATTTTTATACATAAAAATATAATGATGTAAAAGTATCAGTGTTAAAATGAGAAATAAAACGGTATAAGTGAATCCTTAGTTACTATTTAAGTATTTATTATTTTTGGACCCTTTGGTATATTATATTAGGTATAATAGAATAAATTAATATCATATATTATTAACTTATTACTTGATTAGTATAAATAATGTATTGTATAAATTTATATTAAAATAATATATAATCTAATCAAACTTTAAGAGTTGGAATTATGCTAAATTAAATTTTGATATATAGAGCTTTATCAATATTTTTTTTCATTTTAACTCTTAGATAGATGTTTGGCTTGGGCCAATTTGGTATGGGTTGCAGGTTAAGTCACTTTTTTTAAAAAAAAAAAAATTTAATAAAAATCATAAAATAAACCTTAAAAAAATAATATTTCATATAAATTTCTATAAAAAATTTTCAAAAATCCATCAAAACTAACTTAGGTCAAGCTAAATTGGCTAATATAATTAATTTGATTTTAGATTAGGTTACTTTTTTCAAGTTTGAGCCAAGCCAGTTTGATCTAGTATCAAGCAAGATTATATTTTCTTGTGTTGGTTAGGCTACTTTTTTTTTTTCAAATTTTTGGTAAGAATTATAAAATAACTCTTAAAAAAAATAAAAGTTTCATATAAACTTTTATAAAATAATTTTTTTTGAAAAAATTCATAGAATAACTTTTTATTTATGTAAAAATTAATATAACATAATAAATTTAGATAATATAATATATTTTTAAGTAAAAAATATTTTTGTCAAAATAGTTAATTTTTATTCAATCTAATATTATACAGTGGATCACCAAATATAAGATAATATTATTTTATATAATGTCATATCAAATATTACATAATCTTAAAATTTTATCAAATATTATATTATCAAACATTATCTTATATAACGTACCAAACAGGCTCTTGTTACATTATTTAGGTGCATGTTATAATATTTTTTATGATGAATTATTGCAATATGAGTAGTCTAATGCCATGGTACGTGGCTTTGTCCATTTCACAAAAAAACCAGCTTTAAAAAAAATATGAGAAATATTTATTATATCTTTATAATCATTACTCAATAGTTATTTTTTCCTTTTATTATAATCTTCTTTTTTATATACTAAATAAAAATTTAGTAGTGATGACTCTTTAATTTTGGATAAGAAAAAGATATATTTTATGATATATTAGGGAGTCAAATCACCTATCTTTTGGCTCACCTGGCTTCATTTTTCATTCAATCAAACAAAATGAAAAAAATATTTCAATTACAATATCTTTATTAGCTTTGAGCCTTATTTAATGTTGATTTTTATTTCAGGAGAAAAGTAAAAGATTGTAGAAAGGAATAAAAAAAGGGAGAGAAGCTGGAAAGTCAAAAGGCAAGTGTAACAAGCTTACTCACTACAACGAATGCTATAGCGAGAACACAATTCGTTGTAGTCAGGATGCACATTCACTATGGCGAAGAAGTCACTTCGCCATAGCAAAGTCATGATTCATACAAATTTCAGGAAGCTCCTAGCTATAGCGCTGGAAGTAGCAAGATTAGTACAAATCTGGGCGCCTATAAGCTCTTACTATAGCGAGAGCCACTCATCACCATAGCGAGATTGGCTACTGAAACACAGCTTTAATTTGCAAGCTAAAAGCGCGAGGAAGAGCGAGGGTTTTGTCATTCTGAGTTGGGAAGAGAAACTCTGAATGGAAAAACGCACCAAAGAGCTAGGGTTTGAGAAGGAGAAGCTTGGGTTGAAGATTGAAGGCCGAATCAACACGATTGCACTGAGTTTCCTTTGATCCTCCATCTTTTCCTTCATGATTCTTTGTCTCTTTGAATTTCTGAATTTGATTACAATGTGTAGAGTTATGTGTAGCTAAATTTATTTGATCCTAGGTTTACTTGAACCTATTGCCATGTATTAAGAATTTTGCAAGGTTACATTAAGTTGATTAATTATTTGAATACTTAATCTGTCTTTATTGTTTTATGTAGAGTTTGGCCATCTCTTGTTGAATTTGGGGGTTTGAGGTTGGCTCTTGAAAAAGAAAAATCTCAAAGGACCCAATTGATTAAGCAACTTAGAATTAAAATTAGGTAACACTAGTTTTGTTCTTAGGTATAAAAATATGCTCAAGAATCTTAAGTAGTGAAAGGGGTTGGACGTATTTTATCTGATAAATTGTGAGAGAAGTCTGCAATTAATTAGAATAGAATCTGAGTGGTTCAAGAGACATTTGAGCTCAATTAATCTCTCAAACTTTTAGATTGCTGATTAATCAATTAATCATATACCTCAATTCGTGGCAATCAGGAGATAGGAACCTAAGATACTCTTTAGTTGTTTATCTCATCAGCACTATCTTGACGCTTAGTATTTGTTTACTTTCATTTTATGTTAATTCATTACATTGATAGTTGCACATCTTGACTTAAACAAAAGCAAATTTTCTTAGACTTAATTGAGTTTAATTCAATTCTCTGTGAGACGACCTTGATTCACTATATTACAAAAGTGATTCGTACGCTTGTGGAATTATTTGCAAAAATAATGGCTATTAAGTCATGAAAAAAGAGAAGATTAGACACACGTTTGATATGAAAATATATATATATATATATATATTAATTTTGATGGACATAGTGTAACATCTGGTTTTCTTGAAACGTTAGAAATGAGTCAAATATAAAAGGAAATTTTTTAAATATAAAGATTTGAAACCAAATAAAATTAGGATAAAATTCTAAATAATAAAAAACAAGTATACAAGATTTAAGATACTTAAAAACCAGAGCCAAAGTAATTCAATAAAATTATTAAAAATATAATGACATTTTTATAAATATGAGCACTTTTTAGAAAATTTAAAGAAGAGATTTTTAAATAAAAAAAAATGAGTTTCTTGAGATTTTCAGAGGCTTTGAAAATCATAGGAACCCCTAGAATGGTTTAAACCCCTTCAGTTCATGTTTTCAATTGTTAGTTAACCTGAATTTTATCCTTTCATTTAGGAAAGTTTTAAATTCAAATTAAGTGAAATCAAAGGCATTTTATAAGTTATAAAACCTAAATTTTATGATAAAAAATATGATTCTAAAAAATAAGTTGAAATGAATCCAAATGGTAAAAACTAAGATGAGGAGCTAAATTATAACTTTTAAAAGTTATGCAAATGGACACTTGGCTTTAAAAAAATGTCCCACCTTTGGTCAGATCTCCTAACCAACTTTGACACACGTTGAAATAGAATCAAAGAGGGTTGAAAGTGGCACATAAGAGAGAGAGAGATAAGGGAGGAAGAAGAAGCTTACAAAGTGTAAGAAATTCTTAGATTTTCATGTCTCTTCCTTTATAAAACTTCTTTTTCTTCTTTTCCTTTCTTTTTATATGATTTTAACACTTTGATTGGTCTTGTTTGGTAACATGGAGAGAAGAGAGGATTTGAGAGAGCTTTTGATAGCATAAGAAAGCTCCCTTAAAAAGCATATAAAAAAGGTAAGCAAACTAAGATTTTGTTGCTTCTTCTTAATTCCCTTTTCTCCTTGGTTTTGGTTAGACTTAGAAGTCTAGGCTAGGGATCTAATTCTGATTCATACTTGATAATAAGAGGTTTGGAGGCATGAGAAATCAAATGAAGCAATTAGGATTCAAAAAGAACCATAAGGAAACAAGTTGTAGTAATTAGGGATTTGTTTGCACCTTGGCCAATATGAAACTTCCTAATGACAATTTAGGTTGTCTAAGAGTGTGAATGAGTTTTTAAGATATTTAGGAAGTCTCCCAAGTGCCTACTCCTTAAAGAAAATGAAGCAAACTTCATGGGTGCCAAATCAAGAACATGTCTTGGCCTAAGTTAGTTCATGCACCAAGGGAGAGTTGTAAATTTTTCTAAGGTTAGAAAAGGACTAGATGTGACCAATAAATATCAAAGGAAGCCTTGAAATAAATGTAGAAACCTTGGTTTGTGAGATGAAGGTATAGGCTCCATAATAAGATATAAAGAAGCAACTTATATCTAGACTCCTTAAAATGAATTGGTAATGACTCTAAAGAGTCTAAATGGAGTCAAGAGACTTAGATTGAATGAAAAATGAGAGTCAAAGTCATAAATTCCAATAGTTGCTTCATTATGCCTTGTATGGAAACATAATGAAGCCATATGAGAATGTAGTCTTATATAAAGTGTGTGTGATGCAAAAGTTTGCTTCAATGGTGTAATTGTATCCCATTTGATGTGTCTAGGCCAAAAATATCAAGCTCCACCTAGTTACAAGTGTTTGGCCAAGAGAGGGGAAGAATAATCAAAGAAAAAAGTGTGTGTTTTTGCTTCAAGGTAACTTTCTAATCTTTCTCACATGCATGACTTTGATATTTACTTGTCTTTGAGTGATTATGTGAATGTTTGAACTATAAGATGCATTTTTAGCCATTGTTTAAATGTATGGTATCATTATGTTTCTTGAAAGATGTTTATGAATACAATATGGCTTGAATGGATTTGGTTATACCAAAAGTCCCTTAGCATGGTTGAAGATGAGCTAAAAATCCTTAGAAATAAATGAGATAAAACCAAAAGTCTCAAGAAGAGTGAAGCTAAATTAAAAATCCCTTAAAAGTAGATAAGGTAAATCCAAAAGTCATAAGAAAGATGGGTGAGACTATATCAATACCCTTGAAAGCTCATGTTCCCTATATATGAGTTTATATGCCAAGGAAAATGCTTTATGTATATTCACTAGTAGCTTGAATATCATACATGTATTTTTTGACATGAATTTATATCCATTATATATGTTTAAAAGGGATAAAAGCTATTGAGATTCTTTAAATCTTATTCTCCCCCTATATATATCTAACCATATTTAGGTGAACCAAGTGGATTAAGAAATAGAGGCTAAAAATCTTGAGAAGTAAAACTTTGATAAAAGAATATAGAAATAGGTTTTTTAGTTGCATTTTGATGTCAAGATTTGTAACTACATGTTATATATATGATGTAGACTTTTGAGCAAATTCAAATGTATATGAATATGATGTATGTGTTAATGTGGAAGTCAAATGAATGAATGAATGAGTTTATGCCACCTATGAGCCTTTATGTCCATGTGTATGAATGCAAGTGGCATGGCGAGTATGAGGTCCATGATGATTTGAATTATTTGACATGCTTTTATATGTTGTAATTATACTTTTAGACTTGTTCAAGTGGCTGTGGAAAGATGAGAAGATCATTTGGTGCCTTGGTATCTCATTATGGACTTTAAAATTGACCAATTTATGAGTTGAACCAAACTATGACCAAATAGATGAATTTTGACATAAAATTTGGCTAGCAAGTAGGTCTCATCTATATCTTTTCATAAAGAGCATTCAATTTTGAGCTCTAAAAAATTTATTATGATTTTTTAAAATTAGCCAAATTATGCAGAATTGGTATGTGCACTATTTATATAGTTAGTTTGCTTCTCTGTGTCACACATAAGTCAAATGAAGTTTAATACTCATGAAATTTTATAGACGTCAACTGGACATCATAAGCTTCTCATAGCCATTAGGATAACCTCATTTGGAGCTTTGTAGAGAGAGAATCAAAATTTTTAAGTTACAAGTCCTGGAGCTATCTAAGAAATGACCTGTGTTACTATTTTATTACTTTTCGTGAGTTAAATACTTTTATTTTGATCTAAAACTATTTTTAGTCATTAGTTAATCCAAAGCTTTCAAGAAAACTATTATATACATGATTTTAATTTTTTTAGAATTAGTTATAAATTTTGAAAGTTCATATTAAAAACTTGTGATAACAACTTGAGAGCAATTTTACTTGTTCTTGAATTTTGGTTCCAAATTTGTAACATATGAGATAAATTGAGATGTTTATGACTTGAATGAATATATTGTGGATCAAAAATAATATTGATGAGTTCGTATAATCCTTAAAACCATGAATCATATATATGGCTTCCTAATTACGCAACTTGCCACGTAAAAAGTATATAATTCCTTGCAAATGTGTTCCAATGCATGAGATATGTTGAAATAGTTTACGCGACAATTGTGTAAGGGCTAAGAGGTTAAGGTGTTACACATGGCTTATAGGAATATTGTTAAAGTTATTTTGGTTTTGTTTAAAATATTCCTAAAAATGCTTCATGACATTTTTTGAAATATGGCTTTCATGTATTTAGTTTAGGAGCAATATTATTAAGAATTGTAGATCATTTAGCAAAATTACACTTGATTATTTTTTATAAAAAAATTAATAATTACTTATGATTTAATATGTTTTTATAAAGAAAAATTAATAATAATAATAATAAAAATAATAGTAGTAGCAGTAGTAGTAGTAGTAGTAATAATAATAATAATAATAATAATAAGTGATAGTAGTGAAGACAATAATAATAATAGATAAGTGATGAATTGAGGCTAAAACTTTGAAATAAAATTTTATTTTTGTCTTTTATAAATGAGTATTCTTTAATTTGAGATTTCATAGAACTACTTTCTTAATTTGGTCTTTTACAGCTATGACACTTTTCAGTTTCGTTTCTCACAAAGATGTATTTCTCAATTTAATCTTTCACAAATAAAATTGTTAATAATAATATTCTTTTGTTAATTTATTGTAAACGAAATTAATAGTACATTGATTGAAAGATATTATTGATAACTTTTAAAAAAAATGTTATATGTTATCAAAATTTTTAATTTCATTTATAATAAATTAATAGAAAGATATTATTAATAATATTTTTATTCATGAGAAAAAATATTTGTACATGAGGGATTAAATTAATAAAATAATTATATGACATATCAAATTAAAAAATATCTTATCTATGACCAAATTAATAAGATAATTTTATAAAAGATTAAATTAAAAAATATTTCATATATAAAAAATAAAAATAAAATTTTACTCATAATAAAAGTGGATAATTTAGCCTTTTCACTTAAATAAAAATATTTAGTGCACAAATGTCTCTTAAAACTTAGAAAAATACAGAGAGCACAATCTTTATAACCATATGTGTTTTGAGATTTGTGCATAATAATAAAATAATATCAGGAACCTTGTGGCATAGCTAACAAATGAGAGTTCCAACTCTCTTAAACTTATCTTAAAATTTAGAATACTTTACATGATAAATAAGTGAAGTTCACTTATTTTTTAAATGTGAAATTCATATTTATTGTTTTTATAACACCTTAATTTTACGTCGTAAATTTCTCCCAACAGGAGAGGAGCCCAATCTGATTGGAGAAATGGACAAGTAGGAAAATTGGCCTATTAGAAAAACAGGACTGAATAACTTATTACAAAATAAAAGAAGAGAAGGGATATCGAAGAAGAACCGTCCATGGAGCTAAAGTTTCAGCACGTACGTCCATAAAATAACCACGAGAATCAATTTGTACCTCACCACTTCTCCTCTACCCAGAAATATTATTCCTCTCAGAACTAAGAATTAAGAACTTTTAAACCATTAACGCCACCCCTTGTAACAAAATTGTATGTTTCGAAATTTTCTGGTACTGTAGAGCTCAGATTGATGTCAACTAGCTGCACATTTTCACAAGGGACAGCTGAGCTGCACAGCAGAGCTACTGCAAACTTGGTGTTGTAACCGCCCCTAATGTTCTTAAAGTTCATGTTTTTAAGGCTCTGTGGTTCAATAAAGAGGGAGGGAAGGCCGTGGAAGAGGATAATGAGTTTTGTTTAATTGGAAGAAGGAATAGATAAAAAAAAAAAAAATTATTGTTTGATTCAAAAAAAAAGATTGAGAAAAAAAAGTAATTATATTTGGACAAATTTATTTTTTATATTATTTTAATTTTTTTTTATAAAAAAATTATTTATATCAATATTTTTTTAAAAAAAATTATAAATTCTAATATTTTTTATTTTTAATTTCTAATTAAAAAAATTATCTTAATTTTTATTAAATATTAATATATTAAAAAATTAAAAAAACAAAAAAATAAATTAAAATTTAAAAAATATTCCACTCCCTTCCCCCAAAATCCCCCAATTTAAAAGGGAAGTAAATTTGAATCCTTTCCCTTCTTTTCTCTTTACTTTAATTTTATTTAACTAAACACAATCTAAGCTTCACTTGGGATGGCTATAACGCAAAAGAAGAGAAAATCATTAACAAAAGCCAAAAGAAGCAGGCTTTATTATATACGTATGCTTCTTTGGTTCTCAATTGCTTACCTCTTCGGTTTTGCAGGTGCTTGAAGGGCAGTATTCTTGGTCCACTATTATGGGTTAGAGACATTAATCATGGCAATGTCTTCAAACACCAAATTTGAAGCCTGACTAGGTGGAGCCCCTAGCCAAGTTTTTACTCTGACACCATTCTCGGTACTGTTGATAGTACATTTTGAAACATGGACACCAACTACATCCATCTCATCTGAGTTTTTGCCCAGGCTTCCCACACTGTACCAGAACAGTAAATTGAACTTTCATTTATTTTAAACATAACTTATCATGTATAATACATATACTTTTTAAATGTGTTAAATTACGTTAAATATTGATTTTGATATAATACGTTGTTGACATGTGTTTAACACATAATTTAGACCACTTGAAATATTTTAAGTAAAGTAAGGAATGAAAAAAACTTTTTCTCCCTTTACTTTATCTCCTAAAGTATTTCAGGGAATTTGAGTTGTTCAAGGCACCCCTTTACAAGTCAGAATAAGAATTAGAACCTGATTCCATGGCCGGACCGCAATGCACAAATGATACAGATACGTTGGCGGTGCCAGGTCCGATGGAGACACAGTCATCCCCAACTCCAATTGATGAGGAGGTGATGCTGATGTTAGTGGGGAGACTAATGTGGATTCCATCGGTGTTTGGGCTATCAGCAGGTGCTTCAATGTTTATCTCTGACACATTAATGTTGCCACACTGGTGTATCCCAACATGGAAGAACTTCCCATTCAACAAACCTATGTTGCTCACTTTACCATGTGAAACATTGATGAATTTTAGACTCTGCAGAGTCCAAATTTGATTCATTAGTTTGACAATATAGAAAAATAATATTCAAAATAGACTCGATTTACATTGGCTCGAATATACTCTTAGCCATATTAATATATTTCTCTCTTATTAGCTTGATTATACGTGCATGAGGTGTACTGAAGAATCTCTCATCAAATAAATAGCATAGACATTGATATGAACATGGAACACAACACAGATATTGATGTCAGTTGGATTGTTGTCAGAGTATGCTGTTTGAAAGGTGGTAGACTCAACCGAATAGGCAATGATGGTTGCTTGTATCTACTTGCTCAAATCTACCAAAAATGAAAAGTTTATAAGTCTGGTTTGTGATCGAGTCTTGGAGACTTTGTAGTCATTCCAAATATTGCAGAGCCCTAGTATTATATAATACTCCTAAAAGAATTCTAGAGTCATAACAATAAATAAGCGGTAGCACTAGTAGTTAAAGAGTTACCACATTTTAAAGAATTAAAATTATTACCAGTGCCTTATTTGATGGATCTATTGACTTGTTTTGAGGATAAGTGTTTTGAATTATAATTCATGATTCATGCAACGTATCTAGAACATTTTTGAATTAACTTCTAACATTGAAAACCATGAAACGTTATAATTTTTTAAGTGTCCATTTGTTAATTGAAAAAGTCCAGTTGTATTTAACACCAGTGTTCAATACATGTCGAACAGGGACATAACTCCATTTTCTTAAGTGTCAACTCTCCCATATATTCAACAAACTGCATTCTAAGAACAGTGTACTGTCACCACTAAATTAGAGTTAATCTGATGAATGAATGAAGTTTAGAACTCACAGTAGGGAAGTTGGGGCAATTCATGACCTTCCGGCAAGCAGCCTTTGACCAGGATTCAGCACCTTGACCGTCCAACATTGCCTTGCTATTGATTCCAGTAAGATTGATGCCATTCAATCTTGTGAACACAATCCAATCAGAAGATGGGAAGGCATTGAGGCTGGTTGGAGCCTTCAAAGTCCCACCGTTCTCTATCTTAGGGGATTGATTATTGAGGCAGGACCCCGAAAATGAGACTGGACCAACCAAGAATGTCCCTTCTGGACTTAATAACGCTGAGTTTCCTGCATTAGAGCATGCATCCCCCCAAGCTGCTAAGAATGCCTGTGCATCCAACATTTAAACTATTATATATATGAAAAAAATCTTTAATTATGATAAAAGAGTTAATATGTTTGTGTATCTTTACTGGTTTATGATGAAAAGAGAAATTTTGATTGAACCTGATTCTTGGCCTTAAATTTGTGACTGAAACTTAACTGATAACTGATTAAAGAGAATATTTGATTAAAACGGTTCCCTCGCCTTAATTTTTGATTGAAAGTTCGAAAAAAGATCTTCACTTTTGGGTATTATAATCTAATTTTTCATAGGCATTGTATATTTTTTTTTAAATAAGTGATTCAACTTACTGAACAGTGTTATTTAAACAAACGTATGTATAGGACATGATTCTCAAAATAATAAGAATTAATGGATAAGTACAACCACGTTCAAACTCCAAAGGGTTACTAGATGTGAACATGTAATACATGATCAGACATATTGTCGCAGGTTTGAATTTAAGCTGTACAAATTTCTTGGAACTAGAACACAAGAATCATTATATATATAAAAACATGTGAAAGCCGCATCGTAAACCAGCCGTTTATTGTGTAACTTCCACGTTAGACTGTGTGTAAAGCTTTGTTTATTCACTATTTGTATACTATTTATATATTGTTTATGTTTTTTTTCCTTCTTTCTATGAGATTTGCTTTTTTTTTTTTTAAATCTTGTGAGGTGTACAGGACATTTTTTGAATTAGTTTTCTTTACAAAATTTCTCTTGGTCTCGATGTGATTAACTTGTTTTTAGCCAGACTAAAGAAGCAAATTAATAAGTTAGCCTAAAAAAAGTATATCTTTTAATGGAATCCTTGACGTAATATAGGCCAGATTCTATATATTTGGGACCAACCAATAAAAAAAGCTTTGTTCTTTAGTAAATAGTGATTCTATAACAGAGAACAGTATTTACTAGTTTCCATAAAATTTCAGTAGGACTAAATTTTTCTATGTCAAACCACTTCCTCACCCAGTAGACTAAGTAATGGACCCTGAAATCATGTCCACCCTTATAGATGCTAGACAATAACTTACAGAGCTACTTTCTGTCTTCCCATCAGAAACTGCTCCATAATCTGTGACATCATAATATCCTACTGCTCTTGAAGAATCGGGGGCAGGTCCTTCAGCCGAGCGAACCAGAGGGTTGTAATATGAGGCAGGTGATTCATTCAGAGGTTCAGGAGATGGAGCTATTGAAGCACTGGCAAGTGCCACGCCAATTTGAGAACTGGCTGTATATGCTGCTACTGCTATGCTTATGCTTAATGCCACTATCTCCTTCATTTTTAGCAGAGCTGCTGAAACTATGACTCGTCAGCGCCTAACTGAGTTTAGCACTCTGGCACAAGAATAGGGCGAACTCTCCTTAATTTATGATATTTATAATCTTGAGTTTCTTGGACTATGCGGTATTTAATCTTGCAATTCTATATTCTTAAACGCTTAGCTATCTTTCTGGGTGGAGTTTCTTTCAAATTGTAACCGTTTAACAAGCATTCATGAACTTATTTTCAATGTCATAAAGTTCATTTACTGGTGGACGATCTGTCAAGTTTCATAAATAGCTCTTGTATGTGCAAAGTAATTTCATTGCTTGTCAAAGAAAATTTGACTCTGGCATTTAAGAATAGAAACAAGAAAGATAGAGTATTTGCGTGTCATTTTTATATCGTTTTATATTGTATATTAATTTTAATGCACTTATCATTGATAACAACATAATGAGTGACGTATGTGAATTGTAATATTGGCTAGTGGGGAGGTTCAAGAGCTGCAGATTGTGCATGGCAGTTCTTGGATACCTTTACTAAAGCATTCAATTGCTCGAGTATTTCTTTCATGGAATGCAGGCATGATAGAGTAAGCTGAGCTGCTTTTGATGCTGCCTTGGGTGAATATCGGCATTTTAGAGGTATGGCTTCACCCATTCAACCAGATTCTGCTGCCCAGTAGGTCGCTTTGAATCAAATCTGTCAGCATTTCTGCAGCACTACAAGTCTACACCAAAGCCATACACGTCACTCTTGTTAGCAGTTGTTGAAGTAGGATGGTATTTGCCGCCATGGCGAAGTCCCTTGTGAAAAAAGCTGCATCAAGAAGGGATTTTGTTCAAATAGAAGCTCTTGTCCCATATCGGAGAGGAATGGGACTTCCAAAAACAAATAGCCAATGGAAAGAAGCATCGCCTTGCGCTAACCTGGACTGGGCCAATAGTTGATACAAAGAGCCCACGCTCTAGGAATATATTTTCAGAACCGGGTAATTACTAAATTTGCCTAATTTAACCAGTCTGATTGGTTTTTATTAGTTTAGTTGATTTTTGATTAGTTTATTATTTAGTTAGTTCTGAGAGTTAAAGAGTCTACAGTTCGCTCACTGGATTTTTGGTTGAACTAATTAATTTGGTTTAATTTGATTCCTTTCAGTAACATTGTTTTAGTTTGGTTTTAGTAACACTGTTATTGAGAATGATATATTTTTTTCCCCCATATAACCTTATAATTGTTTTAAACTATCCAAGCTCCTTAGAACACACCAAATGACTTCTGAAGTGATATTCTGAAACTAGGAAATGTGGCAGTAAAAATTGATAAGATACGCAATGAAGGGAACATGCACATCTATATAATATTTATAAGACCAAGACGATTACTTTTCTTGTTTTAAACCTTTGAGAATTTTTTCTACTTTAAAATACTGCAAGAACAGATCTTTTGCTTATAGCATGATACAAAAGTATTTGATTGTATCCAATTCATATTTCTCAGTTCATATTGTACGACATAAGAACATTTGAAGTTTTCCAGACCACATGTAACCTAAATCATATTATGGCATATGAAACATAAATAGGTGTTGTTGTCACTTGAAGAAGGCTATTACCAAGGAAGCACGAGTACGCAAAAATGGCCGTCGTATCCGTATCGGATACGTATTCGGTACGGATACGCGTACCGTACGGGGTACAAACGTATCCCGTATGTACTGAAATATTTTTTTCGTACTGGATATGTATCAGAAGGAGTCAGATAGAGAGAAGAAAACCTTGACAAAGTGACAAAGAAAACGGAAGTGGGTGTTGAAGAGCGAGAAGCGATTTAGGCAAGCGGCGGCGGATGCAACGGGAAGAATCAGCGGTGGGGGTAGCTATGCCTGTGACGCCGCGATCTTCAGTGGGGTTTAGAGAACGTTTGTTGGGCAAGGAAGATTGAAATTGAGCTTCGATGGCTTGGATGGCATGTAGATCTTGTTCTGATAAAGGTTCATCTTCCAAGTCACAACTGAAGGAGGCTAGCCGTGTAAAACTCTCCTGCCTTTCCATTTCCATCCATACCGATTTATGGGGTCTACTAGAGGGAAGCCCCAATTTTGAAGGAATCGCTCAAGCAGAAGAAGCCTGGGGTTAAATCAGTAAATCACAAGGACGTGGACATTTGGGCGGGATTTGAATTTTGCCGTAAAAACTTGGATATAATAAAATAAATGCTTTTTTCATGTTATTATTTTTATTTTAATAAATTTTGTTAACCTATTCCATTTATTTTAATAAAGTGTAATAATTTGGTATCCAAATTTATTTTATTTTTTAATGTTTTAGATAATTGAATATATATATATATATATATTCCCGTACCCGTATCCTAAAATTTTAGAAATTGCCGTATCCTACGTATCGTGTCATGTCGTACCCGATACACGTACCCGTATCGGTATTTTTTAGGCTATTACTCCCTGCACTCGACTTTAAAGCGATCTTTTAATATGCAACCTTTTTCATGAAATGAGATCAAGAAAACTTCTTCCCTCCATGGCATAACATGCATAAAATGCTTATGGAGAGTTAATATTTGTGATTCGTTTATTAAGGGAGCATGAAGAATGAATGCCCAGCCATTAGCTTCCGGTATGAAGCTGATTGTTATCTGCCAGTTTTCAAAGAAATATGCATTTAAAAAGAACAATTTCATCTAGTATAACTGCCATATCTGACCAAATAAATATAACACATAGAAAACTTAGAGCAGTAATATACTTTTTAAGTGAACTAAGATGCCATTGGAATGGAGAACAGATTCACATGAATTGGTTAAATGCAGCAAATGAGTAGTCAATAAATACTTTGTCAGTAAGGCTTCTCCTTTAATTTTTGAAGTTATGGTCCTCTCACTCATCTAGTTAGTATCCATAGATTTGTACGTAAACTATATGAAACATTACAAAACCTCATCCTGAGAAGCCTTGAGAGCAGTTATTTTCCTATTTGACCAAAGCACTCAATTATTTAAATCAGTAGTCTTCCAAAATATGGTTTGAAGTTGGCTATTCAAATTCAGCGTTAAAGAATATAGTATAAATGAACTTAACTACTAAACTTGGGTTTTCTTAAGCGGTTTGTTAGGGGAGTTCGTCATCATAATCGTCTAGGGAGGAGGTTTAACTCAAACAAAATCCGAAATGCCCCTAATACTTAAAAAAAAAAAATTCAAAATTCAAAACCATTCAGTGAAAGAATAGTAACATTTTCCCCATTTCGTTATATAGAATCAACACATTTGAGACAAACATTATCTGCTCTGGTGCTGCTACAAGAATAAGCTCCCATTGACCCCAAGCCCTTCCTTCCCTTCCTTTCTTTGATTTAAAAAAAAAATGGCCTAATTAATGACAAGGCAAAGCGGTATTTATGCCGAAATAGGAGGGTTTGATATTGGCACATCTAGAGGTGACAGGGATGCCTCCTATCTTCAGGTCGACATTATTAAGTACAACGTTTTGGCAAGGGAACAGCTGGCTGCACCTTAAGTCCACTCCAATTGGTGATGATGATGTTCCCTTGATATTTGTAAAATATATATTGCTGAACTTTACCAATGATGGCTGTACAGTGAAAAATAAACACCAAAATTAGTATGCTTCACTCTTCATACTTGATCGGGAATTTAAGAGTTATGTCGAAGAAGAAGTCAACTTCACAGTGTACATTAGACTAAGAAGTTTACGAAATCGTTCAAGGAATAATTGAATGATAAAACTGTTTATTGTTTTAAGTGAGAATAAAACAGAGCACATGAGGGTAAGCAAAGTGAACCTCCATTGTGTAGCTTAAATTTCCAGTGAATAAAAAAGAGAGAAAGGTAAAGAAATAAACCTTGGCTTTGCAGTTTTCTGGATTACATTGGTACTCTTCATCAATGATAATGGGATTTTTAACGTTGTCCATGGTAATGCCAGAGAAGAATATAGATGAAGCTGCACCTGGATACTTATTTGGCCATGCCTTGAGTCTCAGACCATTGGTTGTGCCCACCAATGTGCTGTCCTTCACTTGAATGTTGCTCACCTCTAGCTCGTCCGCATACTTTCCAAGGCTACCGATACTGTGATGCACGTATCAGTAAAGACAATCAAGGAACACCATAGCCATTAATTTATCCCCTTAAAGTTGTTTACTTGAAAAAAAAATTCACTAACAGGTTATTGAAATATCATGTTGTATCGGGTATGATTGTCCATTATGTTGTAATTGAAAGCTTATAGGAGTGCATATTACCTAATGCCATGTCCAGGGCCGCAGGTGAGTCTGTTGATGGCAACATTCTTGACTCCTTGAATGATAGAAACACAATCATCTCCTGTTTGAATGGTATTTCTGGAAGCAATGATATTGATGGAGTGACTAAGATGAATGCCATCGGTGTTTGGGCTGTCAGCAGGTGCAATCAGCTTAAGTTTTCGTAATCTTATGTTTGCGGAGTTAGTGATGAAAACGTGAAAGCCTTTGGAGTTCAAAGACTTGATGTTCTGTATCAGTCCATTGGTGACGTTGTTGAAGAATATGCTCTGCAATCCATCCCATCCATCCATAAACTCACATATTAATTTACTATCTAACTATAGGTTATATGTTATTAATGCAGTTTAAAACGCTTAAAATTAAATAATGAGGAACTTACGCTAGGGAGTCTAACGCATGTAGAGGAGCCAGGGTTTTGCTCGCAGTCGACGTTGTATGGCCAAAAAGTCTTACCCTGGCCATCGAAGGTACCCCCACCGATAAGTTTTACACCAACGAGGTTTTCGAACATGAGCCATTCACCATTCTCATAGACAGAAGGGTCTGTAGAAGCCAAAACGGTGCCTGCAACTTGAACTGTGATGCCTCCTGGAGTGGTACATGGCCCTGAAAAAAACATTGAATCAACCAAAAATGTTCCTAGGGGTACGTACATCCTCGCTGGCGTGGTGGATTTGCAGGCAGCTTGCCATGCTTGCATGAAACCCTGCACGGATAATCAATAACAATTTCCGTTCAGTTAGTGTACTGTCCGATCAGATCTCTCTATATGTATATATGGTTTTCTGAGTATTTTGTACTAGCCATTTGAGTTCATTCAAAGAATTTAGTTTACTTAAGTGGATACTGATCAGCCTTCCATGTCATCCCAGTACTTAAGATCCCACTACCCCACATGTAGTCACTCAAATCCGATAGCCAAGATGCTAGGGTACCTAAAGTATCTATATTTGATATATAAGTCGTTAGTATCTAATATTTTAAGAGGTGTAAATTATTTATGTTTAGGTGGACATATCATTCTTATTCACTTCTTGATCCCAAATATATATACCCATTTAGACTTGGCAAAAATTGATAGTCTATGAAGAAAAAAATTTATATAACTTATCTTACAAGTTGAGATATCAGTAGATTTTAAGGTGTCATGATATGTTTTTATTTTTGGTGGGATACCTTGACATGTGACATTTCAGATGCCACCACATGTAATCGCATAAGAACCAACTAAATGTTGTCATGAAATTTAAGGGTCCAAGATGTCAAGATATGAGTTAGTATGGCAAGTATACCATTGGTCTATAAGGTTTGTTAGATACCTATACGTCCATTTTAATCAATTTTTATTTACAAGATGTGGTGTCCGTTTAATCCTGTTATTGGGTCGATTTGGCATTTCTTGACCTATTTAACAATTGAATTAACTAAGCTAACTCATGCCCATGACAAACTAGCCCGTTTGGATAGATTTAATTATCAGGTGGATCATATTTTGTTTCCAAAGATATTCTCAAGACTAGATGATCATATAATTATTCACGTGCCCATAAAAAAAAATTTTATATCAAATTCGTAGTTGGCAGAGTTGTTCAATTTTATGAAGGGAGGAAAAAGGGCAACGTATACAGATTATTGGGGTATTTATTCTATAAACCAAAAGAACGCAAGGTTTTGAAGAAAAAGAGACAAATAAACTCAAGATTTAATTAATATACCTCACTGCTGTCACTCTTCCCATCAGGTTTGGCTCCAAAACTCAAGACGTTGAAAATTTTCTCACCGGCAGCAAGAGTATCCCTTGCTAAATTTTGACCCTTGAATAGATCAGGCCCACCAACTGGGAGTTTTCTATGACCTCCATCATCATCGTTACAATAAACCAAAGCAATGCACAATGCAAGAATGATAACTCTTCCTGCATTGCCCATTGCACCCTCCTCGAACCCCTTTTGATATATATATATATATATGTATATTTTTTTCCCTCTATATGATTTTAAATTATATTTCAAGGTAGTAGCCCCCCTGGGATGGAGGCTAAAACTTGAAATGGGGAAAATGATTCCTCTTTAGGTAGCCTCCTGGGGAAGCTGACATGAAAATATGAGGGAAATGATCCCTCTTTGCTTCCCTCTTTAATTTATAACATGTTTTCTGGACGTTACCACTTACCACTGATTCTATTTTGGGCTTCTAATACAGTGGAAGATGTTTTGGATTTTGTGGATAAAAAATGGTGTATCTAAAATTAGTGATGCTTTATAGTGTGCATTTTACCACATAGCTTGGGCTATTTTTGCTCTCACAACCTCTCAGTTAACTGAAATATTCTAAAAACAGCTAGGCCTTCAGCTGTATATTTATAAAATAAAAAAAATTAAGAAATTTTTTTGTCACCTTAATCACAGTTGGGTGCAAAAATATGCTGTCACCACAACTCATAAATATGCTTTCAGTGGCTAACCGAACCAGCAAAAGAGTACCTCAATATTTCACCTGTCTGGTCTCATTTACATCCAGCCTCTTTGCTGAATTCTAATTCTAGTCCCTTTAATTTGTTGTTGATTCTCGTGTGTGATGCATAAGTTGTTGCTGGGAGCCCGGGACTTTACACAACTAGCAACCCACAATTTGCTGAATTTAATCTTTGTTATTATGGCTAATAATTTTTATTAAGCAAACTACAATTTATCCCTTTCTGATTTGGTCCGGAATAAATTTATCCTTTATCATATAATGAGAGTTGAGTGACCCATCTTAAACAAAAAAAGGCAATGTCTAGTGATTTTGAGCGAAAGGCGAAAACTATAATTTGTTCTCTCTTTTTTTCTTTTTTACAGCCTTTCAATTTTATTGCTGATATTTAACTTAGATTTAGGTTTGGTTATGTTTTAATTTAACAAATAAATTTTAGAAAATCTGAAATGTCTCAAGCTCAAAGATCAGAGTTTGCACAATTGAAATCAGATTCAAAGCACATAGCTAATAGAAAGTCAATTAATAATTTTGCTTCACTACTCTTTTGTCTTTAAAGATGAATTCAAGGCCTTGAGGCCCTAATTAATCCCAACTGGTTTCTACAACATAAATCACATCGGAGAAGCAGTAAGATTATAAGAACAAAGCTGGCTGATATACATATAGATATTAGTCGCTTCGCTCTGTACGTAACTTCCAGGGAATATATATAGAATATGAGCCTAGAGAGTAGTTAATTTAGACCTCTTGGAGCTGCAGAAGACCTTTGTGTTTGGACCCGTTAGTCTTCGAGCTGATTCATGCATATAAAAAAGTACAAGAGGAGTATACTCCCCAGTCATTTGCAAAATGCCTAAAGGCACGCAAAAAGAAAATAGAAGGGGGGAAAAAAAAACTAACCTACCGATTACTCCCTACTAATTTGAGACAAAAAGGTGAATCTTTGGTGATGATCATATCCATTACTAACCCACCAAACCTGTGTGGTTCAGCTCCGTTCTGCTTTCTCATTTGAACTTTGAAGCAGCCAATTCGTTGCATTTAAGATCTTCTACTTTCATCTGAATAACCGTGGCAGTCATATAGGTTGGATAATACTTGTATTGGCATAGATTTTGAGGCGCTGGCGGGTTACCCAAACTCTTCTGGCGCCCAAACATCTTAGCGAGCTCTGCTTGGGGTGCCATTAATTAATTTCTGAACTGCACAAAAGGAATACAGAAAAGTGACGAACAAAACTGAGAGGAAGTAGTGCTTTTCTGTGAGTACAGAAGTTGAAGCCCAAGGTCATTTTATAAGGGTCCACGCTGAGAGGCGCAGTAACTTCCCACATTGTGGGACCATACCTGCTGAATTGGCGTTATTGTTGAGAATTGAAGTGTAAGTCAAAAAATTTTCACATAAAATAGTAACTATATAAATGAAATGATTTATAGACATAATGGTTTTAGATTTTATTTCAACATATAGTATCAAACTCATGAATGTTCATATTTCTTCTAATAAGTGGTATTAGAGTTCATAATTTGGCAAAAACTTTGGGCAGAGTTCATAATTTGGTCAAAACTTTGGGTAACAATATGATATTTAGACTTGGAAACATTTCACCAATCAAATTAGTCTTTTTGAAGCACTTCTACCGTAAACAGGATTAGTCCTTTTCATGACTCAGCTTTGCACTATGAAGATCTTCACAAACAGTAATTACAGAATCAGAAGAAGAGTTGTCTAATCGTGGGTCAAGTAAGTGACTGGTGATGATGCCGTTCATATATGTTCCCTTATCAAAATTGAAAATTCTAGACAGGTTTGTGGCAATATAGCCTTTGTGTCTACTTGTTTATATTATTATTATTATTATTATTATTATTTTGATGTGGAGGAGGTTCCTAATCGTGACGAAGGGGGAATAACGTATAAGGTAGTGGACTCTATGATCAAGAGATTCTTCTGCCATTTTATTTTTATTTTGATTTTTTAAAATTTTAAAAGAAATAAAATATAAAATAAAGATAGTCTCTTAATTTTTATTAAATAAATATTAAGTTATATTTTTATTATTTTAATTTGAAATATTTTTTATTTATTTGATAGAAATTAAAAAGTTGTCTTTATCTTATATTTTATTTCTAAATAAACAAAGTAAAATTAAAAAAATAATAAACAACTAAGATTATTTGTGTGCAAGTTGAAGAGCAAAAGATCCACGTGTAAGATTCCCAGAGGAATCGGGTACCATGAGAGATGTAGCTAATTGGTGGTAAACATGTTTAAATTTGACCCTATTAAAAGGTTGGCCTGACTGATTGAGGAATACCATTTGAACTGTATATACCTCCTCCTCCTTCTCCTTCTTCTTGTTGCCTGAAAATATCCCTTCCTCTTCATTCGAGTATTTGAGATGTTTGTATTTCGTACACAATAATCTGAAGTAACTGAAGTCATTAATAACATACTTTGAATTTGAGATATTGGGTGTTCTCCATTATTGTTAGAATCTTTTATTATGTAAGAAAATATTAAATTTTATAAAGTTTTAGTTTTATCAATTTTTATGAACTAGATATTGTATATTCTTTGATAACTTTTAATTTTCATATCAAATATAGATTTTAATCATTATAATTTTTATATATAATTTCGGTATTTCATGTCAAGGTATATTTTATAATATATATAATATTCTAGATATTTGAGAACATAAAATATTAATGTGCCAAACAACTCTTTTAATATTTTTACTAAGCAAATCAAATTTATGGCAACTTAGATAGTGATAACAAAGAGTTTTAGGGCTCATTTAGTACATATTAATTTAATTACATCAAATATCAATATAATATTCACAATTTCGAAACATTTACACTTAAAGCAGTCCCAATATATATTGAGCCATAAACATGAATATTTCAAAATTGTGAAATATTTTATTGAGTTATGAATAATTGCGTTCACTTAATTCTTAATTGTCGAGTTTTGCTCTATAATGATCATATATGATCATTGGCCTGTATATATTTTAGAGTGGCAAAATTCATAAACCTTTATTAGAAGGGATTGATTGGATGCATGCGTGTGGAATCAGTTTTGGTTGATGACATCAATACGTTGACGGCCTCCATACCCAGTCCACAAGCACACCATGATCAAGTTGTTGTACCAAGCTTGTCAAATAAGCTTGATCTTCATCTTGCTATAGTAAAATTATTCTTTTGATATTTTGGGTAGGAAAGAGACATGTGTTAATCCCCTTGAGCTGGAAGGATAAGGTTTATTAATTATATATATGGCATAGTACTAAATTCAGGTTTAGAATAAAGAGCTCGGAGATTGGATTTTATCCAAATGGTTTAGAGATATCGGAACAAGGATAGGCTTCGGAACAACCCAGTTGGTAAAATAGTACTTACAAGAAGAGATTTATGAGATCATGAGAAGGAGAAGAAGGAACACAATAAATGGAAGAAGCAATAATTCCCAGATTTCATAGTTGCGTCAAACGCTTAAAGGTTTTAGCATAATTTCGAATTTAGAATATTGACGGCATAGATAGAGGATATCTTTTGGAATTTTGGCTTTTCTGAAGTTCGTCTACAGTTGGAAGCCAATTTTTCATGGCTTCTTCAAACTCATTCAATCTGCTAACTTTTTATATGTGGAATCTAACAACTCTGATGATCTAGTTTTTCTTTAAAAAAAAAAGAAAAAAATTTAATTAATTAATTTGAATGCGTGTGTGACTATGTGATTAAATACCTTGCACTTTTCAAATTGTGTGTGTGACTATGATTGAATAACTTGTACTTTTCAAATCGTGGTAGAATCTTTCTCTTTATCTTCCTTATTTTTTATTTTTGGTATATAACGAAGTTGAGATTGTAACTTGTGATTTTTGTTAGCTATTTACACCTCCCATCTGTAGACTACACTTAGTGACGTCTTCTTCGTTATTTCTATTTGAAGCAAAATTTTCCAATTCCTCCTTAATCCTTTTTCGGTTTCATTTTCATAAAATTCTTCCGCCATTTAAAGAAACGTATAAATTCCTCCTTTGAAATTTATAAATTCTAGATTTTTTTCCGAAGCTAGATGGGCAATGCCATTAGCTAGCTACTCTCACTCCTTTCCACACACACACACACACACACACACACACATGTGTATAAATTATTTATCGTATCCTTAAAAAATTTTAATAACATTAATTTGTCTTAAAAAATTTATTACCATCAATTTAATTCTATTTTAAAAGATACATCATTTAGTCCTAACCCAAATTCAATTAAGAATAAACTAATGGCAATAATCTTATGAGTCAATATTAAATTGTTGATAATAAATTTTCGAAGTAAATATATTTGTTTATTCTATAAGCATATAATTACCAAAAGAAAAATGTCATGCACAAATACTCCTATTTTGTTTCTCGTAGATAAAAAATACTCATAAATTGAGCAAGCACTCAAATAGTGACTCGGTTTTTGATTCCAGAAATTTATTTAATATAGATTATTGCAAAAAAAATTATTTTAAAGATATAAAAAATGCTGTCTTTAAACTTAAAAATGCTGTTTTGATTATTCTCAAAGTTCTTATTGTTGAAAAATTTTATGTGGGTTCACGTTAATTTTATTATAACCGCTTAATAGATTTTTAATTTGAATATGTGCTGAATTCCATTAACTTTATAATTACTTAATTTTAATTAGGTTTAAGATAATTTTTAATAGATTATGATCAACTCAATTTTAAAAAATATTAAAAGAATTAATGTAAACTCATAAAATTTTTCAACACTTATAACTTTTATAAAAGAATTATCAATGAAAACAAAATATATGCTTATACAAATTTTAAAAAAATCCAAATAAAAAGCATTTTTTCTCTTAATTTAGCAATCATGTTTTTAAGACAAAATAAATAAATAAATGAAACCATGGTAATAAAAACCGAAACGGACCGGTCGGTTCAACCGGTTGGACCGGGAACCGGCCTATTGTCCGGTCCGGATGTGGCTAAGAACCGGTGGGTAAAAAAATCGGTCAAACTCGGGCTAATTTATGTGAAAACCGGATATCAAACCGTTGGTTGAACCGATTTTTTCTTTATTGCTGATATGTGAAGCAGCAAATCACTGAACCGGTGTCTCTTCTTTTGTCTTATGTGTGAAGCAGCAAAGCACTAAATCGGTGTGAAGCATTGAAGCAGCAAAAGCGGCCCTGCTTGGATTCGAACACATGCCACGAGGGAAAATTCACGCCTGTCATCCACGCTGCCACAATGCTCCTTTGGTTGAATGGTGCAAACAAATATATATATAAACTTCTAATGACATAATATAATAAAACTATATATATATATTTAATTTGATTAAATTTTTTATTTGATAAATAACTTTTTCTAAATTTATTATTTCAAAAAATTTTATTTTTTATTTTTTAATTACAAATAGAATCTTAAAAATATAATATTAATAGTTAAATATTTAAAATTTATTAATACTCATTTGTTATATTAAAATTTTAATATATAAAATTTAAAAATATATATTTAATTATCACTGGTTCAACCACGGTTCGACCACGGTCAGACCAATAAATCATGAACCAGTGCCTTCACCGGTTCAATAACCGGTCCAATTTTAAAAATATTGAATGAAACCCAATATATATATAGATTAATCTATCTAAATGGTGCACCATGATTGACCTTTTGTTGCATGGAACAGCATTCTAGGTGCACTTTATTGACTCTACCTTGAAAAAGCTTTCGTCGGTACTTTTGAGCACAAACTAAAATTTTGACAAGAATTCCATTTCTGAAAATTTAAGGTTTGGAACGTGACTAAAATTTGCAGCGGAGTAATTAGTAACTCGTGAAGTAAGTTGCAGAATGGAACTGGATATTTCTAGATTTTCGAAAGAGGAGATATTTCTACGTCTAAATATCTTTAAAAGTTCAGAATATTGTACTACATATCAAAATATCAAAATGTCTCCCATGATAATCAGAAAAAAAAGTGGAATATCTTCTGGCATTGATTTCAAACTAACTTTTAACTGGCTCTATCCATCTCGATCTTGTATAAGGTACGTAGTTTTGTCTATCTTCTTTCAATTTTCGTTTTTTCCTTTTGGGGTTATTTTCGGTTTTCCAATTAATGCATTAAAGAAAATCAATTATAAAGAAGAGGCATATGGGGTTCTGTTCACATCACTTCATGGATCCAATTCCCTACGAACGTATCTTTTCCTACCCAACCTATATTCTTTAATCAACATGTGCTTTGGGTTAATTAGATGGTCGTTTCCTCTCGACCAAATTATATTGTTTTTAATAATTTTTACTTTAATATGTTTACCAAGAAAATGTTATAAATGTAAAGAAGGAAACATTAAGTGAAAAAAAATCCATAACACTCTAACAACAAAGAGGGTAAAAAGAAGCCAGAACAAAAGCAAATGCTTCAGCTGAAAAGGAAATAAAAGTTCTGGATAAAGAGAGAAATGTAGTAAAGATAAAGCCTTCGGTGAATCCAATTCCCTTAGTACATTTTTTTTTTCTTCTTTGAGGTTTTCAAGGATGAATTAACTGCCACATAGAAGCTTCTCTTTTATATATCTTCAGGACATAAAGTGATGCTTCGTAACTAATTGCACCTAATACATAAATGTGTAGGGAATACCAGAAGATACAAAACTTTAGTTGAAGAAATTTGGGTTGGTTGGAATTTGGAAGGCATTGATCTGATTTTTTTTTTTTTTCTGGGTGGAAAGGCAGAATTAAAAGGACAAGATAAACCTATCTTAAATTTGTTTTTTAGCGAAAGCATCATTTTATTGGAAACACAAACAAGCAAATGTAAAGTATTACACAGCACATACAGCATATAGAATGTAAACAGAACACATAAATAGAAGTTAAATAAGTGCCGAATTAGTCTTCTTTTCCTCTTTTGTTGTTTGTATTGGTTTCCTTGGGTCTTTCACCTCTTCTGTCTACCCAAATAAAAAGAACCACAAAAAAAAGGAAGTATACCCGGTTTAAAAGGTACATATTCAGAGATTGTAGACCCAACTAAAGTTTTAAAGTCCTTTGATCTGATAGACATGTTAAGATTGGGTTGAAATGGCGTTGGGCCAAGTCCTGATTGAGTTGCCATTCACATGCACACGCACACACACACACACATAAAGATTGGGTTGAAATGACGTTGGGCCAAGGCCTGCTTAGGTGGCCATACACCCACAGAGATACACACTAATTTGTGCCACAAATGGCTAGGAAACAAGCTAGGCTAATTTGGCGGCTGGTTACTTGCTTATCAAGTTTAGTTTTTTACCTGTCATGCCAAATCTTTGATCCATGACCATAATTAGTACTTTATAAACGGGTTATTACTTATGTGATGCTTCATCTTAAATACTTAGAATGCTCCTATAAGGCTATTTGTATATAAAGCACATATATTCACATATGATGTATAATTCTATTCTTATGTGAGAATTATTGGTTACACATGTCCAGAACTGAAACAAATTTTATTTTATTGCTGGAAACGGCCTTCTTTCTAGCCTTTTTCTCTTTTAAATGAACATACAGTTAGAAGTGGAACTTTTCAAATATGAACAAGCAGAAAAGAGGCGGGAAAAGATGGAGGATTTGGAAAGAAATGATTTTAGTTTCCTTTTGGTAACGATATGCATTATGAGACACTCATGCTTGCAAGAATACTAGAACAACCGAGCTCTACAGAGAAACATATATCTCTAGGCTTCTATATAAGATACAATTCATACAACATATCTATAATTACATAGCCTAAAATCCAAGTTTTCTTTTGTCCAATTGTTAGGCTCACAAACTTGATTGATTAACAAAAGGAATATATTCCTTATTATCGCTAACATAAGCGAAATTAATGGGAAGAAGAAATAAAAGAAATGAGAACAATCAACAGTATCCCTCTCTCTATATGTCTACTATTTATTCCAATTCAGTAATTCTTATCAGATGTGAGTCTTTAAAATCTGGGAATATGTACCAGAGGAGTCAAAAACGGACGGAAGAACGAAGAGCATTTTGAAGTTAATTATTGTTGGGATTATAATCAAATATTAGTGAAAGTTTCATATTGAAAATAGATTAATTAAGTGATGATCATATACAAGTGAATTGATCCGTAGATCTAATATGAATTCAAATTTTGTGTTAAGCTCATTAGTATATAGTTCTTTGTTAAAATCTATTAGGATTAAGTGCCTACCACGGCATTAAAAGTTTGAGTTGTTAATATATTTGTAATTTTATATTTTTATAATTTCTCAAAGTCAAATTAAAGATAAGAGGCTGCACTCATTATAAGTATGACGAGCAGAAATGTTAAACCCAAAAAAACCTAAGAAAGATGGGCCAAAATATTTCTCAGTTAATGGTTAAAAATATCATATCTTGGCAGAGTGATCCATCTGGTAATCATAGTGCCTTTTTCTTCTTCCGGCAATCTATCAATGATTGTAGTGATCTTTAGTTGAGCTTATCTATGATTTATTTCATTAGGCTCTGAAGCTTGATTGGTAGACGGAACATATTCATTATTATCCTCCAACATCGTAGAAATTGAGGAGAATTAAAAGATGAAAGTGCTCTCGGCTCAGGAACATATGCCTAGGTTCCAAAATGGTTAAGATTCAAATGCAAATTAAGTGTGGTCATCGTCATTTGGGATTGATTTCGGTGAAGATAAGGATCATGATGGATACTAGGAAAGAATCTAGCGACAAATCCTTTCAACTCAAATTATTCTGGGTCTTCACGGAGAAGGAAACAAAAGCCAACATGGTGAATTTAATTCCAGACCGAAACTATTTTTTTCTTCCTTTGCAAGTCATCAATTCTTCTAATTTTTCTTTCGAACTGTTCAAAAAAGTTATTGTAAACTTTAATAAAATTATTTTTATAGAGGAAATTACGCTTAGCCTTCAATATATCCAGTAAAATCTTCATAAAACTGATTAAAGTTTAATTATATACATACATAGTAACAGTAAAGCACAGGATGTCCTATCCATCTAATGCTCACGAAAGCCACATGACGTAGTAATAATCTTTCATATAATCTGAAATGAGTGAGTTAAAAAAAAAAGAACATAAACAAAAGGATAAAAAAAGCAAGTACCTTACTGTGACTTTTTAGACTCTCTTAATTATTTGACCATTGACCAGCCGCAATCGAAATAGAATAAGTTAAAATATATGATGGTTCAGTCATTCAGACAAAGTTGTTTTTCTTCTGGTTGTTCTCGAGAAGATAGATTTTAATTACCTGTTGTAAAGTAGATATTGTTATTTTTGTATGAATCAGAAACGACTGATGTCAAGAAGCGGGAAATATTTAGCATATTCGCTATTTTTATATTGCAATCAGCTATTAGCTAGTGTCTCATTTTCTTTAAATATTCTTGTCTTTAATTTGTTTCTCCATTATAAAGAGAATAGAATACGTGTAAATTTTGCAGAGACATATATTGGTCTAAATTTTACTGAGCAAACATATAGTCAAATTAGAATCAATTAAAAGAAATTAAATTTTTTGTTCAAATTTTCTTTTGACAGCTATAACTTAACTCAATTTTTAGTTTCCACATGGTTAAAAAAAATTTGTAATTGAATCTTTATAATTTAGAAAAATTTAATTTAGTCTTTACTATTAAACTTTTGTTAATATTTAGTTAAATTTTACTAGCATGACTATTTATGTACTATCTTGACATTTTAAATATACTTATTTTACACTATTAAAATGGAAGAAAATAGATAATAAAGTGAAATCTGTTATGTAAGGCATTCTATATTAAGTGATTTGGGTCAGGAGTTAGTTTGAATTATATATATTCAAAGTATTAAGATAATATATAATTAGTTATATTAATAAATTTTAACAAGATACTAATAAAAGTTTAAGCATAAAGACTAAATTATAAATTTTTTTTAAATTACTAGGAGTTATAGATTTTTAAATTATACAGACTAAGTTAAAAATTGAATGGAACTATAAAGATTAAAAATAATTTAACCTAAGTTTTTTTAGGTGATAGATCAAATGTTGAAAACTTAAGACATATTATTTATTCACATTTTTTTTAAATAATAGACATATTTACTCGCTTTAAAAAGTAACATTATTACCCTCGTGCATACCACGAGATACTACTTTCAGAATAGCAAGTGGAATATTATTAGTAAAGTATAGGAAAGATCCAAATGCACTCTCTAAATTTTTTTAAAGCCCACGTTAAATTAATTAAGCCATTGCACATCGTGTATGATTCAATGATGAGGGCGGTAAAGTAATTTGAAAGAACTCTCATGTATATATAAACTTTTTGCTTCATATATCAACTGAAAAAAATTCGACAATATAATAATTAAGAATCACCATAAATTTAATACATGAGATCTCATATTTACATAGAACTCACATATTTGATTTTTAAACAGTAATTGGATTTGTTCTAAGTAAAACACAACATTAATTGATAAAACGAAAACTAATTAGGACTAAATGATCTCCTAGAAATTGTGAGTTAAAGAACTTCCATGATTATATTAATGGAAAAGTTTAAATGGGTTTGATGAATTTCTTAAGGTTGGCTTGTAAGAGTTTTTTTTTTTTTTTTTGGGGGGGGGGGGGGGGGTTTTCTTGGTGTGAATTCTCTAATCTTGACGTGGATGGTCTATTTTCAATCAAATGGGCGGGAAAGTGGCCTATTTAATCAGTTTGGGCACACCATGGCTAGAATACGATAAGACATATTATTAAAAAAATTCCTTGATGCTTTTAAACATTGTTGCAAATAGCGTTTGTTTATGTTTGATTTTTCTTTGATAGTTCAGGAATTTTATTATGTATTTATTTTCTGTGTATATATATAGAGTGGAAATAGATATCATGTTTAAGATTTAATAGAGACACAAATATAATTAAGTCTGTTGGTCCTAATGTATAACAAGAGGTAGCATCACCATATATAAACTAGCAGATGAAAGGCACTTTCGACGACTTCCGCTAAAGTTACAATACACAAGCCAAGAGTACAGATATAGATGTATATACATCAGACTTAGTTCAGAAGTCCTTTACACACATATTTGCAGGTCTCCGAGCTGCTTTTTCTAGTTACATATAAATTACATAATACAATATTTGAGTAGCCTAGCTACATGATGGATGGATGATTATTGAAACACACCCACTACAAAGCTAAAAGATCATAAAGTCTAAATCAAAGTGCTCAAGTTTTAAGTTTTAACGAATCTACCCCAATGATTTTGAGGTTTTCCCTTAGTGGTGTAGTTCACAATCATGATCCCACCATAGTGGGCAGTGGCATCTTTGCTATTTATAACTAGCTTTTCCATCTCTGCATTAACGGTGCTATTCCTTGGTGGACATCAGTGCAAACCCTTCTAGACCTATCTTCCTGATGTTTGCTAGAGGTGCCTTAGACATTTATGATAAATGCATCTAGAGGAAGTGAATAGATGTTATTGCAATATTTGAAATAATTGATTAACAATTAAAGCAAAACTATAAAATTGAAAGCTTTGTAGACAAAATAAGATCTTATCAATAGGATCTTTTTATAACTAACAAAATAGAAAATGATTAAGGAGGTAAAAATGGACTTTATCAACAAGATTTCTATATAAATGTCAAGACTAAAGTAAAAGTTAAGATAAGGAGAGAATACACTTGATATATTATAGTTCAGTTCAATTGACCTGCGTCCAATTCTCTTGTAAGCTACTAAGGAATTTTCATTATATAAAATTAGAGTACACAATAAAAAGTTAGATTTTCAAGTTTATCTAAAATTTTTATAAATTTTACCATTTACATATTGCTTCACTCTCCTCTCTAAGGAGGGTACTTTTACATAAATAATATGAAAGTCAAGAAATCCTTATAAACAACAAGGGATTACAATAAAACTCACAATTTAGACTCTCAAAAGTAAGGTAAATCAACCACTTGGCAATGGCAAAACTTATGACAATGAGAATTAGGAGGACTATAAAACTAAAGGAAGATATCCTTTTTGCTTTTCTTCTATTCATTGCTACTGCTTCTTATATAGACTTCCAAAAATCTAAAAGTTGAGAGACTTCTTGAAGATTTGTTCATTGAGTAGCTAGGTCATTATACGATTTGTGTAGCTATGGTGTAGCTAGTCCTTTTAGGTTGTTCTCAGGGGGTTTTTAGACCAGCAGGCCACCTTTTTAGAAAACTTTCATGGTTTTTGTTTACAACCAACACATCTAAGAGAAAATGTAGCTTGTAGAGTTTTTCTAATTGTCTTCTCTTCATTAATGTTTATTAATGTTTATAAAGAACTTAAGAGCAAAGAGGAAAAGTTGACTTTAACTTTAGAAAGTGATTAGAGACAGACATAGTAGATAAGTAAAACTAAAATATCTTTTAGATCTTTAATAAGAATACAAAAGTGTACAAAAAACACAGCCAAGCAAAATGTCTTTATGCTTTCTTGCAAATCATATAAAAAGCTAAGCAAGAAGGGAATCTCTTTATGGGCTTTTATCTGATTTGAACTTTTGGAATTATCAAATATAAGAGGGGTTGAGAGATCATTGGGCCCATAGTTCAATCAAACAAAAATCAAACTGAGAAATCTAAAACTAGATTTGTTTTTCTTATCAAGTCTCTTTGCTTCAAAGCAAGAATCCCAAGTCCCCCTTTATAGGAAAGGGAAAGTGATTTATTTAGCTAGCATCCCTAACTTGGAACCAAGAATATTTCTCAATTATGGGTTAAAAGAATCATTTCAAAATATGTATGTGTTTATCTAACAAATGATGACTCTTCTCCTCTCAATTATGATTGTGGTGACGAGGTGTTTGGTACACTAATATTATTAAGTATTTTGAAGGTTTTTAATGGTTAGTATGATAAATATTGAAAATTATGTTATAGATCTGGAAGATACAATTGATATTTTATAGAGGCCTTTGATTTGTAGAATCTTATATTCGGGGGAAATGATCATATTTCTAGAAATGTGAAGAATATGAATTTTCCATTTTTTTTGGGGGGGAAAAATGACATTTCCATGTTAGGTGCATCATAAATATTTGGAAATGTTTTGATACAATTTTAAGAATCTAGCATTCTCATTAGAATAGTTGATAATTTTTAACAATAATATTATTGACTTCTATATGCAAATTTAAGACTAACAGATTTCAGCCATATTCAAAGTAGACATCTTGTATAAGAACACTTTTGCAAAGCTAAAAGTATTATGCATATGTGTATCTACATTATTGACTTATTATATATTGTCCATTTTGGTTTCTTGTAGCTAGTTGTCATATGATTTGAAAAAGGTATTGTGTAGGAGTTGTTCGATGGACTCCTTATATTGTACAAGATAATTATTAGAATTTTTTAATATAATGAAATGAGTTTACTTAAAAATTTATTGAGTCTTGTATATTTATTTATTTTTTGTTTGCGTTAAATTAGCATCAATGTATTGAAAAATGAAAAAAAAATAGGGAATGTCAAATGATAATCAAATCTTATAACCATGGAATTATTATTGTCACTAAAGGCTTTAGTGATAGTAAAATATCTATAGGTAAAAGGTTTAGTAACAGTAGAACATTTGTAAATAAAGGTTTTAGTGATAATAAAACATCCAGAAATAGAGATTTTATAAAACTGTCCCTACATGTTTTAGTGACAACAAAACCGTGAGTAAAGATTTTGATAATAGTACAATATCCATGGACAAAAGTTTTATGAAATTGTGTAAGCTTTTGTAGTAGTAAAACATTTGTGGGCAAAGGTTTTAAAATTATACCTATGGCTTATAAAATTGGGGGTAGAAGTTCTAGTGACAACAAAAAATCATGGGTAGAAGCAAGCAGAGTTGATAAAAATTTTTGGACCGTGTGTATAAGTCAATTGGGCTTATACCACGGATTCACGTGGTGTCTGTTAAATCAAGTGTTTCTCACATATCAAAAGTTCGAGTATGGTTGTAAGTTGTAACTTTATTTCTTTATAATGAATTTTTCCAAACACTAATTAAACACGAGGAGTTACACTCATTATAAACGCTAGAGACAAAAAGTCAAGCCTAAAACACTTAAAGAAGACGTTCGCTCAATAAGCCAATAAAGCTAAGAAAATTTCTCAGTTAGTGGTTAAAGAATCATATGTTGGCAAAATGATCCATCTGGTAATCATAGTGCCTTTTTCTTCTTTCGGCAACATATCAATGATAATAGTGATCTTTATTTGAGATTATATTTGATTTATTTCATTAGGCTCTGAAGCTTGACCGGTAGACGGAATATATTCATTATTATCTTCCAACATTGTACAAACTGAAAAGAATTAGAAGATGAAGGTGCTCTCGGCTCAGGAACATATGCCTAGGCCTAGCTTCCAAAATGTTAAGATTCAAATGCAAATTAAGTATGGTCATCGTCAACTGGGATTGATTTCGGTGAGGAAAAGGAATATGATGAATACTGGGGAAGAATCTAGCGACAAATCCTTTTAATTTCAGCTCAAATTATTCCAGTCTGAAGACTGGGAGAAAGAAAACAACAACCAACACGGTGAATCTAATTCCCCCACGGAAACCATTTCTTTCTTCCTTTTCAAGTCACCAATTCGTCTAATTTTTCTTTTAAACTGTTGAAAAAATGGTTGGAAATGTTATAAAATTACTTTTTTTTTTAAGAGGAAATTACTCTTAACCTCCAATTGCAGGGTCCCCTGAATGTATAAAAACACTGGATGGTGAATCACTGAATCTGATTCCATAACCACTTTATATTCAGTAAAATCTTCATAGTAACTGATTAAAGTTCAATCATTCCAATAATCATTTTCACATATATAGTAATAGTAAGACACAGGATATCCTCTCTATCTAATTAATGCTTACGCATGCCACGTGACGTAGTAATAATGTTTCATATAATCTGAAAGGAATGTTTAAAAGAAAACGTAAATAAAAAGATTAAAAAAGAAAAAGCAGTTCTTACTGTGACTTTCAGCCCCTCTAATTATTTGATCATTGATTGATCAGCTGCAATCCAAAAATATAGAAGTTCCACCAATTGATGGTTCAGTCATTTAGCAAAGAGTGTTGTTTTCCTTCTGGTTTTTCTTGAGAAGATAAATTTTTAATAGTTGCAAGGCAGACTTTGTACATAACACGAGAGAATAGTTCAAAAGAAACCGTATTTTGGAGAATAAGAAACGAATGATGTCAAGAAGCGGGGAATATATAGCATATTTGCTATTTTTATATTGCAATAAGCTATTAACCGGTGACTTACCTTCTTTAGTTCTGGTCCTTAATTTGTTTTTCCATTATATACAGAATAGAATACAAGAAACTTCGCAAAGATATTGGTTCTAATTTTAGTGAGCAAATATAGTCAAATTGGAACATTAAAAAAAAAAAGTAAATTTTTGGTTAAATTATTCTTTTGATTCTTACAATTTCATTTATTTGTAATTTAGTCTATATAGTTAAATAATTTGTGACTAAATCCTTAAAGTTTAAAAAATTTTAATTTAGTTCTTTCTATTAAGCTTTTGTAAGCATTTAATTAGGTTTTACTAGTATGGCTCAATATGTGTTATTTGACATTTTAAATAAACATGATTTATACTAATAAAAAGGATAAAAATAAATAATAAAGTGAAATTAACTCATATATATAACATGCAATGCAATCTTACATGTTAAGTAATTTGGATGAGTTGAGTTAAATAGTGCTTATTCAAAATATCAAAATAATATATGTTGGTTATATCAATAAAATTTAATAAAATACTGATAAAAATTTAATAATAGAGACCAAAATTAAATAAAAAAATTTTAAACTCTAAAAATCCACATATAAATTTTTAAACCATAGATACCAAATTAAAAATTAAATAAAATTATAGGTAAAAAAAAATTTAACCTAATTTTTTTAGGTGATGGAGCGAATGTTAAAACTTAAGACATTTTATTAATTTAGTTATTTTTACTAATTGATCAGATTTACTCGTTTTAAAAGGTAAAATTATTAGTATTATCCTCGTGCATAGCATTACATACTACTTTGGGAAAAGATTTCAGCAACTGTAATATTATTAGTATAGGAAAGATCTAAATGCACTCTCCCTACAGTTATTTTAAAACCCACATTAAATTAATTAAGCCATTGCTCATCGTGTATATATGATTCAATTATAAGGGCGCTTAAGTAATTTGAAAGAATTCCCATGTATATGCAAATAATTCTTTGCTTCCTGATATCAACTTAAGGGAAAAACTTACATTATAATAATTAAGCAATCTCTATAAATTTAGTACATGAGATCTTATATTTATAGAAGTCAATTATTTGATTTTTAAACAGCAATTGGTCGTATTCCGAGTAAAACACAACATTAATTGATTAAACAAGAACTATTTAGATGAAACGATTTTTCTTGAATTTGTGAATTAGAGAACTTCCATGTTTATACTAATGGGAAAGTTTAAATGAGTTTGATCAATTTTCTTAAGGTTGACTTGTAAGATTTTTTCCCCCCTCCAATTTTCACGTGGATGGTCTATTTTCTATCAAACTGGCGGAGAGGGCCTATTTAGTTTAGGCACACTATAGCCAGAATACGAAAGACATTGCAAATAGTCTATAGTATACTTGGTTTTTCTTTGACAGTTCAGGAATTTTATTATATATTTATTTATCTGTAAATATATAGAATGGAAATAGTATCATATTTAAGATTTTATAGAGAGAGAAATACAATGTCTATTGGTCCAAATATATAACAAGAGGTAGTAACACCATATATCCAAACAAGCAGATGAAAGGCACTTTGGATGACTTCCACTAAAGTTATAATACACAAACCAAGGGTACAGATATAGATGTATATACATCAGACTCAGTCCAAACTCCGAAGCTTCAGATGACCTTCACACGTGTATTTGCAGGTCTCCGAGCTGCTCTTTCCAGTTACATATAAATTGCGTTATATAATATTTGAGTAGCCTAGCTACATGATGAGTGATGACTGAAACACACCCACTTTATTAAAGCTAAAAGATCATAAAGTCTAAATCTAAGTGCTGAAGGTTTAAGCTTTAACGAATCTACCCCAACAAATTTGATGTTTTCCCTTGGCGGCGTGGTTCACATTCACAATAATGATCCCACCACAGTGAGCAGCTGCATCTTTGCCATTTATAGGTGGCTCTTCCATCTCATCATTAACGGCGCTGCTTCTTCTTGACGGACCATAGTACTTGTCTATCAGTGCAAACCCTTCTAGACCGATCTTCCTGAGGTCTGCTGGAGGTGCCATAGTTGTTCAATCAAACAGAGATCGAACTGATCAGAAATCTAAAACTAGGTTTGTTTTTCTTATCAAGTTTGTTTGCTTCAAAGTGAGAAGCCCAAGTCCCCTTTTATAGGAAGGAAAAAGTGATTTCTTTAGCTAGCATCTCTAATGTGGAACCAAGAATATTTCTCAATTATGGATTAAAAGAATCATTTCAAGGTATGTATGAGTCTATCTAATAATTGAAGTGACTCATCTCCTTTAAGCACGTATGATTTTGTGATGAGGAGGTGTTTTTGGTATATTAATGTCTTAATTTTTAAGGTTTTTATGTTTATTATGATAATTAAAAATTATCCTGTAGGTCTAGATACAATTAATATTTTATAAAGACCTTTAATTTATCTTATATTTTTAAGTATTTTAAAGTTCTTATATTTAGTATGATAATTGAAAATTGTCTTATTAGTCTAGATACAAGTAATATTTTATAAAGGCTTTTGATTCTTGAAATCTTATATTTGTGGGAATGGTAATAATTTTGGGAATGTGATTCACTGGAATATGACATTTTCATGTTAGGTGCACTATAAATATTCTTGGCAATATTTTGATACATTTTTAGGAATTTAACATTCTCATTTAGAATTGTTGATAATTTTTTAAAAATATATACCCTATAAATGCTTTACATATATATAATTATTATATTTGATTAATTTTTATTATTTTATAATTATAATATTCTATTTATATTTATATTTTATTAACTTATATGTTGTTTATTATATTTCAATATTTTTATCTATATTTTTTAAATATATATTACTTATTTATTTTATTATTTTATAATTATTGTAGTTTATTTTTATATATCATAAAAAATGGTTTTTTTAATATTCTCAAAAATATTTTTCTAAAAATTTAATCAAACACAAAAATATATCATTTTCATATAACATTTTCAGGAATCTTAAAAATATTTCTTGAATCAAACTCCCCTGTAGAAGTTAACAAAGTTTGATCACTCTATGAAGGGGCCGTTTGGTAGCTTCAAGGTGAAGAGATTCTCTTTCTAAAATTTTGTATAATGTTTATTATGTTTTTATAATTATTATTTAATAATATTTATCAATTTTTATCATTTTTTAAGTAAAAGAATAAAAATTATTTCCCATATACACAATTACTTTTTATCTTTTATTTTCATTTTTATTCCTAAACGATTATATCTATCAAATAGAAAATCTTCATGATTTTTGGGTCATATTAGATGCCCCAGTATTAAGTATATTGAATACCAATATATTGAACATATATAAATGCCTTAAATCCTTTTTAACATTTAAAATACAAGAGAGAAGATAACGGTATATGAAACACTTAAATTTTTGTTTCTTTGGTTTATTTACTCTGTTCTTAAGCATGATATATGAACAGAATATATTCATATTTATCATCTTAGTAATGGGAATAATTGGATAGACACGGAGGGCTCATGGCTACTCTATCAAGGTTCCAAAATGGTTATGCAAGTTTGATAGCCCTGAGCTAACACAGCATTCAGTTATTGTGGTCACTACGCGATTATTTCCACTCAAACTTAATGCAGTTTAATGCTACATGGTTTGGTCTATTTGTATTTGATAATTATTTATGTTTTAAAAGTTTACGAGTATTTTGTAATTTGCATCATTAGCACTTTATTAATTTACTCTCTTATTTTATTTTTCTTTTGAAAATTGAACGAAATCTCTATTTTTACTAAAAAAAATTGAAGATTAACAATGGATTTTAGATTAAATCCATCTCTAAAATAATATTTTGGTGACAAAAATAATAATGAATAATAAAAACATAAACATTCCCTTTTCCAAAAAGTTCGGACCGGCAAAAGCAAGTCGGTCGCTAAATTTAGCGATAGACGTACATCACCAAGGGTCGATTTGTGGTTATTGCATATTTTTTGTTTATTTTAAAAGTGTAATTTTTTAAAATGAAATTTCATAAAAAAGTATTATATAAGAGACAAAACTTACATCCTATTTCTCATATTTTTGTCATATTATTTTTTAATTAACCTATAACATATATATATATATATATATATATATATATATATATATATATATATATATTTACATCTCACCATTTATCTCATTTTGTTCCTTTGACTCTGTTAATAGGCCGATAAAATTTTAAAAAGAAAAACACCAAACTAATGTTGTTATCGTGTGATCATGAATGAGGAAGACGACTTGCCCCATCTCCTGCCCTTTTTCATTTCAAAAGACGGATCCGGCAGAGGCAGGCAGAGTACCCATCTCCATCTGAAGGCAGAGTCGAAAACGTCGAAGTTGACGGAGGAAGTTATCGCAACCGTGCTCTATTGTTGGAACCCGCAACTTCATCAAATTTGAAGCTTTTCGCCAAAAGTTGCTTACTGCCGATAGTGTTCTCTTTGCTTCTCCTGAGTATAATTACTCCCTCACAGGTCCCATTTTCTAACTTCTTTCATCTCACCTCTTGAGATCTCTTTCGGAAATATATTACCATAAAAGCTTAATTGGGTCTTTCAAAGATTCCCTGCAACCTATAAAAACGTAGTGGTATCGATAGACATGATAATATATCTTAAATTGCAACTCGATATTAGTATATATTTGTCTTGTCTGGCTTTGATTCCTATATTTGTCTCATTGTCTGTGTTATGTGGCTGCAACCATACGAGGAATTTTGGTAGAGTTGTATTAGGTAGAGGTAATATAAGATGTTTAAGTTATCTGAAAAGAAAAAACAAAATCTATGATGACCTCATATAGATATGAATTGAGAGCATAAATTAAACATAAGCACCATTAGGAAGTGATGTTCCCCAAATCTTTATGACACTGTTAACTTTTTCCAACAATTCTTTATGGCTTGGATATCATGATTGTGTAATATATAATATTCCTTCCATAGTAACTTCATGGGCCAGTATATTTTGGGAAGGCTTCTGCTTTCAAAAAGCTTTTCTTGCAGCAGTACTTTTGTTCAACATCTCATCCACACAGGTCTACTGAAGGGTATCAAGTAAAGCTATTTCTAGTTTTGTTCAACTCGAGGGTTATGAAACCCACTCTGTAAATTTTAAATTTTATGTAGAAGTTATAAGGAGAAAAGGTTTCTTATTGATCATTGACTAAATTTTATTTCCTATATTGATAAGTAGCTCTTTTTCTTCTAAAACTCAAATTTAAGTTCCATTAGAAAAGTAAAACCTCAAAGGAAACTAGAATGCACTAAGCAGTTAGAGACTGTTAAGTTGGTTTTATCTGTTTGATTCGAAATGTTAATCTGGAGTCCTGTATTTTATTTGTGCACTTGTATTTTTGGATTGCCTTGTAATTTGTATAAGGTTTATTACTAGCTATGAGTACAATGTTTCTGTTAAATAATGTTGATTGATTCATCTTGTATTTTTGGATTATGTTTAACCTCAATTACAATTGCTGTTATTGAGCTTTGCTTTCGTGGTTAATTCAATCTTGCAAGGTGGAGGAGACAAATATTGGTTTGAGCTAAGAATGAAATGAAGTAATTTTGAAAGTGCCTATTGATTGGTTCTGTATTTGTGGCTTGTTTATGCAGAACTTATGCCATATGGAGTACAGGTACTTCTTTGCAGAAGTTTTATTGTGGATTTTCATTCTTTTGCAAGTTGATTAGTCCCCCTATTGTTATGTTTTCATTTGGATTGATTCTGTACTTGTGACTTGTCTATGCAGAAACTAAGTAGATTAGGCACCCTTCTTGAAGGAGACTAGACACAAGTAGGGAGCAACACACGAGAAGCACAAAAAAAGGAGTCCGCTCGAAATATTCAATTGTACTATATATTTTCTTTGTAAATTGGCGATTGCACTTGTAAATTGTAATTTTTTTTTCCTATGATACATCGTCAGAATTGATATATTATAAAATTATTGGCTATGAATAAAAGAATACTTTTGTTCCATATTCTTTATCAGTTTCTTTTTCTCTGTTATTTCAAGCAATAGACTTAAAACACTCACGTTTAAATTACCAAAGTTGGTACTAATTTGTAGAATTTATAATTTGTAGAATCCTATCAGAAAGACTGCATAACAAGCTAAATTACAAAGCTGCATATGCTCTGAATCAGAAGTGCAACTAAAATAGAAGAGAAGCATACAAAGGCACAGATGATACATGTTACATTTTCTATGAGGATGATGAGACTGGAATCTTCACAGGAGTGCTATGTTTCACCAGGGAATTAAATTGAACTATTAAAATAATATAAAAAGTAAAAAAAATAAAAATAAAAACTACATTTGTGCAACTGCACATAAGATTTGGGACTTGGTAAATTAGTACTAGCTTAAAGCTCTGTTTGGTTCAACGGAGGAGAGGGGAGGGGAGGTAAATAGAGGGGAGGGGAGGAGAAGGGTTTTAATGAGTTTTATTTGGTTGGAAGGAAGGGGAAGGGAGGGAAGGGGAGATTATTGTTTGGTTCAGAAGAGGAGAAGAGGGGAGGGGAGGTAATTATATTTGGACAAATTTACTCTTTATATTATTTTAATTCTTTTTTACAAAAAAATTATAAATTTTAATCTTTTTTTTATTTCTGATAAAAAAATTATCTTAATTTTTATTAAATATTAATATATTAAAAAATTAAAAGAGGCAAAAAAGTAAATTAAAATTAAAAAAATATCCCACCCCTCCCCTTCCCTCCCCTCCCCCCTAATTTTATTCAACCAAACACTTTATCCCCCTGTCCTCCCCTGCCCTCCAAAAACCCTCAACCAAACACTTCCTAAGTGCCATTGCCATAAATTCTTATCTAGTACTGTGACATGCAAAAGCATAATCTGCTAAATTACCCACCCAAAAAAAGAAAAACACTATCGACAGATGGAAAATGCATAATTAAAAATAAACTTCTCTAAGGTCAATATCCACTTCAAGCTGACTCTTCTCACTATAAGTACTGGAAAATGTCACCATAAGGAAGATATTTCTATAGAGCCGTATTCCCATAAAGCATAAAAGGAATAAATAAGCCATCCATCCTACAAATTCTTCCAAAACTAAAGAACAAGAAGCATGTACATGACAGAAATTGAAAGATGAATAAATATACTTGCAAAGATGGTGCTGAAATGCATTCCTTTTTCTAGTTGTATTGGTTCCATCTTGTAGGTTTGGTATATTTCTACTCAAAATTTTATCAACTTTCATGCTTAATTCAATCAACCTTTTTGCAAAAAAAAAGTTGAACTAGATTCAACAACCTTACTTACTATCGCAATTGCATTACAACATAAGTCCTTAAAATGATCTAAGACAACCAATTATGGGTCCTCCTTGTTTATGCATAGATTGTTATCTAGAACACATATACTACGAGCATGTTTGGTCCATCTCTTGACAATATATTTTGGAGGAATTGTTATTATATTCCAATTATTAAGTAATCAAAGAGCATGGTTGCATAAAATCCTAATAAATTTGTATTTTTTACAACTATATGCAACTGTTTTATTTTCTGAGTTAAAGGTGACCTCATGCTCTCTCATATCTTCCCACTACATACACTTTATACTCAAATAATGTTGAAACTTGAGTGCATTATTCTTTAAAGAGTATGTTACATGACTCCTTATACTCCTATAGAACTTGATAAAAGAGTGCTAGTGCATAGATATCTCTTGCATTCTTCAATAAAAGGACATCCAAATTCAATGAAGCCATTTTTTGGACTTATTTTATAGTTAGTCTCTAACACCTTATATCTCATATCATCTATCATCCTTTCAGAAAATTTGAAAAAAATCTAAGACTTCATGTAACCTCTTAGTTGACCATTAAAACTTTAGCTCAATTATATCAATGTGGCACCTTTTGAAAAAGCATGTCGCCCATATACTAATGCCCAATTTTCTCTCTTTCTAAACAAATCTTGCATCCATTTGTTTTGACAAAGGTCAAGCTTGTCAAGCATTGATTCTCATGCATTAAGAAAGTCACTCCTATACTCATCGTGATAAATGCAAAATCTCAAGTTTAAAGCAAAAAAAAAAAAAAAAAGATTTCTTAAAAGCATGATTGACTTTCTTTAGAGCATTTTGAAATAGACACCAAGAACAAAGATGATGATATGATTCAAGTAAAACCACTGAAATTGCTTTTGCCATTGTTACATCTTGATATGTAGAAATTGCTTTTGGTTTCTTCTCACACATGGCCTTTAAAAAAGTCCTAGAAAACTATTCAACAGATTTAGCAATTTTATCATACGATAATGCAGCACCAAGTATAATAATTTGTCAATGGTGATTGAATTCAACAAATGGTGCAAATGGTTGAAAATTTTTACTGGTGTGATAAGTAGTATCAAAAGATACCATATCTCTAAAACAAATATAATCTAACAACCATTTTTGTATTTGCCCAAAAAATGTTTGTGATTTGATTTTCATCATCAAGTTGGATTTCATTAAAAAGAAATGATGGATTCTTAGATTATTTTGATTGAAAATCACGAAGCAAAGTGTAGGCCTCTCCTTCTTTCATTTCTAATGTCACACCCCACAAATTTAAGTATATTGGCACTGAAGACAAACAATTTCCCCTACTACAAGTCTATTTGTATTGACATTCTCCTCAAGATTTAGATAATATCTCTAAGTTGTAACTTCATATAATAAAACTATGGGTATCACTTCCAAAATATTTTTATACAAAACATATAAGTTTTTAGGTGACTTTTGTAGAAATTTTGGCAGAGTCTCCTCTGTAATTTAGACCTCCTGATATTTCTACAATCAATCAGTTAAAACAATACACCTAAAAGAAACAACCCGTATTCATTTAGACCAATAAATAGACTTACAGGGATTGGGGATACCCTATCTATGATTCAGTGGAGCCACACTCTACACTATTTAGAACAAAATAAATTACATGCATATGAACAAAATACACCCACATGAACAACTGTAGGCTCGCCAAAAGAAATAAACGGAAGATCAACTACTAGTAGGCTGCTTAAGGTAGACTAGGGTCTGCACTGCTATCTGAAAAAAAATTTTAAAAAAAGAGGTGAGTTTGATACTCAATGAATAAGTAATGCCAACCCTTAAAAATAGGGACAAGGCATGTAAAAAAAAAGTAACGCATGAAGCATGTCTTATGTGAATCATTACTTAAAATGTATCAGAAGCATCAAAGTAGAACCAATTGAAACAGACGCAGAGCACACAACTCGCAGGGAGAATAACCACAGACACAAAGCACTCTGCTTGTGAAAATAAAATGACTTCACATGTGGTGGCCACCCACACGGGGCTAGCAACACCCCTGCTAGCTGAGGTACAGATCATGGTGCACCATGGCTAACAACTACTACTGTTAGCTATAAGGTTTTGAACAGATAATCTTTTAAAATAATACTTTTCTCAAATTAACATTTCAGATAGAGTCCCATTCATATCAGTTTAATATCAAAGCTACTAGAAAACTCAAACAGACGTTAATTTGCAAAATTTCATGTTTAAATCAATTTTCGGTAAACATACATATGACAAAACATTTAAAGATGTATCTCCATAAATAGATTTTCAAATGTTAGAACACTGCAAGGAAATATAGTAACAAAATAATAAATACTAGTTACTCACGGTCCGCATTACTTACTCACCTTCCAAGATGATATAGAAATTCCCTGCCCATTCCTCAGCTATGACTCAATCTCCTGAATACCTTATAATACTCGTTCACTAGATTTTAGAGTGTGAATAACTACAATTTATCTCATACAGAACTTATCTTGTTTTTTAAAAAAATTTCCTTATCTCACGAGATCAAAGCATAAATAAGAATGAATAAGAATAAAACACGTACTTCACATGGCTAAAATTTCTTCTTCTTACGAATACGAGAATAGTTATGGTTGCCGCTCATAACCTCATTAGCTTAGTCTATTTGAACAAAATTCTAGGAAAAGAAAAGAACATTGGTATCTATTCTTCATTCCTTTAGCATGCTATAGATATGTATATGATTTCAAGTAACAAAATCCACCATCTTCTCCTCAATTTCATGACCTCCATACCCATACAATACACACAATATACATATATAGAGATATAAAGATGTATATATATATCCGTATATGGCAGCAGAGCATTTTGGATTCTACATTCAAAGACCGAAATTTGCTCAAGGGAGGAAAGAAAATAGAACCATGTCAATCTTGTGCCCTTTCCTCCCTAATTCACTAAGGAGCTAGACTCAAAAACCAAGAAATAAAGGAAAACTCATACCATACAAGGCTATCCATTTTGCAGCAAAACACATTAGAGGGGAGCTTATTTTGCACAAACAAGAATTGGCAAGTAAGAAGCACAATAGAATTTGGTTTTAGATTAGGAAGTTTATGTAGAAAATGGGAGCAACCACCCTATAGGAAGATCAAAATATATTTTAGCATAAAGAAAACTAAGATTGCCCTAACCAAACTCATCCTTTTACACCAATTTTTTTAGTCTGCACAACACTTTTCCCCCAGCTTGCTATACACCAGAAAACGCATTGCAGAACTAAGAAGCAGGGGAGGAAGATGCTTTTAAGATAGAACTAGAGGAAGCACACACACAGCAGAAACTCCAGACCTGGGGAAAGAATTTATATGGCATTAATCTACCAGCAAACCAGTAGCGAAACTCAGCATATAACAAGGAGAAAACAAGTAGCAAAAAAAGATTGAACCAGAGACAGCAAAGTGACGATGAACAGGGGAGAGAAGGTGCAGCTCTTTCTAGTGCAATTTCTACTACTTTTTTGACCGAAAGGATGGAAGTAGGTGGAGGTTCTGTGCTGCAGAAATTTGAGTGGTAAAATGACGTGAAACCCTGGCTTGAAGTAGATATAAGAGGGTATATAAGGGATACTAGGAAATTGCAAAAGAAAGGAAAGAATTGATATGTGGCAGCTTCAGAATGCAAATTTGAAAAGTCAAACTTCCTATATATATATATATATATATTCATGCACGTCTGGTCTTTAAAATCTCCCCCCTTAAAAAAAATTCGATCCCTGAATTTATATATATGTATACTAACCTTAGTTCTTAAATAGATTGGGATACTTTGCACACATTTCAGTTTCTACCTCCCACGTAGCCTCCTCTGGTGTGTGGTGACGTCATAAAACCTTTACTGACATAATCTCCTTGGAACGTAACTTTTTTGTTTGTCTATCCAAGATTGCCACAGGAGTTTCTTCATAAGTTAAACCTTCACCCAAAGAAACATCTTGATTCTGTAACATGTGAGAGGGATCAGGTAGATACTTCCTTAACATTGAAATATGAAATACTGAGTGAATATTGGATAACTCAGGTGGTAATGCCAGCCTATAGGCTACAATCCCAACTCGCTCTAGAATCTCAAATGGCCCTATATATCTTGGGGTCAACTTTCCTTTCTTCCCAAATCTCATCACACCCTTCATAGGAGACACCCTGAGAAACACATAGTCTCCAATCATAAACTCCAAATCACGGCGTCGGCGGTCCACGTATGCTTTCTGCCTACTCTGAGTTGCTATCAATCTCTCCTTGATTACTTTCACCTTTTCTAAGGCATCTTGTACTAACTCAGGCCCTAATGATTTAACTTCTCCAGTTTCAAACCATCCAATGGGAGATCTGCATCGTCTCCCATACAATGCCTCGAAGGGTGTCATCTGTATGCTAGCTTGATAACTATTATTATAAGCAAATTCCACCAATGATAAATAGTTATCCCAACTGCCACCAAAGTCCATAACACATAACCTTAACATATTTTCTATTGTTTGTATAGTCCTCTTAGATTGCCCATCAATTTGAGGATGAAAGGCAGTGCTAAGATCTAATTAGGTACCCATAGCCTCTTGAAAGGCTCTCCAAAACTTAGAAGTAAATTAGGGTCCTTGATCAGAAATTATAGACATTGGAATACCGTGAAGTTTCACTATCTCATTTATGTAAAGCTGTGCATATTTTGCAACATTGTACATTGTTTTTACAGGGAGAAAATGAGCTATTTTAGTAAGTCTATCCATAATCACCCAGATAGAATCGTAACCCCTTACTGTTTGGGATAGTCCTGTTACAAAGTCTATAATGATCCTTTCCCACTTCCACTCGGATATCTCCAGCCGTTGATGTAGTCCTGCAGGTTTCTAGTGTTTTGCCTTAACTTGCTGACACGCCAAACAAGGAGAAGCAAAATTTGCTATATCTCTCTTCATGCCTTCCCACCAGTATACTTGCTTTAAATCTTGATACATCTTTGTAGAACCTGGATGGATGGTATACCGGGAACAATGAGCTTCTTCCATAAGTTCTCTCCTCAAATTTTTCACATTTGGCACACACAATCGAGTACCAAACCATAAAACTCCATTTGAATCTAAAATGAATTCATTTTTTTTCCACTTTTGACGTCATCTACCAATTTATATATCTGTGCATCCTTGACCTGGGCAGTTTTCAACCTTTCAAATAGAGGTGAATGAAGCCGTACATGAGCCAAAAACATTCCTGGCTTTTTAATTTCAAATTGGATTCCTGAACCCTCCATCTTATGGAGATCTATTATTAGCGGCCTCCTTGCCTTCACAATATGGCTTAAACTCCCCATTGACTTCTTGCTCAGAGCATCTACCACCATATTAGCCTTACCTGGATGATATAAAATAGTACAATCATAATCTTTGAGCAACTCCATCCACCGCCTTTGCCTTAGATTCAGATCCCACTGTTGGAAGATATATTTAAGGCTTTTATGATCTGTGTAGATTTCACATGTCTCACCATATAAATAATGCCTCTAAATTTTGAGAGCAAAGACCACTGCTGCCATTTCTAAATTATACGTTGGGTAATTCTGCTCATGCTTCTTAAGTTGTCTAAAGGCATAAGCAATCATATGACTATGCTGCATCAATACACATCTTAAGCCAACCCTAAAAGCATCACAGTACACAACATAACCTCCAGACCCCGAGGGTAATGTCAAAACTAGTGCAGAAGTCAGACGATCTTTCAATTTTTGAAAACCCTTTTCACACATCTCAGACCACTGAAATTTCACATTCTTTTAAGTTAATTTTGTTAACAACGCAGCAATTTTTGAAAAGTCTTTAACAAACCGACGATAATAGCCTGTTAAGCCCAAGAAACTATGAATCTCTGTAACTATAGTAGGTCTAGGCCATTTTTGAACCGCTTCCATTTTACTTGGATCTACTTGCACCCCATCTTTCGAGATTACATGGCCTAAAAAGGTAATTTTTTCTAGCCAAAACTGGCATTTAAAAAATTTAGCATATAATTGGTATTGCTTTAACACCTGTAGTGCCACTCTTAGGTGCCGTTCATGCTCTTCACAACCCTTAGAATAAATCAAAATATCATCAATGAAGATGATAATAAACTGGTCTAGAAATGGCTTGAACACTCGATTCATCAAGTCCATAAATGCAGCTAGGGCATTGGTTAACCCAAACGGCATCACTAAAAATTTATAATGACCATACTGGGTTCTAAAAGCAGTTTTAGGGATGTCTTCCCTTCTTATTCATAGTTGATGATAACTCGATCTTAAGTCAATTTTTGAGAAACATTGAGCTCCTTGTAACTGGTCAAATAGATTATCTATACGAGGCAAAGGATACCTATTCTTCACTGTCACTTTATTCAGCTGTTTGTAATCTACACATAAGCGGAGGGAACCATCCTTCTTCTTAACAAAAAGTACAGGTGCACCCCAAGAGGACGTACTAGGGCAAATAAAACCCTTGTCCAACAAGTCTTGCAATTGATTCTTTAATTCACTAAGCTCCAGGGGCGCCATTCGATAAGGAGGAATAGATATAGGCTGAGTACCTGATAATACATCAATACAAAATTCAATTTCCCTTTCAGGAGGTAACCTTGGTAATTCCTCGGGGAAAATATCAGGGAATTCCTTTGTTACTGGAACCTGTTCCAATATTGGGACTTATAGTTCCATATCTCGAACCATTGCTAAATATCCTTGACACCCCTTTTTTAAGAGCCTCTGAGCTTCTATCATAGATATTAAATTGTTTGGTGCTTCACTTCGATCACCTTGAATGACAAAGAAAGATTTATCGGGAAAGTTACATCTCACTAACTTAAGATAACAATCCACCACTGCATAGTAGGATGCTAACCAATCCATTTTGACTATTACATCAAACTCTGCTATTGCAAGCATTATCAAGTCAACTAACGTCTCACAATTAGTCAGTGTAATCACACAAGCCTTATACACCCATTCAACCATTACAGATTCCCCCACTGGGGTTGCAACAAGTAACGGGCACTCTAATTTTTCAGAGTCCTTACCAATCTTCTTTGCAAAATAGGGAGATATATAGGAATGTGTGGAGCCAGGATCAAATAATGAGCAAGCAGCATGCGAACAAACTGTAAGTGTACCTGTTACCACAGCATTAAATGCTTGTGCATCCTGTCTATTTAGTGCAAAAACCCGGGCCTAGCCTCATCCTGTAGTCGCCTGGCCTCTGCCTACTACTGCCCCACTGCTGCTACCTCGACCACTTTGAACTGTAATTGCACCGGTAGATGGAGTCCCTGATGAGAATTGCCTAATGGGTCGAGCTGATCCCTTACTAAAATTAGGGTAACGCTGAGGACAATCTCTTATCAAATGTCCAACTTGCCCACAACGAAAACATGCTCTCGTCTCTTTATGGCAAATGCCTGAATGTATCTTCCCACAAATGGAACAGGGACCTCTAGATTGATGAGATGGAGTAGAAACTGGGGTGGACATCGTGCTAACCCCTCAGAACGATGCTCTGTGCCTGTCAATACCAGCAGAAAATGAAGTCGGAGGTCCTGTGAAGGCTTGAGTAAGTCTTTAATGACTTTGAGGTCTAAGATCATAAGAAGATCTAGCTACAAAGGAATTACCTCCTTGTCTCCTTTCATTGTCGCGCTTCCTCTTTCTCTAAGAAGTGTCCTCCTCCTTATCTCTCATCTCTACCATACGTACACAATCCACCACAGCTGAATATGAGGGAAAGAGGTTCATCTGTAGAGCAATCACCCTATACAACATACGAGGTAGCCCATTCACAAATTGCTTGATCCTATCCCTATAGTAAGGACTAAATGTGGGGCGTAGTGAGACAACTATATGAACCGGATATCATAATCAAAAACACTCATGCCTGGAATCAATTTTAGACCCTCGAATTCTCTGGCCCTAGCATCCCGGACACTCTGTGGTAAAAAGCGATCCATAAAGAGTCCCCTAAATTCTTCCCATAGCATTGGGGGAGATCCGATCGACCTCTCCCCTAGCAAAGTCTGATACCATATGTAAGCCGCATCTTGTAACTGAAACCCAGCAAACTCAGCTGATTTTGTACTTGATTAACTCAGAGCTCTGCATATCTTCTCAATACCATCAATAAATTGCTGAGGATCCTCTTGACTTTCTGTTCCGGAATAAGTGGGAGGCTTCAATTTTAAAAACTAGGAAAGGGTTACTGGAACCTCCCTCTCCTCCCTCATCACTTGAGGCCCTACCGATCTTGGTTGAATTGGGGGTGCAATTTCCTCCACAGGATGTGGAGGCTCTACCCTATCCACAGATAAGGCCTGCCTAAGGGGTCGAATAGTTCCTCGACCCCTACCCCGACCTTGACCACAACCTCTGATAGATGGGGTAGTTTGTTAGGCTGATGCACTTGCAGAAGCCTCATCTACAGTAGCTAATCTATTGACTGAATGAATTCTGGGAGGCATAACCACACTACAACAAAATAAAAAACGTTCAAATCATTCTCCAGATTGGAAGTAGGATAAACCATGATCACATTCAACAAGATAGCATACTTGAAGGAATAAATCAGGACACCCTATAAGGTTTTCAGTGACACCTCAAGTATAGTTATGCCTGGTTTCATAACCATAATTGAGATCCCACTGAAAGAACTTGCTCCACAGGACCACAGAAAGACCTAAGCTCTGATACCAACTGTCACACCCCACAAATTTAAGTATGTTGGCATAGAAGACAAACAATTTCCCTTACCACAAGTCTATTTGTATTGGCATTCTCCTCAAGATTTAGATAATATCTCTAAGTTGTAACTTCATATAATAAAACTATAGGTATCACTTCCAAAATATTTTTATACAAAACATATAAGTTTTTAGGTGACTTTTGTAGAAATTTCGGTAGAGTCTCCTCTGTAATTTAGACCTCCCGATATTTCTACAATCAGTCAGCTAAAACAATACACCCAAAAGAAACAACCCATATTCATTCAGACCAATAAGTAGACTTGTAGGGATTGGGGATACCTTATCTATGATTCAGTGGAGCCACACTCTACACTATTTAGAACAAAATAGATTACATGCATATGAACAAAATACACCCACATGAACAACTGTGGGCTCACCAAAAGAAATAAATGGAAGGTTAACTACTAGTAGGCTGCTCAGGGTAGACTAGGGTTTGCATTGCTATTTGAAAAAAAAATTTAAAAAAAAGAGGTGAGTTTGATACTTAATGAATAAGTAATGCCAACCCTTAAAAATAAGGACAAGGCATATAAAAAAAATGTAACGCATGAAGCATGCCTTATGTGAATCATTACTTAAAATATATCAGAAGCATCAAAGCAGAACCAATTGAAACAGACGCAGAGCACACAACTCGCGGGGAGAATAACCACAGACACAAAGCACTTTGCTTGCAAAAATAAAATGACTCCGCGTGTGGTGGCCACCCACACAGGGCTAGTAACACCCCTGTTAGCTGAGGTACAGATCATGGTGCATCATGGCTAACAACTACTGCTGTTAGCTACATGGTTTTGAACAGATAACCTCTTAAAATAATACTTTTCTCAAATTAGCATTTCAGACAGAGTACCATTCATATCAGTTTAATATCAAAGCTTCTAGATAACTCAAACAGACGTTAATTTGCAAAATTTCATGTTCAAATCAATTTTCGGTAAACATGCATATGACAAAACATTTAACGATGTATCTCCATAAATAGATTTTCAAATGTTAGAACATTGTAAGGAAATATAGTAACAAAATAATAAATACTAGTTACTCACGGTCCGCATTACTTACTCACCTTCCAAGATGATACAGAAATTCCCTGCCCACTCCTCAGCTATGACTCAATCTCCTGAATACCCTATAATACTCGTTCACTAGATTTTAGAGTGTGAATAACTACAATTTATCTCATACAGAACTTATCTTGTTTTTAAAAAAAATTTCCTTATCTCACGAGGTCAAAGCATAAATAAGAACGAATAAGAATAAAACACGTACTTCACATGGCTAAAAATTCCTCTTCCTACGAATAGGAGAATAGTTATGGTTGCCGCTCATAACCTCATTAGCTTAGTCTATTTGAACAAAATTCTAGGAAAAGAAAAGAATAGTGGTATCTATTCTTCATTCCTTTAGCATGCTATAGATATGTATATGATTTCAAGTAACAAAATCCACCATCTTCTCCTCAATTTCATGCCCTCCATGCCCATACAATACACACAATATACATATATAGAGATATAGAGATGTATATATATATGTCCGTATATGGCAGCAGAGCATTTTGGATTCTACATTCAAAGACCGAAATTCGCTCAAGGGAGGAAAGAAAATAGAACCATGTCAATCTTGTGCCCTTTCTCCCTAATTCACTAAGGAGCTAGACTCAAAAACCAAGAAATAAAGGAAAACTCATACCATACAAGGCTATCCATTCTGCAGCAAAACACGTTAGAGGGGAGCTTATTCTGCACAAACAAGAATTGGCAAATAAGAAGCACAATGGAATTTGGTTTTAGATTAGGAAGTTTATGTAGAAAATGGGAGCAACCACCCTATAGGAAGATCGAAATACATTTTAGCATAAAGAAAACTAAGATTGCCCTAACCAAACTCATCCTTTTACACCAATTTTTTTAGTCTGCACAACACTTTTCCCCCAACTTGCTATACACCAGAAAACACGTTGCAGAACTAAGAAGCACAGGAAGAAGATGCTTTTAAGATGGAACTTGAAGAAGCACACACACAGCGAAAACTCCAGACCTGGGGAAAGAATTTATATGGTGTTAATCTACCAGCAAACCAGCAACGAAACTCAGCATATAACAAGAAGAAAACAAGCAGCAAAAAAAGATTGAACCAGAGACAGCAAAGTGAGGATGAACAGGGGAGAGAAGGTGCAGCTCTTTCTAGTGCAATTTCTGCTACTTTTTTGACTGAAAGGATGGAAGTAGGTGGAGGTTCTGTGCTGCAAAAATTTGAGTGGTAAAATGACGTGAAACCCCGGCTTGAAATAGATATAAGAGGGTATATAAGGGATACCAAGAAATTGCAAAAGAAAGGAAAGAATTGATACGTGGCAGCTTCAGAATGCAGATTTGAAAAGTCAAACTTCCTATATATATATATATATATATATTCATACACGTCTGGTCTTTAAATCTATCATCCTCTTAGAAGTCAAATGATTGTTAATATTCTTAAACGTGCACCTAACGTTCTCTTGTCCTCCAACTTGTCAACTAAAAAATTCAAAGATTAATTTTTTATTTATGTTAGAATGATTTTCCAATTCAATTTGAGTAGTTTGAGCACTGGAAAATTTTCTTTGTAATGGTAATTTGTATTTGCTTCTAAGAGTAGCAAAATCATGATTATATTGCTCCTTAAAAGAAAAAAGCAACTATGTACTTTCCAATTTTTCATTGACCGAATATCATATGAGCAAAACAACCAGTTCTCACATCTTTACAAATTCTCTTTGCTTCACAATTACTTGTCTTCTTGAAGCCTTCTTTGAAATATGCAAATTTTCCAAATAATACTGTCTACTGATCGCTTTTGTTCTCCTAGTCTTTTTTCATACTATAATTAACAAAGCCAACATACACATTGTAAAATCTATATGCATGTTCTTCACTTTCAAACTTCATGCCAACATATGGAGTTAAATTTATTTCATTGATTTCATGGTCTAAAAGATGTTTAGCTGAAACTTTGTCATCCACTAATATCCGAGTAGCTAAGACTATATTATCCATCAAATTAACTGTCAAATTGACTACAACAAACTGAGATTTTCAATGCAAGGTAATAAATTATTGCTATAACTTTTCACTATATAAATCTATTAGGTGTAATAAACAATTTAAACTTTCCACTCAAGAATCAATACAGATATATTGAAAAAGACAATATTGCAGTAATCTGCCAGATTGAGGTTAAAAAGCCCTATCTTTTATGGCCAATGCCCATTCTTTTCCATTATCTATCCATTTGTATATTATAGGTTAATGTTTGAAGAACATCACTACCTAATGGTGCTTGTGTTTAATTTCTGTTCTCAATTCATATCTATGTGAGGTCATCATAGATTTTATTCTTTTCTTTACAGGTAACTTAAAAATTTTATATTACCCTTACCTAATACGACTCTAACAAAATTTCCAATATGGCTGTAGCCACAGGAGACATAGATAATGAGATAAATATAGGAATCAAAGCTAGACAAGACAAATATATAATTATATCGAGTTGCAATTTAAGATATATTATCACATCTATCAATACCATTAAGTTTTTATAGGTTGCAGGGAATCTTTGAAAGACCTAATTAAGCTTTTATGGTGATGTGTTTTAGAAAGAGATCTCAAGAAGTAAGATGAAAAAAGCTAGAGAATGAGATCTATGAAGGAGTAATTATACTCAGGAGAAGCGAAAAGAACACTATCGGCAGTAAGAAACTTTTGGCAAAAAGCTTAAAATCCAATGAAGTTGCATGCTACGACGGTAGAGCATGGTTGCAATACTTCCTCTACCAACTTCAATGGTTTCAACTCTACCTTCAGATAGAGATGGGTACTCTGCCTCCTTCTGTTGGATCTGTCTCTTGAAATGAAAAAGGTTAGGAGATAGGGCAAGTCGTCTTCCTCGTTCACGATCACACACCATTACAACATTCTTTTTCTTTTCTCTCTTTATTTTTTTTATATAGATAGCCAGTTAATAGAATTAAAGAAACAAAATGAGATGGAGAGTGAAGTGTTAAAAAAAAACATACAGTGTTATATGCTAATTAAAAAAATAATATAACAAAAATATAAAGAACAATATATATATAAGTTGTGTCCTTTTAATTATATTTACCAAATATAATTTCTTTTGAATTGTTTCCTCTTATTTCCTTATCTTTTTTTGCCACTACTTAAAATCAATGTCGTCTCAAGAAAATTAAAGAAATAAAAAATTCTACATAAAGACTGGATCAACGTTAATGTGTCGGTGAGACATTCATATTCTAATTTGATTGGAGCAAATCAATAATCAAATAAGGAGGGCTGAGAGTCTCAGTAATTAAAATCGCTTTTATTGTCCTGTTGTTTTCATTTTATGTATTTTAAACTTATCCCTTTTGTACTATATTGAACCACGTAAGTTTAGATTTAGACAACATAAGACAGAAGATGTGTACTGATGAGCAACTTTGCCTAATTTCAACAGTGTTCGGGATGAAAATGAATATATTCTTCCATGACCCAATAGAAGAATCTCAAATAAAGATAACTACAATGTACAATAATTAATTCGTTATATGTCCCAAAAGAAGAGGCTTGCCAAGATAAGATTTTTTAATTTAATCCATAATTGAGATATATTACTGGGTTCCTCCTAAAGAACCACTTTGCTGTCTATATGAGGGGACTTATGCTTCTTACATTGAAGCAAGAAACTAGACATATAACACAAACTAGTTATCTAGATTACTCTACTCTGTTCTATTGTTATACTCTCTATTTTGAGTATCTATGCTAGGAAGCACGGGTACGGCATTTTAGGAGCCGTACCTATACTGGATATGTATTTGATATGGATACGCATATCGTACGTATACAAAAGTATCAGAAACTTTTTTTTTTGGTGGGATACATTTCGGAACATAAAGAAACAGCTCCAAAACGGCTCTGAAACGGTTACGAAACAGCTGCACCCCTAAAAGACGTCATTTCTGCATCGTTTTACCCCATCCCCTTCAAATGCTCTGCATCCTTCAAGAGCCCCACACCCGTGTTTCTGCGTCTGTGATTCGTTGGCTACATTTCCTTCGTGTTGCGTTCTCTTCTCTGGTGAGAATTTGGTTTCTCCGTTGTCTTCTTCAGCAAGTGCTGGTGCCGATGGCTGGTGACTGGTTTCTCCACGCTATCCGACAAAGAATCGCTTCTTTGAGGAGTAATATATGTCTAAAGGAAGAGTTCATAGACAGATCGAAGTTAAAGCAAGGTTTATTGCAGTAAATCCAGGAGTGGAAAAAGATCATAGAATAGCTTATGCTTGTCCTTGCTTGCCATCTATTGATCAAAGACTCAGGGATAAGAGTATAAGCAAGTCAACTCGTCCTTGGGAAGTCTATCTTTTTCCTTCTGAGTCTTGTCCTTCGTCTGCCTCGACTTAAGTTTCCGCTATAGGATTGAGTGAGGTGACAAGAGTTGAAGCTTTTGATAGGCCTTAAGCTTTTAGTCAAGCTTAGATATGCGAGTCTTCTGAAAAGGTTTTTCAAAGATGACCTACTCTCCTGGGATTCTCTATCCCCTAAACTGATGCGTTTTCATTTGAAGTCAATTCTGGAATGGACAGAGCCCCAGGAGACATCAGACGAGCTTAGATATGCGGGTCTTCTTAAAAGGTTTTTCAAAGATGACCTTCTTTGCTTTTATTCATCACATTCAAGCTTTCAAGCCTGAGCTTGTCTTCTTACCACCTACCGCCTACTTTCAGTGAAGCCTTCTAGTTGTGACTCCTTGGTAGAAGATTGATTGTCTTCAAATAGGCCGTCTGTGAGTATTGAGTTCTCCCCCACTTCTATCCGTGATTTTGCTCTGTGCTTACTTTGCTGTAAAACTCATATTTCCAAGGCTCAAGGCTATTTTGCTCTGTCCCCCCTTCTGTCTGTGATAAGGATGTACATACTTTACTTTATATCTATCCGTGATTTTGCTCTTCTCTCTACTTTCTTCTTTGTTTCATTTCACATCTTTTTTCTGTGCTTAATTTGTAATATCAAAAGTGATAATATTGGTGGAAGTTTGGTTAAAAGCATATTAGAATCAGAATTTTGTGGATGAGTGTTTCTCAAGTTGATAATGCTATGAATATATATATATATATATATTGCCGTATCCATATCCTAAAATTTTAGAAATTGCCGTATCTCACCTATCGTATCATGTTGTACCTGATACATGTACCCATATTGGTGCTTCTTAGTATCTATGGCACCTCCAGCAAACCTGAGAGACATTGGTTTAGAAGGTTTTGGTTTGATAGACAAGATATGTGATTCAAGCAGAAGGACCAATAATGGCAATAAGAGGGATGACACCCCTGTAATCCTCAACAGCAGAGAGGCTGTTGTGTCTAATGGTTACCCCAAGGCAAAACCACAAAACCTTTAGGTTAGATTACTTATACCTTAAGTCTTAACCACTTCAAATTTTCAGTTAGCTAAGCTTCAAGTGGGTCAATTTCATACAGGCTGGTCTTGTTATATATATATATTGAGAGAGAGAGAGAGAGAGAGAGAGAGAGAGAGAGAGAGAGAGAGAGAGAGATTTACAAATGTAGAGGTTCGCTGTAGCTGAAGACTGTTATATACATTAATTAGTAGCCTGTGGCTGTGTACTACATAACTTAAGGGAAATGAAGGAAAACACTTGTAATTATATCAACTAGTCTTGATCTTCTCATTATAACCTTTTTCCAATAATCACTATTTGCATATATCTTCCTTATCAACTAATTTTTACAATTGACCCTCTGATTTGTCCCATTGCAATAGTTCCTTCATCTAACATAGATGCATTAAGAAGAAAAAATTTTATTTAGTTATCCTAATCTTTAACTCCAAATGCAATTTCTTCCTTGATTAGTCAATTTTTAGAATTAAGTAATTCATTAATTTGTCACTGACATTCAATGTATCAATTAGGAAGAAATTGTAATTTGAGGCAAAGATCAAGAGAAATAAGGGTGACATCATTGAATCACCCATAAAACATTCCAATAGAGAAATGTGAACAACTAGATGGATGTGTGTGTCCGGTGGTAGAGCAAGCTTGGAAGCCACACTACCAATTTTCTCCACTACAGAGAAAGAACCAAAATAACACATTCCAAGTTTGTGGTGCTTTTGTAAGCGCAACAAATGTTAGTAACGTGGTTGTAGCGTTGTGAATGTTGGTGATATGGTTATACCTTCACTAACTTAGAGAATTTAATGTAACGATGAGAATAATTGGCATAATGTTTCATCTTGACTTGAGCTCTTTGCAGATTCATGCGCAATTGAGCCAAGATTGAATCATGCTGTTGTAGTTGGTATTGAACATCACTCAGAGTGGATGAATCCCATAAAGCCTTGATAATAGGTGATGGATCATGACCATAGACAACTTTAAAAGGAGTTATACCAATTGCAATGTGGTACAAGGAGTTGTATCAGAATTTAGCCTAACGTAGATACTCTAACCATTAGTGAGGACAGTCAAAGACAAAACAATGAAGATAATACTCTAAACACTTATTCAAAGCTTCAAATTGACCATGCGATTGAGAATTGTAAGCCAAGCTGAAATTCAATTCTATGCACTGTAATCAGAAGAGGTGACAACAGAAGGCACTTGTAAAAGTACAATCTTGATCTGAGACTATGGTTATGGGTATACCATGTAACTTGACTACATGCTTAACAAAGGCTTTAACCACGGTAGCACTATTAAAATCAAATTGAAGAGGAATGAAGTGTGCATATTTAAACAAGTGGTCAACAACAACCAGAATGAAAGAGTATCCTTGAATCAAGGGTAATAAGGTAATGAAGTCCATAGTAAGATCTTCCTGCACATGCTCTAGTATGGGCAGGGGGTTGAGTAAACTTGAGGTCTATAATTGTGAAACCTTAGCTCTTTGACAAATAAGACATTAACATAGAATCTATTAGATATTGTGATGCATGGTTGACCAGTAAAACAAGATAGCTATTTTATGGAAAGTATGTAGGGATCTAGCATGCCCACCTAAATTGGATGAGTGAAACTCCTACAGAAGTTGATTAATCAAATCAGTAGCCTGGGGTAGGATTACTAATCTTTGCTTCTAAAAAACTAAAATATCTCTTCCAAAAGACTGAACCATTGCGATGAAAGTAGTGTGGCTAGTTGGTTAGATTCTGTTGAATATCTTCAATAAGAGTTTTCATGTACTCATGATGACCCCTTGATAAGTCATCCACAAAAGTGTGTTAAGGTTGTGAAATAACCACGAGGCAAACCTGAGAGAGAGAGCATCCACAACAACATTTAATTGGTTAGGCTTGTATTTGATACAGAATTGGTACCTTATAAGTTTTGGTAGATAAGCTTCTTGATTAGGAGTTTGAATAACTTGATCATTTAGATGCTTAAAACTTTCATGGTCCATTCTGATGATAAAGAAGTTGCCAAATAAATAATTTCAAAATTTGGCCACAGCCTCTATAATAGCATGCAACTCTCGGACATACGCTGACTTTGCTTGCAGCTATGGAGATAACTTTTTTGAGAAGAAAGTAATGGGGTGTTCCACTTGACTGAAAACGACCTCAATTTTGACACCAGAGAGCATCAGTCTTGAGCATGAACAAATCCAAGAAGTCTAGCAAGGCTAACATTGAAGCTTGGACCACAACATTCTTTAGTTTGAGAAAAGCCTCTTAGGCTGCTTTAGACCAACAGAATCCATCTTCTTGTAGCAATTGAGTCAATGGGCTAGCTATTTAGGTGTATGAATGGATAAATCTTATGTAATATCCATTAAGGACCAAGAAGGCATGGAATTATTCCATAGACATTGGGCTTGGCTAGTTTAAAACCAACTTCACCTTTGGTGGTTCCATGTTTATCTTTTTTGCCTTGACAATGTGGCCAAGATACTCCATTTTTTGTTGGCCAAATGTACACTTAAGAGAATTTAGCAAAAACTTGTGAGCAAAAAGCTAGTCCAATATTGTGGAGAGATGTGCCAAGTGTAAGTCCTATGTGGCATTATACACGAGTATGTCATCAAAGAATATGAGGACAAAACGCTGGAGATATGATTGAAACATTGTGTTCATGAGTGCCTGAAATGTCGCTGGCACATTGGTCAACCTGAATGGCATTAGTAGCTATTCATGTTGTCCTTGGTGAGTTCGAAAAGTATTCTTCTCTCTATCTAGTGGATACATCAAAATTTGGTGATAACTAGATTGTAAATCTAGTTTGGAGTAAGATTAAGAGCCACCAAGTTCATCAAGTAATTCATTAATGGTAGGCATTGGAAAGAAGTCCTTAATAGTCACTGCATTTAAGGCCTTATAATTGGTGCAAAAACGCCATTGCCATCCTTCTTCCTAACCAGTAACATTGGAGCTAAGTTTGGAGTGGTGCTAGGTTGTATCGATTTATTTTTAAGCAATTCGGCCACTAAACGCTCAATCTTGGCCTTCTGGTTGAAGGGATACCTATACGGTCTCATCTTGACGGGTCTGACTCTAGGTTCTAGTAGGATACAGTGATCATGAGTTTGAGAGGGTGGCAAGCCTTTTAGTGTAGCAAATACAAACTTATATTTTTGTCGAAGTGACTGTAGGTCTGGTGGCATGGTCCCTAGCAACATTAATAGGGAAGACAGTGGACCTTTCTATTTCAATGGGTTGCAACATGAAAAACTTCTAGATGGTGTTTGTATTCTGTAATCAGATAAGATGATGGTATTGGGCTTAGACGGCTTGAGTGGATTTATACCCTTTAAGGGTAATGAATTGGTGACCATCAAAGAATCGAACCATCGACTTGCTATAATATGCGATGTGTGCTCTTAGAGTCTCACGCCATAAAGCCCATAGAACAACATCAGAGCCCACAACCGAAATCACATAGGCTGGAAAGTGTAGAGTGTGTCTATTGATAGTAATAACTAAATCAGGTACCACGCCCTCACAGTGTAACTTGTCTCCATTGCCTACCATTACTTTGAAGCTTGGTGTGGGATTTACTGTCAAATTCAAATGTTGTACCAAATGTGGTTGAATGAAGTTATCGGAACTTTCCCCATCTAATAATACCTGCACCTCGGTGCTCGTAATAGATCCATTGAATCGAATTGTAGCCACACCACTGGATTCTTGAAAGGCATATAGGGATAAGTGATGAAAGGTAGGTGGTTCTCCTGAAGAGTCTTGCACACTTGCATCACCTGTTACTTCTTCCTCTTCTTCCCTAAGTAATACCATGTACTACTTGTTAGGACAACGGTGACTTAGAGAAAAGTTCTTTTCACATGTGTAGTAGAGACCTTTCTCTTTGTGTAATTGCATCTCAGTTGGAGTAATATGTTTGATTGGCATTGATGCTCTAGCAATTGGTGTTGGTAATATCCCTAGCAAGGTTGCAGTTTATTTCATCGAAGAAGATGACACAGTAGTTGAAACCACTGTTGGTTGGCTTACGAGCTTCGATGTAGAAAATGTCAGAGCTATTTGTAGCCTCGATCTATTCGCTAGAACCAAAGGCATAGAATGTTTCTCATCCTATAGTTGAGCAAGCATCACAGCCTTTAGTAAAGAAGTCGGAGATTGTGCAACTACATCTCGTTTGACCTCCGACCTCAATCCCCTGATAAAATAATCAAGGAGTGCATCTCTGGTTAATCCTTTGACTCTATTAGCAAGTGCCATGAATTGCTGGTAATAGTTGGTAGCTTAGTCAACTTGTGTTAATTTGAACAATCGAGTTCGGGGACTATCAAATCATGAAGGTCCATATATTTCTTCAATTGCTCATGCCAAAGCATTCCAGCTAGATATCAACCTTGCCTTCTGCATCATTTGGAACCAGGACACCATGACTTGTTCCATGTGTACAACTGCTATCGTCAGCTATTGAGCATCGGAGATCTCATAGTATCTGAAAAACTGCTCTACTTTAAAGAACCAATTCAAAAGATCAGCACCATCAAAGCAAGGGAAATCGAGTTTTACCTGTCTCATTTGTAGTGGTTGAAAATTGGCTCCACTGGAAGCTGATCTTGATTTAGAATTGAATCCTCTGGGCATAGTAGGTGACGTCGAGCATTCATTGATACGATTCATGGCATCAATTACTCTGGTGATTGTCTCAATTGCTGTTTGCATTATGTCCATTCTAGCATTGGAGGTTGCTTTGATTCTTTCCATATATTCATTGAGCCGCGTATATCGTTAGCAAGCTCCTTCAATCTCATGTTGTTCGCCATTATTGTCTCTCAATGAAAACACCTTTGTTATGAACTCTAAAATGTACACACGTACTCAGTAAAGCATAGAGACCACAAAAGGATTGTATTATTCCTCAGAAAAATCAATTACAATCTCAAGATTTGGTTACACTGATTATTAAAGCAAGATGCATCCATGAGTGGAATTCACACTAACACAAAAGAGATACCTAAAGATGGGTCCAGAGAGAAGAAGAAAGTCCAGAGGGGAAGAGAATAATCCTTCAACAAACTCCTGCCCCTCTGTGCATGCCATTGTCCTTTTATCAATCATTCCTCATTTTTCACGTGAGCTGCGCCTAATTTCTATTGCTAGTTGCTCATTTGTTAGTTTGTCCAAGTCATCTTTCGTGCTGGCAATGGTGTCCACGTCATCGCATGCTCTGGGCATAACAAGCCCTTCCTTATGTTTTGCAAATATATGCTTTCTTTTCTTAAAATCAAAAGATATATTACACTTACCTCTCTTACAATAAAAGATAAATTATAATTACACTTATTTTAACCCAAATACCTATATATATTAATTACTTATATATATCATAACAAGTAATATATATACCTTCAATTAATAAGCTAACTATTGAGAAATTATTTTGTGAATTCCTTGTATTTCATATTGGTTTAGGGGTGTATATATATATATATATATATATAATATTTAACTAAGTAAATAGTGAATACATAATACAGTTTATGGTAAATAATTCTCCCTCCCCTAATTAAGAAAATACTTAAATTAGACAATTTTTCACTTTATTTTAAATATATACATTCCTCTTCTTTAAAATAAAAAAATGCACTATACTTTTCTACAACAAAAAAATAAGATATAATTACATTTATTTTGACCAAATTACTCCTATATATATTTCTTATATATTAGAACAAGTAATATATATGTATATAACCAATATAAAATAGTTAATTTTCTAGATTTAGCAAACTATAAAATTATTTGATAAAAAAATTATTAGAAACAAAGAACATCTTCAGAAATAATTTTTTTAAAAAATTAGCTATTTTGTATTAAATATATTAACATAAGTATTGTCCTAAATTTAGTAAAATTTTGAAATAAATTAAATTTATGGTTCTGAACACAAAATAAATAACTTTGAAATAAAAGTTTTAAAAGTATAATTTAGATAAACTGTATTTTTAATAATAGAAATGAATTTTATCTTGTATGATATATTGGTTATATTTTGATTTTAAGGGAGTAAGTATATTTTTACAAAATAGAGAGAAATATCATGTAACTCGTGCATCTTTCAAGGAGGGGGTAGTAATTTACTTTAAAATTTAGGAGCTAACACAACTTGATTTAACTAGTTGAAGGTATTTAGACTAAGCCTATTTTCATATTTGAGGGTTTGAATTCTCTCTTCGACCAATGGTCTCACTTAGTAGTCAACCTTAAAATATTTTGTTGGTGCCCAGAGATTAGTTGATTGGCCTCAGACCAAAAGTTCTTGAAGGTAGTTCGCTGCATGCCTAGGACCCAGACATGTTACTAATATTCGAAGTAGTATTAATCTTTTATAGTAGTCTATCTTCATTATGCCACCAAAATAGGTAAATAAATGTTTACTATTTGCAACATTGTTGTAGGAATTTTCCTTATAATAACATTCTTTTTGGATATATTATGGTTAAATTGGGGAGTCTGAATGAGCATCATGCTGCACGGCCTTTGGGCCATCCACATCAAATTGGGTAACTCAGTTTTTTATTTTTTTAATCTCAATTATTATTTTTTTAAAATTGATAATTAAAAAATTATTTTCATTTTATATTCTGCATCTTTTAGTAGCAAAAAAATTAAAAATAAAATAAAATAAAATCTGAAGAGTTCAAAAATGATATGCCATTGTTGGTCACCAAATCCAGATTCTGAAATTAGGTTTTAATCAACTTAATTACATACACTTCAATTAATTCATGTATATAGCCTGGCCAAAGATAAGACATTCTCATGAATTTGGATTGTTTTTATGTGAGTGTCTAGCTAACACGACAGTGTCACGTGAGAAGAAAAATAAACACAAGAATTATAAGACAGACTCACACACTATGTATGATCTACTATTGCAGTAAAATTTACAACTTAGTTACGTTTGGCAGAGATGAAAGTTTTTTTTAGGGAAAGAAAATAAGAATTGAAAAAGGAATAAAATAGATTCCTATTATCCAAAATTAGGTTTGGCATGATATGGAAAAAAAGAGATCCCTTTTATTATGTTTGATAAAGCGAAAACAATATAGGAATACAAAGAAAAGCTATACAAATAGCTATAATATTTATAGTATAAAAATATTAAAACATTCATTTTTTGGTATCAAATAATAAAATATTCATTTTTTATTTTTAATTAAAAATATATTTTCATTTACCAATAATAGAAAAATAATAAAAAATATTTTTTATTTTTTGATTCAAAAAATATTTTTCAATTTATCAATAATAAAAAATTATAATATTCATTTTTAATTTTTAAGTCAAAAATTTTGTCAATTATTAATAATAAAAAATATTAGAATCTATTGAAGAAAACATCAAGAATAATTTCCTTTCCACGAAATGTAACCTCATTCCAACGGTTGGCCAAAGGAGACCAGATATCTTCACTTGTTAGAATCGTCCTATCTGAGGAGGTTGGATCCTCTGCATGAACCAACTTTATTGCATTATATGTAGTAATGCCTTTTAGGTGTCTCTTTAGGGATTAACAAAATGATATAAAATATCTAAAACATATAATTAAAAGAATAAAATTTTAATCATAAGAAAAAATTACACTATAAAAATTTTAATTATATAATACAATTAAAAAATTTTAAAGTGTGTAATATCTTTTTACAGTTAAAATTTTTTTTATATAATTAAAATTTTAAAATATAATTTTCTCACACAATTAAAATTTTTATCCTTTCACTTATAATTTTTAAATACTTTACATTTTTTAATTCTTAGAAAACGTTAGAAAAAAAAAAACTTTACAGAAGAAGGTGCAATAAAATGAATTATTGCAGAAGATCTCGTCTGTTTTCTGAGATAACTCCAAGCACTGAAATAGTATCTTTCCTCTCCCTCACCCATTCCCTCTTCGCAACGCCAGCGTACAAAATACGCTCAGTCCGTAAATAATGTGAGATTTTTGTGTTGATACACGTGGCAAAGAGATAGACTAGCAAATATTACATTACGGCTTAAATTAATTTAATGTGGGTTTTTTATTTAAAAAATTACTTTAATTTAATAGGTTCTGTGTTATTAAGTGCTTTAATCGTATATATGTACATTTATCTTTCCCGAAAGTACTATTTCATGATGTGCACTAACTTCACTTTTTGCTTGATTTTATTGAGACAATGTTAGCTCACTTGGAATAAGACCATTATTTGCCAACCCGGATCTTATTTTAAAGAAGAGCAAGCTAAAGACGATAAAGGCAGAAAAGAAAGCAAAAGTTCTGTACCATTATATATATATATATATATATATATATTTGCCATTACATAAAAAGTCAGTCCGGTTTTGGGTTTCATTCTCTCTCTTTTTTTTTTTTTTTAAATTAACAAAAAATTAGAGGAAAAATTCTGAAGAATTAAATTACTTTTTTTATATTATAAACTTAAGATAAAAAAACAAAGACCAGTCTTTTTACTTTTTTAGCATTTCTCTCGTACTTTTTTCTCGTCATCTTTTTAATACAGTCTAAAGAAGCAAGGAACGGTTTGGTGTGGGATGAGAAAGTCACGCGGGTTCACGATGGCGCGAGCTTAAACATAAAAAATTAAGAATAAGAATAAAAATAAAAATACAAAGTAAAATAATAATTTTGAAAATATTTTTTTTACTTTTATTTTAAAATATTTATAAAATAAAATAACTATTATTACATAATAATTACATGCACATAATAAATTTTATACACTTTTTTTCCCTTTCACCAAACGTGCTCCCCATCGGATCTACTTGATTTCTAGGTAGTATCTTTGTCCAAATCCGCCCGCTTGACTACGAACCAAAATTGAAAAGTAACTGTTTTTCACCCGGCGGCCCAATTACCATGCTTGTCACGCTAATCACTTGAAATTGGAGATGAAAATTGTATCAGTGGTGTCATTACCATTTGTTATGAAATTTTGAAATAATTGTGGTAGCTTTAAAATGAATAATTGTGTATATTATATTAGTTTAATTTACGTTAATGATAAGAATAAAAAAAATGATGATACAATTTTGCTTTTATAAACTGTATTTTTAATTAAGAAGTCCATCTCTAATATTTAAATTTATTTTCGATTACATTTTATTAAGAAACAAAATTAGTTTCAGAAACGAAAAGTTCCATCTAAAATTAGAGACAAATTTTTGTTTTCTTCTCAAATAATTTGCAATATAGTATAATGCACTAATTAACAATATTTTTATTGATAAATTTGAATTTTACTTAACGGAAAAAATGTTTTAAAAATAAATATTAAAATACATAATTCGTTGCTTCAAAATTTTAATTATATGCATATTACTTGTTTTTGGGATATTACATAGAGTGCCAATTCGCATTAATTAAAACTACACTTTTATGATTTTATCCTCAGTTCAAAAGTATAATGAGGAAAAAAAAGAAAAAGAAAAAGGTTGAGTGGGGAATTAGATTCACCATTCCCTTATTATGGCTTTTCTTATTCTGCCTTAAGACTCAATAGTTTGAGTTGAAAAGAATCTCTGACCACAGAAGTAACCCACACTATACATTTGTCTACTCTTCGTTTGTGTAATATAACATTTGTGGAAGTAGTGGAAAGCGCCTTCCATCTGCTAGTTTATGGTGTCCTCAATTTGGCCCCTTCTCAAAATTGTTGTTTTCGTACAAAAATGATCTTTGTCACTGTCTTGAAATTTGAGGCGAAGAGCCCTGTATTTGTTCCTCTATAAAATTTTAAACATGATTTTAACTTCCATTGATTATTTTATATATGTGTTCATATATACAGTCGATACACGATGAAATTCCTGAACCATATGCCAAAGAAAACCAATTATAAAACGTTTTCAACAATGTTTAGGAACTTCCCAATAGTAACAAGTTTTGGATACTGTAGTTAAATAATGAGTGGATCAACTTGCATGCACTTTAACTACTTCAGCTCTCCAGTCTAGTCAAAAGCAGATTATTCATGCTGGGACTAGAAGATTCACAAACAATTTTATTGGAAACCTACCCAAAATTCTCAAAGCTAGCTCATGGAAGTTATGCGTAACTCCCAAGTGGTAGAAGAATTAATTCAAGCAATTTCTTTATAAATGTTGTATTTATTTAAAATATGCGCGCGCATACACATATATGTATATATGTGTGTATATATATATATAATACGATGGGTTCTATAAATATTAGCTCTTAATTAGTACTAATGTATGTTAATTACTTAGTGTAATGTGAATTTTTTACGTTGCTATACCTGGCAAAGAGATTTATTATGATATCTTGCATATTACCCAAACTTCTAAAATATTACATTAATTAAAATAAAAGCACTTTGATAGTTTTTTTAATTGTGCGATAAAAGTATTCTTATCAGTTTGTATGTCAATTGAGAATGGATCATTCCTCGGGCAATCAGGGGCACACCGCCACATCGGTAGCATAGTGCAGGTAGAAATTCTCATAAGTGCTGCTTCTAAAGTTTAAACCTTAATAATAAACAGTATGCTCTCTCAATTACTCGGCCAGATTAATACTTAATAATTTGAGTACATTAATCTTTCCCTTGGAATAAAACCAATATTTTGCGAACCTGGATCCTATTTTCTTCGCATTGCGGGCACAAAACAGAGACGAGAATTGCAGTAAAGAAAGCAAGAGTGCCATAATTATTTTCCCCACTTCTTGATATTATTCCTTTTTGATTCTTGTTCCTTTTGAATTATTTCCTCCTGTCTCCATATCTTTTTCTGCCACTACTTAAAAATCAATGTCGCCTAAGGAAAAAATAATAATAACAAAGAAATACAACATTCTACCTAACAGACTGGTTCAACATATTACATGTATGCGTCGGTGGAACATTCATATTCTTGTTCGATTGGAGCCAGTCAGTTGTCAAATAAGGAGGGCAGAGAGTCCCGGGAAGGACCGCTTTTATTGTTCCTTTTGTTTTCATTTTATGTTTATTTAAACTTATTTCTTTCATATTGTATCCATAATTTTAAATTGTGATTGCGACTATGGTTGTGAGAATTGTAGGTGATATAAGAAGGATTACAAACGTTGTGATGGATAAACACGGATGCCACCTACATTATTAAAATTATAATTATATCAAATATTATAACTACCTGTTATCCAATATATATATATATATATATATATAACTACGTCATGGAACTGGCGTAAGATTAGACAACTCAACGATGTTCGAGATGAAGATGAACATATTCTGTCCAATAATACTTATATAATCAAAGCCTGGCTAATTATAGACCAAATAAGCTCAAATAAAGATTGCTACAATTATTGATCCATTTTGATTTTATGTGCCGAAAGAAAAGGCTCGCCAAGATAAGATTCTTTCAATCCATAATTGACAAATATTCTTGGCTTCCTCCCAGAGAACCACTTTGCTGTCTATATAATGGGAATTATGCTTGCTACTTTGAAGCAAGTAACCAGATAACACAAATTTTATAGCTAGCTAGCCATTTTACTCTCTTCTGTTTTACTGTGATACTGATACCGCTGTGTGTTTAGCGAAAAATGGCACCTCCAACGGACCTGAGAGATATTGGTTTGGAAGGTTTTGCTCTGATAGACAAGATGTATGATCCAAGCAGAAGGACCAGTAATGGCAACAAGAAGGATGAGCCTCCTGTAATCCTCAGTAGCAAAGAGGCTGCTGCTTACTATGGTGGAGTGAATATTGTGAGTTATCCCAAGCCAAAACCACAAAACCGTTGGGGTAGATTCCACTTAAACTTAAGCCTTGACCATTAGAATTTTCAGTTACCCCAAGCTTCAACTGGGTCTCTTTCATGAAGGCTACTCTTGTATTATGTTTATATAAATAACAATATATGAAGCAGCTAAGAGACCTTCAAATGTGAAGGTTTTCTGTAGCTGAGGGCTGTTATATATGTTACTATCCGTGGTTTTGTTTTACGTAACTTTGTGAAAATCAAGGAAAACACCTTTTATTATATCAGCTAGTCTTAGTCTTCTCATTGTAGCCTCTTCCCAATAATCACTCTATGCATATATATCTTATTGTGATGAAGAGCTTTTAAATTTGTGACTATAAGATTCAAACGTTATTGTTAGGATAAATTGCACATACGTACCTGCCTTCAATATTTTTCTCCTTAATTATAATTTTTTCGTAGTCAACTAATTTTTACAATTGATCCGCAAATTAATTTGTCCCACTGCAACTTTCTTTCCATCTAGAGTAAATTTTATCTCTAATTGACTTAACATTAAGAAGAGAAATTTTCCCCTAGCTATGTCTATTGATGTTTGACTCCAATTATGATTTCTTTCTCAATTGATCAATTTTTAGAATAAACCAATTCATTAATTTATTGCTGACATTCAATGAATCAATTAGGGAGAAAATTGTAATTGGAGGCAAAAATCAAGACATAGATAAGTATGATTTGATGCGTACATGGTGTTAATTTAGTTAGAGATAATTTTTAGTTTGAATCGTGGGAGATGTAATAGGAAAAATAAATCAGGGGCCAATAGCAAGAATTACTTGATTGAAGAAGAAATTTATAATTGGAGAAAAAAGTTAAAATAAGTAGGTATAATTTCCTATTTTTATTAAGCTTGATCTATTAGAGTTCTTGTATGATAAAACTTTTAGAATATATATATATATATATATATAGTTGAATTAGAACCTAATATTTATTAATAAATGTTCCTATTAATTAAGTTTGGTGCCATTTTGTCCAGTTTAGACCCCTGAATATGGTGGACACAGTGCAAGACAAGTTACTGAGTATTTATGGTAGGTGGTAACAGTTGCTCTGTTTATATAATCATCAAGGAGACTCTCATCCACGACAAATGATAAGCTTTTCATTGAGGGTACATATTTGTTGATCAAATTAAAATTTATCAATTAATGATTCATATTTTGGATTAGGCTCTAATTGATCAACTCAACTATAAAGTTCAACTCGTTCAATACCTCATCAAGATAATTCTTGAAGACTATTGACGACTACACCACATGATTGAGCTAATGAATATTTGGTCGCTCGTAATTCTTTTCAATATTATAAATGACTTATAACCACACACCCACTCCGTAGGGGTGATCAATTGCATAAATGGGGAACCTTTTCCTATTAACTAAGTATGCTAGCTTTGATTGGGATTAAGTTTTGTGTCACCGAAATTGAACACTTCTCATTTTAAGCGGTTGTCTGACAAGGTAAATATTCAAAATCAATTGTGACCTAAGAAGCACCAGTACAAATATATGTATTAGATATGATATATATTACGATACGATACATGAAATATGTTAATTTTTAAAATTTTAAAATACAGGTACAGAAAAAATATATATATATTCAATAATCTAACACATTAAAAATTAAATTAAATCATAAATCAACTACAATAACATAAATGATAAAACAATTTACAAATATAAATAAGATGTCCATAAAAAATTTATCCCTTACAAATAAATATTTTATATTATTTTTTTATATGCTTTGTCATAATATATAACAGTGTAAATAATTTAATATGATGTAGTTGATATTAAATATAGGAAATATAGTAAATAAATATTCCTGCATATTAATATTTACTTTTTTAAATAAAATTTAAACTCCTTACCCAAAAAAAAAAAGTGCATGAGGTTAGCATCCTAATAAAAAGTGAACAAATCAAGAAAACAAAATAACTATCTAAAAGTAAGAGAAAAGCAAAATTGGAAGATCAAAAGAACAAAAGAGTGCATGATTAGAACAATTAGAGATTGTGAGTAGACATCAATAGGTTTAAATTACTGACATCTAAGGAGTCTTCCAATCGTTGTGTATAGATGTGTGAATCACTTGAACCAATTCTTGTGAGAGAAGAGTAAAAAAGATTCAGCTAATAAGTTTTTTAAAATTATTTTGAGAGACAAATATTTTAAAATATCGCTATAAGAGAAGAGAACAAATCTTAAAAAAAACAAAGAAAAGGAAATAGACTTTGATATTATAGTAAATATCTTGAAAAGAAATCAGGGTGAAAAATCTATTATCTACTTTATATATAAAAATTCCTGTAAATTGATCATTTGATGATTAACTCGACAATATTTTTGGCCTTTTATCACACCGGTCTTATTGAGGTAGCCTTCAAAGGTTGACTGCACTGAAGCCTCGCCCTAGAAGATGACGCAGCATGGAGGATGAAGGTAGGCAACACATGGAAGCAAAAGACGTCGCAGAAGCACAGAAGCAGAAGACAACACAGAAGCACCAGGGCTTTTGACGAGTGTAAGTTAAATGTTGCAAAAAATGAACCACGTTTTGGAGCCATTTCGATACGTACATTGCAAAAATAAATGTTTCGAATACTTTTATACTATGCATATCCATACCAAACACGTATCTAATATGGGTATGACTAGTAAACAGCCGTACCCATACTTTTAGATCGTGATTGTCAAAAATATTATATGTGTGTATATATATACACACATACAATAAAGTAAGAATTTAAATTTAAGGCCTTTTATTAATTATCCAAAATTTTTATTGCTAGAGCATCATTAAATACTTGTATGTATCTATATGTATATTTATTGTATTTTGTGTTTTAGATTTATTGAATATCGTTAAGAAGTATTACAATTGGAGTATATATTTGCATTCTTCCATAGTTTCATACAATTTTACCAAACTAGTATTCCCATTTTCCAATGATTCCCATATCAAACTTTCATTAAAAATGTATCTTCTAAACTTTTATTTTAATGTTATTTATTTTGTATTAAAAATAAAAAATTCATTTCATTCAAATTTTAAAAAATAATTATTATATATTGATCAAATATATATTTAATATTTATTTTATTATATAAGCAATAAAATGTAAAAAGAAAAAAAGACAGAACAAAACTAAAGATAACTTAAGTTGTTCTGTCTTATATCAAGTGTTGCTTCTTTCTTTAATTTCTATCTGTACTCTTTTTTTTTTTTAACTTTTTCTCACTTTAATTCAACTTTAGTTTTTACTTTCTTTAATTCTTTGGTACTTCAATTGAACTCTTACTTTTATTTTTTTAATTTTTCTTTTATCTCAATTAAATTTTAGTATTTTTTGAATTTTATTTAAAATTATTTTGTTAATATATATATATATATACATACATACATATATATAGTCTATCATTCAAGTTCAAAGATAAAAATATCTTGTTAAATAACCGTACACAGTAGGGGTCACCTAACTGGTTTAAAAAATACTCCTCTGGTCCTAAATATAAGATACCATCTAGAAGGTATATGTGGTCCATAATATAAAAGACTAGGTGATAATTAGACTTAAACTTCCAAAAATAACCCTGTATCTTATTAATATCTTAAAATTTTGAGGGTGAAAAGTTGGATCGTTTTTTGCGCCATTATTGACTTAGGCGACCCTCGCAATTCCCAATGAACCTAAATCACGTCCCTAGGCATCTGAAGCCTCCTTCCTCACCCTATCGTCTTCAGTGCTTTATTCCCACTCCTTCCCTTTAACCCCATCATCTTTGGTGTGTCAATTTTCCCACTTCTTCCTTTCACCTCATTGTCCTCAATCCTTTGTTCTCAAACGTTCTGTATCCATTGCAATGGGAGACAATCAACAGTTAGAAGATGCTTTTGTAGTGGTTCCTGATTTCTTGGACCTTTCCATAGTAGTTCTTAATTCCTTGGATGGCAATGAAGTCAGCCATGTTTCAAAGGCAGAAGATGGGTTGCAGAAGCTGAAGGAAGAACCGGAGGTGACATCAGGCTATGTTGTAAAAGCTGAAGAGGGTACATCGAAGATGTTGCAAAACAAGATGACAAGCTTCATTCAAGACTACGGACAGGGTAAACGGAACATTGATTTGAACCAACTTCCAGATGACTTACCAAGAGCTAGGGCATTTGATCTTAATAAGTTATCGAAGGATGATATGGAGGAAGAATCTGAGAAAGAGAAAAAACAAAAGAATTTCCTTGATGGTCTGTTATGTATATGTATTCCGTCATTATTTTAGTTGATTTTATGTAATTATTAAACTCTATTTTATTTTCATATGAAGCTTGGGTTATCTTTTGATCATATAAACAAAAGATCATATTTTGAGAAGCATCTGCATGTGTATGACAATATTATAGCTTTAATCATTAAAGAACTAAACTCAAATTGATAAAACTGAATTATGCCACTTTGTTCAAGAGTTTGAGATGCAAGTATGCTTCGTTTGGATTTGTTACTTTTGTCTGAGTATTATTATATTTCGAGAAATGGACATTTGATTCCACCCATTGCTTTAGTATTGAACTTAAAATCTCAAGAGGATTTACCACCTACCTCTGTTTTGTCCATTTGTTAGAATCTCAAGTGGATTGAATATCGATGTCATTCTGTGGCAGGGCCACTCCTTCCCTTTTGCCACTGTCTTGTCATTTCCTTCAAAATATATGTCTGATGTGGGTTATAAACTCATTCTAGATCAATCCAATTTAAGTATCTTTGAGTAATTGAATAATACAAAAAAAGACACTATGATAGTTTTGTAGTATGGTTTGTGACAGCATGAGTGTCCAGCTTTCTAAGGTTAGCAAGTTCAATATCTATATGGTGGTCCCTTTTCATGTATTTAAATATTAATGAAACACTACCCCACTAGCCACCATCTATAGATGAAATGATTATGCCTTTTTTGGTTGCTGAATTCAAGTAAGTAGCATTTTCTATATGTATTGATTGACGCGTGCATAGATGGTAATATATATGCAAAAAGGGTTCTTATTGCCATATGAATGCATGCATGGCTGATGAGTGTTGGTTTGACAAACAACCTACCGAGCACCACTTTCTTACTTATTTCTTTTAAATGGATTTTTTAAATTCATGCAATCAAGTAATCTCAGTGTACAAGAGCAAGAGTATTTGTTTACATATACCATTACATTGATGGTCTCTTTTCCTTTTTATTTATTAAACCATGATATTCTCCTTTATCTTAGAATGTGGATAATTATATTTTAGTTGTCTTTTAAATATTTAACTTGTAATTGTGACATTCAGATAAATGATGTTAGTTTATATTTTTAAATTGATATTCTTCTCATTGCCAAATCTAGAAAGTAACATTTTAAATTTGAATTTTTCCTAAGGAATCATTGTTCCAAACGGTAGTTCTCTCCTCTCTTTCATTGCATTTATTTGGAATAGAGATACTAGTTGATAATCAATTTCGGCCACATGCACATTGTCATGAAATAAAAGGCAATGAAAAGAGGGGGAAAAACAAAGCTTTAATGGACCATTTGCCCATACATCCATGTTTAACCAGTGGCTAAATATAAAAAACAAAAGTAAGCATCACAAGTCCATCTTGCCCATATAAAGTAAAAAATATATATCAATCACCAATGCTTGTGAGGTAGTCAAAAGCTTCTTGCACAATGGATTGATCACACTTCAACTGTGTAGGAAGGGAACTTTCCCTTTCCATCATTTCCTTCTTAAGATGTGGAATCTTATATTTGTTGGACCCTCTACTTTTCATGATCTCCACCATGCATGATTGTAGGGTGAGGAAGATCTTGTTTGACTCATTGGGTAAAAAAACTATCAAATGCCTTCTCCACAGCTCAAATCAAGTAATCTATAGTTTTTGGTGCTTCTTTGTGTTGTAAGGATTGTATAGCATTGAAAAATTCCAAATCCAAAACATTTAAATCTGGAGAATTCGATGGTTGACAAATTACATGTACATCAAATCCACCTTCACTTGTAACTTGTCGAAACTCATCATCATTTTCATCAATATGGCAAGGAGCATTATCTTGTTGGATGTAAATTGTTTCACCCAAATGCTCTCTTGGCCATTTTTCTTTAATGGCTGGTAAAACTCTATGAATTAAGAATTGCCTACTGACATCCTTAGTCACTGAGGTTATTGGTTTGGTAACTAGTGTACCAGCAGGCCTGTTAGCACTGGTTCTTTTGGCAAGCTCCTAGGTGACAAGTGGAAATACACCGATTTTACCAGAAAAGGTTACATTCCCTTCATTGTCAAATCTAGGTCTTGCCACAGCTACTAGAAACATTACTTTTGTAATGAAATTCTTACTCTTGCATGTCCGGTATGGTTCCTCCTCATCTGATAACAAGTAATAATTGACCTCGTTCTTTGTCATGTAAAACCACTTTTCATCAATATGAACGATGTTATGCATAGATTTGAATGTTGGCTCATGCGGAATGCTACTCAACTCGATCATTGACAAGCAAAACTTAAGGCGAGCAACCATGTTTTCAACCTTCATAAATGGCTTGATGGCATTAGAGTGGTGACGAATAGTGCCTTCTTTCTGGAGTCTGATCAGTGAAGTTTTGTTTGTGTTTAATGCACAAGCTAATGATCGGAGTGTGGTCCGTTGTGGTAAAGGAATTTCACATACTTGTTCAAAGTCTAATTCAATCTTCTTTTGGCCACAGTTCTTTGTCTTCTTATGGGAGGAGTCACCTGTATTCCTCACTTGACACCAAATGCATTTAATGGTGCTTTTAGCAGTATTGAACATTGTCATGAGCTCATTTATTATTCCCGGCTTGACCTTCCCGTAATGTATTGAGTGCTGTAGATAATGAGCATTAATGAATTTCCTTTGTTCGTTGGTCAAAAAATTACGTTGTTTATTTTTGGATTCTAACATGGATTGACCTACATCAAATTAAACCAAAATGTTCATTCTCTAAGGATATGATGCACCATTATCACTGAACAATTATATCGTAGGCATGCTTCACACAAATTAAATTACTTTAGAAATGAATGAATTACCCGAAAGAAATTAATTATAAGATTATTATATGAAGTTATTATACCTTCCTATTCTTAATTTGTAGGACTTTCGAACATTTTAATCCAAATTTGTCATATTAATGAAAAAGAAATTTAATTATATTCTCATATTAAAGGACATCAAAAATTAAATGGCTAGGTTAATAAAAGAACATTTTAAACCTATATTTTGAACAAAACTTAATCATATTAGATTTTTTTAATAACATAATCATATCAGATTTTTTTAACAACATATTCATATCATATTTTAATTGCATGGAATATGAAAATACAACCTCAAATTAATAAAGGAAGATAAATGAAATGGCTATACTCGTGTCATCATATTATCTTCTACAGAAATCAAATTCCTTAGAGCTAAGGCCCCACATGTCATCATCAACATCATTATTTGCATGTTTCTTTTATTGTACTCGTGTCAAAATGTTTTTTTTACTGTGCTCGTGCCAATTTTCCTAATGTGCTTGCATGCAATTGAATAAGCTTTGAACATCCGAAAAAAAAGGAAAGAAAAATCTGAGTAAATTCGAAACAGAATGTGAAAAACTAGTTACCCATCAACATGATTAATGTTATCATATTCAAAGAAAAATCTAACAACCACTTCAACAAAGAAAACATGAAGAAGCCATTACCTGTGATGTTCTCCAATTGTGGCTCATCATATTCCATTTCTTCATCGTCAGGAAACAGTTGTTTATCCTAGTCTATATCCTGAAAGTTGATGCTTGTTTGTTCCAGAGTCTTCAATGCAGAGTTCTCCTTCTCGGCATTTGCATTGCTTCTTCTTTCTTCCACATCATGATCACCCAGATTTTGGAAATATGGGTCAATGTTCAAGTCAAATGGCAACAATTTGCCACTTCTTTCTCCTCTAATCAAATCGACTTCAAGGAAGTCAGTAGAACAGGGCATCACCTCAGGCAAGTTTAATCCCTCACATCTCGTGCCTTCTCTAGATGAATCATGGTCCTCTATGAAGCTAGGCTTTGCGTTTAAATCGAACATGAAGATACCGAGATTCTATTCTCTGCTCACGCGTGCTTCGTCAAGGATAATGAGAAAATATGGAAACAGGGGCTTGGAATCATCGGTATGCAGTGGTTTTCTTCACCTCTGGACAACGGTGTTTCGTTTAATGTCTTGATGCAAATAGCTCTTTAGCTTGTTCATGGAGATATATTCCCAGCTAATGGTTCACAACGGGTTCAAATTTGTTTTATTTAGCCCGCCATCTTCACTGTACTTAGAAGCAAATTTATAGACAATGGAAACTAATGGGTTTCTTCTTGCGCCCGCCACTTTTTTTGTTTAAATTTTACTATTAACATTAAACAGAGAATAAATAATAACTCCACTAATCCATGCGCTTGCCAACTGATTGGTCGTATGTGGGGAGTACTTTTTACGTTTACCCTCTCCCATCTACGTCATCATGCACTTTATAATGATTGATTGCAGTGAGAGAATTATGTTGATAACTTTTAATAAATAAGGGCATTTTTGAAAATAAATAATAAATTTGTAAAATTTAAGGTTTAAATTGATTTTTATTAAGATACGTGCATTAGTTACAAGTATCTTATAATAAAAATCGGAGGGAGTAATAGATTGGTTTTGGTTCGAGGAATCGGTCAACTACTCTGACCACACTTTCACACGACAATTATGTCTTCAGATAACGAAGATGATATTGGCCCAAAAAAAAAAAAGGGTGGGGATACATTAATGATCGAAATTATGCATAATCATGTTGATTGGGACAAAACATACTTAAACCAGTTTAATCATTAATTAATGATTATATAAATTTGTATTAACATTATATTAGTTAATTTTTTAAACGATTGTAATTTTATCTAATGTTAAGAATCATTCTCATTAAAAATAATAATAATAATATAAAGACCAAATTGAAATACTTTATTTTTAGAAGATCAATTTTTGTAAAAAAATGATTTCTTAAATTATTAATTTACTTAAAAATAAATCAGCTTGCGTATTTTAATTCAATTGAAATGACTTTAAAAGTGTGAAGAATTTGATTTGTGGACCAGCATTTAATATTTCTGCTTACTGATTTTATGTTATTTAAAGCTGACAAGAAAGAGAAAAGGAAGTCTATTTTTGCAGGCATATTTTAGGTTGGCACATACTTGAAATACCCAATGAATGCTGAAAAGGAATATGCAAAATCGAAGGACTCTAGAAAACAGCAGCAAACATTGGGAAGCAGGAGCAAAACAAAACAAAACAAAAATTCTTGAACCCGTAAATGCAATATTCGATACAAAATGCATTCCAAACGTTCATAGTGTGCTCTTCCAATTCCATGTAGCCATTGGAGGGCAAACCAAAACCCACAAAATAGGAAGCAGAAGCTATCAGAGTTAATTGAAAAGTCTTGAAGCCTTAAAACATTGAGAAATGAACGTCGGAGAAGACCAAACGACTATAATATGCTCTTTAATAACCATCTCCATTGAGCCCTTGAAGGGTATAAAAGAGTGGTGCGAAAGCCGCACAAGCTAAATCCTTTGCCTTTATCATTCTTCGCGCCACTATTTTAGACTAATGTGGATTCCTGCAAATCACATTGATTTATACAGACAACAGATCATAGGTTAAACACCGTTTCATATCAAATGAAACGTGCGTTTCATAGCATAGTTTTGTTTTTTTTTCAACAATATAAAATCCTGGCCATTCATTGCCAGATTTGTTGCCCCGCTGCCGCCGCCTATTAGACATATATAAATTAATAAACTCATTAAGTGAGTAAGTAATAAAGTGATTAATTTATAATGGGATTTTGACTATGAAAAAATGATACAGATTCTAAATTTTTCATAAAAATGGCCATCAATTTTATTTTTCAAGATATATTACACATTTTTTTTTAAAAAAATAGAGTCACCGTTCTTTAGAACTGTGACTAAAAAAAAATTAAATTTTTTATATGAGTCACAGTTATTGCTCAACCGTGACCCATCAAATTATTATTTTTTTAAAATTTTATATGGGTCATGGTTAAACAATAACCGTGACCAATATTTTAAAAAAAAAAGTTTGGAAGTCACAATTATTGTTCATGATTATTTGACTGTTTTTTATGTATTAAATATAATGTGAAAATTTAAAATTTTAATATTAATAAAAATTTTTAGTTGTAATAATGTGATTATTTAATAAATAAAAAATATTTAAAAATCAATTATAATAATTTAAAAAGTAATTAAAAATAAAATTTATTTTAAAAAATAATGATTAAGTAGTTTAAATTTTATTTTTTTTAAAACTTGATAATTAGTAATAGTGTTAAGAAATTTAATGAACAATTAAATAAACTTGGTAAGTAATATTGAACTTAATATTAAAATAATAAAAATTATGACTAATATATGTTACATATATATATATATAATAAACTAACATTTTTAATTTGTCAAATTTGAGCCATAATTTATTTTTCTAGTTATAATATGAATTTTTTTTTATTGTTGAGTTAAAGCTGAGGCTAATGTGACTCCTAAATTAAATTTTTTTTTTTACATAATTGTGAAATTATTTTTTTTTTTCAAAAATTGTTGGTAGTAGTAAGTCACATGATAAAAATACTGATAAGAGATAAAAAATTATTTGCCATGAAATCATATATAAGGATATCAAATTAAAGTTAACAATTAGAACTCGAAAAGTATCAACATGTACAATTCGTAGATTTGATAGATGAGGGTCGACGTTTAAGGTGAAGAAGCCATACGATTCTGTCATGCGGGTGTAAGCTCTTCATTTTATATGTTATGCAGTTTTGTCCCTTTTAAATTAATTTTATGATTTTCATGGCAAATAATTTTTTATCTCTTATCAATATTTTCATTATGTGACTTACTACTCCCAACAATTTTTGAAAAAAAATAACTTCACAATTATGTAAAAAACAAAATTTAATTTAAGAGTCATAATTAGCCCCAGCTTTAACTCAACAATATAAAAAATTCATATTATAACTAGAAAAATAAATTATTGCTCAAATATGACAAATTAAAAATGTTAGTTTATTATATATATATATATATATATATATTACATATATTAGTTATAATTTTCATTATTTTAATATTAAGTTCAATATTACTTACCAAGTTTATTTAATTGTTCATTAAATTTTTTAACACTATTACTAATTATCAAGTTTTAAAAAAATTAAAATTTAAACTACTTAATCGTTATTTTTTTAATATAAATCTTATTTTTTTATATTTAAATTATTATAATTGATTTTTAAATTAATTTTTTATATTTTTATTTATTAAATAATTACATTATTACAACTAAAATTTTTTACTAATATTAAAATTTTAAACTTTCACCTTTATATTTAATATATAAAAAAAGTCACATAACTGTGAGCAATAATTGTGACTTTTAATTTTTTTTTTTAAATATAGGTCATGGTTATTACTCAACCATGACCTATATAAAATTAAAAAATAATAATAATTTGATAGGTCACGATTCAGTAATAATTGTGACCCATATAAATTTTTTTTTTTTGATTCACAATTCTTTTAGAACCATGACTCTCTTCTTTTTTTTTTTTTAAAAAATAATGTATCTTGTAAAATAAAACTAATTGCCGTGTATATGAAGAATTTAGAATCTATATCATTGTTTCCTAGTCAAAATCCCAATTTATAATTGTTTTTTTTCATTTTACAAGAGGTTGAGCTCTTTTTTCTTTTTCTTGTACAGTTTTTTTACATTCTTCATCTTTTATTTTGCTTTTCTCACAAGGAAAAGTAAACAGATAAATTTTCTCAATTTTTTTCAAGTCTTCTTTCCATATCTTATTTTTTATGTCTCACAAGAGAAAAAGAACATACAATTCATACAACTGGCATTCTTAAATTACTAAATTTTCATATCACAAAAAATTAACAATCACATGATACATTTGCTATTCTTGATAAATTTGCGTGCATCACATAATAAAGTAGCAAGTAAATTTCACATTCATGTTTGGTACCACGTTTTTTAGATTTACATGTCTCTTATATCTACCTTTTTCAAATTCATAATTTTCATTTCCATACAAAAGATGTGCTAAATCATTCATTCTCTTGAAAAAAAGGTAATTTATTGGTTTTTCAGCTTGATAATGTAAAAGATAATGTTTGGTACCTACAAGCAAGAAATCATATTCACATGGTTATTCTGTGATCCTCGAAAAGGGTTTAGTTGATAGATAAACATACAAGGTAAGCATGAAAGACTCAAACAGGAAAAAGAAAAAGAAAAAGAGTTTATATAATATCTTTTTATCATGCTAAGCCCAAGACTTCACTCAAAAAGAATATAAAGCAAGTTTCTTAGGTTCTGATACAATGTATAAATTAATTTTTGATGCGACCATCTTAGATATATATAAACTAGCACATGTATATATGAGAATACATATACATACACACATTCTGTATGTATATAAATACATTTATATAGACATGCACATACATTCACGTATACATGTGCATGCACACACATAATGGGCAAATCAAGTAGAATATTGGATAACAATTCAAATGTATGGGTCAACAGATGATAAATACTTATCCAAAAAGTAGGCTATGAATTTAAATTGTTTGAAAATCTTTTCATAAGATACTAAGTGAGTTAATAGGTCCATTAGGTTCTGGATCCTCTCCAATCGTACGATGACCGAAGAAAATCTAATTTTCTTAAATGTGAGGAGATTGATACCTTTTTAAAATTAAAAAAATTTAAAAAATACCAAAATGCTTGACCGAACATCATGTTCTTGCCTTTGATTGTAGAGAAGCCAAGCTTGGTTAGTTAGTTTGATCCATCCATTATAATCTAATTGAGACTCCATCTAGTATGCCCATTTGGCTCCTTAGAGGGTAACCAAACTTGTGCTATCATTTTGGAAGCTTGATGGAGGAGCTTGAGATCACATACATCTATCCAATTCCAACTATTTTGATGATAAATTTGAATATATTCCATCCATTAATCATGAGTTAAGATCCTAATAAATTATTATTCAAAGAAACTCAAATAATTAAGATCACCTCAATCATTGGTTTATGCTATGTCCCTAAGAGAATAGTCACATAATCTTAAATACACCAAAAATATCTTTAACCCAAAATTAAGAAATATATTCTTGGCCTTATAATAGGGGCTAGAAGGGATGCTAAAGAAATCACTCTTTTATTATTATTAAAAGGGACTCAAGTTTCTTACTTTTAAAGCAAAAGAAATTAATGGAAACCAAGATAGTACAGAATGCTAAAATCTCACATCAAGTAGAGTGGATTATTTAATGAGATATTTAAATATGGTGGTTCTCTCACTTTAATAGTTAATTTTTAGGTGAGGGTTCCTTATCTTACTTGAGTGCCTATCAATTTGGTAGATTAGTATGATTAAGAGGGAATAGAGAATAGATTTGAAGGTTTAGTGAAAGGACTAGCAAAGATAAAGGAAGAAATTATCTCAATCAAGGAGTTGATGATGGAGACACGTGACACAAAAGATATAGATCTAAAGGAACTTTTGGCTGAGTTATGAAAGGAGAAGGAAGAACTTAGAAGAGAAAAAGAGGTAGGGGAAATTTATAGAGAGCCTACCAAGTTGGCATCTGCACCATTTAAAAATTCTAATGAACCATTAAGTGTTGCCTTTAAGAACAACCAAAAAGAGGACGTGAAGTTAGAAGTCAATATAATTTCTAAGCCCATGAAGCAAATCTAGAAGTAGGATAATTGAGAGTTTATGTTAAAAATAGTCTTGTTATCAGAACCAATGTCAACAACCAACAGAGCTAGGAGGGAGTGTTGTTTCCATGGAGAAAAAATGTTTGTGTGTGCAAACAACAACAACAGCATTTAGTAGCAGAGGAAGAAGACGATAACAACAAAGAGAATGAGACTAATTGGGTTTTAGATTGGGGAGGGGTGATTAAGTGGTGAACAAGCCCAGTGCAATTCTTAGAATACCTATCTAGAGAAAACCTAATAATAGTAGCCAAGCCCAATTATTTACCCTATCTACTCAACCCGAACCCATTACCCATCTTAAAGGGAAATCGTGTAAGGTAAATATGCATTCCTTTTCTTTGTGCATGACTCCTAAAGCACTGGTACGACGCTTAATGGGCACAAGGACAGTGAATAAGAGAGAATTGGGATTTTGCTATATGAAAGTGAAAGCCTCTTAGACATAGATGATGCTATAGCGAGAGGGCAAGGATTTTTCTTCAGTTATGTTGAAAAATCAGAGACACCCGATTAGAATCAGAAGTGGTCACTTCAATCCTTACTTACGGGAGAAGGGGATGATGAAGAAGATGAAGAGACGGTATGAAAATTATGTTAGCATAGGAGGGAAAAACTTAGTACAAACAATGGCAATAGGAATCATGGATTTTAGTTTTACCAATGACTAGTATAGAAGTTGCTAACCAGAAGAATAAGGCTCTTAAATAGAACATCTGGACAGAAGAAAAATTATGCTTTGGAGTCCTTCTTCATGGTCCACTTGGAAAAGGAAAGGCGTCCTCGGCTTAGGTATGAGCTACCATGGGGGTTGGTCTTTTTCCTATAAATGCATATGGAATTGTTAGTAAAAATTATAGTGAGAGGGAACAACATTGTGAGAAGTTTTTGTTGGAATATTTAATTTAATATATCTATTAAGATATTATTTTAATTAAATATTTATTTAAGATATTCTATATTAGTTGTTGGGATATTCTGAATTAGAATTAAATTAAATAATATCTCAATTTTAAATTAAACTATTCTGATTGGTTGTATTTAATTTTTAAATTTTAAATTGTCAGATATTCTGATTAGTGGATAAGTAGATATCTACATATTATTTGATTGAACTTTTTTTATGGGAAAGTAACCAACGCTTACGTTAGCATTTTGAGGGTTCTTGATAAGTAGAGTTGGCCTAACATACTATCATTGAGACTCACACTTAATAGAAAACCTTTTCTCTCTCTCACTTCTCCTTCTAATTCTTCCGCATTTTAATCTTCTTGGTTGCATACTATTATAGATATTTGAGTTTGTGAATTGGGTTCTTCATTAAATGAAGAAAAAGCATGGCTGGAGATATTTATATCCTTGTATTTGCTTCCACTATTATATGTAATATAAATTGCAATTTATTTTGTATGTTAAAATTGTATTTAAGTTTGCATGTGGTAAGCCTGACTTTGATAACCTATGCCGGCCATAATTTTATGAACCCTAATTTATGAAAGGAGAGAAATTTAGGGAACTTCTCATATAAGATTTATTTTCAAATATACTATTTATTTAAATATATTAAATAATTTTCTCGGCACATATATCTATTTTGTTTGATGTTATTAGATCTATATGTGCACTGTGTTGTGATGATGAAATCCACATCTCTTCCATACTTACTTTACGATATTATGCGTATGGGAGACCTACGATGTTCAAGATAATTGCATCTCGACTTACAGAATCTATTTTAATTACGCCAATAGACGTATGGTGCTTAAAATGCATGAACATTTGTGCATCATTATGTAGGTATGGAGATTAGAAATTTAGGCATGTGTTTTAGTTTTCTCTTAATACAAGAAAAGAGGAGGGCTTCTTTAATTGGAGCACACAATTTCACTAATTGGAGCATCGGGCTTCATTTTTTTTATGGCTATGTTTTGTTTAATTTTTGGGCCAAAATGCTTGGGGTTTCTATATCAATATGCTTTGGATCTATTTAGTTTTTGGACCTTTATTGTTTTTACATATCTGGACTATAAAAGAAAAAAAAAAGCTAAAATAATGTTGGGCTGTGGCTGATGGGCCATTTATTGGGCAGAAAACACCCTATTTGGACAAAAGGATTTTTGGGCAATTTTTGGTCATTTGAGATATTTTTCTTCAAAATTTATTTTGGATCTATTTATGTTTTTGTTTAAAATTTAATTTGGGATCTATAAGGTTATTTTTATTTTTGTTTTAACCTATATTTGTTTTGGACCTAAATTAAAGTATGAAATAAATTTAATAAGTGTCAATTAATTTAAGTAAAATTAAAGAAAAATATTTTGAAAATTTTTTGACACATTTATAAATCTTAAAAAATTATTATTTAGTGTTATTTAATTTGCCTAAATTTATAAAAAAATTATTTATATAATTTTGGCACATTTAGGACCTTACAAAATTACTTGGGTGTCATTTAATTTTGTCTAAATAAAATGGAATTATTTTAGACAAATTCTTTAATTCATTTATGGAATAGTAATAATGAGAGAATCTTTTAATTATTAATCGCATAAAACTTTGTTGATTAATTAATTAAAATAAATTCTTATTGAGATAAAATGAATTAGTGAATTTATATGAAAATTTTAATGCACATAATAGACTTAGATGTTTTTGTGATTAGCATGTATAATTTAAGGGATAGCTATAATATTCTTTATATATGTGTGCCTACATTATGAAATTAAAATCAAATATGGATTTGAGAATATTAATTATAATTAAGTATATTGCTATAATATACCCATAAGTAGATAACTATAACTGCATACTTAATTAAGATAGAATAGAAGTTGTTTTATATTTTCTAAGTGACCTACAAGCATTAGGGCATAGAAAGTTCTTTCGAGTATTAAACTTAAACACATCACACATTTAAATTACCAAAGCAGCTACTAATTTGTAGAATTTGTAATTTGTAGAATCTTATCATAAAGACTACATAACAAGCTAAATTACAACACCACAAATGTTTTGAATCATAAGTGCAACTAAAATAGAAAAGAAGCGTACAATAGCACAAATGGTATATGTTACATTTTCTATAAAGATAATGAGACTAGAATCTCCACAAGAGTGCCATGTTTCACGAGGGAATCAATTAAACTATTAAAATAATATAAAAAGTAAAAAATTAAAACTACAAATGTGCGACTACACATATGATTTGAGACTCAGTAAAGAAATGTGAAATTAGTACTAGCTTAAGTGCCATTGCCATAAATTCTTGTCTAGTATTGAAACCTACAAAACCATAATCTACAAAATTGCTATTTAATAAAAAAAATACACTATATCTACATTAGCAAAAAGAAAATGCATAGTTAAAAATAAACTTTTCTTAGGTCAATATGCATTTAAGCTGACCTTTCTCACTGTAAGTACTAGAAAAAGTCACTATAAGGAAGATATTTCTGCGGAGCCATATTCCTATAAAGCATCAAAGGAATAGATAGGCTATCCATCTTACAAATCCTTCCAAAACTAAAGAACAAGAAAAATGTACGTGATAGAAATTGAAAGATAAATAAATAAACTTGTATAGATGGAGTTGAAGAAGGTGTTGACATCCGTGAGTATTGTTTTTTCTTTGACTTCTTTTCCAAACAAATTTTTAGTCAACCTTGAAAACAAGGTATGTTATCTTTTATTTTCATTCCCTTTTCTTGAAATGCATCCTTTTTTTAAGTTTTATTGGTTCCGTCTTGCAGGTTTGGTATGGAAGAATTTTCTAGAGTCACATCTTGTTGGTTTGGTATAGAAGAATTTCTACCCAAAATTTTATCAACTTCCATGCTTAATGCAACAAACTTTTCTACAAAAAAAGTTGAAGCATCATTAGATTCAACAACCTTATTTGCTATCTTGATTGCATTGTGACATAGGTATATAAAACAATTTAAGACAACCAACTTTGTGTCCATAAAACAATTTGAGACAACTAACTTTGTGTCCTCCTTGATTATGCATCCATTATTACCTAGAGCACATCCATTGTGAGCATGTTTGATCCACTTCTTGAGAATGTATTTGAGAAATAGTTATTATATTCCAATTATTAAGTACTTGAAGAGCATAGTTGAATAAGATCCTGATAAATTCATATTTTTGTCAATAACAAATAATTGTTTCATCTTCTGAATTAAAGGTGAGCTTGTGCTCTCTCATGTCTCCCACTGCACACACTTCATACTCAATGTTGAAGCTTGAGTGCATTCTTTGAAGAGTATGTTACACAACTTTTCATACTCTTATAGAACTTAATAAAAGACTATTGGTGTGTAGATACCTCTTGCATTCTTTAATAAGAGGACATCCAAATTCAATGGAGGCATTATTCTTTTGGGGACTCATTTCATAGTTAGCCTTTAACTCTTTATATCTCATGTCATCTAGCATCCTTTCAAAATCCCTAAAAAAATCTAACACATTAGATGTAGACTTCATGTAACCTCTTAATTGACTATTGAAACTTTCACTCATTTGTGTCAATGTAGCACCTGCTGAAAAAGCATGACACATATACTAATGCCCATTTTCTTTCTTTCTAAACAAATCTTGCATCCATTTGTTTTGATGAAGGTAATGCTTTTCAAGCATTGATTCCTATGCATTAAGAAAGTCACTCTTATATTTATAGTCATAAATGCAACATCTCAAGTTTGAAGCAGAAGAAATTGATTTCTTGAAGGCATGATTGACATTCTGTTCACCACTCGGCTTACACCGCAAGAGCACGGGCCGTGACAAAGTAGTATAAAAAGATTATCATTCCCACGAGGATTGGAGTTGAATTTGATTAATCATTAACTTTATGCCTTAAACTAGGTTGAGCAGAACAATTGTTTAGTGAACTTGAGTGTGAAAATAACTTTGCAAATGAACTTATAAAGAGAGTTAAAGGATCCTTTTTGACTTCAAGCATATAAGGGATCTAGGATTATCTCTCCCCCTTGTATTTCATGACACAAGAACAATCTCCTCTCACCAAAAATGACCAACAACTATATGTACTAGTCTGGGCATCAAATACTACTTGAAAAAGCTTTCTTAAGTAAAAAACAAGTGTTTAATTCTATTAGTTGCTCAATCTCTCTCACAATCAAATAAATCCTAATATTAAGCTCAGACCCAAATTTGACTATACAAGGTTAATGAGTGTATCTCTACCCCACCAACAAAACCATCCATTCAATACCTAAATTTTAGGTTCTTGCATGATTTTACTCAAATTCCATACTCAAGCTAGCTCTCTCAAGCATCACTCAAGCAAACACACAACTAATTTGTGGCCAATCAACCAGTAGCATTAAACATGGAGTAAAATCAACACATATATGTCATTAATCAATAGAGGTGGAGAAGAATCAAGTGTTAATCCATACAAGAGTTCAAAATAATCCTAGAACAAGAGACTAGCTACTCATAATCAGCCACAAGTTTACAAAACACCAAGAATTCGAAACCATAGTAGAATACAAGAGAAGGAGAAGGAGAAGATCAGAAAACCGATGGAAATAGCTTCAAATCTCTTCAAAACTTCAATCCTTGGCTTTCACCACTTTTCCAAACTCTAAACCCTAGCACACCAGCTCCCAAAGCTGCCCAGAAGTCGGAGGATCCCTCACTTGGTTGAAAATTTGGATATATGAAGCCCTAGAAACTGTTAAGCCTCAAAACGCAGTGTTTCAGTAAACTATGGTTTGCCGCGGCTAACATATTCTTCGTCGTGGTGAAATGCTCTCAGGTGTGCACAAGCTTCGCTGATCAAGAATTGGTTACAGCGAACATGTGAATTGGCCGCTGCGAAAAGCTCTCTGTTTGCTCCCTCCTCCATGCAGAAATTGGCCGCGGCTAACACTTGAATTGGCCGTGGCGAATATAGCAAAACTTCAACCTATAATTTTCAACAATTAGCTTTGAAGCTATATCATATCTGCAAAAAGTATGAAGTTATAAATATACCAAAATATTCTTAAATTGAGGTTAAAGTTTGCATAATTAAATTAAAATTGAGTCAGTTAAGTTTAGGTATAAAAAATGCACATTTTCCTATTTTGAGTATAATTTATACACAAAAATACACCAAAAGATATTCTCAGCTTAAGGAAAATATGTTGAAAAGGCATGAATTTAAAGAGGTTATCACATTCTTTAAAGCATTTTGAAATAGATACCAAGAACAAAGGCAATGATATGATTTAGGTAAAACCATTGAAATTGCTTTTTCCATTGCTGCATCTTGATATGTAAAATTTTGTTTGGTTTCTTCTCACACATGACCTTTAGAAATGTTCTAAATAACCATTCAAAAGATTCAAAAGTTATATCATATTATAATGTAGCACCAAATGTAGTAGTTTGTCAATGGTGATTGAATCCAATAAAAGGTCCAAATGGTTGAAAATTTTTATTAGTGTGATAAGTAGTATTAAAAGATACCATGTCTCCAAAACAAACATAATCTAACAACCCTTTTTGCATTTGGCCAAAAAATGTTTGTGATTTAATCTTTAGCATGAAGTTTAATTTCATAAAAAAAAAATGATGGATTCTTAGATTAAGCAAAGTGTAGGACTCTCATTCTTTCATTTTTTTTTTCATCCTCTTAGATGTCAAATGATTGTTAATATCTTTAAAAATACATCCAACATTCTCTCAGCCTTTGTCGACTCAAATATTCAAAGTTTAAAATTTGATGTATGCTAGAATGATTCACCAATTCAATTTGAGTAGCTTACGCAGTGAAAAATTTTCTTTGTGATGGTAATTTGTGTTTGCTTCCAAGAGTAGCAAAATCATGATTATGTTGCTTTTAAAAAAAAGTAACTATGTACTTTCCATTGTCTTGTTGACCAATGTCAAACAACCAATTCTCACATCTTTACGAACTTTTTTTGCTTCACAATTACTTATCTTCTTGAAGCCTTCTTTGAAACATACAAATTTTCTAAATAATATTGTCTACTCATTCGTCTTGCTTTTGTTCTTCCAATCTTTTCTAAACTAAAACCAACAAAACGAATATATGCATTGTAAAATCTATATGTATGTTCTTCACTTTCAAACACTTCCTAATGGTGTTTAAGTTTAATTTTCTTTATTTTGACTAAAAATAATGAATCAAAGTGTAGGCCTTTCTTTTTTCATTTCTATCATCCTCTTAGATGTAAAATGATTGTTAATATCTTTAAAAGTGCACCCAACATTCTCTCATCATCCAAATTGTCGACTCAAAAAGTCAAAGTCTAATTTTTGACATATGCTAGAATGATTCACCAATTTAATTTGAGTAGCTTGAGTAGTGGAAAATTTTCTTTGTGATAGTAATTTGTGTTTACTTCCAAGAGTAGCAAAATCATGATTATGTTGCTCCTTAAAAAAAAAGCAACTATGTACTTTCCATTTTCTTGTCAACCAATGACAAACAACCAATTCTCACATCTTTACAAACCCTCTTTGCTTCATAATTACTTGTCTTCTTAAATCCTTCTTTGAAATATACAAATTTTTTAAATAACATTGTCTACTAATTTGTCTTGCTTTTGTTCTCCCATTCATTTTTAATACTAAGACCAATAAAGCCAACATATGCACTATAAAATCTATATGCATTTCTCTACTTTCAAACTCTATGCCAACATATGGAGTTAAATCTATTTCATTGACTTCATAATTTGGAGGAGGTTTAGGTGAAACTTTGTCATCCACTAATATTGCACTAACTAAGACTACACTGTCCATCAAGTTTACTATCAACAAAGCAAAGTCACTATCAAATTCATTACAACAAACTGATATTTTCAATGCAAGGTGTAATACCATACTCCCTGATCTCCATATTCTCACATTTAAGCTCAATTTCATATTGTGCCAAAGAAAATGAATAAAAATAATAATATTTTTATGTGTTGTATAGTATTTTAAAAATTCATACTTCGTCTCGTGAACCTCGTGGACCCATCAATAGCATTCTCTACTTATTCTCCATCCATATAATTCATATATATCATAAAATAACCCATGAACCATGGATTTGAAGTCAAAAGCCAAAAAAATTGCAATTTGCACATAAGTCCAGAATTTAGATTTTTGCCACCAAATTTGAAAAATTATAATTAATTCTAGAAAAATAGAAATCAAATAAATGATAGCTTTCTAGAAAGCTCTAGATATCCACTATTAGACCAAGATTGACATCAGAAAAGTTTGAAAGGTTTGGCTACCCAGGTTTGCTATTATAGGTTACTGATATAAATTTCAAAAATTCATAACTAATTCTAGAAAAATCAAAACTCTACAATCTGGAAAGTAATGAATGTTAACTTGAGGGAAAAAATAAGTCCTGATTGAAATAGAAGCTATCAAGCTATGAAAACTAATGAAATAATAATAGAGGTCTGACTACATCCTTGATACTGATATGGAATTTCAAAAATTTGTTTCTCCCTCAATATAAGTCCAAATGAGGTTCTCTTAAGTGTTAAAGAAAGCTTATTATGTCTAGTTAATATTTGTAAAAGGTCATAACCATTGGACACCATTTGGTCCACAAGTGATAGAGGCAAAGATTCTAACCATTTGCACAATATTCAGGCCAAATTTGTCAAAAATTGTCAACTTTAAAAAATCACAAAAAATTCTTTAGAGTTTCAAAAAATGTGTACTTTAGCTTTCCAAAAAGCTCTAGACAAGACCTATATACATGTTAAATTTCAAGCTAAGAAGAGCTCATTGGTTCAGATCTTGACATAGCTCACAAATATGGCAAATTTGGCACTATATATGAGTCAAAATTTGTCCAAATGGCTTTTTACTTCTTCTACCACCACATGAGCGTTTGGGAGCATAAATATAGCATATACAAGCTTCCCAAATGGTCTAAACTACCATGCATCACAATTTTACTATGCCACATGCAAGAATATACAACTAAGAATGAGTTACCAAGTACCCAAAACACAATTTCTCATTGAATTGGTTCTAATCTTGGTTCATACACTACATATATATAATTTTACATTTGCTCACATATTTACATCTAAAAAATAATATGTACATATACACTTTGACATTTAACTACATCAAAACTATACAAATGTCAAAAGATAATCCATCAAGCTCCTTGGCTTCCATCTTTAGCTTCATGAGCTCTACCTAGACATGGTGAGATGGGAGAGGGAAGGGGGTGAGATTCAAATAATTTTAATAGTTCAAACATCCTTTTTAAGCAAGCAAATAGGAATAAATTCATGTCACAAGATACAAGCATGTTATACACACCTTTAAAAAGTGTTACATTCGTAATTTCCATGCCATAATAACACATCAAAACTAAGAACAAGCTCAAGGGACTTTTAGTCTAATCTCATCTCATTTTTGGGACTTTTGAATTAGTCTCACCCTTGGTCTAGTGACTTTTGACTTGGCCTTACTCATTTATGAGACTTTTGGCTTTGTCTCACCCATTCCTAATAACTTTTAGCTTCATCTCACCCATCATAAGAGACTTTTGGCATAACCTCACCTATAGAGCATAATTTCACAATCAAATGCCAATCAAGAAACATAATGGTACTATAGGAGTCGAATAATAGCATATGGCATTTCTTATGATTCCCCCACACACACATGCATCAAATGGCATTCACACAACCATATTGCACACAAGAAAGGGATAGAGAGCTATCTTGGCAATTAAACACAATTCTTCCCTTTTGATTTCTCTTTTCCCTTCTCAGTCTCACACCCAAAATAGATGGAGCTTGATTTCTTGGGCCTAGACACAATGAATAAGGTTCAATTACATTCTTGAAGCTAGCTAGAACATTACATATGCATTAAGGAAACACACTTTGTCTATTAGTTACATAATAGCTCCATTAATGGCCTAATGAAGCAACTACCATAATTCAAGTTCTTGGTTATATTTCCTTCTCATATCTAGATCTCTTGGTTCCATTTAGACTCCTTGAAGTCATCACAAACTCATTTTCAAGAGTCTAGATGCAAGTTTCTTCTTAAGGTTACATTATGGAACCTATTGCCCCATCTCCCAATCTATGGCTTTTAAATTTTTTTTCAAGGGTTCCTCTCATATTCTTCCATCATATAAAGTCCTAAACCAAACTTAGAACAAATTAAAATACTCCTTAGCTCCTTCATCTTGTCTTGCCCGAACCTAAGGTATGGTTTAGAGCCCATAGAGTTTCACATTTTTCCTTGATAAGAGAGACACTTGGGAGGCTTGCTAGGGGTTTTAGAAACTAAAAAAAAACACTCACATAGGCTAGGGAATTCATGGATCAAAACAGAATTTAGAAGGTGTTCAAGAATCCTTCGTTGTTCTCTCTTGAAATTCTGTGGTTTTTCTTCCATTTTCTTTATATTTCCTCAGTTTCCACACTCTAAATCAATAGTTTATTGCTAGTTATAGATCAAAACTTTCTCCTCCTAAGTTGTTCTATTTTTGGTTGAAACACCACACATAAAAAGCAAGAAAGAAAAAGCAAAGGTGCTAGGAGATTTACCTTAATCCCAAGCTCTCTCCAAGAGTCTCTTTCTTTGCTTTATCTTCCTTTTTAAATTTCTAATCTTTCTCCTTTAAGCCAAGGCCAAAAAAAAAAAAAAACCAAATAAACAACCAAAACGATAGGAAGAAAGCTTGAGAAAGGAGAACAACATTAAAGAAGGAAAAGCTAATAAATTCTTCCATTTTCTTACCTTTTTCCTTGCTTCTTTCTCCCCTTTGTTGGGCTCTCCTTATGCGTGCTTCTCTCTAGCTTCTTTCTCTGTTTTAGGCAGAAGATAAGTCATTTGTGGGAGGCCAAAAATGGGATGCCACTTATAGTAAGAGAAAATAAAAGAATTGTTCCTTAAAAATAATGTTTATGTCTCATGTTTTTGGCAATTTCGTTTAGGACTCATTTTAGCTTTTCTTTTAGAACCATCTTTTCCATCATAAAATTTAGGTCCTTAATTTTATAAAATAGCTTTGGAAGTATTTAATTTGAATTTAAAACCTTTCTGAATGAGTCAATCAAAGTTCGGATCAACTAACATTCAAAAACATACACCGAAAGGGGTTTTAACTATCCTGGGGCTTCCCATGATTTTCAAGGCCTCTGAGAACCTAAAAAAGCTCAAATTTTTGGTTTAAAAAGCCCTTCTATGTGTTTTCCAAAAAGTACCTATGTTTATAAAAATGCCACTCTACTTTTGGCAAATTTTTTTAACCACTATGGCTTCGGTTTCTAGGCAACTTAAAACTCAAATTCTCATTTTTTATTATTTAAAATTTTATCCAAATTTTATTTGACCTTAAATCATTTGTCTTAGGGGACTCGCTTTTATAATCGACTCAATTTTAAAGTTTAATGGAAAACTAGACGTTACATTAGGTAATAAATTATTGCTGTAACTTTTCACTATATAAATTTATTAGGTGTAACAAACAATTTGAACTTTCCACTCAAGAATCGATACACATATATTGAAAGAGACAATATTATAGTAATCTACCTAACTGAGGTTAGAAAACCTTATCTTTTATAGCCAATGCCCATTTTTTTCCATTATCTATCAACTCGAATATTATAGGCTAATGTTTGAAGAACATCACTTCCTAATGGTGCTTATATTTAATTTCTACTCTCAATTCATATCTATGTGAGGTCATCATAGATTTTGTTCTTTTCTTTTTAGATAACTTAAAAATTTTATATTTCCTCTATGTAATACAAATCTACCAATATTCCCAGTATGGTTGCAATCACAAGAAACATGGGTAATGAGACAAATATAAGAATCAAAGCCAAACAAGACAAATATATAATAATATTGAGTTGCAATTTAAGATATATTACCAATGTCTATTAATACCATTGCATTTTCATAGGTTGCAAGGAATCTTTGAGAGACATAATTATGCTTTTTATGGTGATGTGTTTTAGAAAGAAATCTTAGGAGTTGAGATGAAAAAGTTAGAGAATGGAACCTATGAACAATTAAAAAAATGGTGTTTTAGTGACAGAAATTTAACCATGATTATTAGAACTATAGCAATTCTATATTTTAACCATAGTTAACTCAACCATGGCTAAGACAGAGGTTTAACCATGGTTACTTTATAACTATGGTTACACTTAAACTTAACCATGGTTAGTGTAAACCGTGGCCTTGGTTAAGTTCCTAGGTATTTTAACCACAATTATGAGTAACCTTGGTTAGGTCTTTAAAAGGCTTAACCACAATTATATATAATAATGGTTAAGCTTGAATTTAACCATGGTTTTGTAGTTATGGTTAAGTTAGACTTAACCACAGTTTAGAGCAAATCATGGTAAGGTTTTATGGCTTAACCATAGTTTAGACAAAACCATGGTTAAGCCACACTTTTATAACCTATTTTACAGCTCTAATATCTATATCGCCCTTCTAGAAAACTTTGTTTCTTGCAAATTTGAAGCATCCATAGATGTAACACCATGATCTCCTTTAGAAAATTATGATAATCTCTACCACCATTTTCAAAGCTCATGGGCGGTCATAAACACAGCTCTATTATTGAAGATCCCATTTGAACTCCATTATCGAAGCTCTCATCCACGCCTATTTTCCAAGCCAAAGTTCAAAGCTCTCCTTCCCTACACCATAGATGAACAAGTATGATAGGGGATTTAGGGAATTTCTAGGCTAGAGGAAGTTGCTTCATTTTTTCTTTTCTGTTCTTCTTCCTTCTATGTTGGTTGTGAGATGTAGATAGAGTCTTAATTGATAATTGGCTTAATTCCATTGGATGGCTCTTTACAAATTGAATTTACATAATAGAATTTATAATTTTAAATTCATGGTTCTAGGTGTTGGAGAATTGGTGACCTTAATGGCTATCCATGTACTATAAGCTAAGAATAATCAGTCTTTTATGACTCTTTTATTAGTCAAGTAATTATATGTCTAATTGGACAATTTGCACATATAAGGATTGTTTATATTAATATTGGTAAATATTGTAGGTTGAGTTTCAATTTAAATATATGAAACAATTTCCATTATAAAATTTGTAGTAGGTTGTTTAATAGTTAAGGAGGAAGTAGATAGGTACTAAATTAGTTAAGGTAGGCGGGGTGTTAAAAATTAAGGCTAATCCTAGGGAATTAACAAGAAAGTAAACAATGAAATCAGGTAGGCTAGTAAACTAGGATGAACTATATAATTGCTTAATTTCATTGACTTGAAGTCTTAAGAACTTTCTAAATTCTTGATAATGATAAATTAGATTTACTGAATGAACATTTATAAACTAGGATGAAGTATACAATTGCTTAAGCTAGGATAAATACTAAGGTAGGAAATTATTTTGTAGAATTTAAATAAGTAAGAAATTGATTGACCCAGTAGTTGAAAACTTATTATTCAACATACTAAAGCCTTTGTTTGAGACTAGAATACCACTATGCCATACCTCTAATCACCGAGCTCCAAATGTTGTACACAACAAGTAAAAATATACATAATTAAAAAATTGATACATTAAACTATCAAAGTATATATGATTTTTATAACAATCATTCTGTACAAATACTATATAAGATTACTTCATTGTTATGACAAAATTTGTCAACCACTTCTCACTCTCTTGCCTTGGAATTTATTGTCAATCCGATTTCTTGCATTATCTTCTATTATATTGTTTAATGATGTTAATTAGTAGATAAAATTTCTTTAGATATTGTTATTGCATTTTGATCAACTTGATTTACTGTTTGTTATCCTTTAGATTTTCATCTTGGTAAGAGGCCCCTCTTTTGGGTGAAAACTTAAATAAATAAATAAATCAAGTGATCTTTTTTTAATCAATATATAATATAAATTAATACTAAAAAAAAGGACTAAAGTATTTATAATGGAGGATAAGTTATCATAACTTTTCCATAGATTTAAATGAATATCACTCAATACCCTTTTATTTTAATATATTAATGAGATTCATGAGGGAATAAGAAGTACTTCAAATACTATAAAATACTTTTTTTTAATAAATATGTGATTAATGATATAAAAGTAAGTATTAGTAATATATATATGCTTGTATATTATTCCATCTTAGTTAATAGGAATCCTAAAGATGAAGAGATTCTTCAATAAGTCTAACTTAGTTAGCACAAGTAAATATAATGTTTCTAGTACCATCAATCCTTTGCTGAATTTGCCAATTAGTGATGGTGACATTTGAGTTACCTAGATTCTATTAATCCACTTAATTCATCCACATTGCCCATTCTAGATATTCCTAATATCCGAGGCTTCTAGCCAAATTTAGATGTTGAAGACCTATTTGCAGATGATGACCAGAAGTAGCTCGAGTAGCCTACATAGCTCACGTAGTGACCAAGGAGATGAAAATGGTTAGTTGAGGCTATTAGTAATTAAACTATCAAGTATTTTAGTACTAATTTGCTTATTTCTCATTTGTATATTAACTTTAATTCAATAAATAAGGAAGGAAAGGTGACGCATAGGCAAATGACTGTGCATAATGTTTGGGTTCTTCCTCTTGGGGAAAAGCTCAATGTATTATGGAGTGATTCCCTCTAATTGATTGAAGATGGTGGTAGATTGTTGAGTGTTTTTTAGGTATGATTAGAACTAATTTTAAATCTTTTCCACTTATTTGTCTAGATTGGAGGAATATTCCACAAGAGTACAAAAATCACATATGTAACACTGTTATTCAGATAATAGCACATTTATTATTCATTTCTTTTGGCATATTGAGTTCATATTTTTACTAATTATTATATTTTATCTTGCATACTAAGTTTGTTGTTGATCACATATACAAGATGTATATTTTATAATCACTAGAAACTAGGTGGAGACATGCATGCTATTAATTGTATAAAAATGATGAGACTTATACCAAAGAGCAAATAATTGAAGAAATAGTCGATGGCATAGATAGGAATCATTTGGTATCATTTATAAACCATTGTTTTAGCAAAAAGTTTTAAGTAATCACAATTATTTTCTAAGATATAACAATTCTTGGATAATCGTATTAATATTTTTATTAATAACTAGAAAATTGCAAAGAAAAACAAATAAAATAGAAAGATATTAACAATGCCACATACAAGTAGGTCAAAATGCTTGGCATGAAAAAGCCAAGATGGCAAGTTCATTTTGGTAAACAAGTCATTTGAAACTTAAATGTAATTTATATACATTACATGTGTCTTCAAATTTGCATAAAGCCAAGCATGGGAGTCCAGTCACATGGGGAGATATGTGGACTACAATCCACAAACATGGATATGGAACTTACATTAATAACAAATCTAAAGCTATATGTGTAAGCATTTGAATGATGTGGGTCTTGACCTCTATTTTTTTTAAAGTCTTTATTTTTTTAACTAATTTATTGTGTTTTATTTAAAATTGTAAGTATAGATTGCTATGTTTTAGTCTGAAGATTTCTCTTTTTAAGAAATTTTGAGTGATGATACATTGGCCAAGGCCTTGGGAAGCAATAAGCATTATGGGTCGAGTCCAAGAAATGGGATTTGGTGTTTGCCCATCCCAAATGTTTAGATGTCAAGCTCATGGGATTTGGTGTGTGCTCATTCCAAATGTTCGTCTAAACCTTTTTACATAAAATTGCAAAATGAGTTCGCCTAACTTAAAGCAAAAATGGTTGAAAGAGATGAGCGATAATGACAAGCGAAAGCAAAAAATGTTGCAATTGCTTAGTGACAATGACAAATTGAGACAATTATGGCTTTCATAATTTGAAGTTCTTAAGGTACATTACCACCGTAGTTTGTTGCCATATAAGCTCGAGGGTAATTTTTTAAATTTCTATTCTAGTTGAATCATGTATATGAATGTTTTTATTCTATGTTTTTAATTTCTAACTAATAATATTTTGTTTTAAATTTTAGGGACCAAGTAATTGGGATAGCAAACACTAACATGCTAATAATAGTCATTCCCTATAACAATAGATATATTGTTTGGATAGACTTTATAATTACATTTGTATTGATTTATTTGTAGATTAATGGAATATGAACCTATTTGTAATTTTAATAGCATTGTGATTGTTGTTATTGAAAGTTACTTATTATTGTTGGATATGTTGCTGAAAATTGTTTGTCAGGAATCGGTTGTTGAATATATTGGATAAACTTTATTGTTACAAGTTTATCGAGAAAAAATTGGATAGAATAATTTATTTTAAAATTAAAAAAATCAGAAATAATAATTAAAATCACCACCTTAAAATGAATTAGATATGATCTAATCACGATCAATGTTATTGTGTCTAAGAGATTTGTGGCTAACACCCTAACCATTGTTAGAAAATTATGGCTAAGATGCATTTTAGCCATGGTTATTAAAACCATGGCTAAATTATGTCTTAGCCGCGATTTTACCCTATAAAACCTATAATTATTAATAACTATAGTTAAAGCCTTATCGATGGACAATTTAGCCACAAATTCTATAACTGTCCATGTGATTTAGCCATGGTTATTAAAACCATGGTTAGCCTACGTCTTAGCTACAGTTTTACCTATAAAACTTATAATTATTAATAACCATAGTTAAAGCCTTTTTTAATGGATAATTTAGCCACAAATTCTATAATTGTGCTATAGGGCTTAACTACGATTATAATCATGGGTAAAACCACTAAAAAACTGTGGTTAAAATCACATTTTTTTGTAGTGGAGGGAGTACAATTATTTTCAAGAGAAGCAAAAGGAACAATATAAGCTTTTGGCGAAAAGCTTCAAATCCAATCAAGTTACCGGTTTCGACAATAAAGCACGGTTGCGATAACTTCCTTTGACAACTTTGATGGTTTCAACTCTATCTTCAGATGGAGATGGGTATTCTAGCTCCCTCTATTGGATTCATCTCTTGAAATAAAAAAGGGTAGTAGATGGGGCAAGTCATCTTCCTCGTTCACGATTACGTGATTAGAACATTATTTTTTTCCTTTATTTTTTAATAATTTAGACGGCCAGTTAACAGTGTTAAAGGAACATAATGAGACGGATGGTGAGGTTAAAAAAAAATAAAGATGTCATATGCTAATTAGAAAACATATCAAAGATAAAAGGAATAGTAAGTAAAATTTTGTCCTTTTAATTATGCTTACCTGATATAATTTCTTTTGCATTGTTTCCTCCTGTTTCATTTTCTTTTTTTGCCTCTACTTAAAATCAATGTCGTCTACATAAAAAAAAATAAAAATAAAAATACAACATTCTACCTAAATACTGGATCAACATTATTGCGTCGGTGAGACATTCGTATTCTAATTCGATTGGAGCCAATCAATAATCAAATAAGAAGGGCTAAGAGTCACGGTAATTAGAACCGCTTTTATTGTTCCTTTTGTTTCCATTTTATGTATTTAAAACTTATTCCTTTCGTACTATATCGAACAACGTGAGTTTAGATTTTGACAACATAAGACGGAAGATGTGCAGTGGTGAGCAACTTTGCCGAATTTCAACAGTGTTCGGGATGAAAATGAACATATTCTTCCAATGACCCTTACATAATTAGAGCCTAGAAATAAAACAAAGAATCTCAAATAAAGATAACTACAATGTACAATAATTGATTCGTTATATGTCCCGAAAGAAGGGGCTCGCCAAGATAAGATTTTTTAATTTAATCCATAATTGAGATATATTACTGGGTTCCTGCTAAAGACCCACTTTGCTGTCTATATGAGGGGACTTATGCTTCTGACATTGAAGCAAGAAACCAGACATATGACATGAACTAATTATCTAGATTACTCTGCTCTGTTCTATTGTGATACTCCCTGTTTTGAGTATCTATGGCACCTCCAGCAGACCTGAGAGACATTGGTTTGGAAGGTTTTGCTCTGATAGACAAGATGTATGATTCAAGCAGAAGGACCAATAATGGCAATAAGAGGAATGACCCTCCTGCAATCCTCAATAGCAGAGAGGCTGCTGCGTCTAATGGTTACCCCAAGACAAAACCACAAAACTGTTGGTTTAGATTACTTATACCTTAAGTCTTAACCACTTTGAATTTTCAGTTACCTAAGCTTCACTTGGGTCAATTTCATGTAGGCTACTTGTGTTATATATATATATATATATATATAGAGAGAGAGAGAGAGAGAGAGAGAGAGAGATTTACAAATGTAGAGGTTCCCTGCAGCTGAGGACTGTTATATATGTTAGTTAGTAGCCTGTGGCTGTGTACTACATAACTTAAGGGAAATCAAGGAAAACACCTGTAATTATGTCAGCCAGTCTTGGTCTTCTCATTGTAACCTCTTTCCAATAATCACTCTTTGCATATATCTTCCTTATCAACTGATTTTTACAATTGACCTGTCTCACTGCAACAGTTCATCTAACATAGATGCATTAAGAAAACAAAATTTTATTTAGTTATCCTAATCTTTAACTCCGATTACAATTTCTTCCTTAATTAATCAATTTTAGAATTAACCAATTCATTAATTTATCGCTGACATTCAATGAATCGATTAGGGAGAATTTGTAATTGGAGGCAAAGATCAAGATAAATAAGTGTGATTTTCTCCACTTAAAAGCGTACATGGCGTTAATTCAGTTAGAAATAATATCTAATTTAAATGGCGTGAGATGTTGCAATAGGGAAAATAAATTAAGGGTCAATTGCAAAAATTTATAATTGGAGAAAAAAATTAAAATAAGTAGGTATAATTTTCTTTTCTTTTTAAAGCTTGATACCTATTTTTTTATTAAGCTTGATCTATTAGATTTTTTTGTTTTATAGAATTTGTCGAAAATATAGTTGAATTAGAACTTACTACTTATTGATAAATGGATCCTATCGATTAAGTTCGGTGTCATCCTGTCCAGTTTAGACTCATTGAGGATATGGTGGACTCAGTACAGGTTACTGAGTATCTATTGTAGGTGGTGACTGTTGCTTTGTTTATATAATCATCAAAGAGACTGTTTTGTCCACGACAACTCATAAGTTTTTATTGAAGGTACATATTTGTGAGTTGAGTTAAAATTATTAATTGATGAATCGTGTTTTAGAAGCAAAATAAAATAAATGAGAAAAAACAATGTAAGCTTTAGATTCCTCTGTTCGATCTCTATTTGTTTGATTGAAAATCTATGGCACCTTCAGCAGACGCGAGGAAGATCCATTTAGAAGGATTTGCTGTGATAGTAAGTACTACGGCCAACCAAGAAAGTGCATCGTCATTAATGATGCATTTCCTAGAAGGCAAGGACGTTGGATGGTTCAAGTGCCAAATGATGAAATGGAAGAGCCTTCTATTATTAACAGCGGAGAAGCTGCTGCTCACTATGGTGGGGTCATGATTCTGAACAGAGAATTGTTGAGTAAACTAGTTAAAGCGCACATCGGTTTAGAGTTTAGATTTTATAATCATGTTTGGCCACTCTTATATAACGTATTAAATATGCAGAAAACAGCACGGAAACCTGCAAATATGCGAATGTCTTCTGCCGCTTAATTAAGACTGGGTCTGATATATGTACATCTTGTAACTGTTGCATGTTCCTATGTTCCATGTTAATCTAAGCATTTTTTGTGTGGTCCGAATTACATGGGATTTCAGATTCATCCTTACCGGTTATTTTTCTTCACATTCCCACGTTCCACCACTTCTTCTTTCTCGCGGCACCTTTGATGGAAAGGTATGGTTTAGAATGGTCTATAAATAATGAGATCCTTGAACTCGATTGTAGTATATATTAAGATTTAAAAAATTATATACATCATTAAAGGCTAAAACTAAGAGCTTGAAAGCTTTCCTTATCAACATGTTTTTTTTTCTTTTTTGAGCGATGGCTAGAGATACATTTCCTTTTACTTTTAATTATATTGGATATGATTTATATATTCTACGTGTCCTTTATTTACACATCTATGTGCTCTATAACTTGAGCGAAGTCATGGAAATTGCCTTTTATCTTCTAGTTTATTTATGGCGTTCTGTCTCATTTTGGCCCCTCTCAAAATTATTGTTTCTGTACAAAAATAATCTTTGTTACTATCTCCTTTTAAAAATTTTCACAAAATCCTTTGTTTGTTCCTTTATGAATGCACTTATCTGCCCTGATCATTGCTTCCAAATGCCACCTTTAATTTTCTTTAAATTCGGGGAACATTATAATTAGAGGTAAAGATCTAGGGGAGTAAGTATGATTTTTTCATGAAATTTTAAATATGATTTTAACTTCCATTCATTATTATATGTATTAAAGAAACAAAAAAATCAATAATAAAATTTTTGGTAAATTATTCACTCTTCTCTAAAAGATATTCAAATTATTACCCTTCTTTATGTTTAATATATATATATATATATATATATATATATATATATATATGGATATATACTCTTTCTTTGAAATCAAAAGATATACCATATTTATCTCTTCTACCATAAAAGATAAATTATAATTACATTATTTTGATCCAAATACCTATATTCTTTGTATTTCATATTGGTATAGGGGTGTGTGTGTGTATGTATACATATAAAATTTAGGTAAGTAAATAGTGAACACATAATACAATTTAGGGTAAATTTTTCTTCTTCCCCTAATAATTAAGAAATACTTAAATTACACAATCTTTCACTTTATTTTGAAAATATACTATTTCTTTAAAATAAAAAAAATGCAGTGTATTTACCTTTTCTACAACAAAAGAGTAAGATATAATTACACTTATTTTTACCAAATTACCCCTATGTTTATTACTTATATATTATAACAAGTAATACATATATATATATATATATATATATATAACCAATATAAAATAGTTAATTTTCTAGATTTAGAAAATTATAAAATTATTGATAAAAAAATTATTAGAAACAAAAACATATTCAAAAATAATTTTTTAAATTTAGCTAATTGGTAGATAATAATTTAATTTTAACAATAACATTTATATTAAATATATATTAATAAACATAAGTATTGTCCTAAATTTAATAAACTTCTAAAATAAATTAAATTTATGATTCTGAACACATAATAAACAACTTTGAAATAAAAGTTTTAGAAGTATATTTTAAATAAATTATATTTTTAATAATAGAAATGAATTTTATTATGTATGATATATTGGTTATATTTTGGTTTCAAGGGGCATAAGTATATATTTACAAAACAGAGAAAAATATCATGTAACTTGAGCATCTTTTAAGGTAAGAGAGTAATTTACTCTAAAATTTATGAGCAAACGCAGCTTAACTTAACTAGTAGAAGGTATTTAGACTAAGCTTATTTTCATATGCAAGGGTTTCGATCGTTGGTCTCGCTTAGTGGTCAACCCTCCTTAAATTTGTTTTTTTCTTGGTTGCCCAGAGATTAGTTGAATGGCCTCCTTTAAAGAACAAAAGTTCTTGAAGGTAATTCGCTGAATGCCTAATCCTCGAGAGGACCCAGACATGTCACGAGTGCTCTAAGGGTGTATTTGGATGGGGTTTTTTGGAGGGGGAGGGGAGGGGAGAAAAGGGGGAGGAAGATAAAATGTTGGGTTGAAAAAATTGAAAGGGAAGGGGGGGGGGGAGGGGAGGAGAGAGGATGGAAGGCAAATTTTCATCTTCTTCAAATTGAGGGATTTTGGAGAGGAGGAAAAGGGAAGGATATTTTTTAAGTTATAATTTATTTTATTATCCCTTAATATTTTAATATATTAATATTTAATAAAAATTAAAATAATTTTTTTATTAGGAATTAAAAATAAAAAAGATTAGAATTCATAATTTTTTTAAAAAATATTAATATAAATGATTTTTTTATTTAAAAAATTAAAATAATATAAGAGTAAATTTGTCTAAATATAATTACCTTCCTTCTTAAATAAAAAAATAATCTCCCCTCCCTTCCCTTCTAACCAAACAGAATTCATTAAACTTCCTCCCCTCCCTTCTGTTGAACCAAACAAAGCTTAAGTAGCATTAATATTACAGTAGTCTATCTTCACTAATAAATGTTTACTATTTGCGACATTGTTGTAGGAATTTTCCTTGTAATAACATTTTTTTGGATATATTATGGTTATTGTGTTGCGTAACCTTTGGACCATTCACATCAAATCTAGATAGTTTCAATTTTTTTTAAGTTTTTTTAATCTTAATTATTATTTTTCAAGTTGATAATTAAAAAATTATTTTTATTTTATGTTCTTACCAAAAAAAAATCTTGAAAATAAAAATAAAATAAAATTTGAATAGTCCAAAAGTGATATCGCCATCGTTAAGCACCAAATCCAGATTTTGAAATTGGGTTTTGATCAACTTAGTTACATACACTTCAATTAATTCATGTCTATAGCCTAGCCAAAGATAAGCCATTCGCATGAATTTGGATCCCTTTATGTGAGGGTCTAGCTAACACCACAACGTCATGTGAGGAGAGAAATAATCCCAAAGATTATAAGACAAACTCACACCCTATATATGGTTCACTATTGAAGTAAAATTCACCACTTAGTTAGATTTGGTAAGGATGAAAGATTTTTAAGGGAAAGAAAATAAAAATAGGGATGAGAATAAAATAGAATTTTGTTAGCCAAAGTTATGTTTGCTATGATCTTTTTTCATATATTTGGTAAAGTAAAAATAATGTGAGAATAGAAAGAAAAGATGTACAAATAACATAATATTTATAATATAAAAAGTATTAAAATATTTATTTTTTGATATTAAATAATAAAATATTCATTTTTATTTTTTAATTAAAAATTTCTTTTCATTTACCAATAATAAAAATTAATAAAATATATTTTTTATTTTATAATTAGAAAAATATTTTTCAAATTGTCAATAATAAAAATATTGGAATATTCATTTTTAATTTTTAATTCAAAAAATATTTTTTTCAATTATTAATAATAAGAAATATTAGAATATATTGAAGGAAATATCAAGAATAATTTCCTTTCCATGAAATGTAACCTCATTCCAGCAGTGGGCCAAAGGAGATCAGATATCTTCACTTGTTGGAATCGCCCTGTCTGAGGAGGTTGGATCTTCTGTGTAAGCCAACTTTATTGCATTATGTGCAGTAATGCTTTTAGGGTGTTTCTTTAGGGATTAAAATATATATATATATATAATATCTGAAAAACATAATTAGAAGGATAAAAATTTTAATTATAAAATATATATTTTAAAAATTTTAATTATATAATACAATTAAAAATTTTAAAGTATATAATCTTTTTACAATTAAAATTTTTATTATATAATTAAAATTTTAAAATTTAATTTTTTCTCACGATTAAAATTTTTATCCTTCCACTTATGATTTTTAAATACTTTACATTTTTTTTTAAATTCTTAAAAAATTGTTAAAAAAACGTAACAGCAGAAGGTGCAATAAAATGAAATATTGCAGAAGATCTCGTCTGTTTTGTGAGATAACTCCAAGCTATCGTACCAAACACTGCAATAGTTTCTTTTCTCTCCCTCACCCATTCCCTCTTCGCAACGCCAACATACAAAACACGCTGAATCCGTAAATAATGTGAGATTTTTGTGTTGGTACATAAAGAGGAGCAAACTAAAGACGATAAAGGCAGTAAAGAAAGCAAAGTTCTGTACCATGAATACCATTAAACCTTAAGAATAAAGAGTATACTCTCTTAATTACTCAGCCAGATTAATAAATAATTTGAGTACATTAATCTTTCCCTCGGAATAAACCAATATTTTGCGAACCTGGATCCTATTTTCTTCGCATTGCGGGCACAAAACAAAGACGAGAATTGCAGTAAAGAAAGCAAGAGCGCCATAATTATTTTCTCCACTTCTTGATATTATTCCTTTTTTATTCTTGTTCCTTTTGAATTATTTCCTCCAGTCTCCATATCTTTTTCTGCCACTACTTAAAATCAATGTCGCCTCAAGAAAAGAAAAATTAGGAAATACAACATTCTACCTAACAGACTGGATCAACATATTACATATTTGCGTCGGTGGGACATTCGTATTCTAATTCGGTTGGAGCCAGTCAGTAGTCAAATAAGGAGGGCTGAGAGTCACGGGAAGAACCGCTTTTATTGTTCCTTTTGTTTTCATTTTACGTTTTTTTAAACTTATTCCTTTCAGATTATATCAAACATTATAACTACGTGTTATCAAAAAAAAAAACTACGTCATGGGACTGACGTACGATTAGACAATTCAACAATGATCGGGATGAAGATGAACATATTCTGTCCAATAATCCTAGTGTAATCAGAGCCTAGCTAATTATAGATCAAATAAGCTCAAATAAAGATTGCTACAATTATTGATTCATTTTGATTTTATGTGCTAAATAAAAGGCTCGCCAAGATAAGATTCTTTTAATCCATAATCGAGAAATATTCTTGGCTTCCTCCTAGAGAACCACTTTGCTGTCTATATAATGGGAATTGCTTGTTACTTTGAAGCAAGTAACCAGATAACACAAATTTTATAGCTAGCTAGCCATTTACTCTCTTCTGTTTTACTTACTGTGATACCGCTGTGTGTTTAGCAAAAACTGGCACCTCCAGCAGACCTGAGAGAGATTGGGTTGGAAGGTTTTGCTCTGATAGACAAGATGTATGATCCAAGCAGAAGGACCAATAATGGCAATAAGAGGGATGAGCCTCCTGTAATCCTCAATAGCGTAGAGGCTGCTGCTTGCTATGGTGGGGTAAATATTGTGACTTATCCCAAGCCAAAACCACAAAACCGCTGGGGTAGATTCCACTTAAACCTTAGGCCTTAACTACTTCGACTTAGAATTTTCAGTTACCCTGAGCTTCAACTGGTTCTATTTCATGTAGGCTACTCATATAACATGTTTATATAAATACTTACATATGAAACGGCTCGGAGACCTTCAAATGTGAAGGTTTTCTGTAGCTGAGGACTGTAATATATGTTACTACCCGTGGTCTTGTATTAAATAACTCTGTGGAAATCAAGGAAAACATCTGTTATTATATCAGCTAGTCTTGGTCTTCTCATTGCAGCCTCTTCCCAATGATGACTCTATGCACATATATATCTTATTGTGATGAAGAGCTTTTAAAATAGTGACTATGAGATTCAAACCTTATTGTTAGGATAAATTGCACATACGTACTTGCCTTCAATATTTTTCTCCTTAATTATAATTTTTTCATTGTCAACTAATTTTTACAATTGATCCTCTAATTAATTTGTCCAACTGCAACTTTTCTTCCATCTAGAGTGAATGTTATCTCTAGTTGACTTAACATTGAGAAGAGAAAATTTCACCTAGCCATGTCTATTGATCTTTGATACCAACGACAATTTCTTTCTCAATTGATCAATTCTTAGAATAAACCGATTCATTAATTTATTGCGGACATTCAATGAATCAATTAGGGATAAAATTGTAATTGGAAGCAAAAATCAAGATATAGATCAGTATGATTTGATGCGTAAATGGTGTTAATTTAGTTAGAGATAATGTTTAATTTGAATGGGGGGAGATGCAAGGGGGAAAATAAATAAGGGTCAATTGCAAGAGTTAATTGATTGAAGAAGAAATTTATAATTGGAGGAAAAAGGTTCAAATATTCCCTATTTTTATTAAGCTTGATCTATTAGGATTTTTGTACTATGAAATTTGTAGAATATACAGTTCAATTAGAACCTAATGTTTATTAATAGATCGTTCCTATTAATTAAGCTTGGCCCAGTTAGACCCCTTAAAGATACGGTGGACACAGTATAAGACAAGTTACTGAGTATCTATGGTAGGCGATAACAGTTGCTATTTATATAATCATATCAAGGAGACTCTCATCCACGACAACTGATAGGCTTTTCATTGAAGGTACATATTTGTTGATTAAATTAAAATTTATCAATTAATGAATCATATTTTGGATTAGGCTTCAATTGATCAACTCAACTCTAAAGTTCAACTCGTTTAATACCTCATCAAGATAATTCTTAAAGATTATTGACGATTACACCACGTGATTGGGCTAATGAATGTCTGTTCGCTCGTAATTCTTTTCAATATTACAAATGACTTATAAGCATTCGTAAGGAACCTGCAGAGCGCGCTCTGCAGGGGTGATCAATTGCATAAAATAAGGAACCTTTTCCTATTAACTAAGTATGCCAGCTTTGAATAGGAATAAGTTTAGAGTCACCGAAATTGAACACTTTTCATTTTAAGCTGTTGTCTGACAAGGTAACTATTCATTGTCAATCGTAACTGTCAAAGATATTATACACACACACACACATGTAAAGACGTAAGAATTTAAATTTAAGGCCTTTTATTAATTATCCAAAATTTTTATTGCTACAGCTTCATTAAATGCTTGTACGTATTTACATGTATATTTATTGTATTTTGTGTTTTAGATTTATTGAACATCATTAAAGAAGTATTACAATTGGAGTATATACTTGCATTCTTCCATAGTTCTATGCAATTTTACCCCCGCTAGTATTTCATTTTCCAAAGATTCCCATCTCAAACTTTCATTAACAATATATCTCTTAAACTTTTATTTTAATGTTACTTATTTTGTATTAGAAACAATAAATTTATTTTATTCAAATTTTAAAAAATACTTATTATATATTGGTCAAATATATATTTGATATTTATTTTATTATATAAATAATAAATGTAAAAGAAATAAAACTAAAAATAACTCAAGTTGTTTCATCTCACCTCAAGGTTTTTGTCTCTTTTCAACTTCGATATTTATTTTCTTAAACTTTTTTTCATCTCAATTCAATTTCTTTAATTTTTTTATTCCTTTTAACTCTTTTGTGCCTCAATAAATAAACTTTTGTCTTTATTCTTCTTAACTCTTTTATTTCAATTAATCTTTAATATTCTTTAAATCTTATCCGAAATTCCTTTATTAATATATATATATATATATATATTGCATATCATTCAAGCCTAAAGACAAAATATCTTTCCAAATAATCTGTGCAAAGCACATGTCAAGTAACTAGTTTAAATAATAATAGATAGATTGGGTGGAAAATAATTGGTTTTGGTTTGAGGAATCGGTCAGTTGCTCCGACCACACTTTCACACAACGATTGTCTTCAGGTAACAGAGAGGATATTGGCCAAAAGGAAGAAAAAAAACAGAAGGGATACATTAATGACGGAAATCACGCATAATAATGTTGACTAGGAAAAAATATACTTAAACTAGTTTAATCATTAATTAATGATTATATAAAATTTTAATAACATTATATTAGTTAATTTTTTAAATGATTGTAATTTTATCTAATGTGAAGAATCATTCTGATTAAAAATCAAAATGTATAGACTAAATTGAAATGCTTTATTTTTAGAAGATCAATTTTTTTTTTTAAAAAAAGTGATTTCTTAAAAATGAAATTATTAATTTGCTTAAAAATAAATCAACTTTCGTATTTTAATTTATTTGAAATGATTTTAAAAGTGCGAAGAGTTTGATTTGTGGAGCAGCATTTAATATTTCTGCTTACTGATTTTTTGTTATTCAAAGCTGACAAGAAAGAGAAAAGGGAGTCTATTTTTGCAGGCATATTTTGGAGTGGCACATACTTGAAATACCAAATGAATGCTGAAAAGGAATACGCAAAATCGAAGGACTCTAGAAAATAGCAGCAAAAATTGGTGCTTAATTATTATACTATGAACTAGAACAGCCAAATGTGAAGCAGGAGCAAAACAAAACAAAACAAAAATTTTTGAACTCTTGAATGCAATATTAGATATAAAGTTCATTCCAAACGTTCATAACGTGCTCTGCCAATTCCATTCAGCCTTTGAAGAGCAAACCAAAACTGACAAAATAGGAAGCACAAGCTATCAGAATTAATTGAAAAGTCTTGAAGTCTTAAAACATGGAGAAATGAACGTCGGAGGAGACCAAACGACTATAATATGCCCTTTAATTACCACCTCCATTGAGCCATTGAAGGGTATAAAAGAGTGGTGCGAAAGCCACACAAGCTAAATCATTTGTCTTTATCATTCTTCGTTCCACTGTTTTAGACTAATGTGGATTCCTGCAAGTCAAATTGATTTGTAGAGACAACAAATCATAGGTTAAACACCGTTTCATATCAAATGAAACGTGCGTTTCATAGGATAGAGTTTTTTTTTTTTTCTTTTTTCTTTTTTCAATAATATAAAATCCTTGGCATTCATTACCGGATTTGTTGCCCCTGCGGCCGCCGCATATATTTTAGACATGTATAAATTAATTAGCTCATTAAATAAGTAAGTAATAAAGTGATTAATTTATAATTCTTTTTCATTTTACGAGAGGTTAAGCTCTCTTTTTTTTTTTTTTAATTTTTTACTTTCTTCATCTTCTATTTTGCTTTTCTCACATGGAAAAGTAAATAGACAAATTTTCTCAACATTTTCAAGTCTTCTTTCCATATCTTATTTTTTATGTCTCACAAGAGAAAAAGAACATACATACAATTCATACAACTGTCATTCTTAAATTACTAAATTTTCATATCACAAAAAAAGACAAGAAACAATCGCATGATATGTACATTTGCTATTCTTCATAAATTTGCGCGCATCACATTATAAAATAGCAAACGAATTTCACATTCATGTTTGATACCACGCTTTTTAGATTTACATGTCTCTTATTTCTACCTTATTCAAATTCAGAATTTTCATTTTCATACAAAAGATGTGCTAAATCATTCATTCTCTTGAAAAAGGTAATTTATTGGTTTTTCAGGTTGATAAGGTAAAAGATAATGTTGGTATGTACAAATAATAAATCGTATTCTCATGGTTATTCTATAAAGCTCAAAAATGGTTCAATTGATAGGTAAGCATGAAACACTCAAACGTAGAAAAAAAAAAAAAATTATATCATATCTTTATATCATGCAGAGCCTAAGACTTCACTCTAAAGGAATATAAAACAAGTTTCTTAGGTTCAGATGCAATATATAAATTAATTTTGATGAGACCATCTTAGATATATATAGTTAGCACATGTATATATGAGTATACATATACATACACGCATTCGTGTATGTGTATACTTTTATATAAACATGCACATGCATACATGTACACATGCACGTGCACACACACATATAAAGTAATAGGCAAATAAGATGGAATATCGGATAACAATTCAAATACATGGGCCAACATATGAATAAATAATTATCTAGAAAATAGGTCATGAATTTAAGTTATTTGAAAATCTTTTAAGATTTTAAATGAGTTAATGGGTTAGTTAGTTTGATCCATCCATCATAATTTGATTGAGAATCCATCCAATATGTCCATCTGCCTCCTTAGAGGGTAACCAAACTTGCACAACCATTTTGGTAGTTTAATAGAGGAGCTTGAGATTATGTACATCTATCCAATTCCAACTATTTTGATGATAAATGTGAATATATTCCATCCATTAATTAATCATGAATTAAGAACCTAACAAATTATTATTCAAAGAAACTCAAATAATTAAGGTCACCATAATCATTGATTTATGTTATGTCTAATAGTCATATAATCTTAGATACACTTGGAAATAAGGATGCTAAAGAAATCATTTTTTCTTTCTATTAAAGGGAACTTAAGCTTCTTACTTATGAAGCAAAAGAAACTAAGGGAGATCAAAATAATATGGAATACCAAAACCTCACATCCAGTAATATGGGCTACTCAATAGGATACTTAAATAAGTTAGTTCTCCCACTTTAACAATTAGCTTTTAGGGGAGATTTCCTAATTTGCTTGGGTGCCTATAAATTTGGCATACGAGCAGTATGATTCAAAGGGAATGGAGAATAGATTTAAAGGTTTGGTGAGAAGATTTGCATAGAAGAAAGAAATTATCTCAATCAAAGAGTTGATGATGGAGATATGTGACCAAGTAGCTGAGATAATTGGTGATGTTAAAAGAGGCAAGGTTGTAATTAAAACTCAAGCCATGAAGAAGACAAAAGATATAGATCTAAAGGCACTTTTAATTGAGTTAAGAAAGGAAAAGGAATAATTTAGAAGAGAACAAGAGGTAAGGGAAATTCATAGAGAGCCTACCCAGTTGGTGTCTGTTGAAGTATGTACTTAGAGGGGGTAAATAGATGCTATTATAGAAATTAAGATGAGTAACTTAAAAATTTAAGAAAACATATAAAACTAAAAACCTTGTTGATAAGTGAAGATTTTGTTAACGGGATCTTAAAAAGAGTAACTAAATGATAACCTCTTTAAATTTATGCCTTTTCAGCACATTTTCCTTGAGCTGTGCATACCTTTTGATGTATTTTTGTATATAAATTATACTCAAAATAGGAAATGTGCCTTTTTTGATAGCTAAACTTAATTGACTCACTTGTAGTTTAATTATGCAAATTTTAATCTTAATTTAGGATATTTTGGTACATTTACAGTTTTATACTTTTGCAGATATTATTGGAATTCAAATGTTGAAAGTTTTGGCAAGTTCGCCATGGCCAAATAAAATGTTAGCTGCAGTCAATTCCTGCATGGAGGAGAGAGCAAACAGAGAGCATTTTCCCGCAGCCAATTCCTATGTTCGCCATGGCCAATTGATAATCATGGATGCTGGTGAGAACCCGAAGCCATTTCGCCGCGGCGAAACATGGCTTACTGAAACACTGCATTTTGAGGCTTGACAGACTCTAAGGCTTTATATATCCCACATTTTCGACTAAAGAGGGTATCCTCCATCTTCTAGGTAGATTGGGGAGCTTGTGTGCTAGGGTTTAGAGTTTGGAGAAGTGGTTGGATCCAAAGATTGAAGTTTTAGAAAGATTTGAAGTTATTTTCATCGATTTTTCTGATCCTCTCCTTCTCCTTCTCTTGTATTCTGCTATGGCTTCAACTTTTTGGTGTTTTGTAAGCTTGTGGATGATTATGAGTAGCTAGACATTTGTTTTAGGATTATTTTGAACTCTTGTATGGATTGACACTTGATTCTCCTCCACTTCCATTGATTAATGACATATATGTGTTGATTTTACTCCATTCTTAATGCTTCTAGTTGATTGGCTACCAATTAGTTTTTTATTGGCTTGAGTGATGCTTAAGAGAGCTAGCTTGAGTATTGAACTTGAGTTAAATCATGCAAGAACTTGAAATTTATGTATTGAATGAATGGTTTTGTTGGTGAGGTAGAGATACACTCACTAACCTTGTGTAGTCATATTTGGGTCTGAGTTTAAAATTGGGATTTATTTGGTTGTGAGAGGGATTGAACAACTAATAGAATTAAACACTTTTTCTTGACTTGAGAAAGCATTTTCAAGTAGTATTTGATCCCCAGAACAGCACATATAGTTGTTAGTCATTTTTATGAGAGGAGATTATTCCTGTGCTATGAAATACAAGGGGGGAAATAATCCTAAGTCCCCTGTATGCTTGAAGTAAAAAAGGATCTCTTAACTCCCTTTATAAATTAATTTACGAAGTCATTTTTATATTCAACTTCGATAAACAATTGTTCTACTAAACCTAGTTTAAAGCATAAGTTTAATGATGAACTAAATTCAACTCTAATTCTCGTGGGAACGATAATTTTTTTATACTACTTTGTCATGGCCTGTGCACTTGCGGTGTAAGCCGAGTGGCAAACACTAAATAGATAAAGACTAAGGAGATAGAATAAGACCTTTTTGACAAAATTTTTAAGCAAAATATAATGATAATAAGAGTTGAGAGATAGAGGAAGTACACCTGATGTATCATGGTTTTATCTACTTGACCTGTGTCCATTCTCTTTGCAAACACTAAGATATTTTCACTATTTTATCAGAGTATCTAGCCAATGAAGCTAGGTTTCCAAGCTCACTTTACAAATGGTTTTATAGCTTACATACTAACTAACTTTCTTCTTAAAGGGAAGAGTTACACAGAAGAAGGATGAGGTTTAAGGAACCTTTATAGATTAAAAGGTTATAATAATGCTCTCAATGTGACTCTTAAGTAGTTAGATAAACAAGACACTTAGCATAGATAAGGCTTAGAATAAGGAGGACTACAATGAACTTTAGAGTAAGATAGCTTTGTAATTTTTTTGTGTGTGTCTATTTTGCAGTTCTCCTTCTTATATAAGCATCTTCAATTCTAGCTGTTGTGAAATAGCTTCATATTTGTCTCTCGAGCAATTAGGCCATCGTAATTCTTAGGTAGCCATACAAAAGTAAGGCACTTGTTCCTTTTTTATTGTCTTTAGAAGACTTTTAAACTAGCAGACCACCATTTCTGTTTATTTTTCATGGTTTTGCTCAAAGTGGGTGTGTTTAATAGAGGTGCAACATGTAGAACTTCTCCAATTGTCTTATCCTCAATAATGATTGTTAATGTATTTGAAAAACTTAAGGCTTTTACTTTAGCAAAAGGTTGTAGTCAAATATGGTAGATAAGTAAACTAGAAATAGCTTTTTGCTTTTAGCAACAAGACAAAGGTTTAGGTACAGAAAACAACTGGACAAAAGGGGCTTTAGTCTTTCCTGCTTGTCATATGAAAAACTAAACTGAAGGTGGCTAAGAGAAAGTCACTTTTGGGCTTTTATCTAAAATTGAGCTTTTGGAATCATCTAACAATCTCTCCTTTTTACTAATGACAAAACCAAAGTGATGAAAATCCCAAGAGAGTTATAGATATAGGCTCTCCCTCAATGCCTGCTCCCTCTCAATTAGATAAACTTTGTGCATAAACCAAAGCACAAAGGCAAAAAGAATTAACAATGTCATCTAATTATCACATGTTCAGAACACACACACACACATACACACACACATATCTAGTTAATTGATCTTGTTAGTATCAACATGTTAAACTTAGCTTGTACAAGACACCTTGCAAGGTGTAAACCTTGTCAACAATATCCTTGTTAACGCTTTTGTAGATATCCAGTCAACAATTCTAAAAGTGTGTAATAGTAATTTTCTCCCCCTTTTGGTTAATAGCAAAAAGGGATAAAAAAGATAGCAAGGATAATACAAAGACAACTAGAATAAAAGAGAAATTATGATGTAGCATTAAAGAGTATTAGCACTATCCAATATCAGTTATATAGGAAATGTTCAATAAGTTAGAAAAATTGTAAGAGCAAGGAAATATAAAAATTAAAATAGACATCATTGGCCACCTAAAACTTATAAAGATCAAAAAGTTCATTGTCTTTTGCTAATGGCCTTTAAGACCTTGATTGAGTCTATGATAGTAATATCAGTATCTTGAAGCTGAAGGTTGATGGTAGTAGCTTTTAAATTGACCCCAGTTTTGGCATCATTGAGTTCTTGCTAAACAAAATAAAGTTATTGACAAAGTGGGCCATTTTCTTTTAACAAATCTCACATAGTGCCAACACTAGTTGTTAACTCTCCCATTTGTTCATTCATGTGGTTTAGCAAAAATGTGATTTAGAAAGGTTTGTGCCTTAAGCATATTTTTCAGAATAAAAAGAGAATCTTGTGATAAAGAGGCTTCAAACGCAGGAGGAGGATGCTAGTTAGTTGTAGGGGAAGAATCAATATGAGTAAAAGCCTTGCCATGATCTTTAGGAATAGGATCCAATGCATGACTTACATGTTGGTCAACTAGAGGAACAATATCAATCATTCTTATCCATTGAGTACCTAAAGGAGTAAACTACATTAACCTAAATGTAGTTTTATTATAGGTGATATCCATTATTACAAAGGGATATTTATACAGGCTAATCTAATGGGCTTTGAAAACCTTAGCGAGTAGCATTCTATAAGGCAAACTGATAGATGGATTAGTTATTTTAGTAGATTCAGCCATGAATTTCAAAATCCATATGCTAAGATCAATAGGTGCCTTAGTGACCAGACAGTATAACAGGCACATATCCCTTTTATTGAGAAATTCAAGTGATTGATACCGAGATAATAAAAAACATATACTGATAATATGAGCCACCACTCGTCGTGTAAAGCACAAGGCCAAACTACTCTTCCAAGAGTGAACAAGTTCGATCACTTTATGAGAAAGTATTTGGTGGCTTTATATGAGCTGGAAAGTCTTTTCCTTAATTTTTTTGAAAGAAATATGATTCATCAGTAAACTTTATTCCTAAAATTCATCTTACTTTTTTTCTTAGTCATGTGATTTTCCTATCTTATAAGAATGATATAGAAAATCCATCCTTCATAACCAACTGATTCATATAAAATTGTCTAACTAGTTCTTTATATACTTCTTCTTGTAATTCAATAATTGGATTCTAACCCATATCAGAAAAGGTTCCTCAATATTATAATGACTAACTTTTAGTTTATGGAGATAAACATTTCTTCTAGATGTAATAGATAGACTTCTAAAAGTAGACTCATACTTTCTTTTTCTTGTTTGGATAAGAAATCTTTAAAGTTAGTAGATGCATCAAAGATGTCTAAAACTTCTTTAGGAAAGCCACTCGAGTCCCCTTCCTTTTAGATGCACTTTAATTTCTTTTCCTTAGAAACAAAAATAGGCTTTATGGAACGTTTGCCTTTGGTAGAAGCGGGTGTCTCTTTGGGTTGAATAAGGTTGGCTTTAGAGTCATTGTTAAGTGAGTTTATGGACAATGAATGCCAAGGAATTCCCTCTAGGGTTTTTTATGGAGAGGGCTTATGAGGAGTGTGCTTGGAAGACCTAGATTTTGTCTTCGAATAGCTTTTCTTGTTCAACATTAGTAGGTAGAAGTTGGTTTAGACTGTTCTCTAATGACAACTACATCTATAGATAATTGGGAATGGCTCGATTTAAAGTTAAAGTGAAAGGCATTTTTAAATTTGTGAGCAACAATTTTTGTTCTTGGCATTTTGTGAGAATGGTAACCATGTTTCTCTATTAGGTTTTAGAAAGAAGAAGAAATGGAGTGAAGTAGGAGCAATTTTCTAAAATGGGAGATGAAGTACTTGAGTCTTGAAACCATCACATTAGTCATCAATTGAGAGAGAATGAGTGCACAGACAACTTGCAAACATTAAATGACACATTATAGCCTATGTGCCATTTTTATAACTACTTCAGATGAGAGAGAGAATAGGCCAGACTAAAAGTTTTGAACACAAAAGTTGCTCTCATTAGGGAAGATGACAGTTCAACAATTTTGGCATGATAATCCATTGTTAATATAATTTTAACTTTTTATGGCCTTAATGATCTTGTCAACAAGGTTCTCATCCAATTGATAAGGTTTTTTGAAAAATAATACAAGCACACACAATTCGCACATAACAGAATGCAAACAACACATATATCTTTCAAATATGATTAATCATGCCTAGTCCATTTCTAAATATAGAAAATCTATTTTCCAACAGAGGTTCTATAAAAATATCAACAAGTTGATATTCAGTTTATATGCACCTTACCTTAACATCTCTTTGTTGTAAATGATTTTGGATAAAATGATGTTTAACTTAAATGTGTTTTGTTTGAGAATGATGTATAAGACTTTTGGTTAGACATATAGCACTAGTGTTGTCACAAAAGATTAAAATTTGGTTGAAGTTGAGTGAAAAGTACTCAAGTTATTGTTTCATCTAGAGAAGTTGAATGCAACAACTCCTCATTGCCATGTATTCTACCTCCATGGCAGATAGAGCTATTGAGTTTTGTTTTTAGCTAAACCAGAACATCAATGTAGTACCAAGAAATTGATAGGTGTCAGCGGTGCTTTTTCTATCAAGTTTATCACCTAAAAATTTGCATCTATATATCCAATTAGCTCAAAATTATTAAATCTTAGATACCACAAGCCAAGGTCCTATGTAACAATTAAATATTTAAATATTCTTTTTATAGTTATATATTGAGATTTTTTAGGATTGGATTAAAATATAGCACATTTACATGCACTAAAAATAACATCTAGCTTACTTACTATGAGATACAATAAAGATCTAATATTACCTCTGTACTATTTTTTTATCAAAATTCTTACTGTGTAGGCTTGACATTCTCAAAACCATACTTCTTAATCAACTCATTGGTGCATTTCACTTGATTAATAAACTTTTCTTCTCTTGCTTGTTTAATTTGCAATCCAAGAAAGAAGTTCTTTTCATCGATTATGCTCATTTCAAATTTACCTTGCATAAGGTTAGAAAATTCTTGGCAAAGAAGTTCATTAGTACTTTCAAATATAATATCATCAACATAAATTTGAACAAGTAAAGAAATGTCTTTATACCTTTTAACGAGGAGAATGGTGTCAATTTTTCCTTTTGAAAAATCGTTTTCTAAGAGAAAATTGCTTAATCTTTCATACTAGGTTCTAGGAACTTGTTTTAACTCATAAAGAGCCTTTAAAAGCTTATAAACATAATTAGGCAAATTTTCATCCTCAAAACTAAGGGCTTGCTTGACATGCATTTCTTTATAGATAAATCCATTCAAAAATGGCACTTTTGACATCCATTCAATATAATTTCAAATTCATAAAAGAAGCATAGGTAAGTAACACACGAGTAGATTCAAGTCTAGCTAGGTTTCATCAAAATTAATTCCTTCTTGTTAAGAGTATCCTTGTGTCACAAGTTTAGCCTTGTTCCTTATCACTTTTCTTTACTCATATAACTTATTTCGGAATACCCATCTTGTTCTTATTATTGAAGCATTCTTGGAAGGCTTTACTAATTTCCATACTTCATTTCTTTAGAACTGATTTAGCTCTTCTTCCATAGCTACTATCCAAGCTTCATCTTTTAATGCTTCCTTTATTGTTCTAGGTTTATTTTATGAGAGGAGAACTAAGTTATTTTGCTTGAATAATGCTTATGTTCTCATCCTTTCGTTAGGATTTCCAATAATGAATTGCATAGGATATGATGAAGAGTGCCTCCATTCCCTTAAAAGTCTTAAATCTATTTTGGGAGAGTTTATAGCTTTTGGTTTATTAAACTTTCTAAATTAATTACTTCCATTCTTATCTCTTGTTGACAAAGTGTAGCATATTATTGGTAAGATCTTTGATGAGATTCTTCTAGTTTTTTCTACAACATCTTTTATTTTCTTTTCTTTTGCATTATTGCTTGTCTTCTTCTTTTTTTTTTTTTGTATTGAATTTTGTGGCTTATTTAAACTGGTCGATCCTTCTTCATCATCTAAATTCACATTTTTCTTCACAAGATGTTAGTTTCATGAAATACTACATTTATAGATTCAACCATTAGGGTTCTTTTGTTACATACTCTATATGCTTTACAAGTTGTTAAACAACTTAGAAATTTCCTTCATCACTCATAACATCACATTTTCCTAACATATCTTTAACATTATTATGTATGAAGCACTTACAACCAAATGCATGAAAGTAGCCTCTATTAGGTTTTTATTTTTCTTTTCATAGTTCCTATAAAGTTTTCTTGAGAATAGGCTTAATAAGATAGTGATTTAAAATATAACAAGTAGTATTATAACTTCAGCCTAAAAGCATTTTGGAGGCTCATTGCCAATTAACATGGTTCTAGCTATATCTTGTAAAGTACAGTTTTTTCTTTCAACAATCATATTTTGTTGTGAAGTTTATAGAATAGAGAAATTATGAGTAAAACTATGTTCATTGTAGAAATTTTTAAGTATTTTATTCTCAAATTTCGCACCATGATCACTTTTAATACTAAAGATTAAACATTCTTGCTCTCTTTACAAAAGACCTTAAAACTCTTGAAAACACCATTCTTGTGTGCCAAGAAAATAACCTAAGTAAATCATTAATGATAACAAATGCATAACTTTTACCACCAAAATTTCAAGATTGTGTAGGGCCAAAGAGATCTATCTGCAATAATTGAAGTAGCTTTGACATAGAAACAAATTCCTTTAGTTTAAAGGAAGATTTAGTTTATTTACCTAATTGCCATGCATTACACATATGATCCTTTTTAAAATCCAACTTGAGAAGTCCTCTCACAAGGTCCAGATTAGGTAGTTTGGATATCATATGCATGCTTGCATGGTCAAGTTTCTTATGTTCAATCCATAGATCATTGCGAATAGAAGACAGACAAGCTATATTCTTAAAGATAACATCTTTAGAGTTAAGAACATAAATATTTTCAAATCTTTGGCCTCTTTGTTATCATTGTCAAATATCGTGCAAAGTAATGATTTAAATTGAACTTTATATCTCTTATCACATAATTGACTAATACTTAAAAGAATATGCTTGAGACTTACAACTAAGTATACATCAGTAATGCAACAGTTTTTATTTAGGTTTATCTTTCCAATACCTATTATTTTACCTTTACCTCTATCTTTAAAAGTGATAAAACCTTTATCTTTTTATGTAAATAAGAGAAACTTGGAAGGATCTCCAGTCATGTGATAGAGCAACTGCTATCTAGGAACTAGTTACTTCTTGAAATGCTTCCTTTAAGGCAAATGTACAAGCAAGTTCAACCTTTCTTAGATACCCAAACTTTCTTGGGTCTTTTGTGGTTAATAGAAACTTCTTTTGTTACACATGTATTCTTTGGAACTCAAATCAGTTTTCCTGTTTTGATTTTGCACTTATAACATGCATGACCAGATTTGTTTGCATTAATGACACAGAATAGTAGAGTTAGAGTTATTTAATTCTTTGACCTAAAAAAAAAATCTTGTGTAGTTTAATGCCATTCTTCCAAATATAGCCTATACCTGATTTGTGAAACATGTATTTTTGCTATCCTAATAACATTCTTGGATTTTCTTCCCTATTAACAAAGTTAACAAGGTTCCCTTTTTTTTTTTTTAAGTTTTTAATTTCTTTTATAGCATTTCCTAGTTTGATCTCTATGTTGTTTAAGTTTTCTTCTAGTTTAGAATTGATTTGAATAAGAATTTTATATTTAGCAAATAATTTTTCAAGATCACTTAAAAGTTTATCAAAAGCATCGTACAAATTAGAGGATTTAGTTTTAGTTATTACCTCAGTTCATTCAATAGCCATGAAACATAGGTTTGCAAATTCTTGTTCCATTTTAACTTCCTTTTCTTCCTCATTGTCGCTCCAGGTAGTTATGAATTTCTTTCTTACATGTAACTTGGTCATTTTCTTCTTTATAGATGGGCATTCTGATATGATATGACCATTTTTGCCTTATTCATAACATATGACAATATTTTTTGCAGATTCATCACATTTTACCATGCTGTTTGATGATGGTTCCTTGAATTTTCCTATCATCTTCCTTCTTTTAGCATAATTCTCCTTTTTTTCTTTTGGAAAATAATACTATATCTTGCGCATCAAACTCTCCATCTTCTTTTATAAATTATTCTTCTCTAGCCATAACGTGCAATGTAAGAGCACTTCTCTTTTGTTTTCACTCATGTGTTTTTAGATGATTTCTTTCATAGGTAATAAGATGACCACTTAACTTGTCAAAAGGAATTGTAGTAATATTTTGGCCTTCAATGTTGTCTACCTTTGATTGCCAAGTTGGAGAAAGACATTTCAAAAATTATGAATTCTTTTCTAAATTGGTGTATGCTTTATCAAGAGCCTTCAGATCCCTTATGACTTTAGCAAATCTGTTAAACATTTCCTCAATATTTTTATTCTCCTTCATGTGAAATAGTTCATACTTGTATACAAACATGTTTAACTTGCTTTCCTTGACCTTTGATGTCCCTTCATGCATCATTTCGAGTTTCTTCCACATTTCTTATGTTGTGTCATAGCTAGAAATATTACCATATTCTTGATCACTCATAGCATAGTATATAATGTTGATGGCTCTGGCATTGCTCTCCACTATCTTGATATCCTCTTTTGTCCATTCACTTCTAGGCTTCTCGATGGTTTCTCCATTACTATCTTTCTTTAAAGGAAACTTTGGACCATTCTCAATAATTTTCCAAACATGATAGTATGTAGATTGGATATAAATTCTCATCCTTGACTTTTAGTTAGTGTAGTGATTACCATTAAAGTAAGGAGATCTAATAATTGAGAAACATTCTAGAAAATAGGATCCTTAAATTGGCTGTAAGTTCATCATTTTTTGCAAACACAAAAAGACCTTATCTCTAGGCAGTTAAGCACTAAAATCAATGAGACTTGCTCTGATACTAATTGAAAAATACACCTAAAGGGGTGAATAGGTGTTGTTGTAGAAATTAAGATAACTAACTTAAGAATTTAAGCAAATATGTAAAATCAAAAACCTTGTAGCTTGTTAATAAGATCTTAAAAAGAATAACTAATTTATAAAGACAAAGGAAATAGAATAGGGCCTTATCAGTGAGGTTTTTAAACATAATATAATGACAGTAAGTAAGAGTTAAGAGATAGAGGAAGTACACTTGATATATCTTGGTTCAGTTCACTTAACCTACATCCAATCCCTTTGCAAACACGAAGGAATTTTTACTATTTTATTAGAGTACACAACCATGGAAGTTAGGTTTCTAAGCTTACCTAGAACTTTTACAAATGGTTTTATAACTTACACACTAATTGACTCTCCTCTCAAAGGAAAGATTTACACAAAAGGAATATAAATTTTAAGGAACCCTTATAAGTCAAGGGATTATAATTATGCTTTCCATATTACTCTCAAATAGTCTGATAAGCCAGATGCTTAGCAAAGACATGGCTTAAAATAAGAAGAATAATGAGGACTATAATGAACTCTAGAATAAGAATAACTTTGTAATTTTTTTCTTGTTATGTTTGTTTTGCATTTCTCCTTCTTATATAGGTATCTAGAATTCTAAGCATTGTGAAATAGCTTCATATTTGTTCGTTGAGCAACTAGGCCATCATGATTCTTAGGTAGCCATGGAAGAGTAAGGTAGCTATTATTTTTTAATTCTCTTTAGAAGACCTTCATACTAGCAAACCACCATTTTTGTTTTCCATCATGGTTCTGTTCAAAGTGAGCATGTCTAGCAGAGGCGCAACATGCAAAGCTTCTCTAATTGTCTTATCTTTATTAATGTATTTGAATAGCTTAAGAACATGGTGGAGAAAGTTTAACTTTTACTTTAGCAAAATTCAGTAGCTAAATATGGCAAATAAGTAAATTAGAACAACTTTTTACTTTGAGCAACAAAACAAAAGTTTAGGCTGAGAAAACAACTGGACAAAAAGGGCTTTAGTCTTTCTTGCATGTCATATGAAAAGCTAAATAGAAGATAACTAAGAGAAAGTCACTTTTGGGCTTTTATCTAAACTTAGGCTTTTAAAATCATTAAATGCGGGGAGGGTTGAGAGATCATTAGGCCAACATCTGCATCATTTAAAAAATTCTGATGAACCACTAAGTGTTGCTTTTGAGAACAACCCAGAAGAGGAAGTGAAGTCAAAAGTTAATATAATTTCTAAACCCATGAAGCCAATCTAGAAGGAGGGAAATCAATAGTTTGAGTTGAAAATAGTCTTGTTATCAGAGCTAGTGTCAAAAGCCAAAAGAGCTAGGAGGAAGCATTTTTTCCATGGAGAGAAGGTGTTTTGTGCATGCAAATAGCAGAAATTGCTGGTAGAAGAGGAAGAAGATAATAACAACAAAGAGAAGGAGACTGATTATGTTTTAGATAAGGGAAGGATGATTAAGTGGGGGAAAGGCCTAAAGCAAATCTTAAAATGCCTATCTATTAGCCCTTATCGAAGAAAACCTAATAGCAGTAGCCTAGCCCAAATATTTACCCTATCTACTAAACTCAAACTTGTTACCCATCTTAAAAGGAAATCATGTAAGGTAAATATGTATTCCTCTTCCTCATGCATAACTCCTGAAGCACTGGTATGACACTCAATGGGCATAAGGATGGAAAATAAAAGAGAATTGGGGTTTTGCTATTATAAAAGTAAAGGACTCTAAGGCGAGGATTTTTCTTAATCATGTTGAAAAATTGGAGACACCTTATTATAATCAAAAGTAGTCACTTTAATCATTACTTTTGGGAGAAGGGGATAATGAAGAAGATGAAGAGAAGACATTGAAATTATGTTGACATAGGAAGGAAAAGCTCGATATAAACCATGGCAATAAGAATTATAGATTTCAATTTTTACTAATGGCTAGTAAATAAAGTTAATGACAAGAAGAATAAAGCTTTTGAATAGAAGATTCGAATAAAGGTAAAAGTTGTGCTTTGGAGTCCTTCTTTATGGTCCATTTGGAACAAGAAAGGCACCTTTAGCTTAGGTATGTGCTTATGCCGTGGGGCTTGGTCATTTTCCAATAAATGCATATGAAATTGTTAATAAAAATTTTGGTGAGAGGAAGCAAGCATCATGAGAAGTTTTTGCATCAACCCATCAAGTTGTACTTGTATTTTTCATAAATAGGTTAGATTCTACTTCCCTTGCAAGAAAATACGACGATGAGGAGCTATCTTAGAGAATGGTTACTATTCAATGAAAATTTCATTTTCATATGTTGCTTACTCTTCTTAGTGAAGTGGTTCACACTTTTTTGGGGTTACAAGTGGAACATCTAGCCACGGTCACACATAGGTTTGTAGGACCTGAACCATAAGACAAATATGTTGGCCTCTTTGAAATTGTAAGAGCTGTACATGAAAATAATGTTTTGGCTAAAGATAGGGTTCTTTTGTATTAGGTATCAAAGGATTACCTATGTTGAAGGAAGGAAGGAAGAGGACATTTAGTTTTCTATACATGGCCTTTTTTCATGGTCGCTGAAATAGAGAATTGATTTTGTCACATAACATTTTGCAAATTATTGAAACTTAGTGAACTTGTGCAATCCTGTATACGAGAGATCATTTATGAGATAATCTTACATCTATTAAATTTATAGGTGCTATCATGGTGGTTACATTGATAATCCTACATCTATTAAATTTATAGGTGCTATCATGGTGGTTACATTGTATAAGAAGGGAGAAAAACAATGAGTGAATTTTTTGGTGGTTTAAATAGTAGCATTACAACAATCAATGTTTCTAAGTTAGGCATTGGTGTTGGAGAAGTTGATTTGACTCTACCATTAATGCTTCTTGCTACGTATGTTGCAATTGGAGGTCCTTTTAATTAAAACCTTATGAGACATCCACAGAAATTGTTTGGTAAACCAATTGCATGTTCTCATATTAATACACATAACAAGTACGTTCTTAAATAGCATTTAGTCTGTGTAGCTTATGATCATCCTTTACGTGTGCTATATGTTGAGTAGTATTTTGCTTCTTGTTTAAACAATGCTTTGACTTCTATAAAAGCTAAAGGATATTTGAGTTCTAATCAATCATCAAATTCTTCTACAAGGATATGGACTACATGAATTCTGAGAAATTATCTGCACATGCGGTTGACTTCCTAGCAGTAAAAACTATAAGATATGGGTTAATAAATTAGAAAAGAAAACAAGTCCATGAAGAGATAAAGAATAATAAGGTTTTCTTCCAATCATATGAAGGGGTTGTTTATACCTGCCAAGGCAAAGCTTATTAGATCAAGAAAGTAGATCTATCTATACAAAGGGGCTGATATAAAGAATTATATAAGGATTTAGAATTACAATGATATTCATGTCATTGGAAGACTTAGTGGTTGTGACAAAAGAACATCTTGGGGTGGTGGTTATGATATATAAGCATTTGATGATTGGAAGAGATTTTTGGTCTTGCAGAATGAATGGGTAATAGAGCTGATAGTCAATGGCTCTACAAAGTGCTATTTGTAAAGGGTTTTGACTGGCAGAAGGTCGAATGAAATGCTATAGAGTATAGTTGCTAGGATATTGGCTTTCCAAGGGTAGCCAATTAATGGAGACCAAGGTGGTATATGATACCAAAGTCCTTGATAAGTCCCTAAATTATCATGTTTTTCTTAATATTTTAAAGGACTTATCATATGAATATTGAATTTATCTTATGTTATATATATATAATTAATAAATTTTAGCTATCCTTCTTTAATTTTGAGTTAATTTTTGTATTAATTGGGTATAAATTATGTTTTTTGTTTTTATCTAGATTTGTAGGTTATTGAGTTGTTTAATCTTTGTTAATAGATTATAAATAGTAATTAGATAAATTTTATATTTTTGTAGGGTTAAAATTATAAATAAACAAGTTTAGAAGTCTTAAAATGCAAAACAACAAGGGTTGAGAAGATTTGCCCCAAAAAAAAAGGATTGAAAAGGAAAAAAAAGAAAAAAAAAGAAAGAAAGGAAAAAAGAGGAAAAGATAGCGCTCAAAACCACTGCTAAAAAGAATGCAATGTTACAACATCGTAGTGTATAGAGAAACATAACCAAAGTGTGCTATGACATTAAAAATCTATGCCATGGTGATCTTGACCACTATAAATAAATATTTAGCTACGCCGCGGCATGTTTTGGAAAAAAAGTATCAAGCACATTATTTTAAATCGTGTTTTTTTAAGGGTTTAAAGAGGGTTTCAACATCTCTTTAAGGGAGGTCACCATTCTGAAGATTTTGGGGAGGAGAAGGAATGGTTTGTAACTTCATTTACCATAGAAGAAGTTTGTATTTGAGTAAGATTCACCAATTAAATTAGTTTTTCTCTTATTCCCTTACTTTTTCTTATATTTCTTTGCCCATTTGGTTTGTGCTCTATTTTTAATGTTGTTATTTCTTATAGTTATAAACTAAACTTATTGATTTGAGATTGTGATAAATTTTAACTTGTAATATGTTGTAATTATTTTATTTATTTGCAATTAATGGTATGATTTAGTTATCAATACTTGTGTTTTATGCTTCTAAGTGTGTGAAATCATTAGATGATTTGGGTAACCTAAATAAACTTAAAAATGAGATTTTAGGACTTGACCATATTTAGGATAGTATGAGTTTATGAAATTGGCAATATTAAGTGGATTAATTTACTTGTAGGACCTATTCTTTATTAAGCCTCTAATCAATTGCATAAGGAATTATGGATTAGTTAAAACAATGTCTATAAGTGATTTGAAAGATACTTGTAACTAAATTAAAGTCCTAGGCTACTAATGACATTAAAGTAAGATGAAGAGAAGTAATTAGTTCATATGAAATGAAAGGAAGAATCATAATTTCAGATCCTTTTACTTTCTAATTTCATCTAGAATGGTGTCTTTCATTTATTTTATTTTATTTTTTTTATTTTTAGTTTAGTTTAATTTCTTATCACATTTATTGTTGGCTTAATTTAGATTAAGGTGTACACTTTTAGTACTTGGTAATTATCTTCGTGAAAAATTCTTATGGGAATGATATTATATTCATCACTTTATTATTGTTATGATATATATACTTGCATGTATGCTTTCCAAAAAAAAAAGCAACAAGTTTTCATCACCATTGCCAGGGATTTGTTCACTAAGTTTTTGCTAATATTAATACCAATCTCACTTAATTTAAACTCAAGCTATATTCATTGTGTTTTTGTCGTGTTTGTTTTGAAGCTTTTGGTTTGTGTTTTATCTTTTTGTTAGAGTTGTTGATATTTATATTTAGTTTTTATTTTCATTATTTTTGTTTTTAATTATAGATTATCCTTGGATAGCAAATAGGGTAACTAATAAATATAAATTTGATATCATAACCAAATTAACAAGTCAAATGACAGAATTTGATAGGAGGTTTGATAACTTTGATTTAAACACTAGTTAGACTACTCATGTTAGTGATTCTCAATGCTCGTAGATAACTTGTTATAATTATGGGGAAAGTCATTACAAAGAGCAGTGATGACTCCCAATATTTTGCATTACTTATAGTTAATTGGATTGAATTTGTGAGTCATCCATTAAAGTTTTAGTGGAATTTATTCATTCTTTTTAAGTAATTTAGGGAATCGAAAGTGAAAGAGAGAAATAAAGTTAATTGTGACTAATTATGATTGAGTAGATGTTGCATTAATGAAAAATAATTCTTGTTTTAGAATTATCATCTATGAGGATTTAGAAGCCATTATATTGTTCCTAAGCTCCAGGCAAAGATGTGATCGCTTTATTTGAAGATGCGGCCTCGAAAATCCACATCAAAACTCTGCGTTTTGATTAATGAGGATAGAAAACACAAGATGCAGCTAGGTTTTCGGGCATTCTGCGATAGAGGAGGTTTCTGAATGTCCAGGAGGCATTTTTGGGTGGTTTTGGTAGTTCATTAAACTTAGAGGAGGGAAGGAAGAGGAAGAATCCAAGGGGGAGCTCAATTTCCTGCATATCTCTCATTCCTTTGTTTGCTTTCTCTGCTTTTCTTCATCTCCTCTATGTATTTGATTGGGATTCATTGTTAGATTTAGCTATGTATAGCTAAACTTCTCTTTACCTAGAGTAATATGAACTTGATGTAAACTAAATCTTTATTTTTCTTGTTGATTGTAATGATTAAAGTTTTGTGTATCATTCTCTTGCTTAATGCTTACTTAGGGATTGGCCACCTCTTGGATTTGGTTTGGATAATTGGAATTTACCTTGAAAAAGGAGTTCTAATTGGACCTAAGAGTTGGATAGATTAAGTTTAGATTTATCTAATTTGTAATTGAGATAGAAATATACCTAATTACCTTAATTGATTTGTAGAGGGTTATAGTATTTAATGCACTTTAACCTAATTCTAAAGACACTTAGATTTTAGGGGTAGGGCTATAATTACATCGAAGGACGGTTATGGCTTATGAATCTCTTAACCCATAAGGTGATAATTAATTGCAATTGAACAAGTAATTAAGTTCTAGTAAGCATCAAGAGAATAGTGACTCTAGGTAACTTTAAAACCTTGGACTTTTGTCTAAATTTCCTTTGCCAACCAAGTTTTCTTTAAATTGTTTGTTTTAAAATTAGTTCTAAGTTCATGGCTTGCTTAATTGGTTGCTTAACGTGGATGAAAGTAGATTGTACATTGCCTAATTGCATTTAAGACATTCTTCGTGGGAACGATACTCATACTTATCACTGAACTACTTGATCTGACCCGTGCACTTGCGGAAACACATATAATTTTCCATGGTCAAGCAGTGCCCATATTCTATAGAAAATGTACAGATAGAGGATGATTTTAATAGGAATCCAAATAGTTTTTGTGATAACACATATATTTCTAGTTAGAATCATGAACAAAATTGTTTTTACAATTACGGTTAAGTTTTTTCATCATACGCAATATAACTTTCCCAACTTTTGAATTGCCAATTACAAGATAAAATCTCTATCCAAGAGCATAATTCTAACTTGGAAGAAATGATTAAGTACTATATGGATAAGCAAGATGCCTATCTAGCCAAGTAAGAAAACACAATTAGAAACTTGGAAACTTAAATAGGCAAATTAGCCAATGTCATCTATAATAATTCATAAGAGAGTCTTCCAAGTGATATATCAACTACTCCTTGAATAGAAGAGAAAGAAAATTGTAATGGAATTAATTTAAGGAGTAAAAAAGATTTGCTAGAAGATTATATGCAATTTGAGGGGAATTATAAGCAGAAAGTGGAAGAAAGGAAGAATATTATGAGGCTAGAAGACTAAGAGGTAACCTTCCAAGTGGCCATGGTAGAAGTTCCTCTTAATGAATTACAAAAATGTTGTAGTGAGATGGAAGAAAAAAATGTGATTCTAGGTAATCTCTTAATGAGTCCTTTACTGAAATCCTTGGTTCTTATGAAAGAGAGCTAAGAAGAATTTATAAGGTGTCTAAAGTATTTGGAAGTTCCCAAAATTGTCTAAGAAAAATTAAAATTGGAGCTTTTTGTTATGTCAGCCAGAGCATGTGCTCTAATGAAGCTATTAGGTAAGGAGTCACAGGTTCTTAAAGGGAAAGAACACCCATTCCTGCTAAGGCCTACTTAGCTAAGAAAGAAAAGGAGCAAGGCAATTATAATTCTTGATATCTATGATTAAGTTTTAATGTAAAGTCAGGCTAAAAACTATAAAAACCAACACTTCTTGGGAAGCAACCCAATCATAACTAAATAAATAATATATTTGAGTAGAATAAATAGATAAACTTACTTCTATAGTTTTTCTAACCCTTAAATTTCTTTTTATCTTTCAAAGTTCATTAGTATTAAATCCTTAAGATTATTGTTGTTGAAGTTAGGAAGAAAAGCTAAGTAGCTAAAGTTTGTAATTCAAAAAGTGATTGCAAATTAATTTTGTATTCCTTTTATAAGGTTCATAATTATGTTTGGTTTGCTTGCATGTTGAATATTATTCCTTTTGTATGCTCTTATTTCTTAACTTTATTTTCTTATACTATTGTGATTGAGTATGATTGTTGTAACATGACATTGAAAAATTTATTGGGAGCAATCAGCTTTAAATTTTTTATGAATTTCATTTGATATTTTTGTTTAGATGTCTTGTCTTATGCATAAAAAATTTAGAACCAATTAAATTCATTTGTTGCATAATTTTCATGTGTTTCTAGTTGATGCACTATTTTGTTGTACATGTTTGTGACATGAATTTACAAATTTACTTGGAACACAATTTGATTGAATTTTTGCATGAAATTTTGTATCAAAAAATTTCTTTGCTTGTTTAGTTTCTAGAAAATTTGGTTCATATGATTTGGAGTTCAAATGGGTTATTTATTTGCATTTGAATACACATTGCTCTATTTTAAAAAGTTACTAGAATTTGCTGTATGCTATGTCACTTTGTTAATGTTATGGGATTAATTATGTGGCTATCAACCTTGCAAATTTAGCTTATTCATATTTATTAGTGTGTGAAGATGTTCCTAAATTTTTTTTCATGAGGTTCTTTGGATGTTTGCTAGATGGATTTCATTAAAATGTCATTCAATTCTATTTTAGCACAAATCTACACTTGCCTTGTTTAATAAATTTTTGGTGCTATCTAGTTGAGTTGTATAATATTTATTTTGGTTATATTGTCAGGTTGAGATTGAGACAATCATTCCATGAGGAGGTGTTTTGTTGTTATTGCCCTTTAGTTTGGAGGATCTTGAAGCGAACAAAGAACAGAATATATCAAAGAAGTTTTATTAATCCTTTACTACTCTTATGTTGCATTATATTTTGAATATTGAAGACAATGTTTATTTTAAGTTTAGGGGTAGGGAATCCAAATTGGAAATATGAATTCTATTGCTTTTAATTGTTTATATTTTTATGTAAAATTTTATTGAAAAGCTTCTTGTTTTTCAAAATTTTTGAGCTTAAGATTTTCCTGCCTATCTTGTGTTTATTTTTTTGGTTGATATTAAATGCCATTAAGGAACTTAATTATTGAATAGGATATAAATAATAAGAAATGTTTGTTAGTGTAATTTGTAGATAAGATTGATTGTCAATGGTGATATTTTCCTCACTTATGGAAATTTTTTTAGGTGCATTTACACTATACTTAGAATAATTGTTAGTTTTAAGTAATGTATGAAAGTTAGATTTTGTGATTGATTTTAAACCTAGGGTTATAGAACTTGCTTGATAGTCTCTTAAGATGAAATCTTATGATAGTCTCTTAAGATGAAATCTTAAGACTTTGTATGATCTATAGAACTTGCTTGATAGGAATATATTTATCAGCCTCGCATAGCCATATTAAGACCTATTCTTGATTAACCTCTAATCAATTGTATAAGAAATTATGGATTGATTAAAGGAATACCTATAGGTAATTCAAAAGATACTTGTACGTAAATTAGAGTTCTAAGCTATTAATGACATTAAGGGTAAGATGAAGAGAAGTGATTAGTTCATATGAAATTTAGGAGGAATCATAATCTCAAATCATTTTGCTTTCTAATTTTATCTAGGATGGTGTCTCTCACTTATTTTGTTATTTTTATGTCTTTAGTTTAGTTTAATTTCCTATTTCTTTTATTGTTGCCTTGATTTAGATTAAGATGTACAATTTTAGTACTTAACAATTATCTTAGTAATAAATTCTCGTGAGAATAATACTCTATTCATCACTTTATTAATATTGTGATATGTATACTTATGTGTATGCTTTCAAAAAAAAAAAAGTAATAGTCCTATATCAAGTAGTATGAGCTACTCAATAGGGTATTTATATAAGATGGTTCTCCCACTTCAATAGTTAATTTTTTAGGGAAGGTTCTTCACCTTACTTGGGTGTCCGGTAGAAACCAACTAAGACACAACATTGGCTTTAGATTACTTTGTTTTTGTGTTTGATTAAACGTTTATGGCACTTCCAGCAAACTTGAAGATGATCACTTTTGAAGAATTTACTGTAATAGATAAGTACCAAGGCCAACCAAGAAAGTGCAACACCATTAATGACACATTTTTTAAAAGGCAAGGGCGTTGGGTAGTTCAAGTGCCAAATGATGAAATGGAAGAGCCTTTTATTATTAATAGCAAAGATGTAGTAGCTCACCATAGTGGGGTTATGATTTTAAACTACACCACCAAGAGAAAACCACAAAGTCATTGAGATAGACCTGTTAAAGCTATTTCAACTCAATAATCATGCTAGGCTGCGCTTGTATTATATAATGTATTAAATATTTAAAAAAAAACAACTTGGAGATCTACAAATATGTGAAGGTCTTCTGCAGCTTAATTAGGGCTGAGTTTGATACTATATTTATATCTATACACTGTTATGACTTGAGTGGAAGTCACGGAAATTGCCTTTCATCTTTTATTTTCATGGTATTTTGTCTCATTTTGGCCTCTTCTCAAAATTATTGTTTCTGTACAAAAACGATCTTTGTTGCTATCTTCTTTTAAAAATTGAGGCAAAGAACCCTATATTTGTTCCTCTGTGGAGGGGGGAAATTGTACTTATGAGTCCTATTCTTTGTTTCCAATTGCCACCTCTGGGTGTGTTTGGATTAACAACATTGTATATAATAACAACGAATTGAAGGGTTAATATAGGCTAAACCATTATTTAGGATTTTTTTTTACTTAATTTGGGAGGGCAATGGCAATGGACGAACTCCAAAATTTCTCAGGCCATAAAAAACCCAGATTTTTTTATTCCTCGAAATTGGAGGGTTTGGGAATGAATAAAATGGACAGGTATTACAATTACAATTATATCTTTTTTTTTCTTGCTTAAAATTTGCTAAAATTACATTCTCATTATGAGGATAATATTAAAAAATTAATTTATCTCATTTGATTCATGACTTCATTCTTTTCCTAATTAAATTTCCAAACAATGAAATGGCGCATGACTTGTCATTTAATTACATTATTTGTCATTTTATTCTATTCCTTCTTAAACTTCTAAATATAGCCTTAGTTTAAAAAAAAAAAATAGGAGAACATTGCATCTGAAGACAAAAGGTAGGTAAATGAAACTTTCCCATAAATTTTAAGCAATTAATTACTATTACCAAACATGGTACTAGTACCCTGTAGTCTATTCTTACTACCACCAAAAAGATAAATAAACGTCTACTATTTGCAACATTGTTGTAGGAACTTTCCTTGTAATTAGTAACTTTTTTTCTTTTGGATATTACGGTTAAATTGGGTTTGGACCAACCTACATGTACTTCAATTAATTCATGTCTATAATCTAACCAAAGATAAGCCATTCACATGATTTTGGATGCTTGTAGGTGAGAAGTTAATATGTCAGTATCATATAACGAAAGAAATAACGAGATAAATACAAAAATTTGTAGATTTCATACTCTCTGAATGATTTATTGTTAAAGTTAAATTCACCACTCAAGTTAGCCCACAGATATATAAGGTAAGGTTTTTGCGTTGGTAATCGTGGGCAAGAGATTTATACATATGATATCTTGCATATTACCCAAACTTTTGACTATCAAATATTACATCACGGCTTAGATTAATTTAACGTGGATTTCTTTTTTCAAAAATAAGCACTTTAATCTAATAGGTTCTGTTATTAAGTACTCTAATAGTTTGAGGACATTTATCTTTCCCCGAATTCCCGAAAGTACTTTTTCTTTATGTGCAATAATTTTACTTTTTGCTTGATTTATTTAGACCATGTTAACTCCCTTGGAATAAGATCAATTATCGGGCCAACCTGGATCTTATTTTATAGAGCAACAAACTAAAGATGATAAAGGTAGTAAAGCAAGCAAAAGTTCGATGTATCGTCCCCACTTGACATTATTCCCTTTTTTATTCTTACCATTTCTTTTGAACGTACCCTATCTTTTTTGCCATTACTTGAAATCATTCTATCATCTCAAGAATAAACAGAAAAAAAAAAAATTCAACATTCTAGCTAAAAGACTGAACCGCCATATATGTGTCGGTCGAACTTTCATATATTCAAATTTGACCACAGCAAGTGAATAGCCAAATAAGGAGGGCAGAGAGTCACAGTAAGAACTGCTTTTATTTTTCTCTTAGTTTTATGTGTTTTTAAAGTTATTCCTTTCAGATTGCATCAAACATAATAACTACGTCATGGGGCTTACGTTAACTAAGAAAGCGAAAGATGGATAGATGATGTGCTTCAGAGCAACACCATCTCCTCCCTAATTAATTCAACAACGTTGGGGATAAAAATGAATATATTCCGGCCATTGATCAGGCTTATGTAAGAGCCTAATTATAAATCAAAGAAGATCAAATAAAGATTGCTACAATCATTGATTCATTTTATGTGCCGAAAAAAATGGCTCGCCAAGATAAGATTCTTTTAATCCATAATCAAGAAATATTCTTGGCTTCCTCCTAGAGAACCACTAAAGGGGACTTATGCTTCTTACTTTGAAGCGAGAAACCAGATAACACAGATTTTATCGCTATCTAGCCATTTTACTATCTTCTGTTTTACTGCGATACAGCTGTGTGTTTAGTGCCTCTTGAATTTGTGGCTTGTTGGTGAGAGCATCTTGCTCTCACTTGTCAAGTCACGAGTTCGAACTGGCAGAACAAGCAAACAACAGCAAAGCTGTGCGTTTAGCAAATATGGCACCTCCAGCACACCTGAGAGGGATTGGTTTGGAAGGTTTTGCTCTGATAGACAAGTTCTATGGTCCAAGCAGAAGGACCAACAATGGCAATAAGAGGGATGAGCCTTCTGTAATCCTCAATAGCAGAGGCTGCTGCTTACTGTGGTGGAGTCAATATTTTGAGTTATCCCAAGCCAAAACCGCAAACCCGTTGGAGTAGATCCCACTTAAACCTTTAGCCTTAACCACTTTTACTTAGTATTTTCAGTTATCTTATGCTTCAACTGAGTCTACTTCATGCAGGCTACTCTTGTCATGGTTTTAAATTGTGGTCCGCATCATGTGATGCAGTCGCAATATTGCTGTTGCGGAGCCGGCCGCATCCGCATTTTTTGGCCGCAATACCCGCAATCCTTCTTATACTATCCGCAACTGCAATTTAAAACCATGCTCTTGTATTATGTTTTTAGAAATATAATTATATATAAGCAGCTCAGAGACTTTCAAATGTGAAGGTTTTCTGTAGCTAAGGACTGTTATACATATTATAGTAGTTAGTACCTTCTTGTGGTTGTGTACTATAATTAAGTGAAATTGAGGCACATTGCCTTTTATTATAACTACTTGTCAATTGTCACGGTGTTCTCATTGTACGTACCTCTTTCCATTAATCACTCTTTGTCTCTGCATATAAATTTTCAGTTAGCAAAAATTGCCATGAAGAGCATTTAAATTTGTGACAACAAGATTCAAACATATCTTGCTGTATGGAAATTTTGTTGGGTGAATTGTACTTAGCAACCGTCATTTTTGTCTCTAATTACATATTATTCTCCTTGTTTGGAATAGAAGTTATCTCTAATTAATTTAAAACTAAGAGGAGAAAATTATTATTTACCTTGCTTTTTGTTCACAATTGCAGTTTTTTCATAATCGATTAATCCTTGCAATTGACCTCATTTAACATTCCATTGCAACTAATTAATTAGGAAGAACTGAAATTGAGGGCAAAACATTAAGGTGCATAAAAGTAATTTATCCTACTTGATAAGCACATATATTATGAATTTAAGTGCAAATAAAGAGTCAATCCCAGAAGATTAGTCCATTATTGGAGAACCTTTTAGATTTATACATCCCCTCCTTTGGAAAGGTTTTCATGTGTAAGACTCATGACAATGCATTGCTTCTTAATAAAAACATCAATGTTATAAATATGAATCTAAAAAAAAAATTCACCCTAAAAATTAATCTATTAAGTGAAAAACTTCTTAAACTTATAAATTCCTTCAAAAAAAGTTTTTTGACGTGAGACTCGTAATAATGCATTCCCGTCAACGGGCCCATGTCCTTTAGCCCATGTCCTTTACAGTACTGTAGTTGATCGTTTAATGTGAAACTTCTCATTCCACCTTGATGTCTTGGAGTACTACAGAGATCCATGTTTCTCTATCAACGATAGTTCATTGGTAGCCCTCTCCTCCTTAATGGCCCACTCTGCAACTATATTTTTTTTGAAAGCTCAACCCATGATCAGGTGTTACAATTATTGCAAATATTATTGGAGTATATATGTAATATCTTCATTCTTCAATCCGATTTTACTTCACTAGTATTTCCAGTTTCAAAGATTCACATCTGATTAAAAGAACTAGAATAATAATAGATAATTAATGGAGGATGGAATATATATAAGCGAGAGAAATCAAGTATGAAAGGTGAAAAGTTGTGCGCAATGCTTTTGCAGCTAGTTCTTGCATGTGAAAAGTAGAATTTGGTTTGAAAGACAAACTTTTTGGAGTGGGAGTGTGAGACAGCTTCTTATACTAGCACACGCACCTAGGCGCGTGCTGTTCCCTCACTAGTTTGTCCAATCCCTCGTATGTGTACCGAACATCCCTCGAGATGCTTGAGAAAGTTTGCTCTTCGTCTTTTTATTAGTCTTATAGGAAACTAAACAAACTAAACGAGAGAGAGAGAAGGAGAAAAAAGAAAAAAAGGTTGTCAATCCAAAGAACAGACACAGTGTTTTTAGTTTCTAGCATCGCTGGTACTTCCTTTGCCCTGCATCTTTGTATCAAAGTCTGGAAGCAGAGTACCCTTTGGTGTGGTGTGGGTCTAGAAAGAGGATTAGAAAGCGAGGCGGGTTCTACTCCTTCCCCCCCCCCCCCCCCCCTCTCCTCCTCTCTTCCCTTCTCCAAAAAAACAAAAGTAGTAAGCGAGTTCAGGTTGGCGTGGGCTGCATTAACCCATCCTTACCGGCCCAACCAACCTTCATTTTAGGGAAGGAAATAGTATATTTTTAATTTCATTTTTATATTTTAAAAATTTATAATTATTTTTACAGTGTATATAATTGTTAATTAAGTCTTTGTCATAACAATTATGTTATTATTTTGTTAGATTTTGTTCACATGATTAATTATATATTATTTTGTCACTTTGAATATACATGATTTAGATTAATTTAAGTATATATTGTATCACATGTCATACATATGAATCTATTTTATTTTATTTTTTACTTTTAACCTATTTTGTTGATATAAATTATACCTATTCAGAGTTTATTATATAGTTGACTATATTTATAAGCTTTAACAAAATATTGACAAAAATTTGTAAACTAACTTAATTAAAAGAATTTTTTAACCATAAATATTCAATTACGAATTTTTAAATTATAATAAATAAATTAAAAATTAAATAAAATTATAAAAATAAAAAATTAATTTAACTTTAGATTATATAGATTATAAATATATATAAAAACACACGCACACATAGATGTACGCACATATGTATGTGTCTAATCTTCATTTTGAACCGAATCAAACCGCTCTAATGAACCCATTCAATAATGAAATGTTACTATTTTACAACCGGCGGCCCATTTACCATGCTCACTCGCATTGACCACATGAAGTCGGCGACGTAATTTATATCGGTGGTATTGTTACCATTTGTTATGAAATTTCGAAATAATTATGATACGTTTAAAATGAATAATTGTGTATTTTATATTAATTTAATTTGAATTAATGATATGAATAAAAATATGATAATACAACTGTACTTTTATAAAATAAATGATATTACTACAGCAGCTTTTAACCGCCGATATATGTATTTTTATCACGAAGAGCCGTTTCTAATATTTAAATGTATTTTTTCAGTTACAATATACATATATATATATATATATATATCTAGAGACAAAATTAATTTAGAAACAAAAAGTTCCGTATAAAATTAGAGAAAATTTTTTGTTTCCATCTCAAATAATTTTCAACAAATCAATTTGAAACAAAAAATTTTTCACCTTGAAAAAGTTAAGGATTATTGAATTATCAATTTTAGAGACGAAATATTTTTCATTTTGTTGTTAATGTCGAATTTTCATACATATAAGATAATGTGTTCCATCAAGTACTTTTGATTGAGGTCTCATCCTTAATTATCTAACAAAAAATAAGGGAAAATTGTACATTATTACTGATTTACTTCTATTTAGGTTAATCTAGTTATTCCTAGAACGATGAGTTGATCATAACTGCAGTATTCTATAGAACGAGGTAAAATGCAAAACTATAGTCAAAGTAGTGGCAAGTGAAAGTGATATATGGAATCATCAAAAAAGAATTATACTAATTTCCTCTCTCAGATTGAAAATGTAATAAAAACAAAAAGATAGACCTGGGAATTAGATGCTCCATAGTTTCTCTTACTATTACTTTTTCTGCTTTATGACTGAGATAGTTTGAGTCGAATATAATCTCTGACTGACCACACGCTAACCCAAATATCTATGCTTGATCAAGAACCATTTTGGAAGCTTAACAGAGGAGCTTCAGAATAGTCACATTATTTCTATCCAATTCCGACAATTGTGGTGATATATATATCAATATCTTCCGTCCAAAAATCAAGCTTAAGAACAAAGTGAAAAACCAAATAAACTCAAGTAATTTGTTTGATACACAATCATTTTTTTTTTTGGTATTTTGAACGTTAAAAGACTTCTAAAATGTCTTTATTTATTATTTAGTATTCGAGATGCATAATATTATCTAAAATACTAAAAGACATAGATAGGGTGGCCCTAATTTTTCATAACATTGGATACCACCCAAAAATTACAAAGAACTCGCCCTAAATCTAACTTTGTTAATGTCTACAATATAATTCATTTTTAAATGATAAATAACTTTCAATTATTGTACTAAATATGTGAATGTTGAATAATATCTTATCTTATACATTAGTATCCTATATTACGGTATCTAAAATACCAAAAAATGTAAAGTAACATCATAATGGTTTCCTTACCACAATCATTGATATATGGTATATGTGCCTAGCTAAAGGAGAAAAATTGCTTCAATATTTTGATAGATAAGTCGAGAAATGATTCTTTTAACTCATAATTAAGAAATATTCTTGGTTAGATGCTAAATAAATCACTTTGGGTTTCTATAAAAGGGTACTTGAGCTTCTTACTTTTGAGGCAAAGAAGCCACCAGATAAGAAACGAAGCAAGGTTTTAGATTTCTTTGTTGGATCTCCCTTTGATAAAGCATCCATGGCACCGCCAGCAGACCTAAGGCAGATCGGTTTAGAAGGCTTTGCTCTGATAGATAAGTACTATGGTGATGGTAAACGAAGAAACGCCACTAATGATGCATGCCCTGTTCAAATTTGTGCACGTTGGGAGGGTAGCTATGACAGAGCTAATACTGTGAGTGATTTCAACCCCAAGGCAAAACCACAAAATCGTTGGGGCAGGTTACTTAAATTTTAAGCTTTAACCCCTTTTACTTAGAATTTCCAGTTAGCTAAGCTTCAAGTGGGTCAATTTCTTGTAAGCTACTCTTGTATTATATTTATCTAAGTACAATTATATATGAAGCAGCTCAGAGACATGCAAATTAATGTGAAGGTTCTGCAGCTGGGGACTGTCATGTATCTAACTATAGTACGTATTACCTTGCAGTGATTGTGTACTATAATTAACTTAAGTGAAAGTAAAGGAAAATGACTTTTTATGTACCAAGTCTTTGGTGTTCTCATTTTGTGGCCTCTTTCCTGCATATAAATTATCAGTTAGTAACCCTAGTAAATTCGGTCATGATCAGAGCCATTAAATTTGTATCGCTAGCTGTAATATTCAAAAGTAATATTTATTGGAGTACTGACTTCAAATTACTCTTCATTCTTCAGTCCTTTTTACTTCTCTCGTATAATAATTCGCACTTTCCAACTATTCACATCTGAAAAGATGTTACTGATCGACTTCTTCTCAATATAACATTAAGGAATATATTCCATTTGTTTATCAACCAACGTTATGAGCCTAACAATTGGATAAATTTAAAGAAAACTTTAAAGGTCACATAATTATATACTGTATGATTGTGTCTTATATAGAAACCTATAGATATTGGTTTTAATCAAGTTTGATTAGTGGTGGTGAGTTAATTCTCTACTATTCTTGCAAGCGTGAATGTCTCATAATCCTTGCCAGATTTAAAACAAACATGAAGATCATTTCTTTCCAAATCCTTCCATCGTTTCTCACGTAGTCACGTCTTTTCTGTTAGTGTTTTAGTGTGTGTGGTGGTGAGTTAATTCTCTACTATTCTTGCAAGCGTGAATATCTCATAATCCTTGCCAAATTTAATACAAACATGAAGATCATTTCTTTCCAAATCCTTCCATCGTTTCTCACGTCTTTTCTGTTAGTGTTTTAGTGTGTGTGGTGGTGAGTTAATTCTCTACTATTCTTGCAAGCGTGAATGTCTCATAATCCTTGCCAAATTTAAAACAAACATGAAGATCATTTCTTTCCAAATCCTTCCATCTTTTCTCACGTCTTTTCTGTTAGTGTTTTAGTGTGTGTGTGTGTGTATGAGAAACGCTCCAAATCTAACTGTTTTCTTGGAAAAAAAAAGGAGGGAAGGGGGGAGGGGCGCAAGATAGACGGCTGTTTTTAGCTATTAATTATATTTTATCATGATTCTGGATATGTGTGATCTTGTAAAAGAATAGGAGATGCATTATACGTAAATATGTGTACTACATACACACACGCATGTATATATATATATATATATATATAAAGAGAGAGAGAGAGAGAGAGAGAGAGAGAGAGAGAATTATAAATAGCCTTTATGAGCATTATAAGCATTTAAAAGGAAGTATCACGAGTGTGGATATCTTTATTATTATTATTTTTTATTAATTTTAAAAAGAAATAGAATCTACTCAAATGATAGATCTTATGTAAATATATGAGACCTACTTAAATAATAAATCCTACACTCTGTATCTATCTCTCTAAAATTGATAAAAAATAAGAAGGATTCAAACTCAAGCATCGCCAAGATTGGCAAAAACCCATTTACAAAGTACAAATATATGGGCTGGCTGCTAGATTAGCTTAATTTGTTTCGTAGACATTTGTTAAGCGGCTCAACGTCTTTGCAAACCGATCTTAACAGTCTATCAGATCAAAGCCTATTAAGTTCCAACCAAACCAAATTACATCAAATTTTATATTTTTCATCTTTCATAAATACTATGAATTATCTTGTTCAGGTTCCCTACTCATATTTGTACTCTGTGCAATTAATTACAAAAGAATGTTATGTCTTTAAGGATATATAAATAAAAAAACTTCTATGTGGCAGTTAATTCATCTAGAGGTGTATATGAATTGTGTTTAGGTTTAATTTAGTGTCCGGTTCAGTTTTATATTGGGCCAATTTTTTCATGCCTGACCATATTTGGATTAGCACCTAGTTAGATTGGGATAATTTGGTTGGATCTGGTCGAGCTATTTTTTGTAAAAATTATAAAATAGTCTTTATAAAGTAAATTTGTTATATAAATTTTTGTAAAATTTATTAAAACTGCCCCTAAAAAAATAAAGTTTCTACATAATTCTTTATACAATATATTTTTTTGTTCTCAATCTACATATATAAGATTAGATCAAGCCAAGCTAAACTAGTCACATGATTGGCCTAGCTCACCCAAATTTTTTTTTAATCTTTATCTTTGATACATTTCTCTCTTTATCCTAAACTTTAATTTCCTGCTGAAACACTTGCTTTTATCTTGACTTCTTTCCCCTTTTATTTTTAAGTGTTATGACGTCTTTATTGAGTAAATTACACTTCTTCTAAAATTTGGTTGAATTATATGTTGTGTTTTATTTATTTAAAAATATTATTTGATTTCCCTAAAATTTAATATATGTTACAAAAACTTCATTTCTAATTTTTTTGCTAATAAAATTATTTTTTTTGCACAATATGCATTCCTTCAAAAAAAAATTAATTAATTGTTTTACTACAATATTATTAAGAATAAAATTAGTCTCATTTTAGAATTTAATATCAACTTAATTGCCTTCAATGTTATATTAAAAATAAAATCACAATTTCATTGTTCAAAAGGTTAACAATTTATTGACCAAAAATAAATTAGTAAATTAATGAGAAAGTTTTTGTAATATATATATATATATATATATATATATATATATATATATATGACAAATGTGTTGATTGATATTAACAAGAAGAGTATTTTAACCAAATCTCAAGGGGGATTAGTGTAATTTACTCTTTTGTTCTTCACTTAGGTTTGAATGCAATTTTAGTTCATTTAATTTTAATTTGATCTAATTTGAAAATAGACAATGTCTTCCCCATACTTTTTAAAAAATTATCCACATTTTTATCCCTATCTCGAGTCCATACAAAATTTGATGCCAAACTTAACAATTTGTTAACTTAGATATTATTTTTTTTCTTGATATCATTAACTTACATTGAGATTTATGTCTAGGCAACATTGTTACATTTTTAAAAAATAGACAATGTCTTCCCAAAATATAAAAAAGAAATTCACACTTTTATCCCTATATCTAGTCCATAAAAAATTTGATGCCAAACTTAACAATTTTGTTACACTACAAAAAAATAAGGATTTTCTCACAGTAATTTTACATGAGAAACACTCAAAAATGTCATAAGAACAATGATTCTAGTGGAAATTCTCACATATTTTGGGTTGTGAAAAAATGGCCTTAGGAATTCTATATTCTCACAAAAAATTTCTATTAGAAAGCTTTTTCACATAATTTTTCTGTAAGAAAAATCCATGAGATCAAGTTGTTCGAGAGTTGTAACATTTTTGTGGCTTTCTTGTAGAGTTTCTTGTTGGAGTTGTAACATTTTTGTGGCTTTTTTGGTCAAACAAGTAAACCTTGTTCAAACAATCAAGAATTATAATACCTAAATTTAGCGAACTAATAACAAAGCCATGATAATGATAATACTACAACATAGTACATATGTGTTAAAAATATCACAAAGTAGATTAAAGCTAAGACAAATATGTGTGTAAAATTCATAATAATGTTATATAAGTAACAATCCTAGAATCACTCATCATTATTCTCATCCCCATCATTATCTTCACTATCATTATAATCATCATAACCATTATCATGAGTGGATTGAGGTTGAGAAGTGTCACCTCCATCAGTGCTTATACTCATATGAGACATAATCTTTTTCATAAAGGCTTCTATCTTGTTCTCATGGACCTTTTCCATCTTTGCAAGACTTGCATCATCAATTTGGGCTTGTTTTAAGAGCCCTCCTCTAATTTTTTTCTCAAACAAGGCCTTTAAGCACATTCTCATATATGAAAGCTCACTAAGGCCATATCCAAATTGTTGTGTGCCATCAAAACTAAAGAGGCTAGCCTCTGACCCAAACCTATATACTCGACCTCTTTTGTTCTTTCTGTCTACAACCTTAAGCCATATGGATGAGTTAATGTCATCTGACCCTAACTCTTAAGTCTGCTTCATCTACTCATATTGGTTATGTAAAAACCAAGAATAGGTAAATATTAAATACATAAACAAATTAACCATATACTCATCATATAGTAACAATCTTATTTATAAACTAATCAAGTGACTTATGTAAAATGTAAGTGTTAGAAGTTTTTTTACCAACCCAACCCTTTTTTTCTTATTATGTTAGATCCTCTTGAATACTTTAGGGATTTAAACATCTCTATCCAATTTCACTTTCTACAACACTTAGGTAAAATACATTATAATTACATCAACTAAAACAATATAAACATTAATCCAATAAAATTAATATATTTAAATAATGCTTACCATCCTTCTTTCATACTTTGAGAATGGCACACGGCCACCTCTATATAGGCATCCTTTAATATCTGCAGTCCTGTTTGTCTTATTGTGTGTAGAATTGGACTTGAACTCATTGCTTTGGTAATACTCATCTACCTCAGCTTGTGCTATTGTAGATAACCAATTGCCTTTGGTTTTCCCATGTGAATGTCTCTAAAGGATGCATGTATGATAGTGCTACACTTCTTCTTCTATATCTTGTAAATTCATCGCCCAATAGACAAATCCCAAGAACACATTTTCTACATTAAAAACAAGCAAAACTGATTAGGTAAATATTAATAATAACACATTAACTATGCTTATTGTAACACTTCAAGAGTTGTAGAATTAATTCATTTTAAACTCTGCAAACCATAAATTCTTCACAATATCAAGGATTTTAGTAAATGTTGGCCACTCATACTCAAACTTCCTATAGATAATTTAAGACAATATGATGATTGGTGGAAATGTGGATAAAACCTGTGAAATAGAGAAAAGTATGTAGCAAAAGTACAAATAAAGTAACAATTACAACACAAAAAAGGCAATGTGTCTAAAGGATTCGTACTCATGAACATAATGAGGTCTAATAATTAGTCATCCATTACTCAATCCCACCCCTGGCTCTTATCTAATAGGATGAGAAGATGAGATAGCATCTGTGCTTACAACAACTAGTCCTTCTTGCTTCTTAATTATTTTCATTATTAACATGCATGCCTATTGATATTTCTTTTGTTGAACAATGAAAACGTATAGGTTTACCTAAGGCTAATTATGCTATTGTAGCTTGTGTTTTGCTTAATAATACTAGGCTATTTTATTATTGAAATTATTTTACCGATGAAAACATGAAAGCTCTAAAAGCCAATTATTTTGAAATCTATGCTATGAGTTTGTAAAAAAAGAAAAAATTACATTACAAGTATCAGTTCTTAAAGGAAAGAAAACACTAGCTTGGGCGGCCCTAAACCACCCTAGTCCAATATAAAATCGAGCTTGTTCGGGCTGGGATACTGGCATAAAAACAAACTTGATATCTTAATCAGGCTGAGCATTAGACCTACTAAATGCCTAGCCTGGCCTTGCCCATGAACAACTCTAATGTGAGGCTAGTAGGTGTATTCCTATCTTACAAGTGAATCAATCTACTAAACATTGTAAATTTTGTGAACCCACACCACCTAATGTTTTCTATACACTTAGAAGTATGAATTATAAGGATTGAATAATTAAATAAAACTATTAATTGCAAATAAATAGAATAATTACAACATATTATAAGTTAGAATTCATCACAATCTTAAATTAACAAGTTTAGCTTATAACTAAAAGAAATAACAACATTAAGATTAGAGCATAAATTAAATGGGTAAAGAAATATAAGGAAAAGTAAAGAAAGAAGAGAAAAACTGATTTAATCAGTGAATCTTTCTGAAATCCAAATGATGAGTCTCAATTTTTATATCCCACATTTATCTATGATTTTGATGATGATTTTGAGCTAATTCAGGTCTTTTATGCATTACTTGAATTATTGGACATTCTTGGAAAAAAGTATCAATATTGAAAAATTTGGGATAAAAGTGTAAATATTTTAAGGTTTCCATTTTCTGGTTGAGAATTAACATTCTTTATTCTTTGATTTACTTTCCAAATTTTGAAATTTTGTTTTGAAGAATTTAATTTAGAAATTGCAAATGTTATTTGGAAGAATTTTGAATTTAAATAAAATATTAATATTTTTTCCCATTTATTCTCTCCTCCAAGTGGCAAGCTCTTGTTAATTCCTATTACATTTAATTTTGCCAATTTTTATTTTTCTCCATCTTCCCTCCTTATAATGAGCCACATGGCCTCTTTTTAGGCATTTTTGGATTTTATTTTATTTTATTTTTAGGCCTAGGTTATATTGCATGCTTCATGAATATAGTTTTGGACCTAACCTATACTAATAGGTGCACTTTGACTTTACCAACAGAGGTTGGTTCAAGTGGTACATGCTTGATTCCCCTTAAGCAAGGTCTCGGGTTCGAGTCTTGTGTATGGAAAAAATCTCTATTGGGAGAGTTAGCCCCACCTTAATGTGGATGTTCCCGGCTCGAGTAGGATTGCCTCCAGTGGAGGATAACTATGGTATATAAAAAAAAAAAGGTGCACTTTGGCTTTTCTGGTTATGGAAGTACAATTAATGAAATCTTATAGTGGAGATCAAGTCTTAGGCTCTAAAAGTCATCTAATGGCTAAGACTTTGGAAGACATTCTTAAAGATCATGAAGGGTATAATGGGCAAACCACTTTAGGAAAAAATCAAGGGAATTATTTTTTTTCTTTTTATCTTTTATCCTATTGGTTTATTTGGGACATGATGGTTAGGATTTCTTTAAAACTCTCTACTCACTCTTCTAGCCATTAGATCAAAGCGCCTTCTCTCCTTTCATCCTTAGCTGCTCCCTCATCTCTCTTCTCTTCTCTTCACTTCACATCACGTTAGGTCATCTTCTTCCTCCCCTCTCCACCTCTCTCATGGCTATACATACACACACACACACACACACACTCCATACTTCATTAAAACTTAGGTTTCTAGGTTTCTTCTCCATCATTCATGCCTCCCTATCTCATCTCCACCATCATCCACTCACCTTCACGCTACCCTTCCTCTGATATTCCACCATGGCAGAAGCTTGTTTGATGCTTGGAGGAAGGATGAAATTTATGATAGCTTAAGCAAGGAGGAAGGCAATTATGGAGAGGCAAGGAGATGAAGTTTGAGCTCATGGAATGAAGCTTAAAGACTGAAGGGAGATTTTTTTTATTTTCCTATTTCAATTCAAGAGACTTAGAGTTCTCAGTTTTAAGAATTTCTAAATAGTTTTTCATATGTTTAATTTAGTTTTAGGTTGGAATTATCATTTGTCTTGGATTGGATTAGAAAATAAGTTGAAATTTTGATGTTTTAAATGATAAATTTGGATTGTAATATTGCTAGAATTTTGATTTTGGAATGACATTTAAGTTCAATTAATTTAGGTTGATGTTATTTGCCTAAATTTAATAGGTACTTGGTTTTGCATTGTCAAATTGGGTTGTCAATTAACTTCATTATTCAATTGGGTTAGTTTAGTCTTAATTCCATATTTAAAGGGTGATGACTCCCAATATTTTGTATTACTTATAGTTAATTAGATTTAATTTGGGAGTCATCCATTAGGGTTTTGGTGAGATTTATTCATTATTTGTAAGTAATTCTCCAAATCAAAAGTGAAAGAGAAAAATGAAGTTAATTGTGAATAATTATGATTGAGTAAATGTTGCATTAATAGAAAATATTTCTTGTTTTAGAATTATATTCAAAGATAAGCTCCAGGCAAAGAAGCGATCACTTTATCTGAAGATGCGGCCGCTAAATTCCACGTCAAAACTCTGTGTTTTGATTAATGAGGATACAAAACACGAATTGCAGCTAGGTTTTAATGGATTCTGCAGCAGAGGAGGGTTCTGAATGTCCAGGAGGCATTTTTGGGTGGTCTTTGAAGGTTCTTCAAGCTTGGAGAAGTGAAGGAAGAGGAAGAATCAAGGGGGAGCTCAACTTTCTACATTTCTCTCATTCCTTTGTTTGCTTTCTCTGTTTTTCTTCATCTTCTCCATGTATTTGAATGGATTCACTGTTAGAATTAGCTATGTATAGCTAAAATCCTCTTTACCTAGAGTACTATGAACTTGATGTGAACTAAATCTTTATTTTTCTTGTTGATTGTGATGATTGGAGCCTTGTGTATCCTTCTCTTGCTTAATGCTTTCTTAGGGATTGGCCACCTCTTGGATTGATTTGGGTAATTGGAATTTACCTTGAAAAAGGGGTTCTCATTAGACCTAAGAGCTGGATAAATTAAGTTTAGAATTATCTAATTTGTAATTGGGATAGAAATATACCCAATTGCCTTAATTGGTTTGAAGAGGTTTATAGTATCTAATGCACTCTAATCTAAATCTAAGGACACTTAGATTTAGGGGAGAGTAGGGCTATAATTACATCGACGGATGGTTATAGCTTCTGAATCTCTTAACCCACAAGGTGATAATTAATTGCAATTGAACAAGTAATTAAGTTCTAGTAAGTATCAAGGGAATAGTGACTCTAGGTAGCTTCAAAATCTTGAATTTGTGTCTAAATTTTCTTTGCCAACCAAGTTTTCTTTAAATTGTTTTATTTTAAAATTAGTTCTAAGTTCATAAATTGCTTAATTGGTTGCTTAACGTGGATGAAAGTAGGTTGTGCATTGCCTAATTGTATTTAAGTCATTCTTCGTGGGAACGATACTCATACTTATCACTGAACTACTTGATCCGACCCGTGCACTTGCGGAACACTTATAATTTTTTGTGGTCAAAGGGTCTGATTTGTGTTTAGGTTAATGGGATTGATTGCCATTAACAAATATTTGTCAGTCAACATATACTAAAGTTCTTTAGATAGGTTGAATTACACTTACTTGTATTTAGAGTTCTCTAAGTCTTTACTTTTCAATCAAATTCATTAATCTATCTTAATTCACTTCCCCTAAGTCTAATTAATTAAAATTAAGTTAAGAAATCCAAGTCTCCTTAGCCAACCCTTAGTTGTCCTCTAACATAATTGAATTAAAAAAAAAATTCCCAATTTTAGAATTAGTAGTTAACTTAGTTAATTTCACTTAGTTTAATTCATTTAATTTACAATTAAATTTCCTAGCAACAAAACCCCCCTCAGATTGCATTTGCATTCATCATATTAGAATTGCATTTATTATATTGTATTTCAAATAGTTTATAGGTCCTTTGGTAGTACAATTAGGTTATAATCATATATATTGGTTAGTGCACGATAGTTTTTCATCTTAGGTCTAATTTCATAACAATTTCATAGCATTTTAGATATTTTTCATTTACAATTGCATATATTCTATGTTTTGTCAAGTAGCTAAATCATAGTCATTTTACATTCAATTAAGCTAGTTTCATCAATTAATAGGTTTTAGAGTTAGTGCGTGGCATCTGCATAAACACAGTATTGTTTAATATGCATTCTAGCTAATTTAGTTACATTTAGAGTTTAGTATCTTCCATTTTAGTTTAGGTCTATTCTTTTGCATCTTTAATCATTTTAAAAAAATTTGAACCAAAGAAAACCTATAACTTGCTTCCTGGAAATAATGACCTAGGTTGACCCTAATTACAAAATTAATTTGAACCTAGTTAATTGATAGCTGACATAACAGGTGAATCAAATTTTTAGCACTGTTGTAGGGGAGCAATAATTTAGCTTAAGTTTTGGTTTTTTAGTGTTTCCCCTGTCATTTTTCTCTATTTTTTTTTGTTCTATTCTTGCCATGTTTTAAGCTTTGGAATTTGTGCTCATTGGTTATCGCTTTCAATTGTGCATTTGCTGAAATTTTTGTGTAACTTGCCTAGAAATTTGTAAAACTTGGAATCTTTAAGATTTTTTAGTTAAACAAAACTAATAGCAAAGCTATTAGGTCTGCTATTTTTAGGCCAAATTCCATCATTTAAGGCACTTTTTTAATTTTTCTTTTATTTTTCCAAAGATTTTTTTTCTTGATTTTTGCACTTTTTTGTGAACTTTCATTTATATTTTTGGTTGCTATTTCTTGTGAGTTTCTTCTTGTTTTAGTGTGTCTAGGTGTAGTAGAAGTATGTTTGCTTTGATTGTTACATTTTCCTTTTACCTTCTTGGCTTGAATTTTCACTTTACGATTTGAATTTGCAATTTAGATCAAATCTAGAAATTTTGTTGTCATTGCCTATAATTGCATGAAATTTGGTTTCCTAAAGTTTTTGGGTGTGCTGATCAATTATGATACCTCTAGGTATCATATATGGATTATTTTGGCCAAGTTCAATCGTTTTCATTGAATTTTCAAATTTTCTTTGATTTGTTTTCTTGATTGTTCAAGGTTTTTTGTTTTAATTTTTCTTGATTGGTAGTTGTTTAGTGTATGACAAGGTCTTCACATGATAAATTGAGTGAATTGGATCCTGAAATAGAAAGAACTTTTCACAAAAAACTGAGAATTCAAAAACTTGTTTCCAATTTAGCTAGTGCTAGCTTGCGTGTGATTGGTTTTGAACCTGTGCATGACTTTGTTGTTGAAATTGATCTTCCTCATATAAACATGGCTGTACATGGTGAAGAAGAGTATTTGAACGCCAACTTGCATGATAATCCTAACCTTGCTTTGCATGAGAATAGAAATTTAAATGCTAATATGCTTGGGAACCCTAACTTCCATGTGAATTTGGAAGCTACGGTAGATCCTATTGTGAATCACTACAAAAAAATAGACTTTTTAGTAACGACTTTTAATGGCGACTTAAAAAAGTGGTTGCTGAAAAAATATTTTTAGCAACGACTTTATTAAGTTGTCGCTAAAAGTTGTCACTAAAAAACTATTCTTGATTCTGAAAATATTTTTAGCAGCGACACAAAAAAATAGTCACTAAAACTATTTAGTAGCAACAAAAAAGTCGTCACTAAAACTTTTTTGCTGCGACATCGACATAGTCGCCACAAAAAAAAAATTTTCATGATGACCTTTTAGTGACGATGTTTTTGTCGTCACTAAATGCTTTAATGCATAACTTTTGTTAAATAAAAAACACAACTTTTAGTGACTACCATCTTTAATTATCACTAAAACATAACTTTTAGCAACCACTAGTTTTAGCCGTCACTAAAACACAACTTTTAGCAGCGATAGATTTTAGTCGTCACTAAAGCATAACATTTAGCGACGACATAACTGATCGTCACTAAAAGTGCAAACGACAAATTTTTACCTATTAAAAAAATTACTGACAAAACTTTAATGACTACTAGCTTTAGTCGTCATTAAAACACAACTTTTAATGATTACTAACTTTAGTCGTCACTAAAACACAACTTTTAGCGGTGACAGATTTTTGTCGTCGCTAAAGCATAACATTTAGCGACGACGTAACTGATCGTCACTAAAAGTCTAAACACCAAATTTTTACCGATTAAAAAAATTACTGACAAAACTTTTAGCGACCACCAGCTTTAGTCGTCACTAAAACATAACTTTTAGCGACCACTAACTTTAGTCGTCACTAAAACACAACTTTTAGCGGCGACAGATTTTTGTCGTCAGTAAAGCATAACATTTAGCGACGACGTAACTAGTCGTCACTAAAAGTCCAAATGCCAAATTTTTACTCATTAAAAAATTACTGACAAAACTTTTAGCGACCACCAACTTTAGTCGTTACTAAAACACAACTTTTAGCGACTACTAACTTTAGTCATCACTAAAACATACATTTAGAGACGACAACATTTTCGTCACTAAAAGGTTTGGTGTCAAATTTTTGTTCAAATATTAAAAATTTGTGCACCAAAACATTTAGTGGCGACTGGTTTTAGTTGTCACTAAAAGATACCTTATAGCAGCGACCTTTTTTTAGTCGCCAATAAAAGTTCTGGCACTAAAATTTTGGTCAAATAAAAATATTTGCACCAAATCTTTTAGTGATGACTGATTGTATTCGTCACTAAAAGTTAGCTTTTAACGGCGACTATTTTAGTCGCCACTAAAAGTTTTGACGCAAAATTTCTTACTTATTAAAAATTTTTTCATGAAATATTTTTTTAACTTATTTTTAAATAAAAATATTTGAAATTAGAAATTTTGAAGTTAAAAAAATAAATTATACGTATCAATTAATATATGCAAATATACAAGATGAAAAAATAAATTAGAATATTTTGAAGTTAGAAAAATATTTTTAAAGTTAATAATTAATATATGCAAATATATAAGACTAAAAAATATTTTAGTTGTAATCATTAATTAAAAAAGATAAAACTAGAATTTTTATTAAGTTTAAAAAACCTAGTAGATTTAATAGATTTAAGAAGTTAAAATTTCAATTTTTAGAATTCATGAAATTAATATGTCTAACATTTCATATGTCGAAGAATCCATATATTTAAATTTTCAATTTTTATTTCTATGATTCATTTTATTAATGGGTCCTTTTCAACTTTTGAAGCAACGTAAACAACAAAGACGTAGAAAGAAAGAAAAAAATGAAAGAGAAAAAAAAGGAATGGATAAAAGATTGAACTCTGCCTTAATCTCTTATCATTGCAACATTAATTTTAGTTGGGTAACCCTTTTAAATTCTTATTCTATCTTCTTCTTCATCCATTAATGTCTTCTTCTTCCTCATGTTCCATGGCTTTAAACTTGATACTTTATAACGAAGGCAAAAATATAATTATTTCTATGGATTTTTTGGTGAAGGGGCAGCCATGGATGTGAATTTAAAACTTCAGTCTTGATACTTTAAACTTGGAAAGACCTTAAATGATTTTTTTTTATGAAGATGAGTCCCAATATAATGTAATGAGTCCTAATGTAATGAGCCCTAGTGTAATGATTTAGTATGCATTTCCTATTGAGATAGCAACATATATAAATTCTAGAGAGATAAGTTGGAGGATGACTTATATTTAAGATTAAGAACTTCAAATATTTTAGTTAGAACAAAAATATAATGGGTAGATCATAGAAAAAGATACATTAGGCTATTGAAGAATAAAAATTCTAAATTCTTAATTCTTAATTAATTTTTGAGTTCAGTTATATATTTCTTAATTTTTACCCTCTTTATTATTAATCAAGTACTTGAATTTAGAACTTAAATAGAATAAAGCTTAAGAAAATTATAAAAAACATTATATAATTATAGACTTATTTTAACATTGATGAAAGAGAGTGAAAAACAAAAATCACAAAATTGAAGGCCTAAACCTACTTTTTTGAGAAAAATAAGTGACCGAATCACCTACGGAGTACGGTACACAAGGTTATGCCATTTTGAAGTTTTACTGTGACACCTCAATCTACTACCACTATCTAGCCTCTCTCTGGGCTCGGTTCCACATGATTTCCAAAGATTCAACACCACTCCGTGGCATTTGCATGCTATGAACCGGGGTTTCATATACTCATTATCTGTCCCGTGGGTCCCGTGAACCCATCTCACGCATCCTTAACTCAAACTCCATACATACGACTCATACATAGCATAAAACATACCAAGCCACGGGTATAGAGCCAAAAACCAATAAAATTGCATTTTCTCACTTGGGCCCAAAAGTCATATTTTGGCTCTAAGTTTGGAAAATCATAAGAAATTGTAGAAAAATGGGAATGCAGCAAACTTTAGCTTTATGGAAAGCTCTAAGTGTCAACTTTACACTAAAAATCATTCCCAACCACAAACACATCGTTTGGACCATGTTTGACATCGAAAATGGGAGGAAGGTCCAGCTGTCACTGTTTCTGGTGCAGCTTTTTGTCATGACTTTCAAAAATTCATAACTAAATCCACAAAAATTGAATCTGGGCACATTATACCAATTCGGAAAGCTACGGATGTCTACTAGAGGTGAAAAATAAGTCTAGATCAGTTCAGTAGCTCCTACACCCCGAAAATCGATGGAACAATGATGGGGGTCAGGAAAGCTCCTTGATGCTGATACAGAACTTCAGTCGGTTCAATCTCTTTCTACAGACCTCCGATTTAGGTGATTCTAGTTCCTACAAGTCACTTTGGTTTTCTAGTTTATGTGTATAAAATTTCACTACATTTGGAATCCATTTGGTCTAAAAGTGCCACAGATTTTATTTTCTAGTTTAGATGAACAGTACATGACCAATCCATTAAATTCTCCCAAATTCAACAATTCTCCAAATATTCTATAATCCTCCGAATATTACCCACTTTAGCTTCTCAAAAAGCTTTCTATAAACTCTAGAGGCATGCCAAATTTCATGGCAAACGGAGCTCATCCAGTCATACTTTGATGGAGCTCATAAAAATACCGATTTTGGCACCCCATAGGTCCAAAACGGGTCTAGATAGCCTCTCACACACTCTAGCCACTCATGGACAAGTTTAAAAGCATAAGACTAGTATATCTCACATGTCCATATGATCCAAATCATCATACATTCAAATCTCACTATGCTATGGCCAAATTTACACAACAACATTCATGCATCAAAGGGGTAAAAACCCACATTTCCATTACTTTGGCTAATAACAGAGTTCATACATCATCCTTTCATATTTCTACATGTGTTACAAACTTTACATCTCAAAAATAGTGGGCACATCTTCATTTGGCACCACTTTACATCATATATACATTAAAATATCAAAATAAAACTAACATTTTCTTATACATGCTCCTAGGCTCCTTGATGTGTGCTCGGTTCTCTTTGAGCTCCACCTAGCATATTAGTTGGGAGGGGAAAGGGGTGAGATTCAGGGAATCTCAGTAGCTCAAGCACTCAATCTAGCAAGCAATCAAGGCATATAACAAGTCAAAGCATATGAATAAGCACTTAGCCATTCTCAATCAACCAACACACAATGTACATGCTATGGAATCACAACAATGCCAAAAATGAGCTCCAGGGACTTTTGGTCTAGCCTCACCCGAGTTTAAGGGACTTTTGGATGGCTTCACCCGAGTTTAAGGACTTTTGACTTGGTCTCACTCGTTTGAGACTTTTGGCCTTGTCTCACCTATCTCAAGGGACTTTCGGCTTCACCTCACCCATCTCATGGGACTTTCGACACTACCTCACCCGAGCAATCTCACATTTCAACATACAAGCATATTGACATTCAATGCATCAAAGCAATAGTATATGGCATATTCCATACAACAAGCATATACATAATCATACAATGACTATCATACCCAAGAATGCAACAAGAAAGAGTGGAAAAGAGAGCTACCTTTGGAGCCAAAGCCAACACAGGCTTTTCCTTTCAATTTCTCCTTTCCCTCCTTAGGTCCACAATCACACCTTGATGTAAATGTTTCACTTGAGCCTAGACACACCAAAAGCATACAATTACTCTCTTGTAATTTAATTTAGAGCAACCCTCTATTACACACAACCTAGGGTTCTCTCTCTAAAATGCCATTACCCCTTTCTCTCTCTCAAGCTCCCATGGTAGTGGAAAACCTCATTTTCAAAGAGAACTCAAGGATTCAAAAGAGTTTTTCACTTTCCCTCTTCTGACCCATACCCAAAATCCGTCCATTTTCACAATTAAAACCGCAGAAAGAGAGGGCAAAGGGAGGGGATCAGAGTTCTAAGAAGAAATAGGAGAAGTTACCTTACCTTTCCCTTGATCTTCCTCCTTCTCTTGATCTCTCACACTCTCCACGCCTCTTTTCTCTCTTTGGGTCGAAGCTTAGGGCAGATATGAGAGAAGAAATGAGTTTGGGCGTTTAATGAAGTCTGATTCTCGCTATTTACTCTCTTCTGGACCGACTCTCGCTACGGCGAAAACTAACCTTCGCTATAGCGAGCTCGTGTAATCTGGCTTCGCTATGGCGAGGTGTAACCTTCGCTACGGCGAGCTCGTGCCAGTTCCCTTCGCTATGGCGAGATTTACCACTCGCTATGGCGAAATCGCGTCAGTTCCAGACTTCACTCTCGCTATGGCGCCGCTACAGCGAGCAACTCCCTGGTTTTTGTATGGGCTGCTGCCAGCACTCGCTATAGCTAGAATCGCCTTCGCTATTGCGAACTAGCTCTCTCGCTGTAGCGAGACCGTTTCTCGCTATTGCGAGATGACTTAGCAGAAATTCTGGATTCCGAAAATTTCCAGATTTCATTTCCTTTCTTTTCCCTTTTCTTTTCTTTTTCTCGGTTGTTACATTTACCCTCCAATCTTATATTTTCTTCATAATTTATGTTCTAAACCTAACCTATATTTTTTTATTTTTTATCACTCAAACTATTTTTTTCATTTATATATCAATTATCAATTATTAAATTATCAATATATTTAGAATAATATTATATCATTACAAATAAAATACTGACACTTCAACAGTAAAACCTAGAGTCTTTGTTTTTCCCGTCTTTCCCTGCCTCTTTGTTTTTCCCGTCTTTCCCCGCCTCTTTGTTTTCATTCCCCGCCTCTTTATTTTTCCCATCTTTCCCCTTTCCCCCTTTCCCATTTTCAAACCTTCTTCGTATCTGCTGGCAAAGGCTATTGCAAATCCTTCTCAATCTTTGTTCCAATACATCCTTCTGGTTAATTTTGTTGTAAGTGAAGCTATTCTAACAAAATCATTTCACACATGAAAAACAAAGTATCCCTAGGAGCTAATTTCGCTATGGAAGAGGAGAACACAGAAACTGAAGAGGAAGGAAGCTATGTAAGTGGTAATCTGGTCTATTGTTTGCTCCTTCTCTGGTCTATTGTTTGCTCTTTCTCTGGTCTACTATTTGCTCCTTCTCTGGTCTATTGTTTACTCCTTCTCTAGTCTATTGTTTGCTCCTTCTCTGGTCTACTATTTGCTCCTTCTTTGGTCCATTGTTTGCTCTTTCTTTGTGCAATTGATTTTGAGTTGAGTGTTGTGGCTGTGGCTGTGGCTGTGGCTATGGCTGTGGCTATGGCTATGGCTGTGGCTAGCAGAACTGAATCATGCCCCCATTTTGAATCGAATTTACTTTCTTTTTTTAGAATTACTTCTTTTTTGTATTGGTTTCTTCTTCTTTAATGGCTATTTCTAGCCTTTGTGAATTTATTGAATTTCTTATTTTTGATATGTAAATTTATAGTACATTTTACTAAACATCTAAACATAATTTCTTATATTTCAAACTTACTTCATACAACACAGATTCTCAAGTGCTAGCTCCTTAAACAATATCTACTATGGCTCCTTGAATCTTGATTGTAGCTGCTATAGCATAAAGGTATTATTTTTCTTTTTAATGAACTATCAAGCTTGGAATTGTGATATTTTGCTATGACATTAGTCATCAATTCTGTTGTTGTCTTGATAGTTTGCTGTGATACTGATGAAATGGTTTTAAGTTCTGATGTGTACCTAAGCCTTTTGAGGGTGGAATGGTTCTGTTAAGTGCTGAAAATTTAGTGTCTGAATAAGCTTTGATCCAATAATTCTACTTGTGTGTGTACCTACATAAATTCTGATATGTGCCTAAGTCTTTTGATAGTGGAATGGTTATTTTAAAGTGTTGTAGATTTGGTGCCTAAATCTAATTTGGTCTAATTCTTTTCTAAATTCTGATATGTGCCTAGAAGTGCTGCAAATTTAATACCTAAGCTCTGATATATGCCCATAAGTTCTGTAGGTTTGGTGCTTATAAGTTTTGTAGATTTGGTGCTTATAAGTTCTGTAGATTTGGTGCTTATAAGTTCTGTAGACTTAGTGCTTATAAGTGCTGTAGGTTTGGTAAGTGCCATAAATTTAGTGCTTTTAAGTTCTGAAATGTGCCTTTAAGTTCTGATATGTGCTTTAGAGATTTGGTCCAATTCTGTTGCCTTGATAGTTTGCTGTGATACAGTTGAAGTCTGGTGTTAATTTTGATATATGCCTAAGCGTTGATATATGCCTTTAAGTTCTTATATGTGCTTTAGAGATTTAGTCTAATTCTGTTAGCTTGATAGTTTGCTATGATATTGCTGAGGACTGGTGTTACTTCTTATATATACCTATAAGTTCTAATATGTGCCTAAGCTTTGATATATGCTTTTAAGTTCTGATATGTGGTTTAGAGATTTGGTCCAATTCTGGTAGCTTGATAGTTTGCTCTGATATTGCTGAGGACTGGTGTTACTTCTTATATATACCTATAAGTTCTGATATGTGCCTAAGCTTTGATATATGCTTTTAAGTGGTTTAGAGATTTGGTCCAATTCTGTTAACAACCTTGATACTACTGAGGACTGCTGTTATTTTTTTTTCTTTTTTAGGATGAAGTATGGTGCTTAAGTTTTTTAAGTATTGTAAACTTAGTGTTCAAATTATATTTTGTCCTATTTCCATACCTATGTGTGTCATACCATCATACATTATGTATTAAGACCTTATTGAGAAGATTTTGCCTAACTTTGAGTTTTTTCAAAGCTTCTCAATTATAGATTATTTTGTCATGAGGTAGAAGATCTTGTTGACAAGGTTTTATCCTATCAACAAGGTTTTCAATTTTCTTTTGCTAAATTTGAGATCCTATCGACAAGGTCTTATCTAGTCAACAAGGCCTTCAATTTTTCTTTGCTAAATTTGAGATCCTATCAACAAGGTCTTATCTAGTTAACAAGGTCTTCAATTTTCCTTTGCTAAATTTAAGATCCTGTTGACAAGGTCTTATCTAGTTAATAAGGTCTTCAATTTTCCTTTGTTAAATTTGAGATCCTATCAATAAGGTCTTATCTTGTCGACAATATCTGTTACCCTATCAACAACATCTTATAACTTGTCAATAATATTGTTTGCCTTATTAACAGCATCTTATTACTACTTCTAGAAAAAGGATGACTTGTTCTCCATATTCATTCCAACCTTTCCATCATCAAAATGTAATCATATTTTACCTTGGTTTCACAACCTATCCATAGGTGAAGTGGAACTATAGGAGCCCAAAGCTAAAATTAAGATATATTCCAACCCCTAATACTTTTACTTGTGGAACTGTTTTCATTATAAATATATCATGTACAACCTTTCATGAGCAACATATTACATCAACGCCTATACTATTATCAATGTTAATGTCATGCGCTTAGAACTAATATAAAGGAAAGTGTGTTATTATGAATCCCTCATTATGTTTTGTATTAGAATAAAGTTTGGTTTTAGTTCATATCTAAAACTTGAAGATCTGAATCAAAACATAAGTATATAATTCTTTACAGGTAACTCTTTACATGTAACTAGAACAAAGGTAAGTAGTGACGGCATGGACTTAACGTAAGTATATAATTCTTTTCAATGTTAAAAAACTTAGTGTTATATTTCTTTTCAGTAGGAAAATGTACCTCTATACATCTGTGCCTCTGATGAACAATGCTTCAAGTGGAGAAGTTCAATAATTCTGTAAGTAATTAAAAGTTTTAATGATTGACATTAATTTATATATGGCATACATAGTCTTTCAAACATTATGCTTTACTGAAATTGGAATGTGGTCTCAATTTGTCACGCAGGTAATTGCTTTGATGAAGAAAGTCTTGACATTTACAAAATAAAATGAAAATGTCTAGATTGAATACTAGTGCCCCTCCCTTGAATTACAAAGATTCAAGCAATTGCCAATACTAACTTCTTGCTCTTTTCCTTTTGTTTAGTAATATTGTAATGCTATTTTAAATATTGAATAGTGGAGTGCATGAGTGAGTTTAAAAAATTATTCATATGACAAGTTTTTGTATTTATATTTGTTTGATGGACCTTTACAGTAATATATATATCAAACTTATTAGCAAAATTTGATTTGCTCTTTTTTGGCTTATGTATTTTAAAATGTTAGATTTTGTAAAATGGTATATGTTATTAGAGATTTGGAAGATTTATTTTTCACCATTTATAATATTATAAAATCTATTTTAGTAAACAGGATTGAAGAAAATAATTAAAAAATATATTAAAAATCTAAAAAAAAAAAAAACCTCTTTAGTGGTGACTAAAGTCGTCACTAATAGTATACCAATATTGTTGATAATAGTTGATGCTAAAGACATATTTAGTGGCGACATAAAAGATTGATGCTAAAAGAAAAACTTTAGCGGCAAAAGAATGATTCGTTGCAAAAATAGGCATTTAGCGTCACCAAAATATTTTGCCACTAAAAGCATACATTTAGCGACGACAATACTCGCCACTAATTCCTCTAAATACCCACTAAAAGGAATTTTGGCGACTACTAATGTCGCTGTTAAAACAATATTTAGCGTCAACGTACATGTCGTCGCTAAAGATCCTTAATGAAAGCTTTTTAAAACGCCAAATAAAAGGATTTTTGCGGCAAAAAGGTCGTCGCTAAAAGTATGCATTTAGTGACCACAACTATTGGCAAAAGTCGTCGCTAAAAGTTTTTAGTGTCAAAAGATGTTTGTTGTCGCTAAAACCATATATTTAGCGGCAAAATTTGTTGCTTCTAAATGCAATAGTTTAGTAGTTTTAGCGGCGAAATTATATATATTTAGGGGTGATTTTTGTCATTGCAAAAAGTCTTTTTAGCAATGACAATTTTTTTGCCATTAAATCTCTTTAGCAACGGCTGTAATAGCGGCGACTTAGTGACGACTACATTGTCATCGCTAAATAGTTTTTGCGACGACTTCTGACATTTTAGCGATGACTTTTGTCGCCACAAATTTTATATATTTTTTGTAGTGAATGCACATCATGCTAACTTGTAGGTAGAACAATTAAAGAATTAACCTGCCCAGATGTGCCATATTAGAACTTATGTTTTTGATACCTTAAACTTAATGAAAATGAAAATTTTGAGCTGAAATCTGGATTGATCCATTTACTTCTTAAGTTTTATGGTCTCGCAGGTGAAGGTCCCACTCGACACTCGAAAGAGTTTCATGTGACTGAGAAACAAATCAAGCTTAGAGCTTTTCCATTCTTATTGAAAAGGATTGCTAAGGATTGGATGTATTGTTTGTAACCGAATGCTATTAGATCTTGGGATAAGCTTAAGCGTATATTCTTGGAGAAAATTTTCCCTGCTTCTAAAATGGCTGCAATCAAGAAGGACATTTGTGGGATAAGACAAATGCGACAAGAATCTTTGAATGGATACTGGGAAAGATTTAAGACACTTTATGCTAGTTGTCCACATTATGGCATCCCTGACCATCAACTTATTCAATATTTTATGAGGGTCTTTTACCTATGGATCAGTGTCTACTAGATGTGGCTTTTGGAGGTGCTTTGGTGGATCAAACTCCCAAAGTAGCCATGGATCTAATCTTGAGGATGGTATAGAATGTCAACAATTTGAAACTAGAATGGATTATCAAGTAAAGAGGGTCAATAAAGTCTATGTTCCTTTGAGTGATCCTGTGATAAGCAAGCAATTGCAAGAAGTTTATGCTATGTTAAAGCAGCTTATCTTAAGTCAAAGTTAGAGTTCTTTCTCTTATCCTTCTATATTATTTTCTGTGGTATATGCTCCTTAAGTTCTCAGTACTCAGAGTTATAATTCTCCACTTCAGAACTACTCACCTCAGTCTTCTATGGCTTCTACTACTCTTATTACTTCGTTATATGGCATATGCAGCTTGGCCACTCATCCTACTGACTAATGCCCACAATTGGAAGATAGAGTTAAGCCATGCAATGTGGTCTTTCCTTTTAGGCCAATGCAATAACAACGGTAGAAGTACAACCCTTTTTCCAACACATATAACATAGGATAGAGAAATTACCCTAACTTGAGATATAGGGAACAAAATCATAATTAAGGGTTTAATGTTGCGAGACCGAGCAATCAATTAGTGAGGTAAAATATCCCCATTAAGGAGCTAAAGAGGGATAATGGCTTGGAAAACATGTTTAAACAATTGATGGAAAGGATGCAATAGAATGACATGTAATATAGGCAAGTGTTTCATAACTTGCACACTCAGATTGGGCAACTTACCACCTCATTCAATGAAAGGAACACTCAAGGTTCAAGGCAAATCCTATCTCAAATAGTGGTGAACCCTAATTATTAAGCTTCTTTATTAAGAAAGGATCAACAAGGTCTAAGACCTTAGAAAGAGTATGTGAACTTCACTAGTAATGTCAATGTCATCATTCTTAGAAGTGGCAAAGAAGTTCAAGGGTTATAGGAGCTATCCACTTCTTCTCCTTCTTCCCTTAACCCTTCTTCTTCTTCCCTTAATGTTTCCTTTAATGATTGTGCTTTACATGTTTCCTCTAATTATGTTGATGATGCACCCTCCTCTAATTCTAATGCAGGAAAGTCAGGGCTAGCAAAAAATTAGTGCCGTCAGAGTAATTAGAGAAACAAAAAGAAGAAAAGAAGCAGATTAGGAGGAAGAATTTACCTTTTCTTACTAAGGTGACACAAACTAAGAAGCTTAAAGAAGCTGAGACTAAGAAAGAGATCTTGGACATCTTTAAGAAAGTCCAAGTGAACATTCCACTAATTGATATGGTCAAGAAAATTCCTCAAGAACCTCTATACTAACAAGAGGAAGTTTAAGGACAATGAAAAGGTCAACTTAGGAAGAAGTGTCTCAACTTTATTTCAACCATCACTACCTATGCCTGTGAACTGTAAAGATTTGGGGGGTGTCACTATCCCTTGCATTATTGGGAACTTAGATTTTCCAAATGCTTTGATTGATTTAGGTGTTGCCATTAATGTTATGTCTAAGTCATTGTTTGCATATTTGTAGGGTTGTGAGCTCAAGTCCACGGGAGTCATTGTGCAGCTTGCAGATAGGAGGCTAGCCTATCCTAAGAATGTGTTGGATGACCTACTTTTGAAGGTAAAAGACTTAATTTTTTCAGCTAATTTCTATATTTTGGATATGGGAAAGGATAGTGCTTATAGGTCTCCACCCCTTATCTTAGGTAGACCTTTCATTAAAAAAACAAACACTATTATCAATGTTAGAGATAATTATTTAAGTATGGAATTCGAGGGAAAAGTTATGAAATTTAATCTTTCTGATGCTATAAGGCACCCTAATAATGGTAATGCTTGTGTTTGGCTGAGTTTGATTAATATACTTGTTGATGATACATGCATAGACTTTAATGCTGGTATGGTATTTGATTATTATGATATTGCTAGATTGGATAATTCTTTTAATTGTTCATGTTCTAGTAGCTCTCATGAGTGTATGGACTGTGAAGCCATTGAGGCTCTACTGTTGTTAAATGTTTCTAGTGAATTAAGGCCTAGTGCCAAGTCTAGTGATAAGATTATGCCTTGCATTGAGTATATTGAATCTTTTGCATACTGTGATGAGATTACTAATTTGGTTAAGTCTAGTGAGTCCATTGATATTTTGCATAGTGCTAGTTGTGCTGTTGATCATGATGCTAGCTTGATAGAGGTTACTGATGAAGCTACTTCCTGTTCTTCTCTTTGTGTTTCCACTATTACTGATGCTTCCCAAGTTAAGGGGATATTTCTATTGGTTGTGATATGATTGAGTAGGTGACAAGTATGGGGAAGCTTGAGTTAAGCAAGCTTATACCTTTAGTGGAAAAGGCCCTTACCTTAGAGCTTAAGCCACTTCCACCCATATTGAAGTATATGTGCTTTAAAGAGGGCGAGAAATTACCGGTTATAGTGGCAAGCTACTTGGATGTTGATCAAGAGAAAAAGCTCTTGAAGGTGTTGAAGCAGAAGAGGAGAGCTATCTCGAGCATCGATCCTTATGTGTGTATACACCATATCCTCCTTGAAGAAGGTGAAAAGCTAGTTTGCTAACCTTAAAGGAGACTCAATCCATTATTCTTGGATGTGATAAAAAAAAAGAAGTCTCTAAACTCTTATCAACTGGTATCATTTATCCTATTTTTGATAGTGTTTGGCTTAGTCTTGTGCAAGTAGTTTCAAAGAAAACTAGTTTGACTATTATGAAGAATGAGAGTGGGGAACTAATGCCTACTAGGGTCCAGAATAGTTGGCATACTTGCATTGATTATAGGAAGTTAAATGAAGTGACCAGGAAGGACCACTACTCCCTCCCCTTTATTAATCAGATGTTAAAGAAACTGGCTATTAGATCTTATTATTATTTTCTTGATGAATTTTTTGGTTATTTTCAAATTGTGATTACCCTTAAAAATCAAGATAAAACCACTTTTACATGCCCTTTTAGAACATTTGCATACAGATGTATGACTTTTAGACTTTGTAATGCCCCTAGTACATTTTAAAGATGCATGGTTTCTATATTTAGTGACTTTCTAAAGGATTGCATGGAGGTGTTCATGGATGATTTTATTGTGTATGACAATTCTTTTAAGACATGCTTGCATAGTCTAGACAAAGTTTTGAAAAGATGATGCCTATGTGTTTTGTCAAAAGTGTTTTAGGTGCCAATTTGTGGGTAGCACTTTTAGGAAGCAAGACATGACTCAACAACCCCTATTAGCTGTGAAATTTTTTATGTTTGAAGTTTAGATTTTATAGGACCTTTCCTTATTTCATTTGGTTATCTTTACATTCTATTGGTTGTGAATTATGTGTCTAAGTGGGTTGAAGCAATCCCCATTCGTATTGATGAATCTTCTATAGTGGTTTTCTTTATTAGGTCTCACATTTTTTATAGGTTTGGGGTCCCATGAGCCATCATCAATGATCAGGGCATTTATTTTTAGAATCAAAGTATGCAGAGCTTACTTAGCAAGTATGGTGTGAGGCATAAGGTAGCTACTCCATATCACCCTCAAATGAACAACCAAGCAGAGATCTCCTGTAACGCCTGGTACGTTGTAAAAATACAGAAATGGGCCAGTTTGAAAAGTAAGTCCCCTTAGATGAGTAATTTAATGCCAAATAAAATTTGGATAAAATGTTAAATAATAGAAAATAAGGATTTGAGCTTTGAGTTGCCCAAAAATTAGAGCCGGAGTAATTCAAAAAATTTGTCGAAAGGCTAGTGGCATTTTCGTAAATAAGTACAATTTTGGAAAAACACCTAGGAAGGTTTTTAAATGGAACTTCTAGAGGTCATTACAACATGCCTTAGGGACCAGGTTACAGTTTAGTACCACTTACCACCCCCAGACAGATGGTCAGACTGAGAGGACCATCCAGACCTTAGAGGACATGCTGAGGGCATGTGTGTTAGAGATGAGGGCTAACTGGGATGCATATCTGCCATTAGCTAAATTTGCATACAATAACAATTATCATTCCAGCATTCAGATGGCCCCTTATGAGGCTCTTTATGGGAGAAAGTATAGATCTCTGTTATGTTAGGTTAAGCTAGGGGAGAGGAGCTTGCTAGGACCTGAGTTAGTGGACCAGACTACCCAGCAAATAGAATTGATCAGAAAGGAACTCCTTACGGCTCAGAGTAGGCGAAAAAGTTATGTCGATCAGAGAAGAAGGCCGTTAGAGTTTAAGATTGAAGACTACGTATTCATCCGAGTGTCTCCAGTGACTGAGGTAGGTCGGTCTATAAGGGTAAAGAAGCACAGTCCTAGGTATATTGGTCCATTTGAAATTCTTGAGAAAATTAGACCCGTGGCCTACTGGATAGCCCTATCTCCAAACCTAGCCCAAATCCATAATGTCTTTCATGTCTCTCAATTGAAAAAGTACTTACTAGACCCTTCACATGTCATAGAATATGAGTATATTCAATTGTAGGAAAATCTTTCCTATGTAGTGAGGCCAGAGAGGATTGTGGATGCCAAATTGAAACAATTGAGAAACAAGAGCATTCCTCTGGTGAAAGTGGTCTGAAAGGGCCCGATGTCTGAAGAGGCAACCTGGGAACTAGAGGATTACATGAAATGAAAATATCCAGAGCTATTTCCCTGAGGTACGTATTTAAATTTCGAGGACAAAATTTATTTTAAGGGGGGTGGAAAATGTAATGCCCGGTACGTTATAAAAACATAAAAACGGGCCGGTTTGAAAAGCAAGTCCCCTGAGATGAATGATTCAAGGCCAAATAAAATTTGAATAAAATGTTAAATAATAGAAAATGAGGATTTGGGCCTTGAGTTGCCCAGAAATTGAGGCCGGAGTAATTCAAAAAATTTGCCGAAAGGCCAGTGGCATTTGCGTAAATAAGTATAATTTTGGAAAAACACCTAGGAGGGCTTTTTAAATAGAAATTTTGAGTTACCCAGGGTTCTTAGAAGCCCCAAAAACCATGGGAAGCCCTGAGACTGGTAAAGCCCCTCCGGTGTACTCTTTTTGACGTCAGTTGACCCAAATTTTGACCGATTCTTTTAGGAAGGTTTTAGCTCCAATTTGAGTAATTCCAAAGGCATTTTATTAAATTGGAAATCTAAATTTTATGATGGAAAAGACAGTTTTCAAAAAGAAGTTAAAACGAAGCCAAACTGGAAATGCTATTATGGAAGGGCAAAAATGAAAACAAATTGCACAAAGAAGCTTCTAAATGCCCCTTTGAACTCCACGTTCTGCCTCCCCCTCTCTAAACTGACTTTCTTCTGCCCAAATCTCCGAAAAAGGAGCTGCTATCTTAGGCACACAAAGAGAGGGAATTTTGGAGGAAGAAAAGCCAAGGAAAGGTGAGAAAGTGTAGGATTTTGCTACTTTTCCTCTTGAAACTTCATCCTCCCCTTCTTGCTTCATCTTTCCATGGTTTTAATGCACTTTTTGGTGCTGATTTGGGTCCAGATCAAAGGAGAGAAATTCAAAATTTAAGGAGGAGGAAGAAGGAAGAAGAAGGGCTCTTGAAGGAAGCTTGATTTCAAGGTAGTTTCTCTTCCCCTGTTACTTCTTTTTCTCCTTCTCCTCTTCCATGGTGGGATGCCTCAAATAGAACCATGAAGAGGGAAGATTTTCTGTTTTATAATCTAAAAGAATCCATCAAACTAAGCCATAGGAAGATGGATTACATCAAAGAAATGCATGAAAAACTAGTAAAACTCAAGTTGAAAAAGTGTAGGGTGCTTGAACATAGTTTAAAATCTGGGTTGATTCAAGACTTTTCCATTATATATGAATGTTTGTTTGAGTTTCTAAGACTCCTAGGGAGCCTCCCAAGTGCCTCACCCATTAAAGAAAAATCCCAAACTCCATAGGTCTTTAATGGAAGTATAAATCGGTTAAGACCCTTAAAGATAGGTAAGAGATGTTTTAAATAGTTTCAAGCTTGATTTGGGACTTTATATGATAAAAGAAGATAGGAGAAACTCTTGGGAAAAATTTAGAAGCCTTAGGTTGGGAGATGAGGCAATGGCTTCCATAATGTAACCTTATGAAGCAACATAGACCTAGGTTTATGAAAGTGAGTGTGTGATGGCTTCAAGGACCTTAAATGAGGTTAAGAGGTCTAAATATGGCAAGAGAATGGAACCAAATTTTACTTGTGGTAGTTGCTTCATTAGGTCATTAATGGAACCATATTGTGACAAATAGAACAAAGTGTAGTCTTAAGAGTAAGTTGGATGTTATAACTTTTTCCAAGAGTATAATTAACTGTTGTTTATTGTGAATAGGCCAAAGAAATCTAATCCTTGTGTTTGTGGAACTAAAAAGGAGAAGGAACAAGTAAAGTAAGGCTTGAATTTGCACTAAAGGTAGCTCTCCACCTTTTCTTGTTGCATTTTCTTGTTGTATATATGTCATTGTGTGCTTGTGTGTATATTTGTATATTTGAGACATGCCACTTGATGCTATCTTGCTATTTTGATACCAATATACTTTCTTGAATGTCATTGAATTGTGGAAATGGCTCACAAGGGTGAGGTAGTGCCAAAAGTCCCTTAATGTGAGTGAGGAGTTGTCAAAAGTCTCATGGCATGGGTGAGACAAGGCTAAAAATCCCTTGGATGGGTAAGGCTAAGTCAAAAGTCCTAAAAACCAAGAGTGAGGCTATCCAAAAGTCCTAGAAATGGGGTAAGGCCAAACTAAAAATCCCTAGAGCTTATTTTTATGCTTAACATGAGTTTGTAACACAAAAATGTGAAAGTGGAATGCTTCATGAATTGATTGATTGCATACTTGTACCTTTGACATGCTACATGCCTTGAAAATGTGCTTGGATAGGTGTATGAGCTATTGAGATTCAATGAATCTTACCCCCTCCTTTCTTTCATCTCATATGATCTAGGTGGGGTCCAAGATCCAAAGGATGAAGGCCAAGGAGCTTAAATCTCCATCTCTTAGCACATTTTGCTAGTTTTGATGTACTAGAATGCCAAAGAATATATGTATATGTTATTTTTGAGCCATGACACTTTGAATAAGTGTAAAACTATGTAAAGTTAGTGTATGAATCAAGAATAGAGTTTAATAAATAGAATTGTGTATTTTGACTATTTGGGAGCCCACTTGTGCATGTATGTATATGGAAGTGGCATAGTGAATTTGAGTTGTATGAGGATTCAAACCTTATGAGAGGCTCATTTATGCTACATTTATGCTTTTGAAGCTGCTCAAATGTGTGTGAAACAATGGATGGCTCATTTGGACTAAATTTGCCTTTTGATTGGAACCAAAATTGCCATAATCTTGAGCTATGGCAAAGTCTGACCAAATGACCTCTCCTTGACTTGAAATTTTGCATGCAATTAGATCTTGCCTAGAGCTTTTTAGGAAGCTAAAGATAAGGTCATTTGGAGGTTTTGAAATTTTCTATGATTTTTCAAAGTTAGTATTAGAATTTCATATTTACACCAGTACTATTCATTTGGTCAGTTGTGAAATTGTGTCATCCGAGGGGCTAACGTGGTCCAATGGCTATGAACTTTTATAGGTAGAAACTAGGCATTCACAGAGACCTATAACAACTAGAAGCACCTCATTTAGAGGTCTGAGCTAAGAGATATGAAGTTTTGAATTTCTGGAATAGCAATAGTAGAGCAGCACGACCTGAGTCACTATTCTATTGAATTTTAGTGGCTAAACGTGCTTCTCTGGTTTGAGTCTATTTTTATCATACATTTAACATTCATAACTTTCCAAATTGGTATCATTTTCATGGATTGGATTTTTTTGGAATTAATTGGACATTTTCGAAGTTTATAGCAGACACTTGCATCAGTACCAGTAGCTGTCTAAACCTTTGCCCCTTTTTACATGTTAAACACTTTCTGTGTTATGTATCATGGCATAGAAATATTTTTTTCATAATGTAGACATGTGTATCTTTCCAGAATGGCTAAGAATGCATGATTTCAATTTTTTTAGATTTAGTTATGAATTTTAAAACATCATATCAGTAATATAAACTAGTAGCCCAAACAGCAGCGACCTCAGTAAGCTTTCAAATGTCAAATGTTCCCCCCTTAATGATTCATGAGCTGAAATTATTTTTAGCATGGGGTAGACATCCATAGATTTTTGTAATGGTAAAGTTTGTTGGGTTTCGATTTTTGTGGATTTAGTTATGAATTTTCGAAGTTGTGACAGAAAAACTGAAATTCTGGCCGAAAATAATAGAGTGAATTTGATGCTCCCTTTTGAATTTCACGAGTTGTGGGCCAACTTTGGTGATGCAAATGAGTTTTATATATGTAACTAAATATGAGAATGTGATGTATGAGCTCATATGATTCTCGTGACACCGAATGGAATTTTCATACGCGAAATAAGGTATTATTTTAATGCCATTTTTCCATTCCCTTTTGTGCAATTCATCATGTGAGACATAGAAATGATAAGAAGCAAGCTAGAAATATATGATATTACATTTCCAAAATAGAAGTTAGGCTCATTTTAGAGAAGACGGTGCAACCCAATAGAAAGGATTGGAGCAAGAGATTAGATGATGCACTGTAGGTATACCACATAGCCTTCAAGACTCTGATTGGCATGTCACCTTTCAGACTTGTTTTTGGCAAGGCATGACATTTGCTAGTGGAGATTGAACATAGATTATATTGGGTGTTCAAGAAGTGCAATTTAGACTTAGCAAGTGATGGTGTTAGGAGAAAGCTACAGTTGTAAGAGCTTGAGGAAATCAAGAAAGAAGCCTATGAGAACTCATGCATATACAAGGAGAAGACCAAGGTAGTTCATGACAGATTGATTGTTAGGAAAGAGTTTCATAATAGTCATAGGGTTTTTCTTTATGTTTCTAGACTTAAATTGATGCCTAGTAAGCTTCGTTCCCATTGGGAAGGTCTTTTTGTTGTTTATAATATGTTTCCTTATGGTGTAGTTGAAATTAAGAGAGAGCCAGATGAGAGTTGCTTCAAGGTGAATGGCCAGCGTCTAAAACCCTTTTATGAGGGATTTCCCACTCAAGCAGTGGAGGTTGTTGCTATAATATCTGGTTTTTCAAAAATAAAAGAAAACATGAGAAACGTAACGTATGGTTTCTCCCTCAACGTATGAAATTCATTGGATACAAAAGGAAATCTCCCAGAGAGGATGATTTGAGGTCAAATAAGATTAGGATGAAATTTTAAATAATAAAAAATGAGGATCCAAGGTCTAAGATACTTGGAAACCAAAGCTAGAGTGATTCAAAAAATTTGTCGAAAGTCTAGTGGCATTTTTATAAATATAGGCACTTTTTGGAAAACTCATAAGAGGGCTTTTCAAATGAAAAATTTGAAGTCTCCAGAGTTCTTAGAGGCCCTAAAAACCATGGAAAGTCCCGGGACAGTTAAAACCTCTCCGATGTATATTTTTGAATGTTAGTTGATCTAAACTTTAACTGGTTTATTCGGGAAGATTTTAAATCCAAATTGAGTGCTTCAAAAGCCATTTTATAAAATTTAAGATTTAAATTTTATGATGGAAAAGACGGTTTTAAAGAAGGATCTAAAACAAGTTCAAACGACTTGGTCAAAGTGCAATGGCAAAAACGTAAATAAAGCAAAATGCTATAAAGATCTTCTTTTTCCTCCTTAAGTGGCATGTTCTTTTCTTTTCCAATTTAGACCGACTTCTAGCAGCTCCAACAGATCTAGTATGGTGTCCAAAGAGGGAGGAGAGAGAAGGGGAAATAAGGCAAAAAAGGTATGAAAATTTACCAAATTTCATGGTCTTGTTTTTACCAATCTTCTTCCTCTCCTTGAGCCCTTTCCATTAGTGGTTTTAGCTTCTTAAAGGGAGTAAATTCAAGGTTGGTCTCTTGGAGGAATGAAGGAATTTGAAGAAGCTTTTGATAGCATAATTTTCTCCATGAAACAAGGACTTAAACAAGGTAAAATACTACTTGAAATACATGCTCTTCCCTTGCCTCTTCTTTCCCTATTGGTTCAGCCATCCTTGGAAGTCACTAAAGGAGATGTAATTATGACTAAAGCATGCTTAAATTAGAGGTTTGGATTGGAGAAGAGCAAGAATATGCAAGTGGAATCAACTAAAATGCATTAGAATGCAAAATAGAAAAGTGAAGGGTTTGTAAATATAACCTAAAATCTGATTTGATCTAAGAGTTCCCAAGCCTATATGAATGTTTGTATGAGTTCCTAAGACCCTTAGAGAGCTTCCCACATGCACCCCCATCCAAGAAAGCAAAAAATCTCCATGGATTCCCTAAGGAAGCCTTGTCTTGCCCTAAGGCAGAAGTAATACCTAGGGAGTGTTTTAGTTGCTTCCAAGCTTAGTTTTGTATCATATATGATGGGAGAGTATGAGAGAAAGCCTTGAAAAAATTTTAAAAGTCATGGATAATGAGATGGAGCTATAAGTTCCATATTGTAGCATAATGAAGCAACACCTAGTTAGGTTCTTTAAAATAAATGTGTGATGACTCTAAGGAGTCTAAATGGAGTCAAGAGTCATAGATAAAGGGAGAGAATGGAGCCAAGATCATGAATTCCTAAGGTTGCTTCATTAGGTGCCTTATGGAACTATAATGGAACCATATGAGTGCATAAGTCATTCTAATGTGTGTGTGTATAGCTTTATTAAATGTCCCAAGAGTGTAATTGGATCCCATTCCATGTGTTTAGACCAAGGGAATCAAGCCTCACCTCTTTATGGATGTTTGGCTGAGGGAAGGGAAGAATTTTCAAAGGTTAAAGTGTGTTTTTATATGCAGGGTAGCTCTCTCTTCTTCCTTTCATACATACTTGGATATTTTCTTGTCTTTGAATGTGTGTGCATATATTTAAGCCATGCAATGTGTTTCTAGCAAGTATTTAAATGTCATGGTACCATGTTGCTATGTTTATGTATTTGTAAGATGCTTATATGTATGTTCTTGGCTTGCTTGAGTATGGTAAGGCTAAAAGCCCCTTAGCAAGGGTAAGGATAAGCCAAAAGTCCTTAAGATTGGGTGAGACAAAGCCAAAAATCTCTAGAAAGAGTGACGCTTAGTTAAATGTCCTTTAAAAGTGGGTGAGACAAGTCTAAAAGTCCCAAAGAGAATGGGTGAGGCCAAACCATTGTCTTGGCAAGCTTATGTATGATAAGTATGTGTTCTTGAATGAAAGAAATACTTTATGTATGTACATGATTTTCAAGAAAGCTATGCATGCATTTTTAAACTTGAATTTGCATCCATATTATGTGTTTGAAAGGAAGAAAAGCTATTGGGATTCCTAAAATCTCACTCTCCCCTCTCCATTATCTAACATGTGTAGGTGGACCAAAATAGCAAGAAATTGGGAGTCACCACACTTAAAGACATGGAAGTTGGCAAAAAAGTTGTAAAATGCTTGTATTATATCCATGTAGATGTCAAGTGATGTAATACAATGATGTATGTGATGTATAACCCTTTGAACATGTATGAATGTATGAATATGTGATGTACATGTGAGAATTGGAAGCAAAGGTATGATATAGCATGTTCTTGACAATGAATGGCAAGAATTGTTTATGTATGCTTTATGTATATCTTGGAGTGGAAGAGTGAGTTTGTGAAATCTGGGTTGTTTAACCCTTGAGAAATGTTTAGTAGACCATTTTCACGCTTTCCCACATGCCCAAGTTGCCCTAGAATAGGTAGAAGCTAAATTGGACCATTTATAACCCTTTAAGAGACAAAAAATGGGCAATATGCAACCTTATATCAAAATCTATCCAAATGAGTTCTTCTTGGTCTGAAAATTGGCATGCATATACATCTTGTCTAGATCTTTTTGGAAAGCTGAAGATCATATTATTTGGGGCTCTAAAGAATATTTGGTGAATTTTTAAAATTGGCAAAAATTTATAATTTTGATAGTAGCATTGTGCATATCGTCAGAAACTTCATCTCTATCATTCGTAGGGAAAATGGTGTCCAATGGCTATGAAATTTTACAGGGAGAAATGAGACACTCACAATGATTTATGCCAACTAGAAACACCTCAATTGGAGGTTTGTAGAGGAAGAAATGATTTTCTAAAGTTTTGTATTAGTATCAAGGATGCCAACAGACCTTAGTTAACATCTACAGCTTTCCAAATTGGTATAGTTTGCCCGAATTAGATTTTTGTGGAATTAGTTATGAATTTTTAAAGTGTATATTAATAAACTTTTCAAAAATGCTGGGTTGTCTAACATATGTCACTTCTCTGTGTGTCAAACGTGGTCCAAATGATGTTATTATGGCTTGGAATTATTTTTACTATAAAGTTAATATCCAAAGCTTTCTAGAAAGTTATGAGTTGCTTGATTTCAATTTTTCTAGAATTAGTTATCATTTTCCAAAGTTGCTATTAGTAAAATGAATTCTAGACCCGAGGCTAAAACGTAATTTTTCTAGTCTTTGGTTCCAAATTCATAGTTTATGGAATGTTTTGAAGTGTGTGACTTGTATGGATAAAGTATGAATAGAGAATGATATTGATGAATTCACAAGGCTCACGAGATATGAAATGAATTTTTAAACCTCGATGTAACGTAAGAAAATCCCTTCTTTTTAATTCCTTTTCTTGGTTTTTCATTGATTTCATGTGAGACTAAGTTTGATATGAGTGTATGAAGCCTAATAAATTATAGTGTGACAACTGCACTATGGGATGCCATGTAGCCCCCATCGTATTCCTTCCCTTTACTCTTTTTACTTCACATTGTCATATTATTGAGCTGGGCTGTGCTGGATATGATATTTATCTTTGTAATTTGCATTGAGGACAATGCACTGTTTAAGTGTGGGGGAGGGATAGTTTGGTTTTGCTTGTAAATAGTTTAGTTGGTTTTATTGAGTTCTTTTTTTTTTGTACAATTTTTGGTGTTTTCTAAAAGCAAAATTTTTGAAAAAAATATATAGAAAAATTTTGGAAAATTTAGAAAATTTTTTTATTTTGTTTTGAATGTGAAAATTGCAAGCTTTAAGTGGCTTAGGTATGATGCATTCTTGATTTGAAGAGTAATTGATTATATTTTAAGTGATTAAGCTAAATAGCAATGGATTTAACTTAGGTAAACTCTAGGTTAGTAGTCATAACCTAATGAGGTTTTGAGTCAATTACATATTTCCTTTCATGTGTGTATACCACTTATCTTTTCCCTTAATCTAGAACTTGACTTGAATCTTATTTGAGGCCACATTTTTGCATTTGTATGCATGGATATGATGAAGGCATTCATTTTATTAGTAGTTAGAGCCAAAAAGCCTATCTTTTACATGTACTTTATCCCTTGTTTAAACCGTTTGAGCCATTTTTTTTTGTTTTAAACTATAGCCATTTTAAAAAAAAATTCGTACCCTTTTTGGATGTCTTAGGAGTTGAAGAGCATGTCAACTTACTAGTTTTGGATGGAAGAATATGTATATAGTTAGGTTTTTAGGATAATTTTAGGTCTTTCTAGTTTCATTTCATCATTATAAAAAGTTATTGCAGCTTCTTTGTAGGATGTCATGACATAAGAGTTCAATTAAAATTTTTTAAAAAAATAAGTAAAAATAGAAATAAAAATAAAAGAGGGAAAGAGAGAATAAAGGCCTAATACAAGTTTTGTTTTATTTCTTTCATCCTATACTCTTTATTGTGATAATGCTTTTCATTTGCCTAAGGTATTCACTTTTGTTTTTCCTTTTCATTTATCCCTTCCTCCTTATCCCTAGCCCTATTACAACCCTTATAAAAAGTCCTTTCAATCCATATTTTGCATTTTCTTGTAAGTGGTGAAGAACTTAAATGATAGTCTAGCTTATGAAAAGAGGATCGAATAAGTTGGTTTTGAGTGAAACACAAGCCTATACACTTTTGAGTGATGAGTGACATACACAATACCTTTGGTGAAGGATTTCTAATTTAGGTTTACCTTTGTCAAGTTAATTGCCATAGCACTTTTGATCTTAATACGATGTTAAAATGCGTTAGTTTACTTTTAGCTTGTGATTAGAACATTCACTTTTGCAATTTTGTTTTGTTTTCCTTTGATTTTGGTTAGCTTTGCCCAAGAGTGCAAAGGATAAATGTAGGGGACCAAGTTCTCTCATAGCAAATGAAACTTTGAACCCTTTCTTTTCCTTCCCAAAATGTTCATAATGATGGGCCATTCGAAGAAATAGTGAAACCCTTTTTAAAACCCTTAAAAAAATGCAGCTAAAAATGGTATATTTTGCATTGTTTTTTTAAAACGTGCTGTGGCATTATTGAATTTTTATCTACAGTGGTCAAGAGCGATGTGGTGTGAAATTTTATGCCACAATGCATTTGGTTTTGTTATTGGATGCTATGGTACTTAAATTTGTCGTTGCGATACATCATTTTTCACAGTAGCACTTTTGAGCACCATCTTTTTTTTTTCTTCTTTTCTTTTTCCATCTCTTTTTTTTCCTTTTTGTTTTTGCCCCTTTTTTAACAAATCTTATCAACTCTTGTCGCTTTGCATTTCAAAACTTCTAAACTTGTTTCTTTGTAATTTTAACCCTACAAAAACAAAAAATTCATCTAATTACTATTTATGATCTATTAACAAAGATTAAATAATTTAACAATCCAAAAATATAAATATAAATACAAAACACAACTTATACTCAACTAAAATGAAAAATGAACTCAAAACTAAAGAAATACAGAATTTGTTTTATGTTTTTGGTATATAAAACTAATAAATGTTAGTTAAGTTAATATTTAGTTTGTTTTATGTTTTTGGTATATAAAATTAATAAATGTTAGTTAAGTTAATATTTAGTAAGTATTAGTTTTATTTCTTCAGTTTTGAGTTCATTTTTCATTTTAGTTGAGTATAGGTTGTGTTTTGAGTTCATTTAGTAAGTTTTAGTGGGTATGAGTAAAACTTACTAAATGACCTCAAAACACAACCTATACTCAATTAAAACAAAAAATGAACTCAAAATTGAAGAAATAAAACTAATACTTATTAAATATTAACTTAACTAACATTTATTAGTTTTATATACCAAAAACATAATAAATTCTATATTTGCATGATAAGTCCCTTAGAATAATAAGATAAATATGATAATTTAGTGACTTATCATTTATACAATTTTATTCTCAATCTTTTTGTGTGTGGAAGCTATTAGATAATTTGGTTAACATAAATGATATTTAGAAAGGGATTTTAGGAATAGACCATATATTAGGTAGTATGAGTTGATGAAGCTTGCAATTTTAAGTGGATTGATTTACATGTAGGATAGGCATATAGCTGTCGGCCTTGCATGACCACATTAAGACTCATTTTTAATTATGTATCTTAATCAATTGTGTAGAATTTTCACAAGATAAAATCAATAATTGATACCCAAAAATCAACAGATCTAAAGCACTAGAAATCGAGATGGAAATCGCCAAATAATTACCAACAATTATAAGTGATTATGAATTTTTTAAAAGGGGATACTTATAGATAATTCAAAAGATACTTGTAGGAAAATTAAAGTTATAGGCTAACAAAGATCGTCATTAAGAGTAGGACAAGATCGTTACAGTTTTAAACCTTTTACTTTCCAATTTAGTCTAAAATCCTATCTTTCTTTATTTTGTTATTTTTATATCTTTAATTTAGTTTTATTTTCATTTCTATTTATTGTTGGCTTGATTTGTATTAGGGAATAAATTTTAGTCTTTAACAACTATTTTAGTATCAAATTTTCATGAGATTAATACTTTATTTATCATTATATTACTCATACAATGCATATGCTTGTCTGTGCACTTTTGGCAATAAAAGATTAAAGAAAAATGATTTACATAGAAGTATATTAATGGGAAGTGTGGGAGCAGAAAGATGTGTAGAAAATGGAATAAGTGGAAATCTAGTCAAAACAACGAAAATGGACACTAATATAGTTCCCTGGTCGAAATGTTTTGAAATTATATTTTGGCCCGCCCATGTTTTGAAAGTGATAATTTGGCCCCAAGTAATTCATGAATCTTACAATTAAATCCCTATAAACCTTTTAAATAAGTCCCTCGTTCAAATTTTTTAAAATTTGCCTTATTAGATCTAACCAAAATTCATCATCTTATGATCAATGATAAAAATACTTACATATTTTCACTCAACATTAATTTTCCAAGCTTCTACAAATTAAGAAAGAACTATTTTCTAAGGTTAACAAGTTTAAATTTATCACAAAAATATTCATACTTTGATATTACAAATCAAGGGAAATTAGTGCCCTGATTTTCTACGCATATACTTGATGAATGAAAATTTGAAAATTTTTCTTAGGATCATTACATATATTGACTAATGGAAGTTAAGATATATTGGAACAAACTTATGGCTCTTCACTGATCAGTTTTAAAAGTGGATAGTAACTAATATTAATTTTGTGCAGAATCAATGATTTTGAGAAGGGGCAGAAAAGAGAACACCATAACATACACTTTCGGCCGTTAGCATCCTTTGCAATATGCTACGGCATAGACTTTCCGGCCAGCAAATAAAATGAATTAATGATTGTAGTGATATTTTTTGGGGCTTCTTTGGTTTCTTTCATTAGGCTTTTAAGCTTCCTCAGGACACAGAATATATTCATATTTATCCCCCGAACATTAATTGTTCAAATTGAGTAGAAGTAGAAGATGAAGGTCCTCTCAGGAACATATGCCTAGCTGCCAAAATGGTTAAGTTCCACTGTCACAGTGCACTATTTGGTCCTTTTGCGTTAAGGTAAGCAACATGATAAATACTGGAAAAGGATCTTGCAACGAATCCCTTTCAACTCAAATTATTTGAGTCTTCAAGCTGATTTGAAGAATCTAATTCCCAAGGGAAACTATTTCTTTCTTTCTTTGCAAGTTACCGATTCTTTTAGGTTTCTTTTAATCTGTTTAAAAAAATTGTAGGAAATGTTAATAAAATCATTTTTAAGTATTGTCCGTAGTTAACTTGATATAGACTATTAGTAGATTATTAAAGTTTGTCGAGATTTATAAGGAACAAATTCAAAAAAAAAATTCTTAGAAAATAAATTTGACTTGCTTTAATTATTAGTGATAAACATAACTGTTTAGTATTCATTAGTTCAGATAAAATAAAACTAATTATCTATAATGAATTTCTTTGTATATTTCTTTCTTTTATTTTTCTTGCATTGATATAATCTTTAGTGACAGCGAACTAATCCTTTATTAACAAGTGTCATTACCCAAATACGACTAAGTCAAAAAGAAAATTAAGTCAATAAAAATTCTAAAGTGAATCTGATTCCGTAAGCATATGTCTGCAAATTTTTCACAAGGTAACTGATTAAAGATTAATCATTCCATTTACATACATACATATATATATATATATATATATATATGTATATGTATATATATATATATATATATGTATATGTATATATATATATATATATATGTATATGTATATATATATATATATATATATATATATATATATGTATATGTATATATATATATATATATATGTTTGGTGATAGGAAAAGGGGGACATATTCTACGATACAAGTTAAGAATAAGAACGGTGGTATGATTCTAACAATCTCTCATCATACTGACAATGACCTTAAAATGTATTCATATCATTTTGCGAATATGCTGATAACTAACTACGTGCTAATAATAATAGCAATATGTAGTTAGCAACATCTTCATGGTGTAATTAGTAATGGTTTCTCATCAAGTTAAAAATTGGTTGCTTAATGTACTATTTGCTAGCATATTAGCTAAATGTTAATAGCATATTTTAAAATGGTTACCTTGATAAGTCTTTAATTTATCAAACTTTTCTTGTTATTTTAAAGGATTTATCATATGAATATTAAGTTTATTTTATGTTTTTGGTATACAAATTCATTAAATTTTAGTTAAGTTAATATTTAGTAAGTTTTAGTTTTCATTTCTTTAGTTTTGAGTTAATCTTTATTTTAGTTGAGTGTAAGTTATGTTTTAGTTTTTTTAGACTTTTAGGTTCTTAAATTATTTAATATTTGTTAATAGAGTATAAATAATAATTACATGAGTTTTTATATTTTTGTAAGATTAGAAATATAAATAAACAAAGCTTAGAAGGTTCAAAGTGTATAGCTACAAAAGTTGAGAATGAGCTCTAAAAAGAGCAAGAAAATGTTGCTAAAAGTAAAAGCTGCTGTTGAATAAAATTCCAATGCTGTGGTGCCCAAATTTCAGCAACTTAAATTTGAAGATCCAGAATGGCATAATACCATGATGCCAAAAGCCAAAGTCACAGCGCTAGTCATGACAGCATGAAACGTTAGCAATTTTGCTTCACCTTTTTGCTAGGTTTTTAAAGCTTGAGTCTCCATAGTGTGAAGGCAGGCAACTTAATTCTGGACATTTTGGGAGGAAAAGGAAAGTTTTTGGAGCTTCAAAGACAAGAAGAAAACTTGGATTTAGAGAAGATTCACTGATTAAATTAATTTTTTTTTCCTTCCTTTGCTTCTTCTTATATTTCTATACCCATTGAATGTATGCTTTGTTTTTAACATTGATTTATCTTGTAATGTTGAGCTAAGATGGTTCATTTAGGATTGTAATGAACCCTAATATGTTGTACGTTGTAATCACTTTTTTTACTCACAATTTATGATACCATTTGTTTACTCAATCTTGTTTCTAATACTTCTAAGTGTGTAGAAACCATTAGTTGATTTAGGTAGCCTAAATGAACTTAGGAAAGATATTTTAAGGCTGAACCATGGATTGGATAGTGTGAGTTCATGAAACTTGTGATGTTAAGTGAATTGATTTACTTATAGGGTAGGAATATACCTATCGACCTCACAAAACTATATTAGGACTGATAAGTCTCTAACTTGTAATAGTTTTCTTAACAGTTTAAGGTATTTATCACATGGATATTGAACTTATTTTATATTTTTTATATACAAAATTAATAAATTTTAATCAAATTAATATTTAGTAAATTTTGGTTTTATTTCTTTGATTTTAAGTCAAATTTTTTGTATTAGTTAAGTATAAATAATATTTTGTATTTTTATCTAAATTTTTGGGCTATTAAATTATCTAATTGTTATTAGTAGATTATAAATAGTAATTAGATTAATTTTATGTTTTTGTAGAGTTAACATTACAAAGAAACAAGTTTAGAAGTCTTGGAATACAAAGCAATAAGAGTTGAGAAGATTTGTTGAAAAAGGATCAAAAAGAAAAAAAAAAAAGAAGAAAAAAGAAAAAGATGGTGCTCAAAATCACTGCTAAAGAAAATGCAGTGCCGCGGTGACAAATTTAAGCACTGTGGCATGCAAAGAAATAGAAGTAAAATTAGTCATGGCATAAAATTTTGTGCCGTGGCGCTTTTTATTGCTACAATACAAAAATTCATCTGCGTCATAGTACTTGTGAGCGCCACTGTGGTGCAGTGTAGGAAAATGCAAAACACACCATTTTTAGCCACGTTTTTTAGGGTTTTAAAGGGTTTTCAACACTTCTTCAAGAGAGGTCACCATTCTGAAGGTTTGGGGAAGAGAAAGAAGGACTTAGAGTTTCATTTGCCATGGAAGAAACTTGGATTTGAGGAAGATTCACTGATTAAATCAGTTTTTCTCTTCTTTCCTTACTTTTTCTTATATTTCTTTGCTCATTTGGTTTATACTCTACTCTTAATATTGCTATTTTTTATAATTATGAGCTAACCTTGTTGATTTAGGATTATGATAAACAATATGTTGTAACTACTCTGTTTATTTGCAATTAATGGTATGATTTAATTACTCAATCTTTATGTTTCATGCTTCTAAATGTGTAAAAACTATTAGATAATTTGGATAACCTAAATGAACTTGGAAAATGAATTTTAGAACTTGATCATGGATTGGGTAGTATAAGTTTATGAAATTTGTAATGTTAAGTGAATTAATTCGCTTGTAGAATAGGAATATATCTACTGGCCTCACATTGCTATATTAAGGCTTATTCTTAATTAAGCCTCCAAATTAATTACATAAGAAATTATGGATTGGTTATGAAAATGCCTACATATAATTCGACAAATGCTTATAGGTAAATTAGAGTCCTAGGCTATTAATGACATTAAGAGTAAGATAAGGCAAGGTAATTAGTTTATATGAAATGCTAGGGGAAGTTATAATCCCAAATCGTTTTGCTTTCTAACTTCATTTAGAGTGGTGCCTCTCTTTTATTTTATTTATTTTTATTTTTATTTTTATATCTTTAGTTTAGTTTAATTTCATATCACTTTTTATTATTGGCTTGATTTAGAATAAAGTGCATAATTTTAGTACTTAGCAATTATCTTAACTACAAATTCTCATGAAAATAATACTTTATCTATCACTTTATTACTGTTACGATCCGTATACTTATGTGTACGGTTTTAAAAAAAAAGGAACAAGTTTTTAGCGCCGTTGCTGGGGATTTTTTCACTAAGTCTTTGCTAATATTAATACCAAGCTCATTTAATCTGAACTCAAGCTTTGTTCATTGTGTTTTTGTTATTTTTGTTTTAAGTCTATTGGTTTATGTTTGTTTTTTAGTTGGAGTTATTAATACTTATGTTTAGTTTTTGGTTTTAATTATAGATTACTCTTGGATAACAATTTAGGCAACTGGTGAGTATAAATTTGATATCATGACCAAACTAATAGCTTAAATGGCAGAACTTGATAAGAGGTTTGATAACTTTGATTGGAACACTGGTTATACTGCTCGTGATTGTTAATGCCTGTACATGACTTGTGATAATTGTGGGAATGGTCACTACAAAGAGCAATACCCATATTTTGTAGAAAATGCATAGATGGAAGAAAATTTCAATAGGAATCTAAATAATTTTTGTGATAATACATATATTCCTAGTTGGAATCACGAACAAAATTGTTTTTGGAATCAAGGTTAAGTTTCTTCATCATATGCAATATATCCTTCCTAACCTTCCAATTGCCAATTACAAGATGAAATTCAAGAGTATAATCTTAACTTGGAAAAAATAATTAGGTACTATATGGACAAGCGAGATGCCCATATGGCCAAGCAAGATGCCTACCTAGCTAAGCAAGATGATACAATTAGAAACTTGGAAATTCAAATAGGCAAACTAGCCAATGTCATTTATAATGATTCATAAGAGAGTATTCTAAGTAATATGGTAACTACTCTTCAAATAAAAGATGAAGAAAATTATAATAGAATTAATTTGAGGAGTGAAGAAGAGTTGTCAGAGGGTTATGTGCAATTTGAGGGAAATTATCAACAGAGAGCAAAAAAATGGAAGAATATTGTGAGACTAGAAGACCAAGAGGTAACCTTTCAAGTGGCCATGAAAAAGTATTCTTTTAATGAATTAGAAAAATGCTGCAATGAGATGGAAGCAGAAAATGTGATTCTAAACAATCTCTTGATGAGTCCTCCACTAAAGTCCTTAGTTCTTACTGAAGAGAGCCAAGAAGATTTTATAAGGTATCTGAAGTATTTGGAAGCTCCCAAAATTGTCCAAGAAGAATTAAATTCTAAACTTCTTATTATGTCAGCCAAAACATGTTTTCCTATAAAATCATTAGGTGAGGAATCACATGTTATCAATTGGAAAGAACACTCATTCCTACTAAAGCCTACTTGCCTAAGGAAGAAAGGGAGTAAGGCAATTATAATTTTTGACACCTATAATTAGGTTTTGATGTAAAGTCAAGGTGAAGACTATAAAACAAGCGCTTCTTGAAAGACAACCTATGCATTACTAAATAAATAATATATATATATATATGAGTTAAAAAAATAAATAAATTTATTTTTGTTGTTTTTCTAACCCTTAACTTTCTTTCTTTCAGAGCCCATTGCTAGCATTGAATTCTTCAGATTATTGTTGGTTAAAGTTAGGAAAAAGAGCTTAGTAGTTGAAGCATGCAATTCAGGGAATGATTTCAAATGAATTTTGTATTCCTTTTATTGGGTTCATAATTATGTTTATTGTGCTTACATGTTGAATATTATTCCCTTTGTATGCTCGTCTTTCTTAATTTTTTTCCTTGTGCTATTGTGAATGAGTATTATTGTTATGGCATGACTTGAAAAATTTATTGGGAGCAATCAGCCTTAAATTTTGTTATGAATTTCATTTGGCATATTTTTTTGGATGTCTTGTCTTAGATATAAAAATTTTAGAGCCAATTGAATTCATTTGTTATATAAATTTCACATGTTTTTAGTTAGTGCTCTGTGTTGCTATGTCTGTTTATGACCTGATTTCATAGATTTATTGGAAACATATCTGATTGTATTTTTGCATGAAATTTGTATCAAAATTTTTCTTTACTATTATAGTTTCTAGGAAAATTTGGTTCATAGGATTTGGAGTTTAGATAAGTTATTTATTTGAATTTGAATACACACTACTCTATTTTGACAAGCTATTGGAATTTACTGTATGCTATGTCATTTGTTGAATTTTATGGGACTAATTGTGTGGTTGTCAACATGCAAATTTAGCTTGATCACATTTATTAGTGTTAAGTTGTTCCTAAAATTTTTTTCATGAGGTTAATTAGACATTTTGTTGGGTGAATTCTACCAGAATGTCATTTCAACTCTTTTTTGGCAACTTTTTTTTTTGCCTTGTTTAATAATATTTTGGTGCTATGCTGGTTGAGTTGTACTATATTAATTTTGGTTATATTGTCAGGTTGAGATTAAAAGAATCATTCAATGAGGAGCTACTTTGTTGTTATTACCCTTTAGTTTGGAGGATCTTGAAGTGAACAAAGAGTAAATCATATCAAGGGAGTTTTCTTAATCCTTTACTACTCTTATGTTGTGTTATATTTTGAACATTGAAGACAATGTTCATTTTAAGTTTGGGGGTAGGGAATCCAAATTGGAAATATGAATTTTGTTGCTTTTAATTGTTTATATTTTTATGCAAATATTTTTTTAAAAAACTCTATTTTTAAAAATTTTTTAGCTTAAGTTTTGTCTACCTAGTATTTATTTTTTAGTTGATGTCAGATGCCATTGAGGAACTCAATTTTTTGATAGTGTATAAATGATAGGAAATGTCTATTAATGTAATTTATGGATGAGATTGATTGCTAATGGTGATATTTTCCTCACTCATTAACACTTTTTTTTTTGATGCACTTACACCATGCTTAGAATAATTGTTAGTTTTAAGTAATATATGTGGGCTAGACTATGTGATTAATCTTAAATCTGAGACTTTAGAACTTGCTTTATAGTCTCTTGAGGCAAAATCTTAGGCTTTGTATAACCTATTAAAGTGATTTAGGCATTCAATGGTTATGTTTGAGACTTTAAGCATACTTTTTTTCAAAGTATATCACTAGTACCTCTTTAAGCCTTAAGTGAAATATGCATAGAATTACATGAAATTTCTTTTTTAAACCATATTAATAACCTTTAACCCAAAAAATAATGTTCTTACCCTTTTTCAAGAGGATAATTAACATTTGATATTATGTGAATATGAAACTTTAGGGGTGAAATAAGATATAGTGTGAGTTTGATGTGAATAATTATTGTTTTCTCATTAGAGACATGCAAATTAGAGGTGTAGGAACAATGATTGTATGGTTCTTTATTTCTTGAAAGACATGAAAAATATGATGATTAGATAGAGGAACTAAAAAGAAAGAAAAAAAAAGGTGGTCAAATAATTAACCCAAAGAAAAATTTGTTTGATCAAAATGAGTTAAGTTTGGGGGTTAAAAAAAAAAGAAAAGAAAATAAGGTGGAATATAAAAAAATAAAGGAAAATAATAGAAAGAGGGAGAATTTTATCTTCTATTATCGTGCTTAATGATTATTTTCTTAAATCTTTTTCATAAATTTTTCATATACCATTTGTCTTGTAATAACTATGATCATAAGTCCTATTACAATTTTAAAAGACCTATTGATTAATCGGTTATGTAATGGCCTACATTAGTAAAAAGAGGATAGAAGAGCAAGCATATGAAGCTTTTAAGGAAGAGGTTTATTATGTAGTTTGATTTGCATAAATTATTCTAAGGCTTACAATTAGACTTTAGCATGGTTCTTCACACACACCCATCATGGGCTTGAAAAATTTGTCATTAACTCTTGAATTATGAAAGTTGTATACATTGCTCTCTTTTCTTATTAATTATACTTCTTAATGCATTTGTTGAAGGCATCTATCTATCATTACTTGATATGAAAATTTAAGTCGGTAAGAATTTTGTTGCTTAATATAGCTTTACTTGGGCACAAGTAAAGAGGTAAGTTTGAGGGTATTATAAGTCTTTTAATTTGTCATGGTTTTCTTAATATTTTAAGGGATTTATCATATGAATATTGAACTTATTTTATATTATATATAATTAATAAATTTTAATCAAGTTAACATTTAGTAAGTTTTGGTTTTATTTTTTTTATTTTAAGTTAATTTTTTATATTAGTTAAGTATAAATAATATTTTGCATTTTTATCTAAATTTTTAGGCTGTTAAATTATCTAATCATTATTAGTAGATTATAAATAGCAATTAAATGAATTTTATGTTTTTGTAGGGTTAAAATTACAAAGAAATAAGTTTAGAAATATTGGAATGCAAAGTAACAAGAGTTGAGAAGATTTGTTAAAAAAGGAATAAAAAAAAAGAAGAAAAAAAAAGGAGAAAAAGATAACGCTCAAAATCATTGCTAAAGAAAATGTAGCGCCATGGTGACAAATTTAAGCGTTGCGGCACGTAAAGAAACAAAAACAAAATGAGTTGTGGCATAAATTTTTGAGCCACAATGCTTTTCACTATTGCAATAAAAAATTCATTTGTGGCATGGCGCTTGTGAGCGCCGCCACAATGCAATATTGGAAAAATCCAAATGTATAGTTCTTAGTTGTGTTTTTTATGGTTTTAAAGACTTTTTAGCACTTCTTCAAGGGAGGTTGTCATTCTGAAGGTTTTGGAGAAGAGAAAGAAGGGTTTAGAGCTTCATTTGCCATGGGAGAAGCTTGGATTTAAAGAAGATTTATCGATTAAATTAGTTTTTCTCTTCTTTCCTTACTTTTCCTTGTATTTCTTTGTTCATTTGATTTATACTCTACTCTTAATGTTGTTATTTCTTATAATTATGAGCTAAACTTGTTGATTTAGAATTATGATAAACTCTAGCTTGTAATTACTCTATTTATTTGCAACTAGTGGTATGATTTAATTACTCAATAATTGTACTTCATGCTTCTAAATGTGTAGAAATTATTAGATAATTTGAATAACCTAAATGAATTTAGAAAAGGAATTTTAGGACTTGACCATGGATTTGGTAGTATGGGTTCATGAAATTCGCAATGTTAAGTAGATTGATTTGCTTGTAAGATAGTAATATAACTACTGGTCTCACATAGTCATATTAGGACTTATTCTTGATTAAACTTCTAAATTAATTGCATAAGAAATTATGGATTAGTTATGGAAATGCCTATATGTAATTCGGCAAATGCTTATAGGTAAATTAGAGTCTTAGACTATTAATGATGAGGAAAGGCAATTAGTTTATATGAAATGCTAGGGGAAGTTATAATCCCAAATCATTTTTCTTTCTAACTTCAATTAGAGTGGTGCCTCTCTTTTATTTTATTTATTTTTATTTTTATATTTTTAGTTTAGTTTAATTTTATGTCATCTTTTATTGTTGGTTTGATTTAAATTAAGGTGCATAATTTTAGTACGTAGTAATTATTTTAATGAAAAATCTTTGTGGGAATGATATTATATTCATCACTTTATTACTGTTGCGATACATATACTTATGTATATGCTTTTTAAGAAAAAAGCAACAAGGACCTATTCTTAATTATGTCTCTTAATCAATTGCATAAGAGATTATAAATTGGTTTAAAAGAAATGCCTATAGGTAGTTTGAAAAGTATTTTTAGATAAATTAGAGCTCTAAACTAGTAGAGATCATCATTAAGAGTAAGGTAAAGATAAGTTAATTAGTTGCTTATAAAGTGTTAGGAGAGATCATAATATTAAATCTTCTACTTCCTAATTTAATTTAAAATTCTGTCTCTCTCTTTATTTGTTATTTTTATATCTTAAATTTAATTATATTTCTAATTCACATTATTATTATCTTGATTTAAGTTGAGATGCACATTATTATATTATTTGTGTAATATGTATATTTATGTATACCTTTTCATAGTGCAACAACATACCTACACAATGAAAAATATTACTAATTATACTAATACACTTAATTTCTTAACGTGCATAAGAGAGCACACTAGAAAATATATTTCCACCTTGACTATATGCTCTCACTACTGTAATTCCCATAATGTAGTTATAATATATTTGTAGCTAGAATAAGTTAAAAATAGAAAACAAAAACAAAAAGAATAGTAAAAGCAGCGTCTTACTATGACTCAGCCCCCTAATTTGATTATTGGCCTAGTACAATTGAATTAGAACATGAAAGGATTTTTTTCTTTTTTTTGAAATAGAGTTGAGGTCAATTTTTTTTTAACATTAAATTAAATCTCACTGAGGGCAATGAGCTTGTCTAGAGTGAATGTACCTTAACACGAAAATACTTTCACTTCAATTAGTTTTACCTTACCTCTGATTTAATCAAGAGTAGAGCATAAACTAAATATGCAAAGAAACAAGATAAAAAATAAGGGAAGAAGATAAAACTAATTTAATCAGTGCATCTTCTACTAATTTAATCAGTGAATCTTCTTCAAATTGAAGCTTCTTCTATGGCAAATGGAACTCCGACTCCTTCCTTTTCCTCCCCAAAAACCTCAAAGTGGCATGAAGAAATGCAAGACCCTTCTTAACACCCTAAAAAATCACAGCAAAAAACATTGTGTTTGGTTAATTTTGACACTGGTGCTGTGGCGGCAGTTTTGAGCACTGCAGTGGGCTGTATTTTTTTTTTTTCCTTAGCGGATATGAGTGTTGTGGCTCTGAAATTGGGCACCTATTTGTTTTGTGCAAAATTCTATTTTGGTGCCATGGCTCTAAATATTTTTATAACAACGCTTTTGAGCGTTATTTTTTATTAGAGAACATCTTAGTCTCCTAACTCCAGTCTTTTATGATTTTAACCCAATAAAACTTTGGCTCATAATTCTTTAGATTTTTTACCTAAAAAAGTGGTCAAAGCATGATCAAATCTTATTAAGATCAAAATTAAGCCAAAATATATCATTAGTGTCAAAACTTAAATATAGAGCTCATTACAATACAACAGATATCTTGCCCAAAGTTCGTTATTTTGTTTATGAATTAACAATTTAAATACTTATTTCCTGCTGAAAAAATATGTAAAATGACAAGAACAGAAGGGAGTTAGCAAGGATAACGATCACTCTTGCACCAAACCCACTCTAAGAGCATTGCTTTCTTGCAAGATCAAGATAATCTTGGCGTAATTTTTCTCAAGCCAGCACTATGCTGACTCCAACACATTTTCTTTGACCTCAAGTTTCCAGTAGGCAAAATGAGGTAGCTTAAGTTTACTATCTAAGGAACAGGTTTTCTAGGCAATCTGAAGCACCAAGCTCGGCAAAGAGTATATATCACTAGGAGTTACATTGAGAATAAATGCCATGCGTGCGTGGGTGCCAAGGAATTTAGCGCAAGGAGACCTAGCACCAGGGTCTGGTACCACCCACATTAGTCGTCCAACTTTCGGATGTATCTTGCTTACATTTATTATACATGGGATGGATTTGCTCGATAATTTTGAAAAGCTAAGCCAAAAGGTCCCCAATAAAAAAAAAATCTTACAGATGCAGCTTTCTTAGTTGATTCTTCTTGACTAGGTAGCAAGGGACTACCTTGACTAGTTAAGAGGAGGCTCTTCTCAACAAATAGCTGGCTCCCCTCACTAACTAGTTCCTCTTAACTAGGCACCTTTCACTAACTAGCTGGCTCCTCTCTTAGTGTATCAATATGGCTCATCTTAATGTAATTAAATAAATTATTATAATTTTTAACAAATTAACATGAACTAAAAGCCACTAAGGAATAGTGAGAAAATATTTATCACTACTCCTTTTTTTCTTTTGGTGGTATCTGATGATTTAATTTATGATCTTGCTTTCTCTACTGGTTTTCTGGTCTTTGATGTGTTTCTTTATTATGAAGAAATAGAATACAGGTTAAGTTCGCAAAGAATTGGTCTAATTCCTAAAGTGAGCAAACTAGTCTGGATACTACATATCATGGTTCTAAATTACGGTCCGCATCATGTGATGCGGCCGTAATATTGCTGTTGCGGTGCCGGCCGCATCTGCATCAATTGACCACAACGCCCACAATCCTTCTTATACTATCCACAGTACCCGCAACCACAACCGCAATTTAAAACCATACTACATATCGGGCGGTAATACTAGAAAATTTATTATTTAAAAAGTTCTCCTTAATGCTCTTAAACATTGTTGTAGGTAGTATATGCTAATTATTATTTTTGTCTTCGACAGTTCAGGAATTGTATTGTAAGGTATATGTACAATGGAAATAGATATCATATTTAAAATCTTATATAAACAAATTAATATAGGGCACTTCGTCTCAATTTTGAAGAGTTGATATATTAATTAACGGGGAAATTTTGTAGGGATGTAAACATTGGGAAGTGGCACAAATCAGAACACCATAAACTAAAAGATGAAAGGAATTCTTATTCCATGACTCCCACTCAAGTTATAGTCCCTAAACTAAGAGTACATATAGAGGCATACATATCAGTCCTAAGCTGCAGAAGACCTTCACATATTTGCAGGTCTTCGAGCTTCCTTCTACATAATATCATATAATACAAGGGTAACTTACATGATGATTTGAAAGTTGTAACACACCCACTTGAAGCCAACTGATCATAAAAACTAAACCAACTCAAGGTTTAATTTTTAACTAATTTGCCCCAACGATTTTTAGGTTTTCCCTTGGTAGTGTAGTTCACAATATTAATTCCACCATAGTGAGAAGCTGCATCTCTGCTATTAATACAAGGCTCTTCCATTTCATCATTGGGAACTTGAGCCACCCACCGTTCTTGCCTCCCAGGAGCTGCTTGAACCCCCCAACGTCCTCGCCGAGCTACTTGACCATAGCACTTATCTATCAGAGAAAACCCTTCTACACCGATCTCCCTGAGGTCTGCTGGAGGAGGTGCCATAGATGTTTGATGAAACAGAGATCCAACACACAAATCTAAAGTCTTGCTTTTTTACTTATCTGGTGGTTCCGTTGCTTTAAAAGCAAGAAGATGAAGTCCCCTTTTATAGATACCAAAGGCTTTCTTTAGCATATAACCAAGAATATTTCTTAATTATGGGTTAAAAAAAAAATCATTTCCAGGCGTGCCTATCTAGAAACTAAAGTGACAATTCTCCTTTAGGGACGTCACTTAAATCAATGATTGTCGTGATCTTGATTTGAGTTCTTTTTGGTTTACTTGTTTAGGTTCTTGATTGATTAAGGGACGGAATATATTCGTCTATATCATCAAAATAGTCGGAATTGGATAGAAATGTAGGTAATCTCAAGCTCCTCTATCAAACTTCTAAAATGCTGTGCTAGCCTAGATTTGGTGTAGTGTGATCACACTGATCAGAGATTCTATTCAACTTATCTCAGTCACGAGGCGGGAAAAAAATCCATAATGAACATGGAATCTAATTCCCCAGTCTACCTTTTTCTTTTTATCCTATGTATGACATGAGGAAGAAATTATAATTCATTCTAAAGTAAATTATATTAACTTTTTTCAGATAAATAATTTTTTATTCCTTTTGTTTTAAAAGTATCATTCAGTTTTCTTCACATTTGATATATATTAGAAGAACCTCTTTTATTATTTACTTTCTATCAATCAATAAAGTTAACATTTTACACAAGATTTATTCTTTCCGAAAATAAAATTATTTAGTTGTCTATATTGTCATATTAAAAATAGAATGACAAACTCTTATTGAAACTTGCGACAGCCATGCAAAATATGGCTAGACATTTCAATAAAGTAACATGTATTATACAAACCTAAACACAAGTAACAATACTTTGGAAAAGAAAAATGCAGGATAGTGCTAATTTTTATAATAGACATCAAATGTTAGGAGTGTGAGATGATATTTTAAAAAAAAATAGAAGGGGTATTAGGTGTAATTAACCAAAACTTCAATGAGATGATACTTTGGAAAAGAAAGAAAGAAAGAAAGAATATCAGATGTAATTAACCAAAACTTCAAAGGATTTGTTTTGTGATTTTCTTATAAGATAGGCACTACTGTAACTATAACTTTGCATTTACCCACTCTTCCTATAGAATTTGTTAGTTCTAATCAATTTATCATTCCAATGTAAATAACTTGATTTAACTACAAGCATGGATTTAAAATATCTAGGTAATATTTAAAATATAGTGTCACATTTAATATGATTGTTAGAGATGTGTCAAATACAAATACGAATTTTTCATTGAAATGCATATGCATTGTATAGGCTCACCCGGATATATAGAGAAACCTCTAAACCAATTTTATGAGAAATTTGACCCACCTTGCAAGCCGCGTATCCATCACACATAGCCAATTAACTGGCTAGTTCAAATCCGTGAGTTAAGGGTAAAATATGCATTAGATCAATTCCTCACGCCATCATCCTTTGTCAATAGCCGGTAATTAATCTTAATTAAAATATTAAATTACGCTAACGTCTTCTAATGTTTAACTAAATTATATATGACATATTTCTTATTTGAAATATTATACTCAACTCTCTCAATATTTAAATATATATTACATAAATTAGTCCTTGAATTTATATTTTGTCTAAAAAATTAATTTTTTTCATAACATAAAATTATTATTTTATTTTAAATTTGACAATAAAAATAACTAAGTTTATGTTAAATTGTAAAATAAAATTGTGACTTTATTTTTAATATACCAATAATTATAATTAAGTATACTTCATAAAATATTAGCGAAATTTACTCTCACTAGGGCATTAAGTGAGTATATGATTTTTTTTCCGAGCTTTATCTTGAAGATTTAATAATTGGCATGATTATCTTCTTTGGAAAGTCTCCTTCCGTAGTGAATCTGATTCAATATGTATTATTTTATCACTTTCTCCTTTCAAGCACCTTACTTTAGTTTTGATGAAGATGATCGTCTCAACCATCTTAATTGATTAATTAATTAATTAATCAAGCCTCTCGACGAAACCCATCCAATAACGTGATTAACGGGGACAGTTTCCCTACACATGACGATTTCTTGCTGAGGTAAACACAATGATGTGGTTTCTTTTAATATTGTTGAGAAAAGTATGATTTTCAGAAGATTAAAAAAGAATATGCACGCGCGCGCATATACATACATATAGCGAGAGAGAGAGAGAGAAATTAAATTTTAGACAAACACTCTGCGCCACTTGGGTTGGGAAGTTCGTTTGGGTGGATAAATTTAACTTGAGAAAATAGACATAAACTTAGAAGAATAAATAGCTCAATAAAAATTAAAATCTCCTTTAAAAAATTTAAATATAACATAGGTCAAGTTCATACCTTTTTTTTAACTTGATGTGAATCTGAATCTGAGTCCAATTTGTATTGTGATCGTATATATATATATATATATATATATATATATATATATATAGGCAAGCCTACACTCTTTCAATATACAAAATTGTTAAATATAATAATTAAAAAAAGTGTAAAAACATGAATAAAATAAAATAATTATATTTGATATAATATAAAAAAATAAAAATATTATATAATTTATGTATTTGATTGGATAAGACAAGTTTTGCAATATAAAAAATAAAAAATCATGATAATAATAATAATAATGCAATGAATTTTGTACAAATTAGATATAATAATTATTTTTTATTTATGTGTTTTTAAAAATAATTTTTTTAATTTCTTTTTTACATTTGGATAATATTTACTAATATTTTTAAAATCGGACCGATCATTAAACCAGTAAAAGCACTGATTCATGGTTCATTAGTCGAACTGTGGTCGAACCGATAGTAATTAATTATATTTTTTAAAAATTTTATATATTAAAATTTTAATGTAAAAAATAAATATTAGTAAATTTTAAATATTTGATTACTAATTTAATATTTCTTAAGATATTACAAAAATTATTTTAGAGTTTTAAATTATATTAAGATTCTACTTATTATTAAAAAATAAAAAAACTAAAACTAAATAGAATTTTGACTAAATACATTTATATTTGAAAAAAATATTATTAGGAAATTGAATATAAACATAATAGAGACCAAGTATAAAAAAATAACAAAGTATATATATTTTACTTCTTTTATATTCTCTATTTTTTCAATATATATATATATATATATATTTCAACTCTCTCCTTTTTTATTGCCTTTTATTTTTAATTTGTTAAATTTATTTAGGATAAATTATTTTTTTATATGAGAAAAAATTTTAAAAAAAAAAGGGTACGGACCGGTTCAAACCGGTTATTGACCAGTTATTGATCGATTATTGACTGATTTTTTAGCTAGTCGATTTTCTGACTCAACTGAATCAAACCAGGGACTGATTCTCAGTCGAACCGGTTGGTCCGGTCCGATTTTTAAATTATTGATATTTACTACAAGAAAATGTAAAAAAAAAAGAGTTTTTTGTCTGTCTTTCTCTAACGCATGCTATCAAATCGGGGTATTAATCACCACCGAACAACTGGAGGAGGTCAGAGTTTCACCACCACTGCAGAACGTTGAGCAATAACTTCAGAGTTCAGGGACCATCTTTGTGCTTCTCTCTTATGCAGATTAGATAAGCTAGTTCGTCTTTCTCTCTTCCTTGAATAGATATTAGATCTCTTTTCTCCATACCCTTTTTATTCAAGTTCTAGAACTCCATATCCTTTTCTAGAGTTCAAGAGTCCATAACTTGTAAAATAAAGTTACGAAATTGAACGCAAAATTGAAAAATGAAATATACCAATCAGTATATGATATTTGCTATGAATATTATCATATTTAAAGCATATTTATTATGTGATTAAAATAGGCTCCTAACTCTTCCAGCTGTAGGAACTGAAACAACTATTTATTGCAAGTTTCCCTTTCAAAATTTTCTTTTCATTCATTATTTATTAAATGAGGTGCTATAAGCTCTGCTGATCCGCAAGGATATACAACATCAAAGGTTTCTCAATAAATATACTTTAGTATACCTTAAAAAATTATCGATAAAAGTAATATAATACTTTTTATCACCTCTAATCATTATTTGTTTTAAATCACCAAAATCAGTGTGTATTAAGAAAAGTAACTCTATTTCTCTTTGCATAAAAAAATAAGGTTTTTTAGTTATTTTAACTTCTGTACACACTTTGCATTTATTTAAAAAATCATTTTTAATTCCAGAAATCAAACCAAGTTACATTTTCTTAATATAAGACTTACTAACATATCCTAATCTATCATGCCACACATCAAACGAATCAATCATATAAACAAGCAAGTAAGTAGAAGATGATGCATTTTAATTCATTTTAGCAATATTCAATACAAATAGTCCCTAGTTACAATAACTCTTTCCTACAAAAATATTATATTTTGTCATCACAATCTTATCAGATTCAAATGACACTTTAACCCCAACCTTTGCCAACAGAGCTCCAAAAATTAAGTTTGCTCTAATATCAAGCACATGTAAAACATCATTAAGAGCCAGGGTCTTTTCCAGATGTGAATTTGAGAGCAACTTTTCCTTTCCCTAAAACTTTTGTAGTTCGGGAATCAGCAAGATAAATACGGTCTTCTCTTTCCTTTATTGGATCATAGGAGGCAAACATCTCTCTATTTGCATAAATGTGCCTGGTAGCCTTAGAGTCCACCACCCATTCTTTCACATTGGCTATAAGGAGAGCTTCAAAAATGACTGTAGCAATAATATCATCTCCTTGAACTAAATTTACATTTGGTTTAGGAGGATTGTCATTTCTAGCCTCATTTTACATTGAGTAGCATAATGCCCTGGCTTGTCAGAAAGAAAGCAATTGCCCTTCTTTTTGAACTTGGAGTTAGAATTTTTGGCTTTGTAATCAGGTCTTTTATTAGAATCATATCTCTTGTTGTATAGCTTTGTCTCAACCAAATTTGCTTTGGAAGCTATTTCTTTGCCCTTTGCTCCTTGAATCTCCTTTTAGTTGGTTTCTTCAATAATGATGTGGGTGATGAGGTCTAACAACAAAAGTTTCTTCTACTTGTATTTAAGTTGCTACTTGTAGTCACTCCATGAGTCTAGCAGTTTTTCAATCAGGATCCCAGTGACAAATTCATCTACAAGGTTAATCTTTTCAGCATGAAGTTCTTCCAACAACTTGTGGTATTCGTTAATCTGCAGCTTTATATCTTTGTCATTAGTCATCTTCCATTTGTAGTAATTTCCAATAACAAACTTCTGCTTTCCATCATCCTTAGCAGTATATTTGGTGATCAATGACTCCCAACTCTTGTTGGCTTCCTTGTCAACACAGTAGATATCAAAGAGGTCATTAGACAAAGTACTAATAATGGGATGCCAACAAACCTTGTTCACATAACTGCAAACATCTCTCTGGCCCTGATTAGAATCTATAGGAGGCTTGGATTGTGTAAGTGCTACAACAACTCCAATCATGTCAAGGACTGAGAAGATACGCTCTTGCTACCTTTTGAAATTCTTCAAATCAAATACCTCGATCTTTAAGATATCCGAAAATGGCTTAAAAAGCACCATCTGAGGTACTACCAAAAGTATATAGACAGAGGCAACAGCACCTCCATCAGTAGCAGTGACAGTAATATTGGCAACACTAGTAATAGCATCCTTGTGTGACTCTATAACTCTTAAAATTGTTACTAGTAGACATTGTGATATAATAAGTAGCAAAAGGAAACGGTTTGAGTTATGCGCAAAGACACTATCGTTAAGAGTTATTCCACCATACATGGCAACTCTTTAGGATGAAATGAACCCTTCCTGCAATGGCAGTGATGTAGAACAACAAGAATACAAAAGAATAACTCAAGGAGAGAGGAAGAAATGAGAGCTTGAGAGCTCGATGCATCTTGAACATGCATCTTGCACTGCATTTTATAGGCAGAGACCACCTACGGATGTTGGAGGAATTAAATGTCCAATTTTGGTAGAGGATATTAAAGAAAATAAAACCCAAAACTGAAAAACATAAAGCCTTATAACCGAAACCTTTAAAAAGAAAGATTTCCTAGAAGGCTAATTTAAATTAAATAAATTTTGTATTTTGCAAAATAATTTTTAGCAAAAGTGTCCAACACCACAGCTAATTTCGCATGCAGGGGGAAATCGGTAGATTTCAACTACGTTGCCCTGTCTTGGCCCGTTATTATACACGCGAATCCACTCCTCTTCTTGACCCATTTACTTGCTCTAGTTCTCATCTTAATATCTATGCACTAAGACTTCCTCAAATTTGAACAATGTGGGATTTCTTTTGACACACACATACACACACTTCAACAAACTTCAAAGGATTTGTTTTGTGATTTTCTTATAAGATTGTCACTACTATAAATATAACTTTGCATTTACCCACTCTTCCGATAGAATTTGTTAGTTATAATCAATTTATCATTCCAAAGTAAATAACTTGATTTAACTACAAGCATGGATTTAAAATATCTAGGTAATATTTAAAATATAGTGTCACATTTAATATGATTGTTAGAGATGTGTCAAATACAAATACGAATTTTTCATTAAAATGCATATGCATTGTATAGGCTCACCCGGATATATAGAGGAACCTCTAAACCAATTTTATGAGAAATTTGACCCACCTTGCAAGCCGCGTATCCATCACACATAGCCAATTAACTGGCTAGTTCAAATCCGTGAGTAAGGGTAAAATATGCATTAGATCAATTTCTCACGTCATCATCCTTTGTCAATAGCAGGTAATTAATCTTAATTAAAAGAATAAATTACACTAACATCTTCTAATGTTTAATTAAATTATATCTGATATATTTCTTATTTCAAATATTATACTCAACTCTCTCAATATTTAAATATAAATTACATAAATTAGTCCTTGAATTTATATTTTGTCTAAAAAATTAATTTTTTTCATAACATAAAACTATTATTTTATTTTAAATTTGACAATAAAAATAACTAAGTTGATGTTAAATTGTCAAATAAAATTGTGACTTTAATATACCAATAATTATAATTAAGTATACTTCATAAAATATTAGCGAAATTTACTCTCACTAGGGCAGTAAGTCAGTATATGATTTTTTTTCCGAGCTTTATCTTGAAGATTTAATAATTGGCATGATTATCTTCTTTGGAAAGTCTCCTTCCGTGGTGAATCTGATTCAATATGTATTATTTTATCACTTTCTCCTTTCAAGCACCTTAGCTTTAGTTTTGATGAAGATAAGACAGTGAACTTAGTTGGCTCACTTTGGAATATTAGTTACGCCTCGATCGTCTCAACCATCTTAATTAATTAATTAACGGGGACAGTTTCCTCACACATGACGATTTCTTGCTGAGGTAAACACAATGATGTGGTTTCTTTTAATTTCGCTGAGAAAAGTATAATTTTAAAAATATCAGAAAAGAGTATGCGCGCGCATATATATATATATATATAGAAAGATTGGATTTTAGACAAACATTTTGCTCCTTCGGCATGTTTGGTATAAGGAAGAAAAATGAAATGAATAAAGAAAATTTATTAAAATGTCTATTTTATTTTTTAAATTATTTTTTAATTATTATTCAATATTATTTACTAACAATTGTTTAACTATTACTTAATTATTAAAAATAAAAATATTATGAGTATTTTTTATCTACAAATTATCTTTTTTTTTTTAATTTTTATACATAACTTTTTACATACCAAACATATTGTTAGACTTGGGTTGAAAAGTTTGTTTGGGTGGATAAATTTAACTTGAGAAAATAGATATGAACTTAGAAGAATAAATAGCTCAAAAGAAAATTAAACCCCTTTTTAACAAAATTTAAATATAAAATAAGTCAGATTCATACTTTTTTTAAAACTTAATGTGAATGTGAGTCTAATTTGTATTGTGATCATATATATATATATATATATATATAAAAGCAAGCCTACACTTTTTTAGTATACAAAATTGTTAAATATAAAAATAAAAAGAATGTAAAAATATAAATAAAATAAAATAATTATATTTGATATAATATAAAAAAATAAAAATATTATTTAATTTATATATTTGATTGGATAAAAATAGTGTTGTATTAAAAAAATAACAATAATAATAATATAATAAATTTTGTACAAATTAGACACAATAATTACTTTTTATTTATGTGTTTATAAAAAATAAATGTTTTTTTATTTCTTTTTAACATTTGGATAATATTTACTACAAAAAAAATGTAAAAAAAAAAAAAAGATTTTTTGTCCGTCTCTCTCTACCGCATGCTATCAAATCGGGGTGTTAATCACTGCCGAACGGCTGGAGGAGGTCAGAGTTTCACCACCACTGCAGAACGTTGAGCAATAACTTCAGAGTTCAGGGATCATCTTTGCGCTTCTCTCTTATGCAGATCAGATAAGCTAGTTCGTCTTTCTCTCTTCTTTGAATACATATTAGATCTCTTTTCTCCATACACTTTTATTCGAGTCTGGAACTCCATACCCTTTTCTAGAGTTCAAGAATCCATAAATTGTAAAATTAAGTTACGAAATTGAACGCAGAATTGAAAAACGAAATATACCAATCAGTATATGATATCTGCCATGAATATTCTCATATTTAAAGCATATTTATTGTGTGATTAACCTAACTCTTCCAGCTGTAGAAACTGAAACAGCTGTTCGTTGCAAGTTTCCTTTTTAAAATTTTCTTTTCATTGATTATTTATTAAATGAGGTGCTATCAGCTCTGCTGGTCCGCAAGGATATACAACATTGAAGGTGAAATTTTTTACCAGTAAAAAGCAATCAAATAAGAAAGAAAAAGGCCTTTTCTTGAATGTTATTATTTATTTTTATCGTTGAGTATTGCAAGTGGCCACTTGGTTGAAGAATTTTGGGTTAGACTTGTGCATTATCGGTCTTGAAAACACAATGTTCGCAGAAAATAAATTTAGCATCGTGTTGGCAGATGAGGCCGCAATAGGAAGCCAATTAGTGCGGTCAGTTTTGCATCTGATACAGTTTGGAATCAGTGAACAGCATGCTGTTGGCGGGCTGGGCCAGGCCTACTCGTTTTTTTAATCGGGTCGGATTCAGCTTGAAAATATGAGAACAAAATTAAGTTGGGCCATAGTCTAAGCTTAATTTTGATATTATCTGTTTTTTCATAGGCTCAGCTCTTTTTTTAAAAAAAAAAACTTGGCCATAATCAAGTCAATGCTAATTAATTTAAAATACAAAAATTAAATAAAAAGCAATTTTCGAAAAAGAAAAAATTGAGATCACGGGCTAGCAAGAACTTCCATCATTTTTTGTTTTCTCACCAGATTTACACAAATTTCGAAGTACTTATGTTATATCCGTCTTTGTAGAACTCGGAAAGAGAACAGATTTTTTTTTTTTCTCACTTTGACTGGACCTCTCTTTTACTCTTTTTATTTATAAGATTTCCTTTTTATTCTTCTTCTCTTTTATTCTCTTTTATCTCTATCATAAATTTGTACAGTGCAGGTAACTAAAAATAAAAAAAATTCGGAATGAAAACTTACTTACACTCTCAAATCTCCAAGTTGTAAGTCAGAAGACCCGAGTTCTCAAGTTTTTGGGTAATATGAAAATTTTAATATTTTAAACAGTTAAAAAGTTATTTATAAGATATTTAAATATAATAAATTTAACAATTTAAAACTTATTTGTTATATATGCTTTAAATAACACAGTGATGATAAGTTTTTTATATATAATAAATTCAAATATTTTATAAATATTTTTAGAGTTTCAAAAACTTAAAGTACTAAGTATTAAATGCTAGCTTAATTTCTTCAGATATAGTTGGAGAGAAGGACTCATCTAAGTGGCCCTTTCCTCCCTCTCTCTGTATCTTTCTGCGAAGCTATAAGTGGAAGAAATTTTTGTGTGCACGTACATTTAAAAATTAAAATTTAATTCATGCAAAAAAATGTAAATGTCCGAATCAAATTTTGACCATGTAAATACACTTGGTTCACATAAAAATATTTCGTAGAGTCAGTTGGGGAGATAATTCATTTAATTATTTTTAATGAAAAAATAGTAGATGATAATAACTCACTCTCTATTCTGTAAGTTTCAATGTAATTAATGGGATGGATTGTGTTTTAAAGTTGAAATTTTTTTATGCAATATTATTTATTTTATATTATAATAGGGATATATTATAGAGGGATCGAGTTTAATATAAAATAGAATTAAAACCGATATTAATATTTTATAGACAAAAATGCTTTTAATTAATCAAATAAAATAGTTAAAACAGTATTATTTCAAATATCAATAATATTGTTTGAGTAAAATGTCTGTCGGAAAATTTAACCAAATACGTTATTACTTCTATTGTACAGTTGTGCTCTTCAAATAAAATTTGAAAAATGTTTTATAAAATAATAGAAATTATATATCATAAAGCCCTTATAAGACACTTCCATGACATCCACAAGATTGATATGGAACACAAAACTACGTGATTACGTACAGTGTATTAAATTTCAACTGCAGAGGACCTTACACGCGGTCTCCTAAGTAGCTGTTGCATAAATAATGAGTAAATGTTGCATATATAGGAAAATTAGACCCTAACTAATAAGCAAGTTTCAAATTGCGGTTAAGCCTTCGTTATTGGTACAACGATCGTATAGGGAAAATCCAATAAAATACTAATACAAGTGTCATAAATCAAAATCGATCACACAACTGAATCATGAGTAATTTTAAGTATATTCCTTGCCCTAAAGAGATGTCAGTGTAAGATATTAACGAAACTCTATGAAAATACATGCTCCTGTTGATGAGTTTTCTATTAACTCCTTGAATGCAAGGAATGTACATATAACATTCTCCTGATTTGGTCGTACTCGTAGAACTTAAACCAAGGAGCCAGCAATACTGCAATTGTAGTAAATAGTAACAAGCATTTAGTTCATTAAAGAGCAAGGTTTAAACTTAAGATTACTTGCTGACTTCTCACGCCCTCACTACTAGACCTTCACTTAGTGGCTTGACAAAGCGAAACTATCTATTTGACATCTGATTGAACCGGTAGTTTTTCCCCACCATATTGGAGCACTCCCTTTGGGGTATCGTCTGCGTCGTTGCTATCGACATTATGAGGCACTTTAGATCGTTTAGGACGTCGTTGAAAATGACCTTTGCCCCCCCCCCCCCCCCCCCCCCCAAAAGAAAAAAAACTCCCTCTAGGTGCAGTTGCACCATATAATTTGTCTATTAGAGCAAAACCCCTCCATTCCTATCTTTCGAAGGTCTGATGGAGATGTCATTGCAATGGAGGATAGAGTAATTAACAAGTTGCTTTTCGGGTTTTCAGTATATGTTTTCTTGCTTCAGAGCAAGAATTATGTGTCCCCCATTTATACAGATGGCAAAAGTGATTCTGTGGCATCCTTGCAGCCCCTATGTATGGAACCAAGAATTCTTCATACGGCTTTGAATAACACTTCCTTATGATTAGTTTTTGGGATTAAGATTTTTTCTTTGGGATATTATTCAAAAAGTATCCAAGTTAGAAATTTAACACATTATTTTATCACACAGTAAAAGACGCATGATTTTGCCCTTAAATACATGCATTAAGATATGTCCAATATTCGATGATTGAGCACAAACAAATTTTTTATGAGATCTTAATTCTAATTTGTTCGTTCTTAAGACTGAATTTAATGGTGGAATATATTCAAATTGATCACTTACAGAGGCGAAGTTTGATTGATTGGTTATTTTAAGCTGGGCTTTGTTTGGGTTAATAAAAATTTAAAAAAAAAAATCTGTGGTGGATGAGTTGAGACTGAGAATCTTTTCGACTCGATTTTTCTCAGTCTTAAGGCAGAAGAAAGATCATGATGATGATGATTCTAATTCCCAACAGGAGCTTTCTTTTCCAAATTCTTAGCTTGCTTTTTTTTTTTTTTAATCCACAGTGATTCCTATATGCTTGAGTGCACTATGGTACATCCTCCGTATTAGCCAAAGCATAAGGGCGCTGCTGTGTTACAAAAGTGCCTAAACAAACGCATCACACAAATAATATAGTGATAAATAGATAATTATTAAGTAATAAAATTGTGTATCTTAGTTTAAATCAAATCAACAATAAAAGGAATTAGAATATAATTAAACTAAAAATATAAAGAAAACAATATTCTAGGATAAATTGAAAGATAAAGGATTAGAATCATGATTCTCTCTATCATTTTATAAGAACTAATTAATTTCTCTTTACTTTACTTTTAATAATGATCTTTGTTAACCTAAAACTCTAAATTACTTGCAAGTATTTTTTGAAATACTTATAAATATTCCCTTAACTAATTCATAATTCTTTTTGCAATTAATCAATAGACATAATCAAAAATAGGTTCTAATATAATTATGTATAATCGGTAAGTATATTCTTATTCTATAAATAAATTCATTCATTCAACATGGCAAATTTTTTAAATTCACACTATCCTATTCACGATCTAGTCCTAAAATACTTTTCTCAAATTTATTTAAGTTATCTAAATCATCTAATAACTTTCACACACTTAGAAGCATGAAAAACAAAGATTGAATAAGCAAATTATATCATTAATTACAAAGAAAGAGTAATTCCAACCTATTATATGTTAAGGCTCATCATAATTCCAAGTCAAGAAAATTAGCTACTCATTACACAAAAATCTAACATTAAACTAGAGTAACAATCAACAATATCAAAGACAACAAAGGAAAGAGAGAGGGAATAGAGAAAACTAAGGAAGATATTGGTTTCTGTTCAAACCCCCAAGCATTCCTTGTGTCACACCCCACAATTTAAGTATGTTGGCATAGAAGACAAACAATTTCCCCTACCATAAGTCTATTTGTATTGACATCCTCCTCCAAAATTTAGATAAAATCTCTCAGTTGTAACGTCATATAATAACACTATGGGTATCACTTCCAAAACATCTTTATACAAAACATATAAGTTTTTAGGTGACTTTTGTAGAAATTTCGGCAGAGTCTCCTCTGTAATTTAGACCTTTCGATATTTCTACAATCAGTCAACTAAACAATACACCCAAAAGAAACAAAATAGACTTTTAGGGATTAGGGATACCCTATCTATGATTCAGTGGAGCCACACTCTACACTGTTCAGAACAAAATAAATTACCTGCATATAAACAAAATACACCCACATGAACAATTGTGGGCTCACCAAAAGAAATAAACGGAAGATCAACTACTTGTAGGCTGCTTAGGGTAGACTAGGGTCTTCACCGCTATCTGAAAAATAAATTAAGAAAAGTGAGTTTGATACTCAATGAATAAGTAATGCCAACCCTTAAAAATAGGGACAAGGCCTGTAATATATATATATATATATATAACGCATGAAACAAGCCTTATGCAAATCATTTCTTAAAATGCACCGGAAGTATCTAAATAGAACCAATTGAAATAGACATAGAGCACACAGCTGGCAGGGAGAATAACCACAAACGCAAAGCACTCTGCTTGCGAAAATAAAATGACTCCGCATGTGGTGGACACCCACATGGGGCTAGCAACACCCCTGCTAGCTGAGGTACAGATCATGGTGCACCATGGCTAATAACTACTGCTGTTAGCTACAGGGTTCTGAACAGAAAACCTCTTAAAATAATACTTTTCTCAAATTAGCATTTCAGACAAAGTACCATTCATATCAATTCAATATCGAAGTTTCCAGATAACTCAAACAGACGTCAATTTGCAAAATTTCACATTCAAATCAATTTTCGATAAACATGCATATGACAAAACATTTAAAGATGTCTCTCCATAAATAGATTTCCAAATATTAGAACACTGCAAGGACACTTAGTAACAAAATAATAAATACGAGTTACTCACGGTCCACCTTACTTACTCACCTTAAGATGATACCGAAATTCCCTGCCCACTCCTCAGCTATGACTCAATCTCCTGAATACCCTATAATACCCGTTCACTAGATTTTAGAGCGTGAATAACTACAATTTATCTCATTAGCTTAGCCTATTTGAACAAAATTCTAGGAAAAGAAAAGAACATTGGTATCTATTCTTCATTCCCTTAGCATGCTATAATATGTATATGATTTCAAGTAACTAAATCCACCATCCTCTCCTCAATTTCATGCCCTCCATACCCATACAATACACACAATATACATATATAAAGATATAGATTTATATATATATATGTGTCCATATATGGCAGCAGAGCATTTTAGATTCTACATTCAAAGATCGAAATTCGCTCAAGGGAGGAAGAAAAACAGAACCATGTCAATCTTATGCCCTTTCCTCCCTAATTCCACTAAGGAGCTAGACTCAAAAACCAAGAAATAAAAGAAAACTCATACCACACAAGGCTATCCATTCTGCAGCAAAACACGCTAAAGAGGAGCTTATTCTGCACAAACAAGAATTAGCAAGTAAGAAGCACAATAGAATTTGGTTTTAGATTAGGAAGTTTATGCAGAAAATAGGAGTAACCACCGTATAGAAAATTGAAATACATTTTAGCATAAAGAAATCTAAGATTGCCCCAACCAAACTTATCCTCTTACACCAATTTTTTTTTTCTGCGCAACACTTTCCCCCGACTGGCCACACACCAGAAAACGCATTGCAGAACTAGGAAGCAGGGGAGGAAGACGCTGTGAAGATGGGACTAGAAGAAGCAATACACATGGTGGAAACTCCAGACCTGGGGAAAGAATTTTTCTGGCATTAATTTACCAGCAACCAGCAGTGAAACTCAGCATATACAAGGAGAAAGCAAACAGCAGAAGAAAATCAAACCAGAGACAGCAAAGTGACGATGAACAGGGGAGAGAAGGTGCAGCTCTTTCCAGCATAATTTTTGCTACTTTTCTGATCAAAAGGATGGAAGTAGGTGGAGGTTCTGTGCTACAGAAATGTGAGTGGCAAAATGACATGAAACCCCAACTTAAAGTGGATGCAAGAGGGTATACCAAGAAATTGTAGAAGAAAGGAAAAAAACTGATACGTGGGAGCTTCAAAACACAAATTTGAAAAGTCAAACTTCCCATATATATATATATATTCATGCACGCCAGTTCTTTACAATCTCTCCCCCTAAAAAAATTCGGTCCCCGAATTTATATATATATACTAACCTTAGTTCTCAAATAGATAGGGGTACTTTGCACGCATTTCTGTTTCTACCTCCCACGTAGCCTCCTCTAGTGTATGGTGACACCATAAAACTTTTACTGACGTAATCTCCTTGGAATGTAACTTCTTCGTTTGTCTATCCAAGATTGCCACAGGAGTTTCTTCATAAGTTAAACCTTCACCTAAAGAAACATCTTGATTCTGTAACACGTGAGAGGGATCAGGTAGATACTTCCTTAACATTGAAACATGAAATACTGGGTGAATATTGGATAACTCAGGTGGCAACGCCAGCCTATAGGCTACAGTCCCAACTCGCTCTAGGATCTCAAATGGCCCTATATATCTTGGGGTCAACTTTCCTTTCTTCCCAAATCTCATCACACCTTTCATGGGAGACACCCTGAGAAACACATAGTCTCCAATCATAAACTCCAAATCACGGCATCGGTGATCCATGTACGCTTTCTGCCTACTCTGAGCTGCTATCAATCTCTCCTTGATTACTTTCACCTTTTTTAAGGCATCTTGTACTAACTCAGGCCCTAATGATTTAACTTCTCCAGTTTCAAACCATCCAATGGGAGATCTGCATTGTCTCCTATACAATGCCTCGAAGGGTGCCATCTGTATGCTAACTTGATAACTATTATTATAAGCAAATTCCACCAATGATAAATAGTTGTCCCAGCTACCACCAAAGTCCATAACACACAACCTTAATATATCTTCTATTGTTTGTATAGTCCTCTTAGATTGCCTATCAGTTTGAGGATGAAAGGCAGTGCTAAGATCTAATTGGGTACCCATAGCCTCTTGAAAGGCTCTCCAAAACTTAGAAGTAAATTGGAGTCCTCAATCAGAAATTATAAACATTAGAATACTGTGAAATTTCACTATCTCATTTATTTAAAGCTGTGCATATTTTGCAACATTGTACGTTGTTTTTACAGGGAGAAAATAAGCTGTTTTAGTGAGTCTGTCCACAATCACCCAGATAGAATCGTAACCCTTTACTGTTCGGGGTAGTCCCATTACAAAGTCCATAGTGATCCTTTCCCACTTCCACTCGGGTATCTCCAGCCGTTGATGTAATCCTGCAGGTTTCTAGTGTTCTGCCTTAACTTGCTGACACGCCAAACAATGAGAAACAAAATTTGCTATATCTCTCTTCATGCCCTCGCACCAGTATACTTGCTTTAAATCTTGATACATCTTTGTAGAACCTAGATGGATCGTATACTGGGAACAATGAGCTTCTTCCATAAGTTCTCTCCTCAAATCTTCCACATTTGGCACACACAATCGAGTACCGAACCATAAAACGCCATTTGAATCTAAAATAAATTCATTTTTCGTTCCACTTTTGACGTCATCCACCAATTTACATATCTGTGCATCCTTAACCTGGGCAGTTTTCAACCTTTTAAATAGAGATGAACGAAGCTGTACATTAGCCAAAAACATTCCTGGCTCTTTAATCTCAAATTGGATTCTTGAACGCTTAATCTTATGGAGATCTATAATTAGCGGCCTCCTTGCCTCCGCAATATGGCTCAAGCTCCCCATGGATTTCCTACTCAGAGCATCTGCTACCATATTAGCCTTACCTGGATAATATAAAATAGTACAATCATAATCTTTGAGCAACTCCATCCACCGCCTTTGCCTTAGATTCAGATCCCGCTATTGGAAGATATATTTAAGGCTTTTATGATCTGTGTAGATTTCACATGTCTCACCATATAAATAATGTCTCCAAATTTTGAGAGTAAAGACCACTACCGCCATTTCTAAATCATGTGTTGGGTAACTCTGCTCATGCTTCTTAAGTTGTCTAGAGGCATAAGCAATCACGTGACCATGCTGCATCAATACACATCCTAAGCCAATCCTAGAAGCATCACAGTACACAACATAACCTCCAGACCCCGAGGGTAATGTCAAAACCGGTGCAGAAGTCAGACAATCTTTCAATTTCTGAAAACCCTCTTCACACATATCAGACCACTGAAATTTCGCATTCTTCTGGGTTAATTTTGTTAACGGCGTAGCTATTTTAGAAAATTCTTTAACAAACCGACGATAATAGCCTGCTAAGCCCAAGAAACTACGAATCTCTGTAACTGTAGTAGGTCTCGGCCATTTTTGAACCGCTTCCACTTTACTTGGATCTACTTGCACCCCATCTTTCGAGATTACATAGCCTAAAAAGGTAATTTTTTCTAGCCAAAACTGGCATTTACAAAATTTAGTATATAATTGGTGTTCCCTTAACACCTGTAGTGCCACTCTCAGGTGCTGTTCATGCTCTTCATAACCCTTAGAATAAATCAAAATATCATCAATGAATACGATAATAAATCAATCTAGAAATGGCTTGAACACTCGATTCATCAAGTCCATGAATGCAACTGGGGCATTGGTTAACCCAAATGGCATCACTAAAAATTCATAATGACCATACCGGGTTTTAAAAGCAGTTTTAGGGATATCTTCCCTTCTTATTCGCAACTGATGATAACCCGATCTTAAGTCAATTTTTGAGAAATATTGAGCTCCCTATAACTGGTCAAATAGATCATCTATACGAGGCAAAGGATACCTATTCTTCACTGTTACTTTATTCAGCTGTCTGTAATCTATACATAAGCGAAGGGAACCATCCTTCTTCTTAACAAAAAGTATAGGTGTGCCCCAAGGGGACGTACTAGGGCAAATAAAACCCTTGTCCAATAGGTCTTGTAATTGATTCTTTAATTCACTAAGCTCTAGGGGTGCCATTCGATAAGGAGGAATAGATATAGGTTAAGTACCTGATAATACATCAATACAAAATTCAATTTCCCTTTCAGGAGGTAGCCCTGGTAATTCCTCAAGGAAAATATCAGGGAATTCTTTTGTTACTGGAACCTGTTCCAATACTGGGACTTATAGTTCCATATCTCGAACCATCGTTAAATATTCTTGACACCCTTTTTTTAAGAGCTTCTGAGCTTCTATCATAGATATTAAATTGTTTGGTGCTTCACTTCGATCACCTTGAATGACAAAGGAAGGTTTACCGAGAAAGTTACATCTCACTAACTTAAGATGACAATCCACCATTGCATAGCAGGACACTAACCAATCCATTCTGAGTATTACATCAAACTCTGCTATTGCAAGCACTATCAAGTCAACTAACGTCTCACAATCGGCCAGTGTACTCACACACGCCTTATACACCCATTCAACCATTACAGATTCCCCCACTGGGGTGGCAACAAGTAATGGGCACTCTAATTTTTCAGAGTCCTTACCAATCTTCTTTGCAAAATAGGGAGATATATAGGAATGTGTGGAGCCAAGATCAAATAATGAGTAAGCAGCATGCGAACAAACTGTAAGTGTACCTGTTGCCACAGCATTGGATGCTTGTGTGTCTTGTCTATTTAGTGCAAAAACCCGAGCCTGGCCCCGTCCTGCAGTTGCCTGGCCTCTACCTACTACTGTCCCACTGCTGCTACCTCGACCATTATGAACTGTAACAGCACCAGTAGATGGAGTCCCTGTTGAGAATTACCTAGTGGGTCAAATTGATCCCTGACTAGAATCAGGGTAACGCTGCAGAAAATCTCTCACTAAATGTCCAACTTGCCCATAACGAAACATGCTCCTGTCTCTCTATGGCAAGTGCCTGAATGTATCTTCCCACAAATGGAATAGGGACCTCTAGATTGACAAGATAGAGTAGAAACTGGGGTGGACATCATGCTAACCCCTCGGAACGATGCTCTATGCCTGTCAGTACCAGTAGAAAATGAAGTCGGAGGTCCCGTGAAGGCTTGAGTAAGTCTCTGATGACTTTGGGGTCTAAGACCATAAGAAGATCCAGTTACAAAGGAACTACCTCCCTGTCTCCCATCACTGTCACACTTCTTCTTTCTCTGAGAAGTGTCCTCCTCCTTATCTCTCATCTCTATCATACGTACACAATCCATCGCAGCTGAATATGAGGGAAAGAGGTTCATCTGTGGAGCAATCACCCTATACAACATACGAGGTAGCCCATTCACAAATCGCTTGATCCTATCCTTCTCAGTAGGGACTAAATGTGGGGCGTAGCGAGAGAACTGTGTGAACCGAATATCATAATCAGAAATACTCATACCTGGAATCAATTTCAGACCCTCGAATTCTCTTGCCCTAGCATCTCGAACACTCTGTGGCAAAAAGTGATCCATAAAAAGTCCCTTAAATTCTTCCCATAGCATTGGGGGAGATTCGATCGGCCTCTCCCCCAGCAAAGTCTGATACCAAATGTAAGCCGCATCTTGTAACTGAAACTCGACAAACTCAGCTGATCTTGTACTCGAACAACTCAGAGCTCTGCATATCTTCTCAATACCATCAATAAATTGCTAGGGATCCTCCTGACTTTCTGTTCAGGAATAAGTGGGAGGCTTCAATTTTAAGAAATGGGAAAGGGTTACTGGAACCTCTCTCTCCTCCCTTATCACCTGAGGCCCTATCGGTCTTGGCTGAACTGGCAGTGCAATTTCCTCCACAGGCTATGGAGGCTCTACCCTATCTGCAGGTGAGGCCTGCCTAAGGGGTCAATTAGTTCCTCGACCCCTACCCCGACCTCGACCACAGCCTCTGATAGGTGGGGTAGTATGTTGAGCTGATGCACTTGCAGAAACCTCATTTACAGCGGCTAATCTATTAACTGAATGAATTCTGGGAGGTATATCCACACTACAACAAAATAACAAACATTCAAATCATTTTCCAGATTGGAAGTAGGATAAACCATGATCATATTCAATAAGATAGCATACTTGAAGGAATAAATCAGGACACCCTATAAGATTTTCAGTGACACCTCAAGTATAGTTACGCCCGGGTTCATAACCATAATTGAGATCCCATCGAAAACACTTGCTCCACAGGACCATAGAAAGACCTAAGCTCTGATACCAACTGTCACACCCCATAATTTAAGTATGTTGGCACAGAAGACAAATAATTTCCCCTACCATAAGTCTATTTGTATTGATATCCTCCTCCAAAATTTAGATAAAATCTCTCAGTTGTAACGTCATATAATAACACTAGGGGTATCACTTCCAAAACATCTTTATACAAAACATATAAATTTTTATGTGACTTTTGTAGAAATTTCGGCAGAGTCTCCTCTGTAATTTAGACCTCCCGATATTTCTACAATCAGCCAGCTAAACAATACACCCAAAAGAAACAAAATAGACTTCTAGGGATTGGGGATACCCTATCTATGATTCAGTGGAGCCACACTCTACACTATTCAGAACAAAATAAATTACATACATATGAACAAAATACACCCACATGAACAATTGTGGGCTCACCAAAAGAAATAAACGGAAGATCAACTACTAGTAGGCTACTCAGGGTAGACTGGGGTCTTCACCGCTATCTGAAAAATAAATTAAGAAAAGTGAGTTTGATACTCAATGAATAAGTAATGCCAACCCTTAAAAATAGGGACAAGGCCTGTAAAAATATATAAATATATATATATATATATAACGCATGAAACAAGCCTTATGCAAATCATTTCTTAAAATACATCGAAAGTATCTAAGCAGAACCAATTGAAACAGACTCAGAGCACATAACTCGCGGAGAGAATAACCACAGACGCAAAGCACTCTGCTTGCGAAAATAAAATGACTTTGCATGTGGTGGCCACCCACACGGGGCTAGCAACACCCCTGCTAGCTGAGGTATAGATCATGGTGCACCATGGCTAACAACTACTGCTGTTAGCTACAAGGTTTTGAACAGATAACCTCTTAAAATAATACTTTTCTCAAATTAGCATTTCAGACAGAATACCATTCATATCAGTTCAATATCAAAGTTTCCAGATAACTCAAACAGACGTCAATTTGCAAAATTTCATGTTCAAATCAATTTTCGATAAACATGCATATGACAAAACATTTAAAGATGTCTCTCCATAAATAGATTTCCAAATATTAGAACACTGCAAGGACACTTAGTAACAAAATAATAAATACGAGTTACTCACAATCCGCATTACTTACTTACCTTCTAAGATGATACCAAAATTCCCTGCCCACTCCTCAGCTATGACTCAATCTCCTGAATACTCAATAATACCCGTTCATCAGATTTTAGAGTGTGAATAACTACAATTTATCTCATTAGCTTAGCCTATTTGAACAAAATTCTAGGAAAAGAAAAGAACATTGGTATCTATTCTTCATTCCCTTAGCATGCTATAATATGTATATGATTTCAAGTAATTAAATCCACCATCCTCTCCTCAATTTCATGCCCTCCATACCTCTACAATACACACAATATACATATATAAAGATATAGATTTGTATATATATGTGTTCGTATATGGCAGCAGAGCATTTTGGATTCTACATTCAAAGACCGAAATTTGCTCAAGGGAGGAAGAAAAACAGAACCATGTCAATCTTATGCCCTTTCCTCCCTAATTCCACTAAGGAGCTAGACTCAAAAACCAAGAAATAAAAGAAAACTCATACCACACAAGGTTATCCATTATGTAGCAAAACATGCTAAAGAGGAGTTTATTCTGCACAAACAAGAATTAGCAAGTAAGAAGTATAATGGAATTTGGTTTTAGATTAGGAAGTTTATGCAAAAAATGGGAGTAACCACCGTATAGAAAATTGAAATACATTTTAGCATAAAGAAATCTAAGATTGCGCCAACCAAACTCATCCTCTTACACCAATTTTTTTTTCTGCGCAACACTTTCCCCTGACTGGCCACACACCAGAAAATGCGTTGCAAAACTAGGAAACAGGGGAGGAAGATGCTGTGAAAATGGGACTAGAAGAAGCAATACACATGGTGGAAACTCTAGACCTGGGGAAAGAATTTTTCTGGTGTTAATTTACCAGCAACCAGCAGCGAAACTCAGCATATACAAGGAGAAAGCAAACAGCAGAAGAAAATCGAACCAGAGATAGCAAAGTGACGATGAACAGGGGAGAGAAGGTGCAGCTCTTTCCAGCATAATTTTGCTACTTTTTTGACCGAAAGGATGGAAGTAGGTGGAGATTCTGTGCTACAGAAATGTGAGTGGCAAAATGACGTGAAACCTCAGCTTAAAGTGGATGCAAGAGGGTATACCAGGAAATCGCAGAAGAAAGGAAAAAAATTGATATGTGGCAGCTTCAAAACACAAATTTGAAAAGTCAAACTTCTCATATATATATATATATATATATTCATGCACGTCGGTTCTTTACACCTTGCCTCCAAAATGCTCTTCCCAACATCCTCTAGCCTACAACAAACCCAAATCAATTATGGCTAGTAGCAAATGGGAGAGGTATATGAAGCGCAATCTAACCAAAATCAACATAAAAAAATTGACTTTGTTTGGGTAAGTGTGAAGTGCAACGTGATACAAAAATTTTAAGTCACAATGCACTTACATTGTGGACAAAATTGGCTTCATATTTTCAAATTGTGCTATGACATAAAAATTTTATATCAGAGCACACTTACATTTTGGTCCAAAATGATGTGCTACTTCAATTTGCACCATGACCTAAAAATTTTATATCATGGCACACTTCCTTTAATCTCCAAAACTCTCATTTTGAGTCATTTAGATTTCAATTTCTAGCGATCCCACTTCAAGATGACTATGGTTTAGTATTTCTTGTATTTACCCTTATAAAAAGAGCAAAATATAAGCAATTCATAATTTAACCAAAACCAAGTCAAAACTTATCATCTATAGTATAAAAACTAAGTATAGAGCTATTTATTTTAATTATACACATTTTCCTATAATTAGTCATATTTACCATAAAATTAAAGCTCTAAACACCTATTCCCTAAAAAAAGAAAGAAGTGCAAAATAACATAAATATTTATTCCACTTTGGTAATAAGAAAAATTGAATATTATTATTTATATTGCAATAGAGTAAGTATTTTTTATAAAAAAATTTAAGATTAAATTTTTATCAAAAATTTTAAAAAAATATGTAAAAGCCCAAACATATATAAAAATGTATTTGTAGAAATAATTGAGGATGAGGTTTGGATCTTATGGCAACCACTGACCTTATCACCTTCAGTGTTGGGAGTTCAAGTCTCAGCCAGGTATTAGCTGAATATTTTTTTTCTTCTTCCATGTCCTTTTTTTTTCTAGTATACCAAAAGTACCCCCACTTGTATGAATGGTCAATTGTTTTTTTTTTGTCTTTTCCTTCCCTATTCATTTGCCGCCCACCTCTATCCTCTGAGCAATCTTTTCAGCAACAAGAACAGGGAGTGAGCAACCAAAACTGATGGCGTGTACCTCTATTAATGTTACAACTTGGTTTCCTTTCTTCGTTTATGTTTCTGCGTGATATTTTGCTAAAGCAACCATGTTTCATTGTTGCTTCTTGGCTACCATTTCCTTTCGTGCAAAGCCACTTCCCCTCAAGTTTGGATCTCAGTTCTTGGTTGCTAAAAGTGTCTGAATATTTTTTTCAATATTCCTTGCTGTTCTAGTCTTATTTCATTTTCCATTTGCTTTGAAGCATTCTGTATATTCCCTTTCTTCTGTTATAGTTCTTGATCTGATATTTTAGTTCATTGGTGGTTAGTTAGGTACCCTTAATATCCTTCAAGTTTGTTGTTTTTTTCTAGTGCATTGTGGTACTTTCATTTGGCTCAAAAATCTACTCTGCTTGTTCTCCCCCTAATTCTCAACCAAACTGAGCTGAGGTGTGAGTGTGGCTGTTTAAGTGTAGGGCTTGGCTAGACTAGGGGGGCCGAGAGAGTGAAATGGGACATGTATCAAATTGCAATTAGCTCTTTTGTTTTTTCAGATGGCCTTCCAACATAAGTAATCTATGGTGTAACTACCATTATGGATTTAAGATGGTATTAGTCTTTCATTTCTATAGCCGTTTCAAGTAAGCTTGGTTACTAGAAAAATATTCTTACCTTTTTTTTTTAAGTTGCCTTGTTTGTTTTTCTGGTGCATTGCTTCATTTTTATCAATGGCTCTAAATATTTGTACATCTTTCTTTTTTTCCTCTTAATTATCAACCAACATAATAGAGGTATATTAAACCAGCTAACCATTACAAGAACAAACAAAACTTCTTTACTTCTCATCATCTAAATCTAAATTTTGGAAGTAGTGAACTTGAGAACCAATTTTAATAAACCAACACAATTTTGTGTCTTCTCTTTTATTGACAAATTTGTTTTTTTTAAAGAAACTTGTTTACATTTAACTTGTTTATTTCTTGTGACTTTGGTCAAAATATTAAGAGAGCAAAGAAGAAAATAATTAAAGAGGTCCCCATTTCAAAGATATCAAAAATGGTATTCACATCTACACTGAGCTTTCATAATAATAGCAAAGGACAATCGTTTTAATAGAAGGGATTAAATAAAACTATTTGACATGTTAGATGACTTAGGCTTTTGATTAGTAATTATTTTAAGGGGTAAACATGTATTTGGTGCTACATATGGTATCAAAAGAAGCGTTTAATTAACAAGCTCCTACATCTAATGAAGCTAAGACAATAACTTCATCAACTCATTCAAAACTCCAAAACTTGTGGGGAGTCTAGGGAAAGAAAAATGAAATGGTGGGTTGGTAGTTTATTATGCTAATCCTTAAATTTTTAGGAGTTCATTAACTTTAAGAAATTTTAACTCCCCCAAGATAAAGGTTTCATAAATGACAATTGATCAAGATATAGAAATTAAGAAGGAAAGTTTATAAATGAAATAAGTAGGGGATGGCTATGGCTAGAAGGAATAAATAGGATACTTGAGTATTAACAAAATTATGACTTGAATGAATAGACTTATATTGGTGTGGTGAAGGGATATAATTAAGTACCATACCTTAAGAGACTTGTCAAGACTAGGTGTTTGGAGAAATAGGATAAGTTTCATTATGAGGCAATATAAGGTCATCTAAATACTAAGACTTTGTGAACTAGTGTTATAGAGTATTCGGGAGAATTAGTCGTTGCTAACAAATTAGCAAAGAATATGATAAGAAACTTATCTATATCATCTTAAGAGGTGAATAGACAATGCCGACTATACATGATATGTATATTCCATTGCATTTCTTTTATCTAAATATTATTTATTTAATTATTACTTACTTAACTCTTTATTGTTCTTATTATTTAATTTTCTGAATCTCATTTAAGTATTACAATAAATCAAGGAACACACCAAAGTTTGAAATTGTTTCTATTGAGTATGGGGATTTAATTAAACCTTTTTTATTGCTTCTGTAACTCTGAATATTTAATGATTTATACTGCTTATATGATCTGATAAAAAGTGAGTGTGATTAAGAATTCATATTTGGAAGCTATCTATTTCGATACCTTGCAGCTAACCGCAGTACAGGTTAGCGATGGTACACTGTGATATGCACCCTAATTAGTAGAAGTGTTTCTAGCCCCATGTGCTTGGCATAGATCTATTCTAATTTTTGCTAGTGGATTGCTCAGCTTCTATGTTACTTACTTCCTCGAGTTGTGTATTTTACGTCTGATCTATTTGGTACCAACTAGATACTCCTACTATATTTGATGAATGATTTTATCGAAAGGATTTATTAATCACTATGATCCTTCTTTAGCATCTTAGGATCAATCATCCTCTTTTGTTCTTGGTGAACCTTGCATCTATTTGCGTGAGCACATTTAATGATCTAAATGAGATTCATTTTGTCCTATAATATGTATGTAGCTCCACTGAACTACTGACAGGATCCCCCACCCCCAGTAATTGATGTATAAGGGGTTGTGTTAAAAGTAGAACTCTCTTTTGATGTAATTGTCCCTATTGGGCTAATTGTAAAAATTTTGGGATGTTCAAATTTTAGAAGAGACTCTGTCGAAATTTCTATAAAAAGACATGTATTTAATTATATTTAATGCAAATATGACGTATAGTTGTTTTGATTGGTTATATTGTTCGGTATTGCATTATGGGAAATTTTCCAATAAACTTTGGTTAGGTCCTAGTTTTAGGTAGGCTTACAAAAGAGAAGTTGTTTATCCTTCGTGCTGGTTATACTCTTAGTTTTAGGATGTGACATAATAAATTATATAATTTTGATGAAAAAATTTAAATTATATGACAATATATAAGTAACTATATATTTGATTATGGGTCAAAAAGCCTACCTCGCCTGATAGGTCTGGTCCAAAAAAAAATGGATATGAGCCCGAAAAAAAAGTCCGATAAAAAATGAACCCATTTTTAAAAAGTTCAAATATAAAATGGGCCAAGTTTGGACTTTTTTTTAAAGTCCGACCTTAACTCACTCGTAGTATAATTATTATTTTTATATATTATTAATAAATAATATTATTAAAAATTTTATTTATAACTATAGATATAAGTAAAAAAGAATTATATAACATTTATAATTATTATTATTTTTACTCTTACTTATTACATAATATATTGTTATGAATAAATTATTAATCAGTAATATTATTAAAAAATTATTATTTTGAGAGATTTTATTATCTTATATATATATATATATTTCAAGTTATATAAATTCCTTGCAATAATTTTTTTTTTGAGCTATTTAATATTTAAAATAAGAAAAAAGTAGGTCTAACAAGTAATAAAATAAATATATCTAATATTTAAAATAAAAAATATAAAAAAAAATAAAAAATATATTTTTTAAAAATGGGTCGGGGTAGGCTCAGCCTACTTTTAACTAGGTTTGAACTCGATCTTGTACTATTTTGGACTGGTTTTGAGCCTACAAATTTTTTACAGAGTCTAATGCATTTTTAAACGAGTTCAACTCGTAATCAAGTCTACTATAATACCAATTGTTCAATATCACAAAAGTGTAGAAAATGAATTCATGGATACTATTTGACCAGTGTAAAGATAAAGATAAATATTTTATATGGCAATTAATCCACTTTAATTTTTAACATGAATGTGGCTCTTCAACTTGTCTAACGGGTTTAATTGCATAAAGTCATAAAAATGATAGAAATTTTATTTAAGAACACACTTGATTCTTGTATCAAGTTCAATTAAATTTCGATTCAGTTGATCCATTACCATATTTAGTGAATAAAATAGAGTATTAATTACAAACATAATGAAAATTTAAACGATTAATTTGTTAAAATTGAAACTAAATCTCACTTGTCAAAGAATCAAATTTGAAGAAGTTACTTACATTTTAGCAAAAACTTTACGAATCTTTAAGTTTAGAATTTTGACAAATAGAATTTTCATCAATTTTTACTTTTAGCACTTAAACTACTCAATTTTGAAAAAGAAAAAAGAGGCCAGTTTTAATAAACGTTTTCATGTTTCGCTAGTGCATTAGTCATCGTTATGGCTGGCGAACCTTGTCTCCATTATAATCAGCACCCATACTTAATCATTTCCTATTTAAAATCAAGCAAATTGGTTAGAGATTACTTTCACCCTTGGGCAAAACTTGGGAAATAATAAACATGAAAAATGAGATTGGAAAAATATGAGATGGAAAGGAATTTTTTTAATTAAAATTTTAACAGTGTAGGCTCGGTTAAACAAAATATTTACTTATTATATTTTTATCAAAGAATTTGATTTCGTAAATGTTTAAAATTTTTTTGCTAAGTCTTGTCCAATAAAATCATTTAAAAGAAGGGGAAATGGATCGACTGAAGCTGAAAATGTATAGAAACAGAAAAATAGTGATGGGTGAAAATAAATACACCATATATGGTCATCTTTCAACGCCTCTGTCAAGTATTACAAGAAGTGTTAAAATAAAAAGCAAATTAAATTCATTTCCCCTCTATCTTTATATAGATCGAGATTGATTTATGAGAAAAGGGAAACACGTAAACACCGAAGACAAGCTCGTAGGGTGAAAAAACCGCTTCCTATGACTTCAATACCCCTCAAGTTATATAATTCGGAAACATAATTAAGCTAAGGTATATCAGTCTTAAGCTTCATAAGACCTCGTTATTATATGCCGCTGCTATGTGATCGATATGATCTGAACTCTGAAGAGTTATTAAGGATTGATCTGAACCAGCGATGGCCTTCCCCAACGATTCTATGGCTGTGTTTGGAGATTTCTCAATCATTGATCCCACACAATTTAGCAGCTCAATATTATTGCAACGGGTAAGTGACAACGGAGTCTTGAACAACAACGTCTGGGAGTTTAACCTCCCCGACGCCTTGCGGGTGCACCAAAGTGATTCTTTAGCCTCCTTGCTGAACACTTCCTAATAATTAGTTAAGGTTAAGGATTTTTTTTTTTTTCAGGATATAGTTACAAAAATCCAAGTTATAGAATTGTTAGGATTGGGCAGTCTGAAACATTGAAAGACGCAAGATTCTTCGTGAGCTTGATACCAAGCCTTAATCTATGGATCAACTCACTTATTTTATTAGAAGCCTTTATTCTCGTTCGAGTATTTTGCCTGTACAATATGCTGCTAGACCCACTTTCAATAGAGCTCTAGTACTCGGCTCTAATATCACTTATTATGATTTAGATCACATCTTAGTCAAAATCTTAACACTTTAACTATGGGTCAATTTATTTATACAGTTTTTACTTAGTCTATTTACTTTACGAGACTCTTACTCTTGAATTCCCAACAGCAATTCCATTTTATTGATCAAAGTAAAAGATTTTATAATTGCACTAAGGGTTAAATATTCACGCAATGATACAATATATATATATATATATATATATATATATTTATGAGGTCTTAATTCTGATTTGATTCGTTCTTATATGATCCTGATTTTAAGGGTGGAATACACACACACACACTCACACAAATTGATGACCTAGAGAGAGGCGAAGTTTGATGGTATAATGGTAACTATCAACAGTGCTGTGTTTTGGTTTATAAAGATAAAAAGAACAAGGTAGAGACGAATTGAGACACAGAATCTTTTCAACTCGACTTTTCTGAGTTTTAAAGGCAGAAGAAAGATCATAAAGGGGAACACGTTGAATTTAATTCCAAGCAGGAGCTTTTCTTTTCCAAATTCGTTTCTTTCAACCCACAATGATAGTAAATCCTCTGTTGCATGCAATAGTACATCCTCCAACGGCTCAAGCGCAAGTGTGCTTCTTGAGTAGACAGTGTATATTTAAGATACTATATTACTCTCTCTCTCTCACTTCCACTCTCACTCTCTCACACACATATAATATAACTTAATTTTCATCAGTATTCTAATTTAGTTTAGTGACAGATCTACTTAATTTTTATTCAGCTAGGATACTTTGGGAAAAAATTATTGTTGCTTTCTTTTGGAAAGCGTATAGACAAGTATACCTATCATAACAGTAATAAAGTAATGAATAGAGTATCATTCTCACGAGAATTTGTCGTTAAGATAATTTTAGTATCAAACCAACAATAGAAGGTAATGTAAAATTAAACTAAACAAAAGACATAAAATAAAAAAGTAAATAAAATAAATAAGAGACACCATTCTTGATGAAATTGGAAAGATAAATGATTTGGGATTATGACTTCCCCTAACATTTCATATGAACTAATTACTTTTCCTCATCTTGTTCTTAATGTCATTAATTGCCTAGAACTCTAATTTACCTATAAGTATCTTCCGAATTACATATAAGTATTCTATAGCCTAGGACTTTAATTTACCTATAAACATCTTTCGAATTATATATAGGCATTCTCCTACCAATCTATAATTCCTTATGCAATTAATTTAGAGGCTTAATCAAGAATATATCCTAATATGGCTATGTGAGATCGATAGGTATATTCCTATCCTACAAGCAAATTAATTCACTCAACATTGCAAATTTCATGAACTCACACTACACAATCTATGGTCAAGTCCTAAAATTCCTTTTTCAAGTTCATTTAGATTGCCCAAATCATGTAATGGTTTCCACACATTTAGAAGCATGAAGCACAAAGATTAAGTAATTAAATTATACTATTGATTGCAAATAAAGAGAGTAAATACAACATATTATAAGCTAGAGTCTATTACAATTCCAAATCAACAAGTTTAGCTCATAACTATAAGAAATAGCAACATTAAGAACAGAGCATAAATCAAATGGGCAAAGAAATACAAGGAAAAGCAAGAGAAAAACTGAATTAATCGGTGAATCTTCCTCAAATATAAGCTTCTTCCATGGCATTTGAAGCTCAAACCCTTTTTTCCCTTCCCCAAAACCTTTAAAATGGCAACTTCTCCCGAAGAAGTACTGAAAATCCTTTAAAACCCTAAAAAACATGGCAAAAAATGGTGTGATTTACAATTTTTATGAACTGCGCTGCAGCGATGCTCCAAAGCACACAGCGCAGATGAATTTTTTTTTACAGCAACAATGAAAAGCACTGCGATGCAAAATTTTACACCGCAACTCATTTTGCTTCTATTTCTCAATATGGCGTGGCACTTAAATTTGTTGCCATGGTGCTACATTTTTTTTAGTAATGATTTTGAGCACCATCTTTTGTTCTTTTGTCTTTTCTTCTTTTTCTTTTTGATCCTTTTTCAACAAATCTTCTTAATGTTTGTTGCTTTGCATGCCAATACTTCTAACCTTGTTTCTTTATAATTGTGACCTTACAAAAACATAAAATTCACCTAATTAATATTTACAATCTAGTAACAAAATTTAAACAATTTAATAACCTACAAATCTAGATAAACATAAAATACTATTTATACTTAACTAATTCAAAAAATTAACTCAAAATCAAAGAAATAAAACCAAAACTTATTAAATATTAACTTGGTTAAAGTTTATTAAATTTTTATATAAAAAACATAAAATAAGTTCAATATTCATGTAATAAGTCCCTTAAAATATTAAGAAAATCATGATAATTTAAGAACTTATCAATTATTCATGACCATAAATGTGCTTTAATTTTAGTATGTTGCAATAGACTTTTTTATTTAAAAAATAAAAAATTTATCAGTTTTGATTAACTAAAAATTAATTGCATAAAATCAAAAGAAATTTAATATAGGAGTATGCTTTTAATTTGGATTATAAGTTCTATCCAACTTCAAATTGAATTGATAGATTTCCCTTATTTTTCTTTGCTCCAGGTTAGAATTTTATTGTGTATTGTTAACATTAAAATTATAGGTCTAATTAATTTCCTAAAGGTTCAGAGTTCACACTAAATTAAAGGGTTATTTGTATTTTAGCCAAAATTTAAAAAGTCCTTTAATTAATTTTACAAGTTTGACTAATCAACTTTATAATTTTTCACTTTTTTTTTTTGGGGTTACTAAAGAGACACAAAACCTTGAAAATTAAGAATAGAGAAAAGGGACGATACAAATTGATCAACCCAAGTATATCATGGCACTTAAGTTTAAAGGAGGCATCATTGAAGTTAAGCCTCTTTAGCTAATTTTTTTCATCTTCAACACTAATTAAAACCATCTAACTTTAAAAAATAATTCAAGAAACATTTTTAGTCATTTTTTTGTTGGCAAATATTAAATCCGGCCACCAACTCATATTTTCAAACATTTTTAGTCATTGTTCCCAATATAATCCATAATTTACAGGCTTTTTCCCCCTTCATAAGAGAAGTAATTCATTTTGTTCAAAATCAGGCAAACTGATTAGATTTAACTTTCATCCTTGGTAATTTGTGAAATAATAAAAATAGGACATGAGATATATTGTCTTCTTATAGTAGAAGTGATAAAAGTGGGACAAGGAAAATACTTGTTGAATTTTAGCTTCGATCCACTGTAACAAGACAAATAGTTCTTTTATGGAAAGCATTTCACCATCTAATTATATCAAAATTTGTGTAATTAGCTGAAAATTTATAATAAATAATATTTTATAGCCATATATAAATGTTAAAAGGTGATTCAATGGTGGACTGGAGTGCTTAAGCTCTCTTCATATTCTTTTAAAAATAATAATAATGAGATAATTGAAAAGAAGTACACTGTATTGTCATCTTTCACACTCTCTGTTATAAAAATCAAACGCAAAGTTCATTTCCACTCTTTATACAAAGATTCATTGATGAGAAGGAGACATGCAAACACCACAGACTAGATAGTAGATAAAAAACCACTTCCTATATGACTTCCACTCATTAAGTTACATAATAGTTCACAAACCACAAGCTACTTATATCAGCCTTCATATATACACAAAACTGGTATACAATATTATAGAGCACACGTATAGAAGACCCTAGCTAATTGAGTATCTGATATCATATAATATATATGAAGAGTAAGATTCTAATTAATTTCTTTACCCGACCGGTGATCTTCTTCCCCAACGATTCTGTGGCTTTGCGTTTGGAAAATTCTCGATTTTTGGCCCACCGAATCGAGCTATCGCATCGTTGCTATCAATAACAGAGGGTTGTTTACTAGGATCCTTTGGAACATGATGAATTCCCGCATGTCCCTGCTTTCTGGGAGGAGGATAGTGCTTATCTATCAAAGCAAACCCATCCGAAGCGATCCTTGTAAGTTCTGATGGAGCTTGTGCCATGATCTATACTTTAGTTGCCTGCTTGCTTCTAAGTGAGAAGCTCAAAGTCCCTTATAAAGGAAGCAAAAAGTGGTTCTTTAGTAGCATCCCAGCAGCACATGGGTATGGAACCAAGAATATTTTAACATTGTGGGTTACGTAACCTAATGCTCTTTATTGAAGTATTGACACATGGACGCTACTTTAACTGACACTTATAATGAATATATATTTATACAAAGTGAAGATTTCTATGCATTATTGCAGATATTTTCATTTTCAGTTGTAGTCACTTCATCACCGTAAAGGACCGCATCCGTTCTAGGCTTCTAGCCCTTAATTGATACACAAGAGTTACAGAACTTACAGTTTCGAAGGACTGAGTCCTGATGTAGTTGAGAAAACATACACAATTGCAGACTCCAATAAGAATGACAATCGACCGACTGAAAAATTATACTTTCTACACCAGCACCCGAAATATTTATTTGAAGTGTCCAAAACTTACATGAAAATTAGGAGTAATGGGTATTGAATTACTAGTGAGACGTCAGTAGACATATTTAAAGTAGTTAATGGGCACCTTATAATTCATAAAATCTAGTCGCTCAGGTTTGGATAGTTTAAGTTCAGGTTTTGAATGGTATGATACATATACCACATCAGACTCATAATATATATATATATTGAAAAAATAAAAAATATCATCCAAATAACATTCTACTAGTTTTGAGTTATACTAATAGCTGTTTGGGACATTTTTTATTGTGATTTTATATTAATAGGTTTTATATGAAACAATCTCAACTTGAAATAAAATTATTCATTTGAAATTTGTCAAAGTAAATAGGTCTGAGTCCTGGGATTCAAGTACCATACCCTATCTCATTTTAAAATTAACCAGCTAGATATGGAGATTATAGAACCTATGATCATCCCTAGAAATACTCGGTGCCCGTATTCACCATCCAAGATGCAATTTACCAAGATAATTTAATGTAAAGTTCTGTAATCGTTTATTACTCTTAGTGATTTATGAAAATATTAGAGTAAATTATACTAATTATCTTTATCGAGGTTTGGTTAAATTATACCCAACATCCTTCTTGTTTCCAAAATATCATTAGCCTTTTTTCACATTTGATTTTTTTTCACATAAATCTATTTACACTATCAATAAAGTTAATTTTTTGTACAATGAAAAATTATAATTTTATTTTTAATATGACAATAAAAATAATTAAGTTACTTCATTTTTAAAAAGGACGTATATTATGTAAAAAGTTGTCTTCATTGACAGAAATAAAGTAAAGGAAATATTTTTGCAATATATATGAAATGTTAAGGGAATTGGATGATATGATTTTGAAATAATTAAGAAGAATATCAAGTATAATTAACTAAACCTCAAGGAAGGATTATTATTACTCGTATTCTTTTTTAAAAAAAATATTTGTTCATTGTACAATTATTTACTGTACGTAAACACAGATAATTTCCGTTAATTGGCGGTGGAAGTTTTCATATCCACAAACTAAAATGAGGTGTAAGCCAGGTGAAAGTAATGAGGCTAGGAACTTAAGCCAGGCGAAAGTAGTGAGGCTTGGAACTTAAGCCAGGTGAAAGTAATCTAACTCGAATTTATAGTTTGCTAGCTTTTTGGTTTGGATAAGAGTATAAATTTGTAATATCCAAATAAACATGACCAACCTCAGAGTATTGGACCAACCGACCACCAAAATAAAAATAAAAATAAAGTTTTACAGGAATATACGACATACTTTATATCTATGACCCCATGACCTTGAATAATTCAATTTTCTTTCTTCATTAATTAATAAACACGAAATTTATTCCTGATTATCCTAACCTAGCTAGTCAACAATTTGATTTTTTTTATAATCAATTATAACCAACATCTTTGTAAGTTTTTTGCTGTGTTGCCTCTTCGGGGAAGGCAGAGATAGATGTCCCCATTGGTTGTCATCTGGTCCTCTTGTACTGGAAAACAGACGAAGCACCGAAACCATATTCAAATGGTTCCTTTAATGGTTAGAGTGAGATTACCCAAGAACAGTGTGTTGGAGCTGTAGACTGCGATTCTTTTTAACTGGAATAATGTGAAGTCCTATACCTGAACCAAATTTCACCCCTCTATTATTCTGCCAAACAAAACAAGGGAATTCAACTGGCTAATATTCGGGGCCTCTATCGATCTATTGATCTGATTGCTTTTAAATTTCAATGTTTGAAAATTTTGGGAATACTCCCCCCGTCAGTTCTATCATTATAATTTAAGATGAAAGCCAGTGTGTCTAGGCACTAGTGATAAGGGTGCCCATGCCAGAAAAGGATTTTTAGGTTCAAATTAAACCGAAACCTTGCAGCCGGTTTGGTTATATTGATGGAAAGATAATCTTCTTTTACCAATTACGTGTAATATCTATTATATTATTATAATTATTATTTAATAATATTTATTTTTTTATTATTTTTTAAAAATAAGAATATGATAGTTACTTCTATTTTTAAAATTATTTTTTATTTCTTCTTTTAAAATGCTCTTTTCATTGTATATACTAAATAAGCCCCAATTAGATATCTAAGCCAAATAAAATAAACATAAAAAATATGTGTATATATATATTGATAACTAGTAATTTGGACAGGTCAATCCTACCAAGTACTGGGGAGTCCAATTATTACTCCCATGGGTCAAGACCCAACCCAACAATGATTGGGTGGATCCGAAATAACAACTAATCCGCATGGGCAACACTGGAACACTAATTGGTGGGACCACGAACTGTACAAATTGCGGGCGTTTTTCGCTACGGATGCTAATCATCACTACCAACGATCTCTGTACAAGAGGCCAAATAAGCCCTTCCTCGAGTCGCCCAGGGGCAGAAGCAGAGGAGACGAGTGGGGGGCCCATGCCATTCTCATTAAATTTTGGTATGATTTCCCAAAAAAAATTTACATAAATTTATATAAAATTATATATTATTTTAAAAAATAATAAATTATATATATAAATTTTCGTAAAATTTCATATGCCTGCTCAAAAAAATTTTCTGCCTCCGCCTCGGTGTTGCCTACGTCGTTGCCAAGTAGCCTCAGAAGAATTACCCTTTCACCTATAAATCTGGAGTATATATACAAAAGGCCTGTATGCACATCGGGTAAGGTTATGTTATCTAGTTATCCTCCAATTGCTTGTACTCCATAGTAATTTTTGCAGAGGAGTTCTTGTAGGAACCTACGACCCTCCTTTAATTTGGAACTTGATGGAGTCAACATTGCCAGTACTAGAGCTGCAATGCGCTGTGGCGACATAACATGATGCATTCGACTAGAAAATCATTTATATATGTAGCCTATATATATATATATATATATATATATATATGTAGTTTGTTGCATACAAAATTAAAATAGCCTTTATTTTTCCTCACTTTTAAAAAACTTTTTTTTTTAAGCCAACGATTTATCTTTCAGCTCTTTCTTTATGCTATGGCGGCTACAATATTAAATGTTTGATTCTCTCGAACCTAAAGTTCGAGTTGAAAAGAGAAACAATTCTCTCTACAGAGAAGCTGATTCCGGCCTTTTGCATTATTTAATTTTCTTTTTTCCGTTCGGACTATATGAATAATGACAAATCAATTAAAAAAAAGATAGTAGTATCTTAGGGTCGTATGATAACATTAGGGGTGTTCAAAGGCTTAGTTTGGTTCGGTTTTGAGTAAAAATCAAACCGAACCAACTTAATCGATTTAACATTTTGTTGGACCTTGTCGGTTTTAAATTTTAATCGGTTTGGTTCGGTTTTTGTTCGGTTTGGTTCGGTTTGGTCCGGTTTGGTTCATATTTTTTTTGTCTAAAAATAATTTTTTTTAAAAAAAAATTTGTTACTTATAATATGTAGAATTTAACTTCTAATATCTTACATATCTTAAAATTTTGACCAATAATAACTTTGGAATAATTTACTATTTATATATATATATATATATATATATATATATATATATATATTACCTAAACAAATTTTATACATTCACAAATAAGCTTTAAAAAGTGAAAAAAAAAATAAGAGTAATATCTTATAATAAATAGTATAAATAATTTGTATATTTCTTGAATCACATAAAGAATGTAGTTTTGATACAAGTTTAATTGACAAAAGATCCCACTAATCTAAAAAGAAACAAAATATTAAATTTTAATTAATTACAATTTTAATGGTTCGGTTTGGTTCGGTTAACCAAACTAAATATGGAGAAAACCGACAACCGATTTACAATCACAAAAACCAAACCAAACCAATTATTAATCGGTTTTATTCGGTTTTTGGCGGTTTGGTTCGGTTTGGTTTGGTTTAATTGGTTTGGTTCGGTTTTGTTCACCCCTAGATAACATATAGGTAGGAGTATTCAAAGGTTCAGTTTGGTTCGATTTTGAACCAAAATCAAACCGAACCAACCTAATCAGTTTAACATTTTATTGGACCTTATCAATTTTAAATTCTAATCGATTTGGTTCAGTTTGGTTTTTTTTTTTTTTTTGCCCACAAGTAATTTTTTTTAAAAAAATTTGTTCCAGTGAGCTATTTCAGTAATTAATTGATCAAAACTTTGATCGAATAGTTTGGAATATTTTTAAATCTAAATTGAGTGATTCCAAAAACATTTTATAAATTAGAGAACCTAAATTTTATGATAGAAAAGACGGTTCTAAAAAAGGATCTAAAAGGAGCTCAAACGGTATAGTCAAAACGTAGTGACAAGAATGGTAATTATGAAAAAAAGTCAAAACTATTTCCCCCACCTTTTTTTTATGTCATCCATGCCTTCTCTATTGGATTTTTTTGACTTAACTTCTGCTAAATAACAGTAGTTATGGCGTGATGAAGGGAGGGAGGAGAGAGAAAGGAATGAAAGTTAAATAGGTAAGCATATATGCAAAATCTCATGTTATGGTAGTTAGTAATCTTACTCTACTCTTTATGCTCTTTCTAATAATGGTTTCAACTTCATGAAAGGATGATTTTGGTGGCTGGCCTCATAAGAAAAAGTGGAGGTTTGGAGCAACCAAACAGAATAAGAGAATCACCATATACAATAGAAAAACTTGTTTTCTTTGAATTCCAATGGCTTCCATATTAGGTCTAGAGAGAGAAACTAGAGAGGGGAATGAATTCAAGCCAAAACAAGTTAGAGATAAGAATATTCAAGCATGAGAAACAAGAATATATAAAGGGAACAAAGAAAGAACCATGAATTTGTAAGATAGAAAAGCTAGGGGTTTGTGAACATAACCAAAAATCTGATTTTATTTAAGAGTTCCCAAGCCTATGTGAATGTTTGTATGAGTTTCTAAACCCCTAAAGAGCTTCCCACATACATCTCCCATCCAAGAAAGCAAAGAAACTCCATGGACTCCTTAAGGAAGCCTTGCATTGGCCTAAGGCAGAAGTAATACCTAGGGAGTGTTTTAGTTACTTCTAAACTTAGTTTTGCATCATGTATGATAGGAGAGTATGAGAGGAAGCCTTGGAAAAATTTTAAAAGCCATAAATAGTGAGATGGAGGTGTAGGTTCCATAATGTAGCATAATGAAACAACTCCTAGCTAGACTCCTTAAATTATTGTGTAATGACTCTAAGGCGTCTAAATGGAGTCAAAAATCATAGATTGAAGGAGAAAAGGGAGCCAAGATCATGAATTTTTGTAGATACTTCATTAAGTGCTTTATGGAAGCATAATGGAGCCATAGACTAAAGTAACATAATGTAAATTGTGTATAATGTCAAGGCTTGTTCCCATGAGTAATTCATGTTTCTTTTGGTGTATTTAGGCCAAGAGAAGTTAATGCTCTTTAAGCTTTTGGTTAGGCCGAGAAGAAGGAAAGGAAATTTAAGAAAAAAGTGTGTAAATGCAAGCAAGGTAGCTCTCTCTACCTTCTCTCATGCATAGATGTGTGCTTACATTGTCTTGAATGTGTGTATGTATATTTTAAGCTATGAAAAGTATTCTAGCATGATTTCATATGCCATGGTACCATGATGATGTATTATGTGTCTAGATGATGTTTATGATGCTTGCTCTGGTTTACTTAAGTGTGATAAAACCAAGAATCCTAAGTCATGGTGAGGATAAGCCAAGAACCCTTAGAATTGGTTGAAACAAAGTAAAAAATCTCTTAAAAGTAAGGTTGACTCCCAAGAGTAAGGTTGAGTCTAAAAACCTCTTAAGGAATAGGTGAAGCAAGTCCAAAATCCATAAGTGAATAGGTGAAGTTAATCCACTTACTTGGCAAGCCTTTGTATGCTATGTATGACTTACTCAAATGTTAAGAATGTCTCTTGAATGATTACATATGTCAAGATATCCATGCATACATTTGTGAGACTTATTTTGCATCTTTTATGTGTGATTGAAAGGGAGATGAGCTATTAGGATTCTTTGAATCTCATTCCCTCCTCTCCAATGTTCTAACATACTAGGTGGACCAAGGAGCAAGGAATGGAGGCCAAGGAGTGTGAATTGCATTACTTTGACAATAGAATAGTTTTCTGTGTACAAATTGATGTCAAAGTATGTATGCATAAGTTATTGGTGAGGTGTAAACCCTTGAGCATATGTAAAAGCATGTAAATATATTGTATGAACCAAATTTGAAATGAAATGTATGAGAATGTGTGTTTTGGACATCCTTGACCCATGATGTCTATGTGTATTTATGCAAGTGAAATAGTGAATTTGAGTTCTATGAGGTTTTGGACCTGTTATAATGCTTCTACATGCTATGTTTAAGCTTTTGGACTTGCTCAAATGGTCATGGTATGCTTGGGAGGCCATTTGGTGTAATTTGACCCTATTATGATGTAAAACTAAGCCATATTTTGCACCTAAACCAAAATCAGAGCAAATGAATGATTTTAGGCATGAAATTTGATAGCCATATAGATCTCATTGAACGTGTTTCACAAAGCTAAAAATCAAAATTTTTGGAGCTCTGTAGAATATTTTATAATTTTTTAAAGTTTGCCAAATTATGTACAGACTATCACTATTACTATGCTTCTAGATAGTCTAGTTTTTAGTGTTTTTAGAGAGCCAAACAAAGTCCAATGCTCATAAAATTTTACAATCATGTAGTTGGCATCATAAGCTTTCCATAGCCACTAAAATCACTTCATTTGGAGCTCTGTAGAGAGAGAAACGAATTTTTAAAGTTCCAGGTCTGCTACAAAATGGATTCCAGACCTGCAGCATGTAACACCCCAAAATTAATTAAGGTGTTAATAATGTATTTGGACTAATTAAGAATAATTATCATGAAATAATTGGGCAAGCTTTATGAATGAAAATTTATAGAGAAATAAGTTCATAATATAGGTTTAAGATTTCATTTAGGTTAAAGCCTAATTGGGGCCCAAAATTTAATTTGAATAAATCATGGATAAGGATTTATAGAGGCCCAATAATTTTTGGATGTAAGCCTAACTCCTTATCATGAAGCTTGGGCCAAGAGAAATTGCCTAGCAATGGCCCAATTTGATTTAGTAGAATAGGGGCCCAAGACCCAATTTATGTGAGTTGGCCCAACACACATTATGCAGACCCAAATTAGATTGGCTTTTGAAATTTGGCCTAACCCAACTACAACTCTGAAGCCCAACTTATGAGATAAGGCCCAACAAGCATAAAAATCTAAACCTACAAGGAATTGGGCCATTGGGTCAGCATACTTCACTTAAACTTAAAATGTTCTGCTGCCCACCTCACCAAACAAAGGCCCAATAAGCACACATCTGAACCTAAGTGGATTTTGGGCTTTAGGGTTGACCCAAACCCATCTAAAACCCTAACTTACTCAGCCCCTTACCCTCTATACTGTAGACCAACTCAATCTTAGGCAAAGGAGAACTCCATTTTCGCATAGGAAGAGAGGAGGCTAGGGTTTTCTGCATTCCTCTACCATTTCGCACTTCTAGAGGATGATTTAGCCAAGGTTAGTTATATATAACTTGACCCTCTCATCCTCCTCTTCATTTTGGTCTAATTAATTTTTGGTTTTGAGCATTTTCATCTTCTTCTCAAATCTAAAACTTGGTGTTGGGTGATTCCTTGCAAAATTTTCGGAGTTGGAGGTTAGAGGGATGATTAGGTGAGCATTTCCCTTCCATTTTGTGTATTACTTTGCTGGAAAATGCCCCTAAGGATGGATTATCATAATGGGTTCTGTTATTGTGTGAGATTACAAGGAGATAATAGTGGAAAATTGAATTTTTTGGGCTTGATGATTGAAATGCGAATTTTGGTACTTCCATGGTGGATTTTCGAGGTGAGGCTATGGGTGTTGTTAAGTGAGTATTTCTTTCCCATTTTGATGCATTTTTCTGTTAGTTTGAGACCCCTATAGTTGACTTATGATATGGCCTTTGGTTTCATGTGAAATTACCTAGAAATTGGATTGAACTATGGCAATTTCTGGTATGGAAAAGTTAGAATCCGAAATTAAATCCCTTGGTAATTAGGTGAGTAACCTCTAGTCTGTCATTAATAGTTTAACTCTTTGGATATTTGATTGTAATTAGAAATGATGATAATTATGCTTGTTATAGGTTTGGTGTGCATTTGGATTATTATAGTAGCTAGGGGAAGAGTAATTGGCTTCATTGAGGTAACTGGGGTTTCTAATTCCATGTATATGCTCATGTTAATCTGCTATTTGTTATACATACTTGATTTTGAAATGCTAAATTTCTGGTTGACTACTTGATTGTTATTGTAATTGGACCTTGTGAGTCTATGGTGGAGCTGTGGTACAGCTATCACCCGTGCATGTACTTCAATCGAGCACTGGGTTGTGATCAGACCCCGATGCACTGAGCCCTAATTGTGCTCATTATGGAGTAGGTGCCGTGGACGGACCTCTCCCAATGTTATTGGCCATTAACATGTTATGTATTATTGCTGGTATGGGACAGTAGTTATTAGTAGTTCAACTAGTTCATTTGCCAATTAAATTGATGATTCTGGTATTGGTGACATGAAATTGCATTGGATTGATTAACTTGTACATGTATATGGAAACTGCCCTTTTGTTACTGAGATTGTATATCTCACCCCGTTGTGGGCTAACATTTTCAGGGACCGGACCTCTTAGTGGCAAGGAGAAAATTAATGGAAGATCATTAAATGGTTTGGTAGCACATAGGTTTGGGAGCTTCGACAAAATGTATTGTAACTAAATTGCTAATTTTGTATCATTGCTGCATTGCATCATGAGTTGCCAAGTATAGGGATTGTATATGTAATTTGATTATCATGGAATTGAATGTTATGATTGTAATTGGCTAATAATGGATAAGTGATTTAATTTTATATGAACATTAAGCATTGACCCCATGCACCTTGTGACCATAACACATTTGCTGTCATTAATCTATGAACTCACTAGTTTATGGTAGCTAAAGGGTTAAGGATCCACATTTGAATTTTGAATGGGTAATGATAGATATGTTAGGTAGATTAGGTAAAAGAAAGACACTAAATTTTCACAAACTAAGTTAAAGTGGCCTATAGTGTTGCTAGAGGGGGAATTGGAGAGCATGAGATAAAATTTTGGGAGTAGTAGGAACAGAAGGGAATTGGCTGCGGCCAAGATTTAATTAGCCTTGGCTAAATGGTAACAGAGAGGAATTGGCCGCGGCCAACATTTAATTGGCCTCGGTCAAATGTGGCAAACCTGCCAGGGAAGAAAACAGAGAGAAATTGGCTGCAGCGAATAGTGATGTTAGCCGCGGCTAAGTCTGAGAAGCAAGTTTATGGGTGTTCCAGAGGGTATTTGGCCGCTGCGAAATGCGTGAAATTTATGGAGGTGTAAGGACTTGAATCCGAGAGTAATTGGCTGCAGCGGAAGGGTATTTAGCCGCGGCGAAGGTGCTTAATTTCTTATATTCACCTAGAAACTTTAATTTCTTTTATAGTAATACTAAGGAATGATTTAGAAACACCTGTAAGAGGTTTTTATGAGTTGGAATTAATGGATGGGAGAATCAAAGGCTCCTTATTAATGATTAAATTCACTTGCACTTTTGAATAATTGTGGTTACCTAATTAATGACCCGAATAACATTAAGGTTCAAATTTTCTAACATTTTTTTAATATGATTAGTTGTAATGACTTTCAACCCCATTATGAATTGAAATTTTATGGTTAGTGATCACGTACTTAACCTTAATTATGATTATTAGAAGTTAGGGTCGTTACACAGCATGGTTCCATTCATTTTCATAGGCCAAACATGATTTTTTTTATCTAAAATTTTTATGATGATTAGAGGACACTATGAGCTTTAGAGAAAGTCCTCATTTGCATGATTTGGAGCTCTATACCTCAATTTATGAATTTTTAAAGTTAGTGCAGAATCGATGTGTGCTGTCATTTCGGGTTCTATGAGGATTTTAGGTGTTCTTTGAGCAAAATATGTTAAAATGGGCATGATCAAACTTGTTTATGAAGGAATGGAAAGATTGAAGTTTAAACCCCTCTACCTCAAAATGAACCCCTAGTAGCCCAAACTAAGTGTTGAAAACACTTAAAAGAAGTGGACCTTTCTTGAAACTCATGTGAATTTGGCTTAAAACTCTGATTGACCTGCATAAGTTGGTTAGGAGTTGTTAAAGATGAATTTGATAGTGAACCAGGTTAAGTTAGGGGCTAAGATAAGATCTTGTCACCTGGCTCTAAGATCTTGTCAACAAGATCCAATAATCTGTAATGCAAATTCTGAGACCTTGTCAACAAGATTTTCGCTAGTAAGTACAAGGTCTTCTTGTATATTGTGTTAAAGCTTTTATGGTATGGAATTGGGTATGGATGGTTTAAACTCATGCAAGGCTCATATTGATATATTTATTGTCCATTAAGAGTGTTATGGATGGAAGATGATGTTAATAAGGCCATATGGTCAATTTATCCAAAGATTAAATTATTTTGGCCTTTAATAATGATCATTTCCGCTGTTAAAAGTGTGTACTTCATGCAAATAATTGTTTTATACCATTATTGATATTATTTGAGAAAGATCTCGATATGGCTTGATATGGTGTGATAGGAGAGGCATGTGGGAAGGTCTCTAGGGATCTTAGGAGCTCATACAAACACTTACATTAGCCTAGAAATGCTTGGATTAAGTTAGATTTTTAGTTATGTTCTTGAATCCCTAGCAATTCCATATTGCAATTTAATAGTTCTTACTTTGTTCTCTTTGCATAATCTTAACTCTGACACCTTAATTACTGATAACTCCTTAATTTATGATTAAAAAAGAATATATTTGACACTAAATTAGGGAGGCAAAGTACTTTTCTCTTGATTAATATGGTTAAAGGTGTATTCAATCGAACAAGATAAAGAAAGTATTTCAATTGTAACATTTTTATCAGTTTGAGCCTCATTTTATGATTGATTTCAATTTCAGGGAAAAGTAGCAGATTGTAGAAAGAGTTGAAAATAAGAGAGAGAAGCTAAAAAGTGAAAATGCAGATGGAACAAGTCTTCTCACTACAGCGAGAACATAGTTCGCTGTAGCGAGGTTGCACTTTCACTGTGGCGAGAGGGACACTTCGCCATAGCGAAGTCGCGTTGCATAGAAATTTCAAGGAGCAACTCGCTATAGCATAGAAGTAGCGAAAGCAGCAAAAATCTGAGAACTTATGAGCTCTCGCTATAGCGAGAGTCACTCCTCACCATAGCGAGATCGGCCTCTGAAACGCACAGCTTTGATTTACAAGCTAAAAAAGAGGAGAGGAAGCTAGGGCTTCAACATTCAGCAAGCAAGGGGAGTTCTGGCTGACTAGGAGAGGAGAAAAACGCACAAGAGGTGTTGGGGAAGCTCCATTCTGATAAGGAAATCATTGATTCAGTCATTTATTCTGCCGATTAGGTGTTTTTACTCCATCTTCCCTTCTAGTTGATGATTGTTGATATGTTTGCTGAGATTGATTGTGAATTTCAAGCCATGAGTGGTTAAATTTTATAACCCTTAGGGATTCTATGAACCTTTAACCTTTGGAGATTGTCTCCCTTGATATTGTGTTGGATTATTGAGGATTTTAGTGTTTAATCCGAATTATAGTTTCATTCTATTGATTGGCCTCCTTTAGTTTGATTGTGGATGTAGTAATTAACCTTTGAAAGAAGAGAATTGCTTATAGACCATTGATTAAGCAACTTAGGATTAGATATAGTCTAATTTGTACTTGAGATAGAAATATACTCAGGGGCTCTAGGTAGTCTGGATAAGGTATGAGCGTAACTGAATATTAACTATTCATTTGAGACATCAAAGAGTCAAGTTAATATAGAGGTTAAATGAATCAAAAGACATTTATACCCAATTAGACCCTTAACTCTAAAATTAATAATAAGCCAACTAATACAAAAGGGGATGATTAACATTGAGTAAAAAGGGGATTAGAATTCCTAGGGTGTCTTTAATTGCTTAATTTCGATAAAACTCATCTTTCATTATTTCTAATTGAATTTGAATTAATTTTCATAAAAACCCAATTACAAGTTGATTCGTTTAACTAAAATGAATATAAGAACTCTAATGCCTAATCACCAATCGTAATAATTCTCTGAGGGAATGACCTTAATTTATCACATACTACTTTTACGACCCGTACACTTGCGGTGTCATTATTCTGGTGAGCATCAAGTTTTTGGCACCATTGCCGGGGAATCAAGGCAATTGGTGAAGAGAATTAGAGGGCTTTGAGTAGTTTTAACTTAAATACTTAGTTTCTTTTCATTTGGTCTCTTGTTAATTTATGTTTTTATTTGTTAGTTTTAGTAATTTTATTATTATTAATACTTCTTTAGTAATTACCTTTTGATTTCCTTGGTTTAGTGAGACTCTTGATCTGCACTCCTTTGTTTTCACAGGTACATAGTTTATACCACCTAAATCCAAATCCATGAGAACACCTAGAAAGATAAGGAGTTTGATGGATATTTTGGCTGAACGGTCTGAGCTAATCCAACCTGAGGGTGAGACAAATGTTCCTACCATAAATATAGCACACGAAGATAATCAGAATCGCACTATCAAGGATTTTATGGGAAGAACCATGAGGACTACTCAGCCTAGCATCATAGTACCAGACTTTCAAGCTGCTAATTTTGAGTTAAAACCTATGATGATCTCCATGTTGCAACTCAATGGACAGTTTACTGGAGAGAGGTCCGATGAAGATCCCAACCGTGACATCCTATCATTCTTAGAAGTGTGTGATTCATTTAAGCAGAATAGGGTACCAAAGGATATTCTGAGACTTAGACTGTTCCCACTTTCTCTACAAGGAAAAGCTAAGGAATGGTTATTGACTCTGCCGGAGGGTTCAATTGACACTTGGGATAAGTTAGAGGCAAGATTCAGAGCTCGCTTCATTCTAAACAATAGAATAGCCGATGCTCGTCGTGAGCTTATTAACTTCAAGCAAGTTTCAGATGAGCATTTGTATGCTGCATGGCAGAGGTACAAACATTTGCTCCGCCAGTGCCCGAGTCATGGGATGGATAACTGTGTCATTGTTCAGAATTTTTGCACACGTCTAACCCCACAAATTGATACAATGTTAGATGCTATTTTAAATAGGCATTGGGATGAAATACCCGTAGATGATGTTATTTTGGCATTGGACACATTATCTGAAAGCTATATGCAAAGAGGGGGTGACAGAAAGGTAAGTGCTAATGTTGCTAATGCTCAAGAAGATTCCTCCATTCCACTTACAACCATTCTCTCTGCTCTGAACAAGAGATTTGATATGTTAGAATCTCAATGCAATGAAGTTAGTATATGAGTGCTTGTTCTACTCAAGTGGCTTCAACTACCTGTGAAAATTGTAGGGATCTACACTCAACAAATTATTGCCCCTTTACATCTACAAAATCAGTTAACTATGTAGGGAATTTTCTGAAGAATCAGAATCCGTATTCAAATACCTACAATCCTGCATGGCGTAATCACTCAAATTTCTCTTGGAAGAATGGCCCATCACTCAATCAACCATCATCCTCTGGAACAAGGCCAACTCAACCTCCTGGGTTCTCTCAAGTGGCAAGGCAAAATGTACCTATTCAGGAGCCCAAAACGAATTTAGAGGAAGTTTTGGCTAAATTCATGACCACTCAAATCAAGAATAATAAAGAGTAAGTTGGCATTAATGTAAGGGTGGATTCTTCTCTCAAGAATATATAAATGCAGATGGGGCAGTTAGCTTCTGCTGTGAATGTATTGCATCAAAGAGGTTTGCCAAGTGATACAATCCCTAATCTGAGGAGAGATGGTAAAGAAGAATGTAAAGCTGTCACTTTGAGAAGTGGTAAAGAGCTCCTTGAAGTACAAGTTCAAGTGAAGGAGCCGAACAAGATGAATTCTAAGGGTCCATCAGGCGTCACTTAGATTGAAGATGAAGAACTTCAACAGGAAAAAGAGCGAAAGACTACTATTTAAAGGAAAAAGAAGAGGTCAATGAGGGACAATCTAAAGTGAAAAAGTCTGAAGAAAAGACAGTGGTGCATCCTAAAGTAGTGCCATTGCCTCCATTTCTTCAGAGATTGCAAAAGAAGGTCCTTGATGAGCAGTATAAGAAGTTTTTGGACATGTTTAAACAACTTCACATCAATATCTCCTTCTCTGAGGTTTTAGAGCAAATGCCTAAATATACTAAGTTCCTTAAGGACATGCTTAGCAAGAAGAAGTGGTTCACTGAATTTGCAATAGTGGCTTTAATAAAAGAGACCATTAATATCCTTAAATCCAATCTTCCAACTAAGTGCAAAGACCCTAGTTCTTTCTCTATCCCTTGCATGATTGGGGATAAATTTGAGGGTCGAGCACTTTATGATTTAGGATCTGTGGTGAATCTCATGCCACTATCTATTTTTTGAAAGCTACAGATGGGTGAAGCCAACCCAACAACTGTCACACTGTAACTAGCTGAAAGAAGCTTTTCTTATCCATATGGAATCATTGAAGATGTGCTAGTGAAGGTTGGCCCATTCATTTATCCTGCTGATTTCATTGTGCTTGATATTAAAGAGGACAGAGATATCCCTTTAATAGTGGGGAGGTCATTTCTGGCTACGGGCAGAGCATTAGTTTATGTGGAAAAAGGAGAAATTATAATGAGACTTAGAGATGAGCAAGTTACCTTCAGTGTGGAGAAAGCTATGAAGCACCTAGATAGTGTGGAAGAATGCTCAAGGGTATCTATTGTTGAGAAGGTAATTCAAGAAGAATTGAATTCTTTCGCTTTCATAGATCCTCTAGAAGCAGTACTTGTTGGTAAACCAAATATAGGAGAGGTGATGAGAATGGAGATTGAGCACAAACTGAATGCATTTAGACCTGTGGCCAAGCAGAATGGCCAGTTTGAATCACTAGAGCTAACTTCACGAAAAGCTTATGTCCTCCCACCATCCATCGAGCCGCCTCCAATGTTGGAGTTGAAATCTCTCCCACCACATCTAAAATATGCTTATTTGGGGGAAAGAGAGACATTACCAGTCATCGTTTCATCTGCACTAACTCTTTCCCAAGAAAAACAATTGTTAAAAGTGTTAAAAGAGCTATCAGTTAGACTATAACTGATATAAAAGGGATTAGTCCATTCATCTGCATGCACAAAATTCTCTTAGAAGATGACCATAAGAAATCAGTGGAGAATCAAAGGTAATTAAATCCTATAATGAAAGAAGTAGTTAAGAAAGAGATTATCAAGTGGCTTGATGCTGGTATTATCTATCCCATCTCGGATAGTGACTGGGTAAGTCCAGTGCAATGTGTCCCTAAGAAGGGAGGAATGATAGTGGTGAACAATGAGAAAGATGAAATGATTGCCACAAGAACAGTTATAGGTTAGAGAGTTTGTATGGACTACAGGAAGTTGAACACGGTAACAAGAAAGGATCATTTCCCTTTTTCATTCATCGATCAAATGTTAGATCGGTTGGCTGAAAAAGAATTCTTTTGTTTCTTGGATGGTTATTCTGGGTACAATCAAATTGTCATTGCCCCTGAGGATCAAGAAAAAATCACTTTTATATATCCATATGGAACTTTCGCATTTAGACGTATGCCCTTTGGATTGTGTAATGCCCCTGCCACATTTCAAATATGTATGATGTCGATTTTCTCTGACATGATCGAGCATATCATGGAAGTCTTTATGGATGACTTCTCAGTATTTGGCATTACTTTTAAAGAATATCTGGATAATTTGACACGAGTTTTGCAAAGATGTGAAGATACCAATTTGGTCTTAAATTAGGAAAAGTGTCATTACATAGTTTGTGAAGGTATAGTGCTTGGATATAAGGTGTCAAAAAGAGGATTAGAGGTGGATAGAGCTAAGGTTTCAGTGATTGAGCAATTATCGCCCCTACTAACGTGAAAGCTATTAGAAGCTTCTTAGGGCACGCTGGGTTCTATTGGAGATTCATCAAAGATTTCTCAAAGATAGCGAAGCCTCTATCTCAATTACTTGAAAAGGATACCCTTTTTAAGTTGGATGCAAATTGCTTGAAAGCTTTTAAAGAGCTTAAGCAAAGGCTTATCACCGCGCCAATCATAGTGGCCCTTGACTGATCACTACCCTTTGAGGTCATGTGCGATGCGAGCGATTATGCAGTTGGAGCTGTACTTAGGCAGAGACATGGTAAGATCTTTCATCATATCCACTATGTAAGCAAAACTCTAGCTGGAGCATGAGTAAATTACTCAACTACTGAAAAAGAAATGCTTGTTGTTATCTTTGCCTTTGAGAAATTTAGGGTGTATTTGATGGGCACTAGAGTTATAGTTCATACTGATCATGCTGTAATCAGATATCTGTTGTATAAGAAAGAATCTAAACCTAAGCTGATTAGGTGGGTTTTGTTATTGCAAGAATTTGATGTGCAGATTGCTGATAGGAAAGGAACTGAAAACCAAATTACTGATCATTTGTCTAGACTTGTGAATAGTTCTGAGTGTGTGGATGATTTATTGGTTAATGAAAGTTTTCCTGATGAGTCTGTATTTACTGTGAATTGTGTGTCTGTGCCTTGGTATGCTGATTATGCCAACTACTTGGTTAGTGGCATTGTGCCTGATGAATTAAAATATTATCAAAAGAAAAAAATTTTGCATGATATGAAATGGTTTGTGTGGGATGAATCTTTTCTATACAAGAAGTGTGCTGACCAAATTTACGAAAGTGTGTACCTCAAACTGAACAAAATGACATTTTACATGCTTGTCATGCTGCTCCTTATGGTGGTCATTTTAGTGGCCAACATACTGCATATAAAGTTTTGCAATCAGGATATTATTAGCCGTCATTGTTTATGGATTCTCATTTTTTTGTTTCTTACTGTGATGCTTGTCAACAATCCGGTAATATTTCTAAAAGACATGAACTTTCTCAAACTGGTATCTTTAAAGTTGAGTTGTTTAATTTGTGGGGAATTGATTTTATGGGTCCCTTTGTTTCTTCTAGAGGCCAATAATATATCTTAGTGGCAGTTGAGTATGTAAGTAAGTGGGTTGAGGCGGTAGCTTGCCAACATAATAATGCTCAAATAGTGGTGCGATTTGTAAAGAAAAACATTTTTTCTCGTTTTAACACCCCTAGAGCTATTATTAGTGATAGTGGAACTCATTTTAATAACCGCTTGTTTAAATCTTTACTGGCAAAATATGGAGCTCACCACAAAATGGCTTTAGCTTACCATCATCAGACCAACGGCCTTTGTAAAGTATCTAATAGGGAGATAAAAAGAATTTTGGAAAAAACTATGAGTCCCACTAGAAAGGATTGGGCGGATAAGCTTGATGATACTTTATGAGCATATAGGACTGCTTTTAAATCTCCAATAAGTATGTCTCCTTATCAATTAATTTTTGGCAAAACTTGTCATTTGCCCATTGAGTTAGAGCATAAGGCCTTTTGGGCTATAAAGAAATTAAATTTTGATATGGCTAAAGTGGGTGAAAAAAGACTAATGCAACTAAATGAGTTAGATGAGTTTAGATTGCAAGCTTTTGAGAGCTCTAGGATTTACAAAGAAATGACCAAAAGAGTTCATGAGAAACACATCTTACCAAGGACATTTGAACTTGGAGACCTTGTGTTACTTTATAATTCTCGTTTAAAGTTGTTTCCAGGTAAGTTGAGATCAAGGTGGTCTGGTCCATTCAAGGTAATCTCTGTGACATCTTATAGAGCTATTGAAATTCAAGATGAAAAGTCAGGAGATCAATTTGAAGTAAATGGTCAAAGGCTTAAGCATTATTTGGGTGGCGAGATAGACCGGCAGACAACGGTCTATAACTTGGCTCAACCCCCTTGATTGGTTGACAAAGTCTGGCTGAGAACTATAAACCAAGCGCTCCTTGGGAGGTAACCCAAGTTTTCTTCTTGTTTTTATGTTTGAGTTTAAAGTTCTTTTCATTTTTGGGTTTGATATTTCTTTTTTTTTCTTTATGTGTTTTGTAGGTTGAATGTTGGTGTTGAAATGTTTGATATTAAGGAACAAGTGGTTGGCAGGACAAGGTGACGCCAGATATAATTTTCAAGGAGTCTCTAACCATGCTTTGAACTGCAATTCATTATTCTAATACTATTGATCATCTGTTATATTTGATTACAAATTAAGGGCAATAGGTTAAGTTGATAGGAAGTATAAATAGAGTTAGAGATTATTTTAGTAAGCATTTAGGTGGGGCATTTAAAAAAAAAAATTATTCGCTATAGCGAGGAGTCTATCTCGTTATGGCGAGTCTGCTTATCCTACTTCTGGTACATAAACCAAAGAGTATCTCGCTATAACCTGGCTGTGGCGAGCCAAAGTCAGCAATGTTAAGTGTTCTCGCTACAGTGAGAAGATTACTTCGCCATAGCGAGATCTCTGTGTTCCCTTCTGGTACAAAATCTAAATTGTATCTCGCTGTAGCTTTGCTATGGCGAGTGAAGTGTTGCATAAATTTTTACAAAATTTTCTCGCTATTGCGAGATAACTCATTCGCTACAGTGAATGCAACATTTCCATGGCTCAATAGAAACACCAGAGAGCTCCTCGCTATAGCCTAGCTATAGCGAGATTCGTCAGTTACCAATAATTCTCTGCTTATGGTAATAATCCCAGAGAAGCCCTCTCTATTGCCTGGCAATGGCAAGGCTCTATACAAAAAAAAAAACCTAATAAAACAAACCAAAATTTCTCCCATTCCGTCGTTCTCATTCTCGCCATTGCAACGAAGCACCCTCATCCATTCTCTTCTTTCTTTTGCTGCATCTCGCACTTCCTACACTCACATTCCCCTCATCCATCACATTCCTTGCATTAGGTAAGTTGATTGACTCCTTTCTCCCCTGAATTGCTGGTTGTTTTCGTTGTTTCTGACTATATTAGGGTTGGATGCATTTTGCATATATCTGTTTAATTAGGGGTCAATTGGTCAGTTTTTCTGGATGATTTATGTTGGTTGATTGTTTCTGTGCAGGAAGATATCTTTAATTTGGTTTTTCTTTTGTTTAAATCAGATTGTCCAGAATCCTGTTCGATCTCGCTATAGCGAGTTCGAGAGCTTTCCAGAAACTGCTCTTTTCTGGATGATTTTGCTTAGTTTACTTCCATGTTCCTTGCCCCCTAGTCCCTTGTATGCTTTTAGTAGTGTCTTTCCCCTATTAGAAGCATGTCGCATTTATTTGATTCACTCCTTTCTCCTTTTCCTCATTCTACATGTCAGCACCCATTCCTCTGCTTTTCTGTGGTTTCCTATTAATGCTGCCACTGATTTCTTTCTCTCATTCTTATTTGAATTTCACAGTTATGGCTCCCAAAAAGCAAACCAAGACTACTGAAGCTTCCTCCTCGAAGCAAAAGAAGAAATCTTATGATAAGGATCGGTTTGCATTAGCCAGAGCGGAATTTCATTTCGAGAGACTTTTCTCTCACCGAGGGGTAGTTGAAGATCACTACTATGCGCCTCATGTCTTGGATCTCACTTTCCCTGATTTTGAGTGGCATGGGTTGCAAGGCTTCACCAAAAAGCTAGTGCATCGGATTCTGCTGATGATCCAAGAACTGTATGCCAACTTTGAGGACACAGAGGAGGAGGAAGACGAATATTATTGCCGTTCTGCCTGGGTTTGCATCAATGAGAAAGTCTTTCAAGACTTCTATGAACTACCTGATGTCACAGAATATGCATTCCAGTCCTACTTGGAGAATCCGCAGTCCATTCCTTGGGAAGAGGTGGAAACCACTATTGCAATTGAAGGATGAGCACGGCTGGTCAATAAAGTCTATCCCGTTAATCAACTCAACAAACTTGCTTAGTATTGGTTCCAGTTCATCACCAGCAACATCTTGATGAGCTCTCATGGATCTGACATGATCTAAGAATGAGCCACACTGACTTAGTGTTTTATAACTAGGCAGCGGGTAAATATCCTTCGTCTCATGTACCTAAATTTCAAACAAGTGGCAAGGTCTGATAGGGTCAGCTTGGCTTACCCTCATATGCTTACAGAGTTACTTACAATGGGGGGTAGCCGCGTTTCCAAAAATGACGCTCAGTTCAAGCCAAAGGGGCCCTTTAAATATAACAGTATGAAGGATGAGCCGGGACATCCCCGCAGACACCGAGCACCTGCACAGGCATAGCCTGAGGCATCTCCAACTCCTTTCCCATAGCAACGACTGGGTACTTTAGAACCGATGAGACACGATGCACCACTTCACACGGAATTTGAGGGTTGGGTGAGAGAATCCATTGATAGGTTGCTAGAAGGGCATGTCCTGTCAATGAAAGATCAGCTGCAGATGCTTATGGACTATCTGATGCCTACACCTCCACCTCCACCTCCACCTCCTGAGGCTCCTCAGCCCTTGGTCATTGTTCTCCCTCAGGATCCTACACCTTAGGATAGGCCCGGGCCTTCTGACTCTTAGGACCTTTCTGTCCTATTACCTGTTTTTGTTTTGTTTTTCCTTACTTTAAATTTTGGATAACTGTATATGGATAACTGTATATTGTTATGCTTTTGAATCCTGAACTGGCTATTCCCATAATTGTTCTATTATTTCTAACGCCAACTTACAGTTTGTTACGCATTCTTTATCCATTTTTGGTCTCTCAGATGCAGGAGTTGTTCGCACGTGCCCCTCGTTTCCTTATCTCTTCTTATCAGGGGAGTCTCATCTCTTTCTACCTCCTTACACCCCTTCCCTCCGCCCCTGTCTGCTTCTATTTTTCTACTTCTTGTTTCCTCCATTTTACACATTGCGGACAATGTTAGCTTTAAGTGTGGGTGAAGGTAAACATAGGCTAGGCGGGTATAGGCGGATATAAACATTTTAACAATAAAGGTAAGTCTTTTCAATAATAATATTCAATCCACCATAAATGCCCTAAAAATTTTAACCAGATCCATCCCCTCTTACTTTAGTGAATACTAATTAATGAATGTGGGGGTTAAGCAAACTTGAAATGAACAAAGTAAGTAATGTAGTTGCAGTGTGCACCCACAATGGGAGCACTTCTCAATAAGATGATTATTGAAGTAATTCAAGCTTCTCTTCTAATGAGCTCCCAGTTATTTTAGATCTCTCCAATTTATCTATTTCTGATGGATACTTGATTGTCATTTGATAGGGATATCTAGTGCTAAAAAAAAATTTCTCTACTCCAATGGTTGAAATCACTTAGTAACCGGGGGTTTGCACCAAAAAGTGTGGACTTTCGCGTCAAATAGTGATAAAACTAAGACTATGCTAGTAGCCCTCTGAGGATTTCCTTAATCTGAGTAACCGGGTGGCTTCATAACCAATGTTGTCATTCGTGTCAAAAGGATTAAGTGAATTGAGGAGGAGAGAAAAAGAAAACAAAAACAAAAAAAAAGAAAAAAAAAATGATTGTACTGAAAATAGTTCTACATTGAACAATAGAAACCCCTCTTAATGAGCTTTAATGATTAAAGTTAGAACAGATAGTTGGATTAGGTCTTGAAAATGTAGTGAGAGTTTATTGAGGATTACTTGATTGCTTCTTAAACATCTCTTGTGGAACACACACACACTTTAGAAATCAGGGTGTTACTATGAGTACATTGTTCTTAAATTCAATTTGAGTTTTGCTGAGCTTTTACTTCTAAAATTGGTTTCATTCTAAGTGTGGAGGGATCTAAAATTCTGATTGATTGGGTGTTTATTGTGGATAAGAAGTAATTAATAATCACATTGCTTGATTCTTTCTAAGACTTACTTGAGAGCAAGTAAGGATTTAAGTGTGGGGAAGTTTGATAACTCCCTAATTTAGGATTAAAAAGGAATATATTTGACACTAAATTAGGAAGGTAAAGTACTTTTCCTTGATTAATATGGTTAAAGGTGTATTCAATCAAACAAAATAAAGAAAGTGTTTCAATTGTAACATTTTTATCAGTTTGAGCCTCATTTTATGATTGATTTCAATTTCAGGGAAAAGTAACAGATTGTAGAAAGTATTGAACATAAGAGAGGGAAGTTGAAAAGTGAAAATGTAGATGGAACAAGTCTTCTCGCTACAGTGAAAACACAGTTTTCTGTAGCGAGGTTGCACTTTCGCTGTGGCGAGGGGGACACTTCGCCATAGCAAAGTGGCGTTGCATAGAAATTCCAGGGAGCAACTCGTTATAGCATGGAAGTAGCGAAAGCAATAGAAATTTGAGAACTTATGAGCTCTCGCTATAGCGAGAGTCACTCCTCACCATAGCGAGATCGGTCTCTGAAACGCATAGCTTTGATTTACAAGCTAAAAAAGAGAAGAGAAAGCTAGGGCTTCGACATTCAGCAAGCAAGGGGAGTTCTGGCCGACTAGGAGAGGAGAAAAACGCACAAGAAGTGTTGGGGAAGCTCCATTCTAATCGAAAAATCATTGATTCGGTCATTTATTCTGCCGATTAGGTGTTTCTACTCCATCTTCCCTTCTAGTTGATGATTGTTGATATGTTTGCTAAGATTGATTGTGAATTTCAAGCCATGAGTGGCTAAATTTTGTAACCCTTAGGGATTCTATGAACCTTTAACCTTTGGAGATTGTCTCCCTTGATATTATGTTGGATTATTGAGGATTTTAGTGTTTAATCCGAATTATAGTTTCATTCTATTGATTGGCCTCCTTTAGTTTGATTGTGGATGTAGTAATTAACCTTTGAAAAAAGGGAATTGCTTATAGACCATTGATTAAGCAACTTAGGATTAGATATAGTCTAATTTGCACTTGAGATAGAAATATACTCAAGGGCCCTAGGTAATCTGGATAAGGTATGAGCATAATTGAATATTAACTACTCATTTGAGACATCAAAGAGTCAAGTTGATATAGAGGTTAAATAAATCGAAAGACATTTATACCCAATTAGACCCTTGACTCTAAAATTAATAATAAGCCAACTAATACAAAAGGGGATGATTGACATTAAGTAAAAAGGGGATTAAAATTCCTAGAGTATCTTTAATTGCTTAATTTCGATAAAACTCATATTTCATTATTTCTAATTGCATTTGAATTAATTTTCATAAAAACCCAATTACAAGTTGATTCATTTAACTAAAATGAATATAAGAACTCTAATGCCTAATCACCAATCGTAATGATTCTCTGAGGGAACGACCTTAATTTATCACGTACTACTTTTATGACCCGTACACTTACGGTGTCATTATTCTGGTGAGCATCAATTACTAAGATTCATCCTTAGTTCTATTCACAATCTAATCTTTCTTGGCTGCCCATATATGGGGCGAAATGTTGAAGAAGAAGAATAAGGAAGAAGAAGCATGGAGTCTAGCCTTTTACCTTGGTTTCCTAGCTTTTGTCAAGAGCTTTTCCTTTGGTTTTTGTTCTTCTCTCCAATTTCAAACTCTCCCCCACTATTCTGGACTCAAAATAGAACCACACACCTAAGTGAATCCATGGAAAGAAGGAAGAGAAATATAAGAAGAAGTTTCCTAAAAGGAAAAGCAAGAATTTTCAGGAAAATCATACTTTTCTCTTGGCTTTTTCTTCTCCCTTTTTCGTTGCTCTTATGGGTCCTTCTCTCTAAGTCTTCTCTCTATTTTCTGGACAAAAAAAGTCGTTTAAGTGCAAAGGAGTTGCTGGAACATGAATAAGAAGAAACTAAAAGTCACGTTTATGCAACTTTTTACTTTATATTTTAGTCTTTTTTCTTGACTTTTTCTTTTTAAGGTCATTTCGACTCTTTTTCAAAATTCTTCTTTTCCATCACAACATTTAGGCTCTCTAACTTATAAAATGTCATTGGAACTACTCAAATTGGATTTAAAACTTTCTCAAACCATTTGGTCAAAATTTTAGTTAACTCTTTGTCGAAATTGCTCACTAGAAAAGTTTTAATTGTTCTAGGGATTGTCATGATTTTTATAGCCTCTAAGAATACCAGAAAGCTTAAATTTTTTGTTTAAAAAAACCTCCTATGAGTTTTCCAAAATGTCCAAAAATTATGAAAATGCCCCAACTTTCTTTCATAAATTTTCCTAACTTGTTTGGCTCGGGTTTTCGGGTATCTTAAATCTTGGATCCTCATCTTTTATTATTTAGAATTTTATTCTAATTTTTTTTGTTTTAAATAATTCATCTCAGGGGACTTGTTTTGAAAACTGACTCATTTCGATATTTTTACGAAAATCAAATATTACAAAAGGCACACTTTTCTTATTAAAATGTTACTCTACCAAGTTTTTAACAAATACCTATTGCCAGAATATAAGAAGGGAATATGACCAAAATTTTTTTATAAGAAATTCAATAGAAGAAATATTTAGTAGAAATCAAAGAAGCAATGAATCACAAAGCAATGGCAAATTATAATAACAAACAATTTTGTGAGGGAGAAGACAAAAAGCATATAAATTGATTTTGTGCTAAAAAAAGTTATACTCAGCGACACGATGGAGAAAGGGAAAGAGAAAGACAAAACTTAGCTATTAGAGAAGAGGGCTTCATTAACAACAGCTCCAATGATGACCTTCGTAGCACTTCAAACAATGATGGGGATGGGGGAATGAGCTTTGAATGAAAAGGGATGATTTTGGGTTTTTGGAGCAAAATGAAAGGCATGTACAGAAACTAGATGAGAAGCGGTGGCCTGTGATCCAATAAGCCCAATAGAAAACTTGAAATAACCCAAAATATAATCGTAAAACTAATATTTATTCCTTTTATTAAAAATATAACTTATAACAAATATTTATCAAATTTTATTTCAATTTAATTTATTTTTTATTGAAAACTAAGAATTTTAATTTATTCTAAATTTTAAAAATTGACTATTTTTATATTAGTTAAAGACATATTTAATCCTTGTTATATTATATAAATAATATAAAAATATTTCAATTAAAATAGGTGTAATTGTCATTTACATTTTGCTATTAAAAAAAGTCAATATACTGTATCTTTTAAATTTAAGAGAATAAAGTATAAATTTTTAAAATAGAAAGAAGAATCATTTAATTTAAACATGTTAAAATATATATATATATATATATAATTTATTCTTAATTTTCTTTTTATTGAACTAAGTATACATTTTTTAAACATGCACTTTAAATTGAGTAATACATTTTTAATTTTTAAGATTTAAGAATTAATTAATTAAAATATTTATGTACTAAAAAAATACATCTCAAATTACGTAGGCGTATCAAATGATGATACCTTGGTTTGGTTCTCATATAATAATTTGGGGATTGCGACTGCCAACAGAAAAATAAAAGATCATTCCATTCCATCATGACGCTTCTTGATCACGTTGTATGCATTCCCTTCTCCTTGTAAGAAAGAAATGGCATCGAGTCTAGAATTTTTCATATTCGGTAATAGAATATGAAAAATTTAGATATGATCATTGTTGAATTTAAAATTTTCAAATGAAAACACTATTTCATCCTTTAAATATGATTTTAATATTAATTTTTTAAAAAAATTCCTTTCAAAAAATATTCAAGTATTATTTAACAATTTTTTGAAATAAAATATTACATAAGGTCAAAAGTATTAAAAGTTTAACTATTAAAATAATATTTATTTTTGCATGAGCTAATTAAGACTTAAATTATCCTTGAATGAATAAAATAAGATTTTAATATTTCTATATAAATAATTATCAGATTTTAAAGTTTAAATTTTTATAAATAATTAAAATTGATTTTAAGCACAGACTTATAGATAACTCAAAATCTTCAATGAGCTAGTCCCATTTTTTATTTTGATAAGGAAATGGGAATAATTGAGAATTGTGATAGTATTATTAGGACATGAATCATATCATATAGTAAACATTTCTCGCCTTTATTTCCGGACATCCTATGTTTGTGAGATATTTCAACATTAACCTTTACTAATTTTATCCTTTCCTTTTTTTGTCATCATCTAAAGTTAAAGAAGGCTTACTTTTATTTCAATTATAAACTATTTTCTGATTCTCTTTCTTTTTTTAGTTTCTCCAAATTTTTATGTTTTTTATATTTTTATTTAAAAAAAATATATTATGTAAAAAAATCAATCTAGTAAAAAATAAATTAGTAAAAGTGTAATTTATTGTTTTATTAACTCTCTACCAATAGAAAATTTGATGATTGAATAATCAAAATTAATAAAGATAAATAATAAAAATTTAGAAAATATGTAATTTGATGGAAGAAAAGAGTTAAAGATTTGAAATATTGCATAAAAAAATTAATAGTAGTTGAGAATTTTTGTATGAGATTTATCTAAAATATAGCATATTGATTTTTTTCTGTTGACCATTTTTTTAATTAAGAATTTGAAGTTGTTAGGCATTTGGTTGCCTTATTTACTACCTAAATTATTATTCTGTCCTTAAAATATATATTTATTATCAATTTAAGTTTAATATTTTTAAAAAGCCATTTTATTTTATTCACAATCCTAATTTAAATAGGAATGTATTCACAATTAAAAGTGAATGTATGATCTAGTACATTTTAAACTGGTATATTTATAATAATCAAGCTGAATCATTCACTTGAAGCATTTATTGAGAATAACTGCCAGCCTTTCTTATTTTTAAAATTATATTTAAATTTTAAGTGTTGTTATTAACCAACACAAAACATTACTTATTCAATTAAAGATAAGTTTCTAATTAATTATAAATTGTTAAATTTGATTTAACTTAACTCTATCTATAATTTTTAAAATTAACAAGCTGTTTTATTTGTGAATAACAAGATAAGTACTAAATAAAAAGTGAAACCAATGATTAAAGATAATTACAAATAACAAGACAAGTACTAAATATATTTTATGTTCAGCCTTATTTTGTTTTAAACTAATAATATATATGATTAAAATATATCATTTAAATAATATTTTATAAATTTTGATATTTAAGACATATAATTTTTTATTGCAATTTTATATGAATAAATTTTATATAAATATAAGTTTTAGTTTGAGAACAAATAATTCCTTTTAAATTTTTTAGGTGAATGATTTAGGTTCAAAGAGTTAATGATGCAATACAAAAGAAGATGAGGTTGAGTTTTACTCATTCAATATGAAATATCCAATATGAGTTTGGAGATGAAGAAACTAAAAAATAACACATCAATCATTAAATTTTTCAATTTTCACTAACCATATGTGCTTTCAACTTGACTAATATAATTGTATGTGAACAACTTATGTGGGATCTAGCCCATCATACTACGTGTAATATTCCTTAAAAATGCAAGGAAATTTTTGTACTGGTGAAGGTATAAATGATGATTCATTTGTTGAGACTCAAACCACTTTTTATGGAATAAAATAACCTACAATCCAATTGACAATCAATTCTAATGAATTATATATGTCCAATCTTTTCGACTTGTAATATATAAACAAATTATCACTAATGCACAGTTGTAGATATCAACCTCATCTATATTTTGATTAATAAATAATTATTATTTAAAATGTAAAATGTAATTCAAGCATAATTTTAAATTATATGTGATTTCAATTAAAAAAATAATTTTGATTAATAAATAGTTTTTTAACTATTCAATCTTCATACAGCCTTGAGTTTCTCTTGAACAGCTTATAATTTTAAATCAGAACAGGAGAATAATCAATATATTCGGACAGGGTTCAGAATGGAAGCGGTAGAAATCAAAAACGCTGTGATTGATTTGGTTGAGGGTAAAGAAAACCAAGATGGTTTAGGGTTTTAGGTTGACAAGATGAAAGATCTTGCTGGCACTATTGGATTTTTGTATAGGCTCGAGTTTTGAGTCTACTTCCTTCATTTTGATTCTTTTTTCTTTAATTAATTAATATGCTAACCTAGTAAATACATCACCTTAACAAAATGGATTTTTAGCCCTATATTTTTATGGAATTGCATAATAATCTAGAATATATATAATTCGCCTAATATTTTTAATAGTAAGAGCATTTAACTAGCCTCTAACATAATGTCACAAACTTTTTTTTAGAACGCATTACATATGTTCCATAAGCATTAGTTAGATGTTGTTAAAATCGTTTATAACTCACTTTCAGTGACATTCAAAAAATATTTATGGGATTTTTATTGTAAATCTAACAAAAAATATAGGACATAAATTTGTAATTACATGGCTTGATTATTCAAAAAATTGCTTGATAATTATTTTAATTTTTAAATTAATTTAGTTATTTTTAATTTAATATTTAACTAATTTTTATTTTAATTTATTCTCTTAGTCTTCAATTTATACTTTATTTTTCTTTATCTTAAAATGATTTTTTAGTTAACTTTTAAATATCTAAGATAATCTCTTAACATTTTTTTTATTGTTATATAATAATATTTGATGAATGTAATATAAAAATTAATAAATTTGACATAAATTAAAAATTCAGCAATTAAATTTTAAATAAATAAATTACTAAACTAAGTCAATTAGATAAATTAAGAACTTATAATATATTTAAGTAATATATATGTATAGAAGTCTAAAAACTTAAGAATTCACTTTAAATTTTTTAGTAAAAAATGATTGAAACCCTAAATTTTTGCTCCCATATAGAACTTTTTACTTAGATGCTTGAGGTTAAAGAGACCAGAGCAAAATTTGGAGGATGAAGGCTCTCATTGGAATTTGAACCAGCTAAGATTGAGTACGTCAAATCGGGGTGTGCAGAGTATGGTGGTAGTGATAGAATAGCACAACTTCTACTTTACCTAAATTTGAACACTTTCTTCATCCAATGTTCTTTGACCTTTGGAACTTATGAAGATTTTGGTATCTCTGCCAAATTACATCAACAGTCAAGAGGTGTGGAGATATGCTTTTTGTTTGCAACCTTCTATATTTGAATTTCTCAACATATATATATATATATATTTATTTATTTATTTATAAAACAAAGTAAAAACTTTACCAAGGTGGATAATGATTATTATAATTATAGTCTAATGATTTTAATAGTTGAGTTAAAAGCATGTCTGAGGTTGTTGTGAAATTTTGCTTAATTTAAAATTTTTTCTTAATGAAATTTCATAAAGCACAATTAAAAAAGCTCCTTTGTTTAGCCAAGTTATTTGATAAGTTTTTTTTTTAATGTGTTTTGCATATTTTTCAAAAAAAAAATTGCACTTAAAAGGGCATGTATTCAAAACCATAAGTAAAAATATTAAAAATAATTATGAATTTGATCATTTTGAGTGAATGTAATTTTTTTACAAGAAAAATACTCTTTTGCCTTTGATTTAATTGAAAGAAAATATTCTAATTTCTGGCTCAACCCTACAATAGAAAAATCGATTCTAATATCACTTTATTTTTTTTAAACCCTTAATTAAGTACTATAAAATTTAAAAATAATTACTTTTATGACTATTAGTCCTCACAACACCTAAAACTTATACACTAAATTTCAGCTCAATCAAAGTTAATCACCTTTGAAACCAGTATTGTGTAGAATTACCTCAAAACATTAAAATTACAAACGTTGGAATTGGCCACAGAAACAAAGTAGGAAAGCTAAATTGATATTGAAAATAATAAAATTCGTAATCTAATTGATTATAATTAATTAGATCCCTATTAATGACGTCGAAGTTTTACTTCCTGTTGTCAAACCTGCCAATATTAGTAAAAGTAACTAGCTTGTAATAGTGTACCCACCAAGTCATTTTCTATGAAGCTTTTGATCAAAATCAATCAATTTAAGATTTCATATAAATATAATTTATTCAAAAATCAGGGAGAAGGGGTTGTATATGAAATTAAATGGCATATTAACAATGAAAATTTAGCTACATTCATTTGAGAGTGGGTAGATTCCTTCTCCTCGTACAAATTTGTAAACGAGATATGTATTAGATTTTGCCTCACTCTTTTTTTTATTTTGTACCTATTGGTATTTAGTCTTTACTTTTTTTTGAGAGAATTTTAGAGATTTGAGATTTAAATAAAAGAAAGTTTCAATTTTTGGAAAAGGAAAAACTTTGTCATGATCATTTAAGAAAGTGTAGAAAGAAACCGAAATACAAGAGGAAGAAAATATGAATTTAACTAAGAGTTAATAACATGATAAAGAGGGGAAACCAATTAGGAGAGGAGAGAGGTGAGCATCAAGTGGCATAATTGAAGCACAGTGGACGAGTGGAACAATTTTTAATATCTGTAAAAAATTGACAAAGAGACATATTGTCATATTTTTTTAAAATATTATTTATTTTCTTTTTTATTTTTTTGAGTTAAATATTTATTTAACTTTTATTCATTACTTATTTGTTTATTTTTTTTATTTTCAATAAAATCATTCCTTATATAATTGAGAGGTGAAACCAATTAGGAGAGGAGAGAGGTGAGCAATGTTTTTTAAAATATTATCTAACTAAGAGTTAATAGCATGATAAAGAGGGGAAACCAATTAGGAGAGGAGAGAGGTGAGCAACAAGTGGCATAATTAAAACACAGTAGACGAGTGGAGTAATTTTTTATATTTGTAAAAAATTGAGAAAGAGACATATTGTCATATTGTTTTAAAGATTATTTATCTTCTTTTTATTTTTTTGAGTTAAATATTTATTTAACTTTTATTCATTACTTTTTTTTATTTTCAATAAAATCATTTCTTATATATATTTATTTAAATTATGATTTTAAATTTGCAAAGTTTTTTCTATTTCTAATTAATTAAATATATTCTATATTTATTTTAACATATGATTTAAAATAAATAAATTGTAAATTATTAAATTTTGAATAAAAACAAAGAGCCCTTATTGACTATAGAATAATTAAGCACATTAGTATTTATCTCATTTTTTATTTATTAAATGAATAATATATAATTTAAATTATATTATATAAATTATTAAAGGTTTCTATAAAATTAATAATATTTAAATCATTTCCAATAGATATATATGTATATATACATTTAAATCATTATATTATATAAATTATAACAAAATTCAAATTAAGATTTGTAACGGCATTTGTGACAGATTAATGACGAAAAATTTTGTGATGCAAAAATTTTGTCGCTAAATTATGAACGAAATTTACCGTCACAAAATTCCATCACAATACATGAATTGGCTATCCTAAATTTCCGTCGCTAAACTCTATCGCTAATTTGATTTGCAACAGATTAACGATAGAAATTTTTACAACAAAAATTTTTCATCGATAATACTGTCACAAATTTTTACGATGGAATTTGTGACAAATTTGTCACAGACTTGCGCTGGAAATAAATTCTGTTACTAAATTTTATCGCAAATCCATTGTTTTTTTGTAGTGCTTATTGTATTGGTTATCACTCTCTATACTCTTTAAATTGCTATATTTGTTCACTTGAAAGATAGGAAAGAGTGCAGAATCATTAACGTTATAAAAAAATTGCTAGGTGCATCAGTAATGAATCACGCCACGACAAAAAAAAATTTAGTTGCGATGCGTTTGATTCCAATAGCGCATTGCGCTGTGACTCGAGAAAATATGACATGGCACACTCACTTATAGAAGCAAGAAATGCCATGGCTTGTTCAACCAAGTCGTGATGCAATTAAAGTCAGTGTTGTGCTATGCAAGGGCCTAAATTTTTTAGCTATGAGTTTATATGGTTCCCAAGCCCTTTCTTGTTGCAACCTGGTATGTTATGTCACAACATGACATGGTATTTTATTCCCAAAAAAAATTAAAAAAAATAAATAAGACTAAAAAAATTTCAAAACCCATTAATAAACCCTACTCATCCCTTTGTTCATTATCCATAACCTCTATTCAGTGGCAGCCTTCCCCCCTTTTGTTACTCACCACCGTCAAACACTCTCTTAAATTCTAAACCACCATTGCTGCTAGCGCTCTTCACCATGGGTCTTTGCCTCCCACATCCCTTCCCCAATTTTGCTACCACCTCCTCCCACCTTGTCTCTCCTCATAAACACCACACACTTTCCCATCTTCCATCTCTTCCTAGTTTCCACATATTCTTCATCATACACGGCACCATCTTTTCACTGTAGAGGCTCCTTCATTTTTCCTTCCTTCTGTTGCAGTGTGCTCACTTCCACTCTTCTTCCATTCCTTTTACATCATCGCTTAAAATTGGTATGGGTTATTTCATTTTCTCCCATTCAAGTTTAAAGGTATAATTGTTCATTCCAATTAACTTGAGAATTTGTAAGAGGTGTGTATGTTGCTTTTTTATTAGGTGGTTATGCATTGAACGTTTTAAATCTTAGGATTTTAATTGTGCACACTATTTATTTGATAAAATACATAAATTAACTATACCTTATTTATTTGGATATAAATTGAAGAACCTTGTTCGCAATGTTTGCTAAGCTTCTTCCAGCTACATTAATGTGGGCTATTGGTCATACTTTCTTAGGCAATATTTCCTCTTTAGGTCTTTGAGGTTGTTAACTCATTTTCTTGATTGCTTATTTATTGATATGCACCTTAATGCTTGTTTTGGAGCATTACATTCATAAAAAGGGCTAAATACTAATTATTATGTTTCTTTACTTGATTTGCTTAAGAGGGTCATTGGTTGGTTAATAGTTACTTGAATTGAGTATATGCAAGCAACTAACAAGTTTCCTACAATAATTAAGTGTTAAAATTTCCTTTTGCAGGTATATATATAATGGCTCCAAAGAAGAAAGCTAGAGGTGAGGCATCAATCTTGTCTTTAGCCTCTTTTGACTGGACTTATTTTGTCTCCCTTGTGGCCCAACAGCATTACAATGAAGTTACATTTCAAAAATCCATGATACCAAGGAGGGCATTTAGTACCTTACCTTCGAAGAGCCAAGAAGTGTATGATTAGATATCCTCTTGAAGGTTAGGAACTTTTTGTGTAGAACCTGCAGCTGCAGTGGTTCCATTAGTTCGAGAATTTTATGCAAATGCACCCTTCTATTATGAGCATTTGTACAAAGTTTGGGGGGCATATAATGATCATAAATGAACAAGTTATCAGAGACTTGTATTATCTCCCTATTGTATTGGACTGTGAATATTGCCTTTACAAATCTAATGATGAAACTCCAAACTTAAATGATATCGCTATTAAACTGACACTCCTTAGGCATAATCACTATAAAACATCACGTGAGGTGCCCAAGGCCATTCTTAGAGGTAATCTCAATAAAGTGGCCTATTATTGGGCTCATTTTGTGTGTGCTAATTTGCTCCCCAATGCTCATATGAGTGATATAACTAAAGATCGGGCTACCTTGATCTACTTGATTATGATTAGAAGACTGTTTGATATTGGATATATCATTGGTGAAAACATAAAGAAGAGATCTCAGTCTACCTCTTTAAGATTAGCCCATCCTTATTTGATTACCCAGTTATGCGTAAATGTTAGGGTGGAGTTCAAACTACATGAGAAGCTCCTTCCACTAAGGAAGTTGTTTTCTATATAGATGATAGGGGGCATAGATGATTATGAGGGTGATCAAGATGAGCCAATTGAGTAGTCAGAAGAGCAAGAACCACCACCTTTTCCACTAATCAAGTTCTGCCACCACCTCTTTCATAAGGCCTTCCTTAGCCTTTTTAGCCTTCCTATTCTATCTCAAGCCTTAGTTTAAAGGATTGCATAGAAATCATCATATTTAATGCTATTTAATTGCATTACGTAAGGCCTAAAATTTTCATTTCATGCCTTATGGATCATATGAATCCATCAATATCATTTTTTATGCATAACATATCTATACAAATCATAAACATCATAAAACATCTCATGCTCCACAAGTTTAGTATCATATATTAGAAAAATAATGGTTTGCTTTCGGGTTCACTATTCTAGTTTACTGTCATGAATTTTGAAAATTCATGACTAATTCTAAAAAAGTCAAAATTAAGCCAATGATAACTTTCTAGAAAGCTCTAAATATCAACTAAAGATTAAAAATCATTTCAGACCACGACAACATCAACTAGACAACAAAAAATAATAGAACAATACCAAAGGTCCAGCTGCCAGGTCTGTCGTCACATGTTTCCAAAAATTCATAAGTAATTCCAAAAAATTCAAAATCAAGCAAACCATACCATTCTAGAAAGCTCTAGATGTTAACTAATGATAAAAATAATTCTAGAGCAATGTTGTGGCCTTCAACGCATAAAAATTGATAGAACAGTACCAGAGATCGAGCTACATTATTGTTACTATCATGCGATTTTAAAAATTCATTTTTCCCTTTACAAAGCTCCAAATAATGTGATCTCAATGGCTGTGGAAAGATTATGATGTCAAGTTTATGTCTGTAAAAGTTCATAATTATTGGATATCATTTAGACCACATGTAATATAAAAACATAATCTGACCATATAAATAGTATTGCTACCATTTTAACAGAATTTTTTCAACTTTGAAAAATTATAATAAATTCTCTAGATCTCCAAAATTAGGTACTCTTTAGATCTATGAAAAACTCTAGATGAGACTTATATTCATACCACATTTCATAAAAAAATTAATCCATTTAGTTAGTTTAGGGTTTAGCTCATAATTTGGTCTCTTTTGGGGCCATGAGGGATTCTTAAGGCACCATTTCACTTTCTTAAATTTCCATAGCCACTCGAGCACATGCCATAGCACAAACACAGCCTAGAGAAGCACCTCAAATGGTCCAAAATATTATGAAACTCAATCTTACCATGCCACTCACACTTATACACAAGCATATCATAGAAACTATGTGGCAAAAATCCATACATCAATTCAATTGGTCCCAAAATTCATACATACATCATCATTATACATATTTGGATGTGTTCAAGAGCCTACATCATATGTACATCATGAGATTAAAATTTTTGACATCAAAATGCTTTGGAAATGCCTATTCTCTTGCTCCTTTGTCAAAGTATGATGCTCCAAGGCTTTGGCCTCCATCTTTTGGTCTTCTTGGCTTACCTAAGCATTATTACTCATTAGAGGGGGGAGGAGTGGGATTCAAAGAATCTCAATAGTTCTTTACTTTTTCAAACATACATAATGGATGCATATACACGTTAAAGAATGCATGCATAGCTTTCAAGCTACTAGTGAGTATATATAAAGTATTTTCCTTATTATAGAAAATCATACTTATCATACATAAGCTCTCAAGAATATTGGTCTAGTCTCACCCATTTTTCTTTAGACTTTTGGATTTGCCTCACCTATTTTCAAAAGATTTTTGACTTAGTCTCACTCTTCTTGAGACTTTTGGTTTTGTCTCATCCATTTCTAGGGACTTTTGGCTCATCCTCATCCTCGCTAAGGAATTTTTAGTATCACCATACCCATTCAAGCCAAAATACATCCATAAATTCATTTCAAAATGCATAATGGTACCATAGTACGTGAGCCTTTACTAGAAACACATTTCATAGTTCAAACATATACACAGGAACTCAAAGACAAGAAGACATTTAAGCAATGTATGAGAGAAAGGTTAGAGAGCTATCTTGGAGTTAATGTCACACACTTTTCCCTTGAACTTGTCTTCTCCTTTTGGCCAAACTCATGGAATTGGATGGCACTTGATTCTCTTGGCCTAAACACATCAAATGAGACATGAATTACTCATGGGAATAAGTTTTAGCCTTATGCAAGCTCTAAGCAAAGCTACTTTCTCATATGGCTCTATTATGCTTCCATACAAGACATAATGAAGCAACTAGTAGAATTCAAGATCTTGGCTCCATTTTCTCCTTTAATCTAGATCTCTTGACTCCATTTAGACTCCTTGGAGTCAATACAAATTCATTTTAAGGAACCTATCTATAAGTTGCTCCTTTATATCTTATTATGGAGCCTACACCTCTATCTTACAAACCAAGGCTTTTAAATTTTTTTTAAGGCTTCTTTTGATGTTCCTCTATCATATATAGTCTCATTCTAGGTTTAGAACAATTTAAAATACTTCCTAGGTACATAGTTCTATTTTGGCAGAGACATAAAGGAGCTTGTGCACCTATGGACTTTTGCATTTCTTCTTTAGAGACTTGGCACATGGAAGGCTTCTTAGGAACTCATACAAATTCTCAAATAATCCAAAACATCCTTAGAAAGGTTCAGATTTGGCTAGGTGCCTTGAGATCTCTAGGTTTCTATTCTTAAATTCTATTGCTTCTCTTTTAATTCCATTAGCATAATCTTAATTCTCATACTCTAAAACACATGTTCTTCCCTTGATATGGTTAGAATTCATCCTTCTCTAAGTGGGCTAGGTCTGAACAAGATATGCCTAAGAGAAGAAGACAAGATGAAGCAAGGAAAATCCATGGTTTCCTACCTTATTTGCTAGCTTTTCAAGAGCTCTTTCACTTGCTTCCAAGCTTCCTTTTAATTCTTCTCTTCTTCCTTCTGAATCAAACCTAAATTAGTCTGAAAATAAGCAACAAAATCATGGGAGAAGAGAGGAGGAAGAGGAGAAGAGGTTTGGTAAAAGAGAGAGCATGAAAAATCATGAATTTCTTACCCTTTTGCTTGGTTCCTCTCCTTCTTCTCTCCCTCTCCTTATGCATTCTCCTTGGCTATCTCTCAACTCTGTTTCAAACTAAAAAAATCATGGTTAAGGGCTAGAGCAAGCGGCTAGACATTTAAAAAGCCAAAAAAGTATAGTTAACACATTTTTTTAACTTTTCATTTTACTCCTTAAATCAAGGTTTGTGCATTTAGCCTCATTTCAACTCTTTTTCAAGAATCGTCTTTTCCATCATAAAATTTAGGTTCTCTAACTTATAAATTGCCTTTGGTTTCATCCAAATGAGATTTAAAACTATTTTGAACTATTCGATCAAAGTTTCGGTCAACCCTTTGTCAAAATTGTTCATCGGAGGAGTTTTAACTATTCTAGGGATTCTCATGATTTTCAGAGCTTCTAAAAATCTCGGAAAACTCAAATTTTTCATTTAAAAATCCCTCCTGTGAGTTTTTCAAAATTTTTAGAAATTATAAAAATGCCCTAACTTTCTTTAACAAACTTTTCTAACTCATTTTGCTTAGGTTTTTAGGTAACTCAAACCTCAAATCCTCATTATTTGAGGTCTAAATTATTGTTATAATTTTATTTGACCTAAAATCACTCTATTTAGGAGACTTCCTTTTATATCTAGTAAGTTTCGTACGTTTATGGAGAACCAGATGTTACAATAACTATGCAAGACAACTTTACAACTTATATACATCCAATGAAAAAAGGGAATACAAATTCACAAATAGTGATTAAACCAGCTTTAACTTATGTCCAAATACGAAAACCATTGAAAACCAAAAGAAAGAATGATAAATCCTATGACTTAACATTTCTACCAAAAACATGAGATTAATCAATTGTTTGGTTCTTCTCAACCATATTTTTTAATAAAGACACAAACCTTAATGCATAAATGAGAAGTAAAATCCCATAAATCTAACAATAATAACATCTCAGAAGTTTCTAAATATCTTCAAGCAAAATAATGCAAGCTCTCATAAATAATCTAGGAAATCGTTATAAACATCGAGAGCTAAATGGTATAGAGGTGAGTATTGACAATCAAGAAGAACAAAGGCTTGAACTACCTAGGGCTTCTTCATAGGCAGATGCAACTCTTGTGGCTAGTAGCAAGAATGAGAAATGGTACTGAAACTACTAGGTTTTAAAGGAAACATAGAAATCTTAAATTGGACGGCTAAGATTCTATTTAAGGTTTATTCATCTTTTAAAATTGGGCTTATATTAGGCTTGATCTGGGCTTGAGAAGTGCAGATTTGGATTAACACAAAAACAACTATCATTTTGGAAAGAGAAACTTTAAGGGGTCTATTATCATATTATGTGATTTTATTTTATTTGTTATTATTTTTTCTTTTTTTCTTACTAAATTCATATTCTATATTCCTAAATTTATTTAAAAATTTTATTTACATATTGTTAACTCTTTTAATTTAGTTTTTAACTCTTAAATTCTAAATCTTAGTGTTTGAATTCTACAATTTGAAATTTTAATTTAATAGTAAAAAAATTCGAAATAATAATCTACTATTTTAATTAATGATTAGATAACTCCTAAAATTCATTAAAGAATAGTTAAAAAAATTATAATAAAAATATATTTTATGTGACAAATTTCTTTTTTGAAGTTATTTAAATTAAATTAATATTAATTTTTAAGAGATAGTTATCAAAATTTTAATGATATTTATATTATATATCAATTATTAATTGTGAGGAGAAAATTGCCTTTTTTTCTTTTTTCACTAATCCCCTACTTTGTTGTATCACATTTTTCTCTTTGTGATTGCACTTTAAGCATCTTTAGTCAACACTAAAAAGGTGAAAGTGAGTGGGCAACAAAAGCATTCTACATTTTATCACCTCTTTTTGTTATATTTTTATTTTATAATAAATTTATATATCATATATTATATATTATAAAGTTTTAAAATTTGATAATAAATTAAAAAATTAATTTGCCAGTTTTTTAATCTTAAATAGCACATTTTAATAATTATCTCAACAAAAATATTAATTTGATTATAACAATTTTAAAAAATATATTTATCACTTAAAACATATTTTTTATTTATATATATCGATTATCAATAGTTTATTTTAATTATTATTTACCCAAGTTAATTTGAATTAATAAAATATTAGTATTTATTGTAAATAAAATTATCTATTTAGTTTATTTTTTATTTTTGATTAATGATTAGATGAGTTCAAATTAAATAACTCTATTTGATTTATTTTTTCTATTTGATTACTGATTAAATAAATCTAAAAATTGGATTAAAAAATTAAAAAGAAACTACTAATAATTTTTCTAGAAATAAAAAATAGTTAATATGAAAAATATATTCTTTCAGATTATTTACAAAAATTAATATTAATTTTTAGGGATAATCACTAAAGTTTAATAAATATTGTACATATTTATTTCATAATAAATTTGTAATTGAAATGGTATTATTAATTATTTGCAAAGCATTATATTTCAATTATAAAATTTGTTCACAAAGTATTAATTATTTTTATTGTATAATTATAATATTTATTTTATTTTATTTTATTTTTTTAAGTAGAATTAAGAAAAAATGCATAGAAGCATCATTGAGATCTTTCACCTATTTCATTACATCTATTAGATAAAACAAAATGTTCTTCACAACTAATGCAATTTTTTGCTCTCCTTTCTCTCTACTCACTACCCACTTCATGGGTTGAGAGGAAAGAGAAAAGATTAAGGTTTATCATTACAAGCTTGCTCCTTCCCCAAAATCACCTATGATTAAAATTTAAGAATATTTAATATTAAACTTTAAGAATTCTCAAATTATATTAAGATTTCACTGTCATTAAAATAAAACAAAAACAAAAAGCCTAGAAGTAATAAATTAGAAAAAATAATTTATAATATGAACAATTTTACTAAATTAAAAATATAATTATAAATAGCATATATTGGTTCTGTTGTTTTTATGTATTATATGTATAATATATAATTTTTTGTTATATTATTTTATTTAAAAGTTTATATACACAGTGCATAATATAATTTTCAAAAGCTCATAGTATAGTCAACTAAAGTGTTAGCAATTTGCTTTAAACTCTTTGATTTGAGTCTCAATTATGCTACTTTTGTACTAGAAAAAATGTTTTCAAATTGTTAGTAGTAACTAAATATTGTCACCAAATGTCACTTTTAATAGCAATTATTACAAGCTGTCACTAAAAGTTGCTTTTAGTGGCAACATTTGGTCGCCATTAAAAGTTTGGAACAAAAATTTTTAGATATCCAAAAAGAAATTCGCCAAACTTTTAGTGGCGACCAAATGTTATCACCAAAAGTCACTTTTTGTCAAACAATCACAGTTTATAAGTCTTTATATGCTAAATGGAAGATCTTGTACTCTGGCCAAAGACCTTGTCAACAAGGTCTCAAATTTCTCAATATAAAATGCAAGATCTTGTCGACAGAATCTTGGATCTTATTTACAAGATGTGGTTCCAACCTTAGAATTCCTTTAATTTAATGCCAAATCAATTGTAGTATATGTGTTTAACCAAAAACATTACCACATGGGGCATAAAACATTCCTCATCAAGGATTTCCATGCCTTTGGTGAGGGAGTTAATCATTTTCAAAGGGGAAATTCATTACATCTTGCCCATATGGCCCATTTAAACCTTCCCCAATTTATTTCCATCCATGACATACTTAAACATATCAGAAACAATTCAATTTGAGGCTTACAACTTGGATCAAGAACCATTTCCTACAGATTGGAACCCAAAAACCAGAAAGATCTCACTTTTATTCTTGGGCTTCAGTGGCAATTTTCTACTGGCAATTTTGAAAAATCATAACTAATTTTAGAAAAATCAAAATCAAACACATAATAGCTTTCTAGAAAGTTTTGAATGTTAACCTTATAGTAAAAACAATTCTAAGCCACAAAAACATCATTTGGACCATGTTTAATAATAGAAAAGTGGCAAAGGTTAGATTGTCTAGTGTTTCTGATACAGCTTACTGATATAAATTTAAAAAGTGCATAACTAAATCCACAAAAATTCAAGGAAAGCTACAAATATTAACTAGAGGAAAAAAATGAGCTCAGACTAGTTGAGATGCATTTAGATCTTGAAAATTGATAGAATAGTAACCAAGGTCGGTCTACTTTATTATCACTGATATAAAATTTCAAAAATTTATATCTCTCTCTACAAATGTCCAATTAAAGTGATTTAAGTTGATATAATTCATTGTAAATGTCTAGTTTATTCTTATAAAATTTCATAGTCATTGGACCTCATTTGACCCATAAATGATAGAGGCAAAATTTAGACCATGTGAACAGTGCTACTGTCAAATTTTAAAATTTTAACCAATTTTAAAAATTTTTCAAAAATTCTACATAACTCTAAATAATATGCATTTTAGCTTTCCGAAAAGCTTAAGAGCTATATGCGAGCCAAGTTTTAAACCAAGAAGAGGTTATTTGGTCAAATCTTGATATAGCTCTAGAATATGGTCATTTTAAAACTATAAAGGGGCCAAAAGTGGTCCATATGACTTCTTAATTATGCCACCACCTCATAAGCACATTTAGGAGCATAAACACAATATACATAAGCTCTCCAAATGGTCTAAACCATCACAAAACTCAAACTCACTATGCTACGAGTAAGAATACACAATTACAAGCAAGCCATCAAGTACCCAAAACTTATATTTACATTGATTTGGTGTCAAATATGATTCTTACATCACCCATACATACTTTTACATTTGCTCAAATGGTTACACTCAAAAATCATATATACATAAGCACTTTGACACTCTTATACATCCAAACTTTACATAATAATGCAAAAGTGCTAAAAGATAGCCATTTATGTTTTATGGCCTCCATCTTTTGTCTCTTAAGCTCTACCTAGACACTATAAGATTGGAGAGGGAAAGGATGAGCTTCATGGAATCCCAATAGTTCATACACCCATTTAAGCACATATTCAAGGCATGCAACATATTAAAGAATGCAAGTATGCTTTCTATAACACCCATAAAGCATTCAAATCACATTTTCATGCCACAAAGTCACAACAAAGTCAAGAATGAGCTCTAGGGACTTTTGGTGTAGCTCCATTCCATTTCTAGGACTTTTGGATTTGCCTCACCCTTGGGCTAGGGACTTTTGACTTGGCCTCACCCATCCATGAGACTTTTGGCCTTGTCTCACCTATGCCTAGATACTTTTGGCATCTCCTCACTCATATCAAAGGACTTTTAGCATCACCTCACCCTTTGGAGCATTTTTTACAAACCAATGACATTCAAAAAAATATATTAGTACCAATGCAACATCATAGCATCAAGGGGAATGTTCACAAATTGCAAAAGTACATACAAGCACACAATAACGTATACATAACCAAGAATGCAAGAAGAATGAGGTGAAGAGGTACCTTGATGAAAATTCAAGCTTTACTTTGCTTTAATCCTTCCTTTTCTCAGTTCCACAAGCACAATTAGATGGGGTTTGGTTTCCTTGGCCTACTCATAATAAACAACACTCAATTATACTTTTGAAGTAAGCCAAGATCTTAAACACATATCAAAGGGACATACTTTGTTCACTAATTACATAATGCGTCCATGAATGGCCTAATGAAGCAACTATCATAAATTAAGTTCTTGGCTTCATTTTCTTCCTATATATAGGCCTTTTAACTTCATTTAAGGTCCTTGGAGTCATCACACACTCATTTTCAAAAGCCTAGATATATGTTATTTCATAAGGCTACATTATGGAAACTATTATCTCATATTCCAATCTATAGCTTCTAAATTTTTTCCAAGGTTTCCTACCACTTTTTTCCATCATATAAGTCTTAAACTAAGCTTGGAACTAATTAAAACACTCTGTAGCTTTCCCAAGAGCTCTAGGCCAAGACAATTGGGGCATTTGGAGTTCATAGGGTTTCCAATTTTTCCTTGATAGAAGAGGCACTTGGAAGGTTTCCTAAGGGTCTTAAAAACTCAAACAAACACTCACACATGCAAGAAAATTCATGTATCAAATCAGTTTTTTAAAGGTGTTCAAGAACTCCACACTTTCCTATATTATATTTCAATAGATAATCTTTGGATTTCCTTGCATATTCTAAGTTCTCATAGTCTAAACCAATAGTTTCATGCTTGCTCTAAGTTAGAAACTTTCTCCCTCTCATGGCTCTGTTCTTGGCAAAATTCTCAAGAAGAAGCAAATGAAGTAGAAGCAACCAAATGGCAAGAAATTACCTTGAATCCAGCTTATTTCAAGAGCTCTTCTCCTTGCTTTGGCCTCCTCTTTAAATCTCTAGCCTTTCCTCTCTGGTTCAAGGCCAAAACAGAATCATATGAACATCCAAAACCATAGAAAGATGAATCAAGAAGAGAGGAACAACTTGAAAGAAGAGAAAACCATGAAATTCCTTAAATTTTTCTACCTTTCTTAGCTTCTTTCTCCCTTCTCTCTTAGCCCTCCTTGTGCACCTCTTTCTCTAGCTCTCTCCTTTATTTTTGGATGAAGGAAAGTCAGTTAGAAGATGCTACAATTCTGGACGCCACTTTTAAAGAGAATGGAGAAGAAATTTTTCCATAAAATGACATTTACACCCCTCGTCTTTGCCAATTATGTTTTAGACTCATTTTAGCTCCTTTTCAAGAACCATCTTTTCTATCATAAAATTTAAGTTTCCAATTTTATAAAATGCCTTTGGAATCACTCAATTTGGAGCTAAAACCTTCCTGAATAAAATGGTTAAGGTTCGAGATAACCGATGTGCAAAAACACGCACCAGAAGGGTTTTAACTGTCTCGGAGCTTTTTCTAGTTTTCAGGACCTCTGAAAACCTCGAAAGCCTCAAATTTTTCATTTAAAAAGCTCTCCTGTGGGTTTCTCCAAATTTTACATGAATTTACGAAATTGCCATTATAATTTTAATTCCATTTTCGAACATTTTAACGAAACTCAGGTGTTACACTTTTAGTGGCAACTATTATAAATTATTACTAAAAATTACTTTTAGTGGCGACATTTAGTCATCAATAAAAGTTTTACCAAAAATTTTTAGATAACCAAAAAAAAATTGCCAAACTTTTAGTGGCAACTATTAAAAATTATCACTAAAAATTACTTTTAGTGGCGACATTTGATCACCACTAAAAGTTTTACCATAAAAATTTTTAGATATCCAAACAAAATTGTCATATTTTTAGTGGTGACTTTTAATAACAACTATATTGGTATTGCTACTAAAAAGTGTTTTGCAACGACATTTTTGTCGTCACAAAAGAGTTTTACTAGCAACTTTTTCTGTATCGCTACTAAAAGTTTTGCCAAAATGAAGATAGTATTTTAGTGGAAATGTTTAGTAACAACCTAATAAAGTTGCTACTAAAAGTATATTTTTAGCGTTGACTTTTTTTGGTTGCCATTAAAAATTATCATTGAATTTTTTTTTTTGTATATATACATTTGTTATATTTTAATTGAAAAACTTGATGATAAAATATTAATAACTAGAAAGGAAAAATTCTTAAATACTCTTATAGTGTCATATCATTTATATTATTTCTAGTAAAAAAAATTCAAATCAAATAAAGTGAGACTCACCTACTAATAAAATAATGCCGAGCATATAACTAGGTTCTACATTCAGTTATCCACTACTATATTATCAAATAAATGGAGTGTTGTATAAGGTTTATATATATTCTATTACCCACTATAGCACCATTATTGCATGAGTGTTGTGTATGATCTATTATATGATTTGACTCTTTTTTATTGGTTAGTGTATAAATGATGTAATAATTAGTTGTATGTAAGAATTTTTTTAAAAAACTGCATATAAGGTTTTTTCCTAAATGAATCAATCGTATATTTGGAAAAAAAGAAAGGAGAATAAAGGATATCAAATGTCTCTTTTATAATTTTGCTTTATTAAATAAAGGTATAAATGTGATTAATAAAAAATATTTAACTAATCTATTGTAATTATTTGCGTTATTAAATTGAAATAAAAAATTATTCAAAAATATATTTATCATCGAAGCTTTAGTTACTATATTTTCACAGCTCTCAACTGAAAAAATCATAATGTAAAAATAATGAAGAACTTCCAGTACTTGTAGTCACACCTTGCGCGGCGTACATGCATTGAAGATAATAAATATGAGAATATTATGAAAATATTTTTATTCCTTAAAAAAGAGAAGGCGGTGGCGGCGAGGAATTGCCTATCCAAGCTTAGGTGCAATTAAAAATATTTTTACTCCTTGTAAAAGAGAGGGGGTGGCGGCGAGGACTTGCCTATCCAAGCACAGGTGCGAAAAAAAGGAAGATGGACAGGTGCCGTTTCCCAGTTTTATCCTTTTCTATTTCGTTGCATTTACAAATGAACATGGGATCACTGAAGGATAATCACCTAGGAAGCACCGACACGGCAACAAAGGAGTTGTACCGATATCTAGCATTCCTATCATTGGCATTTTTTTAATCCAATATTTTAAAATGCATCGAAACAAATCCAAAACACGATTATTGGAAGTCATTTGATAGGATTAGAGGTTATGAATGGAAAAAGAGCAATCTTAATTATATGAATGGAAATAAAGATTAATATTTAATTTTAAATGAAAGTACCAATTTAATTTGTCAATATATATATATATACGCACACCCCTGTATTGATATAATATCTCCCGTAACATATTACACAAACTATATATATATATATATATATATATATTATATTGCGTTACGTTATAGTTTCATGCTGATTGATCATGTGGAGTGATGCGTCTTACATTCCTCCGATTTTTAAGTTTGAAACCTTTAAAATTTGATGAAAGAATCCAACTCATGAACAATACTTATTTATTTATTTTAAAGGTCTGTTGAATAAAGGCTTTTGAACAAGTAGACACATTTTATTTATACATAAGTATTATATATATTTGTAGCATAACATGCAAAGACCCGTACAAGTTACAAGCAGCACCTAGCGGCGTTCAACCTTATATGCTATATTACTATGTCGCTCGCCATATATGCTCCACATAGGAAACCCTAATTAAACCAAGCGTCCAAGAAGCATGTGTGATTTATATGGCAAGATCTTCAGCGTTTGAAGGCCTGGAAGAACATACCCCAACGGCTCTTTGGCTTTGGCTCTGGCTTATGATAACCCTCAGTATTAATCCCATGGTATTTCATAGCTGCTTCCCTGTTATTGATGGTACCCACTGCCTCGTCTTTCCTTTGAAAGTTCTTGTAATAATTAGCTTGCTCTTGAGCCCCCAAACGCCTTCTGTTGCACTTGCATGGACCATAGAAATGGTCTATCAGACCAAAACCTTCTGATCCAATTTTACCAAGATCTGCTGCCATGTATAGACCTCTCTTGTGCACAAAAAGAAATAGCGGAAGACCAGGCTATCCTAATCAGCTTGGCTTTTGGGTTGTGGTTTCTTATTGCAAAGAAAGAAGCTAAGGTGCACTATTATTTATAGGCAAGGTTGGAAAGTGGCTCTTTGCCTGTCTTCGGGCCCACAAGTATATAAGATAAGATGTGGGTTACTTTGCACTTTGATCTGTACGTATATTAAAGCATTTTTTTGTCCTATAAAGAACACTTTATATGCATAGGCTGGTTCCTGTTGGAATTTGCTTCAGAGTATATCAGAAGACTCCTGTTTAATTAATTGCCAAGCAACAGCAAAGATTCTTTGCCTGTGCTGTTATTTCCATTAATTGGACCCCATGGGAAGATAGAGTTGAATAATCATAACTAAAAGAAGAAAAAGAGGTGAACAAATCGTGTGGAGGAAAAGGGAATTATGGTTAAGAATAATAATCATTAGCGAGATGCACGTGTGATTCTCAATAATGTTAGTTAAAATATTAGTTTGCTTTTGTTCGGGTTCATTATTGCTCTGTTGATGACATGGTAAATATCTTATGTGACAGAACTTTGGGAAGACTTACCACCAAAGAATAATCAAATTAATAGCCAAAGAAAAGGAATAACCAGAAGAAATATCTGGAAACATATGAACGAATTATGAAACATGAATCTATGACATGACCTCATAGTCCTTTTTTTCTTTTTATTGGTTAGGCGCTTTAGTTTGATCAATTAAGAAAATAGAGAATCCATTTATTATTATCAGCACTAGAATTTTCCAAAACTTTTTCATTGAAAATACAATCATGAATGGTTTGTGGCAGAGTCAGAACTTCGGGTTAGGGTAGGGTAAAGTTGATATAGTATTTTTTTTAAAATATAATGTTTATATTTTATTTTGATTATTATAATGATAGAATAAAATTTTAATTTATTTTTTTGAATTGGATGATAAATCTCTTTAAGTTAATCTTAATTTGTTATTATTAAAAATTAGATTCATGATACCTATATAAAAATTGTTGATTTGATGTCAAATTTTTCTTTAGAAATTTTATATCATATTCCAAAAAATTATACTTCATAGTATATTATTTAAATAAAATGCTAAAAATTAAAATTATAAATTTATTTATTTTACTTATTTATTAGTAATAGATAATAAAATTATAGTACAACCAATATTTATGAGTTAATAATTTATCATTTAAAGTTAAAGCGATCCCATTGAAGCCCCAAATTTCAAATGAAGCTTAAAGATTACCTCAAAAAGCTACCAATTAAAAGATTAAAAGTATGGGTATCACACTTTAAAAGCTCATACCCAAAAAGAAATTAAAAAAAAAAAGTAGAGAGAAAATAAAATAAAGAACTTGATGATGATGATGATGATGATGATGATATTTTTTTACAAGAGTTATATACATAATACATATGTTTAGTAAGTTTAAATAAACATGTCAAATAATAATAATAATTACATAATATACATGAGTAAATGTAATGAATTTAAATTTTTAGTATACCCCTGGGGGGTCAACATGGCTCTGCCATCTGGTTATAATATAATTTAATCTCTATTTAAAAGGAAAACTTTTGATGAGGATTAAATTGTTTATCTCATTAATTATATATTTTTTAAAAATATTCAAAACTAAACTTTCAAAAACAAATTTCTCAATTTAAAAATAAACTTTTCCTAAAGTTTAGAAAGTTAAGAGAATTGTAGATAATTATTACTGATTATTTAATATGTCTCACACAAAAAGTTATTTAGATTAAATTAGACGCGCAGCACGTCTACCAAAATGTTGTGTGGAAACTAAGATTTTAATTAATTAGAAGAGTCGGTGATAAAAATCGAAATCTTGGTCACTTTCAATGATCCCAAAAATTTAAGTTACATTGAAACTCAAAACAATTTATTAAGATCTCAAAATTCCTAAAAATTCAAGAGATTAAGAGTGATTTACTCTCCTGGCTGAACCAACAAAATTGAATATATTATATACTTCTCATCTGGCTCAAGACAATTTGCACCGAAAACACATCTATATAGTCCCTCTAATGAATAGGCTGCAGATAAGTAACTGGGTGTGCATAAATGCGGGCACTATTCTTTTCAACTGGAATTGTCTTGATTTCATAAAGGATTACCTACCTTTGATTCCCTGAATGTCCAGCAGAGAGGAATATAGTGTTTAAAATTTGGAGTGGGGTGCGCACTAACATGAAAAATAGGAAAGGTATTATTAGAAGCATCTTTTGCTGGAAATTTTTATTGCCTATTACTAATTATTTATAGTCTTAATTTTTTTGTCAAAATACACAGAATCCTCTTCAATTCAGAATCATATACAATTCATCTTTTTTAATTTTTAAAGTTTGATAATTAAATCCTTAACCTTTAAAAATTGTATAACTTAACACTCTGGTTAACAAATCCTTCCAAAATCCTCACTTAGACTTGCCACATTGATAATGTTTCACTACATCAACTTTAATCTGCCAACATGGCATTTGTCCATTCACCTAAATATCTTTGGGTTCTATTTGGTTCACCAAAAGGTGGACATATTTTATGTAATATCTATTATGTCTTTTTTATTTTTATTTTATCAATTAAATCATTATTTTTATTATTAAATTACATTTTTTTGTAAGTAAGAAAAAAAAAGTTATTTACTATTTCACCTATTTATATTTTACATTTCTTTCTTCTTTATATTACTTAACTAACACACCCTTATTTTGTAAGAAATCTAATTACCTCCAATTTCTCTTTTTTTCTTCTTTTTCTAGTTTCATTCTGTTACCCACTTGATCGATCACTAGGTCTCAAACCACCATCGTCATGCACGGTTATGGTAAATCGAAGCTTCGGAGGGACAAACTTCAAATCCAGAGATGTCACTGGACATAAGCTTCAAATTCAGATTCAGAAACGTCATCCTCCATTTAGTGCTTCGCTGCCAGATTCAGAGAGAAGCTTTGATCCTAGTAGATGTAGTTGGGCCCGTTCTCCTTCGTCAATGGCTTCTCAGTTTGGATTTAAAACATGGGCATTTCAAGATTTCAATTTGATGAGAAGGCGAATGGGGGTCATGACATATGGGCTTTGAGATTGGAGTAGCATATCATTCAATGCCCATCGATTTTAGGTATTTCATAAACCTAATTTCAACAATTCTAAAAATTCACTGTCGTACCATGAGATTGTGGTAGGCCTTTAATGAAATCCATGGAAAGATCCACATGTGTAGAGGTAATGGTTGTACAGTAATTAAGCATAGTGTGACTTTTTATGTTTCAAAACGTTGGCAAATCTCACAACTTTGAATATAATTCCTTATATATCTTTCTCTAAGCTTTTTCTTCTTTCTTCTTTTTTTTACATTCAAAATATAGCAAGAATAAATTATTGTATAACTATCCATCATAATATCAATAATATGCTTAAAGTTCTAGAGAGATAGACAAAGGCCCAACCTAAAAAATTATTTTCAAGGATTTTTTTAGTGTTCAAAGGAGGCTGTTCAATTATAACTTTTAAATATCAGAGATCTCACTAGGAGGATTCGCCTATCAAACAAGATTACTAGTCCAAGGAGAACATTTGAGTCCTTATATATGAAAATGCAAAAACTTAATTCAAATCTTTTCAACTAACTAAGTCAACCCGCTCCAACCCTTGTCAATAAAACAAGTTGCCAATTTTTGAAATATTGATTGAATAAAACAATTTGGTCTATTATTCTATTAACGGAATTCAGTTACCCCAATTCCTTTGCAACAGATTGGAGGATGTAAGCATAGGAAAAAAATTTTTGTAACAGTTTTTCATTGTGTTAATAACGGTTTTGAAATTGTGTTGATAAATTTTTGCTAATGTACACTAATAACCAACTATTAACAATAAGAATATATAGTTACCAAAACCTTAAAAATTTAATTAGTAATGACTTCTCATCAATTGTGCTAGTAACTATAAAAGATTACCAACATATATCAAGAACTATTATGAACTTGATAAGAAGCCAGTACTGATTGTATTGATGCACTTAATTCCTTAATTTATATCAAAAAATGCACTATTTATTATGAAAAGTTTGTACTCAATTTTTTTCCTTCAATTATAATATTTTCTCCAATCTAATTGCTCATGTGTCATTTTTGTTATATACTATAGAGGATACACAAAATTTGAGTAAATGCAGTTTCCCAATATACTACTTTTATATGCATATGCCTTCACACGTAGAAATTATATTGAACCATTTCAAAGTCCATTTCCCACATCTTAGGCTTGGTGCCAAAGTCCAAGATTCAAGTAGCTCCTCCAGATTGAATATTGTACCTTTAATTACTCAATTTAATTACAACCATCATCTTCTGAATAATCAAATCAAATGGACCAAAAATAGTCAGTGGCTGTATTTACAGTCAACATTAATTTTTATGCCAAATTTAGTAATTATACGAGGTCCCCAGATTTGTTGGACATAGCAAGTACACTCTGTTTCATGAGGTTTTCCTTACCTTTCGTTTCACAGACAAACTTGAGGTTCAGAGAACTCTTCTGTATAAATCCCACAATAAAATGAGCTCCAATAGCAAAGCCACCAGCTTTGGCCTTTCAAAAACTGCTCGGCAAGAGAGTGCCAACAATATTCTTAGTTATACTCCTATTGTTGGTATCTCTTTATATTCAATATATACATATACCACCACACTCATATATCTTCCATAGAATAGTAGTTAATTATAATTATGGCTAATGGTGACCATGACAGGAAGAAAAGGATCGCCATTATTTCCGTATCTTGCATCCTTCTAGTGGCCATGGTAGCCGCTGTGGCCGTCGGTTTATCGGGCGCAAGTGATGGAGTTTACGATGACGTTCCCAAAGACGATCACGGTGATAAACAGATTTCAGCGACTCAAAAGGACGTGGACATGATTTGCGGTTCAGCTGAATACAAAAAAACCTGCAAGAAAAGCCTCTCGAAAGCAACCAACGGAACCACCGACGTAAAAGAACTCGTCAAAGCAGCATTCCACGCTGCCGCGAAGGAATTCAAGAAGTTTATCAACAACTCCACCCTCTACCAAGAGTTGGCCAAGGACAACATGACCAAACAGGTAATGCATATATAAGATGTGTTGGTCATTTGGTTTCAGAAAAAATGCAAATACCTTCTTTGACTTTAAAAACAAAAAATTAATTCTCTAAATTTTTACTTGTTTAGCATTTGAAATCTCTTCATTTTTCGATAACAAGACTCAGACTCTTTCTTATCACATGATGTATTTCCATTAGTTTAGATATAGATAAAGGTGATTAAGATATTTAGAAAAAAAAAAAGGTCTTGCACAGAAATGAAATGTCTTAACCTAAATCCCAAATTAAAGTCACAAATGCTAGAGGATGAAAGTTTAAAGAGATAATTTCTCTCTGTTAAATAATATTTGCAAAATACCTAACTTTTATTAAGGTTATATTAACTTGTTCTTTGAATACTAACGAGAGTTGATTTTGTTATTTTCAACAGGCCATGCAAATCTGCCACGAGGTGTTAGACTATGCCATTGACGATATTAGGAGCTCGATCGATAGCGTGGACAAGTTTGATCTGACCAAGCTGGGTGACTACGCCTATGACGTCAAGGTGTGGCTAGGAGCCACCATCTCCCACCAACGTACCTGCTTAGATGGCTTCGAGAACACAACCACTTACGCTGCCGAGACCATGTCCAAGGTTTTAAACACCTCCTTGGAGCTCACTATGAATGCTTTGGACATTATCTCTAGCATGTCCGATGTGGCCCAAGCCTTCGGATTCGGCCTCGAAGACCAAGCTTATGGTAATAACACTAATCGGAAGCTTCGGCCGGAGAGTTTGCCGTCGTGGATAAGTCAAGGCCAACGCCGTCGTCTCCTTGCGGCAGCCGGCCGTGGTCGACATGCCAGAATAAAGGCCGATGTAGTTGTGGCTCAAGATGGAACTGGGCAGTTCAAAACACTCACTGAGGCTCTTAATACTGTTCCAAAGATGAATAAAAAGCCCTATGTGATTCACGTGAAGTCCGGCGTATACAAGGAGACTGTGAACGTGCCGAAGTTCTTGAGTTTTGTCACTATCGTTGGAGATGGTCCCACGCGCACCAGATTCACCGGCAGCCTCAACTTTGTGGATGGTGTCCAAACTTACAACACTGCGACATTCAGTAAGTTTCCGAATCAGGCTTTAAAATTCAGTTTATTGACTCCTATGATTGCTGAAGAAAGCAAAGAAACGCCACAATTTTTTAAGTAGATTCGGTCAAGGTAAAAAAAAACAGACATGTTAAACGTATGTGTATTCTATTTATAATTTAACTTATTAATTTACAAATTTTTAAAAAAAACGAACTCTATCTAAATTTGTCATGCATGAAATACCTGTAATTTAAAATCATGATCGTAATATCATATCCAAATAGCATTTTAATAGAAGAATTTTTATGAAATCTGAAAAATCAATTAAAAAAAGATACATAAAATTATCAAATACACCTTTTAATAAGATTCATCTCTAAGCATGCTTAGTTATCTATTCATATTTTGAGACAAATCCCAAAAAAAAAAAAGAATATCGTCATTAATTCTAATAATGCAAGAATATACAATTTGAAATTATGATCATATATATAATATCATAGCATTCTAATAGAAAAATTATTAACTAAATTTTGTGTGCAAAATGTAAGTAAGCCAAAAATTAAGAAACAAACCCGTTAAACAAACTTCTTAATAAAAATTATGTTTCACATATTTATATTTACATTTATGTTTACTTAGATCTATCTAAAAATTTCATTTTTAATAAAGGAAAAACATGACTCTGGTGATGACTTGTGAATTTGCAGGCGTGAATGCTCCTTACTTCACGGCCATGCACCTGGGGTTTGAGAACTCAGCTGGAGCAGCTAAGCACCAAGCCGTGGCACTTCGGGTAACAGGAGACAAAGCCATTTTCTACAACTGCCACATGGACGGCTACCAAGACACCCTCTATGCACAGTCCCACCGCCAGTTCTACCGCGACTGCGTCATCTCCGGCACCATCGACTTCATCTTCGGTGACGCCAACGGAGTCTTCCAGAACTGCACTCTGGTAGTCAGGCAGCCCTTAATCAACCAGAACAACATCGTCACCGCCAGTGGCCGCTCCGTGATCAACAGCCCCAGCGCCATGGTGTTCCAGAGCTGCCGATTCACCGCCGACCCTCTGTACCTCTCTGACCCGGCGAGGAAGCCATCGTTCCTCGGACGACCATGGAGGCCATACGGGAAGGTAGTGATCATGGATTCTCAGATTGACAGCATCTTCGCACCCGAAGGTTACATGTCGTGGGCGGGTAGTCTTTATCATTTGACATGCATCTTTAATGAGTATAACAACAAAGGTCCCGGTGCTGATGCTTCCCACAGAGTGAAATGGCCTGGCGTGAGAGTTATTACCCCATTGCAAGCGGCCCTTTTCTATCCCAACAAGTTCTATGAGCTCCACAATGCAACTACAAACGATAACGATTCGTGGATCTTGGCCTCTGGGATACCCTACTCCCTCGGCCCCATGGCCGTACCAAGTTAATTAATCACATCCAAATAATCGAACTATACATAATATATATAAATTGCGTACGTAGGCGGAAAAATCATTTATTTGATTGTGATATCATGTTGACTAGTGGTGCACTAGCTCCTTCATTAACTTCTTGGGTTCATTCATTGCAAGCAGTTTGAAAAATTGTTCAAATTAATATCAATTGGTTTTGAGTTATTAGGATTGATGTTGCATATGTATGGCCACATAATTTGTTTGATTATGACCTATGCAAATACAAAATTTAAGCCCATTTTTTATAAAGAAAATTTTAAATATAAATTTAATATATCCGCATACCAAAATCATGTATATGTTAACAAATTGTTTTGTGGGAGTAAACGTGCAAAGTTCACCAAGCTATAATAGGAATATTTGATATTTATAGATTATGACATAAATAGATTTGAGATTTCACTGAACAAATATCAGAATTGTAGCGGACATGTTGCCTGTTTTTTATTCGAATATACTTTTTTTAAAAAAAATTGCACTTTCCTATCCGATTGATCCTTACTTCTTATTACAAATTTTCCTAAGTTGATTAAATTTTACAATTGGCCCCGAGCTCTAACATTAATTACGTGAAATTACTGAAGTAACGATACTCTTCTCATGGGATAACATCCATTTTTCCGTCTCCATTAACTCTCAAACGAAACCCTTGTTTCCTTTTATCAGAAAACAAAATGCAACATGTTCATTCTGCTATAAATTCTTTCATTTCGAAGTAGCACTAGCTAGATGGAGAAACGGCCATTGAGCCCTTGATGGGATGCAAATTGCAAAGTTGAACCGAATAAAAGATATGAGTCTCGGTGATCGATGACAAGTGATGAGTGCTGTGGGCCCCAAGCTCCAGAAAGCTCTTAGTGATCGGCTCGTTTGGTTGCGCAGGGGAAACGGAAATGGAAAAGGAAAGTTTGGAGAAATTTTATTTTTATCCCTCTAATCATTATTTAATACTATTTATCAATTATTATTCAATTCTTAAAAATAGGGGTATTATAGGTATTTTCTATTTCTAAAATCACCATCTTTTTTTTTTTTTATTTTCATCCCTAACTTTCTGCGTATCAAACGGGAGTTGCTGGAGGCGAGCCAATTTGGTCTCTGTTTTCTCGAGCGTTACTTTGATTAGTACTGCTTTTTTTCTTTCCTCTGTTCTATTTTTTGTGTTTCTATTGAAAAGAAGAAAGTTTGGCTATGAAATGGTTGATCAGGGGATCTTCCAGTTGGAAATCCGAATTCGAGGATTTTTTTCTGCGGAATGAGGAATGGGTGAATTTTGCTGGTCTGTGAGGGAAGGAAATAAAAACTCGTACAGAGTCTAATCCAGATACTTATCTAGATCACAGCAGAATCTGAATTTCTTGGATCTCTGCCCCACAAGGTTCTGATAGAAATCACCAAAGGAACTTCAATCATGTTTCATGGCAAATGCACAATTTGTCAAAGGATGAAGAATTATATTTGTGTTCCCTTTAATCTCACTATTTTCTTATTAGTTTCCAAGAAACCTCATGCACCCTTTTTTACATGATAACACACAATTGTAAAAATTGATGGTCAGTTTTTTTTTTTTTAATTTTCCCACAAAATAATAATAATAATAATCACCAACCTCCCTTTTGAATTTCAAAATTCAACTTTTGAAATTTAATTAATTAATTATCACTTAATTAATTAAATTTATTTCTATGCTTTAATTATGGATTTGGGTTAACCAAACATCTCCTACTTATATGTGATGCGGTGAATAATATAGAATTCTTTACTCCTCTTGGATTTTCATATTAAATGGTTTCCATAACCATTCAGGCACAATTTTCAGGATCTCTCATACTAGAAATCCCATTACAAGCCTAGCATGATAAGCACATCCCTTAGACATACTTCAGATGCTTGTTCAAATGCCTTGTATACCTTAAATTCACTCGTATACACCATATTCTATACTTGTGGCGAAACTAATCCTTCTCGAGTTTAACTTTACTTAGTTTGTCTTTCTAATATGCATAGTATCCACACTTATGATATTACCATAACAACTTTATAATGGACATGCCTTAGATATTAACATAATTATATATATCTCAGGCAATCTTTCTTTCGCCCACGTACCACTTGGATCAAAATTAGTTGTTTTCTTAATATTAATCTTTTAGGTCGAATCTATAGTAATCGTACTCTCATCTTCTTATAATATTGTTCAAGTCGTAAGGGTATTTAGGAAAGGATTTAATCATTTCTAGGACTTATGCAGTAATGAAGCAAGAGTCTATTCACTTGCTTCCTAATTGCGATTCTTAAGTACATGCAGTATGAATTACATGCTACGATATTTCTCTTATTTCACAAGAGCGTATGCTAGCTTAATTTATTTTTTAATGCCATAAATTTTGGTCTAGACACATAGCATCTAACATAAATTCTACCATTGCTCTCACCTTTTGTGGCCCTTTAAAAGAAAATTTGGATCTAGCTATAGGTTTTATTAATGATAGGAGTCCATAATTTGATCTACATTTATATCTATGTTTGGATCTCATCTCGACCTTCCTTTTCTCTATTTTGTCGAAGTGACAAATTTATGTTTTTTGTTCCTTTCTGTTCCCTATTGGTACTTCCACTACCTCTTATTGCAAATACAAAAAGTCTCATCTTTACTTACTCCTCTTGAGTGACAAGGCAGTTGCTCGTGTGAGAAAACCAACATCATCAAACTATATAATATGCTATCATTGTGTATATAATACCTATGATTATAGCATAACTTGTCTACTTAGTCAACCTTTAACTTATATATATAGTGTGATACTATATGTTCTATGCTTTATCAAGAAACTTTATATCTTCCACATGCATGTCTCCAGGTATGGGCCTTCTATAGGATCAATTAGCATCTTATGTGTAGATATATTTTGGAGTAACACCTTCCTATGTTATTAATATTTCTCATTCTTGTGTCTATGTATTTACTCTCATTATGATGCTTAAGGACTTTGATTGGCTATAGCTTCTTATTTACCATGATTGGTCAATATTGGACTCAAAGTCGCACAAATGATCCTTAAGAGCTTACAACTTTTCTTTTTCATATAGCCTCTTGCACTATTATAGAATATACAATGATTTCTGCTTCTTTGGTAAATAACATTATACATGTATGCTTCTTACTGTTCCAAGATATCACATCTCTATTCAACAAGAGAGTATATCTAGAGGATAATTTGGATCTTTTCTCTAATACAGTATTGCCCTACAAGTGTCTCAAGTATTCTCTTAATAGCACTCTTATGCTATTAACTAGAATTTTACTATTATTGATACACTAAGTCAATAATTCATAAACATCCGAGCTTACATACATCATTGTACGTAATATCTAATAGTGTTGGAGTAAGGGACTCCCTACATGATTTTCAATGTAAAATCAAATTGAGGATGTATTCCATGACCTAAACTATCACCTTTTACTACAAGGGTATTGATGAGTTTATAGTCTTTTATATTGAATTACTTAAGAACTTTTTAATTGTCATTCTTTTATTAAGAGAAATCTGTTTTTTTTTTTAGCAATTTCCTTGGATCTTAATTCTAAGTATGTACTTTATTTTACCCATATCCTTTATCTTAAAATTTAAGAATAATCATTCTTTAATGACTATTAAAGAATATTGTTTATTCCCAACTAATGACATATTATCCACATAAAAAATAATATAATTAACTTCTCTTAAACCTCTTAATGCAAATGCAGTGATCTTTATTAATTATTTGAAATTCATGTGATTTCTTAATTCGATGAAATTTCAAATACCTACTTTTTAGATGATTGTATTAGTTATTAAATAAACCTTTGGAGCCTTTAAACCTTTTGTTCCATTTCTTTTCTATAGAACTTAGTGGTTGCTCCATGTACTTTCTTCATCTAGTTCTCCATTTGAGAATATAATTTTTCACATTCATTTGATGTGTTTACTAGTCTAAACTTGTAACTATAGCTAGAACTAGTCTTATTATACAATAGACAAGAAAGTATTTTTTCTAAGATTATGCCTTTTTATTGTGTGTACCCCTTAGTAATTTAGTTTGTCTTTAGTCTTTTAATTAATCCATATGTCCTTCTCTTTCTCTTAAGAACTATTTGCTCTTAATTACTCTTCAACTAGATAGATGGTTAACCAATGTCTCAGATACGATTTCTCCTTATCAAATTTATCTCTTGATCCACCACTATCATCTAATCTCCTTTAGTAGGGTTAGACTGGATCTCTTAAACTATGTTTGGCTTCTTAGTGTTTAGTAGAGTACCCCTATGTGTTGCCTTTTTAATCTCACAAAGATATTTAGGCACACTCTCATGGTTATTCTAACATAATAAAGTTGTCTATACAATCTTCTTGCCTTTGCACCAAGTTCCCACTCGGATAAGTGAAGGTATAACTATTTGTCCTCATTAACTTAACCTTGTATCTTATATAGAGATGTATATTATTAATCTTTTCCCTACTTAACAATTTATTCTCTAAATGTAGTGATACTCGAGTTAATTTTAGTTATAATTCCACTTTCATTTTCACCATTAAAGATATACCTCTTTAATTTGCTCTAAGTATCTTGTAAAGATACAAACCTTATTTTTGTGTCTAATTCTCATGCTCATAAGGATTACCATAGATATAAGTAGCCAACCTAGCACTATAAAGGTTTGCCATGATTATTTAGTGCCTTGAGCCATGATTATAACTGTGGTTAAGATTTTCAGCCATGGTTCAGACTTCCATGATCAAACTATTCGTGGAGAAGAATTCAACCACGATTTTTGTGGTTAACATATAACCATGGCTAAACCAATCTTAGCCATAGTTTTATATACTGTGGCTAAGTCTTGTCTTAGCCATGGATGATTAAAACCATGGCTAAGACTAGTTTAGCCATGGTTATATAATTGTGGCTAAATCTTATCTTAGCCACTGTTAAAAGCTATGGCTAAGACTAGTTTAGCCACAGTTAAAAATCATAGCTAAATCTTATCTCAGCTACAGATAATTAAAACCATGGTTAAGACAATTGAATTCTATACTAGTAGTTTAAATTGTTACTTTTGAAATTTTTTTATTTTAAAATAAGCTGTGGTAGCCAAATTTTTTTCCTACAAACCTGTAATAATAAATTTTAACTAATATATCTAATAACCAATTCCAATAACAACAACTTTTTAACAACATATCTAATAACAAGAACTAACTTTCAATAACAACAGCTATAGTGCTATTAAAATTGAAAATAAATTCATGTTCTATTCATCTACATATAAGTAAAGTAATTATAATATCTATCTAAAAAATATATCCATTCTTATGGAATATGACTATCATCAGTAGGTTGGTATTCATTATCCCAATCACTTAGTCCCCAAAATTCAAAACAAAATATTATTAGTCAAAATTCATTTGTATAGCTACAACTAGACTACAAATTTAGAAAATTAGCCCTTGGGCTTGTAAGGCGACAAGCTCCAATGACAACATACCCTAAAAACTTATAATTGCTTTCATTTGTCATTGTCTCTCATCTCTTTCAACCAATTATGTTTTAAGTTGAACAATCTCATTTTGTAATTATGTGTAAGAAGGTCCAAATGAACTCTCATGAGCCCAACATCCAAATACTTAGGATGGAAAAACACTAAATCCCATTTCTTAGACTTGACCATAGTGATCTTTGCTTCCCAAGGCTCAGGCCAATGAATCATCACTTCAAATTTCTTGAGAAAAAGGGCCCTTAGACTGAAACATAATAATCTATTCCTGCAAATTCAAATAAAGTGTAATAAATTAATTAAAAAAAATGCTTTCAACAAAATTATAAATCTACATCTATGTCATTCAAACACTTACACATATAGCTTTAGTTTCGTCGTTAATGTAAAATCTATCATTATGTTTATGGACTACAATCTATATATCTCCCTATGTGACTAGATTCCCATGCTTAACTTCCTACAAATTTGAAGACATATGTGAAGTATCTCAAATTACATTTAAAATTCAAATGACTTGTTTACTAAAATGAACTTACCATCTTAACTTTTTTTATGCAAAGCTTTTTTATCCACTAGTATATGGCATAGTTAATATCTTTCTATTTTGTTTGTTTATCTCTACAATTTTTTGGTTATTAAGAAAAATATTAATACAATCATGCAAGAATTAGTATATCTTGAAAAATAAATGTGATTACTTGAGATTTCTAACTAAATCGATTGTTTACAAATGATGCCTAATGATCCTTATCTATGTCATATGGGACATCTTCAATTATTTTCTTTTTGGTGTGATTCCCATCATTTTTATATAATTTATAGTGTACATATCTCCACCTAGCTTCCATTAATTGTAAAATGTATCTCTTGTGTATGGCATCAACAACAAACTTAGTCTATAAGATAAAATACAATAGTTTGTAAAGATATAAACTCAATGTATTAAGAGAAATGAATAATAAATGTGCTATTACCTAAATACACGATCTTTGTACTCTGGTGGAACATTGCTCCAATTTGAGTAAATAAGTGGAAATGATTTAAAATCAATCTCAACCATGCCTAAAATAACACCCATTAATCCACTGTTGTATTCAATTGGTTAGAAGGAATTGCTCCATAATACTATGACCTTTTGCCCAAGAGGAAAGGCCTAAACATCATGTACAGTTATTTGCCTATGCGTCACCATTCCTAGGTATCTCATCTATTAAATAAAGTTAATACAAAAATTAGAAATAAGACAATTAGTACCAAGATACTTGTTAATTTACTTACTAATAAGCTCAACCAACCAATTTCGTCTCTATGGTCGTCGCGCAGGTTGTGTAGGCCATTCGATCTACTCTTGATCATTATATGTAAATAGGTCCTCAATGTCCAAATCTAGCTGGAAGCCTAGGATATCAAGAACATTTGAAATTAGCAATGTGGATGAAGTAAGTGGATTAATAAGATATAGATAACTCAAATATTCACCATCACTAATGAGCAAACTTGGTAAAGGACTATTAGAGCTATGCATACTAGCTTACTTTTGCTGATTGATTTAGACTTCTTAAAAAACTTCTTCATCTTCGAAATTCCTATTAATAAAGACAAAATAACACATAAACTTATATAAGGTTAAGCAAATAAAAGCATACAAACATATATATTTAATGAAAATTCACAAAAGGAAAAACTAAAGAATATTTGATCTAAACAAGTGTAAATATATTTCCAAGTTTGGGAATAGCATTTCCACTCATTGAAGCTAGTTTAGCTCACTCTCATAATATCTTTGTTATTTTCACCCATGTCATACAAGTCATGTGGCTTTAGATGCATGGCCATACTCTAGTATTTATCTAACTCATCTTTCACATAATATACTTGTTGAACTTTTGAGGCTTAAATGTATGGCTAGTCATCTTCATCATCACAGTGTATATCAACCTTGAAAAATTGATAGTCGTGAATCCTAAATCATCTTTTTCATGCCTTATGGGTTGCTCATGTTGACCTATATATATTTGAATTAGATAATCATAAATTAACTACAATAATTTAATTCAATAATATTTAGCAATTTTTCATAATATAGCACGCCATTGAAGTGCATGTTGTTATCGTTACTACTTGTGTAACTCCTTTTCCTAAAAGAGTTTTCAACCCTTTGTCTCAATCTAAAGTTCAAAATTTGAATCCATTGAAATTATAAGTAGTATATCACCTTGCTTTATCAAGTGGACTCGTGGTAAGAAAATTCATATCAATTGAATGCAATCTGTTGACATCATTTCTTATCTAGAATAAAGGAAAAGGGAAAAGGTGATTGCTTTATTATAGTATCACCTATGAAGGAAACAATAGTAAAAGATATACATGTACTTACATAGCAAGAAAACTAGTCAACAAACTCTCTATGAACTTTCTTATCTATCTTTGATGAAAATCGTGTGTGACTTCTTAAATGTCTCTTAACGATCTCTAAATTTCCTATATAACATACATAAGGTAATTAGGTTATTATAATTATATAGTTAACACCAAGTCTAATATACAATCCACTCACTGAAAATAAAGGTCTACTTCTCTATAGTTGGTCAACACATGATTGTGTGCTTGTAATTTCTCCTTAAGAAAGAGAGCAATGTATTCAAAACCACCCGTTGGTTTTCCAACAAATGGAAGCAAAGTGTTAACATTGGATGGCCCAATATCGGGTTCATTGTTTACACATTTAGGTCAATTGAATATTGTTTCAATTCTATCCAAATACCTCAGGTAGAAAGTTAAAACCTCTTAAATTAGGTAACCTTCAACTATTAAGCCCTCTAGCTATGCCTTGTTTCATAAGATTCCCCTAAGTACTTGTTTAACACATTACATTAAATGTCATAAATGAAATTAAAATGATTTAAAATAATTACAAAGTATTTAATAAATATTAACTACCTTTCTATAAAATAAATTCATCAATAATGGATAGGACCTCTAAATATGGCTTCTTCAATTAAGTGTACAATCAAATGGATTATAGCTATAAAGAATGAAGGTGAGAATAACATCTCCAAATGATACAATATGAGAATAATTGTACTCTAAAGCTAATCAAGTTCATTCACGCTTAACATTTTATTACATAATTGTCTAAAAAATGAGTATAAGTCAATCAAAACTGCTAACACTTTCTTGGAAAGTGTTTTTCTCATGACTAAGGGTAGAAGTTTCTCCATAAGAACATGTCAGTCAAGGCTTTTTAGTCCTTTAATTTTACATTATCTGAAATCAATACATTTGGAAATGTTACTAGAATAAACGTCTAGCACAATGATATTCTTTGAAGTCTTAAGGAACACATCTTTGTTGGCATTTGTCAAAGTAAACATAGCTAGGGGATATCTACCATTGTCATTAGGCCAATGATTAGACCTAATGCCTATTTGTTTTAAGTCTCTCCATGCATTTAGATCATCTTCTGATCATCCAAAATCATTCAACAAAGTGAATAACACATTGTCACAAATAGTTTTCTTAATATGCATCACATCAAGATTGTGGTGTATCAAATAGTTCATCTAATAGGAAAGTTTAAAGAACATACTTTTCTTATACTACTATAGAGTGTCACTATATACACTACCAAGTCCTCTAGGTCTTCTTTCTCAACCTCCAACTTCTACCTCTTTTCCAAATACAACATTAACATTCTCAAGTTGTCTTAAGATTTCTGAGCTAGTAATTCTTGTTAGAGGATTCCTCTTCTCTTCACTTCCATCAAATTCACATCAAATTAATCAAAATTTATGTCCTAAGTTTAAAAAATGAAGATGATCCATATAACACCACTTTTGACTATGATATAGTCCTAAAGGAGTTCAACTAAAGTTGCAAGATGGACAAGCTACCCTAGTATGCATATTCCAACCAGATAATGTTTTGACCCCTAAAAAATCACTAACAATCCACATCACAGCTGCACGTATATTGAAAACTGCATTAATGTAAGAATCATAGGTTTCAACTCCCACATTCCATAAATCTATCAAATCTTTTATTAGCAATTGTAGATAGATATCAATGTCATTCCCTAGTGCTCACCTTCATAGAATTATCATTAATAGAATGAATGAGCTTTGTTTCATACACATCCAAGGAGGAAGGTTGTACAGCATAAGAACCATTGGTCATATGTTGTAACTTATACTTAAAGTGCCAAATAGATTAAAGCCATCAATGGCTAACTCAAGACATACATTTCAAGGATCTAAAGCAAACGACATATGCATCATGTCAAATTGCTTATAAGCCTCGAAGTCTCTCGAATGCCTCATCATACCATCATTATTCTTATCAATGAAATGCCATCTTGTGTGTTCAATAATCTTAGAGGACATAAAAAGCCTTTGTAACCATAACTTTAATAAAAAAATATCTAAGTACTTTTATAAATCGTTTAATTCATTTTTCACCTTTAATCTTTGGTTTCTATCTAGATGTGTTGTACTTTTTACATACCTCCTTATTTTTATCATTCCCCCAATCATTTAAATATGCATGACTTTTTGTGTAATTAAGTCTTAATTTATTGATAATTTTCTTGGCCTTATAGAAAAAAGGCGAAATATTTGCATATTTAAAAGCATAAGTCAATAACTCTAATATCCTTGAGATAACCTTATCACTTATTTCACAGAAACACTTGATGTGATACAATTTAACTAAAAAACTCAATTTTAAATACTTTTCGCATCTTTCAAAAAAATTATGTCTCCTATCCTTATTAACTCATAAAACTCTTTTTGCATCATTGTTCATCATTTAGTTTGATAGTGAAACTAAACCCTCAACTTCATTTAAACTTTTGTTATCATGAACCCCAAATTTATCAAGAACGATGTCCTACATAGTATCATCCTTGCAAATTTGTTTTTCTCTCACTTGTGGCTTTAACTAAGATTTTACAGTGTTCATGTCTAAGTCTCTCGATATGTCTAACCTAAAAAGTATATCTTTGTAGGAAAGGTTTAACAATTAAGTGGTAATGCAGAACTTCTCTAATATGTCATTTCTTAAATCGACATTTAGGACATAGACATATTATTTTACCTTCCATACTCCTATTAGCAAATGCAAAGTTTAGGAATCCATTCAATCTATCTAAATATTTGCAAGTATTTCAGGGTTTAACGGTCCAAAATTTGTCCATTTTTGTAACTAAAAAATCTTTAATTATGTAATATCTAAAAAGAAAATATTTTACTAGGTGATTAACTATCACTAAAGATAACAAAATATCACCACTTGACTTAAAGTAATGCACTATCTCTCCCTATATGCATTAGGGGTAAAAATATTTTTGAATCATCATGCATATGTGTTAACATATATTCTTGTGTATTTAAGAATTATTTTTATTTTTTGCCTCTTTTTTTTTTTTAACTTCAAATATAGGTTACATATTTCACACCATATGACTCAAATTTCAATTTTTTTGCCTAAATTTTTTCTTTTCCTATCTTGTTGACTTTATTTGAATTTTTTATGCATTTTTCATATGAATTTAATACATTTAAATTCTATTTTTTAAGTACTATTAAAAAAATTGAACATATATTAATAATTTTTTTGTAGCATTATAAACTTCATCCCTTTAAAAATAATCTTTAGGGTACATTCTATACATTAGTATGATATATTTTTTAAAAAATAATTTTTTTAATGTTGATCTCAATTTTTTAGCCAAGTAGTTAAAGTAAAAGATTACACTTTCATAATCACCAAATAATCCCTTCAAATTATATTAATAAGAAAATATAGAATTTGCTTAAATTATTTTCTAAACTCAATAAAGCTTTTATCTCCCATAATTATTCTAGTTATACTATTTTAAAGGTTAGATTAAAAAAAGTCTTTTGAATATTTTAATTTTTGTATTGATAGTTCATCTTTTATGAAATTAGAAATGTGAATTGGTTCAGGTTGATGTAAGTTGACTTGAACACTAATCACAATGAAATAATAATAATATAACTCTATACCAATAAAATAAAACAATATGACTCAAAGTAAAACCAAAAAAAATATTTTAATAACCAAAATTTAAACAATCAAAAATGAAATTTCAAATAATAAAATCAACCATTGTAATGAAACAAATTTTATTTATATTTTGGACAATAAAGCCAAAAATTTTCAAAACTTGAGAAATTATTCATGAATGTTTCAAAACTAGAAAGCATGAAAATACTGAATAATGGGTTGCTAAAAATGGAAAAGAAACTCATAGAAATGGTATGAAAGGTCATACAGACGAGGAGGATGATAAATATGCAAGAAGGAGATTGAAGATAGCTAGATCTACAAGAGGAACGAGGTGCATTGAAGAAGATGCAAAAGGGAACAAAGATCTGTAAGAAGATGGTGTGTGGCCAAATGTTGGGAGAGATAAAGATGAAGACACTACAAGATGAAGATGAAGTCTGATTCAAAAAATGGAGTTTAATTAGAGGTGGCTTAACTATGATTTTAAAAAAAATAGTGATTAAGCCAGGGACTTAACCATGGTTTTTTTAAAAACCATGGTTAAGTCACTAAGGGCTTAACCATAGCTATTGCATAACCATGGTTAACCTATTCGTGGGTTTAACCATAGCTATCATAGCTATGGTTAAAATATGGCTTGACCACGATTGTTGTATAACCATGGTTAAATTCTTAGATTAACCTTGGTTATAAATAAATGTGGTTAAGCCAAGAAATGGTATAACCATGGTTAAACAAGGAGCTTAACTATAGTTATATAATAACTGTGGGTAAATATTTGTTATAACCATGATTAAAATAATCTTGGTTAAGATGCGTCTTGACCATGGTTATTTTAACCGTAGTTATGACACCGTCCCTAAACACCACGTTTTTCATAACGCAATGGTCTTGGGACACTTAAAATAGCTCATCATTATGTCCACAAATTATAAGGTATGGAAGTAATGTATTTAAAAGGTACTTGGTTAAATTTGAAAGCATTAGTTTATGACCTATTACTCCAAAAAGGTAAGACTGCTTAAGCCATCTGTAACAACCCGGAAAAGGGAAAAAGAAAGAAAGTAGAAAGTTGGAAATTTTGGAAATCCAGAATTTTTGCCAAGTCCTCTCGCAATAGCGAGAAATGGTCTCGCTACAACGAGAGTGCTTGTTCGCAATAGCTGTAGCGAAGGTGATTCTAGCTATAGCGAAGGTGATTCTAGCTATAGCGAGTGGGGACAGCAGTCCATACAGAAACCAGGGAGCTGCTCGCCGTAGCATACGCCATAGCGAGAATGGAGGTTTGGAACTTATGCGAGTTCGCCGTAGCGAAGGTTAAATCTCGCCATAGCGAAAGGAACTGATACGTGCTCGCCGTAGCGAAGGTTAAGCCTCGCTATAGCGAAGCCAGATAATACAAGCTCACCATAGCGAAGGTTAATTTTCGCCGTAGCGAGGGTCAGTCTGGAAGAGAGTAAAAGGCGAGAATTAGACACCTTTAAATGACCTAACTCATTCCTTCTCTGATATTTGCCCTAGATTTCGACCCAAGGAGAGAAAAGAGACGTAAAGAGTGAGAGAGACCAAGAGAAGGAGGAAGAGCAAAGGAAAGGTAAGCAAGTTCCTCTCAATTCTTCTTAGAATTCTGATCTCCTCTCTTTGCCCTCTCTTCCTATGGTTTTGTTTGTGAAATTGGTTGGATTTTGGGCATGGGTCAGAAGAGGGAAAAGTGGAAAACACCCATGAATCTCTTTGTTTCTTTGAAAATGTTGTTTCCATTACATTAAGAACTTGAGAGAGAGGAAGAGTTGATGGCATTCTAGAGAGAGAGAGAGAACTCTAGGTTCATGTATGTTAGGAGGGTTGCTCTGAACATTACATTCTAAGAGAGTAATTCCATATTCTTGATTGTGTCTAGGCTCAAGTGAAGCACCTCCATCAAGGTGTGAGTGTGAACTTAAGAAGGGAGAAGAGAAATTGAAAGGAAAAGCTAGTGTTGGCTCCAAAGGTAGCTCTCTTTCCACTCTTTCTTGTTGCATTCTTGGATGTAATAGTCATTGTATGTTTATGTATGTGCTTATTGTGTGGAATACGCCATATGCTATTGCTTTGATGCATTGATGCCAATGTGCTTGTGTGATGAATTGTGAGATTTGCTCGGGTGAGGTAGTGCCGAAAGTCCCTTGAGATGGGTGAGGTGAAGCTGAAAGTCCCTTGAGATGGGTGAGACAATGCCAAAAGTCTCATAACCGAGTGAAGCTAAGTCAAAAGTCCCTAAACTCGGGTGAGGCTAGACCAAAAGTCCCTGGAGCCCATTTTTGGCATTGTTGTGATTTCCATAGCATGTACAACATGTGATATGTGATTGAGAATGGTTGGATGCCAAATTGTATGCTTTGACTTGTTATATGCCTTGATTGTTTACTTGAATGAATGTATGAGCTACTGAGATTCCCTGAATCTCACCCCTTCCCCTCCCAACTTAACATGCTAGGTGGAGCTCAAGGAGAAACGAGTGCACAGCAAGGAGCCTATGAGCATGCTTAGCTAGATTTTAGCTTTATTTTGGTTATTTTATTGTAAAGTGGTGCCAAATGAAGATGCACCCATTATTTTTGAGATGTAAATGTTGTAGCAAGTGTAAATGCATGAATATATGATGTACAAACTATGTAGAGAGCCAAATGAATGGAAATGTGGGTTTTGCCCTTTTTGTTGAATGTATGAGATACTGTAATTTGGCCCGTAGCATAGTGAGTTTGGAATGTATGATAATTTGGACTACTTGGACTTGCTATATATACTAGTTTCATGCTTTTAAACTTGTCCATGTGGAGTGAGAATATATGAGAGGCCATTTGGACCCATTTTGGACCTTTTGAGTGCCAAAACTAGTAATTTTGTGAGCTACGTCAAAGTATGACCAGATGAGCTCCTCTTGCCATGAAATTTGGCATGCCTCTAGAGTTTGTAGAAAGCTTCTTGAAAAGTTAAAGTGGGTAATATTCGGAGGTCTAGAGAATATTTAGTGAATTGTTGAAATTGGAAAAATTTGGTAGTTTGGTCATGTACTGTTCCTATAGGTCAAAAATGAAATCCATGTCATACATAGACCAAACGGTGGCCAACTGTCATGATGTTTTATACACATAAATTAGAAAACCACAGTGACTTATACCAACTAGAAGCACCTAAATCGGAGGTCTGTAGAGAGAGAACGAACCTTCTGAAGTTCTATATCAGCATCAGGGAACCCACCTGACCTCCGTTATTGTTCCATCAGTTTTCGGGGTCTAGGAACTACTGAACTGATCTGGACTTATTTTTTTCCTCTAGTAGACATCTGTAGCTTTTTAAATTAGTATAGTGTGCCTAGATTGGATTTTTTTGGATTTAGTTATGAATTTTAGAAAGTCATGACAGTAAGCTGCACCAGAAACAGTGATAGTCGGACCTCCTTCCCTTTTTCGATGTCAAACATGGTCCAAACGCTAAGATTTCGATTGGGAATTATTTTTAGTGTAAATTTAACACTTAGATCTTTCCAAAAAGCTAAGGTCTGCTAAATTTTCATTTTTCTATAATTAGTTATAATTTTCCAAAGTTAGAGCCAAAATATGACTTTTGGGCACAAGTGAGAAAAATGCATTTTTCTGGTTTTTGGCTCCATACTCATGGCTTATAGTTTGATTTATGCTATGTATGAGTTGTATAAATGGAGACTGAGTAGAGTATATGCATGATGGGTTCACAGAACCCACGGGGTAGAAGATGTGTGTTTGAAACCCCGATTCATAGCATGAAAATGCCACGGAATGGTAGTGGTTCTTTGGAAATCATATGGAACTGAGCCCAGTGAGAGGCTAGATAGTAGTAGTAGGTTATGGTGTTACATTTTTTGTATCAGAGCCTGGTTCAGGCACTTTTGCTCAATGAGAGGCTCTTGAATGATGAGATTTGTTGTGTTTGGTGTGAATGGTCATGGAAGTTGTAGCATCCTTATGCATATGTGTTTGTGATAGTGTTGTGAACTGAGGATTGCTACTTCTTTTCAGACATGGTTGAGACTAGACGGGGTAGGGGTAGAGGCAGACTGCCCAGGGCTCAGAGAGCTGAGCCAGAGGTTCCTGTTGGGACTGAGGATCCTCTGTTAGCTATCATGGAGAGACTTGACCGGTATGAGGCCATGATGGGCCAGCACCAAGAGATGCTGGAACAGCAAAGATACATTGCCCAGCAGCAGCATAATATGATCATGCATTTATAAGACACCCTGGCTAGGCAAGAAGAAGCCAGAAGGGATGCCCCTGTACCTCAACCATCTACATATAGTATTCCACCTGCACCTCCCCAGGAGCCTGCTGCTCCTCAGACCCAGACGCCTATCTAAAAAGTGTTGAAGCAGTTTAGGCAGAACAATCCACCCTCATTTGATGGGGAGTTGGATGCGGATAAGGTGGAGGCTTGGGTGATGCAGCTTAAGAAGATATTCTCGGTGATGGATTGTACCACCGAGCAGAAAGCCCAGCTAGCCATCTTCATGTTAGAAAAGGAAGCTGATAGATGGTGGGATAGCGTGAAACCCCTAATGGAGACTAAGAATATACAAATAACTTGGGAGACTTTCTTGGTCGAGTTTTATGAGAAGTATGTCCCTAGTTCGGTGAGAAAAAAGAAAGAGATGGAGTTTATGGACTTGAGACAGACAAATGAGATGACTGTGAATCAGTATGTGGCCAAGTTTATTGAGTTGTCTTGGTATTCCTCTTACCTCCAGAGGTATGATGATGAACCTTGGAGATGTGAGCAGTTTGAGACTGGATTGAGACCCTTGATTAGCGACAGAGTCACTCCACAGCGGATCAGGAAATTTAATACCCTTGTGGAGGTCAGCAGGGTGATTGAGACTAACCTGCAAGTTATTATGCCTGCTGCGACTACGGCTAGTCAGAAGAGGGTTCCGGATTTGAAAAGGCCAAAATCAGAAGAGGGTTCTAGTTTGACACCTAGTACCAAGAAGAGAGGCAAGGGGCCATGGAATAGAAGGCCATAGCGAGGTGTGCCACCTCCTCAGGGCCAGTCATCCTTCCAGCAGTCTCCGGTGACATGTTTTAAGTGTAGGAAGCCGGAGCACATTGCTAGACACTGTCCTCAGATGGAGACAGCGCCTCCTCCTAGACCACAGACCCAGGGCCGAGTGTCCGCCCTTACTCAGCAGGAAGTCAGCGCATCTCCCAGTTTGATCCGAGGTACGCTGATAGTGAATAGCTTTCCTGTAGTTGCTATGTTTGATTCGGGTGCTAGTCACTCGTTTATATCTTATGATTGTGTGAAAAAATTGGGTCTGGTCATTAGTGTCTTGCCATTTGACTTGTCTGTCATTACACCCACTGGAGGCCACGTGGTTACTTCCCATACTTGCTTAAATGTCACTGTTCAATTTAACCATTGTCATACCACTATTGATTTGGTTTGTATGCCCTTCCATGATATTGATTTGATTATTGGTATGAACTGGTTGGCCGCAAATAATGCCATACTTGATTGTGAACACTGAACCATTTCCCTACCTGCTTATAGGACTATACCTAGGGTAGGAGCTGAGTTATCTTTTATGACTACCGCTCAGGCTGAGAGATACTTAGAGTGTGGATGTCAAGGGTTTCTAGTCTTTTTCTCTATTTAGGCTGAGGTAGAAGAAAGGATAGAGGAGATCCCAGTTATCAGGGAATTCCCGGAGGTTTTCCCTAGAGAGTTTGATTTTAGTGGCCTACCTCCTGAGAGAGAATTAGAGTTCCCTATAGACATAATGCCTGGGGCGGGACCGGTGTCCAAAGCTCCTTACAGGATGGCTCCCACCGAGCTTGCTAAGTTGAAAGAGCAGATAGAGGAATTGTTAGAGAAAGGGTTTATCTGCCCTAGTATTTCACCTTGGGGAGCTCCGGTGTTATTTGTGAAAAAGAAGGATGGTAGCTTGCGTTTGTGTATTGATTATAAAGAGTTGAATAAAGTTACCATCAAGAATAAATATCCTCTCCCTATAATTGATGATCTGTTAGATCAGTTGGTTGGGGCATCTGTGTTTTCCAAGATAGATCTTAAATCTAGGTACCACCAGTTGAGAGTGAGAACTGAAGACGTCTCCAAGACGGCTTTCAGAATGAGATATGGGCACTATGAATTCCTTGTGATGCCATTCGGGTTGACGAATGCGTCCGCTGTATTCATAGATTACATGAACAGGGTATTCAGACCGTATCTAGATCAGTTTGTGGTAGTCTTCATTGATGATATTTTAGTGTACTCTAAATCCTTTGAGAAGCACGAGAGGCATTTGAGACTAGTCCTAGACACCTTGAGAGAGAAAAGGTTGTATGCCAAACTTAGTAAATGTGAGTTTTGGCTGACCGAGGTGGGATTCTTAGGTCATGTGATCTCACGAGACGGGGTAGCGGTTGATCCCCATAAAGTTAAGGTTGTGTTACAGTGGGATAGACCTAGAACGATCACCGAGGTTAAGAGTTTCCTAGGTTTGGTAGGGTATTATAGACGGTTTATTTAGGACTTTTCTCGGATGGCCTTACCACTGACGAGGCTAACTAGGAAAGAGACACTTTTTGTGTGGGATGAGAGATGTGAGAAGAGTTTCCAGGAGTTGAAACTCTGTTTGACCACTGCCCCTGTACTGATTATCCCTGACCCTAGTGAACCATTTGTGGTTTATTATGATACTTCGAGCAAAGGGTTAGGATGTGTGTTGATGCAGCAGGGTCGAGTAGTGGCATATGCCTCGAGGCAGTTGAGGCCTCATGAGGAGAATTACCCCATACATGACCTAGAGTTAGCCGCTATAGTGTTTGCTCTTAAAATTTGGAGACACTATCTGTATGGTGCGACCATAGAGATCTATAGTGACCATAAGAGTCTGAAATACCTGTTTGATCAGAAAGAACTCAATATGAGACAGAGGAGATGATGGAATTCCTAAAAGATTATGATTATGTGTTAAAATATCATCCGGGCAAGGCCAATGTAGTGGCGGATGCCCTGAGTAGAAAAACCATCCATGTAGCCCATATAATGATTAGGGAGCAGGAGCTCCTAGAGAAGTTCAGAGACTTGAACCTCTCTTGTAAGGTGGTATCGGGTAAATTGTATTTGAGTGAAACCCGAATTGAGAATATCTTGAAAACCCAGATCTTAGATGCCCAAAGGAAGGATGAGTTCCTGAAATGGATCAAGAATAAGATTACACAAGGTAAGACCTCAGATTTCAAGGTGTCTGAGGATGGTATGATAGTATACCAAGATAGAATCTGTATGCCTAGCCAAAATAAGTTGAGAGAAAGCATTTTAGAAGAGGCACATAAGAGTAAGTATACTATCCACCCAGGTGCCACTAAGATGTATCAGGATTTGAAAAGAATTTTCTGGTGGCCAGGGATGAAGAGCCATGTGACGGATTATGTGGCTAGATGCCTAGTGTGTCAAAGGGTAAAGATAGAATATCAGAAACCGGCTGGGTTGTTGCAACCTCTAGATATCCCTGAGTGGAAGTGGGATAGTATAGCCATAGACTTTGTTATGGGGTTACCCAGGACATCCTCTGGACACGATGCTATTTGGGTAGTTGTGGATAGACTGACGAAGTCCGCACACTTTTTAGCTATCAGGGCTACTCATACACTGGATAGATTAGCCCAGTTGTATATCAGAGAGATAGTGCGACTTCATGGAGTACCCAGTAGCATAGTTTCAAATAGAGACCCCAGGTTCACATCGAACTTTTGGAGGTCATTGTAGCATGCCTTAGGGACCAGGTTGCGGTTTAGCACCGCATATCACCCCCAGACAGATGGTCAGACTGAAAGGACCATCCAGACATTGGAAGACATGTTGAGGGCATGTGTGCTAGAAATGAGGGGTAACTGGGATGCGTATTTACCGTTAGCAGAGTTTGCGTATAATAACAGTTACCATTCCAGTATCCAGATGGCCCCTTATGAGGCTTTGTATGGGAGAAAGTGCAGATCCCCTCTGTGTTGGGTTGAGTTAGGTGAGAGGAGTATGATAGGACCTGAGATTGTGGACCAGACCACCCGACAGATAGAATTGATTAGAAAGAGACTCCTCACGGCCCAGAGTAAGCAGAAAAGCTATGCTGATAAGCGTAGGAGGCCGTTAGAGTTTGAGATTTGAGACCATGTGTTCATTCGAGTATCTCCAATGACAGGAGTAGGTCGGTCAATGAGGGTAAGGAAGCTCAATCCAAGGTATATTAGTCCATTTGAAATCTTTGAGAAAATCAGACCCGTGGCTTACCAAATAGCCTTACCTCCTAACCTAGCCCAAATCCACAGTATTTTTCATATCTCCCAGTTGGAAAAGTATTTACCAGATTCCTCACATGTCATAGAATATGAACATGTGCAATTGCAGGAAGATCTTTCCTATGTAGTGAAACCGGAGAGAATTGTATATGCTAAGCTGAAACAGCTGAGAAGCAAGAACATTCCTCTAGTGAAAGTGATCTGGAGAGGTCTAACATCTGAGGAAACCACTTGGGAATTGGCGGATGAAATGAGGCAAAAATATCCAGAGTTATTCCCTTGAGGTAAGTTTTTAAATTTCGAGGACGAAATTTCTTTTAAGAGGGGTAGAAATGTAACAAACGGGAAAAGGGAAAAAGAAAGAAAGTAGAAAGCTGAAAATTTTTGAAATCTAGAATTTTTGCCAAGTCCTCTCGCAATAGCGAGAAATGGTCTCGCTACAGCAAGAGTTCTTGTTCGCAATAGCGAAGGTGATTCTAGCTATAGCGAGTGCGGACAGCAGTCCATACAGAAACCAGGGAGCTGCTCGCCGTAGCGTATGTTATAGCAAGAGTGGAGGTCTAGAACTGATGTGAGTTCGCCGTAGTGGAGGTTAAATCTCGCCATAGCGAAGGGAACTGATACGTGCTCGCTGTAGCGAAGGTTAAGCCTCGCTATAGCGAGGCCAGATAATACGAGCTCGCCATAGCGAAGGTTAATTTTCGCCGTAGCGAGGGTCAGTCCGGAAGAGAGTAAAAGGCGAGAATTAAACACCTTTAAACGACCCAACTCATTCCTTCTCTCATATTTGCCCTAGACTTCGACCCAAGGAGAGAAAAGAGGCGTGGAGAGTGAGAGAGACCAAGAGAAGGAGGAAGAGCAAAGGAAAGGTAAGCAAGTTCCTCTCAATTCTTCTTAGAATTCTGATCTCCTCTCTTTGCCCTTTCTTCCTATAGTTTTTTTTGTGAAATTGGTTAGATTTTGGGTATGGGTCAGAAGAGGGAAAAGTGGAAAACACCCATGAATCTCTTTGTTTCTTTGAAAATGTTGTTTCCACTACATTAAGAACTTGAGAGAGAGGAAGAGTTGATGGCATTCTAGAGAGAGAGAGAGAACTCTAGGTTCATGTATGTTAGGAGGGTTACTCTGAAGATTACATTCTAAAAGAGTAATTCCATGTTCTTGATTGTGTCTAGGCTCAAGTGAAGCACCTCCATCAAGGTGTGAGTGTGAACTTAAGAATGGATAAGAGAAATTGAAAGGAAAAGCTAGTGTTGGCTCCAAAGGTAGCTCTCTTTCCACTCTTTCTTATTGCATTCTTGGATGTAATAGTCATTGTATGTTTATGTATGTGCTTATTGTGTGGAATATGCCATATGCTATTACTTTGATGCATTGATGCCAATGTGCTTGTGTGATGAATTGTGAGATTTGCTCGGGTGAGGTAGTGCCGAAAGTCCCTTGAGATGGGTGAGGTGAAGCTGAAAGTCCCTTGAGATGGGTGAGACAAGGCCAAAAGTCTCATAACCGAGTGAAGCCAAGTCAAAAGTCCCTAAACTCGGGTGAGGCTAGACCAAAAGTCCCTGGAGCCCATTTTTAGCATTGTTGTGATTTCCATAACATGTACAACATGTGATATATGATTGAGAATGGTTGGATGCCAAATTGCATGCTTTGACTTGTTATATGCCTTGGTTGTTTACTTGAATGAGTGCATAAGCTACTGAGATTCCCTGAATCTCACCCCTTCCCCTCCCAACTTAACATGCTAGGTGGAGCTCAAGGAGAAACGAGTGCACAGCAAGGAGCCTAGGAGCATGCTTAGCTAGATTTTAGCTTTATTTTGGTTATTTTGTTGTAAAGTGGTGCCAAATGAAGATGCACCACCATTTTTGAGATGTAAAAGCAAGTGTAAATGCATGAATATATGATGTACAAACTATGTAGAGAGCCAAATAAATGGAAATGTGGGTTTTGCCCCTTTTGTTGAATGTATGAGATAGTGTAATTTGGCCCGTAGCATAGTGAGTTTGGAATGTATGATGATTTGGACCACTTGGACTTGCTATATATACTAGTTTCATGCTTTTAAATTTGTCCATGTGGAGTGAGAATGTATGAGAGGCCATTTGGACCCATTTTGGACCTTTTGGGTGCCAAAATCGGTAATTTTGTGAGCTCCGTATGAGCTCCTCTTGCCATGAAATTTGGCATACCTCTAGAGTTTGTAGAAAGCTTCTTGAGAAGCTAAAGTGGGTAATATTCGGAGGTCTAGAGAATATTTAGTGAATTGTTGAAATTGGGAAAATTTGGTAATTTGGTCATGTACTGTTCCTATAGGTCAGAAATAAAATCCATGTCATACATAGACCAAACGGTGGCCAACTGTCATGATATTTTATACACATAAACTAGAAAACCACAGTGACCTATACCAACTAGAAGCACCTAAAGTGGAGGTCTTTAGAGAGAGAACGAACCTTCTGAAGTTCTGTATCAGCATCAGGGAACCCACCTGACCTCCGTTACTGTTCCATTAGTTTTCGGGGTCTAGGAGCTACTTAACTGATCTGGACTTATTTTTTTCCTCTAGTAGACATCTATAGCTTTCCAAATTGGTATAATGTACCTAGATTGGATTTTTTTGGATTTAGTTATGAATTTTCGAATGTCATGACAGTAAGCTGCACCAGAAATAGTGACAGTCGGACTTCCTTCCCATTTTTGATGTCAAAAATGGTCCAAACGCTGAAATTTAGATTGAGAATTATTTTTAGTGTAAAGTTAACACTTAGAGCTTTCTCGAAAGCTAAGGTTTGCTAAATTCCCATTTTTCTATAATTAGTTATGATTTTTCAAAGTTAGAGCCAAAATATGACTTTTGGGCACAAGTGAGAAAAATGCATTTTTCTAGTTTTTGGCTCCATACCCGTGGCTTATGGTTTGATTTATGCTATGTATGAGTTGTATAAATGGAGAGTGAGTAGAGTATATGCATGATGGGTTCACAGGACCCACAGGGCAGAAGATGTGTGTTTGAAACCCCGATTCATAGCATGAAAATGCCACGGAATGGTAGTGGTTCTTTGGAAATCATATGAAACCGGGCCCAGTGAGAGGCTAGATAGCGGTAGTAGGTTATGGTGTTACACCATCCATAACCTTAAGCATTTCAAGTAAAATTTTTATTTTCTCTCTCAACATCTCCATTTACTGAAGAATGTTAAGGAATCATCAAATGACTCATGATTCCTTTCTTTCATAGCTCTTTTAGAACTCATCTGACAAATATTGGCATTCTTTGTCATAGCTCAGAGTTTCAATTTCGTTGTCCCTTTGTTTCTCAACCATATTTTTATAGTGTCTAAAACACTTAAGTGCTTTTAACTTATAGGAGACTAAGTGAACTTGAGCATATTGCAAATAATTGTTTTGCCCTCACTTTCTCTTTAGATCACATATTTTAGAATAAATTAATTGCAATGGATTCTTTGTTTTAGTTCCTTTTCAAGATGGTTTTCTAATTTGCTTTACTCATTCGGTGATTTTCTTATAGTAGCATTTCTAAAATACAAATGGACTATAATATCTACTGTTTTGCTAGTTTACTCATTTTCTTTTTACTTATAAAACCTTAGCCTAGCCTATCATTCATTAATGTCTATAACTAGATTAGAAGCAGAATAATAAGGCAAAGCACTTACACTTTATAATTGTGCCTAGTATAATAGCACCATTTCAGTAAAAGCTAGAATCTTATTCTTTGTCTTTTTTTCTTACGTCAATTGAGTTTTCATGGAAAATCAATACTCAAATATCAAGTTAACAAGAAAAATATTAAATATTAAATTTCGTCAAATCTTTGAACACTATGTAAGATGGGTTCGTCTATTATGCAAAACTACTCTTACATACTTCAATTCCTTTTTACTTTAACTCTTATAGTCCTTCTTACATAAAGTTATTTGCTTTCAAAAAAACAACTAATGATATTTTATAAAGGATTATCAATCTTTAGCTATGTGGTTGGTAGCCTTTAACTTATCTTTGCTTAGCATGTTCATGAGCAAAATGACCTATTTTTAGGTAGATATGATGCTTGACTTTATGTTAAGTTTCTTTTTACCATGTTTGTCTCTCTTTTTAATTCTTTGTTAGACTTCTTAAGATGTTGGCTAAATCCTCTCTTAATATGAAAGTATCATTTTCTTGCAAACTTACACTTTGAAGTCATAGTAGTCTTAATCATACAAGTATTTCCACAGGTTTAGTAGCTTATAAGTGCTCATTTCTAAACTCTATATGACAAGCAATCATCATTAAAATGATGCTTCTTTTATAGGTCATTTTCACTTTTATATATTGCTAGCTTATAAATAGAGATCTTATGTTAGACTATCCTTATTGCTTTATCAATAAAGGTAAAACCAACTAACTTTAATTTCTTAACCGTTAATATTTCTCAATTTGGTCACACTTCTATAACCAAATTTATCCTTAAAGCATATCTTTATAACTTAAATTGTTTGTTATGACTTACACTCAAATATGAGGCTATTAGCCATGTTACTTAGCATCGTTATATGAATAATATTGCTCTTTTTTTTCCTAAGGAAATTCTATATCTCTACCTTTGCTAAGTTATATTTTCATGTTTAATTTCGATAGGATATTGTTCAATAGTCTCTTAACATCTTATTCTTCTCTGAGATCTAATAACCCTCTAGTGTCAATTTTCATTATTAACACCATTTGGCTTGTTTCCCTTATCAAGCTAGGTAATTATGTTTTTAACAACCATAATCATAATCTAATTCTTACATAGACATAGCATAAAAGACCTACATATACACAATGTTATGTTTATACTCACAACAAACTTTGACCAAACCAATAATAACTTTATTAAATTCAAGATCGAAAGTCTACACTTGGTATACTTCTATCACATATTTCCAAAGAATGTTCTTAGTTTTCTATCAAATTTATCTACAAAAATAATTTATGCTATAGTTTCTTAGATAAGCCTTTGGGTTGCCAATATGAGAACTCCCACTCCTTAGAGTGTTTCATACATTCTCCTATCTTGACTTATTCAATTATCATATGAGCCCAAGTTTATCAATTTGAGAACTCCCACTTAATAAAGTATTTCCCCTCCTTTTTATTTATTTAATACAATACATTCATAAATTATGTTCGTATTAATAATATACTAAGAACCTCATTCTAAAGATTTTTATTAATTCTTAAATTATTTTCTCTTCAGCCCTCACAAGCATATTTAATTATCTTTACAAATCACAAATCTTTTCAATTGTCTTCAACCACCATCGAACTTTTCCAATCATCTAGGGTCACGTCAACATATATAATAAAGTATATTTTGTAAATTTGATCATTCTCTAACATTAAATAATTTTATTTAATGTGTATTAGTGATAACCAAAATTTTCCTTTAATTAGATTAACTGCCTCTTTATGTAAATTTTGAATTTCAAATTTCAAATTTTAAATTCAAAAATTAATAATGTAATAATTAATTAATAATTAATAAAAAATTAATTAAGTAATCAATTTCCTCTTAGGAAATTAGACTAGATTATGGGTCAACCCATCAAAGGCATTACATTTTCCAACATAACAATTTATCAACGTTCATGATAATATAATATTTTTTATGGAGGTTTACCTTTAATGCATACCGATTAAAGGACTAATTTCTTTTTTTAATTTGATTCTTTAAATTTCTCCCTAAGATTTTTAAAGAATGATGTTCACTAAACATCATTTGAGAATATATTAATCAAACTGAAAATCCTTGATAACTGAAGGAGTCCAATTCCTTACATCTTTAGATCAATCCAAACTCTTCTTGTCATTTGATGTGTGTGTTTTTTGTTTTTGTTTTTGCTATTTTTGTTTTTGGGTTATATGTCCATTTAATAAATAAGAAATGTTCTTAGGTTCGTAATTACTCATTTAGGGAAAATATAATTTTTAAATTCATAATTATAATTTTTATGAATTTTTCTACATATAAAATTATCATTTTACAACCTAAAAAAATACAAAAACATGACCAACAAATGTCCCAACATAAGCAAATTATATGTCATTTTGAAACTCTCAACATTAGGAATTTTGAAAGCCCAAAACAACCTCATAAGAGATGTCACATGCCTCCACATGCCTCTTCTTCATCTTTGTTTCAAAAAATGGATAAAAAAAAATTATGAAGTCCACATGCCTAAAATGGCACATGGGCACCACTCGCTACCTTAGGCATGTTTTCCAGCTATTGTCTTATTACCTTTAAACTCCTCCTAATCTTCTTTTTTCCATTGGTGCAAGTTTCAAGTTGAATGGAAGTAAGGGTAAACCACACTTTCCACCCTAAAAGTGGGCCTTCTTTGACCCCTATTTCTATAACTTTTCTCAAGAATTATAGAAATGCCCTTTTTGCATGGCAAATTTTGAATCACCATATTTCCCCACATTTTAACTCTGAATTAAGGAAATTCCCTATCATTTGAAAGATTGCAACAAGAGCTTTCAATTAGATATGGATTGCATAGATCCATGGGCTTGATGAGAGAGAAACAACCCTTGAAATATAACTAGTTGACCATGATTTTCAAAAATTCAATTTTAAGCACCTAACTCTCAATGCTCATATCTCTCTCATTTGAAGTAATCTTGGTGGTGTTGGAAAGCTTATGAAACAAGATTTCCAATAACACATGGCTTGCTTTAAGAATACCAAACCATGAAAATTGGCAGTTTCTTCACCAAAAATCCAAACCTTAAAGCCTTAATTTCTCTCTTATGGTTTGTGTGTTTTCTACCATTTTTCTACCACAACATCTTTACTATATAGGCTTCAATCAATATGAGATTCATGGCCTAAATTTATCTGTATTGAAATTTGTCATTAATGGGTTTTTAAAGGTCTAAACCATGATTTCATGCCTTTTAGTCAACATTTAATATAATTGCATAAAATTATCACAATAAAAATGCATAATTAATCATACGAGAATAGTATATCTGAGCCAACCTGGCTCTAACTAATGAAGGAAATTAAAACTCATATAAAGCTAAATTCATATACTTATTTGGATTGTAGTAGAATTCAGATTGGTTTGATCTCTACCCCATTCTATTTTAATTGAAATTACTAAAGGAACTTCAATGATCTTTCATAGCAAATACACAATTTGTTAGAGGATAAAGAATTGTACAAAGTCTTATGTGTTCCTTCTACTCTCACTATTTTCTTGTCAGTTTCTACAAAACTCATGCATCTTCATGATAACACATAACCGTAAAAGTTGATAGTTAATTTATTTTTGAAATTTTCCACAAAATAATAATAACTAGCCTCCCTTTTGAATTCAAAATTTAACTTTTGAAATTTATTTAATTATTTAATTAATTAACTATCACTTAATTAATTAAATTTGGTTTTAGGCTTTAATTATGGATTTGGATTAGCCTATCATAGGTGACTGAATAATCCAACAATGAGAAAAAACAAAAACAAAGGAAAAAATGCAAAACACACTTTATTAAGAAAAAAGGTCTAAGTTTTTATAACTGCAGAACCCCAATTTTTTTGCCATTGTTCTTTTCACTCAGTTAATGGTATATAAGACAATAGCTTCCTCTATAAGCTATTCACTAAAAGATAAAATAATCTCAACCATAGATGGAACAAATGAGCATGCTTAGATGCAAGACATATGGCAAAGGCACATTCATGTAATATTAAATACAATTATTAAAAAAAAAAACAATGACCAAAATACCTTTAACAACACACTAATTTTAACACTCCCTTTTAATATTGTGTTACTCTTCAACTTCTAATAACTTTGTAAGATTCTGAAAGTTCTCCTTAGGTACTAGTTTGGTGAAGATATCAACAATTTGATATTTGGACTTGTAATACTTGAGTTCAAACTCTTGGTCTTCAATCTTTTCTCAATGAATTGAAATGATGCTTTAGTGCAACATGTCTAGTTCAACTATTATAAGCTAGATTTTTTGCCATAACAATTGCTGATTTGTTATCACAACACATTATAGTTACATTGTCTTGTTTTTCTCCAACATCTTCCTAAATATTTCTCAACCATGTAACTTGAGAAGTTGGATTGTAGCTAATACATATTTAGCTTCAACAGATGATTATGCCACTAAATCATGCTTTTTTAATTGCCATGGAAATACTCCAATCCTAAGTGAAAAAAACAAAGCCCATTGTACTCTTCATGTCATCCTTAGAACCAACTCAATCACTATTGTCACACCCCAAAATGCGATCGTGTGGTGCCTTTTTAAAAGAGAATTTCAAAAGAAAATTTCGATTTCAATTTTTGAAAATCGAAAACTGAAATCAAAAGTAAAATAGAAGTAGGAGTTGCAACCAAAATTTTAATTTTTGAAAAGGAAAAACTTTGAAAAAGCCTTTTTAGTTTGAAAAATGATCTACAAACCAAATTTGGATTTGGGAGTCGATTTGTGAGTGGGGAAGGTGTTAGACACTCCACTACACCCGTTACTAAGAACGGTTACCCTAAATTAGTTGTGCAAAATCAATATGACCTCCATTCTATTTTTAATTCTCCTAACAAATCACATGCAAGATAAAAAAAAAAAAAAGATTAAGGCAATTAAATTAAGGGTAAAAAGAAGAAGTTAAAGAAATAAAATAAAAAGCAAAATGAAAGGAAATAAAATCAAAAGAAAATGTTTACTTACAAGAGCGAACTTGACCTAAGTTAAGAACCTAGGGCCTACGTACCTAAAAATAAGGATCAAAGTTTATGTAGTTTGAATTTGAAAACTGTGTTTTGTTTTTTGGGTTTTGTTAGTTTTTAGTTTGTGTTGTGTTTGGTTTGTTTTTGTTTTTGTTTATCTTTGTTTCTCTCTCTTTTTTGGTTAATTTTTATTTTGTGTTCTATTTTGTTTTTTCTTTTTGTTTTTATTTTTGTTTATCTTTGTTTTGTTTGTGTGTTTTTTGTTTTGTTTTTTGTTTTTTTGGTTTTCTTATTGTTTTTGTTTCTCTCATTTGTTTTGTTTTTGTTTTTGGTTTTCTTATTATTATTATTATTATTATTATTATTATTATTATTATTATTATTATTATTGCTTTTGCTTTTTTTGTTTTATTATTATTATTTTTTTTAGAACAAAGCAAGAAAATGAAAATTATTTTGGACTTTTACAAAGAAAACAAGTTTAAGATTGATTTGTATATTTTAATTTGTGAAGACTGAAATAATCTCATTTTCTTTACCATCTTCTCTTTTTTTTTTGATTGATTTTTTTTCTTATTTTGTTATGATTGATTTTTGATTTTTTGATTTTTTTCCTTATATTATTTTTATTTCTATTTTTTGTTATGTTTTTATTTTTATTTTAGATTTTGACTTTTGAAATGACATTTTTTAAGGATTTTATGTTTTATTTTTTTTTTGGGCTCTCATTCTTTGTTTACTTTTTTATTATTTTTTTCACTTTTTATTTTTTAAATTTCTTTATTTTTTTGTTTTTTTAAACTTTTGTTTTAATTTTGATTTATTGATTTTTTAATTTTTTTTTTTGTATTTTAATGTTTGATTCCTTCTTTTTTTTAGATTTTTTTCATTTGTTCGTTTTATTTGTTTTGTTTTGTTTGCTTGTTTTTGTTTTTGATATTATTATTTTCTTTTTTTGCTTTTTGTTTTTTTTGGTTTTAAGATTGACTTTTAGCTTTTTATCTTTTTCCTTTTTTATGATTTTTAGTGATGGATTTTTCTTATGATCTCTTCTTATTATTTAATTATTGATTTTTTTCATTTTTTTTAAAACTCTTTATGACCTTTTTTTTAATTTTATGGAAACATCACTTTTAGTGTAAAGTGCATTCAAATTTTTAACTATGCCAAATAAAAGTTGAAGGAAAAATCTAAGTTTACAAGGAAAAGAAATTTTAACTACCTTTTTTTTTTTTAAGAAAATTAGTTTTGTTTACATTTTTTTTTAACAGGTACTTTAAAAACTTATTTAAAATTGACTTTCGAAATTGAAAAGTTTATCATTGTTATATTTTTTTTATGCTTTCTTTTTCTGTTGTTTTTTGGCTTTTTTTTTTAATCTAGTTTCCTTTTTAAAAATCTTTCCTTTGATTGTTAGAACCCAAAACATATAAAAATGTAAATTTGTGACCCAATGGATGCCAAAGAGGCTTTATCACCCCACATGACCCTCAGGTTTAACTTCTATTTGTCTGAGGGGATAAGAAATCCCACACGACGATTCTAAAAAAAAGTAAAGTTAAAGCAAGACAAAAATATCTACAGGCTTACAGCATTTATTTTGACTATGTGTGCTTGTGTCCAGCTAGCTAAACATCATGTTCAAATATATTTCAAGTATGGAAAAGGAAAAATAAAAATAGAAATAAAATATGTAAAATGAAACACAAAAGCAATTTGTCTTCATGGTTGTGCCTCCATATGTTAGCTTCCTTATGCTTGCCATACCACATCCTTCCACTAATCGTGAATTTAGAAGAGCCCATTTCCAATCCCTTGCTTGCCATTATCTTCATAAGCTACTTCATGCTCCTCAGTCATGCTTGATGCAAAATGATTTTGTCTCATATGCAAAAGATATGACAACGTTAAGAATAGTTCCAGAATTGTGACAGCAAGTAAAATCGGGTAATAGGCACACTCCTATGTCTTTCCAAATTTTCATCAACAAGTAAAAAAAAAACACAATGTACATTATAATATTGGGATCAAACCGAATGAAGAGGCCATTCAATTGTTGGATTCAATTAACAGCTTAGCACAGTAGACAAATTATGTGGTGCAAATTTAGAGCTAGTTCAACAGCACACCAGCAACCATACAGCAAAATATGAATTAAAACTTAACGATCAAATTAAAATCTGCACTTCACAATCATTCAAGGGTTCTTAAAAAGAAACAAATATTTTCAGAAGTTTGCTCCATAACAACGTCCAGCACACAAGCCATTCTAAAACAAGTTGTATCCACAACTGATCGCTATTAGAACTTGGGAATTAAAAGGCAGATGATTAAATCATACACTTTCAACTCAAGGCAAAGCCAAGATTTGAGAGCCATATTCTGTATCTCAACTCACTAAATAATAGTCCGAAACAAACCACTAAAATTTGGAGCATGACAAAGGCTGGCAGTCAAGGTAAAAATAATCCCTAAACCAGTAAAACCCAAGCAACAAAATTCACTCAACTCCTGCTGGAAGCCGTGGCACAAGAAGAATAATGAATCTAGAAAGAAAATTAGAGCCCAAACTTGACAAGCAATAATAACAAAACTTAGATTTCCATCAGAAGCCATAAAACTAAGAGGGGTAACTTTACACATTGAGAACACAATTCAAAAGAATTCAAAATGGCCAAGCTATAAAATTCGTCATTCTTTATCTCAACTCAGCAATCAGCGATAACATTCACATACTATTTGAGTAAGAACAGAGGTGATACACATTGTTAAAGTGCAACAGTTAAAAAACTAGGTACCCCATGAACAAAACAAACCAATAAAGATAATAAGGATCATGAAAATCAAAATCAAATATCCTATAACAGCAATCGAATCCTTCGAAGGAGATGACTATTAAAATTGAAAGATAAAGGAAAAAATCCAAAGAAATTTACCTCTGGCAGAAAATAGAGCCCAAAAACCCAAAGGGAATAGCTGTCTCTAATCTTGGACACACAACATGAAGGAGGCTTCTTTGATGTTCAGGGAATCACGATCTAAGAGAGCATGGGATCTCTGATGGAGGATCCTTTGTAAAGGCGCCTTCACCTCTAAGCCTCCTTTTCTTTTTTCTCTATGAAAAACCCCAGGCCCGAAACCATCTCTCCCTCAATCTCTCGACCTTCGTTCTTTCTCTCTATTTCAAATCCTTCCTCTTCTCCATTCCTCCCTGTGTCTCTCATACTCTCAGTGTCTCTCCTTTCAATCTCTCAAGTTCTCCATTTTTTTTTTCGATTTGAATCCTCCCCCTCTCACTTTGTTTCTCCTTATCTTTATAGGCGTCCCCGCATGGTCCCCATCTGCTCCTCACACCAGAAATCCTTTGTGATTTCCTGCTCCACTAACCTCTCTATCCCTTTTTTTCTTCTGCATCTATGTCTGTCACTGTAACACCATAATATATTAACGTTATCTAGCCTCCCTCTGGGCTCGGTTCCATATGATTTCTAAAGAACCAGTACCAATCGTGGCATTTTCATGCTATAAAACGGGGTTTCATACACTCATCTTCTGCCCCGTGGGTCCTGTGAACCCAGCATTCCTATTCTCTACTAAAACAAGCCATAAGCCACGGGAATGGAGTCAAAAACCAGAAAAATGCAATTTCTCACATGGGCCCAAAAGTTAGATTTTTCGCTCTAATTTTGGAAAATCATAACTAATTATAAAAAAATGGGAATCTAGCAAACCATAGCTTTTTAAGATGATCTAAGTGTTAAATTTACACTAAAAATACTTTCCAACCACACTCTCAGCATTTGAACAATGTTTGACATCGAAAATGGGATAGAGGTCCGGCTGTCCCTGTTTCTGGCGCAGCTTACTGTCATGAACTTCAAAAATTCATAACTAAATCCACAAAAATCTAATCTAGGAAAACTATACCAATTTGGAAAGCTACAGAAGTCTACTAGAGGAAAAAAATAAGTCCAGATCAGTTCAATAGCCCTTAGACCTCGAAAATTGATGGAACAATAACAGAGGTCGGATGGCTTCTCTGATACTAATATAGAACTTCAGATGATTCGTTCTCTCTCTACAGACCTCTGATTGAGGTGATTCTAGTTATTATAGGTCACTATGGGTGTCCAGCTTATGGATATAAAATTTCATGACATTTGGACTCCATTTGGTCTATGAATGACATGGATTTCTTTTCGGGCTAATGACAGAGCACCATGACCAAACCATCAAATTTTTCCCAATTTCAAAAATTCACCAAATATTCCCTAGACCTCCAAATATTACCCACTTTAGCTTCCCAAGAAGCTCTCTACAAACTCTAGAGGCATGCCAAATTTCATAGCAAGAAGAGCTCATTTGGTCATACTTTGACATAGCTCACAAAATTGACAGTTTTGGCACCCAAAATGGTCCAAATGGGTCCAAATGGCCTCTCACATGTTCTCACACCTCATGGACAAGTTTGAAAGCATACAAAATAGTCTATATAACATGTCCAAGTGGTCCAAATCATCATACATTTCAAACTCACTATGCTACAGGCCAAAATACACTATCACATGCAAGCCACAAAAAGGGCAAAACCCACATTTGCATTACTTTGGCTATCTACATAATTTATACATCATGTTTCCTTACATTTATACTTAATACAACATTTACATCTTAAAAATAGAATGTGCATATTCATTTTTGGCACCTCGTTACATCAAAAGAGTCAAAACAAACTAAAATTTATCTAACATTCTCCTAGGCTCCTTGGTGTGCACTGGATTCTCCTTAAGCTCCACCTAGCATGTTAAGTTGGGAAGGGAAGGGGTGAGATTCATGGAATCTCAGTAGCTCATGCCCTCATTCAAGGAAGCAATCAAGGTATATAACAAGTCAAAGCATGTAAATAAGCATCTAACTATTCAAAATCATACAATACATGTTGTACATGCCATGGAAATCACAACAATGCCAAAAATGGGCTCTAGAGACTTTTGGTCTAGCCTCACCCGAGTTTAGGGACTTTTGGATGGCTTCACCTGATTTTAGGGACTTTTGACTTGGCCTCACTCAGTTGTGAGACTTTTGGTCTTGTCTCACCCATCTCAAGAGACTTTCGGCTCTACTTTACCCATCTCAAGGGACTTTTGGCACTATCTCACCCGAGCAATTCTCACAATCCAACATACAAACACATTGGTACCAATGCATCAAAGCAATAACATATGGCATATCTCACACAATAAGCATATACACAAGCATACAATGACCATTACATCCAAGAATGCAACAAGAAAGAGTGGAGAGAGAGCTACCTTATGAGTCAACACAAGCTTTTCCTTTCAATTCCTCTTCTCCCTTCTTGGTTTCACACTCACACCTTGATGGAGGTGCTTCTCTTGAGCCTAGACACAACAAAAGCATAAAATTACTTTCTCACAACTTAACAACTCTTAGGAGTTCTTCATAGCAACCTTTCTAACATATAAGAACCTAGGGTTCTCTCTCTCTCTAGAATGTCACCAACTCTTCCTCTCTCTCAAGCTCTCATGGTAGTAGAATCATCATATTCAAGGAAAACAAGGAAGTTCAAGAGTGTTTTCCACTTTCCTTCTTCTGACCCATGCCTAAAATCTAACTAATTTCATAAGCAAAACCATAGAAAGAGAGGGCAAAGAGAAGAGATCAAGATTCTAAGAAGAAAAGAGAGAAACTTGCTTACCTTTCCTTTGTTCTTCCTCCTTCTCTTGGTCTCTCTCACTCTCCACACCTCTTTTCTCTCCTTGGGTCGAAGTCTAGGGCAAATAAGAGAGAGAATGAATTGGGTCGTTTAAAGAAGTCAAATTCTCGCTTTTTACTCTTTTCTAGACTGACCCTCGCTATGGCGAAAATTAACCTTCGCTACGGCGAGCTCGTATCAGCTACCTTCGCTATGGCGAGGTTTAACCTTCGCTACGGCGAGCATGTATCAGTTCCAAACCCTCACTTTCGCTATGGCGCGCGCTACGGCGAGCAGCTCCCTGGTTTTTTGTATGGGATGCCCGCACTCGCTATAGTTAGAAGCATTTTCACTATAGCGAACAGCTACTCTCGCTATAGCTAGACCATTTCTCGCTATTGCGAGAAGACTTAGAAGAATTTCTAGATTTCGAAAATTTTCAGCTTTCTTCTTTCTTTTCCTTTTCTTTTTCCGGTTGTTACATTTCTACCCCTCTTAAATGAAATTTCGTCCTCAAAATTTAAAGACTTATCTTAAGGGAATAACTCTGGATATTTTTGCCTCATTTCATCTGCCAATTCCCAGGTTACTTCCTCAGATGTCAAACCTCTCCAGATCACTTTCACCAGAGAAATATTTTTACTTCTCAGCTGTTTCAGCTTAGCATCCACAATTCTCTCCGGTCTCATTACATAAGAAAGATCTTCCTGCAATTGCACATGCTCATATTCTATGACATGTGAGGGGTCTGGTAAATACTTTTTTAACTGGGAGACATGAAAAATACTGTGGATTTGGGCTAAGTTAGGAGGTAAGGGTATTCGGTAAGCCACGGGTCCAATTTTCTCAAGGATTTCAAATGGACCAATATACCTAGGACTGAGCTTCCTTACCTTCATTGACCGACCTACTCCCGTCACTGGAGATACTTGAATGAATATATGGTCTCCAATCTCAAACTCTAACGGCCTCCTTTGCTTATCAGCATAGCTTTTCTGCCTACTCTGGGCCGTAAGGAGTCTTTTTCTAATCAATTCTATTTGTCTGGTGGTCTGGTCCACAATCTCAGGTCCTATCATACTCCTCTCACCTAGCTCAACCCAACACAGAGGGGATCTGCACTTTCTCCCATACAAAGCCTCATAAGGGGCCATCTGAATACTGGAATGGTAACTGTTATTATACGCAAACTCTACTAACGGTAAATACGCATCCCAGTTCCCCCTCATTTCTAACACACATGCCCTTAACATGTGTTCCAATGTCTGGATGGTCCTTTCAGTCTGACCATCTGTCTGGGGGTGATATGCAGTACTAAACCGCAACCTGGTCCCTAAGGCATGCTGCAATAACTTCCAAAAGTTCGATGTGAACCTAGGGTCTCTATCCGAAACTATGCTACTGAGTACTCCATGAAGTCGCACTATCTCTCTGATGTACAACTAGGCTAATCTATCCAGTGTATGAGTAGCCCTGATAGCTAAAAGTGTGCAGACTTCGTCAGTCTATCTACAACTACCCAAATAGCATCGTGTCCAGAGGATGTCCTGGGTAACCCCATAACAAAGTCCATGGCTATACTATCCCACTTCCACTCAGGGATATCTAGAGGTTGCAACAACCCAGCTGGCTTTTGATGTTCTATTTTTACCCTCTGACACACTAGGCATCTAGCCACATAATCCGTCACATTGTTCTTCATCCCTGGCCACCAGAAAATTCTTTTCAAATCCTGACACATCATGGTGGCACCTGGGTGGATAGTATACTTACTCTTATGTGTCTCTTCTAAAATGCTTTCTCTCAACTCATTCTGACTAGGCACACAGATTCTATCTCGGTATACTATCATACCATCCTCAAACACCTTAAAATCTGAGGTCTTACCTTAAGAAATCTCATTCCTGATCCGTTTCAAGAACTCATCCTCCCTCTGGACATCTAAGATCTGGGTTCTCAATATATTCTCAACTCGGGTTTCACTCAGATATAATTTACCCGATACCACCTGACAAGAGAGGTTCAAGTTTCTAAACTTCTCTAGGAGCTCCTACTCCCTAATCATCATATGGGCTACATGGATAGTTTTTCTACTCAGGGCATTTGCCACCACATTGGCCTTGCCCGGATGATATCCCAATATATAATCATAGTCTTTTATGAACTCCATCCATCTCCTCTGTCTCATATTGAGTTCTTTCTGGTCAAACAGATATTTCAAACTCTTGTGGTCACTATAGATCTCTATGGTAGCACCATACAGATAGTGTCTCTAAATTTTAAGAGCAAACACTACGGCGGCTAACTCCAGGTCATGCGTGAGATAATTCTCCTCATGAGGTCTCAACTGCCTCGAGGCATATGCCACTACTCGACCCTGCTGCATCAACACACATCCTAATCCTTTGCCCGAAGCATCACAATAAACCACAAATGGCTCACTGGGTCAGGGATAATCAATACAGGGGTAGTGGTCAGACAGAGTTTCAACTCCTAAAAACTCTTCTCACATCTATCATCCCACACAAAAGGTGTCTCTTTCCTAGTTAGCCTCGTTAGTGGTAAGGCCATCCGAGAAAAGTCCTGAATAAACCGTCTATAATACCCTACCAAACCTAGGAAACTCCTAACCTCGGTGATCATTCTAGGTCTATCCTACTATAACACAGCCTCAACTTTATGGGGATCAACCGCGACCCCGTCTCGTGAGATCACATGACCTAAGAATCTCACCTCGGTCAACCAAAACTCACATTTACTAAGTTTGGCATACAATATTTTCTCTCTCAAGGTGTCTAGGACTAATCTCAAATGCCTTTCGTGCTCCTCAAAGGATCTGGAGTACACTAAAATATCATCAATGAAGACCACCAAAAACTAATCTAGATACGGTTTGAATACCCTGTTCATGTAATCCATGAACACAGCGGGAGCATTCGTCAACCCAAATGGCATCACAAAGAACTCATAGTGCCCATATCTCATTCTGAAAGCCGTCTTGGAGACGTCTTCAGTTCTCACTCTCAACTGATGGTACCCAGATCTAAGATCTATCTTGGAAAATACAGATGCCCCAGCCAACTGATCTAATAAATCATCAATTTTAGGGAGAGGATATTTATTCTTGATGGTAACTTTATTCAACTCTCTGTAATCTATACACAAATACAAGCTACCATCCTTCTTTTTCACAAATAAACTGGAGCTCCCTAAGGTGAGACACTAGGGCGGATAAACTCTTTCTCTAACAATTCCTCTATCTGCTCTTTCAACTCAACAAGCTCGGTGGGAGCCATCCTGTAAGGAGCTTTGGACACCGGTCTAGCCCCAAGCACTATGTCTATAGGGAACTCTAATTCTCTCTCAGGGGGTAGGCTACTAAAGTCAAACTCTTTAAGGAAAACCTCTGAGAATTCCTTGACAACTGGGATCTCTTCTATCCCTTCTTCTATCTCTGCCTGAATAGAAAAAAAGACTAGAAACCCTTGACATCCACACTCCAAATATCTCTCAGCTTGGGCAGTAGTCATAAAGGATAACTCAGCTCCTACCCTAGGTATGGTCCCACAAGCAAGTAGAGAAATGGTTCGGTGTTCACAATCAAGTATGGCATTATTTGCAGCTAACCAGTTTATACCAATAATTAAGTCAATATCATAGAATGGCATATAGATCAAATCAATAGTGGTATGACAATGGTTAAATTGAATAGTGACATTTAAGCAAGTATGGGAAGTAACCACGTGGCCTCCAGTGGGTGTAATGATAGACAAGTCAAATGGCAAGACACTAATGACCAGACCCAATTGCCTCACACAATCATAGGATATAAACGAGTGACTAGCACCCGAATCAAACATAGCAACTACAGGAAAACCATTCACTATCAGCGTACCTTGGATCAAACTAGGAGATGCACTGGCTTCCTGCTAAGTGAGGGCGAACACTCGGCCCTGGGTCTGTGGCCTAAAAGGAGGCGATGTATTCATCTGAGGGCAGTGTCTAGCAATGTGCCCCGGCTTCCCATACTTGAAGCATGTCACCGGAGACTGCTGGAAGGATGACTGGCTCTGAGGAGGTGGCAGACCTCGCTGTGGCCTTCTATTCCATGGCCCCTTGCCTCTCCTCTTGGTATTAGGTGTCAAACTAGAACCCTCTTCTAGTTTCGACCTTTTCAAATCCAGAACCCTCTTCTGACTAGCTGTAGTCGTAGCAGGCATGATAGCTTGCAAGTTAGTCTCAATCACCCTGCTGACCTCTACAAGGGTATTGAACTTCCTGATCCACTGTGGAGTGACTCTGTCGCTAATCAGGGGCTTTAACCTAGTTTCAAACTGCTCACATCTCCAGGGTTCATCATTATACCTCTGGAGGTAAGAGGAATATCGAGACAATTCAATGAACTTGGCCACATATTGGTCCACAGTCATCTCATCCGTCTGTCTCAAGCGTATAAATTCTATCTCTTTCTTCTTCCTCACCGAACTAGGGACATATTTCTCATAAAACTTGACCAAGAAGCTTTCCCAAGTTATTTGTATGTTCTTGGTCTCCATCAGGGGTTTCATGCTACACCACCATCTATCAGCTTCCTTTTCTAACATGAAGGTGGCTAGCTGGGCTTTTTGCTCGGTGGTATAATCCATCACCAAGAATATTTTCTTTAGCTACATGACCCAAGCCTCCACCTTATCCACATCCAACTCCCCGTCAAACGAGGGTAGATTATTCTGCCTAAACTGCTTTAACACTTTCTCGATAGGTGTCTGGGTCTGAGGAGCAGCAGGCTCTTGGGGAGGTGCAGGTGGAATGCTGAATGTAGATAATTGAGGTACAGGGGCTTCTCTCCTGGCTTCTTCTTGCCTGGCCAGGGTGTCTTGTAAATGCATGATCATATCATGCTATTGCTGGGCAATGTACCTCTGTTGTTCCAGCATCTCTTGGTGCTAGCCCATCATGGTTTCATACCGATCAAATCTCTCCATGATGGCCCGCAGAGGATCCTCAGGCCCAATAGGAACCTCTGGCTCAGCTTTCTAAGCCCTGGGTGGTCTGCCTCTACCCCTGCCCCGTCTAGTCTCAACCATGTCTGAAAGAAGTAGCAACCCTCAGTTCACAATAATATCACAAGCACATATACATAAGGATGCTACCACTTTCATGACTATTCACACCAAATACAAGCAAATCTCATCATTCAAGAGCCTAACATTGAGCAAAAGTGCCTGAACCAGGCTCTGATACCAAAATGTAACACCATAATATATTAACGTTATCTAGCCTCCCTCTGGGCTCAATTCCATATGATTTCCAAAGAACTAGTACCAATCGTGGCATTTTCATGCCCCGTGGGTCCTGTGAACCCATCATTCCCATTCTCTACTAAAACAAGCCATAAGCCCCAAGAATGGAGTCAAAAACCAGAAAAATGCAATTTCTCACATGGGCCCAAAAGTCAAATTTTTGGCTCTAACTTTGGAAAATCATAACTAATTATAGAAAAATGGGAATCTAGCAAACCATAGCTTTCTGGGAAGCTCTAAGTATTATATTTACACTAAAAATACTTCCTAACCACACTCTTAGCGTTTGGATCATGTTTGACATCGAAAATTGGATAGAGGTCTGGCTGTCCCTGTTTCTGGCGCAGCTTACAATCATGAACTTCAAAAATTCATAACTAAATCCACAAAAATCCAATCTAGGAAAAATATACCAATTTGGAAAGCTACAGACGTCTACTAGAGGAAACAAATAAGTCTAGATCAGTTTAGTAGCCTTTAGACCTCAAAAACTGATGGAACAGTAATGGAGGTCGGATGGCTTCCCTAATACTAATACAGAACTTCAGACGGTTTGTTCTCTCTCTACAGACCTCTGATTGAGGTGATTCTAGTTCTTATAGGTCACTATGGGTGTCCAGCTTATGGATATAAAATTTAATGACATTTGGACTCCATTTGGTCTATGAATCACATGGATTTCTTTTCGGGCTAACGACAGAGCACCATGACCAAACCATCAAATTTTTCTCAATTTCAACAATTCACCAAATATTCCCTAGACCTCCAAATATTATCCACTTTAGCTTCCCAAGAAGCCCTATACAAACTCTAGAGGCATGCCAAATTTCATAGCAAGAAGAGCTCGTTTGGTTATACTTTGACGTAGCTCACAAAATTGACGGTTTTGGCACCCAAAATAGTCAAAATGGGTCCAAATGGCCTCCCACATGTTCTCACACCTCATGGACAAGTTTGAAAGCATAAAAATAGTCTATATAACATGTCCAAGTGGTCTAAATCATCATACATTTCAAACTCACTATGCTACAGGCTAAAATACACTATCACATGCAAGCCACAAAAAGGGCAAAACCCACATTTGCATTACTTTGGCTATCTACATAGTTTATACATCATGTTTCCTTACATTTACACTTGATACAATATTTACATCTTACAAATAGAAGGTGCATATTCATTTTTGGCACCTTTTTACATCAAAAGAGTCAAAACAAACTAAAATTTATCTAACATTCTCCTAGGCTCCTTGGTGTGCACTGGATTCTCCTTGAGCTCCACCTAGCATGTTAAGTTGGGAAGGGAAGGGGTGAGATTCATGGAATCTCAGTAGCTCATGCACTCATTCAAGGAAGCAATCAAGGCATATAACAAGTCAAAGCATGTAAATAAGCATCTAGCCATTCAAAATCATACAATACATGTTGTACATGCCATGGAAATCACAACAATGCCAAAAATGGGCTTTAAGAACTTTTGGTCTAGCCTCACCCGAGTTTAGGGACTTTTGGATGGCCTCACCCGATTTTAGGGACTTTTGACTTGGCCTCACTCAGTTGTGAGACTTTTGGCCTTGTCTCACCCATCTCAAGGGACTTTCGGCACTACCTCACCTGAGCAATTCTCACAATCCAACACATAAGCACATTGGTACCAATGCATCAAAGCAATAACATATGACATATCTCACACAATAAGCATATACACAAGCATACAATGACCATTACATCCAAGAATGCAACAAGAAAGAGTGGAGAGAGAGCTACCTTATGAGTCAACACAAGCTTTTCTTTTAAATTCCTCTTCTCCCTTCTTGGTTTCACACTCACACCTTGATAGAGGTGCTTCTCTTGAGCCTAGACACAACAAAAGCATAGAATTACTCTCTCACAACTTAACAACTCTTAGGAGTTCTTCAAAGCAACCTTTCTAACATATAAGAACCTAGGGTTCTCTCTCTCTCTAGAATGTCACTAACTCTTCCTCTCTCTCAAGCTCTCATAGTAGTAGAATCATCATATTCAAGGAAAATAAGGAAGTTCAAGAGTGTTTTCCACTTTCTCTCTTCTGACCCATGCCTAAAATTCAACTAATTTCACAAGCAAAACCATAGAAAGAGAGGGCAAAGAGAGGAGATCAAGATTCTAAGAAGAAAAGAGAGAAACTTGCTTACCTTTCCTTTGTTCTTCCTCCTTCTCTTGGTCTCTCTCACTCTCCACGCCTCTTTTCTCTCCTTGGGTCAAAGTCTAGGGCAAATAAGAGAGAAAGAATGAATTGGGTCATTTAAAGAAGTCAAATTCTCGCTTTTTACTCTTTTCCGGTCTGACCCTCACTATGGCGAAAATTAACCTTCGCTACGGCAAGTTCGTATCAGCTACCTTAGCTATGGCGAGATTTAACCTTCGCTACGGCGAGCACGTATCAGTTCCAGACCCCCACTTTCACTATGGCGCGCGCTACGGCGAGCAGCTCCCTGGTTTTTTGTATGGGATGCCTGCACTCGCTATAGCTAGAAGCATTTTCGCTATAGCGAATAGCTACTCTCGCTATAGCTAGACCATTTCTCGCTATTGCGAGAAGACTTAGAAGAATTTCTGGATTTCGAAAATTTTCAGCTTTCTTCTTTCTTTTCCTTTTCTTTTTCCAGTTGTTACAGTCACTGCGTCTGTGTGTTGCATTTTTCCTCTATCGTTTTTGTGTGTGAGCGTGGTCCCTTCTGCGCTATTGAAAGACATACGAGTAGTGGGCGTGTGAGAGCCCTGTGTGTGGTCCCTCCACCAGATTCGTGCAAGAGAGAAAAGGGATCAGAAAATGGATGCAGGTAGGGCTTAGTTTGGATCCGGGTTAGGCTTGTTCTTTGGGTTTTTTTTTTACTCTTTTTTTTTATCCAATTTTGAGCTAGTTTTGGACTCTTTTTTTTTTTTTTTGCTTGGGCCCTTTCTTCTTTTTGTTTTTGTTTTCTTTTGTTTGGGCTATCCTAAATTAGGTTCCAGAATCTTAATCTTTTTTTGTTTTGGTCTTCCCCTCTTTTTTTTTAATATAAATTATATTTTTTTTCTCTTTTTTGTAGTACCCTTTTGATGATTTTTTTGGCCTTTTATTTCTTTTTTCTTTTTTTAATTATTATTCTTTTATTTATTTTTTTTATGATTTTTTTAAATTAACTTGCTTTTAGTCTTTTCTCTCTCTTTCTTTATGGGTTTTTACTTTTTTTATTCATTTTTTTCTTTCTTTTTCTAGTCTCTTTTTGATTTTTTTTTTAATTTCATTTTTTGGATTTCTGTTATTTCCTTTTTTATTTTTCTTTTTGTTCTAATTTTGGATTAATGGGCTTTTACCTTTTTTATTTTTATTTTTATTTTTATTTTTAGGTTCTTTCCCCTTTGATTTTTTCCTTTGAGTTTATTGGGCTAAAAAGACCTATTTGATTTTTGTCTTTTTTTTGTTTTCTATTTTTTTTTTGTTCATTTAATTTTATCACTATTTTTAGCGCATGCCTGGACAAAATACGATGTTTACAGTTGCCCCTCTTTACTTGTTTCTTGGGCAAGGAAATTGAAAATGTGATTTTTAATATTTTTTGCATAAGAAACAAGTAAAGATAAGAACATGTATTTTGTTTAGAGTGATTTGATTGCCTTCTGACAATACACAAGAGGAAAGAGCGACCCAAACAAAATATAGTATTTACAGGTTACCCCTCTTTACTTATTCTTTAAGTAAGGGAATTGAAAATACAATTTTTGATATTTTTAGCTTAAGAATAAGTAAAGATGAAAACATATATTTTGTTTAAGGCGCTAAAAGTTAAAGGTGAGCTAACTTACTTGGAAATACTGGAATATCAAAGATACTTGCAAGTGCAAGGTTTTTCAGTGTATACTTGGTTTATGCAAGGCTTTTGGGTACCTGGTCTGTACAGGGCTTTGTAGTACTTGTTTTAGTGCAGGGCTTATGTGCCTATTCTGGTGCAAGACTTTAATTGGTCCCTGTTCTGGTGCAGGACTTGAGGGTGCCTATTCTACATAGGATTTTGAATGTCTGTTCTATGCAGTGACTTTTAGGTGCCTATTCTGCATAAGATTTTGAATGTCTGTTCTATGCAGTGACTTTTGGGTGCCTATTCTGCATAGGATTTTGAATGTCTGTTTTATGCAGTGACTTTTGGGTGCCTATTCTACATAAGACTTTTGGATGCCTATTCTGTATAGGACTTTGAAGGTTCCTATTTTGCATAAGACTTTGAATGCCTATTATGTACAGAACTTTTGGGTGCCTATTCTGTACATGACTTTGAATGCCTATTCTGCGTATAACTTAAGGGTGCCTATTCTGTGCAGGACTTTAAAGGTACCTATTCTGCGTAGGACTTTTGGGTGCCTGTTCTATGCAGGACTTTTGATACCTGTTCTGGTGCAAGACTTGAGGGTACCCCAAATAGTCAGAAGTTGTAGGGAACATTTCAATTTTCCTCTTCTTTTTTCTTGGCAAAAACTCAATGTCAAGAATGTATCTGCTATGATTACTAGTATAGGATTCACACGTTGGTTGTCCACTGCCCAAAATATACTTACAGCAGCCAAATCGACTACTCCAACTACTGACGGGAATAGTACCAGTCTGTATATTACTAAAGCCAATACCCTCTTAAAAGTATTCCAGTTTCCCTTTTCTGCTAAGATTTCGAGGCGTTTCTCAACCTGCTTTCTTGAAAAACCTTCAGTTCACCCCCTTTTGTGCAGTTGGACTCTGCTAGGGTCTTCCCCTAAGATCTGCACCACCACCCTCTTCGATGGTAAATATCCTGGGTAGGTATAAACTGATGCATTTTTCTACCACGGGTATATTTAATAAGCTCACATATTCTTCTAAGGTGGGTGTAATTTGGAATGTGGAGAATGTGAAATATCTCAAAGAACTCTCCCAATACTGAGCCAAAGCTGATAGTGCTTCTGATTGGACTGGTATTAGCAACAAGTCCAAAATATCTCCATAATCCCTCTGAAATTCTTGAACACGTCTTCCTTTTAGCCTCTTACTCAATGTAATCAAACTTTCAATTAACTCAACTTCCACCTTGACTTTGATCTTTGTTCCTGTCATGACCAACCCAATTGGTTTCAAACTCAGATGTTGCTTATTGCCCAAATGTTCCATTACTTCCATTATGCTAATAAGCTTAAACAACAAATCACTGCTTTAAAACACATTTATTAGCATATGAAAAATTAATAGTTAAGGGATCATTATTATTAACTTGATAATTTTATTTTTCTTAAGGAGCTTATTGCCCCACAAAATATGGGCCTTAGAATTTCACAAGTTAACTTAATAATCCCCTAACATATGACGAATTCAGAATTAAATAATCATTCACGCCTCATGGAGAACAATGTCTTGATATAAGCAAAGGAGAAAAACTTTTATACTTTTCCTCGAGAAACTTTATTACTTCATGGGAAAAAAAGTAGTTGACAATCAAACTGAGAGAAATATACTTTTCAACACGATTGATGCTTTAAAATATTCTCATTCCCTAACCAAGACATAATACTCAGTTGTTGGTACCATTTTCCAAAATTTTGAAGACCCCTTTTTTTTTATAAGGACTTTATTATTTTGCAGGGATGAAAATTTTAAAGGAAGTGCTTCTTTTCTTTTTAAGAAATAAAATTGAATTGTACATTATTTATTGCTTTATATTATCTTCTTTCTTTCTTTTTTTATTGCATGCATGAAGAAAATAAATGTAGGCCAAATGAATTTCCCTTTCAAAGGGATTATGATAAATGTGGTTATGGCCTCCTCGGGGTTAGAGACCCACTAGGCAAGGGTTGGTTGAATTAACTCATACCTTTGTCATAATTAATATATATCAAAATTTGCAATGATATCTCATTAACTATTTTAGTAAACAATGACGATGTGTCACTTTTCCTATAAGGTTTTAATAAATGCATGAATGTGAGCAAAGAACCAAAAAAACAAAAAAAATGCCCTCCTTTGTCCTACCCATGTAGGTCCTAGGTTGAGATCTCTAGCTTACAAAACTTTGGCTCCAACTATTCGAGAGGCATCTAGAGCTGGACTATTAATGCATTTTTCAAGGTACGTCTATGACCCCTAAAATTACTGGCCCCTAAATTGCCCTCACCGCAAGATAAGGATCTCACCATATAAATTTGACTTTGAGAGGAAAAAATATCCTACACAATTCAAATCCATATAACAAAGCACAATTTAGGTGAGGTCTTCATAATAGCCTCAGGAAGCACAAGGTTTCACAAGGAAATTAATACAAACCTCTACTAACCTAACGTGTGTTAAGACTCAGTATAGAGCCCATAATGTGTGTGAGATATTTGTGTCTCAGTGATGTGTGTGAGGAGAGCATTTACCTTCTCATCCTATAGACTACCCAACCCTTATCTATTAGGTAGATTGGAAGAACAAAAGGCAGAGAAATATATATACAGATATGAGCAAAAAGAAGTAAAATATACAAATATGGTCATCTACCCTAAGGTTTTATTCCTTATGTTATCTATCCTATATTATGTACACAATTAAGAAAATAAAACTAGCATGTGGATAGCATATTATCTACTCTAATCATGTGAGGCAAACAACAAACAAAAGGAGAATCAAAATAAAAGGAAGCCATAATATTTTGCTCAACTAACTTAAAATTGGGCTTGACTCTCAAAAGATCCCTAGTGGAGTCGCCATACTGTCACACCTAAAAATGCGACTGCGTGACGCCTTTGAGAAAAGAAAAACATTTTAAAGAGAAATTTCAATTTTCATAGAAATCAAAAACTGAAATCAAAATTAAAAATAGTAAGTTCAGGAGTCACTACCAAAATTTTAATTTTTGAAAAGGCAAAACTTAAAAAAATACCTTTTTATTTAAAAAAGATGGTCTATGATCCAAAAAGTGGATTTGATAATCGATTGTAAGTGGAGAAGAGATTAGACACCCCACTACATCCATTCTTAAGAATGGTTAACCTAAGTCAGTTGTGTAAAATTGATATGGCCTCTATTCTATTTTAATTCTCCCTAACCAATCACATACAAAGCAGAAAAAACTTAAAGAAATAAAATTAAAAGTAAAAAAAAGAAAATTAAAAATAAAACGAAACGAAATTTGATAACCTCCTAATTTAGGATTAAAAAGGATTATATTTGACACTAAATTAGGGAGGTAAGGTTCTTTTCCCTTGATTAATAGGTTAAAAATATATTCAATCAAACAAAACAAAAGAAGTATTTTAATTTTAATATTTTTATCAGTTTGAGCCTCATTTTGTGATTGATTTTAGTTTCAGGGAAAAGTTACAAAGTATAGAAAGAGTTGCAAATAAAAGAGGGAAGCTGAGATGGGCAACCACAGATTTTACAAGTCTTCTCGCCATAGCGAGAACAGAGTTCGCTGTAGCGAGATGATGAATTCGCCGTAGAGAAGGGGAGGCTTCGCAATAGCGAAGTCGTGTTGCATAGAAATTCCAGAGAGCAACTCGCTATGGCTTGGATGTAGCGAGTGCAGCGAAAACCTGAGCACTTAAGAGACCTCGCTATAGCGAGAGTCATCCCTCGCCATAGCGAGGTCGGACCTGAAATGCACAGTTTTACTTTTCCAGCTTTAAAAGAAGGAGGAGAAGTTAGGGTTACGGATATTCGACGGCAGAGGAAGTTCTGAGCGTCCAGGAGGCGATTTTGGGAGTTCTTTGAAGGCTCTTTAAGCTTGGAGGGTGAAGGAAGAGAAGAATCAAAGGGGAAGCTCCACTTTCTGCGTCTCATTCTTCCCTTTGTTTGCTTTCTTTGTTCTTGTCATTTTCTCCATGTATTTTGATTGGGAATTCTCTGTAGATTTAGCTATGTGTGGCTAAATTCCTCTTTACCTAGAGCACTATGAACTTGATGTGAATTGAATCATTAATTGTCTTGTTAATTGTGATGATTGGAATTTTGTGTATCCTTCTCTTGCTTAATGCTTTCTTAGGGATTGGCTACCTTTTTGATTTGATTTGGGAAATTGGAATTTATCTTGAAAAAGGGATTCTAATTTGGACCTAAGAGTTAGATAAATTAAGTTTAGAATCATCTAATTTATAATTGGGATAGACATATACCTGATTACCTTAATTGGTTTGTAGAGGGTTATAGTTCTTAATGCATTCAAACCTAAATCTAAGGACACTTAGATTCTAGGGGAGAATAGGGCTGTAATTACATCGACGGACAGTTATAGCTTTTGAATCCTTTAACCCACAAGGTGAAAATTAATTGCAATTAAACAAGAGATTAAAATTAGTAAGTATCAAGGGATTAGTGACTCTAGGTAATTCTAAATCTTGGATTTTACCAAACTTTCCTTTGCCAACTAAGTTTTCTTTCAAGTCGTTTTATTTTAAAATCAGTTCTAAAATCAAGAATCTCATAATTAGTTGTTTAACGTGGATAAAAGTAGGTTGTGCACTGCCTAATTGTATTCCAGTCATTCCTCATGGGAATGATACTTTTACTTATCACTGAACTACTTGATCCGACCCGTGCACTTGCGGACACGCATAAAATTTTTCGTGACCAAAATTCAAAGAATAAAATAAGGAAGAAAAGAATAAAATTAAATGTACAATAAAATTAAAAGAAAGTGTTTATTTACAAGGGTGACTTGACCTAGGATGAGAGCCCAGAGCCTTCGTATCTTTCGAGAGGAATCAAAGTCCACATAGTTCGACAAAAGTTTAATTGTTTTTGTTTTGTTTGTTTATTTATTTTGTTTTGTTTTACTTCTTTTTTAAGGGTCTTTTCCCTTGTTTTTATTTTTGTTTTTTTTTTCTGTTTTTGTTTTGTTTTTTTTTTTTATGTTGAGTTGTTTTGTTTTGTTTTACTTTTTGATTTTTTGATTTTTATTTGTTTTTTTAAAAAATTTTGATTTTGTTTTGTTTTTATTTGTTTTTCTCGTCTATCTTCATTTTATTTTTGTTTGTTTTTTATTTATTTATTTATTTGTTGTTGTTTTTTTTGTTTATTTTGTTGTTGTTGTTTTTAGTTCCTTTGTGTGTGTGTGTGTGTTTTAAATTATTATTTGTATTTTACTTTTTTTTCTTTTAGCTTTGTGTTTTTTGTTTATTTTGATCAATTTTTGTTGATTTATTTTTTTAAATGATCTTTTTATTATTATTTTTTGAAAATTTTTTTAATCTTCTTGATTTGTTTATTTAAGTAAAAAGATCAAAATTTGACATTTGTGTTTTAGTACAAGAATTTTCCTCTTTCTTTTTTTCTTTTGACCTTTTGCTTTTTGAAATGTTTTTATGTTTTTATTTTTTCTCTTTTTTTGTGTTATTATTATTTTTATTAAGCCTCTTTTCCTTTGCTTTTCTTATTTTTTCATTTTTTTATTTAAAGAAAAGGACCAGCTCTAAAAGAAAAAGTTTACTTTTGGATTTTGGAGCACCATTTTTCAATTTTTGTGAAAGATCCTTTTGAGAAAGGATAAATCTTTAAGACTCAGAATAATTTTTTACTAAAAATTTAATCTTCTTTTACTTTTTGCTCTTTTTTTTTTTAGAATTTTCTTTAAAGACTTTTTGAATGGGGCCATTGAAGCCCAAAATATAAAAATGTAAATTCACGACCCAAAAGGCACCAAGGAGGCTTTATTGCCAAACATGGCTTTTTGGTTCCTATGTGCCTGAGAGGATATAAAATCCCACACGGCTGCACTAATAAAATAAAGATAAAATAAAATAAACAAAAGTAATAAAAATAATAATAATAATAAATAAATAAATAAAGAAAAATACACAAATAACTAATAATTTGTGAGGGTGGGTACTCAGTGTTCAATCTTAATATTCTATATTACTATTAGGCATATTTACAAAATCGATATGGAAAAGAAGAAAGTACATGAGTTACAACTTAATCCTTCAACATATCCTTCCTTTTTCTGACGGGATCAATAGGGTCATTCCTGGGGCATTGTAATCGGGTTCCTCCATTTTGCTCCACCAACATGCCCGCGTCACCAAAACGAGCAGCACAATCCACAGAAATGTAATAAAAATAATGGGGAAGAAAACATTCTCAAGAGCAGAATTTTTTAGAGTTTCATTGTATCAGTAATTCGAATTTAAAGTAATAAACTCTGGAGTACAAATGATCAAAATGATATAAACAATCAACATCAATCCTCGTGAAGATTCCAAACCCCATAATACTAATGAAGCATATCCTAGTTGCATAAGAAAGCAAGATAGAATCGAGGCAACTGCTGCATCACCTTTTTTATTATCACATCAAAATCCTACAAACAAAACTCAATCTACTAGGCCTCACTCAGGCATTTTATCAAACATGTGCTGGGCATTTCCTAGGACTGTATAGAATACTAGATTTTACGGTAAGCCCCAACCAAGATTAAACACATGTAGCCATAACGTTAGGTATAAGATCCTATTGGAATCACACTAGCAACCTGACTAAGAAATAAACCTTTTAAGAACCAACACGAATCAACAGTAATATTTAAGCATCAATTAAAATCCCAGAGTTCAGTCATGGCAATAGATTCGAGAGCCACGATTCTCCACAAAGAAAAAAGCAGACAGCGAAAGATAAACCAATAAACAACGTACCTTTCAAGGTTTTCTTCCTTAGATTAATTATTGGAACCTTTGATTAATTCTGGGCTGTTAGGAACTGTTCTTCTTCTCCCAAAATTTAGCAATCAGAGAACCTCATCTAGAATTCCCCTTCTTCAGCACTAGACACTCAGAGAAATCCACCTCTAGAAAATCGCTCAAAGAATCCTCCTTTCAATCCCTCTACTCCTAGGCCTCTCCTTCGACCCAAAAATTTGTTAACACATTCCTAGAAAGCTCTTTCCCTTTTTTTTTAATCTCTTGCTCGAAATCAATTCACCAAAAGAATCCTTTCTCCCTCAGTCTCTTTCACCTCTCATTTTTTTTTCAATTCCGAAAATCCCCTCTTTCTCTCATTCTTCTGAACTTTATAGGCATCCCTCATGTGGTTCCCTTCTGCTCCTCATACCCGAAATCCTTTGTGATTCCTTGCTCCACTAACATTTTCGTCCTCCTTTGTACGATTAGGTTTTCAGAGTTATGCCCCCATGGATGCCTTTTGTGCATTTTTTGTATGCAATGTCTGGCTTCTGAGTGTGTCTATGTGCACTCACCCTTCTGCCAGAGTCGTGCATTGGCTTTGTGCCTCCACTCTCTCCATTCTGCCGTACCATCTATTGCTGGAGGATACGGGAGAGAGAAGGCTAGAGGAGGGGACCAGAGGGACCACATGGCATTCTGAGTCGAGTAGGTTTTTCTGAATATGGGTTCCTGAATGGAATGAAAAGGGCTGAGGCGTTATTGGGCTTCAGACATGAGTGGGAGAGTCTAAAAGGTTGCTGGGCTAATGGAATGGGCCTCCGCTTTTGACCTTGTTTTTTCTTTTTGCATATTTTCTTTTCAATAATTAGGCCTTTGGTATTTAGATATTAGGCTTTCTTATATTTTGTTATTTTTTTCATTCTCCTTTTTTTCCTTGTATAGGGCCAATGGGATTCAGGGAAATTAGGTAGGAGCTATTAATTTTTTATTTTTGGTTTGATTTTGTTTTAAAGATGTTGGGCTTCTTCCTTGGGCTTCCCTTCTTTGTTTAGGCTTAATGATTTTTGAAATTTGAAGAAAAAAGGATATTTCTTTTTTTTTAATAGTTTCATTTTCTTCTCTTTTTTTTGTCTTGTTTCCTTTTTTATTTTTTTCTTTCTTTTTTTCTCTCTTATCCCTTTTTTTTTGAAAATTTTGATTGATTTTTTTAAAAATGTGACTTTTGACCCTTTCATGATTTTTGATTTTATTTTTGGTTTTTTCTCATTCATTTCTTTAAAAAATATACCTTTTATTCTTTATTGACTTTTGCTTCTTTTTTTTTAATTGAAGGGAAAAGATGAGGATATCTCTCTCTCTCCTCTCTCTTCCTTTTTTTTAATATATCTTTAATTTTTTTTGGAAAAAGAAATAGAACTGTTTCTCTCTTTTTTTGGATTAAATATCTTTAATTTTCTTATTTTTGGTCTTAATTAATTAATTTTTTGTATTTCAATTATTTGTTATATATTTTTATATTTTATAACTTCTTTTCTTTTACTGTTTGAAAGTTTTCCATTATACTTTTTTTTGCTACTTTGATTTTGCTATCATTTTCCACAACCTGCCTAGACAAAATACGGTGTTCACAGTTGCCCCTCTTTACTTGTTTCTTAGGCAAAGAAATTGAAAAATATAATTTTTATTATTTTTGCATAAGGAACAAGTAAAGATAAAGAACATGTATTTTGTCTGGGATGATTTGATTGCCTCTTAACACAACTAGAGAATAAACCAAAAAGGGAAAAGTGACCCAAACAAAATATGTTATTTGCAAGTTGCCCCTCTTTACTTACTCTTTAAGTTAGGGGATCAAAGATGCAACTTTGATGTCCTTAATTTAAGAATAAGTGAAGATGGAAACATGTATTTTGTTTGGGAAGCTAACAGATTAAAGTGAACTAACTTACCTGAAAAAGCTGGAACCTAGTCAAAGGTGATAAGTGCTTGGTAGTGCAAGGCTTAAAAGGATGCCTGTCCTTGCGCATGGCTTAGAGGTGTCTATTCTGTGCAGGACTTTTATTATGCCTGTTCTATGCAGGACTTTGGATGCCTCTTCTGTGTAGGTCTTAAGGGTGCTTGTTCTGTGCGGGACTTTAGGTGCCTATTCTGCGTAGGACTTTGAATGCCTATTTTGCAAAGGACTTTTATTATGCCTATTCTGCGCAGGGTTTTAGGTGCCTATTTTGCATATGACTTAAAGGTGCCTATTCTGTGTAGGACTTTTTGGTGCCTATTCTGTGTAGGACTTTTTGGTGCCTATTCTGTGTAGGACTTTTTGGTGCCTATTCTACGTAGAACTTTTATTATGCCTATTCTGTGTAGGACTTTTGGGCACCTATTCTACATAGGACTTAAGATTTCCTATTCTGTGTAGGACTTAAGGGTGCCTGTTCTGTGCAGGACTTGGGTGCCTATTCTGTGTAGAACTTTTGGGTGCCTATTCAGCATAGGACTTAAGAATGCCTATTCTGTGCAGGACTTTGGGTGCTTATTCTACATAGGACTTTTATTATGCATGTTCTGTGCAAGATTTTGGGTGCCTATTCTGTGTAAGACTTTTATTATGCCTATTCTATGCAGGACTTTTGGGTGCTTATTCTACGTAGGACTTAAGGGTGCTTGTTCTGTGTAGGACTTTAGATGCCTATTCTGCGTAAGACTAAGGGTGCCTATTCTGCGTAAGACTTAAGGGTGCCTATTCTGTGTAGGACTTTGAATGCCTATTATGCGTAGGACTTTTATTATGCCTGTTTTGCATAGGACTTTGGGTGCCTATTCTATGTAGGACTTAAGGGTGTTTGTTTGTGTAAGACTTTTTGGTACCTATTCTGCGTAGGACTTTTGTTATGCCTGTTCTGTGCAGGACTTTTGGGTGCCTATTTTGTGTAGGACTCAAGGGTGCCTATTCTGTACAGGACTTTGTGTGCCTATTCTGTGTAGGACTTTTAGGTGCCTATTCTATGTAAGACTTAAGGGTGCCTGGCCTAATGTTTGAGTAATTCATATATGCAAAATGCATGATATATGAACAATGCCTCATGGGGAACATAACTAATGGATTCGGTGGATGAATGTAATCTTACGAGCAGGAAACATGAAACATATGGATATTGCCCCTGATATGATTTCTGCTTCTTAGGTAAAGAATGAAGAACCTATGGGATGCTTTATTTAATATTTACTTGCCCCAATATGAATGTGTGCATGACAACTATGAATTATTATTCTCGGTTTCATTCGTTGTTCTTCTCTCATTTTTTTCTTTTTCTTCTTTAATCATTTTTTTTTTTTTTTGCTTTTTTTTTCTATTCTCATGAAAATGCTAATTTAAAGGCATTACCAAGTGTTGAACTTTTAACTGACCAACTATAGAGGCAAGGTATATTGTCCTAAAAAAGTGCTACCCATTTAACCAGACCCTTGGTACTTTGGCTTACATCCAATTGGGAGCTCTTGACACTCCACCAATAGAGGATTTTGTACGTTATCTTTGAAACCATAGTTGTCCTTTTCGTTTGTTTTCTTGGGAAGAAAAATCACCACATATATCATTCCTGAATGTCTTGATGACTAAGTTTGAGATGAAAATGGCATTTTAATGAACGACGTTTAATATCTGGTCCCGATCTATCCTTTTAGAAATGATTAAGATAATTGATCCAAAGAGGACATCAATGCTGACGTGCCAAGTATGTGCTTTGACAAATGTTGTTCCTTAGTTATTAATTTATTTATATAAAACATGAATGCAGTGGTCACAATATGGATGAACAATGAATTATAACTAAAATAGATGAGAAATTATTAGAAGAATAATCTCTAATAAGAAGTTTTATAAAGTACATAAGAGTTAAGACAATAGGTAATTTGGAACATAGAAAAGATAAAAGAACTAGAACTGAAAAGTTCTTTCGAAGAAGGTCCTCTACAATTGGTCCTACCCGTCCCCGCAAGGTGATCCTTTACGTTATACGAGATATGGGACTGCGTGGTGCCTTTTTAAAAGAGAATTTCAAAAGAAAATTTTGATTTTAATTTTCGACAACCGAAAACCAAAATCAAAACTAAAATAGAAGTAGGAGTCGCCACCAAAATTTTAATTTTTGAAAAGGCAAAACTTTGAAAAAACTTTTTTAGTTTGAAAAATGATCTACGAACTAGATTTGTATTCGAGAGTCGATTTGTGAGTGGGGAAGATGTTAAGCATCCCATTACACCTGTTACTAAGAACAGTCACCCTAAGTTAGATGTACAAAATCAATATGACCTCTATTCTATTTTTAATTCTCCTAACAAATCACATGCAAGATAAGAAAGAAAGTGATTAAGGCAATTAAATTAAGGGTAAAAAGAAGAAGTTAAAGAAATAAAATTAAAAGCAAAATAAAAGAAAAAAATCAAGGAAATAAAATCAAAAGAAAATGTTTATTTACAAAGGCGGACTTGAATTAAATTAAAAGCCTAGAGCCTGCGTACCCAAAAATAGAGATTAAAGTCCACGTAGTTCAAATTTGAAAACTGTGTCTTGTTTTTGTTTTGTTAGTTTTTAGTTTGCGTTGTGTTTTGTTTTCTTTTTTGTTTTTGTTTATCTTTGTTTCTCTCTTTTTTTGGTTAATTTTTATTTTGTGTTCTATTTTGTTTTTTCTTTTTCTTTTTGTTTTTTTTTTGTTTATCTTTGTTTTTTTTGTGTGTTTTTTTTGCTTTTATTTTTTTTATTTTTTTGGTTTTCTTATTGTTTTTGTTTCTCTCATTTGTTTTTGTTTTCGTTTTCGGTTTTCTTATTATTATTATTATTATTATTATTGCTTTTACTTTTTTTTGTTTTATTCTTTTCTGTTTTTATTATTATTATTATTATTATTATTATTATTAGAACAGAGAAAGAAATGAAAATCATTTTAGACTGTTACAAATAAAACACGTTTAAGATTGACTTGTATATTTTAATTTGTGAAGACTGAAATAATCTCATTTTCTCTGCCATCTTTTCTTTTTTATTTTTTTTATTGATTTTTTTCTTATTTTGTTATGATTGATTTTTTATTTTTTTATTTTTTTTTTCTTATATTATTTTTATTTCTATTTTTTGTTATGTTTTTATTTTTATTTTAGATTTTGACTTTTGAAATGACATTTTTTAAGGATTTTATGTTTTATTTGTTTATTATTATTATTATTTTGGCTTCTCATTCTTTGTTCACTTTTTGATTTTTTTAACTTTTTGATTTTTTCAATTTCTTTATTTTTTTTTTGCTAAACTTTTGTTTTAATTTATTTTTTTTAATTTTGATTTTTGATTTATTGATATTTTTAGTATTTTTTTTTTTGTATTTTAATGTTTGATTCCTTCTTTTTTCAGATTTTTTCATTTGTTCATTTTTTTTGTTTTGTTTTGTTTGCTTGTTTTTGTTTTTGATATTATTATTTTCTTTTTTTGCTTTTTGTTTTTTATTTTTGTTTTAAGATTGACTTTCAGCTTTTTATTTTTTTCCTTTTTTATGATTTTTAGTGATGGATTTTTTTTTTATGATCTCTTCTTATTATTTAATTACTGATTTTTAATTTTTTTAAACTCTTTATGACCATTTTTTTCAATTTTATGGAAACATCTCTTTTAATGTAAAGTGCATTCAAATTTTTTACTATGCCAAATAAAAGTTGAAGGAAAAATCTAAGTTTACAAGGAAAAGAAATTTTAACTACCCTTTTTTCTTTAAGAAAATTAGTTTTGTTTACATTTTTTTTAACAGGGACTTTAAAAACTTATTTAAAATTGACTTTCGAAATTGAAAAGTTTATCATTGTTATTATTTTTTTGTTGCTTTCTTTTTCTGTTGTTTTTTTGGCTTTTTTTGTTTTTTTAATCTGGTTTCCTTTTTGAAAATCTTTTCTTAAAGAAAATCAATTTGTTGTTGATTGTTAGAGCCTAAAACATATAAAAATGCAAATTTGTGACCCAATGGATATCAAGGAGGCTTTATTGCCCCACATGACCCTCAGGTTTAACTCTTATGTATTTGAAGGGATAAGAAATCCCACATGACGATTGTAAAAAAAAGTAAAGTTACAAGACAAAAATATCTACAGGCTTACAACATTTATTTTGACTATGTGTGCTTGTGTCCAGCCAGCTAAACATCATGTTCAAATATATGTCAAGTATGGAAAAGGAAAAATGAAAATAGAAATAAAACGTGTAAAATGAAACACAAAACCAATTTGTCTTCATGGTTGTGCCTCCATATTTCAGCTTCCTTATACTTGCCATACCACATCCTTCCACTAATCGTGAATTTAGAAGAGCCCATTTCCAATCCCTTACTTGCCACTATCTTCATAAGCTACTTCATGCTCCTCAGTCATGCTTGATGCAAAATGATTTTGTCTCACATGCAAAAGATATGACAACGTTAAGAACAGTCTAGAATCATGACAGCAAGTAAAATCGAGTAATGGGCACACTCCTATGTCTTTCCAAATTTTCATCAACAGGTAAAAAAAGAAAAACACAATGTACATTATAACATTGGGATCAAACCAAATGAAGAGGCCATTCAATTGTTGGATTCAATTAACAGCTTAGCACAGTAGACAAATTGTGTGGTGCAAATTTGGAGCTAGTTCAATAGCACACCAGCAACCATACAGCAAAATATGAATTAAAACTTAACGATCAAATTAAAATCTGCACTTCACAATCATTCAAGGGTTCTTAAAAAGAAACAAATATTTTCAGAAGTTTGCTCCATAACAAGGTCCAGCACACAAGCCATTCTAAAACAAGTTGTATCCACAACTGATCGCTATCAGAACTTGGGAATTAAAAGGCAGATGATTAAATCATACACTTTCAACTTAAGGCAAAGCCAAGATTTGAGAGCCATATTCTGTATCTCAACTCACTAAATAATAGTCCAAAACAAACCACTAAAATTTGGAGCATGACAAAGGCTGGCAGTCAAGGTAAAAATAATCCCTAAACTAGTAAAACCCAAGCAACAAAATTCACTCAACTCCTGCTGGAAGCCGTGGCACAAGAAGAATAATGAATCTAGAAAGAAAATTAGAGCCCAAACTTGACAAGCAATAATAACAAAACTTAGATTTCCATCAGAAGCCATAAAACTAAGAGGGGTAACTTTACACATTGAGAACACAATTCAAAAGAATTCAAAATGGCCAAGCTATAAAATTCGTCATTCTTTATCTCAACTCAGCAATCAGCGATAACATTCACATACTATTTGAGTAAGAACAGAGGTGATACACATTGTTAAAGTGCAACAGTTAAAAAACTAGGTACCCCATGAACAAAACAAACCAATAAAGATAATAAGGATCATGAAAATCAAAATCAAATATCCTATAACAGCAATCGAATCCTTCGAAGGAGATGACTATTAAAATTGAAAGATAAAGGAAAAAATCCAAAGAAATTTACCTCTGGCAGAAAATAGAGCCCAAAAACCCAAAGGGAATAGCTGTCTCTAATCTTGGACACACAACATGAAGGAGGCTTCTTTGATGTTCTGGGAATCACGATCTAAGAGAGCATGGGATCTCTGATGGAGGATCTTTCGTAAAGGCGCCTTCACCTCTAAGCCTCCTTTTCTTTTTTCTCTATGAAAAACCCCAGGCCCAAAACCATCTCTCCCTCAATCTCTCGACCTTCGTTCTTTCTCTCGATTTCAAATCCTTCCTCTTCTCCATTCCTCCCTGTGTCTCTCATACTCTCAATGTCTCTCCTTTCAATCTCTCAATTTCTCCATTTTTTTTCTATTCGGATCCTTTCCCTCTCGCTTTGTTTCTCCTTGTCTTTATAGGCGTCGTTGTGTAGTTCCCTTCTGCTCCTCACACCAGAAATCCTTTGTGATTTCCTGCTCCACTAACCTCTCCATCCCTTTTTTTCTTCTATCACTGCGTCTGTGTGTTGCGTTTTGCCTCTGCTATTTTTGTTCGTGAGCGTGGTCCCTTTCTGCACTGTTGAGAGATGTACGAGTAATAGGCGTGTGCGAGCCCTGTGCATGGTCCCTCTGCCAGATTCATGCGAGAGAGAAAAGGGATCAGAAAATGGATGCAGGTAGGGCTTGGTTTGGATCCGGGTTGGGCTTGTTCTTTGGGTTTTTTTTTTACTCTTTTTTAATCCAATTTTGAGCTGGTTTTAGACTCTTTTTTTTTTTTTTTGCTTGGACCCCTTTCTTGTTCTTTTTTTTTTGTTTTTTGTTTTGTTTGGACTCTCATAAATTAGGTTCCAGAATCTTAATCTTTTTTTTGTTTTGGGCTTCCCCTCTTTTTTTAAATATATATTATATTTTTTTATTTTCTCTTTTTTTGTAGTTCCCTTTTTGATGATTTTTTTAGCCTTTTATTTCTTTTTTTGTTTTTTAATTATTATTCTTTTAATTATTTTTTTGATGATTTTTTTAAATTAACTTGCTTTTAGTCTTTTCTCCCTCTTTCTTTGTGGGTTTTTACTTTTTTTATTCATTTTTTCCTTTCTTTTCTAATCTCTTTTTTATTTTTTTATTTTTTGGATTTCTGTTATTCCCTCTTTGATTTTTCTTTTTATTCTAATTTTGGATTAATGGGCTTTTACCTTATTTTTTTATTTTTTATTTTATTTTTAGGTTCTTTCCCTTTTAATTTTTTTCTTTGAGTTTATTGGGCTAAAAAGACCTATTTGATTTTTTCCTTTCTTTTTTTTTATTTTTTTTGTTAGTTTAATTTTATCATTATTTTTGAAGCATGCTTAGACAAAATACGGTGTTCACAGTTGCCACTCTTTACTTGTTTCTTGGGCAAGGAAATTGAAAATGTGATTTTTAATATTTTTTGCATAAGAAACAAGTAAAGATAAAAACATGTATTTTGTTTAGGGCGATTTAATTACCTTCTGATAATACATAAGACGAAAGAATGACCCAAACAAAATATAATATTTACAGGTTGCCCCTCTTTACTTATTCTTTACGTAAGGGAATCGAAAATGTAATTTTTGATATCCTTAGCTTAAGAATAAGTAAAGATGGAAACATATATTTTGTTTGAGGTGCTAAAAGTTAAAGGTGAGCTAACGTACCTGGAAATGCTGGAACTTAATCAAAGATACTTGAAGTGCAAGGTTTTTGAGTGTATACTCAGTTTATGCAAGGCTTTTGGGTACCTGGTCTATGCAAGGCTTTGTAGTACTTTTTTTGGTACAGGGTTTATGTGCCTGTTCTAGTGTAGGACTTTTGATACCTGTCCTGATGCCGGACTTTTATTGGTGCCTGTTTTGGTGTAAGATTTGAGGGTGCCTATTCTACGTAGGACTTTGGGATGCCTGTTTTATGCAGGAATTTGAATGCCTATTCTGCGTAGGACTTTTATTATGCCTGTTCTATGCAGGACTTAAAGGTGCCTATTCTGCGTAGGACTTTTAGGTACCTATTCTATGCAGGACTTTTGGGTGCCTATTCTGGGTAGGACTTTTAGGTGCTTGTTTTGTGCAGGACTTTTTGGTGCCTATTCTGTGCAAGACTTTGAATGCCTATTCTGCATAGGACTTTTGGATACCTGTTCTATGCAGGACTTTGAATTTCTATTATATGTAGAACTTTTATTATGCCTGTTCTGTGCAAGACTTAAAGGTGCCTATTTTACGTAAGACTTTTGAGTGCCTATTCTGTGCAGGATTTTTGGGTGTCTATTCTACGCAGGGCTGTTCTGTGCAGGACTTAAGGGTACCTTTTCTGCATAGGACTTTGAATGCCTGTTCTGTTCAGGACTTTTGGGTGCCTATTTTGCGTAGGACTTTTGGATGTCTGTTCTATGCAGGACTTTAAATGCCTATTATGCGTAGGCCTTTTATTATACCTGTTCTATGCAGGATTTAAAGGTGTCTATTCTGTGCAGGACTTTGAATATGCCTATTCTGCGTAGGACTTTGAATGCCTATTCTGTGCAGGACTTTTGGGTGCCTATTCTACATAGGATTTAAGGGTGCCTATTCTACGCAGGACTTTGAAAGTGCTTTTTTTTTCTGTGAATTTTTCTAAGTTTTGAAAACTTTACTTTATTTATCAAAATTTTATGCAAAGTATGCATTTGTATAAAATGCATAATGTATGCAAAATGCTTGATTTTTGAACTTAACAACTTAATTTTGCCCCAATATAAATCAGGGTATGCAGGTGTTGGAAGTATGAAGTATCTGGGATACTACAATTCGTGGAATGCACTTTTTTTTTCTTTGCCCCAATATGAATTTGAGGTCCACATAATGTATACCCAGATGAGTTGCAAGAAGCATATAAGATGCTTTGTAAAATGCAAAATGTTTGTTTTGTTTATCCTAATATGAGCTCAGGGCTCACATAATATGAGATATGAAAAGTATATCATGATATACTTTGTTTTATGATATGCAAATGTTTACTTTTGCCTTGCCCCAACACGAACGAGGTCCATGTAATGTATGCAAGTGCGGGAATGCATGAAATATGTAATGCTTTATTTCATAAGATGTAGTTTTTCTTTTGCTTGCCCCAATGTAAACTAGGGATTATATGATGCATGCAAGTGTGAGATATACATATAATGCTTTATCTCATGAGATGAAGATTTTCTTTTGCTTGTCTCAGTGTAAGCCAGGGTTTATGTGATATATGCAAGTATGAGATATGTGGAACATATGATGCTTTATTTCATAAAATACAATTTTTTGCCTCTACTTGCCTCAATGTGAGCTTAGTTTAATGTAATGTATGCATATATGAGATGCATGATGCATATGAGATGCAAGTTGTTCTTTCTTTTTTTTTTTTGAAGTGCAAAATGTATATTTTTTCCTTGCCTCCGTGTAAACTTGGTAATAGGTAATGCATATGAGAAGTAGGTTGTGTTTTTTTTTAATTTAAAATTTTTATTCCCAAGATATATAAAATTTATGCAAACAAAGTTAACTACAAATAGAGAAAAAGATGAGGACATTATCTTTAAACATCCTTAAATTTATTTTGAGTTTTAAACCCTTTTTTTTTTTACAAGAGCACCTCAAAAGAAAGAGGAAGAAAGTAAGCATTATTTCTAAATGCTTTAAGATTGATTTTGAACTTTGAACCCTTTTTTTCTTTTTCTCTTTGTAAACAAAATCATCTCAAAGGAAAAAGGGAAAAGAAAGGTCATTATTTTTGGATGTCTTTAAACTGATCTTGAATTTTAAACTCTTTTTTTTTTTTGGAAAATGAATTGATGAGAAAAATGTGATCCTCTTTTTTAATTTTTTTTTTTGAATTGATGAGAATAAATGTAATCCCCTTTTTTTAATTTTTTTATTAATTTGACTTGAAAGGAAAAACATGTTTTTATCTATGTATAAATTCAATGCAAGCATATAATGTATGAAAAATCTCAAAATTTATAAAATGTAGGATTTTTAGCCTTTTGTTTTTGGAAAAATTTTACACATTAGCTGTTCACCTGCCCTAATGAGAAAAGTTGAACTTTTGATTATCCTACCAACTTTGCCTTTTATCATTTGGATGGAGGAATTTATTGATGGCTTTTGGCTACCCAAAAATGCCTCTAAGTGAGTATCCCAAGCTAAGAAGATCCACGGCTCTTGCTTTAACTTATTTCTAAATAATTTTTCTCTAAGTGATTTGTTTGCCATCAACCTTGGACTATTAACTTGATAAGGCAACCCCTTCTTGTCAACTCTTCATTATTAATGCTTGAAAGGTCAACAAGTTAAATCTACACTTATCTTATTTAACAATGTCAATACAATCATGCATTAAAGGATACAAACACATGAGCTTAGAAAGGAAAAAGGGTCCTTGACATTAGATGGATGCAAAGGCTGATGAAGAATATGATCATGTAAAATGGTTTAGAAGTGGAGAAGTGGAATAAACAATGGCTAAACACAATATAATAGAATAAGAAGATGACCTAGTTCTAAACTTGAAGCATTCTATTTTGAGCAATAAATAAGTGAAATGCCAAGAAAATGGATATGATAGGAGAGAGAGAAGGTTCACTTTTAGATTTGAACTCCTTTTGAAAGAAATAATTGATGTAAGTGAAAGAATTTGCTTTGAATCAAACTTTTTTCCCCCACTTTCAATTATTCTTAGTTTTTTTTAAATAATAATTTTCAAGAAAATCTGCCCCTATTATTTTTCAAACAAGCTAAACCTCAACAAGAACTTTTAATACTTGTAATGTGGCCTTGGTAAAAGGGTTTATGAAATAAGAGATATTAGGCTCAAGAATTAACACACCTCGCCAAGTCTCCCATTAGTCTCCTTCTCTTATTGCTTTAACAAAATTTTATACTCAAAATTCACCTAGCAAGAGAGGATGTCTCAAAATTGAAATGGGGTAAAAGTGTAGCTTAAGAAAGAAAGGTGACAAAGCCCAAACATTCATGTAGGTTCACAGTGAGAATTTTGCCTCGGTGGTTATGCAATCTTGGCAATATCTATTGGGCTTGAGCTTTCTTTTTAAAGGATCCTTTTCTATTTAGCCATTCTCCTTCAGTCTAATTCTCCTTTAAAGGATTTTTCTCTTTTGACCTTTTATGCAATTTAAAACCTCCCTTGCAAACTTTGTCCTTGGATTGCATGTTAAGGTGAAGCTCCCTTTTAAAAGCCATTACTTTTTCAAATTTCATTCTATAAGAGATTCCTCTTTGAGCATTTTTTCTTCTATGATTTTTCTTTTCCTTCTCTAATTTGTTTCCTATTTTTCATTTAATCTTTTTTCTTAGAAAGAATCTACTATAGTGCCAAAATTACTCTTCTTTATATAGAATTCTCATTGCTTCTTGGGTTCGATTCATGTTCGATATTTAAAGAAATTTTTTTTTAAGGCCCAAAGTGGTTAGCAACAGTTAAGAAGTATTTGGATAATTGAAAGAACCTGACCCTTTCTTGATATTTGAATTACTAGTATAAAAATTTGTTAAAGACTTCCTATCCCAAAGGTTGCGTGATTTGGGTGAAGGAAATGAACATCACTCCTGGCTCAATTGAGGTGACTAGAAGTGACTCCTCATATTTAGGAAAGCCAAGAATGCCTTGTATCCTAAGCATAACTTACTTGTGGGACATGTATTCACACTTTTAATTTGGTTTTTCCTTTTTTATTTTTTATTTTTTTGGTAATTGAATTTGGGACATGTAATTAGTTTCAAATTTAACCCTTCTTCATATCAATTAAATCTTTTCATAAGGAGTTCTGAATATTATATTTTTGGGTTTTTGGTTATTTAGGAAAAATGTGCAAAAAAAGAAGTTGTGTCAATATAATTGATGGAATGGAAGGATGCGTAAAAGGTGAGATAGAAGCATATGACCATTGTATCGACAAAGTTAAATAAAATAAGGTCTAATAGAAAGAATCAACTTTTATTAGCTTTAGATTTTAGCTATACAAAAGGATATCAACCAAACAAGCATTAACTGATTATGATATGCCAAGCAATTTCTTTGAGAGTTCAATTACTAAGAAATCTCCATGAAATCTTATTTCTTATATCCTTCTGCACCTTGTTGATGAAGATGTTGTAACCTTTTTTTTGGAGTGCCCCATTGACTTAGGATTAAGTTCACAAATTCTTTGGGCAATGCCATCTTGGGTGTGAAGGGTTAAAGGCTAGTGAAAAAAGCATCCTACTCTTGTGAAAGCTATTCAAGTGAAAGTTAAGCAAATGGCAAAGATCCCAAATAAGGCAAATGGCAAGTGTTTTGATTAAGATGGTTTGTGGTTCTTTGCATGGTCAAGTTTGATAGGTGTTGATGAGTTTTGAGATGGATGGTTTGAATTCCTTTGGAGTGGAGAGGATGATGGGAGGCAATAGTCATAAGCTGAAGGATATGGTGGTATGAAAGGCTAGAAAGCAATAAGCAACTTTATCAAGACCTTTGACAATTTCCTTTCATCTAATCAAGTGACACACCTTTACCTTTTACACCCATACCTCAGTTTCTCATCTTGGTTATTCATAAGTGTAGCTTCTTATGTGAACTTTTAGATTAAGCTAATCTTTCCATTACAAAAGACCAACAATCTTATATTTTATAAATTTCAAGATTTTCAACATGAAATGCCTTATGACAATGCATGGACGCAATTTTATTACTTGTTTGATTTATAAATTGATTGGTGTATTTAGTATGAAAGTTTTTCAGGGTAAAGGATCTTTATTTCCTTCAGGGGATTCGTTACCCCCAAGATGGGTTGGAAATAACAATTGACTCAAGAACAAAACCTAGAACTTTTCTACTCAATATTGTCCTTATGATAACCCCTATTTTATTGACCTTTTATTTTCCTCAGATGCTTTATTGCATACAAGGATAAATAAAGTTGACAAATCATCCTAAGGAAACAAGCTAAATTCCACATGGATGATGTTTACGGGAAAGTCTAGCCAATTTGGATTTTCTTTCACAAAAGGTAAAGTCATTTTAATATCTTCCTTTTTTCTTTAGGACCTTATTGTTTCACCATGAAGGGTAGAGTTAACAAAATCGACTTGCAAGGAATTTCAATTCTTTTGCAAGCAACTCAAATTGAGTTCTTAACTAGCTCGACTCATGTAGTCAATTTGATCCTTATTTATTTTGAAAATAGACACATAATATTATGCCAAAACTTACTATCCCTGTGTAAGTTACCCAAGATTGGCTTTTTTCAATTAATCAATGGATTACTAGTATTAGTTAATATTTTCCCACATTCCCCTAGAAGCTTATTGACCCATTGAGAGTTTGTGGCTTATTGTTTAATTTGAGAAAGGGTAGTTCCTACACAATTGATGTTTAAAACTTTGGCTTTGATAATATTTTAATAAAAATAAGCCAACCTACAATCCACTGATGTATGATGGATTTAGTATTGCATACTCACTCATACACCATTGAGAATTATGTCTTCGTCTAAAAAGAGAGAAAAACTTTGTACTTTTTCTCGAGAAACTTTATTGCTTCATGGGAGAAAAAGTAGTTGACTATCAAACTGAGAGAAATATACCTTTCTACACGATTGATACCTTAAAATAATTTCAATCCCTAACCAAGACATAATACTCAGTTGTTGATACCATGTTTTTCCAAAATTTTGAAGACTTTTTTTTATGAGAAATTTGTTATTTTGTGGGGATGGAAATTTTAAAGGAAGAGTTTCTTTTCTTTTAAAGAAATAAAATTGAATTGTATATTATTTATTGCTTTATATTATCTTTTTTTTTTTTGGCATGCATGAAGAAAATAAATGTAGGCCAAATGAGTTTCCCTTTCAAAGGGATTATAATGAATATGGTTATGGCCTCTTCGGGATTGGAAACCCACTAGGCAAGGGTTGGTTGAATTAACTCATACCTTTGTCATAGTTAATGTATATCAAAATGTGCAATGACATCTCATTAACTATTCTAGTAAACAATGACGATGTGTCACTTTCCCTATAAGGTTTTAATGAATGCATGAATGTGATAAAAGAATAAAAAAAATGCCCTCCTTTGTCCTATAGGTAGATCTTAAGTTAAGATAACTAGTTTATAGAAGTCTGGCTCTAACTATTTGGGAAGGCATCCATGGCTTAACTATCAGTACCCGTTTCCAAGGTAGGTCTATGACTCTTAAAACATTGGTCCCCAAATTACACTCACCATGAGGTGATGATCTCGCTATATAGACTTGACTTTGAGAGGAAAAATATCCTACACAAGTCAAACCCATATAACAAGGCACAATTAAGGTGAGGTATTCATGATAGTCTCAAGAAGCATAAGGCTTCACAGGGAAATCAATATAAACCTCTACTAACCTAAGATGTATTAAGACCCGGGTATAGGGCCCAAAATATGTGTGAGATATTTGTGTCTCAATTATATGTGTGAGGAGAGCATTTACCTTTCATCCTATAGACTATGCAACCCTCATCTGCTAAGCATATTGGTAGAACAAAAGGTAGAGAAATATATACATAGATATAAGTAAAAAGAAAATAAAATATATACAAATATAGTCATCTATCCTAAAATTTTATTCCACACGTTATCTATCCTAACACATATTATGTACACAATTAATGAAATAAAACATATGAAACAAGCATGTGAATAGCATATTATCTATCCTAATCATGTGAGGCAAACAACAAACAAAAGGAAGAACCAAAATAAAAGGAAGGTCATGATGTTTTGCACAACTAACTAAAATTGGGCTTGACTCTCAAACTATCTCCAGTGAAGTCGTCAAATTGTCATATCCAAAAATGCGACCGCGTAGCGCCTTTTTAAAAGAGAATTTCAAAAGAAAATTTTGATTTCAATTTTCAAAAATTGAAAATCGAAATCAAAATTAAAATAGAAGTAGGAGTCGCCACTAAAATTTTAATTTTTAAAAAGGTAAAACTTTGGAAAAGCCTTTTTAATTTGAAAAATGATCTACGAAACAGATTTGGATTTGAGAGTCGGTTTGTAAGTGAGGAAGGTGTTAGACATCCCACTACACCCATTACTAAGAATGATTATCCTAAATTAGGTGTGCAAAATTAATATGACCTCTATTCTATTTTTAATTCTCCTAACAAATCACATGCAAGATAAGAAAGAAAGAGATAAAAAGAAGAAGTTAAAGAAATAAAATTAAAAGCAAAATAAAAGAAATAAAATCAAGGAAATAAAATAAAAAAAAATATTTATTTACAAGGGCAGACTTGACCTAGGTTAAAAGCCTAAGGCCTACGTATCCAAAAATAGGGATTAAAGTCTATGTAGTTCGAATTTGAAAACTGTATTTTGTTTTTGTTTTGTTTTTTGGGTTTTGTTAGTTTTAAGTTTGTGTTGTGTTTTATTTTATTTTGTTTTTGTTTATCTTTGTTTCTCTCTTTTTTTGGTCAATTTTTATTTTGTGTTCTATTTTGTTTTTTGTTTTTGTTTATTTTTGTTTATCTTTGTTTTGTTTGTGTTTTTGTTTGTTTTTTTTTTGCTTTTATTTTTTTGGTTTTCTTATTATTTTTGTTTCTCTCATTTGTTTTTGTTTTCATTTTTGGTTTTCTTCTTATTATTATTATTGCTTTTGCTTTTTTTTTAATTCTTTTTTGTTTTATTATTATTATTATTATTAGAACAGAGAAAAAAATGAAAATCATTTTAGATTTTTACAAAGAAAACAAGTTTAAGATTGATTTATATATTTTAATTTGTGAAGACTGAAATAATCTCATTTTCTTTACCATATTTTCTTTTTTATTTTTTTTGGATTGATTTTTTCTCTTATTTTGTTATGATTGATTTTTTATTTTTTGATTTTTTTCTTATATTATTTTTATTTTATTTTTTGTTATGTTTTTATTTTTATTTTAGATTTTGACTTTTGAAATGACATTTTTTAAGGATTTTATGTTTTATTTTATTTTTTTATTATTTTTTTATTTCTCATTCTTTGTTTACTTTTTGATTTTTTTTAACTTTTTTATTTTTTCAATTTCTTTATTTTTTTTGTTTTGTTAAACTCTTGTTTTAATTTCTTTTTTTTTTAATTTTGATTTTTGATTTATTGATTTTTTTAGTATCTTTTTTTTTTGTATTTTAATGTTTGATTCCTTCTTTTTTTAGATTTTTTCATTTGTTCGTTTTATTTGTTTTGTTTTGTTGTTTGCTTGTTTTTGTTTTTTATATTATTATTTTCTTTTTTTGTTTTTTGTTTTTTGTTTTTGTTTTAAGATTGACTTTCAGCTTTTTATCTTTTTCCTTTTTTATGATTTTTAGTGATGGATTTTTCTTTTATGATCTCTTCTTATTATTTAATTATTGATTTTTAATTTTCTTAACTCTTTATGACCTTTTTTTTCAATTTTGTGGAAACATCTCTTTTAATGTAAAGTGCATTCAAATTTTTTACTATGCCAAATAAAAGTTGAAGGAAAAATCTAAGTTTACAAGGAAAAGAAATTTTAACTACCCTTTTTTCTTTAAGAAAATTAGTTTTGTTTACATTTTTTTTAACAGGGACTTTAAAAACTTATTTAAAATTGACTTTCGAAATTGAAAAGTTTATCATTGTTATTATTTTTTTGTTGCTTTCTTTTTCTGTTGTTTTTTGGCTTTTTTTTTAAATTTGGTTTCCTTTTTGAAAATCTTTCCTTAAAAAAAATCAATTTGTTGTTGATTGTTAGAGCCCAAAACATATAAAAATGCAAATTTGTGACCCAATGGATACCAAGGAGGCTTTATTGCCCCACATGACCCTCAAGTTTAACTCCTATGTGTTTGAGGGGATAAGAAATCCCACACGATGATTCTAAAAAAAGTTAAAGTTAAAGCAAGACAAAAATATCTACAGGATTACAGCATTTATTTTGATTGTGTGTACTTGTGTCCAGCCAGCTAAGCATCATGTTCAAATATATGTCAAGTATGGAAAAGGAAAAATGAAAATAGAAATAAAACGTGTAAAATGAAACACAAAACCAATTTGTTTTCATGGTTGTGCCTCCATATTTCAGCTTCCTTATGCTTGCCATACCACATCCTTCCACTAATCGTGAATTTAGAAGAGCCCATTTCCAATCCTTACTTGCCACTATCTTCATAAGCTACTTCATGCTCTTCAGTCATGCTTGATGCAAAATGATTTTGTCTCACATGCAAAAGATATGACAACATTAAGAACAGTTCCAGAATCGTGACAGCAAGTAAAATTGAGTAATGGGCACACTCCTATGTCTTTCCAAATTTTCATCAATAGGTAAAAAAAAAACACAATGTACATTATAACATTAGGATCAAACCGAATGAAGAGGCCATTCAATTGTTGGATTTAATTAACAGCTTAGCACAGTAGACAAATTGTGTGGTGCAAATTTGGAGCTAGTTCAATAGCACACCAGCAACCATACAACAAAATATGAATTAAAACTTAACGATCAAATTAAAATCTGCACTTCACAATCATTCAATGGTTCTTAAAAAGAAACAAATATTTTATAAGTCTGCTCCATAACAAGGTCCCGCACACAAGCCATTCTAAAACAAGTTAGATCCACAACTGATCGCTATCAGAACTTGGGAATTAAAAGGCAGACGATTAAATCATACACTTTCAACTCAGGGCAAAGCCAAGATTTGAGAGCCATATTCTGTATCTCAACTCACTAAATAATAGTCCAAAATAAACCACTAAAATTCGGAGCATGACAAAGGCCGGCAATCAAAGTAAAAACAATCCCCAAACCAGTAAGACCCAAGCAACAAAATTCACTCAACTCCTATTGGAAGCCATGGCACAAGGAGAATAATGAATATAGAAAGAAAATCAGAGCCCAAACTTGACAAGCAATAATAACAAAACTCATATTTCCATCAAAAGCCATAAAACTAAGAGGGGTAACTTTGCACATTGAGAACATAGTTCAGAAGCATTTAAAATGGCCAAGCTATAAAATCCATCATTCTTTATCTCAACTCAGCAATCAGCGATAACATTCACATATCATTTGAGTTAGAACAGAGGTGATACACATTATTAAAGCACAACAGTTAAAAAACTAGGTACCTCGTGAACAAAATAAACTAATAAAGATAATAAGGATCATGAAAATCAAAATCAAATATCCCACAATAGCAATTGAATCCTTCAGAGGAGATGACTATCTAAATTGAAAGATAAAGTTAAAAATCCAAAGAAGTTTACCTCTAACAAAAAATAGAGCCCAAAAACCTAAAGGGAATAGCTGTCTCTGATCTCAAACACACAATATGAAGGAGGCTTCTTTGATGTTTTAGGAATCATGATCTAAGAGAGCATCGGATCTCTGATGGAGGATCCTTTGAAAAGGCACCTTCACCTCCAGGCCACCTTTTCTTTTTTCTCTGTGGAAAACCCCAAGCTTGAAACCATCTCTCCCTCGATCTCTCGACCTTCGTTCTTTCTCTCGATTTCAAATCCTTTATCTTCTCCATTCCTCTCTACTTCTCTTGTACTCTCAGTTTCTCTCCTTTCAATCTCTCAATTTCTCCATTTCTTTTCAATTTGAATCCTCCCCCTCTCACTTTGTTTCTCCTTGTCTTTATAGGTGTCCCCGCGTGGTCCCCTTCTACTCCTCACACCAGAAATCCTTTGTGATTTCTTGCTCCACTAACTTTTCTGTCCCTTTTTTTCTTCTACATTTGCATTTGTCACACGCGTCTGTGTGTTGTGTTTTGCCTCTGCCGTTTGTATGCATGAGCGTGGTCCCTTTCTGCGCTGTTGAGAGACGTATGAGTAGTGGGCGTGTGCAAGCCATATGTGTGGTCCCTCCACCAGATTCATGCGAGAGAGAAAAAGGATCAGAAAATGGATGCGTGTAGGGCTTGGTTTGGATACAGGTTGGGCTTGTTCTTTGGGTTTTTTTTCCTCTTTTTTTTAATCCAATTTTGAGCTAGTTTTGGACTCTTTTTTTTTCCTTGGACCCCTTCTTCTTCTTTTTTTTTTTTTTTTTAAGTTGGACCCTCCTAGATTAGGTTCCAGAATCTTAATCTTTTTTTGTTTTGGGCTTTCCCTTTTTATATAGTACCCTTTTGATGATTTTTTTTGGCCTTTTATTTCTTTTTTTTAATTATTATTCTTTTAATTATTTTTTTGATGATTTTATTAAATTAACTTGCTTTTAGTCTTTTCTCTCTTTTTCTTTGTGGGTTTTTCCTTTTTTTATTCATTTTTTCCTTTCTTTTTCTAATCTCTTTTTAATTTTGTATTTCATTTTTTGGATTTCTATTATTCCCTCTTTGATTTTTCTTTTTGTTCTAATTTTAGATTAATGGGCTTTTACCTTATTCTTTTTTTTATTTTTCATTTTATTTTTGGGCTCTTTCCCCTTTGATTTTTTTCTTTGAGTTTATTGGGCTAAAAAGACCTATTTGATTTTTGTCTTTCTTTTTTTTATTTTTTATTTTTTTTGTTAGTTTAATTTTATCATTATTTTTGGAGCATACCCGGACAAAATACGGTGTTCACAGTTACTTAACATTTCCTTCAAAAACTTAGTGTATAAAAGCATTTACCTTAAAGTTTCCACAAATATCTTGAGAAAGTTCTTGTATTTCTCTTCTAAAACCTTCTTTTGAAATCTTTACGGGAAAGGAAGAGGAGGTATTCTTCTCTGAGGTTCCACTATCTTATCTTCACTTTTATCTTCTATCTCTACACCCCTGTTTTTCCCTTCCTTTCTCAACTTTTCCATTTTCTCTTCTAGTTTAGTCAGCTCCACACTTTTCTTCTGAATGATTTGATCCCCTTCACTTACTAAGTCCTCCCTAGATTTATGAACTTCAGGCAATTGTTTCCCACTATGCAAGATGATTGCTTTACATTCTTCTTTCCCTTCTCTTATAGGATTAGGAACTATATCGCTTGGTACTCCACCCTGCTTCACCATATTCAACTCCGATGCTAATTGCCCAATTTGCATTTCCATGTTTTTCTTTGCTGCCTTTTGTCCCCGGTTATAAACTGCATCATCATCTCTTCCATGTTTGATTTCTTTTCTTGAATAGAGACTTGCTACCTTGGTTGTTGTGTAAATCCTGGTGGTCGCATAGGAGCTACTGGTCTAGGTCCAGAGGACCATGCTTAATTCAAAGATGTACCTTAACTCCATAAAAAGTTCGGGTAGTTCTTCCAATCAGAATTGTATGTGTTGGAATATGGGTTGTTGGTATTCCTTTGTGGATTTCTAGTATAATTGCACGACTCAAGGGTAGTCTTTATTAGACAAAATTCAAAAGGGTGTGCTTGTCCACAATAGTCACAAGAATTGGTTGGCATGTGTACTGCATTAACTCCTATATAGCTACTATTTTTCTGAACTTGTAGTTCCAACTGATCAAAACGTTTGTTCATGGATACAAGCATTGCCATTATTTGAGAAGTGGCATCCTCTGAACTTCTCTCAACCATTTTCACTGGTCTCTGCTCACTAGGACATTGCGCATGCTCGGCAACTAAGTCATCCAGACATTTTATCACATTATTCACTGGTTGTCTTCTAAAGCCTCAATTTGTCACAGAATCCATCAAAGTCTTAGACTCTAAAGTTAACCATGAATAAAAGGTTTGAAGACCCATTTGTCCTGATTATGGCTCGGGCATTGTCTGACTAACTGTTTAAACATTTCCCATGCTTCATAAAAATTCTCACTCGATTATTGTCTGAAATTAGTAATTACTGCCCTAGCATCCACCATCTTATCATAAGGGAAAAAACGTGCCCTGAATCTTTCTTCTAAATCCTCCTATGTCTCGATTGAACCTTCAAGCAAATTATTCAGCCACCCCTTAACCTTCCCTTGCAGAGAAAAGGGAAAAAGCCACAAACGAATCACATCCTTTAGCACACCATTTTGCTTAAAAGAGTCACACACCTCCAAGAAAGCTAAAAGGTGTCTATTAGGATCCTCCTGGTAAGTACCACTGAATTGTTTGTTCATCTGCAACATTTGTAGTATTGTTTATTTAATATCAAAGTTGTTGGCTTGAAATTCTGGAACTTTGATACCCGACTAATATTCTCTATTGTTATAACTGAGAAAATCATTCACTCTCAACCTTTCATACTCCTCTTTAGCCATGGTTGGAACTTCTCTCTATCCTCTTCCTACAACTGAATTTTCTTCTTCAATATAGGTTGCCCCTTGTAGTTTAACTGGAGTTTTCTCTTGAGTTCCAATTCGTTCTAGCTCTTCTTCTTCACTGAATGTGAGTTCTATTAGTGAACTCTCAGCTATAATATCTTGGATGCTTTTGATCTTTAACTTAGCTTTCACTTTAGTTTTCGCCTTGGGTGGCATAAACTATAGTACCTGCTAGACAATATATCCAGAAGTTAAGTCCTGACAGTAGAAAGAAATTAACTAACTAACAAAAATCTTAAACTGAAACTACTAAAAATCTACTTAGTCTAAAGAAATCTAACCCAATTCCCCAGCAATGGCGCTAGAAAACTTGATAACCACTATTTTTGCAATAGATTTCGCAAGTGTATGGATCACTTTTGTAATATAGTGAATCAAGGTTGCTCCATAGAGAATTGAATTAAACTCAATTAAGCTTAAGGAAATTCGCTTTTGTTTAAGTCAAGACAAGCAACTACTAATGTAAGGAATTAAAAGAAAATAAAATTAAACTAATACTGAGCGTTAAGATCATTCTGATGAGATCAATCACTAAGGAGTATCCTAGGTTTCTATCCCCTGATTGCCATGAATTGAGTTGCTCGATTAATTAGATAATTAACAATCTGAAAGTTAAGAAGATTAAATGAGCCCAAATGTCTCTTGAACCACTTAAACTTCTATCCTAGTTAATTGCAGATTTCTCTCACAATTAATTAAGTCAATTGTATTCAGTCCCTTTTACCACTTAGGGTTCTTGAGCATATTTCTATATCTAAGAACAAAACTAATATGACTTAATCCTAATCCTAAGTTATTTAATTAACTGATCTATTGAGATTTTTCTCTTTCAAGAGCTAACCCCAACCCCCCCAATTCACACAAGAGATGGCCAAACTCTTAAATGAAGTATAAAAGATAGATTAAGCATTCAAATCACTATTCCACTCAATTTAACCTTGCAAAATCTCCATTACATGGCAATAGGTTCAAGTAAACCTAGAATCTAAGAAATCTAGCGATACATAGTTTTACACATTGCAAACAAATTCAGAAACTCGAAGAGACAAGGAGTCATGAAAGAAAAGATTGAGGATATGAGAAAACTCAATAAAAAGGTATTGATTCAGCCTCCAATTTTCAACTTAAGCCCCTTCTCCACAAACTCTAGCTCTTTGGTGTGTTTTTCTCCCCAGAACTTTTCCTGCAGGCTTAAAATGACCAAACCCTAGTAGCCTCTCGTATTTTTAGTCTGCAAATCAAAGCTGTGCATTTCAATAGCCAATCTCGCTATAGCGAAGGGTGTCTCTCGCTATAGCAAGAACTTATGGGCTTCCAGATCCTTACTGATTTTTCTACTATTTGTGCTATAGCTAGGAGCTCCCTGGATTTTGTATGAATCACGACTTCTTTATAGCGAACTGACTTCCTCGCCACAGCGAACAGGCATTCTAGCTACAGCAAAATGTGTTTTCACTGTAGCGAATGGACTTGAAAAGCTTGCCTTTCGAACTTCTAGCTTCTCTCCCTTTTCTCATTCCTTTCTAGCAATTATCTACCTTTCTCCTGAGATAAAAATCAAAATCAAATAAAGCTCAAAACTAATAAGAATACTGCAGATAATATATTTTATTTATTTTCTTTGATTGGATAAAAATTTATATAAGGTCACTCAAGAAATAGGTAATTTGACTCCCTAATCTATCATGAAATATACCTTTTTTAAACCTAAAATTAGGGAGTCATCATATAGCAACCAAAATTTTTAAGTTGTTAATGCAAAAGGTCTATATTGTATCTTTATGAGATATCAATATAAAGGTTTCATGATAATCAACTATGGGTTGTTGTAATTACCCTTATGCAACTAGTCTTGCTTTTTTTTTTTTAGCATAACTTCCTTTCAATTATACTTGATCTTGTAAATCCACTTGACTCCCATAACTTCTTAGTCTTTATGATTGTTTACCAACTCCCATGTCTTAATTTTCTCAATCATTTGAAGTTCTTGTAACGTCCAGTATATGGTAAAAACACCGAAACGGGTCAATTTGAAAAGTAAGTCCCCTAAGATGAGTGATTCAAGGCTAAATAAAAATTGGATAAAATTTTAAATAATGAAAAATGAAGATGTGAGTTTAAGTTGCTTAGAAACTAAGGCCGGAGTGATTCAAAAAATTTGCCGAAAGGTCAGTGATATTTTCGTAAATAAGTGCCATTTTGGAAAAAACACACAGGAGGACTTTTTAAAAGGAAATTTTGAGTTGCCTAAGGTTTTTAGAGGCCCCAAAAATCATAAGAAGCCCTGAGGTTGGTAAAGCCCTTTCGGTGTACTTTTTCCAATGGTAGTGAACCTGAACTTTGATAGATTCGTTTGGAAAAGTTTTAACTCTGATTTGAGTGATTCTAAAGGCATTTTATTAAATTAGGAACCTGAATTTTATGATAAAAAAGATGATTCTAAAAAAGGAGCTAAAACGAAGCCAGAATAAAATGCCATTACGAAAAGGGCAAAATTGGAAAAAATTACTAATGGAAGCTTCTTGAATTGTCTTGAATCCTCTCATATATCCATGCTTCTTCTCCTTCCATTTAGGCAGACCTTCTTTCTACCTAAAAACAAAAAAATGGAGCTGCTCTCTTAGGCACACAAAAGGAGGAGAAAAAGGGAGGAAGAAAAGCCAAGAAAAGGTGAGAAAATCATAGAAAATTTGTGCTCTTCCTTTAAGAAACCTCTTCTCCTCTCTTCCTATGAATTTAATTAAATGTTTAGGTTTGTTTCTAGTCTAGAATAGAGGGGGATTGTTTGAAAATTTGGAGGAGCAACAAACCAAAGAGAAAAGCTCATGAAAACAAATTGAAATCCAAGGTAATCCTTTGCTTTTATTGCTTCTTCCTTGTTACTCTTCCTAAGGGGTGTCATGTCTCAAACCAGACCCATGAAGGAGGAGGAAGTTTTGTCCAAGAATAAGGGAAGAACTAGTGTTTTAGGCTATGGGAAGATGGAAAATGCTAAGAAATTACAAGAGAAACCAATAGAAATTAAGTTAGAAAAGTGTTGGCTTCTTGAGGGAATCTTGAAATCTAATTTTGTATGGATATTTTCTTGATTATTTAAGTGTTTCATTGAGCACCTAAGACTCTTAGAAACCTCCCCAAGTGGCTCTCCCATCAAGAAAAAATCAAGAAGTCCAAGAACCCTACTTTGCTCTATAGGTTCAGCCAAGGCAAGAGCATGAGGTTGGAGGATGTTTTAATTTGTTCTAGCCTTGATTTGGGACTCCTTATGATGTTAGAAGATGGGAGGAACTATTGAAAAAAATTTAGGAGCCATAGAATGAGAGATGGGACAATGGTGTCCATAATAATGGCTTAAGAAGTTACTTAGTTTCCACTTGTGCACGTGGTTATATGAGGGCTCCAAGGACCTTAATTGAGTTTAAGAGGTCTAGAAATGGGAAGAGATGGGAGCCTAAAACTTGAAATGTGAGAGTTACTTTATTAGGCTAATTATGAAACCATTATGCAACTTATGAAACTAAGTGTGTATTCAAGCTTTAGTTTAGTGTCTTGGCTTACTTCAAGTATATGATTATGTGTTATTTGTAATGTTTAGGCTAAGAGAACATCCAACCACCTAAGTGTCTTTCTAAGGCTGAGAAAGGGAGGGAGTAAAGCAAAGAAAGCTTGCATCGATTGAAAGGTAGCTTTCCACCTTATTCTTCATACATTCTTGTGTGCATATGTATGTCATTGTGTGTTTGCATGTACTCTTGTGATTTGATAACATGCCACTTAATGTCTTGATGTTGCATTAGTACCAATGTGTATTCTTGAATAGTTTGGTGGTGAGATTAGCTCATGAGGGTGAGGTAATGCCAAAAGTCCCTTAATATGGGTGAATATGTGCCAAAAGTCTCAAAGCATAGGTGAGACTAGGCCAAAAGTCCCTTGAATGGGTAAGGCTAAGTCAAAAGTTCCAAGGCCAAGGGTGAGGCAAATCCAAAAGTCTTAGAAATAGAGTAAGGCAAAACTAAAAGTCCCTAGAGCATGAGAAGGGTTTGATGTGTAAATATGGCATGGAAATGTGGCATTACACACTTTATGTTTACACACTTGTGATTTTGATGTATGTATGCTTTGAATGTATGTGTGAATGGGTATGTGAGCTATTAAGATTCTTAAAATCTTACTCCTCTTTCCCTTTCACTCTTGAAATGTCTAGGTGGCGCTCAAAGATAAGGAAATGCAAGTTAAGAACATTGAAAAACCTTACTTTGCCTATTATGTAGTCTAAATTGTAGTTGAATGTCAAAGTGGATTTGTACATATTATTTTTGTAATGTAAGACCTTTAGCAAATTTAATATGATGTATGGATGCCATGTAAATCTTATTTGACACTAGATCAATGTAAATATGGATTTTGACTTCTTGATGACTTGAGATGTTTGTGTAATCTTAGATGTGGAATGGTCAAAATAACATGCATGGTGTTTGGGACCACTTCAGTAGTTTCTACAAGTCATATTTGTGCTTTTAAACTTGCCTAAGAGGTACTAAACATTTAAGGAGGCCATTTGGACAAGTTGATACATCATAAGGAGCAATAATGGCCATTTTGGTAAGTTATACCACTTTTTATCCAAATGAACTCTCCCTAGTTTAAAATTTGGCATGCATTTAGAGCTTGTTGAGAGATTTTTGGAAAGCTAAAATAGGTAATATTTAGAGGTCTGTAGAATATTTGGCGAATTTTTGAAGTCGAAAAAAATTTTTAATTTGGTCACTATACCATACCTTTGGTCTAAAAATGAATCTATGTAAAATATGGGGCAAACGATGTCCAATTGCTATAAAATTTTATAAAAAGAAACTAGATCTTTCCAATGACTTGTGCTAACTAGAATTACTCCATTTGGATGTTTAAAGAAGGAGATATAAATTTTTGAATTTGCTATCTAGTATCAGGCATCTAGTCAAACTATGTTATTATTTGATTAGTTTTTTAGGCTTGAACGTATTGGGACTGGTCTAGAGTTATTTTTTCCAGCTATCTAACATCCGTAGCTTTCTAGATTGGTATTATTTGTATGGAGTGAATTTTTGTGGAATTAATTGGATATTTTTGAATTTTATATCAGAAATCTGTATCAGTACCAATAGGACCTTTATGCCTTTTTTGATATCAAACATGGTCCAAATGCTATGTTCATGACTCAAAATTATTTTTAGTGCAAAATTAACACTCAGAGCTTTCTAAAGAGCTATACATGGTAGATTTTGATTTTTCTACATTTAATTATAAATTTTCAAATTTTCCTCTAAAATCTACCATATGCTGTCCAAGGTGAATGAAGAAAAATTCATGGTTCTAAGCTTGAAATCCATGGATTACTTAATGTTTTATATTTTTTATGACTTGTACAAGTGATATATGAGTAGAAAATGATGTTGGAACATCCACGAGGCCCATATGACGCGAATTGAAAATTTAACTCCGACGTTGCGTAACAAAAATACATTATTTTCATACTTTTCTTATAAATTCATAAGGAAAATGGATATAATAGCCTTGAATAGGAGAGTATGATAATGGAATATATGTGGTATGACAGTTCTTCTTTTATTGCTCTCTTCTGAACATCTTCTTTAATGGCATCTTTAAAGCCTTTTGGTTCAACTATATAAAAGTGACATGATGCATAAATTTTGGCAATGCTTTTCATTTTTCCTAGAATGCTACTTGGATTTGATGAACTAGAACTTGTAACCACTACTAGATGGTGATGATGGTTTAATTCTTTATAGTGATTATAAGAGCTTTCCATCACTTTTATCTTCATTTTTAGTTTTTTCTTTTAGAATAACACCTTGCTTTTGAACTTTGTTTTGCTCCTAATTTCAACTTGCTTCTTCATAAAATAACACATCTCCACTAATAATGATTGTATTTCTCCTCATGTTATATAATCTAAATCCTTTTGACTTTAAATCATACCTAACAAAAATACACTTCTCACTTATTTCATCAAGCTTGTGCCTTTTCTCTTTTGAAATTTGAGCAAAACAAATGATGCACTACCTTATTTAGGCATTTATTTATTAACTACTTAGCTGTATAAATAGCTTTAGCCTTAAAAGAGTTTGTTAATCCCTTGTCTTTGAGCATTGTTCTTGCCATGTTTATCAGCATTTGATTCTTTCTTTCAAAAACTCAATTTTGTTGTGGAGTATACCCAGTAGTTAGTTGTCTTTCAATACCTTCATCTTCACAAAATTTTTCAATTTCTCATGATGTATATTCTTTACTCTATCACTTCTCAATACTTTAATACAATAATCACTTTGCTTTTCAACATAACTTTTAAATTTTTTGAAAACACTATAAATTTCTAATTTTTATCTTATGAAGTAAACTTAAGTCATCCTTGTAAAGTTATTAATAAACAATATAAAATACAAGTTCTTTCCATGAGATGGAATCCTTATAGGCCTACACACATCTATCTGAACTAACTCTAAGACTCTTTTAGCTTTCCATATACCTTTCTTTTGAAAATAGTCTTAATGATGCTTGCCCATGGCACAACTTTCACATGTACTATCTTTAACCTTAGTTAGCCCATACACCATTTTCTTCCTTTGAAGTAACTTCAACCTATGAAAATATAGATGCCTAGACTTCAAACATGACAACCAAATGCACTATTTTTCACACGCCATAGCCATGATTCATCTTTCATTTATGCCTTCAAGGCAACATCTCCCTCATAATTGAAGTTAGTTAAAAGCTCTAACCTTTCTTCATCTTAATCTTTGCTATAAGTTTCTTCCCTCTTTCTTTTTATTATAGATTTCATAGCCATTATCTTCAAAATATACAACATATCCATTATTTAAAAGTTATCCAACATTAAGCAAATTCATAAATAAGCTTTATGCCTTCTTTTGTTTGGATACTAATTGTATCATACCCTTTTACTTAAACCATTGCTTCATTTCCCATTTTTACTTTGGCCTTCACACTCGCATCCATCTTTGTGGAAATACTTTTATCTCCTATCATATGATTTCTACATCCACTATCAAGTAACCAAACATTATCATTTTTTCTATTAGCCACTTGACAATTTGCATGAAACACACTCCTTTGTTCATATCCTTTTTCTTCAAAGGCATTTACTTACTCATTCTTCAATCTACAATCCTTTTGCAAATGCCCAAACTTCTTACAAGTATAGCATTATGGTATCCCTTTAAACCAATAATCTTTATCAACATGATTACTTCTTTTACAAATAATACACTTCTTTTGTCAAAATTACTCCTTCCTCGTCCTTTCTGACTTCTTTCTCTTCCTCTTCCAAATCTACCTCCTTTAAATAATTCTTTTTTTATTGCTTTTAAGATAATGACTTTCTTGGTTTTGTAGCCATGTTAAGCTTAGATTGAAGAGCACTTTCAACAAACTCTTTAATGTGCCTCAACAACCTTTACTCATATGTTTGTAATGATGCCATCAACTTTTAAATACTTAAAGTAGTAATATCTTTTATTTCTTCAATAATCGACACCATTGCATTATATTTTTTGGGCAAATTAATTAGATTTTTTTTGAACAATTTTTACGTTAATAAGTACTTCATTATACAAACTCATTTAATTTACTACTTTAGTAACTTTAAAAAAATAATTTTTCAAACTTTCAAACTAACCCATCTTCATATTCTCTAACTCCTTTCCAAGAGTTTGAGGCTTAATAGCTCTAACTTTTGCATTCCCCTAAAATTCATCTTGTAGTATACTCTAAGCCTCTTTAGATTTACTAACCCACATAATTTTTTGAAATAAATCATTAGTAATAGCTTGCTAACTAAAAAATAAGGCTTTTGCATTTTTCTTCCTATTCTCTCTTAATGCCACTTTTTGAGTAGTTGAAAGAGTAGTTATAGATTCATGTTCTTCATATCCATTTTCCACTAAATCATATGAATCTTAAGATTAAAATAAAACTTTCATTTTCAAAGTCCAAAAATCATCATTTTCACCCTTAAAGATTAGAATAAAAGACTATTAAATACTTAAACCTTGATTATTTGCAGCAACTATTTTCTCCTCCATGAATGTGTTGTCTTGTTTTTATTCCTGTCCATGATTTGCTTCAACAAATTTTCTTTATCCTAGGTTGGTATTATTGACAAGCTATGATACCATTATGTTGGTCTATGAGGAAAAAAAACAAGGAAAAAAATATAGACCACACTTTCCAAAGGAAAAAAGGCTGAGCTTTTCATTATTTTAAAACCCCTAATTTTTTGTTATTGTTATCTTCATCCAATTGATGGAATACGAGGGAACATCTTTATCTATAAGCTATCCACAAAAAGGCAAAATAATCTTAGCTATAAATGGAACAAAGGAGCATGCTTAGATGTAGGACATATGGCAAATACATATTCATATAATATTAAAAACAATTACCAAAAAATAGACAATGACCAAAAAACTTATTTTAACAGCACATTAATTTTAACAAATTTCCATCAATGATTTTGGAAATGAATATTATAGCCTCAATTTAGTCAAAGCTGCAACTAACTAATTAGCTAAGAGTCCAATTGAGATTATGGCTACCTAGTTGAAATTTAAATTGACATATGACTACCTAGCTGAAGTCTCAGCTGACTAGTGTAACATTTGATTTTTGTTAAAATGTCAAAAATGAGTCAAATATAAAAGAAAGTTCCATAAATAAAAAGATTTGAAACTAAATAAAATTAGAATAAAATTTTAAATAATAAAAAATAAGGATTTGATATTCGAGTTACCCAAAAACCCAAGCCAAATGAGCTAGAAAAGTTTGTGAAAGAAAATTAGGGCATTTTCTTAATTTTTAGAAATTTTGGAAAATTTACAGAAGGGTTTTTTAAATGAAAATTTTAAATTTTTTGGGGTTCTCAGAGGCTCTGAAAATCATGGGAACCCCCAGAACAGTTAAAATTCCTCTAGTGAGCAATTTCGGCAAAAGGTTGACTGAAATTTTGATCTAATAGTTTGGAATAGTTTCAAATCCAATTTAGGTGAAACCAAAAATATTTTATAAATTAAAGACCTAAATTTTATGATGGAAAAGATGGTTCTTGAAAAGGAGTTGAAATGAGGCCAAACGGACAAATCATGATTTAGGGACTAAAATGAAATGTTAAAAAAGTGGATAACTTTACCTTTTGATTCATAAATCATGTCCAGCCATTTCTCCTTCATTCTCCATGACCTGAAGCAACTCCAAACAGATTTGGAATGGCATCTAAAAGGGCGAGGAGAGAGAAGGAGAAAGAAGGCAAAATAGGTATGGAAATTTACAAAATTTCATGGTTCTTCCTTCACAAATATTGTTCCTTTTCACCTTCTCTTCCTTCTTATAGTTTTCATGACTCATATAGGGCTATTTTGGGATTGGTCCAGAGGAGAGAACTTAGAATTTGAAGGAGAAGATTGAAGCAATGGAAAGAACTCTGAAAAAGGGCTGGAATATAAGGTAATTCCATAGCCTTTCATACTTCTTTTCTTTGGTTTCCTTTCTTGAAGTTTCAGCCAACCTAGAGCCTATTCTCTAGGGGATGAATTTTGACCATATCAAAGGAAGAATAGGTGTTTTAGAGTATGGAAATTTAGAATACCTAAGTGGAATAAAAAAGAGAAGCAAGAAATTCAAGTTGACACAACTTAGGGTTTTAAAACAAATGATAAAATTTGATTTTTCCTAGAGATATTCTAGCTTATGTGAGAAATGGTATGAGTCCCTTAGACCTATAGGAAACTTTACATGAGTCATTCCCTTCAAGAAAACAAAGCAAACTCTATAGATCCAAATACTAGGAGCATATCTCTACCAAGAGAGGTCTAGCTACCTAGGGAGTCTTTTAAATTATTCTAAACCTAGAATGGGACTAGATATAATAGAGGAATATCAAAGGAAGTCTTGAAAAAAATTTAGAAGCCTTGATTTGTAAGATGGAAGTGTAGGGTCCATAATAAGACATAAAGAAGTAACTTATAATTAGGCTCCTTAAAATGAATTTATGATGACTCCAAGGAGTCTAAATGGAGTCAAAAGACTTAGATTGAAGGAAAAATAGGGCCAAGATCACGAATTCCCATAGTTGCTTCACTATGTCTTGTATGGATCTATAATTGAGTCTTAGAACAAAGTGAGCTTCCATAATGTGTGGGTGATGCTAAAGCTTATTTCTATGAGTGATTCATGTCTCATTTAATGTGTCTAGGCTAAGAGAATCAAGTGCCACTTAATTCTAGAAGCTTGGCAGCAAAGCGAATGAAAAATTTAAAAGAAAAATGTGTGACATTAGCTCCAAGATAACTCTCTAATCTTTCTCACATATATGGCTTAGATGTGGGCTTATCTTTTCAGTGGTTATGTATATGTTTGAACTATGAAATGTGTTTTTAGCTATTGTTTACTTGATATTGTACCATTATGCATCTTGAAATGAGTTTATGAATGTGTTTTGGCTTAAATAGGTATGGTTAAGCCAAAAGTCCCTTGGCATGGATGAGGATGACCCAAAAGTCCTTAAGATTAGGTGAGACAAAGCCAAAAGTCTCAAGAAGAGCAAGACTTAGTCAAAAGTCCCTTGAAAGTGGGTGAGGCAAATCTAAAAATTCTTAGAAAGTTGGGTGAGGCTAGACTAATGCCCTTGAAAGTCTATGTTTGATATGTATGAGCTCACATAACTAAGAAAATATTTTATGTATATTCATGAGAAGCTTATATGACATGCATGCATTCTTTAACATGTTTTAGCATCTATTATGTATGTTTGAATGGGTAAAGAGCTATAAAGATTTTTTGAATCTCACTCTTCCTCATTTTCTATCTAACCATGTCTAGATGAAGCTCAAGGAAGCAAAAATAGAGGTCAAGAAGCATGAGTTGCCATACTTTGATAATAAAATAACTTTTAATGTAATGTAATGTAATGTCAAAATATGTATATATGAGTAGTTTATGGCATATAAACTATTGATCATATATAAAAGTATGTGAATATCATGTATGAATGGAAATTAGAACCAAATGTATATTTATATGGACTTTGCCATCCATATGCCTTAAGGATTATGTGTATAAAGGCAAGTAGAAAGGTGATTTTGAGATGCATGGTAAATTGGACCATTTGAGATACTCTCATAGGCTACATTTGTGCTATGGAATGTGCCCAAATGGTTATGGAGTTATTAGAATACCATTTGGTGCAACGTTGACCCATTTATAGTGTTAAAATTGGCAAAATCTTGAGCTGAACCATAATCTAACCAAATGGATTAGTCTTGGCATGAAATTTGGCCCACCTATAAAGTTAATCTAGAGCTTTTCATAGAGCTAAAGAGTATCCAATTTTGAGCTCTAAAGAATTTATTATAATTTTTCAAAGTTGGCCAAATTATGTAGAAATTGTATGGTTACTGTTCATATGGTCAATTTATATTTCTATGTCACTTGTAAGTCAAATAAAGTCCAATGCCTATGAAATTTTATAGGCATAGACGTCATAAGCTTTCCATAGCCATTAAGATTACCTCATTTGGAGCTTTGTAAAGGGAGAATTGAACTTTTAAAGTTGCATGATAGTACCAATAATGTAGCTCAACCTTTGGTACTGTTCCATTAATTTTCATAGGCTAAACTCCATTTTCTTGATCTAGATTTATTTTTACTTGTTAATAGATATCTAGAGCTTTCAAGAATATATGATTTACTTGATTTTGATTTTTCTAAAATTAGTTATAAATTTTCAAAGTTTATATCAGAAATCTGGACATGCCAACCTAAGAACAAAACTTGATTTTTTTGATATATGGTTTCAAACCTGAGATATATGTGATAAGTTGTGATATTTATGACTTGAGTGGATATATTATGGATAGAAAATTATGTGGATGATTCACATGGTCCCTAAAGCCATGAATCATGAATATGGCCTCCCAACTACGCAATTATACATGCTTAAAGTATATGTCTCCTTACAAATATTGTAACAACCAGAAAAAGAAAGAAGAAAGTTAAAAATTTTAGATCTTAGATTTGGGTACCACCAGTTGAGAGTGAAAATTGAAGACATCTCCAAGACGGCCTTCAAAACGAGATATGGCCATTATGAGTTCCTTGTGATGCCATTCGGGCTGACGAATGCGCCCGCTGTGTTCATGGATTACATGAACAGGGTATTCAGACCGTTTCTAGATCAGTTTGTGGTGGTCTTCATTGATGATATTTTAGTGTACTCCAAATCCTTTGAGAAGCACAAGAGGCATTTGAGATTAGTCCTAACCTCAAGGGAATAACTCTGGATATTTTTACCTCATTTCATCTGCCAATTCCCAGGTTGCTTTTTCAGATGTCAGACCTCTCCAAATCACTTTCACCAGAGAAATGTTCTTGCTTCTCAACTGTTTCAGCTTAGCATCCACAATTCTCTTCGGTCTCACTACATAGGAAAGATCTTCCTGCAATTGCACATGCTCATATTCTATGACATGTGAGGGGTCTGGTAAATACTTTTTCAACTGGGAGACATGAAAAACACAGTGGATTTGGGCTAGGTTAGGAGGTAAGGCTATTCGATAAGCCACGGGTCCAATTTTCTCAAGGATTTCAAATGGACCAATATACCTAGGACTGTGCTTCCTTACCCTCATTGACCGACCTACTCCCGTCACTGGAGATACTCGAATGAACACATGGTCTCCAATCTCAAACTCTAACGACCTCCTTCATTTATCGGCATAGCTTTTCTTGATCTGGTCTACAATCTCAGGTCCTATCATACTCCTCTCACCTAGCTCAACCCAACATAGAGGGGATTTGCAATTTCTCCCATACAAATCCTCATAAGGGGCCAACTGAATACTAGAATGGTAACTGTTATTATATGCAAACTCTGCTAACGGTAAATACGCATCCCAGTTACCCCTCATTTCTAACACACATGCCCTCAACATGTCTTCTAATGTCTGGATGGTCCTTTTAGTTTGACCATCTGTCTGGGGGTGATATGCAGTGCTAAACCGTAACCTGGTCCCTAAAGCATGTTGCAATGACCTCTAAAAGTTCGATGTAAACCTGGGGTCTCTATCTAAAACTATATTACTGGGTACTCCATGAAGTCGCACTATCTCTCTGATGTACAACTGGGCTAATCTATCCAGTGTATGATTAGCCCTGATAGCTAAAAAGTGTACAGACTTCGTCAGTCTATCCACAACTACCCAAATAGCATCGTGTCCAGAGGATGTCTTGGGTAACCCCATAACAAAGTCCATAGCTATACTATCCCACTTCCACTTAGGGATATCTAGAGGTTGTAACAACCCAGTCGACTTTTGATGTGCTATCTTTACCCTCTGACACACTAGGCATCTAGCCACATAATCTGTCACATCGTTCTTCATCCCTGGCCACCAGAAAATTCTTTTCAAATCCTAATACATCTTGGTGGCACCTAAGTGGATAGTATACTTACTCTTATATGCCTCTTTTAAAATACTTTCTCTCAACTTATTCTGACCAGGCACACAGATTCTATCTTGGTATACTATCATACCATTCTCAGACACCTTAAAGTCTAAGTTCTTACCTTGAAAAATCTCACTCCTGATCTGTCTCAGGAACTCATCCTCCCTCTGGGCATCTAAGATCTGGATTCTCAATATATTCTCAATTCGGGTTTCACTCAGATACAATTTACCTGATACCACCTGACAAGAGAGGTTCAAGTTTTTAAACTTCTCTAGGAGCTCCTGCTTCCTAATCATCATATGGGCTACATGGATGGATTTTCTACTCAGGGCATCTGCCGTGTCATTCATGGACCCAATGGAGTCCAATTATCATGAAATTTTATAGGTATAAACTAGATAACCACAGTGACCTATACCAACTGGAATCACCTAAATCGGAGGTCTGTAGAGAGAGAATGAACCTTCTGAAGTTCTATATCAGCATCAGGGAAGCCATCCGACCTTCGTTACTATTCCATCGGTTTTCGAGGTCTAAAGGCTACTAAACTGATCTGGACTTATTTTTCTCCTCTAGTTGACATCTGTAGCTTTCCAAATTGGTACAGTTTACCCAGATTGGATTTTTGTACATTGGCCTTGCCCGGATGATATCCCAATATATAATCATAGTCTTTGAGGAACTTCATCCATCTCCTCTGTCTCATATTGAGTTCTTTTTAGTCAAACAGATATTTCAGACTCTTGTGGTCACTATAAATCTCTATGGTAGCAACATATAGATAGTGTCTCCAAATTTTAAGAGCAAATACTATGACGGCTAACTCCAGGTCATGTGTGGGGTAATTCTCCTCATGAGGCCTCAACTGCCTCGAGACATATGCCACTACTCGACCCTGCTGCATCAACACACATCCTAACCCTTTGCCCAAAGCATCACAATAAACCACAAATGGCTCACTAGGGTTAGGGATAATTAGTACAGGGGCAGTGGGCAGGCAAAGTTTCAACTCCTGGAAACTCCTCTCACGTCTATCATCCCACACAAAAGGTATCTCTTTCCTAGTTAGCCTCGTCAGTGGTAAGGCCATCCGAGAAAAGTCCTAAATAAATCGTCTATAATACCCTGCCAAACCTAAGAAACTCCGAACCTCGGTGATCGTTCTAGGTCTATCCCTCTGTAACACAGCCTCAACTTTATGGGGATCAACTGCGACCCTGTCTCGTAAGATCACATGACCTAAGAATCTCACCTCGGTCAGCCAAAACTCATATTTACTAAGCTGCACCAGTATCAGGGACAGCAGGACCTCTGTCTCATTTTTTATGTCAAACAAGGTCCAAACACTGAGATTGTGGTTGGGAATTATTTTTAGCATAAAGTTAACACCTAGAGCTTTCTAGAAAGCTATGGTTTGCTAGATTCCCACTTTTCTATAATTAGTTATGATTTTCCAAAGTAGAGCTAAAAATCTGACTTTTTGGCCCATTTAAGAAAATGCACTTTCTTAGTTTTTAGCTTCATATCCGTGATTTATGGCTTGTTTGACGTTATGTACTAGTCGTATAAATGGAGTTTGAGTTAAGAATATGAATGATGGGTTCAAGGGACCCACGGGGCAAATGAGCGTTTGAACCCCGTTTTATAGCATGAAAATACCACGGTTGTACTTGTTCTTTGGAAATCATATGGAATCGAGCCCAGAGAGAGGCTAGATGGAGTTAATATATTATGGTGTTACAAATATGCTTTAATATGGATGAGATATATTGAGATAGCCTATGTGATTATTGTGTAATGGCTATAAGGCTAAGGTATTGCAACTAGCTAAAGTATTGACTACCTAGCCAATGGTTCAACAAAATTAGTTAGGAAATTGATAATTAAGTAGCTCAAAAATAAGACATCATAGAGCTTAACCCATTTCAACATAGGGCTTAACTCAAAAGTAGCAAGACAACATGCTACTCAATATGTTTTCCACTCAAAACATTCTATTTAACCTTTAAGAAGTCCATAAAGTTAGTGGAAGCATAAAATATGGATAATGGCCTATCAAGAGTAGCAATCACCAATTGAGAAAGATACTATAAAGGGAATAAGGGCTAAAACACAAGAGTATATAGCAAAACCACAAGAAACTATTTAGCAACTTACTTTTATCTTACTTTATGCACATTTATTTCTAATTTTATTTACTTGCTTTATACCCTTTATTTCCAATTTACTTCTAGCATTTTACCATTGTTTCTAGCTAATTTATAAAAGTTGTTAGTTTCTTCAGAGTTTTTAATCATCACTCATTATTGCTTTGTTAGTACATTATTTAATCAATTTAAAACAATATTTGTAGCCCTAATTCTAGTTATCTTTGTCTTTTTCAATTTATTCTCATTTAGAATATCCTTTTACATATGCTTAAGTATATTTAGGACCTACAACAACTCATCTTTGAAGAATTCTGTCTCATCTCCATAATCTACTCATAAAATAGAGACTAAAAATAAGTTATTTGAGATTCCTTTATACGACTGTTTGCTCTTAACAAATTGGTCGACAAAAATTTCCATAGAAAAAAAAAAAAAAGAAAACTCCAACAATATTAATAAAAAAATGAAAAAGGAAAGTCACTAACCCTAAAAGCCTTGGATGTCAAAACTCCCTTCATTCCTTCAACTTATTTCATCCTCTCTTATCTAGTCTTTGTTTCATAGCTTCATTTTTATGCGTCATTGCTTTACTTTTGTTTAATTCATTCTAAAGTAAGATATTTTGGCCTTTATTACGTAGCTATTATGTTCTTTTTTTTATGGTTTTTGTTTTGCTATTTTATCTTTCTTTCTTTCTTTCATGTTAGTTTTGTCAATGCTCAATTCAATTCATAGGTTTCATTTTTTTTTCTTTTTTGGTATGAATTGCTGATGATTTGGATACTCAATGAATTTGTATAGTCTTAATCTTTTCTCATATCAATTGGAAAGTTTCCTTATCAACACTAATTTCATCTTATTACAAAGAAACAAAGTACTTGTTGGCCATAAGAAGCAATTGTCACTAAGCCCTTACTGTTTGTTAACATTATCTAAGATGCTAGAACTAAACATACTAGTTTAATTAGATATTGCTCTATTACTAAGCATTGTTAATTTTTCTAAATTTTATTTTAGTTAATCCTACCTTTTCTCTCTTTTAGACACTAACTTTTATTATTAATTTTTTAGTCAAAACATACTTTAGTTAATAAGCATTTTTCTGATACTCTATACTTTACTAGAGAGTTAATAAACATCTTTCTTATTTTATCTTTAGTTTTCTAGGTTCTTGATAAAATTGTAGTGCTAAAATTTATAGGTTATTGGTAGAAAAGCTAAAAAGGATTTAAGGTTGTAAAAACCTATAAGGCTTTTCCTTTAGGATAAAGGTTGTAAAAAGAAGGGCTAGTCTTGGTAATTATTTTAACTAGGTTTTTTTATGATAAAAAACTCAATAGTTGACTTAGGTTGTAAAAGCTACTCATGCTCCCTATTTGAGGGTTGCTCCATGTTTTGGTGATAATATTTAAGTTTTTAAATGCTTGAGGAAAATACATAAGATGAAATTGATTCAAACCTCTATACATCATTGTGTTTTATGCTTCTGCTTTTTGTAACATCCAGTTCTTTGGAAACGAAAGAAAACGTGAGAAATGTAACGTACGGTTTTTCCGTTAACGAACGAAATTCACCGGATATAAAAAAAAATTCCCCAAAATGATATAGTTAAGGTCTTGAAAAATTTGAAAAGTATTCTAGACTCCTAAAAATGAGAATCTCAGGCTCAAATAGAAAGAAAAATAGAGATAAAGTGAAGAAACAATTTTTTATGGAAAACTTACAAAACGTAATGGCAATTTTGTAATTTTGAGTAAATTTTGGAATTCACACATGAGGGCTTTTTAAATGAAAGTTTTGAGTTTTCCAGAGTTCTCAAAGGCCCTAAAAATCATAGAAAACCCAGGGACAGTTAAAACTCCTCTAGTAGATGTTTTCTAACATCTGTTAACTTAAATTTTGACTGATTTGTTCGAAAATATTTTAGCTCCGATTTGAGTGATTCCAAAGGAATTTTACTAAATTGAAAACTTAAATTTTATAATGGGAAAGACGATTCTCAAAAAGGAGTTAAAATGAAGTAAAAACGAAAAATGCCAAAACAGAGGGCAAAATGAAAATTTTTAAAAAGTCTTCCTCGTCCCACCTATGTATAAGTGGCACCTCATCTCCTCCCTCATTCAACCCATTATTTTTCTGCCTTAAATTAGAGAAAAACCATAGGGAGAGTGGCGCCCAAGAGGAAGAGGAAGAGGGAAAATTTAGTAGTTTTTCATGCTTTCTTCCATCTAAGTCTCCTTTTCTCCATTATCCTTTGTTTCCCTTGTTTATAATAAAGTTTACAAATCTGTTTTAAGGGAGAGACTTAGGGAAAAATTCATATTTGAAGAGAGGAGCTCGAAGAAAGCAAAATTCAAGTGAGAAAAAGCAAGAAAACAAGGTAAATCTTGCATCCTATGGTAGCTACTCCCCCCTTCTTCTCTATATTTCACCCTATGTATGTAGATGCTAAAGGGCTAAAATTTTAAGAAGAACCAAGGGTGAATTCCATGAATTTAAGGGAGGAGAGTAAGAAAATGCAAAGAAATTCAAGAAAATGCCATCGATTTTCAAGGTAACAAACCTAAGGTTTCATGGGTTCCCTTGAAAATCTGATTTGATATAATTATTCCTAAGCCTAAATGAATGTTTAAATGAGTCCCTAAGATCCTTAGGAGTCTCCCCATATGCATCTTCCATGTAGAAAACAAAGCAAACTCTATGAAGGCCAAAAGGAGACATAGCCTCGGCCTAAAGGGGATGAGACACCTAGGGAAAGTTTTAAATTTTTCTAAGTCCATTTTTTAGTTATATATGATGAATAAATATGAGAGGAAGCCTTGGGAAAAATTTATGAAGCTTAGAGAATGAGTTAGTGCTTTATGTTTCATATCATGACCTAAAAAAGCAACATGTAACTAGGCTCTTGGTTTTAATTGTGTAATAACTCCAAGAGATTTTAAAAGAGTCAAGAATCATATTTGAAAGGAAAGAATGGGAGCCTAGAATTTATTTGAGGGGTGTTGCTTCATTAGGTACAATTATGGGACCATAATAAGGTTATAAGCCAAGTTAGTGTCTAAGCAAGTTGTGTGGCCTTAGAATTAATTTTATGAATCTAATTGGTTTCCATAAATTATATTTAGGCTAAGAGAAATCATCCCCACACTTTTGTGTGTGTGGCCGAAAAAGGGAGCTTGGATTCAAGGGAAAAAGTATGTAATTGTGTACAAGGTAGCTCACTCCTTCTTCTCTCATGCATGATTGTTTGCCTTACTTGTCTTTGGATGTGTGTATGTGTTTTTTTAAGCCATAAAAAGTGTTCTAGCATAACTTTGATTCCATGATGCCATGATGTTATAATATGCTTTCATATGATGCTATTAATGTGTGCTTGGGTTAGCTTGAGTGTGGTGAGGCCAAGAACCCTTAGCCATGGTGAAGATGAGTTAAGAACCCTTAAGATTGGTTGAGACAAAGCAAAGAGTCTCTCAAAAGCAAGATGAACTCCCAAGAATATAGTTGAGTCCGAGAATCTCTTAAAGAATGGGTGAGGCAAGTCTAACATCCATAAAGAAATTGGGTGAGGCAAATCCACTTGCTTGGCAAGCCTTTGGATGCTATGTATGACTTTTTCAAATGATGAAAATGTCTCTTAAATATTTACACATGTCAACATGACTATACATGCATTTATGAGACTTGTTTTACATTTATTATGTATGATTGAATGAGAGATGAGTTATTGGAATTCTTTGAATCTCACCCCCTCCTCTTCAATGTTCTAATATGCTAGGTGGACCAAAAGAGCAAGGTAATGGAAGCCAACCACCTTAAGGATGAGAGGATGACAACAAAGTACTTGAATTTTGTTATTTTAAAACCATACAATTGGCAAATAATGTAATCCATGGATGTATATGTGGCATGATATCATGAACATAGGTAATTATGATAATATGCCATATATGAATGAGAGAATATGTTATGTGACTATTAGGATGTGATTTGAACATGTTTTAGCAAATGAGCTTCTTGAATGACATTATGGAAATGTATATAAGTGTGGATTAGATGGCCAAAATAAGATGTATGAGGGTTGGGACTATTTGGGCAGCTCACACAAGTCTTAATTATACTTTTAGACTTGCTTAAGAAGTGTCAAACCCCAAGAAAATCTATTTGGATATTTTGGTATCCTATATGGAGCTAAAATTGACCATAATGGAACCCTATATCACTTTTTGGCCAAATAAGCTCTTCTTGATTTGAGAGCTTTTTGGAAAGCTAAATAACATAATTTTTGGAGGTCTACAGAATATTTGATAAATTTTCAAAGTTGGCAAATTTTCTGATTTTGATCATGTCACTATTTACTCAAGTCTGAAAATGAAATTTATCACATAGGGCTCACATGATGTCCAATTGTCACAAAATTTTATACATAGAAACTAGACATTTCCAGTAACTTATGCCAACTAGAAGCACCTTATTTGGAGGTCTAGAGAGGGACATATAAATTTTCAAAGAATCTGTCCAGTATCAGAAACTCCACCTGACCTCAGTTACTATTTGATTAAATTTCGAGGTCTGGACGTACCTGAGCTGGTCTGGAGTTATTTTTTTCCTCTATCTAACATCCACAACTTTTCATATTGGTATCATTTGCATAGATTGAATTTTTGTATAATTAATTAGACAATTTTGAAATTTGCTACAGAATTTTGTGACAGCATCAGTGGACAGCCTGACCTCTGGACCATTTCGCATGCCAAACGTCCTCTGTGTTGGATGTTGTGGTCTGGACTTATTTTTTAGCCTAAAGTAGACATGGTATATTTTCAAAATGACCAAGAATGTATGATTTTGATTTTTTTTAAAATTATTTATGATTTTCCCAAGTTGAGACAAGAAAGGGGCAAAATCTAGCTGAAAATATATATATATATTTTATGTTTCCATTTGAGCTCTTTGAGATGTAGGCCACTTTTAATGATGCAAATGAGTTGTATTCATGTAATTAAATATGAAAATATGATGTATGAGCTCTTATAGTCCACATGACACTGAATGACATTTTTATACGTAACGTAACGTTAAGAAATGCATTAAAACAATGCCATTTTCTTGCCTCTTGTATGAATTGTTTGATGTGAGGCATAGATATAGTATGAAATAAGTTAAAAATGTATGGTGTTACACTTTTCATCTTTTAAGAACACCTTGACTTAGATCTACTTCATTATTGAAAAAACATTCTATAGATGAAATAGTAGGTAGACTTCATATAGTCTTTTAATTTACTAAGTTTTCTTTTAATCCCTTGAAAAAGTGTTTTCTCCAATTTAGATGAAAATTAATAAGCTATCACTCATTTTATTTGGTATCATATAATGGAAAGAAAAAGGCATTTCCCTTATTATATTTGTTTTCACCAAGAAAAAAGAGAAGAATACACATAAATAATATGTCAAATTACTTTTTTATCCTCCATCTGATTTTGTCTACATCAATATAACTATGCATTTTATTGTTCTTGATTTTTTGTTGTTGTTTGTTTATAATTAGATTCAAATACAACAAGAATTCTTATCTAATTAAATATATATTGTTTATCTTCATTTCTTTTTTTCTCTCTAAGAATGACTTATAAAATTAGGTAAAAGTGGAATGTGAAATTTGATTTTGGTGAATAAAATATTTAGCACTTTCCTTTCCTTTTCTTTTCTTTTTCTATTTGTTGTTAAAAAAATTGTATTTTAGTAGGCCCCATAAAGTAATCATCTTCTTTCCTTCTTATTTATGCATACCAGACAAAGAAAAGACAATATTTATGCACCATTTCCTTTCCTTTCCTTCCTAATTATTCCTACCAAACAATGTATAAAGCATAATAGTTAAATGCCAATAGGATTCATCTAGGTCAAGCAAGTTTCTTTATCTATGGTTCTAGATTGACTTTATTACAACTTTGTCTTATTTATGTGTCATTTGATATATAGAATTGTAGGTATGAAAATGGAAAGAAAATGAGGATGTAAATGGAAATAACCCCCATACCTTCTACTTAAAAAAAGTAATAAAATGGAATAGATACTGTTGAGTAATGATAATAAGGGCATAATAGACACTGTATAAGTTAAGGACCCTTATTTTTATACGTTCCTTAATTTCCCATTTCCTTTTCCTTTTCCAATATGCTACCAAACAACCCCTTCATTAACTAGACTACATTAGGCAATTCACTAGGTTACAAACAAAGTAATAATTGATATGGACATCTTATGGAATTAACTATCTACAACCAAGGTGATGTAATCCAAAAAAAAAAAATGGTATGAGACCAAAAGAGAAAAATAGAGCAAAAGAACATAGAATCAAGATCTTGCTTGGACAAGAGCATTAACAGTGTGCCGAGAAGTTCCGAAATGATTCAATCACGCATGCACTATCTCACTATTCTTTTGACTCACTCTCCTATTACAAATCGGCAAAGATAATGAGTTTGGAAGTTGTAGTTGAAAATGAAGATATTGAAAAATTGCCACATTGAGATTTTCCTTTGGAAATGGACAATGCAATTATGAATTGAAATCAACTTTGACATTAAACGCCTACGTCTAGCTATGGCAGAGCATCCTTATGGCAGCATAATCCTATAACTTTGCCAAAGAAATTGAGGGGGGGCCAATCTCCCATGATCAGAGTTGTTCATTTTATTCAGTTTACATCTATGGATGGTATTATGCCATATCATCATTTTAGATTTTTAACCTAAAAATTCACCCATTTTGTTTGCTTCATCCTCACCATTCCTTTCCTCAATCTTTTATTTCTTTAAGACATGAACAGTCATCACTTTAAACCTTATTAGTCAATCCACCACTTACAATATTACTAGTGATGCCTATAACCCCCTTACAATTTCCATTTACTTTTCAGCTATTTTTATTCATAGTGGAAGCTAATATATCATTTTATTAACTACCACTTGTAATAGAGTTATCATGCATAAGTGTTTAATTTCAAAGTGATTACCCTCATCTATGGGCACCACCTTTAAAATACACAAAATTTCTAGTTAGTCACAAGGTTGGTATCATCATTTAACAAAATAAAGCCTAGCAAGTCATGGAGTGATCATATAACAAAAAGGCTCCATTAGGCTATGTCTATGTCCTAAGTCAAGTTCATCATCCTTAAGGAGAAGGTATATGTTAAAAATCATCAATGACCACCACCATCTTTACGTCGATTATGACTTGTACTTGTCTTATACCTAGCACATTTATATATGTCCACTCAACTTGTACAATGTATCTAGTGATTGGCATAATCTAAACACATTACCTTGCATGTGAGAATCATGCAAATTCTCAATGAAACAATAAACTTTTAAAAAACATATAATAGTTCAATTGCTAAGTAGGCAAAAAACATTTTCAACATTCAATTTACTTAAGATTTCACATTAACATACATAGAGTCATGTATAAATATAGGCATACTAGACATGCTATATAATGGCAACTTAATTCATATCTAACATTGAATCATAGTCATATCATGGAATGGCAATTTCACAAATCATTAATAAATGCCAAACTCACATATAAGCCATCAATGCCAACATGTATTATGGCAATCCATCATCTACGTCGAAACATCAAAACCACAACTCTACCATGTGAGCTTAATTAGAGACATGGATATTAATTTTGCATTTCTCATTTATCAAAGGCCATCAACTTTTATCGTACACATAATATGATAGGTTAGTACCATTCATCAATACCAAAATAATGATTGCACATTAGGGCATCTCTTAAGGTGGTTTCATAGTATCACGCAATCAAGGCCATCTATATTATAAGAACCTTGCCTATCAATGTTGGAGACCATCTCTATTTGAGAACCCTATCTTCCAAGCACTAAAGCCACCTCTATGTGAGAACTTTATTATTGAGAGACTATTTCGAATTGAAAACCCTATCTTTTTCATACTAACAATTTATTATAGTATTTGCCATGTATTCCATTACCTAATTATGTTCATAATACATTGCATATGATTGGTGACATCTAATTTCTCATCTAAACCATATAATCAATATGACATATACATTCATTAAAACATTACAAGCATGTAAAATAGTAATTTGGCACTTAAGTATAAAAACATGTATGCCATAATTAGAGTGAAGTTTATATATCCTAAAAGGCCTCATAAAAAGATTTATAATACATCATTTAGCCTCAAATATACTTAAGTTTCAATTCAGGTGCAAAGTATGCTTAATAAAGGTCCCTAAAATACAATTTCCTTTAATTTTAACTAATGGTGCCATAGTGCAACAGGTATTTTATTGGCCACATAAAACACTCAGCGTTATGGCACCACAGCATCTTCCTCATGGTGCTCTACATGATTTTACTATTCATTTGATCTATCTTTATTCCTTGGTTTTCAATGAACCCAAAGACTATTCTAAACACTCTATAAGCATTATTTAATAACAAAGTCATCCACAAAATATGAATAAGGATTCAAATCAAGTTCTACCATGGTTATCATGGAAGGTTTTCTAGAGAGAGAGAAAATGGGAGAATGGATTAAATGAAGCTTTACAATAACTTATTAGCATATAGCTATCATTTATACTCAACATAGATCATTTAAAGCTTTAAACATCATAAAAAGAGAAGTATAAAAGCCCCTCATAAACACTCCTTATGGAGAGAAAATCAAAGAAGTAGAGGAGGTGAGGCTTTTAGATAATTCTAATTCCATTATTAGATTCTAGTCATCTTATAAACATGATTTAGCACATGAAACAACAACTTATTAGCAAAAATCAAAGTTTCACCATGAAAGCTTCATAAGTTTTAATGAGAAAAATAACAAGAAAAAGGGTGAATATGGAGCTACAAATGACTCTCAATAAGACTAAAGGAAGTCTTACTATAAGTTATAGCTGAAATCTCGTGAGGCTTCTTCCTTCTTCTTCTTTGTTTCTCTTCCTCTAAGCTCTTTGTGTCTCCTTCTCTCACTCAAGTTCTCTGCTCTTTTTCTTAGCTCACTCTCTCTGTATCTCTACTCCTATTGATGCAAATAAGATGAAGGATAAAATTTAATGGGATAGTACAAGCGACTTCCTAAAATCTTAGCAAATCCCATGTTTCAAATTCTCTTAGCACATTCTGGTTTCCTCCATAAGTCAAAAACTTTCCATTTAATAGATACTATTTTGCAGATAAAATGGTACTTAGTTGGTTAATACTAGATACAATTTTTTTTTCTAATTTGGGAAAGAATCATATCAAAATTTTCAACTTTCCTAGCTCATTATTTCTGCAGCATTCTTTTCTTGGAGAGAATTACATTTTGGCCCTAGCTAAAATTACACTTTAGCCCTGGCCAAAATAGTATTTTTTGTCTCAATTAAAAATATAATTTTTACTTTTAACTTTTAATAATTATATTTTGGCCTTAGGATTTTACCTAAAAAATTTTATTTGTCATTTATTTTTCTTATCTTTTTAGGATATTTTTAGCCTTGGGAGTTTTAAAAATCAAACTCTCACATATTTATTTCACAATTTCTAATTATACTTAATCCTTGAAAATTCCTAAAAATTCTTGTTAAGTCCTAGAAAATTCCTAAAAATTTTCTTTAAGTTCTATAAATTTATTTTTTAACCAAATCTTCATTATTTGACCATGCTTTGATTTCTAAATATTTTCTTAATGTTCTTTAATATATTTTAAATGGTCTAAATATTATTAAATATTAAGAGATCATGTTATAATGCCACCACATTAAACAACTTTAGTTGCATCTCTATTAAATCTCCATCCTTCAAAGTGGTTTTCTTTCCCACAATCCCCCCTAATTTCAATTTCAAAGTTCTTCTTCTTCAATTGAATCTCATCATATAATTTATATCCTTCACTTCACATTACATGGCTTCTGGTAGATTGATCATGAAGTGTTTTATAAATTTGAAGATGATGAATGTCTAGACATCTTTAAGTGGGAATCATGAAGCTTTCAATTACGACTGTTTGGTGCTATAATGTTCATCTTTCCCTTTTAGACAAATCTAATGAATGCCTTTAAAGTAACAAATTCATATTTAATTAAAAATAGTATCATCCATTTGAGATTTATCTGTTTTTGGTTTCTTGTTACCTTTAATTTAGTGATTGATATACATATTATAGTTGATGATAAGAATGTGGATGTTGGATTTGCCTTTGAGGTAGTGGCCATACATGTCTTTTTGAAAGAGAATAGAGAGAAAGGAAGAGAGGAGATAGGTCAAGGTGAATTTTTGGGGTTAAAAGATCTAATGTTATGTTTGGGAGTTTAAAAAGGAATGGAATGGAATAGCTCATATCAAATGAAATGGAATGGAAATGCAAGAAGTGGACTAGAGAGTTTCATGTGTCATTTTATTGTTTTGGAGTTTAATGAGAGACAGGAGGGAATTCTTTTATCATTGTTTGAAAGTTACAATAAAAATTAATGGAATGAAATGATTTATAAATTATTTTTTCCAATATAACCTTTAGAATAATTGAAAATGATATATTAAAGAGGTTATAATTGTAATTGTATTATATTTTGTTTACAATATTCCCACTAATCTATTCCATTTCCTCCTAAACCTCCCAATTTTGAGGGATACAAAATTTGGACTTTTGAATGGCAATGAGAGGTCTTGGAATCCCTTATTTGCCATTCCATTCCATTATATAAAAATCTTTTAAACATGGGTTTGAACTAAATTGACCATTTCACTCGTTATCATTTCATCCTCTGTTATCAATCCAAATGTAGCCTAAAATAATGATGTGGCATAATGCCATCCATAGATAGGAATAAATAAAATGAGTGGCTCTGATCAAAGAAAAATTGACCCCCTCAATTTCATGGGGGATCTTACCGCATGTACATGAGCATTTTTTTTACTTACATGGAGGAGGGTCACTTAGTTGTCCTGGATCTTGGCGTTGAGAGAGACAATGGAGGGAAGAGGAGAGAAAAAAAATCAGAAGAAGAAGATATGATTAAAATATCATAGTATACAAAAAAATCACAAAAGAAGCATGTAATTTATCATAATAAAAAAATATTTAAGAGATCAAAATAAAAATCTAAATAAAGTTGTGGAACTAAAATAAGGTTTTAGCCTTGATTATTTTCTATGTTTGATATTAATACTTTTCTCTTATACTCATGCTAGTCTTTTTTTTTTTTTTTGGAGGGGAGGGGGATAATGTTTTTCCTAGTTTCAACAAATGAGGGTGATTTGTGGGTCAACAGATAACCCAATGATTTTTCGTTCATCAGCAGATAGCCCAATTCAAGGAGAAGGCCCAACTGATAATTGACTCATTGACTTCTGAATCCTGATTATCAAACAAGCGGGAAAATGGCAATCGGCGCTTTTTGAACACACTCTCTCTCTCTCTCTCTCTCGCTGCGACTCCGGTTGGCTGCCATGACCAGCCCTGCTACCTTCGTTGCTGCAAATCAGCGTGGATAACAGAAGCTTCGGACTTGTGAATACTCAATACCCACTTTCCCATTTCTGGGGCATTTGAAAACCCTAATTTTCCTTTATCAGTGCTTCCAATTTCTCATAGGAAATTTGAAACCCTACGGTTTCTGTCCGGAGAATATGACCAAAAACGTGACAGAACCAGGAAGCAGTGGTGGTGGTTTCCACGCGGTTCACCCAGAGCGTGACCTTGAATCTAATTGGGAAGTTAACCTCGCCAAGAAACTTGAGGAGTATTTGCTGAAAATTTGCTCCGGTGAGATCACTGGCGCAGAAAAGGAAGGTCACGTTTCTGTAAATTTTGCCGAAGGTTTGTCCCATCGCGCTCAAATTTCGTTTTCCGCCTTTTCTTATGTATGCTCTTCTGAATTGGCTGTTTCTGGGTAATTGTAGCTGCTCTGCTGCTTCAGGGTTCAATACAGGTGTACAGTCGGAAGGTGGAATATCTCTACACCTTGGTATTGCGTGCTTTAGAGTTTCTATCTCAGAAAAGGTTTGATTTTGAGTTGAAGTTTCGGCCTTTGTTTCTGCTTGCTACTTAACCTTAAGTTTTAGCTTTACCCCAAATTGAAACACGGATCTAAAGGGCAAAAGAAAAGAAAATTATATGCTTCAATTTTGGAACTTCACGATCTTAATAGCATGTGAGAGGCAACATTTTTGTATCAGCTTTCGTTTTGTGTGTCGTTACTATTTTTGTGTTAATCCATGGTGCATAAGTATCACAAACTTTATGCTTTTGTTGAAGTCATGGACAATGTGAACTTGACTCCTTTAAACTTCTATGAAGAGTGGATTCTGGATGTTAAAAACTAAGCGTATAAATCAAAGCGAAAGTGTTTAGTGAAGTGCCTAGTAGCATTTGATTAGTCAGTAGCAAGTTGTTATGGGATTTTTTGCTGAAATAATAGTTGAAAGAAAATGATGAATTTAAGCTTGGGTAATGTTTTCAGTTTGGCAATCAGATATTGTTAATATCTATAATTCTAAATTTGTTTTGTACCTTCTTTTTTTCTTTTCAGCGGGGATTGTGAAACAAATCATTATTGGAGGAAGGACATAAAACCTCTATGCAAGCCCAAACTTCTAATATGTATTTTTTGGCAAAATTATGCTAGATTTTCATGTTCAATACATTGGCATAAACTAATAAGCAATGGCTGGGATCAAGATCTCAAATATAAAGATTCTAAGATAAAAGTACTGTAGCTTGTTCTTAAGTGACTGTGAATGCATTGGGAGTTGGTTAGTCTTTTGATATTATGTGCGTTTTTCTTGTTTGTATTCTTGAAGTGGGAACTGTGGGATACAACTACTTTTGGTGTTCTAGCCATGATCGGGCATGGACTCTTAAGAATTAAACTGGTTTTTAGGATACTATCTTTATACCAGACTAATAGATTAATTGTACCAGAATCTTTGCACATAATATAAGATAGTAACTCATGCCACTGTTCTAGATGCATATTCTTGGCTTGCTTCCTGGGACTATAGCTCTTATAATTTATATTTTAGTACACAAGTCATAACAGACTTTTTTCAAACATAATTGTCAAATCATGATATGTATTGTAAATTCTAAGGCTAATTTCTGAATTGTGAATTGTAAGATTCAGAAAGAAAATGAAAAATAGCTTCAAATATTATAACACCTGTATATATCTATAGCATAAACAATGTAATAAATTTAACCTAAGAATTAACAAGATTACTTAGCCATAAGTCTCACAAGTCATATATAAGCCCAAGTAATGTCTGTTTTTACCTTTTTTTTTCGGTGGGGAACCATTACTGAACCACAGTAGCAGCAGCACCACAATTCAAACCTCACAGTCACACTCAAAATTAGAAAATTAGGAACCTGATATTCCATTAAGTGTAGAGACTGCAAAATAGAGAGAATCAGAAAAGTTGAGAGAACCGGGAAGTTTCTTAGTGTCAAAGTTTTCGGAATGGAAAAAGCAAAACAAGCCACAGCTGGTTGGATTTTTTTTTTTTAAAACAAGATTAAGGCTTTGAAAATCAGGGTAATTTTCTATCAGACCACTGTGTTTTGAAGTATTGAATGGGTGTTATTTAAAAAAAAAAAATCCTGCTCTTTTCATCTTTGGCATGTGTTGGCCACAAGTAACCCAACTTCATGACCTGATATAGAACTGCCTGAAAAGACATAAGGTGAATTCCTGAATCATCAGATTCTTGGTTTCTGATTCAAATTGCACTATTCAGGCATCAATTCCTTTGCTTCTTTAATTCTTCCAGTGACACAAATAACTGGAAGGATGAATCAAGCCGAATAGCAGGATTTGAGCAATTTTGACAAAGTGGTTCATAATCTTTCATAAGGTAACCCTAATGATAAAAATTATCCTTTTGATGAAACCAATAAATTTTAAATGACATAAAATAATGTGTATGCCTTTTTAAATAAACAAGCTTTTTTTTTTTTGGTTGGGTGCATGATGGGATAAAGGCTTGAACCTAAGACCACTTCCTAATTGCCTACACCCTCACCACTAGACCACACCTAGTGGCTTGACCATACTGTATTTAAATTTATGCAAAATGTACATATTTGATCTAACAAATGTAGTTTTTGGGCAGACTGCAGGATCAATTAGATGGGTCATCAGTCCAACCTGAAGAAAGTGGCACCCCACCGGTTGCTGATGAAGAAAATGATCAATTTTGGTGCTTAGATGACATCCCAGGTTGCCTTTTTAATGTAGAATATAGAAAAATGATCAAATGTAAACATGGCACAAAGGGATTGTTACTATTACAAGGAATTTTAGGTTACTTCTAATTTCTAGGATTAACTGTGAGGATTTCCCATTAGTCAGAATGATATTGCAATTGAAGGTAGGGTCACCATGGGATTGCTGATATAAGGTTTACATTGCTTTGGGTTTCATAATTTCCTGAGAACAAAGAATCATAGAGGGTGTCCACATTCTAGGCTTCTCCTTTTCTTTCTCTCATCTCTTTCTTGTATTCTGTGATGTCTATGTCTTTCACATCCTGCATCAATAGCATCAAAACAGTTATCTTCTATATCAATGTTGCCATGTCTTACTATACCATCTGTAAATTATTGTTGTATTGCAGTGGAAGAAAATATTTCCTTAGATAGTACAACAGGCAAAGAAGTCAATTTGAATCACTTTGTAAAGCCCCCAGCAAATCTAGTTGTTCTTGAAGGTGACTGCTTGGATGCTACTGGTGATGTTGGGGAATTGGAGTCTTATCTGGTACCATGATTGCTTCCAGTTGTTTACACAAGGAAGCACTGACTGGATTTAATTTTATTCACTGATGATATTATGCATGTTTGCAGTTGGCCACCACAGACTTGTATCGGGATTTTATTCTATTGGACACTTCTGATGCTGTTGCACTTGATGAGTTTCTGAAGGGAAACAAAGCTGAGACAGAGCAAAATGGTGCCTACAGAGGGAGCTTAAATCGTAAAAGCTTTCATTCTCCCAGAGGACGTTCTAATGGAAGTGCACATAAAAATTCTGCTGCAAAGAGTCATCATGCTAATTCCAACTGCTCTCCTCAACTTAATTGCAGCTTTGATGCCAATAACATTCCAACCAATTCTCCTGCTTCTGCTGGTTTTGATAACTGCAACTCTGGACTTGACATGGATGATGGATGTGATGCATATAAGGACTCAAACAGTTCAAGTGATAATGATGATGATCCGTGGAAGCCTTTAAATCCTCATGAACCTGGCAATCTGAGAGTGAAGCCCTTTAGAAGAGGTTTCTCCTTCCCCTTTGTCCCTTTATTAACTTGCTTCACCCTTATTATATGATTATACCTATCAGTACTATCCCCTTTATGTTGTTCATGCAGTGAAAGCTTTGAAAAGAAAAGGAGTCAATTTAAACAGGCGAGTATCTATCGGTTCTTTGTTTCCACCTGCAAAATTGCATGGTCCTATCAATCCAGAGCTCATGGACGTATGGGAAAGGCAACATTATGCCTACAAACAACAAAGGGATTCCTCATCACCTCCATTGTATGAGAAGGTACTTTCTCATGGATTCTCTATTAACCTGTATCCAACTTATGATTGAGTATAATATTTGATGAATGAATTGCAGTTAAGGCAATCACTTATTAATGGTGGGAATGGAATTGCTGGCACATTTTCTAACCCTGAAGATTACAATGATGACAATGCATATGATAGTGAGAACCCTGATCTAGAAGTTCCAGAGGACGTCAATATGGATGAAGATATACCTGCTTGCAGTAAAGAGGTTTGGAGACCAGTAATTTTACTGTCATTTGTTCCAGATGACATTGGAAATTTCCATTATAAGCTTATCTACTTGATTTTTGTCAGCATGGCAATGATGATGCTTATGTTGAGGTTGATGAAGCTATAGGTCATGAATATTCAAATTCTCAGGCAAGTTTGGAAGATCTTTGTCGCTCTCACCTGGTAAGAGTGCCAATTATTTTTTACTTTTAGTATCGAGGTTTTTTTTTTTTTTTTTGAGGGGGGCTGGGGGAGTTGCATTCAACCTTTGTAGCTATCTATTAAAGAACTTCTGTCCAACAATGCAAGGGTTTTAAAGAAACTGTTGGGTCAAGTCTGATTTGCCTGTTCTCCTGAAATCGTAAATCTTTTGCTTAAATGACTTCATAACCTATAATTCATCATGCAGGATTCTCTCCTAGCTAGCATAGCTAAAACCGAGAAGCAAACTGAAATGGCAGCTCGGGTTTCCACATGGAAACAAAGAATTGAGCACAACTTGGAAGAACAGGTGAATCCTTCTCTTGGATGCCCTCCACTGTTTAATGTTCATCCTTTGATTTTTTTTTTTTTCTTTTCATGATTAATTGCGGTCAATAGTTTTAAGTCATATATCTCTCTTCAAAGCTTGTTGTGCTTCAAGTTGATCTGAATTAATTTGCCTGACAGGAATTACATCCACCATTTGATATCCATGACTACGGGGAGAGAATTCTGGACAAACTTTCATGTGAAGCAAACAATAGCAGTGTCTTGTCCTTTTCTGATGTGGTCAAAGGGCAAGAGAAGTTTGATGTGGCTCGAAGTTTTTCTGCTTTACTTCAACTGGTACTCTTTTTTTTTTTTTTTTGGGAGGGTGGGGGAGAAGGGCAGTGGTCACTGCACTTCGACTGTTACTATATTTTGTGATGTTGGATGCCTTTAGTCCTCTGAATTGAAGCTAATCCCAGAAATAGTTTACAGATCTATAGTGAATTTTACAAAATTCCAGGTGAACAATGGAGATGTACATTTGGAAAGAAGTAGAGATGGTGGAGAATCTATGTGTTACACAGGTATGAAGCCTTTTCATGTTAGGCTTCTAAATCGTGACAAGAAACGGCAAGATGCACAGCTACGTTTGACAAAAAAGAGAGCAAAGTCTCCAACCAAAAAAGCATTTATAAAAGGCAACAAGAACAAAACTGCAAGGGAGAATTCTCCCAACTCCAATTCATCTAAAAGAGGGCTGTCGTCACCATCATCAAATTGTAAGTTTTCTGTGAAGCTTGCGAAGGCAAGTGCCGTAAGGTGCTCGCCGGAAGGGAAGAGGAGACGAAGGGCTCAATATGTAGAACCAATAAACTTTAATTCTGCAGGGTGACACTGACAATTAGCAGCTCAGTCCTCACGGCCAATATTGGTTTAATTGGAGACATCTGCTGGATGTCATTGAGTAGATTAGCGAGTGAAGTCATTGCAGTCCTGGATTTCACTAAATACTAACATCTCTCACTTTGCAATCTGTATTACTATTCCTGTTAATATTAATATATTGATGTACTGATATGACCTTGTAACCCCATGTATTCTTATCAATGAAGTAATATTTTTCTTGTTCAGCAGCTTGCCGTCAGCCAGAAACTTATTCCCCTTCCCACTTGCCTCTTTGATTTCTTTCAGCTCTTGAGTTTCAGTTTATGATTTTTAGGTAGTGTACTAATCATGAATCATTCTGATGAATTAATATTGTATTCCTTTAAAAAAATGTACATTATTTCAATTTTGTCCTCTAAAATTTGATCGTCTCATTTTAGTCCTTTAAAAAGTATGTTGTTTAGATAATTAGCAGAGATGATGATATTACTTAATGCAGAGTTGATATTATTGTTAAATGTCTATTTGTTATTCAAATATGATGACAGCATCAAAATGGTATGGAGTTCTCTCATAGCATGTTTTCAGTGATAATTAAGAATCATATCAATTTTATATTAGGTCATACTATCTATTACTATTAATTGTTTGTTAACAGAATTTATGTGAGGACAATGTTAAAGACAAGATAATCTTTAAAAGTAGACATTAGAAGTTTGAGGAGACTAAATTGAAAAAATACATATTTTTCTATAATCAAAATATCAACTCACTCGGTATTCAATTATATAAAAATATTTGCTAGTTAGCAAATAAGGCTTTGTAACGTGTAACTAGCTTTCTATAATCAAAATATCAATTCAGTCATTTTTACCATGTGATGCTCCGCGTCTTCTCCACTTCAGTGTGTTGAAAGTTGATGTAATAATCTTGTAATCTATAATCCACGGGGGACAATAATTTGAATACAAATAGAAAGTAAAAAGCGTGTTGGGATCAAATATTGCGTGGTGGTGGGCTTAAGACAACATGGGGCCCCATTGGAGCGTCCTTGACTCAGTCTCTCCCACTCCCTGCCTCGCGTTCATAACTTCTATGTTTGATTGGGCTGTAACTTTTAAGTCATGTGCAGTTGTAGAACAATGCTACTTATATACGCAATTGGATCATCGGTGCACAATAAATTTTTAAAATTTTTTCTTTAAATATAGTCGGATCTTTATATCAATAAGATTTGCAATATTTCATGTACATATTACTTGATTTGATAAAAAAATATACAATATATAACAATTCTATCTTAAATTATTTTTCTTTATGGATTTTATTGAACTAAGTAACATACATATAAAACATTACAGATTTTACAAATATCAAGATCTAGCTATTTAAAAAAAAATTCAAAATTCAAAAATCTGCTGTGCACAGCACCGATCCGTTTTCCTGACACACATTCTTGACTAAATTTCTTGTAAAAATTTTAAATTATACAGTCGTTTTATTTACTTTAAAGGTTTATATATTCTTTTAAAATAAAAAAATTACATTACACTTACCTCCATAAAATTACATTTATGACTATTTTGACTAAAATATCCTTAAATATATTACTTATACAATATACAAAAATTAAATATATATTTGATTAATATTAAATAGTTACTTTTATAAATTTATCAAATTATAAAATTGTTTGATTAAAAAATAATCATAAAAAAAGAATATATTCACCAAATATTTTTTAAAGAATTAATTAATTCAAAGACAATAATTTAATTTCAGTAATTATATTTGCATTAAATATACATTAATAACAATAAGCATTATCATAATTATAGTTTTGATCACAAAAAATAAAATTAAAATAAAAGTCTAAGAAATATATAATTTAATAAATTATTTTTAATAAAAAATTGAATATTATTCTTGAAATTATTTTAATATTTTTTATTTCAAGAAAAATTTTCTATTTTTAAAATGAAAAATATTTTGTAATTTACACTTCTCTTAAAAACAAAGAATAATTTATCCTAGATTTTGTTATGTGTTTATTAATTGTTTTTTTTTCAATTTGAATATTCTTTTTGACTCGGGGCAGCATCTCTTTTTTTTTTTTTAAGAATTACATTAACTCATTTAGAGCATAAAAAGTTTTCACGTATTATAATTTTATTAAATAATATAATAATAAATCCTTAAAAATAAAAATAAAGAAAAAGAAGAAGAATACCTCAACATGACATCAACGATAAAGATTTCGCGTTTTTTCCTCGCGGAGTACAATTTCTACTTGGCATGTGAAGAATACAACCCTCTTCTCTCTTTCTCTAGTTAGTATTTATTATTTAAGTTTGAATGATGCTAACAATGGTACAATTACTCCTAAAAGGTCGAAAAAATAGGAGGATGCGAGGATAGCATTGGAATCCAAAACCATTAGAGAGAGACATTGTTTTTGATGATATCAAAACTTTCACTATACGCGATTACGAATTTTGACAGTATTTGAAAGACTTTCGAGTAAAGTGTGTGTGTGTATATATACATATACATACGCACACACATTTTGCTGCAACACCGAGGTCGATGATGGATTATTAGACTTGTAAAAGGATAACCAGTACAATGATAATGCTGAAGTCTAAAAACATATTAACGAACAAAAAATATTAAATTTGAGATATAACACTCCATGTGCAAAATTTATATGTAAGTAAAAGAAAAAAAAAATAACTAATGAATAAAATGGTATATCTTATATGTGTCGTGTCAAGCATTCTTATCAAGCCCCGCTAAACACAATCACCACATAATTACGCTCCTAATACGACTCAACTCACTGACTCGTCTCTAACTCAGTTGTGGAGCTGCATCCTCCGGCACGATCCGACGGTGGAGATGAAGGGCTTGCTTTCCTCTCTCTGCTCAGTATTCTCTTGAACGATAGTATACGACTCATCGGTGATCTAAACGACGACGTCGACTCCTCCACCTGTCTCCCGAAGCTTCTACTCAAGGGCACCTCAGTGGTCACGCCCACAAACGACGGCTTCCGCCTGAACCCAATCGAAGACGACGAAGAGCAAAGCGTCGGGCCGGTTCGGTTTTCTTCTCCCCCATCGTGCTGCTGACACTCTGAACTCGAACCCTCTTCAGGTCTCGCCGGTTCACACACATCGATCACCACTTCTGGTCCAGGTTGGTCCCCGGGCGGTGTGGGTTCAACCAAAGATCTACAGAGTGGGCAAGTGGAGTGGGATTGGAACCACATGTCGATGCATTCAACGTGAAAGGTGTGGTTGCATTTGGGCAAAACCCGACCCGATTCGTTCTCTTCAAACTCCGACAAGCAGACTGCGCACTCCACTGGGTCGGAGTAGGGGTGAGCGTCGGAGGAATAAATGAACACAGGAAGAGACTGAATCACAGAGGGATCGAGACCGCGCGCGGGGGCGTCGGAGGTGACGGAGTCGACGTAGAAGACGAGATATGAGCGGCGGCGCTGGCGGTGACGGTGGCGAGCACGGCGGAGGTACCAGCGGGCGTAGAGGTGGAGGAAGATCAGTAGAATGATGACGAAGAACAAAATGACAATCATGATGAACACGATGTTGCTGGTGAGGGCATAGGCTTTGCCGTCATACAGATTGAGACTGCGATCTTCATTGGCCTCCATTAAAGAGAGAAATGGAAGAAAGAGGGTAAGGTTGGTGGTTGATGGTAATGGGGTTAGCCGATTAGGGGAAGAAGGAAGCGCAATGGGTTATACTGTCCCAAGGTTCTGCCGTTATTAACGACCATCCTTCCTAGCAGAGGCCCCCGTTGGACGCGGTTTGGTGCAAATGACCAATCTACCATTTTCTTTTAATTACTTTATTTTTTTGCCAATATTATTTTGATAGCTTAAATTAAAAATTGAATCTCCTACACTCATACAATTATATAATTAAAAAAATTATAAATATAAATATATATATGTAATTTACTTTCTCTTTTTATACTCATTTATCCTTTTCTCTCTATATTGATCATATTACAGTGTATACAATTAATTTATAATTATATATTAGATTTAAGTATAATTTATTATATCTTTATTATAAAATTTTAATTAAAATATAATAAATATATAATTATCTAATAATATTATAATAAATATATAATTTAATTAGAGAATTATATAATTATTTTTAAAAGTTATACATTTGTTTTAATATTATTAAAAAATTATACACTTATTATATTTTAATTTGAGAATCTGATAATAAAAATATAAAAAATTACATATATTTTTTTTTTAATAATTATAAAGGATTTGGACTCCTACGTGTTTGTTCCATTGGTTGTAAATTTTGATTTTTATAATAATTCAACTATTTTTTAAATATAATAATTTCATAATCAAGTTACATTGGTTGAAACTTATCCAGCACTTGACAAAAGGTTTAAACAAGTAAAGTATAAAGTAAAAAAGGCTTTATGCACACTTTAATCTTCCTTTTCAAGATTCAAAAATGTGTGAATTATGTTAGGGTTCGGGAGCCAACAAACATGGTGACCCTTCATTGAATGAAGGCAAGAATTATTGAACATTGCGAAACATTATACTCATAAGTCTGATATCATTTAAAATTTTAAAGTATTAAATTTATGAATCAATTTATTTATATAGTTGTTATTTATTTTATTTTCCTCTAAAATGTGACTTTTTTCCTCATATTTGATCCTAAAGGAACAGGCTAATGGTTCTAGTTAAATCAATATTATCAAAGTTAGTTAACTGTTAAATTTCATATATACATTATGCGATAAAGGGGCAAAATTTTTATATTTTACAGAGTAGAAAAAATTCTTTTTAGTTTTTGGACCAGGAAAATTAAATTAAAACTTATACAAAATTAAAACTACCAAAAATGCATTTACACCAAATTAAAATATATTGAGAGATACTTGTTTAATAATAATTGCTTTTTTGGCTCGAAGAACTTACAAACTTTTACTGTTATTGTTTCTGATGCTTTAAAATTTTAATAATATTTCCATATTTTCATTAACAGAAATCACTAATTGATCCAGGAAGGCGCCTTTTTATCGTATCGTATATTTTTGGTACATTAAATAAAATGATAGAGTATATTTAATATTTAAAATTGGTACATGTACTATAATAATTTAAAGTTATTAATATAATTAAAATATCATATCATTACAAACATTAAAAAATGTGATGTTTTGGCTTTTTTTTTTTTTGGTCTTTACTTCAGATGAAATAAAATAATAACATTTTTATGTACCTATTTTTGTTGATGTCAAATTAAATATTAGTTTAAATTAAAGTCAAGGCAAAGATTGAAAATAAAATGAAGGCAAAGTAAAATTTGTTGTTGTTATCTAGAATTTGAAGGCAAAATAATATTATAGGCCGGAGAAGAAAGTGAAAAAGGTAAATAGTAGTAGTGAGAAAAACTGAAAATGACGTAAAACCTTGGCTATCACTCCACGCCGCTTAATAAATAAAAAGAATATAGTTAAAGATTTCAAGATAAAAATATTTATATTAAAATTTTAAATTTTAAAATTGTTTTAAAATTTTAAAGTATTTTAAGATTAAAAATTTAAATTGTGTAAAAAAATTATAATTAAAGACTTCAAATTTTAAAATAATGTTAAATTTTAAAATCTTTTATTATAAAATCTTTAACTACAATTTTTTTTTGAAAAATATTTGAGGAAATGCAGGACGAAAGTCCAAATAAAGTTTAAGAGGACACAGAGTTTCAAATTTTCAACATAAATAGATTAGTCAAATTCAATGGAGTCACTGTCCACCGAAAGTGTGCGTACGTGAAACTCAAAATATAGACACCTGGCATTGTGTGCGTCACGGCAAGCCCAAAGATTTTCCCCGTCATCCTCCGCAATATAATGCGGTTGTGTAGTGATTGAGAGAGAGAGAGAGAGAGAGAGAGAGAGAGAGAGAGAGTAATATAAGGTGCAAATGTGAAAAATATATATATATATATATTTTTTTTTTTTTATATTTTCTTTTTACTATATTATATATAGTAAATTCATTTACTAAATTCAAACTCAAATATTTTCTTTCATTCTACCTTCATTTTCAAAAATAGGTCCCAAAAAAAAGTAAAAATCAATTTTGGTCTATTAATTTTCCTTTAAAACTTTACTTTCATACTTAAATTTTATTTAATTGTAATTTAGTTTCCTAACTTTACTTTAGATATTACTTTCATCCTTTAACTTTATTTAATTTTAATTTTATTCCATGTTTCAATTTTTATTCTTAATTTTATTTTATTCTAATTTATTCTCTTAAGTTTTGAAAACTATTTAAATGTTTCCTTACCTAACATTATCAAATTAAAATACTTAACAAAAATGTCTTATGTGGCTTATTAGTGACTTAATTCCAATAATCTCTCCCCACTTATCAAGGAGCCCCATAAACTTTTCTATCAAATAACTTGGTAGTGTTAAAGGAAAAAAAATATTTGATTAATTTTTGTAAGTTAAAATATCATATTGAGATAAAATAAATGTTAAAAAGAAAGAAATATGACATAAAGTTAAAAAATTAAATTAAAATTAAATAAGAAATACAAATAAAAATAACGAAATAAAAGTATATTTTAAATGAGAGCAAAAAAGAAAATGAATCTTTCGAATGTGTCCGATGTGCTTTCCCATTGACCAAGTCTTTTCTATTTTTATCCTTTTTGAATTAGAGTAGGACTCGTACAGATGCACTAGAACTCGTGCAAATCAGTCCAATTTCAAAAAAGAGCCAAAAAAAAAAACTGATATAAACAATGCTTTTGTGGACAATGTTTACTGTTTATAAGAACTGTTAATTTCCATTTAAAGAATATCTATATAGATTATAAGGTTACAATATATTACTATATATCGCCACTGTCCAAACGTTAAAGTAGATTATATGTCTTTAGGCGTAAAAAGAGGGGAAAAAACATTGTCTCTATAATTGTAAAAAAATATTAAAAATTGTAAAGTATGCTTTTTTATTAAAAACATAATATTTCGACTAATAATGGAATTTTGAGTCAAATGCTATTGTTCAAAATAATAATCTGTCAAATCTTTACTAGGCCAAACCATTTCCTTCATATGATATACATTAATAAAAGTTGACTTCTATGCATCCAATTTTTAGAAAAAGTTTTAAATTTCATTGAATTTTCCAATTGAAAATTAAACATATAATTAAAGGCCAGTTAGGTTGGTTATATAACTAAAAGTTAGTTAAGTTAGTTATAATAATAAAAGTTAGTTGAGGTAGCTATCTCATGTAAAAATTAGTTATATTAATTTTGTAGATTTTGTAATTTTTCTAAAATTGACTAATGTTTCTATTTTTTATAAACTTTTATAAATTCTTCACATTTTATTTTTAAAATTTCTTAATATTTTGAATTTTCTCTAAATCAAAATAACTAAAAATTTCCTAAATTTTGTACATTTTTTGTCCAAAAATCAAAATAACTAATTTTTTAAAATTTCTAATTTTTTCCAATAATCCCAACATGTCTAATTTTTTCCTAACATATCATTTCTCATTGTTGTTAAATTCACGAGTTAATTCTTCGATTTTAACGAGTTTAAGTTTCTACTTAAAAAAATTATGTCAACTCACTTATAAACTCAAACTCAAACTCAATACAAACTCGATTTAATTCATCTTTAATTTAAATAAACTCCATTAATTTAGTATCTTTTCAATTGAATTTAACGAGTTACCATATAATTGAGTCAAATTGAGTTTAAAAAAAGATAAAAATTCTTAAATTTAGTACAATTGAGAAAAGAATTATACAAAAATAATATTTATATTTGAATTTAATTCAGATATCTATATTAAAAAATGAATTATAAAATATAAATAATTTCTTTTTTACAAATTAGTATAATTTAAATTATATTTTAATAAATTTTTAGTTGTATATTATATTTTTTATGTAATTATTAACAAATATAAACTCTTACGAGTTTACGATACGAGTCTACGTTACGAGTTTAACTCTCTTTTATGAGTTTACTTAAACTCACGAATTTGACAACCTTGTCATTTCTCTTTAAAATTAAAATAATACATGTTACTTTTTTATTATTTGCTTACTTTTTATGCATAGTTATTAGGTAGAAATCATGCTTAAAACTAAATTTTATATACATAATTTAAACCTATATTCACTTTTTGTCCAAAATTTTAAATGATGATATTTTTATAACTTCTTAGTCATTTTGGTAACATTACAAAACTTATATGTATAAATAAATTTAGTCATCTAATAAATATTAGTTATATAATGATTGATCAATAAATTTAGTTGATAGTAAATATTAATAATTATTAATAAAGTGGTAATAATTAAAATAATTATTGATATATTAAATAAATTAAATAAATGAAGATATAGAAAATGAAGAAAATTGTATGAAAATATAGTTAAAAATACAAAACACTATGTGAAATATTAAAAACAGTATAATGTACTTTACAGATATGATGAACTAAATTAATATTACTGAGATTATTTTTTAAAATATACAAAAAATAATTTATTTGATTTTATATATATGAATGGTGGTTACTAGTGTCACAACAAATCCTTTGCATTTCACATTGCTATTACCCTTGGCCTATAAGTTTCTAATGTTTTTGATCCAGTGGATTGTTAATAGGATCAGTCAGTGGGGTATTTAAATCAAATATAGGGGAATAAATTAGTTGAATCAATTGCAATTTTAAAAAAACTGACCACCATACTCAACATTGAAAATAATTGAATTATCACATAAATGACTTAAAGTAGGAGGGATCGAAAAATCAAATTACGATAACAGTGATAGAAGTACATAATAGAAAGAACCTACACTTCCAAAGTTAATATATTGGTCAATCAGCATAGAAGAAGATAGACCAATCTTGTCAAAGTCTTGTTGTGTTACTGCACTTCCAACTCACATAAACAATATCATTGCATTGGTGCCAACACGATATGGTTCATCCTTTGACAATAGGTAACTGGCCTGACATATAACTATCACGTCTCATGCCTAGTTTGCCTTCCAGAATATCTAGTTGTGATAAATCAAATATCAGACTGACATTCAAGTCATTTTCATTTTGTATAGTCAAAATAGTTCTTTGATACATAAGAGGAACCTTGTCATATGGAATTAAGTATTAAAGATGTGAAGAAATAAAACTAATTGGCTTTTGTAATAATGATTGGGCTGATTCTAAAGATGACATAAAGAGTACAATATGTTTTGTTTTTCTCACTTGGCTCTGGAGCAATTTTCATAGCAATCAAAGAAGTAAGATTCAGTGGCACAATCATCTAATAAAACTAAATATGTATTAGATGTAGTAGCAACTTCATAAGTTATATGGATAAGAAGAATTTTGGAGGATCTTAGAGAAAAACAAAACAATGTAACGACAATGTTTTGTGATAACAAATCAATAATTGTTATGACAAAAATATGGTCTATAGTAGTTGGACTAGAAATGTTGCACTAAGACATCATTTCATTCAAGAGAAAATTGAACTCATGTGTTACAAGTCTAAAAGTTAAGTGGCCAAATCTTTACCAAATTGTTACTGAGGGAAATTTCAGAGATTTAAAGAATTACTAAGTGTTCAAGAAGAAACACATTAAAGGGGAGTATTAAAATTATTGTATCGTTGGGATGGACATTTTTATCGTTGTCTTGTATTGTTTTAGTAATTATTTAATATTCTATGAACATGTCCTTGCCATCTGTCTTGCATCTAGACATCCTCTTTAGTTCTTTTTATGGCTGACATTGTTTTGTCTTTTGTGAAAAGCTTTTATAGGAAGCCTTCTCCTTTTGTACTCAATCAAATTGAATGAAATAGAATACTGTACATGGGGTCTGAAGCAAGAAACATAGCTCAGCTCATTCTCTTAAGAAAAAAAAAAGACTTATATTCTATATTTTTCTTCGATTTTTCTTCCTCACATGCTAGCACCTAGAAAGAGGAGACTGTGTATAACTAAATGGAAGACCTATAAAACTACATGCAAGCAAGTTATTCTACTTCTTTCACAAAAGCCTCGCATGTGAAATCACATGTGCAGGTGTAAGTAGATTAAATTATATATAAAGGCTATCAGTGGCTAAATTTTATACTATCAAATTTGGAGCTCTATACGTCTCTCAAACTCTTGGACTGAATTTTGTTTCTGAGCATAAAAGAAGACCTGTAGACTCTAAATAGCCAAAAGGAAAAGAAACCACATAAATAATTAGATAACAAGAATAACAAACTTCAACATTTAAGTAGATAAATATTATATGAGGAGAAAGATACAAGAACACATACTTAAATCAAAAGGAAAATGACATAAATCATTCTTACTTTTCACTTGTTTACATTACAAAAAAACAGCAAATTTGTGATGAAATTTAACGTCAAAATTTTATTTTGTCACAAGTTTATCGCAAATCTGTCACTAATTCTATTGCAGAAATTAGCGACAGAATTAGTGACAGAAAATTTTTATAACAATAATGTTCATCGCTAATCCATCATAAATCAAGTTAGTGATAGAAGGTTCCGTCATTAATAAGCGTGATAGTCAATTCCAGTTTTGTGATGAAATTTTGTAACAGAATATTCCGTCACTAATTTAGTGATAGAATTAGCAATGGAATTTCTATCACAAACCAATCCGTCACTAAATCCATCGCACATTATTTAAATATTTTTATTTAACAATTTATATGATATGATGACTTAAATATACATATGTATACATGAAATCATTACAAATTAGTTAAATATTATTAATTGTATATATATCTATATATTATAATTTAAATTAATAATTTAATAATTTCAACATGAAAATAGTAAAATGTGATAAATGCTAATGTGCTTAATTATTCTATGAGCAATAAAAGACCTCCATTCATGTTTAAAAATTAGAAAATGTATAATTTATTTATTTTAAATCATAAATTAATATAAATATAAAATATATTTAATTAACTAAAAATAGAAAAAAATTTGCAAATTTAAAATTATAATTTAAACAACTATATATACGAAATGATTGTATTAAAAATATACAAAATATATAAAAGTGAAATAAACATTTCACTCAACAAAATTCAAAAGATAAATGATATAAAAAATTTATGAAAATATATCTCTTTTTCAGAATTTTACAAAAATTAAAAATGACTTCACTCAGCCACTGTCCTTTAATCACGTCACTTGTCTCTGATCCTCTATGCTCCTAATCGATTTCTCCTATTTGTTATGGTATAAACACTCAGTTAAATTCACACATTCTTTGTGTTGTTTATCTATTTCTATTAGCACTTTCTTAAATGATCGTGTCAAGGTTTTTCTTTCTCTGAAAACTAAATATTTCTCTCATTTAAATTTCAAATCTCTTAAATTCTCTTGAAAGATGCAAAGACTAAATACCAACATATGCAAAATCAAAAAAAGAGTGGAGGGCATGATCTAAAATCTAATATATATTATGTAGTTATGTAGTTAGAGAGAAAAAGTAATATAAAAGAGTATGTATCTGATTTATTTGATTTTTATACCTATTCTTTTTTTTTTCCTCAATCTCTTTTAATTACACTATATGAAAAAATATAATTAATAATCTTTTGTTATTTTCTTTCATTTTCAATTGAGATTTGATTTTTGTTGGTTTATATTTGTTTCCAATTACATGTGCAATAAATTTTCATTTCCTACCCATGAGAGTCCAAGGGATAAGAAAGCTTCTTTTTTCCTTCCTAACAAAGAAAAAAAATTTGTCAAGATGATTGTTCTTAACAAGAAAATTATCATAATATGATATTAACTATAGGTTATCAATTTATTAAATCTTGCTAAATAAATTATTTAATTACCCAATTCCTAATTTATAAAAAATAAAAAATAAATATTAGTGAATTTAACTATAACATAATATTGTATTCGTTAAATAAGATGAAAAATAATCTTTTTTGTAGACTACATAGTAATTTATGTTGTTAAATCATAAAAAGGTATGTTACATATAATTTTGTTGATGTAAAATTTTTATATAAATTATGAGTTCATTACTTTTTTTTCTTTAATTTTCACTCTCTTAATAACTTATGTTTAGATTTGGCCTTAAGTATGAGTAATTTTTTTTAAACAATTCAATATTATATAATTAGACTTTAAAAAAATTTTCCTTATGTATTATATATTTATTGAAGGATTTGAAAATAAATATCTATAGAATTTTACCTAAGTTTAGTACTTTAATATATACTTGTGTGTATGTGTGAGTTGGAATTATATATGTTAGTAGAAAAAAAGTTTATAGTTTCTAGTCTCTCAATCTACTTTGAAAGTTTTTTACTCCCACTTAAATTGGAGTGAAGCTCATGTTTTTGTTTAATTGTGTAAGCTTTTTAATTTATATATATATATATATATATATATCATAATATGGAAGTCGTTGCATTTGATATAATAAATGAATATTGACCTAGTTATTGTTCATGTTCCAACATTATTTTATTATTTAATAACTCTTCGATTTGGATAATAAGTTTAACTACTATTACTTTATTATGAAAAAAAGATAATTTTTTTACTTAAAAAAAAAAAGATAAGAATTTGTGTCTTAAAAATTTGAAATTTAAAAGCCATTATACTTTATACTACAATTTAATTGAATAACATCTCACCCAAAAAAATTAATTAAATAACTCATAAATCAATTTGATTAGAAGAAGATACATTTCTAGTAAACAGAATCACTAGTTATTTGTAATTTTTTATAAACTAAAAATAAAGCAAATATGGTAAATTATCAAACTTATTTAAAGAAATTAGAAAAGGTAATTTAAAAATAATAATAGCTAATATGTATAGTATAGGGATTTAATGAACAGGTTAATAAGAGGTCAATATAATAAGGAGACCTAAAACATATTGGAAGCATTGTTTTTGGTAAGCAAAAGAAATGAAATAACATAAAAGTTTTCTTAAGAAGAAATGAGCCAATTAAGGAGGCCTTATAACATAATAACAAATACAGTTTCTAGCCTTCAAATTGGTTTTTTCTTTTACTTTTCTACAATGACTTAAATATTTATAATCATTTTTTTTCATATATAAAGAAACAAGAATTAAACAAATTTAAGATATATTGATCATTCTCCTACTTTGATTTAAAGTTATAAGTTGTCTAAGAGAAACTCAATCTCTCAAAAAACTATAGAGTCAACAACACTATTTATTAATCAAAACTATTTTTATAATTAAATCACATCTTTTAATTTTAAATTATGATTGAATTATATTTTAAATTTTAAATAAGAAATATTTATTAATCAAAATATAGATGAGATTGATATATACAACTATGCACTAGTGATAATTTGTTTATATATTAGAAGTTTAAAAGATTAGATATATACATTCATTGGAATTGATTGTCAGTTAAATTATAAGTTGTTTTATTCCATAAAAAACTGGTTTGAATTTCAAAAAATGAATTTGCGTGTATATCTTCACCAATACAAAAATTTCCTTGCATTTTAAAGGAATATTACATCTAATATGATGGGCTAGATCCCATATATAGTTGTTTGTACACAATTATATTAGCCAAGTCGAAAGCACATGTGGTTAGTAAAAATTGGATGCATGTAGTAAATAAGGCAAACCATACCTAAGAACTTCAAATTCTTAATTGAAAAAATGGTTAATAATAAAAAAGCAATGTGTTATATTTTATATAAATGTCATATGAAAATAAAAAAAAATTATTAATTTTTTAAAACTTTATTTCAAATCTTTAACTCTTCTCTTCCAAGAAGTTATATATTTTTAAAATTTTTATTGTTTAATCGTGAAATTTAACATCTATAGATTTTGAATTTAAAGTTTTTTTGGGATAAAACAAATAAGAGACAAATAAATTTAATCTAATTCTAAACTAAAAGAGCAAAACCAACAATTATATATACAAAGAATCCTCAAGATTGTTGATCCCAAATAACAAGATATCAAATGCCTCTAATAAAAAATCATTGGGAGTGTGGGGCTTACTTGTTAGAAAAAGAGAAATTGGTCAACAAGAACAATAACTTTATTGGACTATTTGGCTGTTTTTAATTGGCAAAGAGTTAATAAAGCACCAAATTATACTTTAAACAATTTATTAAAAAAATAGAGTTAATTTTTTTACCTAATATATATATTTTAAAAAAATTACTTTTAACTATTTTTTATTGTCATTGAAAATAAAATCACATTTTATATTATATTACAAATCAAATGAAACATTGTTTTAATATATCAAAATATCAAACAATTTAAATAAATAAAAATATCAAGTATAATTTAATTAGAAATTTATTCTAACCCAATTCCTTTATAGATTTGGATCTCTTAATTTATTCTTTGTTAATTTTTTTGTCAAAATGAAGAGGGAAAGAAATAAAGAAGATCAATACATTCTTATAAGAAAGGCAAAAAGATTTCTCCACTTTTTTTAATAATAATTATTTTGTTGGTATAATTATTATTCAATATTTATTATTATTTATTATTTCTTCAAAATAAAAGTATGAAAATTATTTTGTAGTTCAAAAATTATTTCTATGTTATTTTTTATTTGATTTGATGTATTTAACAAGCAATTAATAAAACATTGATAAAAAGTAAATTGGATCAAGGATATATTGGAATTGAACTGATCCATTGTATGTGAAAAAATATTTGCATTATCCTAATAATATTAATTATTAAAAATCATTTCCTGGTTTTGGGCAATGAAGCTCGATAGGTGTGACTTGGCAAGAGATTTGAATATGTGTGGTCCATTTGGGGATTTGATGACGTTAAAAAGATTTTTAAGTTTGATGTTTATTATTTATATATCTATATCTATATTTATATTATATATAAAAAGAAAGTATTGGCAATATCTATCTAAAGCAAATATTTTGCATAATAAGTTTAACTTTTTTTTTAATGCCTTTGTTTAGTAAATTAGTTTCAGAAACTAAATGAATAAAACAATAATAAATAAATCTAGCCACCTATGTAATAGTTGGTTGTTGGCTGAGATGAAAACTCATAAAGAATTGCAAGTTTTGTCCTCTTTTTTATTAAAAAGAATGACTTAGAAACTATTTTATATTTGATTTGTTCACTAGTTTATTATGATAAGAGGTATTTTGGTTGGATGTTAATGGATAGGTTTCACTCAAATTTTGGATATTTAAATTAAAAATATTTATCAAATGTTTAATAAAATTTTATATTTTTTTACCTGCACCCTAAATACTCAATAACTGGAATATACAAAAAATTCATAGTTTAAGATATTGAGTATTAGATAAAAGATATCTAAAATATCTAATATTCATGTTAAATTTTCAAATATAATTTAAAATATAATTTGAAAGCTTGTAATATATAATAGAAATATGTGTGTGTGTGTGTGTGTGTGTGTGTGTGTGTGTATATATATATAATTAGTTTAATTATTATCTATAATAATAGATATTGGATAGATAGGCCCTCTTATGTTTTAATTAAAAAAATTATACACTTTATATTTTAATTTAAAATTTTAATAATAAATATATGAAAAAATTGCATTTAAGTTTAATCATTTTTAAAATATCATGTTTCTTAATTATAATACAATAATTATTAAATATAGAAAAATACGCTATCTATTATAATATAAAAATGTAATATGTGTATTTTTTTTATTTTGCAATATTTTATTGACTTTTTCTTTGAAAAAACAAAAGGGAAACACTTTGCGTATCATAATCATAATTTAATTAAAAAGTTTGATACACCTAAATAATAAACTTAAATTTATTTATTTCTTTTCCTTTATTGGTTCCTTTGCTTTTAATGATTACCTCATTAACTATATTCAACTTGCAATACATACAAAGGATCTTATTGGTAGATTTTAATTGTTGAGTGATTGAGAAATAATTAAACACCCTATCATTTAGCCGAACTTGTGTGATTTGTTTCAAGCATAAAGGAGCCTGATAGTAATTTAATGATTAAAGTTAAAGTGGTGATATCATGACCTTAGGAAAAAATATTAACTTAATTAATAATTATTAATAGCTTTTAAAAAAATTAACTTAATTTTTGTGCAAATAATAAGTATAATTATAATAATAAATCTATAAAATGCTTTCAATTAGTTTGTAAGATGGGCTTATGAGTTATTTTCCTCTGACCCAATACTATTTGATCAAAAGCACTATCTAAGACCTAGTACAGTTTGATCAATGCTCTATCTTAGAAAAAGCATGTCATCCCCCTCTGCCAAAAACCCTAAACCATTCTCTTTCTAGTACTTTTTCCTTTTCGTTCAAAGCTCGTTGTCGTTGCTATCTAAAGCTCCATTGAAGGTTGTTGTTAGAGCTCTTGTTAACCAAACTCACTCCTCTGGCAACTAAGGTTTGTCTCTTTCTTTCCCTTTTTCCATCATCAGCTCTATGAAAATCGATATATATATATATATATATATATACTTTTTGTTCTTTGTTTTGTTCTGTCTCTATCTCTCTCCCTCAATTTGATGGTAGTAATAGAAGCCATCAGCAGCCAAGTACTTAGATCCAGAAAACTTCTTCATCTCTGTTTTTATCTCTCACTTCTTTTACTGGCTCTCACATCTCTCTGGGTTAAAATTGATTTACTATGAATTTGACCTAAGTTTGCCAATTCATTTCAAATGGGGATTAAGTACCAGATCTGCCCATCTTGAGATTTTCCTTTTTTTTTTCTTTCTTTTTTCCTATCCTTTTTAAAAGCACCTTTTTGTATAGAGTTTATAGTATAGACGGATGTAATCATGTAATATCTTCCCTCATATTTGCTATGATTGCTTAGCTAGTATGATTATGCAACATCAATTAAATAGGCTTTGATTTAACTTTTATTTTGTTAATATATATATATATATATATCCATCAATTACAATTACAATGTGTTTATCTTAGAAGTAAACTTTCAACCTTGAAATAATCTTATTTAATTTTAAAATTTTTCTTAAAAAATGTCATTGGAAAAGACAACCATGCCTATAGGTCATATCTGAAAAAAAATTACATGGGATTGCAAGACCTTATTTAACATGATTTTTGTTTTACTTATTAATGAACATTTTTTTCCAACAATACAATGATGCTTTCCTTCTATTTTTGTTTAATGGATTTCTCCTGCGGATTTTTGAACCAGAGATAAAGGTTAATGCCAAGTTTTCAATATTTTTATCTATCTTTTTTTTTTTGGGTAATAATATTTTTATCTATCTTTAACAAAAGTACATAATGCTTTTTTACTTTTTAATGAATCTTTTAAATTCAAAAATAAGTAATTTAGCTTAGTAAATTTTATTGCTGCACTATATTCAACTAAATGCTATAGTTTAGTTTATTTTTTATATAATTAAGTTTACATAGATAAATGTTTCTTACTATTTATTCAAGAAAGCTCAATTGACACAAAAATAACATCCACAGATATAATCATAAATATTGACTTTAGGTTCCACCATACCTTCAATAGCAATAAAACAAACAGCAGTTGAAGCTCTATTTTGTGTGTGTGTGTGTGTATAGAGTCCCACTCATTGATTTTTCTTATAACAAATATATAATATATTTATTGTCCTGAAACCCAGATCATTTATATTTTCATTACTAGGCTTTTTTAATAAAAATATGATAAATATATTATTTTTATAGTTTTTACAATTAAACATTAGATGATTGAATCTTTTAAATTTGTTATGCATATTATGTATTGTTAGAGAATATAATAACAAAAATATAAAAATTTTTATCTAAATCTAGTGTGCTTCAAATAATTTTTTAAACATGTAAAATGGATTAGGCAATTATGAGATGTATTGCTCAACCGTAATTTCTTTTATTAGGATTAATTTAGTATATAAAATTATCTTTGTACTCAAGAATTTCTTTTGTCATGGACTTGGATCCATTCAATGAAAAGGATTTTGAGAAGTAGAAATTTTATATGTAATTTTATATATTTTTATTATCAAAATTTTTAATTAATAATGAATAGGTTTATGATTTTTATAAATAAATGTATAATATTTTAATTAAATCATAAATTTATTATATTATTATTACAAATTTAATAATAAATATGGAAAAATTATATTTAAGTTTAATCTTGTTGAGAAAAAAAAATGTTATTTTATTAAAAAATTGAACATTTAAAAAATTAAATTTTTTATTGTTATTTTTTAAAAAAAAACTGTCTAAAATATTCTTTTAATTATCATATATATGAAGTTTAAATTAAGTGATAATAAAAGAGTACGAGCTTTTTAAGGAAAGAAAAAAAAAGGATTTAGCTATCAAAATTTGAGAAGCGAAGGAAGCAAAGTATAAAGGAGGGTCGTTTGTTATGTGAATTATATGGGTTAGCTAGTTAATAAAAAATTTTTTGGATTGTTGGGGAGTCCATCTTGATTTACTCCACTGGTATCCATTTTGAATTAACTTGAGATATTAGGTTGCTTATTTGCATATTTGATTTTTCTAGTTTTCTGTTGTGTTATTTTCTTTTCTAGCTTTATCCTTCAACCGTGTATTCATCCTTCTCAGTAAAATTTGTTGGACATAGTAAGAACTGTTATGTAGATCCTTTAAATAGGCTTCTTATGTTGATTTTCATTGTTCAAGTTATTTCTTTTTCTACAATTTGTAGATGTAATGATGAAATTATGTATGAAAGATGCATATATAGATTTCGTGGTTAGTTCTTAAATTTTGAAAGAGAATGTTTTTTCAGAGTATATAGTACAACATTAATGTCACTGATGCTAGTCCTTATGATTGATAACCACTGCCTATAATTGGACTTATTCAAATATCTACTATCTCCGTATAATCTGCCACCAGCAATGTGCATGAGACAAGAGTATATGTTCTTAACATTGATTATCCCTGGTCCTAACAATCCCAAAGGAAAAATAGATGTTTATCTACAACCACTAATAGATTAATTAAAATTATTATGGACTGAGGGTGTGCTAACATATGATGCCTCATTGAGACAGAACTTTCATATGCGTGCCACACTATTATGGACAATTAATGACTTCCCAGTATATGGCATGTTGTCTGGTTGGATGACAGTGGGGAGATTATCATGCCCTATATGTATGGAGAACTCGAAGTCATTTCAACTAAAGCATGGGAGGAAAACGTCTTTCTTTGATTGACATCGATAATTTCTTCCCCCAAATCATGCATACAGGAGAAATAAAAGCTCTTTTTATAAGAATAAAGTTGAGAAATCTACGCCTCCATCGCAATTAGATGGAGAGGAAGTTTGGCGAAAAGTATGCAATATGCCAAAAGTAATCGAGTGGGGAGAACTTATACCAATTGAAGGGTATAAAAACACTCACTATTGGACAAAATAGAGCATATTTTGAGAATTGCCATATTAAAAAACTAATCTCATTCGACATAATCTTGATGTCATGCATATTAAGAAAAATATGTTTGACAATGTATTTTATACCATCATAGACACAAAAAGAAAGATTAAAGAGAATACACAAGTTTGGTTGAATGTGGAAGAATATTGTTGATGAAAAGAATTAGAACTTATCAATAGTGGGGGGAAAGTTTTGAAACCCAAGGCACAACACACTTTGAATATAGAACAAAAAATGAGCTATTTGTCAATGGATAAAGAACTTGAGACTCCCTTATGGGTATGTATCTAATCTGGCTCGATGTGTTGACATGAAGAAAGCAAAGCTATATAGAATAAAGAGTCATGATTGTCATGTGTTTATGTAATGCTTGCTTCCTATTGCCTTTGGTACTTTGCCTAAAACTATATGGAATCCTGTAACCGAGCTTAATTAGCTCTTTAGAGAACTTTGTTCCACTTTATTGACGATGGATCAACTAAAGTTATTGGAGCATAACATTATTGTGACATTGTGCAAGTCGGAGAAGGTCTTTCCTCCTAGGTTATTTAACTCAATGGGGCATCTGCCCATCCACCTTCCCTATGAATCAAAGGTTGGGGGACTCGTTCAATATCGATGGATGTATCTATTTGAAAGATAATAAAGCCTATTACTATATTCTTAGAATGAATATATATTTGAAAGGTAATAAAACTTGTTTACCTTTCTTATGTAGGTTCCTCCAGAGATTGAAACAAAAAGTCAAGAACAAAGCTCTGGTGGAAGGATCTATGTGTGAAGCTTATATAATTGAAGAGGTTGTAACATTTTGCTCGCATTACTTTGAGCATGATGTGCCATAAAAAATTATGAGACCTCTAAGAAATGATGATAGTGGAGAATCAAGCCTACTTACAATTTTCATTTTTAACTATCCTGAAAGGCCTGCCGGAGAATGCATGTCTTGTTTCTTGAATGATCAAGAAGTGGAAGTCGCTACAAAATATGTTCTAATAAACGCTGATGAAGTGCAACCTTATATCAAGTAAGTGATATTGGTTATACATCACTTATTTGTATATGCTTAACACATTCCTTTGTTATGTAGTTTATTTGTGTATGAGTTAACTTTATCTAATCTTCAAATTGTGGATGATGAAATAGAAGATCGAATTGAAGAAAATATTCCCTCATGGTTTTGAGAACATGTAAGTAGTAATACATTGAAATTAATTATGTCTTCAAACTAATCTCAACTTATAAAAAATATTAAAAAATGTCATACAGGTTCAAAATCTAGCCAACAATATTTTGGATCCTTTTTTACATGGCATTGCTCAAGGACCAAAGATAAGCGTTAGAACTTGGCCTATTTACTTTGTTAATAAGTACAGACTTCAGATTCATTCATTGAGCTATCAAAAATCAACAATAAATAGTGATATATGCATGAAGGGGACTGACTTTACACAATCAGAATATGACTTCTATAGCATTATAGAAGAGATTATGGAAATTGAATATACGGGGGCTCTTGTGAAGCGATTAGTATTATTCAATTGTTAATGGTATGATCCTTCACCTAATCGTGGTACGAGAGTTCACAAACAATATAAGATTATGGAAGTTCATGAATTAAAGAGGTATAACAAGTTTGATCCATTCATATTTGCACAACAAGCAACACAGGTATATTATGCGTATTATCCTAGTTGCTATCAGAAGGCTAATTGGTTAGCCATAATCAAAGTTAAGGCTCATAGCATAATTGATGCTCATACATTTGAAACAAATATAGGGCCATTTCAGATCGATGGATTAGAAGTCATACTTCCTGCGATTATCTAGAATGATGAATTCCATAACTTAAGAGACACGAAGGTTCTTATAAAGAAATAGATATGTCAATCGCTAGTATAATTTGTGATGAAGATGAAAAAGAAGAAAAAGAAGAAGAAGATGATGATGATGATGTTGATGCTGATGATGCATAAATTAGGGTTAGGTTTGATTTAATTGAGTTTGATTTTTTTTAATAATATATTTTCATTTTTTGAGTGTGAATTTATTTACTTGAGTTTTGTTCTTTTTTTAATGATATATTTTTTTTAGTGTGAATTTATTTTTTTTTTAACATTTTTTATTTAATTTTTTGTCAACTTATGCTAACTCAAGATTTGTTATTGCATGCGTAGATGTCAAGTCATAGCTCTAGGCGAGGTCGTGCCCAATGAAGTACCTCTACACTGCCACCTTTGCACCCTCAACCATGTCTTTATCCTCTAACTTCAGCACCTGTATCAGCTCTTATAGCACCAGACGCATCCACTATACCTGTATCAGCTCCAATTATGCTTGAATCATCAAGGAGACCCTTAGCATCACCTGTATCACCCCCTCCAGTACCATTTCCTGGCTCCCAACACTGACATCCCACTCCTCATGGTCCTTTTACTAGTTCTACATCAATGCCACCTATTCAACCTTTTGGCTATGACCCTATAGATGGTCAAACATAGTTGTATCCTAACAAGCATACGTAAGTCATCAAATTTATTTTATTTTATTAGTTATTCAATTAACAACTTAGTGCTATTATAACATTTTCAATCATTGTTGTTAAATGATTAGGTTTAATCCTGTTATTGCTATTGTCCATGATATTCTCCCCATAATTTAAGCAAAATTTGAACATGCATGTTACAATTGGAAAGTAACACCTCTTGAGGTCAAGCAACTATGGTTTGATGAATAAATGGTATATATCTTATCTCATCATTATATATGTATCGTGTTGATATTCTTTTTTTTTTTTCATTTTGTCTCATTTTTTTATATTTTGTCTCATTTTTTTATTTTTCTATTTTGTATGTAGAAAAAGTACAAATGGCTACCACAACATGACCAAGTTATCAAACGCAACTGTAATAAAAAGTGTGGGAACATCTTGTGAAATGCAATGTATAGAGTACAACTAGACTTCAAAAAGGGGATCACACTTAATTGGATCCCAAACAACATAATGGTCCAATTAAAGTACTATTGGGAGTCAGACAAATATAAAGTCGTGTGCCAGACAGCTAAAAATAACCAGGCATCTACCACAAGATGCATGCAACACAAAGGGGGCAGCATTCCTTCAACTAGGCATAAGAAGAGGCTGGTAAGCATTTAAATTCAAGCGTAATCCTTATTTATTTAATGTACGAGATAACTTATATCAATAAATAACTACAGACTTTACAGCTTGGAAGACCAGCTACAGTGTTTGAATTGTTCAAGTACACGTATTATGATGAGGCAACTGGTCAATTTGTAGACCATAGGGTAGTTGAAGTCTATTTATGTATATGTTTACTCTTTCCTTTCTTATTAGGATTATGCTGATGACCAGAGACCTAACTAGTTATAGTGTGAGTCTTGATTTTTTTTTTTATTGTCACTGGATTTGTGCTGACGACTAGAGGCCTCAATATTTATAGTGTAAGTCTTGATTTTTAGTTTTTATTATCACTGGACTTGTACTGACGGTCGAATGCCTAACTAGTTGTAGTGTGCGTCTTGTCTTTTTTGTTTTAATTGTCACTGAACTTGTGCTGATGGCTAGAGGATTGACTAGTTATAGTGTGAGTCTTCATTTTTTTGTTTTCATTGTCACTGGACTTATGTTAATAGCTGGAGGCCTAACTAGTTATAGTGTGAGTCTTCATTTATTATCTTAATTGTTACTAGACTTGTGCTAATGGTCGGATGCCTGACTAGTTATAGTGTAAGTCTTTATTTTTTATTTTGATTGTCACTAGACTTGTACCGACTATCGAAGGCCTGACTAGTTGTAATATAAGTCTTCATTTTTTGTTTTAATTATCACTGGACTTGTGCTGACAGCCAGATGTTTGATTAGCTACATTGTGAGTTTTCATTTTTTGTTTTATCACTAAGATTGTGTGATCTTTTATTTAATATTTTTTAGTTATTTAATTGCTCTGTGGCTATCAACATGACATTCTTTCTATATACCTAATTGTGTAATTTTAATATTTGATAGCTTTGATTGTAATGGCTAAATATATTTGTAGTTTTAAGATATTTATTCTTCATTATATGATCACACTTCATGTTGATACTATATGACAGAAAAGATGTTTAAACATGTGGATACTTTTGGTTTTGGATGCACTGTCATTGTTTTCCTTATTATAAAATTGTCTTTTTTTACTTCCTTTATGTAATAACTTATATTTCTATTATCATATTCTTCCATTCAAGGCAATTGGTGCACATTCCTAAGATAAAAGTAAGGAAAAGTATAAAAATAATACACTTTTATTGCATTGTGTCGAAGTAAAATTCCTCAATTTGCATTACGTGGGCCTTGTAGATTATTCAACGACATTCTCTGGTCATTTATCATTGGAATGAATCACAATCAACATAAATTATCAAGCAATCCACAGATTTCAAGTCAAAAACCTCGAAATTCCCTTCATTCTCCACGATTATACAGTAGCAGATTTTAAGGAAAACTTTGAAAAATTATACCTAAATGTAAAAAAATCAAAATTATACAAACCATAGCTTTTTAAAAAGCTCTAGATGTTAAATTTATAATAAAAATAGTTCCTAGTCATGAAAATCCCATCTGGATCATGTTTGACAATAGAAAAAGTAGGAAAGTTTTATTAATATAAATTTTGGAAACTCATAATTAATTTCAAAAAAATCTAATCTATGCAATCTATACCAATTTGAAAATTTACAGATGTTAACTAGAGGAAAAAAATAATTCCAAACCAATCCAAATGCATTCAAACTCCAAAATTCAATCAAACAGAACTATGGGTATAACTGTGCGCCTGATATTAGACAACAACTTAAAAAATTAATATCTCCCTTTTTAGACATTTAAATGAGGTGCTTCCAATTGACATAAGTCACTGGAAAGGTCTAGTTTCTCCTTGTAAAATTTTGTGGCAATTGGATATTATTTGCCCCATGATTAACACAGATTCATTTTCAAACTAATTACACAGTACCAATGGCCAAACCAAAAAATTTTTCCAATTTCAAAAATTTGCCAAATATTCCATAGAACTATAAATAATACTTATTTCAGCTTTCCAAAAATCTCTTAACAAGGTCTAGATGCATGCCAAATTTTAGATCAAGAAGAGCTCATTTAGATAAAAAGTGACGTAGTTCACTCAAATGATCAATTTTACTTCATGTGAGGGGTCAACTTTGTCCAAATAGCCTTTCCAATGATTTGGCTCCTCTTGGGCAAGTTCAAAAGCACAATTTTGTGTGGACTGTTCAAGTAGTTCAAAACCTCATACATCTTAATTTGGTCATCCCACGTCTATTAATGCACTACACACATAAATTATTCAAGAAGCCAAATTACACAATTGCATTAATTTAATGTCACACATAGGCTACATAACATTCATACATCATATTACATTTTTTCAAGGTCTTACATTACAAAAATAACTTGTACAAGTTCATTTTGTCATTTATACACAAAGAGAACAACAAAATATTCAAATTGTAACTCTTTAAAGCTTTTGGCTTGCTTTCCTTGTATCTTGGGAGCCACCTTGACGTGTCAAGATGGAAGAGGGAATGGGAGTGAGATTCTTTGAATCTCAATAACTCACATACCCATTCACACACACACATTCAAGGCATATACATATCAAAGCATATATGGAAGGTTTAACAACCATAAAATATGCAAGGTCACAATTTTCATGCCACTTATTCACATTCAAGCCAAGAATATGCTTTAGGAACTTTTGGTTTTGCCTTACCCCATTTCTAGGACTTTTAGATTTGTCTCACCCTTGGCCTAGGGACTTTTGACTTAGCCTCACCATTTCAAGAGACTTTTGACATTGTCTCACCCATGCTATGAGACTTTTAGCATCTCCTCACCTTTATTAAGGGACTTTTGGCGTCACCTCACCTTTATAACCCATTTCCATAACCAAGGCCATTCAAGGAAATACATTGGTACCAATGTAATGTCAAGGCATCAAGTGGTATGTCATCAAGTCATAAGAACACACACAAGCATACAATAACATACATATGCACATAAGGATGCAAGGAGAATAAGGTAGAGAGCTATCTTAAGTTTATGCAAGCTTTTCTTGATCATTTTCCTTCCCTTTTTTAGTCCCACAAGCACACCTAGGTGGGTTGGTGTTCTCTTGGCATAAACACTAAAAACAACACACAATTACACACTTGAAGCAAGCTAAGCCATTAAACTCACTCCTGAACACACACTTGGTTTCATAAGTGGCATAATGGTTCCATAAATGGCCTATTGAAGCAAATTTCACAATTCAAACTCTAGGCTCCTATTTCTTTCTATTTCTAGGCCTCTTGGCCTCATCCAAGGTTCTTGGAACCCTCACACATTCATTTGCACAATTAGAAGACGAAGGCACCATTATGGATACCATTGTCCCATCTCCCAATCCATGACTCTTAAATTTTTTCTAATAGTCTTTTCCATCTTCTAACATCATATAAAGTCCCAAACCAAGGTTTGAATAAATTAAAACACTCCTTAGCCCTAAGAACCTAGCTTGGTCGAACCTAGCACCATAATGGAGGTTCATGGAGTCCTTGATTTTTTCTTAATGGGAGAGCCACTTGGGAAGGTTTTTAGAGGTCTTAGGAGCTCAAGGAAACACTTAAATAGCCAAGGAATTACTCACACAAAATTTGATTTTCCAAAACCCTAAATAAGGCTATACTTTTTTATCTTATTTTTCATAGGTTTTTCTGACAATTTCTTGCCATATTCCTCTTCCTCATAGTCTAAAACCCTAGTTCCTTTCTTATTTTTAGGTAGAAAATCCTCCCTCTATATGGTTCTATTCTTGGCCGAAATACACACAAAGAAGGAGCAAGAGAAAAAAGCAACCAAAACAAGTAATTACCTTGGATTCAAACTTGCTTTCAAGAGCCTTTCTCCTTGATTTGCTTCTCCTTAAGAATTTTGAATTATCCCCCCTTGCTATAGACTCAAAATAGAACCAAAATCACTTAATAAAACCATGGAAAGAAAGCTTGAAGGGAGGAGAACAAAATTGAAAAAAGAAGAAGCATGAAATTCCTTGAAATTGGCTACTTTTCATTGGCTTTCTTCCTCCTTTCTCTCCTTCTCTTGGGTGTCTAAGAGAGACCTTCTTTTTTCTATATTTTGGGTAGAGAGGGTCGTGCTATATGAAAGGGAAGAGAGACAAGAAGCTTATGAAACATTCAAGAAACTTACTTTTTCTAAAATTTTAATTTAATCCTTTTGTAATGGTAATTTTATTTCGACTTCGTTTTAGCTCCTTTTTTAGAACCGTCTTTTCCATTATAAAATTTAGATTTCCAATTTAATAAAATACCTTTGGAATCACTCAAATTAAAGCTAAAACCTCCGTGAACGAATCCATCAAAGTTTGGGTTTACCATAATTGAAAAACATACACCGAAGTGGCTTTACCAGTCTCGAGGCTTCCTATGGATTTTGGGACCTCTGAGAATCTTAGGCAACTCAAATTTCCTATTTAAAAAGCCCTCCTATGTGTTTTTTCCAAAAGTTACATTTATTTATGAAAATACTATTACGTTTTGTCAGTTTTCGTCACAAATTGTTTTACTATCTTAGCTCTATTTTTCTTTCTGTCTAAGTCTAGAATTATCATTTTTTAGAAGTCTAAGACTCTACCCAAATTTTTTGAGATATTATCTAGCTCATTTCAGAGAACTTGCTTTTATATGGCTTATTTTGTTGTTTTATGAAAATTATGTTTGTTACACTTTAACAAGCTAATTATTTAAGGCTTAAGAATGCTAGAGCTTCTACTCATAACTCAACAGGCATAGTGTCAAATGATGTAGAAGATGATGATGAATTCGCCTTATGGTTAGAGGTTGTTGGTGATAAAAATAAAAAGAGTCGCATTTTTAGGGTAGGATTTGAAGTTCAAGATATTGATGCTATCTGTTCTTGTGGGACCTCTTCTTCCATTCATAACTTAGGACTCCATTCAGATTTTAAAGAAGAATTACATAGGAGGATTGCCACAAAGATAGCACCTTTAAGATAGGAGAATCAAAAGCTTAAATAGCATAATCAACGTATAACAAAGCAGAATCAACGTATCACAGAGTAGCATTAACAAATCTTGTCTCTACTAAACCATCAACTAACATTCAATAGGTTGCAAGATCTTGAATCGCGATTATCTCGTGCTCCATTAGATCCTAATGATTGTCCTCCACCATAAAGATGATTTTCCCTTATTCTAAGACATATGTTTTGCTGAGAATTGTTATAATTTGTTTTAGAATGATTATCATTTAATTAAGAATAATTTTAATATATTTGTTACTTTTTATTGAATATTATTGTGCTTATATACTTTACTAAATAGAGAGAAATATTTAAACGAAGCGAAATTTTATTATTTAATAATAACATTATTTTCAATTGACCTTACTTTATTAAGCTTTTATTGTACTTTATTGGATAGGTAGCAAAGTAATATTGAGGTTAAATTTTTAAAAAAATCACATAATAAAAAATTATATCAGCGATGGAATATTCCGTCTCTGATCTATCGCTGATTAGTGATGGAATAATCCATCGCAAATCTATTACAGATTAGCGACAGAATATTCCATCACAAATCTGACGGTGATTAGTGACGGAATATTTTGTCACAGATTTGTCAGTAATTAGTGACGAAAAATTCCGTAGTTGATCCATTGCTGATTAGCGACAGATTATTTTGTCACAAATCTTTTGGTGATTAGCAACGGAATATTTGGTCACAGATCCATCAGTAATCAGTAACAAAAAATTCCGTTACTAATCCATCGCTGATTAACGATAGAAAAATTTGTCGCTAATTTGTCACTAATTAGACATGGAATATTTTATTGTTGCTCCGTCACTAATTAGTGACAGAATATTCCGTCACTAATCAGTCACAAATTTGGAATATGTTATCCTATTAATTAGCGATGAAATTGTTTTTAGTGATGGAACTTTCTGTCACAAATTAGTAGCGAAATTTCAAAGTCCGTCACAAATGAATTAGCGACAGGGAAATTAATGATGGAAAAATTTTATTGCTAATTCATTTGCGAGAGAATTATCCACATTTAGCGATGAAAAATTTTGTTGCTAATTTCTATTTTTCTTCTTGTGCTATATCCAGAAGTTCAAATATCTCAATTCTATTCCATCTAAAGTAACATCAAATTTGTATCTAGCCTAGTGAATTTGCATATATTTGCAAAGATATATCCCATCGATCATCCAATTGAATCTTCTTGGCTTACACACATGCTTCATACAACCATTTCCTCCAATAACCTCACCATTTCAACAATTACAAAGAAAGTCGCACAGCATCATAGACTGGGAAACTATATCCATGCGTTGATAAGTGATAGGCCAAAAATCGTCAATGTTAAAACTCATTTGTAAAGTTGTTGAGAAGTCAAACCACCAACTTATTGCTTTACAAATTCTACAACATGATGTCCTACCTAATCAACATTCTTTCATATTGATATTTATCACATACATACATGAAATGGGCTTATAATCCAAGCTATCTCTCTCTCTCTCTCCTTTGAATAAGAAGATGGTATTCTCTCAAAGTTCATTATTGACAACAATAATTTACCCACCAACAAAATTTGTATAACTACATTAACTCATTTAAAATGATATAAAATTTTGGCAAAGTATACCTTTGATCTCTTAATATTATATGAGATTTTATTTTTATTTCTTAACTTTATTTAATTTTAATTTTAATTTTTTAATTTTATCTTAAGTTTCTTTTTTGTTTTTTAATTTTATTTGGTTTCAATTTGGTCTCTTAACTTTATTTTAAATTTACTCTTTTTTCTTAATTTCATTTGATTAGAATATAGCTCCTTAATTTTATCATAAGTTTCACTTTATCCTTTAATTTCATTTTGTTCCAATTTTTTGTCCCTTGACTTTTAAAAATTGCTCAGATATTTCCTTTCCTCTTACATTATCAAATTAAAATGCTTAACAAAAAAGTCTTACGTGACTCCTTGATGACTTAATTTTAAGAGCTTATTACTAACTTAGATTTACTTGTTATGATATCCTTTCTATCACCACTTAACATATTTTCTAAATCTGAAATAACAATTAAATAGTAAAAAATAAAGAAACAATTGAGTGATTTTTGTAATTATTAAAATAAAATAAAATTAAGAAAAAAGAATTAGACCTAATATAAAGTTAAGAGATCATATCAAAAAAATAGATTTCAAAAATAAAAATAAAATACAAAAAGAAATTAACGGATTATGTCAGGATAAAAATAAATTAAAAAACAAAAATAAAATTAAGAGACCTCCCTGTCTGTCCGCCGTGATTCTCTCGTTAGAAGTATTTATTATATATATAAAAAGTTGTGCATTTGTACTATTCATTTGTATTATTTATAATATCACATCATTAACGGTTATTTATATACTATTTTATTATTGTTACTGTTTATTACTGTTCATTCGGCATTGTTTTGCTTTTGCTTTTATCTTTTGGTGGGATCCACATTTTCTTTCCCTTTTTTTTATAAATTTATCATTTATAAGTTTGAATGATGCTAACAATGGTATAAGTAGTCCAGGAAGTTAGAAAAAAAAGACATTCGAGGATAATTTTGGAATCCAAAACCATTGTAGAGAATGAGACTTTTTTATCGTATCAAAACTTTCATTGTACGTGATTGATTAAGAAATTTAATAGTATCAAAGCTTTTAAAAGACTTTCGGGTTCAAAAAAAACACGTTAAATATAGTACCAAAATAATTTATGTGCATTCTTAGATGAGGCAGTATTAACTCTTTTAACCAAAAAAAAAGGTTTGAATTTTTACATTATAATTAGCGTCAAACATTCAGGACTTCCTTTGCCTTTTTCTTCTTTCAAAAACAATGATAAATTAAATTCTTGAATTTCTTTTTATATTACATTTTGCTGCAATACCAAAGTCGATGATGGAATGTTATTAGACTTGTGAAAGGACATATTGCTGAGCTTTAAAACATACTAGGCTGACCCCTGTACTTGCAGGGATTAAAAAATTTTCAGTGGGTTTCATATTAAAAAAAAAAAAAAAAAAGGTTAAAATGCAAGTCCCACAGAAAATTAAAAAAAAAAGAAAAAAAAAATAGTGATGAACAAATATTAAATTTGAGATATATCTGTTCAAAATAGCCACGTAATTGCACTCCTAATCCGAGTAAACTTTCTGACTCGTCTCTAACTCGGTCATGGAGCTGCATCTTACGTCACTATCAGACGGTGGACAAGGGAGACTTGTTTTCCTCTCACTGCTCAAATATTCTCTTGAGCGATAGTATACGACTCATTGGTGATCTAAACGACGTCGTTGACTCCTCCACCTCTCTCCCGAAGCTCCTACTCAAGGTCACCCTCCCCAACGATGGCTTTCGCCTCAACCCAATCGAAGACGACGAAGAACAAAGCGTCCGGCTGGTTTGGTTTTCTTCTTCCCCATCGTGCTGCTGACACTCTGAACTCGAACCCGGTTCACACACATCGATCACCACTTCGGGTCCGGGTTGGCCCCCGGGCGGTGCGGGTTCAACCAAAGATCTACAGACTGGGCAAGTGGAGTGAAATTCGAACCACATGTCGATGCATTCAACGTGAAAGGTGTGGTTGCATTTGGGCAAAACCCGACCCGACTCGTTCTCTTCGAACGCCGACAAGCAGATGGTGCATTCCACGGGGTCGGAGTGGGGGTGAGTGTCGGAGGAGTAGAGGAAGACAGGAAGAGACTGAATCACTGAGGGATCGAGACCGTGCGGGGGGACGTCGGAGGTGATGGGGTGGACGTAGAAGACGTTAAAGCCCTGGCGGGGGCGGTGACGATGGCGAGCACGGCGGAGGTAGCAGTGGCAGTAGAGGTGGAGGCAGATAATTAGAATGACGGTGAAGAGCAAAATGACAATGGCAGTGAGCATGATGTTGCTGGTGAGGGCATAGGCCTTGCCGTCATACAGATTGAGATTGCGATCTACCTTGGACTCCATTAGAGGGAGAAATGGAAGAAAGAGGATAAGGCTGGTGGGTGATGGTAATGGGGTTAGCGGCTGGGGGAAGAAGGAAGCGCAGCGGGTTATTTTGTGAGAAGCTTCTTCTGTTATCAACGGCTTTGCCTCCCTGCATCGCACTCAACAAATGCGAGAGTTGGACGCGGTTTGGTGCCAATATTACCTTTCTACCCTTTTAATTATTCTTTTGATCGATGTTTTGTACAATTTGCTGGAAATTTGATTTTATAACAATTCGACTATTTATCAAATATAATAATTTCCTAACTAATTCAAACTCGTTAAATCAACTTCCATATGGTAGTGATAACTCTTCTCATTTATAATATAATAATAAACTTATTTAACATGTGATAAACTTATCGTTTTAAAAAATTGAATTGAATTAGTTAGTCAAACTAAAAAATCAATGAATCTGGTTGTTGTTTTAATTTGATTAATTCTGAAAATATTAAATGACAAAAAATAATCAAAAAATAGCTAAACTAATAAACAAATCGTAAAAATTAATCAATTTAATACTAAATTAATTAAAAATTAATTTTTGATTTCTTATGTTTATTAGTCTCTTGTCAAATCCAAAGATGGACCTAGGTGGTTCAATTTAAGGGCACAGCCTCCTTAAAAAAAAATTTATCATAAATCCAGTTCAATTAACATTGAGCAAAGCAATGAAAAATTAAAATTATATGAATGCTGTATCACAGTTCACCCTCTTAAAAGATAGTGTAGTACATTCGCCCCAAAACTATTTTTTTTATTTCATTTCTAATTCAATCTATTTTATATAGATTTATTGTCATATGTAAAATGTTTTAATAAATTTTTATATTTTTAATTATTTATATTTATTTAAATATTATTTTATAATATATGTATTAATTTAATTATAAGTTATTATATATTTTTATACTTTTTATATTTTTTTAGAAACTATTTATTTTTCATTTAACTATATTCATATTATTGAATCATGAATCATTTCTTATCTTAATTCAATTCAATGATCGGTCTAATTTTTGAAACACATATAAATTTTTAAACAAGTAAATTATAAATCAAATTTCATCCTTTTTTTTTTTTAAATCAATGTTGCTTTCTTTTTTTTTAATGATTACATTTTACTCCACGTTACGTTTTCATCCAAATTTTGACATTAAATTTAACAATTCGCTAACCTAAAAGTTAAATTTGAGTTTGAGTTAATGTTATTAGCTAAATAAATATTGCCAAAGATAACAAAGTATTGAATCTAGTGTTAAATTTTACATGAATTATGTTCATAGGAACGTCTTTTGATTATTTTAAATAAAATAAAAAGATAATATTATTTAGAGTAAATTATACAAATATCTTTTAAAATTTGTTAAATTACATGAATTTCACTTGTATATTTAAAATATACACAAACCTCCTATTAAAACAAAAAGTTACATTATACTTTTGTTTAATTTCAAATTTTTTTATTAACATACCTCCCATTAATCTAAATGCATATTTTTTTAAACTAAAAAGAATTTCAAATGTCAAATGCTTTGGTCAAAAATTTTAAAATTAGACTAAAGTATAGAATATTTTTTTTATTTTAGGAGAAGCTATGTAATTTTAGTAAAACTCAGAGAATATTTATATAATTTATTTTATTGTTTAATTTCATAGTACTCATACAAAGCTAAAGTAATTAAGAATGCATTTAAGTCAAATTAAGACATATTAAGTGATAGTAACTTAATAATAATGGCTTTTTGACTAGAAGAGCCTAAAAATTTTTTACTGGTATTGTTTCCGATGATTTAAAATTTTCATGATATTAAGTATAAAAATAAATTATCTTTTACGAGAGATGCTTTAATTACACAAATCTTTAATTTATTATAAAAAACACACATAAATTTCCTTAAAGTTAAAATATGACCAAAATAACTTCAAGAATAATATTTATTTTTTATTAAAAATGTATTTTTTAAACATTTAGTTCAATGTTATTTATTGTGTTTAAAAATATAAATTGAATTTATTCTAAATTTAGAAAAGTAACTATTTTTATATTAGTTAAATACATATTTAATACTTGTTATATTATATATATATATATATATAAAATAAATATATGAGAATATTTTGGTTAAAATAAGTATAATTGTAAAAAGGAGAATCATGTAATTTAAACATTTATCAAGGGAGAGAAGTGTAATTTATCTTAAAGATAATGATAAAAAATATTTGATATTTAAAAATGGTAAATGTACTATAATAATTAATATTAATATAGTTAAAATATTATGAGATTACAAACATTAAAAAATATGATTTTTTTTGGGTCTTTATTTCAGATTAAATAAAATAAGAACATTTTTATCTTTCTAGTTTTGTTGATATCAAATCAAATATTTGTTTCAATGTGAAGGCAAAGTAAACATTTTATTTTATTTTTGGTTACTTAAAAAGTATAAATTTGGATTTTCTTTATTTCTTTTCTCTTTATTTTCTATTAATTTAGGAGAAGAATAGATACAGAGTAGAAGGGACCTATTACTCCAATGACTCTTATATATTCAAATAGAATTTGTTATTTAAATGAGTTGTATATATATTCTATATCTATATTTTTAAATTGATAAAAATAAACAAAATAGAGAAAATGTGAAACTCAAAAAGTTATAAGCCTATAGAGCAAAGTGAAAAAGGCAAATAATAATAGTGAGATCTAAATTGGGAAGAATTGACAACAGTGTAGTACCTTGGCCATGAATCCAGGAAAGTCGATATTTGGGAAAATGCAGGACGAAAGTCCAAATAAAGTTTTATGACGACCCACAATTTCAATGCACTGTCCATCAGAGTGTGTGCGTACGTGGGTGGACTCAAAATAGGAGAAATTCTTACCCCACCATGTGCAACTGAATAATTTTTCCTCAGCTAGCACTGTGTGCATCACGGCAAGGGGTTTAGCTTCTCTGCATTCCAACCGTGTCCAGTCTTTGTCCAATCAAGCCATTTATTTCTTTCTTTTTTTTTTATAAACTTAAATAAATAAAAATGAGGGAGAAAGGAGAAAATACACTTACTGCACATGAAATGAACGCCGTACGAATGCAGAGAAGCTGCTCCCCACGGCAAGAGGGAAGGCATTGGTCAAACTATGAAGCTGCCATATATTACTTTCGTTGACCAATTGTTTTCTCTTTCATCTTTCTCAAATTCTGAGGTTGCAATATATTACTATATAAAGTACATCTTCGGGTGCAAATATATATATGTATATAGCTTCTGTAATTTTTAAAAAATTAAAAATATTTAAAATATTATTTTTTTAATAAAAACATGATATTTCAACTAATAATTCGTTATAATATATTCATACACTGAACTAAGTATAATAATAAACTTATCAATAAGATATTTTCTAACTTCATGTCATAGAAAATATCATAAATTATAAATTTTTTTTAATAGAAAAGTGAATTGATCTATGTAATTCTTGGATTATTCAATTTGAACTATACATTTCACAAATTAAACAGGCTATCATCCCGCAGCTGCTTGTTATGTCTAATGAAACATTTTTAATATTATATTATATATCTTCTGAATGAATTGTTTAAAATTAAATACATTAATATTAGAGATAATTATATAATTTAATATTACTATAAATGTTAGAATTTTAATTAATTTATGAGTTAGTATTAATTAATTATTAAGCTAATTAATTGATTATATTTTAATAATATCAAATAATCCATTTTATATTTCATACTATAGGCTTGAGCTTTAAGCGTTATAGACAGTCTATAATAAGTTGAGTTATCTATAAACTTATATAGAAAGTATGCCTTAATTCACAATTCATCTAAAGCTATTGATAATAGCTAGAGTTTCTTAAGTTCCCTAAGGAGTATTTTAATAAGGTTTCTTAAATATTGTGAGTTGTAGCCCCTACTCTTTTAATCTCTTACAATCATGCTTATGGATACTACAACCATATCTAGTATAACCTAAACTACTCTTCAAATTTTATTTCAATAATTGGTATTAAAACTAAAAGATTAAAATTTCACAAGATTAATCTTAAGATTGATCTTGTTAAGGGTGTTCTCCAAAGTCCCACTTCAATGGGTTCAAGAGATAAAGGTGCATGAAGTGCTATAAATAGGACCTTTCAACTATTGGTTTGAATATCACAACAATCATATAATTACCATAAGGGTTTAATCAAGGTATTAGGTAGTTGTGAGTAAGAAAGAGTTTGTAGTTTTTCTATTCAAAAATTGTAAGAGTTAAAATTTTAGTAAAGTTGGGATTATAAAAATCTTTGTGTTGTTTTCTTTCTTTTTTATGTGTTTTCACTATTGAGGTCCTAATAAGTGGTATTAAAGTCATTAGTTTCCTTTTAGGGAGGAGAGAGAAAGAAGCAAGAGGTACCACATCAGTAGTTCAGGTGGGTCCCAATGCCATATTACTAGATCCCAATGTTATGTCAGTAATTTTTAAATAGAGATTTGTTCTTTCTAAGTTTGGTGTTTTAGTGAGTCTCAATCCTCTGTGAATAACAAAGGTGTGTAATTGGCATGCAATGATGAGACAACATTATCTTAGAGGGTTTTATTAACCATAAAATGAAGCGATCTTGGTCGTCCATCTTGTACAATTTGACTTGTCCATCAAAGACCCAAAACTATCATCCCAAAACACAAAAATGCATCTCCAAAATGCAACTATCTTCCTCCTCCTCTGTAGTTGTTCCATGAGCGCAAGAAAGGGGAGTTTTTCTGCGAAGTTTTATCAAACCCAAGTTAAGGTACGTGTAAAGCACAAAATCAACCATTGTCCCTTCTTAATATCTTTATTGTTTAATTCCATTAGCACCTTAATTATCTACTATTTTCATTATAGTTAGTGTGCCATTCTTCTTATACTTGAAGCTTGTTGTCATCATCATAAGGGAGGGGTATAAAGCTTGCCATTCACTTGCTCAAGTTTGCATGCTACAAATCTTGTTGGATGCAGGATGAATAGAGCTAGAGCCACAATTTGAAGAAGATGAGTGAATTGTTGTGATTCATGCATGAAAGGAACAACTTCAGGGGATTTGTCAACCAAAAATAACAAGGTCAAGAAAGACTTAATAAGGCCATGTCAACCTTCACTAAATTGTTAGTCATAGGGATGTGATGCATCAATGTTTATCCCTGAACAAGTATGGTGAATAAGATTTGGGCTTTTTACAATAATTATATATTGTGCATTTAAAGACAAATTGAGGTGTATATTCCATAAAAGAGGCTCATTACTTTTTTTTTAGAGGATACAAACTCATGGTGAGTGGCATTTTTACTTTCCTTTTGAGGTTGATAAGTCAAATCCACTCATTTTCTAGCAAGAAAATGTGCTCCTCATTTTGCAATAATCGCAATCATTCAGCACATTCAACGTAGGAAATCGCACCACGTTGCATCTGACCACCTAAAACATAGCATTTAACTTAATGAAACACTGTGTTTCATTCCTTTTTTTTTTACACCAATTTCTTGAACCATCCAAGTTGTCTAACCACACGACATTTAGGATCATGTTGCACATCTTCCTACAACCACACAAATAATTGATATCAAAACTCCTACTCACACGTCCATCTTCCTCCAATTGTTTCTCTATTCTATTTTCATGTACAACTAAGACTACTAACCGTGATTTATGGGTGTCCAAAAACATGACTATTTGGGGTCTTCAATGGATAGTTCAGATCGTGTAAGATGGACGGCTAAGATTGCTTCATTTTTTCACTAATATAACTTTTAAGATGATGTCATTTTGTTACTGTGTATCATTCGCATATCGCTACTATTCGCAGAGGATCGGGACATGTGTTTTAGTTCCATTTTTTAAGTTAGTTTTCTCACATTTGTGTTGGCTTGTAATATTTATTGTAGTTAGTTGAGTAAAGTTATTTAATTGAGTTATTAAATACCATGAACACATTAAACTATGAGACTCTATTATTTAATAGAAATTAATATTATTTTAACTTGTGACAATGCACAATCCAAGATTATTTTATCCAACTAGTAAGGTCTTGATTTTGCATTGTAAGATGAAAAGCCAAGTAACTTGAAAGATTTAGAATGGACTACTATCCAAAAAAAGACAATTAGTATAATTCGATTAGCACTGGCTTCGTAAATAAAAATCATAGTATCATAAAAAGCATCACTAAAAAAGTTGTAGGAGAGGTTAGAAGACAAGTATGTCTTAAGGACATTAACTAATTATCTAATGATAAAGATGGATACTCACTAAAGATGGAGGAAGAAGATAATGTTATTGATCACATGAATAAGTTGAATGAGTTGGTATCTAGACTCTTGAATGTAGAAGAGGCAATTAACGAAGAAGAGCAAGCATTGCTCCTATTGGCAATTAAAGAAGAAGGGGCAAATCATTCATGTAGTTAATGCTAGCAAAGAAAAGCACATTGTTCCTAAATAAAGTGATGAAGGCTCTAAAAGGGAATAATTGGATGATAGAAAATAAATATTATTCTAAAGAAAGTCAACCATTAACTATGGAGGGTTCTGAGAAAAAGAGGAAGAATAGGGGTAAGGAACATGGTAGATAATTCGCATTTCATTCGAGAGACTTTAGTATTATTAAGTGTCATTACTATAGAGAGTTTGGTCACATCCAAATTTGTTGTTGAAAGTTCATGAGGGATTAAGAAAGATAAATCAAAGAATGATTCTTTTTCTTTAAATATAATTAATGGTAATAATGAACTCTCCTATTGAATATAGCTACTATTGAGAGTAATTATAGTTAGATGATAAATTATGCTAATGATATCCTTGTATGCACTAATCATAATTTGTTTGACATTTTGCATAATATGGATGACTCTGGTTATGTCAATGTGGGAAACAAACTAAAGCAAAAGATTGAAAGCTATAGAAAAGTTTGCATGAAACTCTATAATAATAAAATCAAAGTAATTCTAAATGTAAGATATGTGTCTACTAGTGGTGATAATCATACTTAGAGAAGGGGTGAATAAGTATGATTTGCAATAAATTAAATAATCTAAAATTTTGCCAATTCAAAAGTGGAGGAGGCAATAACTTCCTATTTTCAAACACACATAAGGTGGAGTAAGCGAACAATAATAGATAGAATCTTAAAGAAATGTAGATGAGCAAGTGGAGGAAATAAACAAATATATATGTATATATAAAAAATAAATAATATAAAATTGGAGGAGCAAGTGACCAAATTTTTACTTACACAAAAGTGAAGTAACAAATGACCTCCAAATTTTAGATACACACAAAGTGAAGGAGCTACGTGATTAGGTGAAGGTAAAGAAACTAGGTGATAAGGTGAAAGTATAGAGGCGTGTGGCTAAGTGAAGGTGGAGGAGCTGGGCATATAGAAAAGTGAAGGAGGCAATGACTTCCAAATTTCAAGTAGTGTTAAAAACAAAACAATAAAAGAGAGAGAGCTAAAGAGAGAACAACATAATCAAATTTATCTTAATTCAATCATTAGCCTATATCCAGTCCCTTTAAATCTTTTTAAAGGATTTTTTTCAATTTTTAAAATAATATTATGACAATAATAATTTTGCCAGAATTACTACTAATATAAGATTTCTTAACCCATCTCAAACTAATATAGTACTTTATTGGCAAGTTATAATTTAAGATTTCAAATCTAAAATTTTTAAAATTTAAAATTATTTTAAATAATGTTAGAATAAAAAGTTTTTAATTTAGGATAATTTGGAATAATCTTAAAATTTAAAATCTTTTTATATAAATGTTTTTAGTTTAAGATTATAAATTATAATTTTTTCCCAAAGTTAAAATGCTCATTCTTTGTGTTAGAAAAACTTCACTCTCAACTTGTCACAGTTAATCACTGTTATGCCTAATTTTGTTGGGGTAAGGCACCATAGGTGCCTAATATGTTAGTCATACGCAACAATATAGAATAATACAAACCTAGTAGGCAAATATTGACTGGTAGCAAAAAATGAATTTAGTTATGATATCCCTTATCTTATAATACTTGCTTGAAAAGACAAAAGGAAACCAAATGTGTCAAAAGAATACTATAATAGGATTTCTTATTGTAAGGAAAAGGATAAAGAGAAAGAGAAAGTATATGAAACTTATTTAAATAAGTTTAACTCACCTTTTTATTTTAAGAAATTAAAATTATGTAGTTAATCTAAAATGAACACTTTAAATTTCTTACTCTACAATGTCCTAAAGGTTATTTATAGCAACGGGTTGATGATAATTCTGTCAAAACATGGCAAAACCCATGGGCCAAGTTTTCTAACCCGCCAAATGAGGGGAGCTGAATTTATCAAAGCATGACTTGTCTAAGTGCGAGCCTAAATGAGCTAGCTTGTTTAGATTACCAGCAGGCTTGCATTAATTATATTAGCATGAAAGATACAATTATTGGCAAGAAGCGAAAACATACTTATTTATTTCCCAACAGTGTAGTAGACGAGATAAACCCCCCCCCCCCCCCAAAAAAGAAAGCTTTCAGGAGAAAAATAGAAAACTTGGTTAATTCCCTTTTCTATTTATTTAATAAAAATAATAAATAAAATTTATTAAATTTAATTTTTAAACATAATTTTTAAAATAGAAGTAACCCATGGCCTGATGCACTTAGGCTATGGGTTAATTTTGGGCTTGAGACCGTTTATTAAACGAGTTAGCTTATTTGATAGTATTAGGTAGTTCTAATCCAAGTGAGTTGTAACTTAGGTTATATTTGATGGAATTTAGAAATTTTTATAAGAGTAAAAAAGCAAATGAAACAGAATTTTATAATATAAAATTATATTTGATATAATATTAAGAAAATTCAAAAAAATTTATATTTAGATTTTTGGTAAAGCAGAAAGAGTATATGAATAGAAATAGAAAGTGATAAAATGAACAAAATATATTTTAGTCAAAAAATAATAAGGAATTAATAAACAAATCTATAAAAAGAAAAAAAAACCAGAACCATCTTCGTCTGCCTTGATTCGTGCTATCTTTAGGTTCATCTTCGTCTTCCTTGACCCTCCGCTTCCGTGGCACGATCTCCTCCATTGCGGTAGTCCCTTAGACAAGATGAGGGCCTTGCTTTTTATTCTATAATAAAGTATTCTGTTTAGCTCATTTAAAGCAATTAATGTCTCTCTGTATTATAACTTTTATAACAAAAAGTATTATACTTATTTTCTTACTTCTTTTTAGCATTTTACATTTTTATTCTAATGTATTTTCTAATTTTTCCTTTTGTGTTAAAGTGTGTGAATCAACCAAGTTTAACAAGATAGAATAAAACATAACAATAATTTCAAATATTATACCCCACATAAATTGCAAGCACAATTATATTAAAATGTCCAATAAGATAAAACAAATGATATGAAACTTAATCAATTGATTTAAATTGAATAACCCAATCAAGATATTATATATTAACATAATCCTTCATTTTGATTTATTTTATTTTTCTTTTAATAATTATTATTGCCTATTAAAAATAAATTAAATGAATTTTAATGCAATAAGACAATAAATAATTTTTAATTATTGTTAATTTAATATCTTTATAAATTTAATTTAAGAGTTTTGTTATCATTAAAATAATTTAAAATTATATCAAAACCAAGTGGAGCTAATATTATTTCATTAGGTGATATTACTTCACATGGATATATGTATTGTTGGGGATTAATATTGGTGTAGAGTATATAAGGATGAAGACTTGGTTATGCAAAAAAGGAAGAACGAGAAAAACATTTATTACATAAATAGGTATGCCTTGTCAGTAAAGATAGGCCATAGTAGAATGAGAGACTTTCAGAAGTTTAAGGAGAGATATTAGTTTTCGATAAATTAAAAATATTTAAGACTTTTGGAAAAAGAAAAAAAAAAGAAATATTTGTGGGGGGTGTTCTTCAAAATCCCACGTCAGTGAATTCAAGAAAAAAAAAATATGGAGTACTATAAATAAGGCTTTTTAACTATTAGTTTAAGTATACTAGTCATAAGAGTATAATTAATTAGATAATTGTGAGTAAAAAAATTTATAATTTTTCTGTTCAAAACTTTCAAGAATTAAAATTTTAATAAAATTATCTCTGTTTAAATTGTGAAAATATTTATATTGTTTTTATTTTTCTTGCATGTATTTCAGCTATTGAGATCCCAACATATGTACCTGAAACTTTGCTTTAATCATCCTCTCATTTGAGGATTGACATTTTTGGAGGTTAGAATTGTTTTGTAGCGAAGAGATAAGACTTTCGACATGGCCCATGACGCGAGGAATTATATCCCAAAGGCCTAGGAAACAGAGCAAAGAATAACTTTCTTTTTTTTCCAAAAAACTATGTTTAACATTTAAATCAGCGAAACTTGAAAGAGCATATGATTAAAGTTGGAAAATTTTCGGTTTAGGATTTTAAATTGATAAAATTGATAATTAATAACTTTTTTTTGTAACTTCTTACAACATAATATTAAATTGCAACAACATCTTCTAAAAAATATAATTAATTTTGTTAAATAATTCCTTTAAACATAAACTCCCTAGCCTGAAATTTCCCATTAAAATTTGATTAGTCAAAAGTGCAACTTTCTCTGAGTTAGTGCATAAGGTATTCTGTTTAGACTTTCGAAAGCTTACGGTCTAGCTTTAGAACAAACTTATTCACGATGAATTGACATTTGACCTAATTCCTGGAAAGTCCTCTTTCTAAAGCTTATAGTTTTCCATTTTTGTTTATTTTTTAGTTTCACCTTGGATTACACGTCTGGTGAATCTATCCCATAGGAACTTGATTAGCTCTACCACAAGTTCGGTCTATTTTTATTTTTCGATGTGAATTTAGTTTCCGTCCATTCGAGGAAAAAGAAAAATCTCACGAAATCTTTAACCGAGGGGGTTAATCCGCTTCAATGTGATCTGAATCCGTAGATGTTAACTATAAATTGTCTATTATACTGAAATTGATTTTGAACCCAATTTTTATACGAAATTTTGAAAATTTTGATTATAATAATGATAAATATAAATGTTTGACACTTTATTATATTTTTATTTATGGTTGGACTAGTTATAACAATGTTGGTTGATTTTAATTGGAATGCTTATTTTGCTTAATATGAAAATTAAAGTTGCCACTTTGTTAATTTGTGTTATATATAAATTGTTGGATAAATTATATTGGTCATTAATATATGTAGTATTATTAATGCAAGTAGCTACTTGGAATTAGTTTAAGTGGTAAAGATGGGATGAGGGTATAGGTAATGTCCAGGTTTGATTCCTACAATATAATGTATAAAAAAAAAAGATTACCAATGCAATATGTTGTTGACTTAATATAATTAAATTAATATCTTAATATTTCTTGTGTCTTATTAATGCCAAGAGGCTATAAACATTTGTTTTTTGAAGATTCTTTTATTAATGTGCCAGTATATTTTCTTGGTTTATTATGATCTAAAATCTTTAGTTGTGTTGATGATAAATAATAATTTTGTTTTTCGACTCAGATTCAATATCTCTAAACTTTTGAGTTAAAGTGTTTATTAATGATTTGATATCCTTAGTACATGTGAGTTGATTTGTTTTTGTTTTATCTAATAATTAATTACTATTATTCAAGTGAAAATTTATTGAAATATTTAATTGTAAATTAGTACTAATTAATTATTAGACTAACTAATTAATATACTGTGTTTAATAATATCAAATAATTTATATTTAATATTGATTAAATAAATTAGATCACATGTTATAAATCTATTAATAATAGGTTAGGTTTCATAAGTCTATTAATAAAAGGACTCCCAACTTATAGTGCATTTTGAACTAATTATCCTATTTACCTTGATCAAATTTTTTTGTTAATATATATATATATATATATATATATATATATATATATATATATATATATATATATATATATATATATATGAATAACTTTTCAATCATCTCATTTTGGGCTCATCTTGTTATATCCCATGTGACCGCTGAAGAGATTTGAGTGGCTAAAGGAGTCTATCATTTAGTGAGAGGTTGCTTAGAGATCCTTCTAGGATGTACAAGTGGCAAGTTGCTGCATGAGACTTCAAATCGCAATGTATTTTAATTTATAAAAAAGTACAATTAGCTATGCTAATATATTATGATTCCAAGCTATGCTAATATATTAATCTTAATGCGACTCCCTCCTATTTAAATAAATCGGTGATTCTAACTTTAATTATGTGAAATTACTAAAATATTTTTTTATTATTTAATTTGAACATTACACCCATTTACCTTAATCTTTGCCTCCTTCAATTATACTTGCGCTCCATGCCCGAATAAAGTTAAAATATGCTTATAAGACCTTTTTATATTTATTCAGAAATTTAATTCACAAAATTGGTAAAATAAATAGTCAAACTTGATTTTTTTTTATCATACACAATTTTTTTAGACTAAAGAGATAAATGGGGACAAAAATCAAGATAGATAAATAATTATAATTTTCTTAATCGGTGTTAAACAATAAAAATAATATTTTAGTAATTTCACATAACTAGAATTAAACTTAACATCCATTGTTTTTAGATGGTAAGTGACCATTGCAATGGAAGAAATAAATTATTACGTTGGCCACTTGTAATTTCTCTTAAATTGAAAAAAAAAATGACAATTAAAAACAAATATCATGTTAACCCACATCGCATGCTTAGTAACTCCCACTTCATGTATTTAAAGCTTCGAATTGGTAAATAAAAAAAATAATTTAGTTAATAAAAATATGAGGAACGCAAAAAAGCTTCCATGTTTAGAAAGTACCCACTCACAAGGAGCAACTTTGAGGAGAAGATATCAAAGGTTACTTTTTGTTGATTAAGGTACTCGTGCATTTGATGCTAATGCCGTTACAAAAGTAAGCATGAGAACAAAGACGCACCTTTTTTTGGTAGGGCTGCTCCTACCATATTTGACTCTATATTTGCGTTGAATTAAGCATTCATGTGGTTAAATGCATAAAGTGTTGGCAGCTATATATACACACAAGTAATGCATAGTGTTTGGAATATTCCACGAGATACCTGTGCTCGAGCCTACAAATATATTCATGTTGGACTTCTCAAAATAAAAAACCTTTGGTTTATGATTAATGCAATTTTTTTTTATATATAAGAGACCAAGATTGAAACTGCATTTATTTTTTATTTTTTTATTAAAAATATCTTCAAGCTAGCTTGTCTGTTAATTGAAGCTAAATTCCTCTGTAAACGAATTTAAAAATGTACCTCTACGTTATCATAGTACATTTATAACAACAACAACAACAAAATATTTTTTTATTAAGTGGGGTTGGTTACATAGATCAATCATCGTTATAAACACCTATCGTAAATTATATTTTTAAATAAGTTATTTAAATTTAAATTTCTCTTAATAATTTCTCGTATAATTTTTTTTGGTCTTCTTCTACCTCTAATTATTGAACTATTCTCCATCTTATCTACTCTCTTAACTAAGGCTTCTATATGTCTCATCCCAACATGACCAAATTATTTAAGTCTTGATTCAACAATCTTTTCTATGATAAATGTGACTTCCACCTTCTTTCTAATGCATTCATTTCTAATCTTATCTCACATAGTGTGTCTACTCATCCACCGCAATATTATCATCTTTACAACATTGAACTTATTCTCTTGTTGACTTTTATTATCCAACACTCAGTTTCATACAACATTGTAAGTCTTATAATTGTGCGGTATAATTTACTCTTAAGTTTGAGAGTTCTTCTATTTCTCCATTATATTGTATGATGGATCCAAGATATTTAAATCGTATGACTTGTGGTATGATATGTTCTCCAATTTTTACTTCTACGCTAGAAGTGGTGTGTCTCTTATTAAACTTACACTCCATATACTCTGTTTTATTTTTACTTAAACGAAATCCATGAGCTTCCAAAGCTAATATCCACCTCTTCAACTTTTCATTCATTTCTGCTCTCGATTCTCCAACTAAGATAATATCATCTACAAAAAATATACACCGTAGCATCAGCTCTTGGATATATTTAGTAAGTACATCCAAGATTAAAGTAAAAAGATAAGGGCTCAGAGTTGACCCTTGATATAGACCAATAGTTAACGTAAAAATCTTTTATAGGTCTACCTTTTGTTACTACACTAGTTGTAGCCTTATCATACATATCTTAAATTGCTCAAATATAAGTTATATGAACTCTTTTTTTTTCCTAAAGCCTTCTATAGAACCTCTTTTAGCACTCTATCATATGCTTTTTCCAAATCGATAAACACCATGTGTAAATTTTTTTGATTCTATCGATATCTTTCAATTAATTTTCGCAACAAGTATATTGTTTCTATAGTTGACCTTCTTGGCATAAAACTAAATTAATTCTCTGTAACTTGAATCTCTTTCTTTAACCTTTGTTCAATTACTCTTTTTCATAATTTCACAGTGTGGCTCATAAGCTTAATTCTTTTATAATTTGCACAATTTGAATGTCCCATTTACTCTTATAAATAGGAATTAAAGAACTTCTCCTCCACTCATCTGGCATTCTCTTAGATCTCATAATTTTATTAAATAATTTTGTAAACTAACTTATACCTTTCACTCCTAAACCCTTCCATACTTCAATAGGTATATTATTAGGTCCAACTGCTCTACCACTCTCCATTCGCTTTAATACCTATTTTACTTCTGACTCACAAATCTTATGATAAAAAGTATAATTTTGATCCTCTTCTCTAGTGTCTAACCTATCCGATTGCAATAAAATCTCGTACCCTTCATTAGAAAGCCTATGAAAATAACCCTTCCACCATTTTCTGATATCTTATTCCATGACCAAGACTTTCTCTTTTTTATTCTTAATGCATTTTACTTGATCCACGTCTCTTGTTTTTTTTCTCTACTTTTAGCTAATTTGTAAATACTTCTTTCTTTAACTTTAATATCTAAAGATTGATATAACCCATCGAATGCCCTCACTTTTGTTTCGCTCACCACTTTCTTAGTGTCTTTCTTAGCTCCCTTATATTTCTCCCAATTTTCATCACTCTTACATAACGATCACACTTTTAATTTTAACGTATCTTGCATGCTTGCATCCCACCACCAAAATTCTTTATACCTAGGTCTAAAACTTTTTGATTCACTTAATATTTCCTTTGCCACCTTCCTAATCTCTTTAATTATTCTATTCCACATATCGTTAGTACTTCCTTGTATTTCCCAAGGTCCTTCCTCCATAATCCGTCTGTGTAAATTTTTTTTTTATCTCCCTTTAGTTGCCACCATTAGCCCTTAACACCTTATTTTTGTTTTTGCTTTTTACCCTCCTCTTAACTCGTACATCCATAACCAAAATTTTATACTGAATAGTTAAATTCTCTTCAAGTATAACTTTATAATCCATGCAAAGTTTTTTATCCGATTTTCTTATAAGAAAAAAATCAATTTGAGAACATACCTTTCCACTTTTGTACGTGATAAGATGTTCCTTACGTTTTTTAAAACAAGTGTTAGCTAATATAAGATTGAACGCTAATAAAAAGTCAAGAATAGTTTTACCTTCTACATTTACTTCCCTTATGCCAAGTCCTCCATGAATACTCTCGTAACCTGAAAATACACTTCCCACATGACCATTTAGATCCCTTCCTAAAAGAATCTTTTTTCCTAATGGTATTTTCTGAACTAAACATTTTAAGTCCTTCCAGAACTTTACCTTGTGATATTCTTCTAATCTTACTTGTAATGCATAAGCACTAATAACATTAAAGATATCATTTTTCACTACAAACTTTAATGCAATGATTCTATCTCTTAACCTTTTTACATCTATTACAATATTTTTTTAAAACTTATCTATAATTATACCCACCATATTTCTAAATTTAACCTTACCAGTGTATCAAAATTTAAAACTTAAAATATCTAATTCTTTTGCTTTTTCTCCTACCCATTTAATTTCTTATAAACATATAAAATTAATCCTCCTCCTCATCATAATATCTACTATTTTTATTGACTTACCTATAAGTGTACATATATCCCAAATTCCAAAATGAATCCTACTCTCGTAAACTAACTTTTTTACTTACATTCGTTCATGAAAATGTGAGAACCCTTGCTTCTTTTTCACTACACCATGCGTCGATACAGCGGCTCTTGCTCATTTGTCACTGTACTCGAGCTATACAGCGCGATACTTCTAAGCAACAACTTAACATTATGTCTAATACATTAATTGTCCATGTTATAAAGATTCGACCAAGTTTTACGTTAACTGTTGATTAACTAACTCAACCATCTTCTTTTTTTCGGACTTGGGACCAGCTATGAAAAATAATTTACATCAAAGCTCGTCATAGGCAGAGTTTAAACTCAAATAATTAAGATAAAAAACTATTAGGCCAACTCCTTAAAGTGTAATTAGCTTTCCAATTTCATGGAGTTGGATTTAGTTATTACTGTTTCCAACTTAAATATCAAGTTTTAGCTGCTTTTGGTATTATTTTTCTGAGAACATTATTTCATTATTAATCCTGTCAATTGAAAAAAAAAGGATAAATGAGGCTATATCAATGCAGAATTCAAAACTATTCCGAAGCTCCAATTTGTCTGTATCTAGGCTTGGTTTTATTTTAGTTACAATAATTGATAGTCATTGTTGCTGCAATACATAGTAGATACGTTTTCCTTGATTTTCCACGAAGTACTTTGCTGCAATAATCAATCATATCCCGATTGCAATATGTCTAGTAATTTTTTACAATGTTTACTTCGATGGAAGTGAAGCTTGCTTTGCCTTGAACCTTTAGCGGAGCCAACACTAATATAAAACGGTTTAGTTTCAGCACGTTCTTTGCTCTAACCTCTGGTCTCTCTCATCCCCGAACAAATATTGAGGCTTATATATTATAAAGCATGATTGTATATCATTTATGGAACACAAAGAGCCCGCTTATTTTCAGTAAACATAAACTTTATTGAATCAATCCGTGGAATAAGAAAAGAAAAACGGAAAACTCGTAGGTCGTAATGGCAGAAGCAAGGCATTAAATTGAAAGGTAAACAAGAAAAGGCTAAGGTTAAAGAGGACATGAGCCATACCCAGAATGCATAAGAATTTCCACCATGTTTCCAAAGAGTGATCATAATCATTACTTTTTTCTATTAAAGAGCCATCATCGCCATTATCATATGAGAAGTTCAAAACAGCACTGCCACTGCGATTGTTTGTACTGATTCAATATCCACAAATAGAACACAAACTGACAAGTGGCTTATTGCCTTACAAACTCTCAATAATGCAAGAGTTTGTAGGTTGCTTTTTTTTTTTTTCCCCTCTAGGCATAAGAGCCCCTGCTGCATAACTCTACTATAGTACCACTAGGGCAGTAATGAGCCCAAATCAAGGATTACCGGGCCTTTTTCTTTTTTCAACATTGAAGTGCGTGTCCACAAGGCCTGTAATGCCAGCAGTAACTTTTTGACCTGGCTTCACAGGACCAACGCCAGGGGGAGTGCCTGCAAATTATCATAATCTATTAACGAAGCTAAGGTTTCAAAGATTCACCAATAATGCGCCAATTCCAGTAATACATGGCCTCAAGGGATATAAAACTATTCAAGACATTGTTTCATCGACTAATATACGGCACAAAAATAATATGGCAGATTAAGTGTCATAGCAGTACCAGTAAGTATCACATCTCCTTCAAAGAGTGTAAAGACAGAACTTATGTGGCTAATTAGAAATGGTATCTTAAAAATCATGTCTTTGGTTGAGCCATTCTGCCGTATTTCATCATCTACCTGCAGCAACCATTTCTCGGCAGTCACTTTAAAGTTACCGATGCATTATGCAACCGTTGCACATTAACTATCAGAATTCAGTGATAACGAGAGGATAAAGTATAGATAGCTCACACCTTTAACCATAATTCTATATTATGAAGGTCTGGCACCGCAGTCTTGGGCAACTGCATACAATAAATGTTAAATCAGACAGTAATATACTAGAAGAATATGGCTTAACATAAAAGTGGATGAGCAGAGATGGAAAGGTCTATAGGTATTTCACTACTAGAAGCGTCTTGGTTTTTTTTCACTACTAAAAGCATTTTGGTTCTCCCAGAAAAAGGGGGCTGTGTATAACTAAATGCAAGACCAACAGAACTACATGCATCTGCTCATTTCACAAAAGCCCCGCATTATAAGAAAATGATATGCTACTCTCAAATCATATGTGCACGTGTAAATAGATTAAATTACATGTAAAGGCTATCAATGGCTAAATTTTGCACTATCAGATTAGGAGCTCTGTACTTCTCTCAAACTTTCGGAGTCCGTTCCCCTATATTTTGTTTCTAAGCATAAAAGAAGCATCAAAGGTATACAATTTCTTACAACAGAGCTAATCGGTGTGAAAGTGTCCTGCCCTTTAGCCAAAGACCATGGAAGACCTGCAGACTAACAAATAACCAGAAGGAAAAGAAACTACATAAATGATTAGAGAAAAAGAATAACAAACTTTCACATCTAAGCAGACAATATTATATGAGGAGAAAGGCACAAGAACACATACTTGAATCAAAAGGGAATTGACACATAAATCATTCTTACTTTTCACTTGTCTATACCCCAAAAGTTCAAATATCTCAGTTCTTTTCCCTCTAAAGCAACATCAGATTTGCATCTAGCCTAGTGAATTTCTATATATTTGCAAAAGAATTTCCCATCGTCAAATCGAATCTTCTTGGCTTAAACACATGATTCATACAACAATTTCCTACAGCAACCTCACCATTTTATCAATTAGAAAGAAAGCCACACATAATCATGGAGTGGGATACTACCATATCTGTGCGTTGATAAGTAATAGGGTAAAAATCATCAGTGTTAAGACTGATTTGTAAAGTTGTTGAGAAATCAACCCACCAACTTACTGCTCGACAAATTCTACATGATGATGTCCTACTCCTATCTAATCAACATTCTTTCATATTGATATTTATCACATACATACATGAAATCGGCTTATAATTGAAGCTCTCTCTCTCTCTCTCTCTCTCTCACCTTTGAACAAGTATTTGGTATTCGCTCAAAGTTCATTGTCTACGACCTTAATTTAACCCCCTTCAAAAAGAAGAAGAAGAAGAAGAAGAAAGCTCACCTTCGCAACATCTTGAAGGTCCCTGGCAGTCATATCCAGTGCCAGCGCATAACCTGATACACCAAAATGTACTTTCACTTTTCATAATAGCAAACAGATAAAGAACAAGCATATATATCTGTATAGAATAACAAGTATAATCCTACTTGATTAGACCTTTTTCATAAGGTATGTCTTTGACATAGAATTTGATCACAACTGATGTTCTCAAAATCCTCTTCACAAATCAACAGCATAGGGTTATAAACATGTCAATGGCATTTTATGGCAGAAAGAGCATTACCTCCAACATAATCCAAAGCAGAAGACTCGGGCACATCACGAGCTTTCTTCCCGATCACCACTGCCAACTCAACCTCATGATGCAGAGAATCCACGTTGTATGGGATTTCGATTGTTCCGCCATTTTCCAAGTAGGACGACGTCGGTTTCAGAAACAAGACGGGCTCCTGAAAAACACTTGGATTTAGATTTCTGAGAGAATATGGCCAACCATTTAGCCCTAAATGCGAAGAACCATAACCGAACGATAGTATATTGAGTGAAATTAAGAATCTACAACGTGAATATCAAAGATTGCTTCGAGGATTTTCCCGGGAACCAAACAGAAAATAGAGGGCGAGATACCTTTGGAACGGCGTTGCCCAGTTCCTTAGCGTGAGCTGCGTAGTTTCTACCAACAGCAACGATCTTAGTGCCAACCTGCAGAAGCTTCTGATAAGCTGTCGTTGCCATCCCCTTGCTTTCTCTCTCTCTCAACTGTACCTGGATTTTCAGCTTTGGCTGCTCCCATTTTCTACCGTAGAAGGCGGGGCCGGAGTAATGTATCATCACGCGCGACATGTCGTTTTACATCCTTAACAAAATGGATTAACGTAAAAGCCCTGACTTCGATACATATATATTTCTGTAAGAAACTGCGGTTTCGAACTCATGAATAATTTTGTACTTTGAATTATATTTATAAAAATTTTTCACTTATCGTATTATTATTAAAAATTTATATATTTGTTATATTTTAATTAAAAAACTAATAACAAAGGTAAAAATAATTTTATATAAATTTTTCTTATTATAAAATGCTAAACTCACTATGAGAAGCTGCTGAGGAGGTATTTTTTTGAAGTTTGTATAAAATAAATTTTAATTATTATATAACATATATGCAAAATTCTAATTGATTTAATAGTGAAAAAAACTCAAACTCAAAAATTGAACTACCCATAACAAAATTCTTTATCTATTACTCTATTTAGAATTTAATTATATTAATGCTCTATCAAATTTTGGTTTTCTTTTATAAAGTAATCTGTCATTTTAATCCTCTATATCATGTCTCAATTCAGTCTCTTTAATAATTTTATTTTAGTCTTTTAATGAGTGTTCTATCTTTAATATATTCATATTAAACTCAATTAACAAACAATTAATATAGAAGAATGACATGTACGCATTTGACAATAATATTGCTCACAAGTGGGTAAATAGTCACCTGATCTTGGTCACTGAAAAGGCACCCTTTCTCCCACACTTGAAAGAGTTATTTTGTCGAGTCCCTTAGATACTCTCTGCCTAGCCATCATGTGTTGGTTTTGCATACAAGCATCTTTTTGTTAAAGGTCATTCGAACTTAACGCGGGTTATTTTCAGCATCGTAGCGCTAGGTATTTGAACCTTGCGTTCTTCAGCCCATGGTTATTTTTAACCTAACCACCAATTATATGTGAAACACATCATGATAAAGCATTACACCACTAGAAATAGTCACAAAATCATAGCTTTGTTGTGTTATGGCATGTTTCATTCACACTTGGACACTTAAGAACTATATTAACTTCACAATAAGTTATGTTATTCATCTCTATTAATTATCCAAATATCCAGTAATGAGTTTAATATGAGAATATTAAAAATAGAACACTTTTTAGAAGACAAAAATAGAACGTTAAGGGTTTGTACTTAGACAATGTATAAAATTGATATCTATTATTTGCATCTAGATGTGTGATTTAATTATAAAATGTTTAAATAATTTATGGAATATTCTATTACCTATATTCAGATGGAAACTCTTAAAATATATATTAAAAAAAAGAAAAAGCCCACACCTAGGTCCAGAGGAATAAATTTTACAAAGAGTTTGTATAGTTTGCCCGTCTATATGCTTCACACTTGACGTATGCCAAAAGCCAAAACTACAAAAAGAAAGAGAATCCTGGATCATTCTAATGCCTTCCCAGTAGCAACGAAACAATGGTTTGCAGTTCAGAGTTTTGAGCCCTGATCCTTGTCAATGGCAAGTGGTGTAAAGCTAGGCACAAGGGTATGCTGGGGTTCGCTCGTTGAAGGAGAGGAATGATTTACAGTCTTACTAGATTCTCCAATTTGAGATAGACGACGGGACCTGAAAGTTTAAGCAATCAGTTATTGGTGAAGCTGTCAAAGTAATTTCCTATCACTACAAAACATTTCTAAGATTAAGTGTAAATAATTTTCCCTTGACTTATTTTAAGTATATGCTCTCAAAATTTTCAATTAGAATATAAGATGTGAATATTTTTTCTGACACAACAATGTATCTCAATTGCATGTAAGTTTTATGATCAAGCATGACCAGTTTACACGGCTGAAAGGGTTCATATGCTCAAATTTCGATAAAATTGTCCAGCAATGTTTCTTGAATTTCTTAAATTCTTTTAAAATACAATCTCTTGAATTTAAAAATTTTACTCTCCCACTCTTGTATCAATAATAAAAAATTATACAGCATACTCAATCAAATTACTCACCGTTGGCGAAAATTGGACGATTGCCTTCCAAAACCAAGCAAGGAAGGACTTGAACAGCAACCAGTGAAGTGAGTAACATTCTCAGAAATGTCAGTGCTTGACTGCATTTAATTTAAAAAAAAAAAAGTCAAAAGAATATGAAAAAAAAAAAGAAAAAGAAACACCGAATGAGTCATGAAGTAACGCAATTATATTAAATAAAAATTTAGGAGGATATATTGCGCCATTACAGATCATTTGATTTTCTAACATCTTTCTTCCTGAGCAATAGACCACGGTGTTATAACGGCTATGCACACTTACAGTTTGCTTCTGGGATCCTTGCAATGTAGATAGCTCCGAAGGCCTTTTGTCGCGGTTTCTTCTTTCATTTACCAGAAGAATTGCACATTTGCAGGTGAAGTATAGAAGCGACACTCCAAGAGAAAAGATTATAACAAACTCAATGACGATGGCTGATCCCAAGGCTGTAACCACATTTAGAATGAGCTTGTAAGTCATGAACAAAATATCTGTAAGCTTTCCGCTTCTCATCCACAAAGTGTGGTTGCACCAATATATGAGAAGACAAAAGATTCTAATCCAGTGTGGAGCCCATGAATTGGAAACTAACTAAACCTCCGAAAACCTGTTCATAAAAATTTATCCAGCACATACAGAGTGATGCGACTTCAACTTTGCTTTCACATTTATGGACAACCGACACACATGGTTACATTTGAATTTGGATGGTCCCAATTAACGATTTCCTTATCAAAATCAGAAAATGCCGTGTCTGCAGTTGTTCATCGTTGCGACTGTAATAACTGTGTAAGTATAAACCCCATTTCCCTTCAACCAAGTTTCAAAATCCCTGGGAGCTCGTAAGAAAATAACGCTCAAGCTAAGACTGGGAAAGTAAAATACGTCTTCCAGCTCTGAAATTTATTGCAATAATCCAAGGAAATATAAAGGTACTAAATGAGAGGAACAAGTAACTATGAAACCAGTTCAAAGCTCAAAATCATGTCTGGGCAGCTGAACTAGTAAAATGACATACCATCATAATACAGCAAGTTAAGGAGGGTATAAAACGATAATACCCAATGTCTAACTTACTATAAAGTTGGATGCGCCCACCCAACTCAACATATAAAATCTGTTGCTTACTCTCACCAAAAAGTCTAAAAATAAAAAAAATAAAAATAAAAATCAGGTACTTACCGTGAGCAAGCAATGAACTCATTGGCCGCCTTCTTATTAAGTTTACCACAGCCTCAGCGTATAAAGGCATTGACATGCCCCCAGCACAATCTGGATAACACCCATAATTCCCCATATCATTTAATGTCAACGTTAAGACAGCTCCATGCTCGCCTCCCTGTACAGAAAAAAAAAGAAAAAGAAAAAGAAATATATATATATATATATATTACTGTGACAATCAAAGATCATGTATTTACTTGGTATATTGTACCCAAGATTCACATTCTCAACATGGCTTCAACTTGATCTTTTGTTCCCTGACATGACCATATTTTGATATTGCTCTTTAATACATGCTTCTACTTACGCTTACAACACTGGTTGTGCATACTTTAAAATGCTTTTTATCGAAGGTTAAGGATCGCTTCCAAAAACTGCTCAAGTTTTTCAATGTTTTCTTCCATTTCAACAATGTAAAGAACTAAACCTGTGCACCAAACTGCCTCAAAATGTAGCTATGTATACAATAAAAAACTACATTTAGAGTAGCCTATATAAGTAGCATTTTATTTTCTATAGATTCTAGTATTCTACTACGTAGCTATTAAATAAAGGGAAGAGATGGTAAAGCAATGATGCTTCTAAAATGTAAAGAATACAATTTGAGCATATGCTTCCAAAAATTATGCGTAGGATTAATGTTTAAAATATGGCTCATGCTCATAATTAAGGCCAAATAGCTCTTAAACTTCAAGGATAAGGAAGATTACCCACATGATAGAAAAGTTGCCGCATAACACTGTTGCAGTCATTGACTGTTCCCTGAAATCTAATTCCATTGGCTTTGACCATGAAATGCTTTGAGATAGTAACATATGTCTGAAGAGGCTGCCATTGATTACTATTTCCAATCTTCAGTTCAGTTGTGTTGATCAAATATGCAGGGAGATTTGTTGCTAATAGTCCATCATTTACTTCCACAGAGAAAGTCACCAGAAACTGAGTCTCTCCACCTGAAATATGACCCATTATCAGCAGAATGTCAAGCCTCCAAATTCATGCTTTTAAAAACTTCATCAAGTTAATTAAGTTAAGCAGATAAATTATCAGATTCTAAAATTTAACCCAGCAGGGAAATTGTTAGTTGCAAAGTCCTGATCTGGAAATAACAATAAAACAAAGACATTTATTCCTTCTTATGGAGAAATTATCGAACTGAAAACATTATCTCATTAATGTTTGGCTATTTCAAGCAGATATTAAGAATTGAAGATGATAAAATGTAGAGGAGCATTCTTTTCTTGTTTTCTATCTCTTTCAAACTTGGTTGTAAATATCAAACACACACAGAGATACAAGAGAATAGTTGGTAAAAATATTTTATACTCCGTTCTTGGTATTAAAAGGGGTGGCAATTCTGTTAGAACAACGGGTCATTAGCTAAATTAGGAGTAGAAAATAAGGGCAAATAGTTGCCACAGAATTGGCAAATATAGGCATGAGACTAATGATGTCGAGCATGCCACTAATGTCCTAACTGGTAATGTTGAAATATCTTGTCTACATTACCATTTTTCTCACCCAAAAAAAAAAAAAACTCAGAAAATAACTAACGAACTCTAAGTAAATTTTATCCAACACAGTTATTTAACTTCCACTTTTCAGAGGACAATTTTATATCCAAAATTCACATAAGAATAATTTGATGCTTTGGGCTCTTCATTTCTATGCAAGCAATGTCAACTCCCAAGAACAAACTATTATCTGATCATGTAAAATTTTTTACTGATTGACTACTACTTCACTTGCCCAGAAATGATTATTTATCTGTTTCATATAATAGGATCTTTCCTGTGCAATCTTAATTCAAACAGAAGTTGTAAAATATCATTGCAAGACGGATATTTTGAAACCTACCAGGGAAGGTAAGAAGATCAGGATCTCCAATGAAAAAGTCAAACTTGTCCAAGTCTCTGTCAAAGATGAGTGACTCATCTTTTTTACTCTTCAATATGATAAAGTAAGGGACTCTAATAAATGGAGGGTCATTGATGGGGTCCACAGAAATTGGAACATCCAATGCATTCACTCCGTACTTATTCCTGGTAGACACTCGAATGGCATCCTCCCCACAAAAATTCTCACTTCTGAAGGTAAATAGTGAAAAATGCCATGTTATTGATTATAAGACTAGTAAAACTAAACACCAAAGTACATGCTTTATGAATCTATGGCATACAAATTCCAAGAAGTTATCCACATTATCAAAACTTCAGAATTCATTCCCAAGTTGCCTCCAGTAATGCTCCATAAAATGATGTGCAGTCTCTATAAGCCAGGAATAGTTCCAAAAACTATCTAAATCATACTATTGTCTATAATTGGATAAAAGTTCCTTCTTTGAACAAACAAATAAACTTAGGAATAATAATAATAAACCAAGGAGTCACAGTTGTGAAGAGAATTTTCAGAAATCACAAGCAGATGATATATATGGCAAATACATTATAAGATATTATAGGTACCATGGGGACCAAAAAAAAAAGGCAAATAATTAACTTTAGACAGACAACTAAATGGATATTACCCCAGATACTGGATTGACTGAAGCGCTAAATTAATTACTTCCACAGAACCTTTCAACATTAAATTGTTGGCTGTTTCATTTCCTGTATTAATGGTAAGTTCACTCCACATCGGTTGCCCAAATTGCATCACCATAGGAGACAGAAGTATACTTCCAGATCGGACACTCAGATTGACGGAAATATTTTCCATTAGATCTGAATAAGTTATCTCAAAGCCTGTGAAACCTCTGCAAGGAGCCACAACAATATAGATAAGAAAGAAGACTAAAAACTTGAAAAATATTAATAAATCTAATGTAGTAGGCTGTAATTACCCAAATCTAGGACTAATCAGATCTTCTGTTGCTTGCAGTTGACTTGGAACAGAAGCAAACTGAGGTGGGACACTGAGAATAGATATGGACACAGAAGCAGTAGCTAAATTTCCATTTATATCAGATATTGTGTACCAAAAGGAATCATTTCCATAATAATCTTCATAGGGAGTATAACGAAAGGCCCTTCCATTCTGTATAAGTGAACCATGATCTGGCTGATAAACACCACAGATTAAAAAAAATTAAAAATTAAAAAAGAAATAGAAATAGAAAAATCACTTCGAAAAGACTATCAACAAATTAATATTACATTCATTTTGAACATAACGAAATATCTAGGTACTGGGTTGTGGTTTATGTAATGTATGCAAAGTATTACTAACTTGAATTATTCACCAGTAGATACATTTTTCTCATTTTAAAAATTTTGTACTTTAACATCAAAAGTTGAAAGTGTTGAAAGATTTTGCTCGTCAGAAGAATAAGCATGTTACAGATAAATTATTCATTCTGAATAGAATTGATATATCAACTATCAAGGATAATTAAGCACTGGAGATATAAAATCCTTTTTCATCCGCTTTGATCCATCATGTGTCAAAAAGTAAATGATAATCAAGGTTTCAGAATAAATTTTAATTATTTATCTTACTTTTGAGAAATCAACTATACTTGCATTATCACCAGCAAAATAATCATTTGCTAAGGCATCGACCACAATTGACTCATCCTCCCAAATAGATATTGTATCATTGTTGGCTTTGGGAAAATATTCACCTGAAATTGATTGAGAAGAATATCCTCAGAACATGTTACTCTCGATTGCACAAACAAATTATAAATTTGAAGTTAATTGTTCAAATATACAAATGACTAAATTCTTATATTCACCACAAGTTTAACCTTTAGAACACTGGTAATTTGTCACTAATCATCTCAAAATGAGTTCAACAATTGGAAATACATATGAAATATCTAACTGAAAATGTAACTATGTCCCCTGGTTCAGACAGTGAGGAACAATGTGGCAAGGACCAAGGAGAAGTTCAAATTTCAATCTTAAAGGGCATGAGAGGGAAACAGTGCTATTTAAACTTACTACTGTACACATTGACACTGAAGGGGCATTCTGAGAAACGCTTGCCATCGAAGGAAACACAAATCTCATAAGTGCCAACATCTTTAGCCATATAATAGCAGCCGTATGAACCATCCTTATAATCCACAACATCCCAAGTTGAAAATCCAGAACTATTAATTGAAGTAATCTCCAATTTCAACCTTGACTGTTGTGACAGGACAGGGTTTGAATATGAATCCAAAAGATGCACTACTATTTCATTTTTAGACAGCTTTGGCACCTTTTGAGGAAACGTCACAACCCCTGACAAGGACATATTTACTTCACCTGAAGCAAGCAAAGAACGCATACAAGGCAAATGATTGATAGTATACAAAACAAAATATACAATGACAACATAATTCCCCTAAATGTTATGCAGTTAAGCTAAGCACTATAGACTCACTAATCATTTTCCTACATAAAATCCTTACATCTTAGTGAGGCTGTTTCTCTCTTATACTTATTTTGGCTGCTATGCAAATAAGGAGGTTTACCATGGGACGAAGTGCTAAAAGCCTAAAAGTTAGCATTTATTTTATTCTTCAATATAATGATTGCTAACTCTAATGGGGAATCACCCCCCCCCCCCCCTCAAAAACTTTTTTTTTCTTCTTTTTGGGTTTTGAAAGAGATAAAACACACAAATAACTTGATATCATGCAATTCAGTAGTACCTGCTCTTACTTCTTTTCTGATTGAATGACCCCCATTTAATAAAATATTTCCACAATATACACAAATCTCATAAGTGCCACTTTTTTTGGGTGTATAATCCACTCGAAAAGCACTGGCCACTACAGAGCTCTCACTCCCATTAGACTGAAACCAAGATAAGATATCATTATAATTTCAATTGACTCTTTACCAAGAATTTCAATTTGTATTTCTTACATTGTTACTCAGCTCTATTGATGATGATGGGGCAATTTCAATGTGATTGACACCATCATATCTCACTCTTGAAGTTTTTCTGCTTCCTACCACAAAAATACTCACATCAAAATAATGATTTATAAATATTAAACATATAAAGTAACATATTAAACAGTTTATCATTGCACATACCAGTGGTGTTTAGCATGGGATATATAGTCGGTGAAGTACTGTATGAGTCATTTTCTCTTAAAATCAGTACTTGAAGTATTTCTGCTTCAACAGGGGAAGGATATTGATAGATGTCATTTAAATACACAGAAAATCCTGTCATCACCCCAGCAACTGAATCATTTAAACCAGATCCGTTAACAACACTTTTCACCCCATCACAATAACCTATTCAGAAAGGAACATGAAACAGAAGTTGCATTCAGAAATAAGAAAATAAAAATCACAAAAGCCAGATTCTGTTTTTATTTTGTTTGCATAAAAGAGTGGGAGGGAGATGGAAAGAAAAATTCTATTAGACCTGAACAATAGGGAGCAACAAAATACTGCAATAAACTAAAGGAACAAGAGGAAGAGGCAGAGGACTAAAATGATGATAAAACCAATAAAATTTCTATTATGAGACTCCGCAAGTAGATTTTACCTACAAAGACAGTATAAGCATATGGCATATTAAAAATGCTTTTGTTATGCTTGCTGTCATATATTGTCAGCCAGAAATTCCCTGGTTCCAAATTGCTGAAAGAAAACAACTGAATTCCAGCATCCACTTCTTCAAAATGAAGATCTGCCACAGGTATTGACAGGTTTGTCTCTCTTTCAACAACTTCAGCATCAAATGCATACAGTCCAGGAACCAGATTTCCATACTGATCCTGCTGATGTATAAGAATTTCCATCTTGGAAGCCAATTGCCATGCTTTTGGTTTAAAGTTCCATTTGACCACACAGTTAGAGACATCTATAGATCCTGGTATTATAGAGAGAGAGAGAAATAAAGATAGTAGAAGAACAGATAGTAGCCCATTATCAAGAGCTATTTTAGCATCAAGCATGTAACAAAGATTCTAACACTGTACTATTTTCTCCCAATGCTACAAAGATCACATGTTGATAAAGCTTGGTTTCCCAAATACATGATATAAACTAATGATTGACACAAAAGAACACAACCTGGGTTCACCTCCAATGGTAATGGAGAACCATTCAATGTTTGGTTTCCTCCTTCTACACGCAATGAAAAGTTCCCAGCTTTTGTCACAATAAACTCAAAAATCATATAATCAAACTCGTTCCAGCCCATGTTGCTGATATTTAGCGCACTTGCAACGGAACCATTTTCATAAAGCACAGACAAATTAAAATCAGGTAAATAGGAAACTTCTGTCGATTTAGAGATATTGTTCCCAAATGCATCTTTAAGGAGTATCGTAATAGTAGCTTTTGCACCAGCTTCAAACTCATTTTTCAGGCCCTTCCATGAAGCCACACATACAGACGGGTACATGCTCCCTTCAATAGTATAATAGCATCTCGTGTTAGACACATTACATGAAAGAGTATAAACCTATCTTGGTCATCATCAATATCAATTAACTTTCTCAAAAATATTTTGCATCACTTTAGAGCTCGAGAGTTTGATTTTTGTTCCAATTGCATCCTTCCCTAGATACTAGGGAGGAACAAATATTCTATGGAGTTGAAACAAAATCAGATTTTTGAATGCCAAAGTCATATAAAAAAATCTTTGAAGGAGCCAATTTATGCTAGAGTTATCTTTGGAGGACCAAAATTAGGATTTTACTTTACTCAAAATATCAAAATATAATGAAGAATGCATAAAATTCTCTGCACATTTAGTTTCATATAACAATCTCACAAATGCTTCAAAATGACAGTGGTTCTAATTCTAGTAACACTCACTTATAAATGTATGAATTCACTTGGTGGAAGAAAGTTTCATCAAAACCTGGCTCAACTTGGAAGTGCAATGATGAATCATAAACTTGATAATGGCCCTCGTCGATGAGCACATTAAATACTCCAACCCTGATAGGAGTAAAGATAATGCTCCAATTATTTGGGTCTCCTTCCAAATTTGTCAACACCGTAGATACGTAGGAACTATTCCCTGCCCTTCCGTTCACTGTGAGCGTGGGCTTAAAAGCAATTTTGTCAATCTTGTCAGCGTTTTCAAGTACTCTGACCTTAATCGCCGCAGTATCACCAGCCCGAAATATGTCCTTATCCTCCCGCCAACTGAAAGCAAATTTAGGCAAAGGGGCTCTATCTGTCACAAATTAAAACCACAAAATTGGTAAAAGAGGAAAAAAAAAATGTCCAAAAAGTGTGCTTTTGTTTTTTACAAAGAAAAAATGAAAGAATGCTGGGTTTTGCTAGCCTGAAGATGGAGATTCAGAACGAGAAATTAAGAATAGAGAGAAAACATAGAGTGAAATGGCAATGTGCCTGAGCGTTAGGGCTGCCATTTTTGTGAGGATTTCAGAGGCTGGTGTAGACTTATGCCCATATGAAAGTGGCAGTTCATGAAATTTTGAATTTGAGCGGTTGATGGCAGTTTAATAGTTACCTCGTGAAGCGGTCATTGTCATGCGCATAAACTCTTGTTGGCTGAACAATCTTGTTTATGACAAACTTGTCACGCCTGGTTAGTGTTGAAAAAGTGAAATAAAAAACGAAAATTTTAGGTAATATTGATTATATCTTGTTGTTTAATGGTATTTATCTTTTTTATAATTTTTTTAAAATAATCACATTTTTCCATTTTTATTTTAACTTTTTATATACCCAAAGGAAGCCTTGCACAACAAATTTTTTGAAGATATAGACAAAGTTAATATCAGACAATTAAAAGTAGAGTTTATTAAGGAATGAGTCTCAACTTGTATTTTTCTTGTCAAAGTTTATTATGTAAAGCTTTCTAAAACTTTAGAAAATCACAATTCAAAAACACATAACTTAAACATATTACCAAATATATTAAATTTACGTGCATTTTATTATATCTTTATTATCATATTTTCAAATTAAAATATGATAAGTTTATAATTTTTCAATAGTAGCATTGATATAAAGTGAGAATAAATTGTAACTTATTATTGATTAGTAGAAATAATAATATAATAGTAATTAGAGTTAATTAGTCATAACTAACTTTGTTAGTTAATAGTCTAAGACCTATAAATAGTAGAGCAAATATGATAATCAATAGTCTAAACTTATCAAATTAAAATATAATAAGTTTATAATTCTTTAATAATAGCATTGATATAAGGTGGGAATAAATTATAACTTATTATTGATTAGTAGAAGTAATAATATAATAGTATTAATAATACAATAGTAGTTATAGTTAATTGGTCATAACTAATTCTGTTAGTCAATAATCTAAGATCTATAAATGGCAGAGCAAGCTGTAATAGATATGAATGAATAAGAGTTGAGTTTACATTTACTTTTTCTCTACATTTAGTATCTTTTGGTACTTCACAATGGTTGTAGAGAAGCGATCCTAGGTGCAAAAATGATGGACATGTGATAATCAATGTCACAGATGGAAAGTTTCATTGCCAACATTGCAATGAAAATGACTTAGATAATGACGATAGGCTAAAAACTAGCAACAAAGGCGACGTAGTTGATAGAAAGTGGACAAGGGTTGTGTGACACCTCAATCTACTACCGCTACCTAGCTTCTCAATAGGCTCGGTTGCATATGATTTCCAAAGGATCACTACTCTTTCGTGGCATTTACATGCTATGAACCGGGGTTTCATATACTCATCTTTCACCCCGTGAGTCCTGTGAACCCATCTCAAGCATCCTCAACTCAAACTCCATACATACGACTCATACATAGCATAAAACAAACCATAAGCCATGGGTATAGAGCCAAAAACCAGAAAAATTACATTTCCTCACTTAGGCCCAAAAGTCATATTTTGGCTCTAACTTTGGAAAATCATAATTAATTATAGAAAAATGGGAATGCAGCAAACTTTAGCTTTCTAGAAAGCTCCAAGTGTCAACTCTACACTAAAAATCATTCCCAATCACAAACACATCGTTTGGACCATGTTTGACATCGAAAATGGAAGGAAGGTCCAGCTGTCACTGTTTCTGGTGCAGCTTTCTGTCATGACTTTCGAAAATTCATAACTAAATCCACAAAAATCCAATCTGGGCACATTATACCAATTCGGAAAGCTACGGATGTCTACTAGAGGAGAAAAATAAGTTCAGATCAGTTCAGTAGCTCCTACACCCCAAAAATCGATGGAACAGTGACGGGGGTCAGGAAAGCTCCTTGATACTGATACAGAACTTCAGTTAGTTCAATCTCTCTCTACAGACCTCCGATTTAGGTGATTCCAGTTCCTACAAGTCACTTTGGTTTTCTAGTTTATGTGTATAAAATTTCACCACATTTGGAATCCATTTGGTCTAAAAGTGCCACAGATTTCATTTTCTGGTTTAGATGAACAGTACATGACCAATCCATTAAATTCTCCCAAATTCAACAATTTCCCAAATATTCTCTAGATCTCCGAATATTACCCACTTTAGCTTCTCAAGAAGCTTTCTACAAACTCTAGAGGCACGCCAAATTTCATGGCAAACGGAGCTCATCCAATCATACTTTGACGGAGCTCTCAAATTTACCGGTTTTGGCACCCCATAGGTCCAAAACAGGTCCAAATAGCCTTTCTCACACTCTCACTCCACATGGACAAGTTTAATAGCATAAGACTAGTATATCTAACATGTCCATATGATACAAATCATCATACATTCAAATCTCACTATGCTATGGCCAAATTTACACAACAACATTCATGCATCAAAGGGGTAAAAACCCACATTTCCATTACTTTGGCTAATAACAGAGTTCATACATCATCCTTTCATATTTTTACATGTGTTACAAACTTTACATCTCAAAAATAGTGGGCACATCTTCATTTGGCACCACTTTACATCATATTTACATCAAAATATCAAAAGAAAGTAATATCTCTAACTATGCATGCTCCTAGGCTCCTTGGTGGGTGCTCGGTTCTCCTTGAGCTTCACCTAGCATATTAGTTGGGAGGGGAAAGGGGTGAGATTCAGGGAATCTCAGTAGCTCATGCACTCAATCAAGTAAGCAATCAAAGCATATAACAAGTCAAAGCATGTGAATAAGCACTTAGCCATTCTCAATCAACCAACACACAATGTACATGCTATGGAATCACAACAATGCCAAAAATGAGCTCCAAGGACTTTTGGTCTAGCCTCACCCGAGTTTAGGGACTTTTGGATGGCTTCACCCGAGTTTAAGGACTTTTGACTTGGCCTCACTCGTTTGAGACTTTTGGCCTTGTCTCACCTATTTCAAGGGACTTTCGGCTTCACCTTACCCATCTCATGGGACTTTCGGCACTACCTCACCCGAGCAACCTCACATTTCAACATACAAGCATATTGACATTCAATGCATCAAAGCAATAGCATATGGCATATTCCACACATTCAGCATATACATATCATACAATGACTATTACAACCAAGAATACAACAAGAAAGAGTGGAAGAGAGAGCTACCTTTGGAGCCAAAGCCAACACAAGCTTTTCGTTTCAATTTCTCCTTTCCCTCCTTAGGTCCACAAACACACCTTGATGTAAGTGTTTCACTTGAGCCTAGACACACCAAAAGTATGCAATTACTCTCTTGTAATTTAATTTAGAGCAACCCTCTATCACATACAACCTAGGGTTCTCTCTCTAGAATGCCATTACCCCTTTCTCTCTCTCAAGCTCCTATGGTAGTGGAAAACCTCATTTTCAAAGAAACTCAAGGATTCAAAAGAGTTTTCCACTTTCCCTCTTCTGACCCATACTCAAAATCCGTCCATTTTCACAATTAAAACCGCAGAAGGAGAGGACAAAGGGAGGGGATCAGAGTTCTAAGAAGAAATGGGAGAAGTTACCTTACCTTTCCCTTGATCTTCCTCCTTCTCTTGATCTCTCACACTCTCCACGCCTCTTTTCTCTCTTTGGGTCGAGGCTTAGGGTAGATATGAGAGAAGAAATGAGTTTGAGCGTTTAATGAAGTCTAAATCTCGCTATTTACTCTCTTCCGGACCGACTCTCGCTACGGCGAAAAATAACCTTCGCTATAGCGAGCTCGTGTAATCTGGCTTCGCTATGGTGAGGTGTAACCTTCGCTACGGCGAGCTCGAGCCAGTTCCCTTCGCTATGGCGAGATTTACCACTCGCTATGGCGAAATCGCGTCAGTTCCAGACTTCACTCTCGCTATGGCGCACGCTACGGTGAGCAACTCCCTGGTTTTTGTATGGGCTGCTGCTAGCACTCGCTATAGCTAGAATCGCCTTCGCTATTGCGAACTAGCTCCCTCGCTGTAGCGAGACCGTTTCTCGCTATTGCGAGAGGACTTGGCAGAAATTCTGGATTTCGAAAATTTTCAGATTTCATTTCCTTTCTTTTCCCTTTTCTTTTCTTTTTCCCGGTTGTTACAGGTTGAATGGACAAGGAGTAATGGGTCACTTTGAAGGGCTTGATGCATCATTCAGTACCAATCAAAAGGCTCGTTTGCAATTCAGATCTTTAATGGTGGTCAATAGCCTATATTCATTCTCAACAAAGCATTGTAGGATAGAATTTCCAAAATTTGATGGCATCGGCTTAAAAGGTTGGACTTTATCGATGCAAGCAATTTTTTGACATTGATGAGATGCTCACTAAGTAGAGAATTTAGTTATTAAGTATTCATCTAGAAGGTAAGGTACTATAATGGCATTTAAACTTCATGAAGAAAAAGAAAATTATAGAAATAAGTTGGGAAGATTACTTTAAGAATATGTCAACAAGATTTTAGGATGCCACCAAGGTTAATGCAATGGTGGAGATAAAAAATTTGAGGTAAGAAACCACAATTATAGCATACCAAGATAAGTTTAAGGAATTGTTATCAGGAATAGATTTGCCAGAAGAAATCACTATAAGTTGCTTTGTGGGAAGGATATCCAAGCAGTCATTACACTCTTCAACTCATCCACTTTAGCTAACACTATGTACCTAGCAAGACTTCAAGAAACAAACATGCAAGCACTACATGACCACACCTTTATCCATACCAAAAAATTCAACCCCAACTTCCATTATTTTGTTTCAAGAAACCTTCACAATTCATCTAAGACTCAATATTGCCAAATCAGTGCCCTCACTTTCTAGTATAAACTTGGATCAAAATCCAATACTGCCCTCTAAGCTAGTTCCACCAATAAACAAACCAAGCAACTAACAAAGCAAAAGATGAACAAGAAGAGGCTCAAAGGCCACTATTGTTGGTGTTTGGATCACTACATTGAGGACCATAAATGCAAGAATTGTAGAATTTTCATGTTGATAGTGCAAGTAGAGGAAGAAGAGTTTTAGATGCTATTAACAAAGTGGAAGAAGCACTAGAATTCCATTTCTAAGACCATCTAGTGGCTTCACTAAATGTAATAAAGGGGTACCAAGGTTGTTTGACTATGAAGGTCACTATGAAAGTCATTAGGAGAATTAAGCACTTGATTGTGATATTGATGGATATTAAGAGCACCCACAATTTCTTAAACTCTTCTCTAGCCAAGAAATTCATATTAAAGCTAAAAGAAGTTGATATGGTGAATGTGACAGTGGCTGGTGGGAACAAATTGAAAGTATCTAAAAAATATAGCAAGTTGAAATGGTTCATGCAAGAAGAAAAGTTCACATATGATTTTCTTATTCTAAAGTTAGCTGGCTATGATATGGTTTTGGGAGTTTAGTGGTTGGCTCTAATTGGAAAAATACTATGAGATTTACAAAATGAAGTAATGACTTTTGTGCTCAATGATAAGTTCTATCGTATCATAGGGCCCAACACACCTAATATACCTCTTGAAGAGCAAAAGTTATAAGAAAGGCAACTTATAAGGATACACCATGCTTTCCTTATTCAAGTGCAAGAATAGCAACATGGCTTAGCACTGATTAGGACATTATAACAACTAGATGCATTATAGCAAGCCCACTTAAAAGGAGTTCTATAGGAATTTCAAGACATATTCTAAGAGCCTACAACCTTACCTTCTTTAAGGCCCTTTGATAATTTAATTCACCTCAAATAGGACCAACCTATTAGCCCAAAATCTTATAGATATGGCCCAATTCAAAAATTTGAAATTAAATAATAAGCGTAAGCAATGTTGCAAAATAGAGCAATTATAGATAGGTGTAGTGCCTTTGCATCCTCGGTTGTGTTAGTCGAAAAGAATAATGGCTTTTGGAGGTTTCATATTAATTATAAAAGGTTGAATAAGTAGACCATCAAGAACAAATTTTCCATCCCAATCATAAAAAAATTGCTTAATGACTTACATGGAGTAGCATATTTCTCTAAGCTAGACCTATAAGCTGGTTATCATCAAACTCAAATAAAGGAGAAAGACATCCATAAAACGACCTTTCATATACATGAAGGGCTTTAGAAATTCATGGTTATGCCATCTAGGCTTAGTAATGCCTTAACAACCTTTCAAAGCCTTGTGAATTTAGTGTTTAAATCCTTCTTAACAAAGTTCATCCTTATTTCCTTCAATGACATTCTCGTTTACAATAAGGATTAGAAAGGCCATTTGGAATGTTTTTGGATTACACTAACTACATTAAGGAAATATGTGCTTTTTGCTAAATGCAGTAAGTTTGTTTTTGGGGTTGTTTAAGTGAGGCATTTAGACTATGTAATTTCAGCCAAAGTTGTAAATGTAGACCTAAAAAAGATCGAAGCAATGATTACTTGCCAACTCTAACTTTAAGTTTGCTTTATGGAGTTTTCTGTTGGAGATTGTGTCATAAACCAATCATTATACTATGAATATTGTATTTATTAAGGAAAATGAGTTTTTCTTTTATTACATTTATTATATTATTTACATGTTTATTATAATAATAATATCCTTGGATAAATCATATTGATTATCCTAAATATCCCTAATTGATCATCTTTACGAAAACGATAATGAACTAAGGGTAGTATGATTTTAATTAATGATTATGTGATAATCATGTATGAAAATACAAATCAAAGTCATAGACACTTGTTAGGAAATAGGGTGCTGGATCGACCCGTCATGATATAATTACATGGATTAAGTCATAAGTGTATCTCATATATAGCCATGTCACTAAACCCTTAGAGCTGAGATCACCATAGATTCCTACATAAGGAACATTGTGTTTTGACATAATCAAAAGTCACCTTTAACTAAGTGATCATAAAGGTTGTGATCGGGTATAGTGGTGAATCCATGTAAAGAAAGATGAGTAGTTAAGATAAAATTTGTCCCTTTCATTAGTAGAAAAATATCATTAGCCCACTCGATGAGTAAGATTAAGAAATGTATGGCCATGCTTGGATGGAAGGGTTTTCCATTTATTCTGTCAATAACCTTGGAGATTGAGAAAGTGACGATCGAATAAAATGAGGATGACATTTCTATACCTCATACTTAACCTAAATATCGTGTGATGAAAGGGTTGTGACAGGGTTGTATGATAGGTTGCATTGGATCACCAATCCTCATATGATTTAGGTAATCACAATATCTTGCTAAAGACCACTTGTAACTTGTGAGTAGAATAGTGTTATTAGCTCACTGCTAACGTCATATGGGCCTACAGAGTTGTACACAAGAACGGACTAACTCGAGATAAAATATCCAGATTCATTGAATCTAAAAATGCGTCTAGATTCAATGAATATAACATTCAATTTAGGCTCTATTTGGTTCAATTGAAAGGAAAGAAGGGAGATTATTGTTTAGTTCAGGAAGGGAGGTAATTATATTTGGACAAATTTACCCTTATATTATTTTAATTTTTTTTAATAAAAAAGTCACTTGTATCAATATTCTTTTTAAAAAAATTATGAATTTTAATCTTTTTTATTTTTAATTTCGGATGAAAAAAATTACCTTAATTTTTATTAAATATTAAAATATTAAGGGGTAATAAAATAAATTATAACTTAAAAAATACCTCTTCCCTCCCCTCCCCTCCAAAACCTCTCAATTTGGAAGAGAGGAAAATTTGCCTCCCATCCTCTCCCCTCCCCTCCAATTTTTCCAGCCAAACATCTTATCCCCCTCCCCTTCCTTTCTCTCCCCTCCCCTCCAAAAACTTCCATCCAAACACACCCTTAGGGTGAAAGAATTTTATAAATATATATTTAATATATTTATTTTATAAAATTCAATATATATATATATGTATATATTTATTTAATATATTTTGATATATTATATATTTCCAATATATATATATATATATATCATCTATTTAATTTAAATAATTAGTTTAAATTTATTTTATAAGATAGATTTAAATTAATATGATAATTCAAAATTTAAGCTATGTGATAAATTAAATTTAAATTTGGTTCTAGATTAAGATCAAATAATTAGTTTAAATTTAAATCTATCTTATAGATTTAAATTTAAACTAATGTAATAATTTGAATTTAATCTATGTGATAAATTCAATTTAAATCTGGTTCTAGATTAAGATCAAATAAAATAGTTTAAATTTAAATCTATCTTATAGATTTAAATTTAAACTAATGTAATAATTTGAATTTAATCTATGTGATAAATTCAATTTAAATCTGGTTCTAGATTAAGATCAAATAAATTAGTTTAAATTTATTCTATAGGATAGATTTAAATTTAAACTAATCTATTTAATCATAATTTGAATTAATTTAAATAATGTATTTAAATTAATCAAATCTATCCTAAAATCCTAGCACATCTCTATAAATAAAGAGGTTAAGATTTTCTAGGTGGATGATTTTTTTGAAATAGCTGCCTCCCACCCTATAGAGAAAAGTATACGAATGCTAGAGAGAGAAAGTGTACTGACACTTAAAGAAAGAAAGAGAAGAACTTCTTCTTTTCTTGAACATATGGATGTTCGTCTTCAGTGGCACTAGCACGCCATTCGAGTTGCAATCATCATTCGTGTGGATATCAGTAGAGAGAATTAATTTGAAGCATCAGTTCCTAAGATCTAACGGTAGAAAGAGAGCCTGAAGAATTACATAACAAAGGTAAAAGTCTTTAACTTTATTTAAACAACATGACTAATCCATGGAAGGGATTCGAATTCATTTTTTTAAATTTCCATTGTTCGTATTCCAAGAATCCCAACAATTTTTTAGGTCTTATAGGCTATTATAGGCACTTTATCAACCATTATAGCAACATTAGTAAGCCTCTTATAAAGTTACTGAAGAAGAATGGAGTTTTTTTTAATGGAGTAAAAAGGAAAAGATAGCATTTCAACATTGAAACTAGCCATGGTATCCACCCTGGTGTTGGCACTTCCTAACTCTAAAGAATCTTTTTGTAGTGGAGATTGGTGCCTTAAATGTGGGTATAGAGCAATGCTTTCACAAAAAGGCCATTCTATAACTTATGCAAGTAAGGTTCTTTGGCTTTTTAAAAGAAATTTATCTATTTATGAATGAGAGTTGTTAGCCATTGTATATGCTATGAAGCAGTGGAAATTATATTTTCATAGGTCAAAAGTTTTTTATTAAAACCAATCATCTTTCTCTTAAGTATCTCTTAGGGCCAAAAAATTTATCTCTTGACCAATATAAGTGGTACAAAAAATGTGGGAGTTGTGTTATGAAATTATATATAGGAAAGGCAAAGAAAATGGAGCTACATATGCCTTTAAAAAGAAAGCACTCAGAAACAACACTAAGTTGTGCACTAATTACTTTTATTGCTACAGATCTTACTAAACAAGCACAGCAATAATGGGAAGAGGGTGACAATTTGCAAGTCTTTATTAAGAAAATTGAAACAAACCCATTGTCACGGCCCAAGTATTCATGGCACACAAATTATTGAAGAGAAAAGGGAAATTGATAATAAGAGCAAACCAACAATTAAGATTGCAACTCTTAAATTTTTTTCATTAAGATATGGTGGCTAGTCATTTTGGAATGAGCGCAACTTACAAATGGCTTTTCTCTATCTTCTATTAGAAAGGACATGAGAAAGATATACAAAATTTTGTAAGGGAGTGTTCCACTTACCAAAGGTTTAAACTTAAGAATATTGCAACAGCTAACCTACTACAACCATTCCTTATTCTGGGTATTATTTGGACTAGTTTGTCTATGGATTTCATCAAGGGTCTTTGCAAATCCTATGGCAAGTTAGTTTATTGGTGGTATTTGATAAGCTCAACAAGGCAAGTTAGTTTAAACTTAAGAATATTGCAATAGCTAACCTACCACAACCACTCCTTATTCTGGGTACTATTTGAACTAATTTGTTTACAGATTTCATCAAAGGTCTTTGCAAATCCTATAGCAAGTTAGTTTATTAGTGGTATTTGATAAGCACAACAAGGCAACCCACTTTTTGGCTTTAAAACAACCCTATTTCATTGTTGAAGTGGCTTGGCCCTTCATGCATAACATAGTCAAGTTACATGAATTTTCTAAGACTATAGTTATTGATCGTGATCCAATGTTTTATGGCAAATTTTTTAAAGTACTCTTCCACCTCCATGGAATGAAGCTTGTATATTCTTCACCATACCATCCACAAATAGGTGGCCAAACTGAAGTTGTAAATTGGTGTTTGTAATGTTATTTAAGATGTATGACAAGTGATTATCTAAACAGTGGTTCAAGTGGTTGTCTTTAGCAAAATTTTGGTATAACACCATATATCACTTAGTAGTAGGCATGACTCCACATCAAGCTGTATATGAAGTACCTCCAACAATTCATTTTCTTTACCTTACAAGAGACTATCTAATGAGTTAGTGGATAGAAGTTGTATTAACAAAGAAATTACTATTCAACACCTCAAACAGCACCTATCTAAAGCCTAAAACATAATGACTCAACAAGCCAACAAGATGAGACCAGATAAGGAGTATACAATTGGAAATTAGGTTTACTTCAAGCTACATCCCTTCCAAAAGAATTTAATTAATAATTCCTCCTTTCACAAACTTGCAAAGCCTTTCAATATAGTGGCATAGGTAAGGAAGGTTGCTTATCAACTAGAGCTACTATTTCATATTTGAGTACATCCTATATTTCATATTTCACTCTTAAAAAGCATATAGCCTAATCACTACCTATCAATAAGGACCTTCCTACTATTGATGAGCAAGGCCAATTTACACTAGAACCTGAGGAGATATTAGGCGAAAAAGAAAAGTGGTTAAGAAAGGCCATTTACCTATAGCTTAGGTAATAGTTTGGTGGAAGTATACCAAATTAAAGGATGCAATATGAAAGGATCTCACTGTGTTGCAATAGCAATTTCCCCAATTCAATACCACTACACCTAGAAAGGATCTAGTTCCTTAAAGACAAGGATGCTTTTTTTTTTTTTTTTCCATTAGTGGGTGGGGGATGTATAATTGATATAAGATCTGTTAGTTAGTAGTCTAAGGTCTATATATTGTAGTGCAAACTATAACAAAGATGAAAGAATAAGAATTATGTGCACATTTAGTTTTGTTAATATCTAATATCAACCATAATGAGTGTATAATTTAATTAAAAAAATTATATTCGTAAAAATTATATACTTGCCATGATATTATTAAATAATTATATATTTATCATATTTTAATTAAAAAATCTGATAATAAAAATATAGAAAATTACAACTTTTTCTTTGCAGAATTTAAGAAACAAATCTCTGAGGTTTGGACCAAAAAAGTAATCCAATATTTCAAGTAGAGAAGATCTTCTGTGCAACGGAGGGACATGTTTCTGACATTTGAGAGGTAGAATGTAGGATTTGAAGCTTACTATACCAACGTTGATATTCACGAGGTCTTTAGGAATAACCTAATTTTGAAAATGAAAAACCCATTTAAAACCGAAAGATTAACATACATTCTTTACTGGATGAGTAGAATCCGTGAAATAGATTTTAACTAAAGGAGCTGGAGTCCGCCAGATCTGTTCAGTGAGCTATTTTTTGGGACAGCACACGAGTGATAAATAGTACTGCACTGTTCTTTTATAAAAAAGTGAAAGGGTGAAGAGGCCATAATTTAATAATATTAATGAACCAACTAATAAGAATTGAAGAAGGGGTAAGTGCTCCTTCGTGTCAACAATATCATCTCAAATGCAACATGAGGAGCTCTGGATTTTCGATTAATTTTTTCCACTCATTGCAAAATCTTGCAACAGTTGCTCCATCCAACACCCTATGATCTGCCCCAATATTAACCTGAAACCATAGCAAAGTATCAGTTTGCGTAGTATATTTCCTAAATAGTTATAGGAATCAATTAGACATTCCTAAAAATTGGGATTATACAGATTCATAGGGACAAAACTCAGGCGTAGTTTCCTAAGTATTTGCTATTAAATTCTTTAATAGAGTTGACATGTGGAGGAATTTTTTCAAAGGAGATGATGAAATGCTAAGTTGTTAAAAATATTTATAAGTTACATTTTTATTAGAAAAAACCTAATGGCAACTACTTAGAAAATTGTCACATAGTTTTGCTTTTTTTCTGGTTTTATAATCCTTTAAAAAAATTAGATACTATCTATTTTCAATAGCTTCTTAATGTTTAGGGTAAGAAAAAAAGAAGATGACGCTAAAATTTTTCGAAGACAAAGACAATTGTATAGATAACAATCCTTGGAAAAATACCATATGGAACTAATCAAGAAATATTATAGTGTTCATCTTTAATTTCAACCTCCGTAACATCAAACTAGTGACAACTTTGTCTAATATAAGTTCCAGCACCACATCAAACCCTTGCTGGATCAGAAAATGCATGTCCTACGTCTAAAAATCATTTCTTTCACAGAAAAGGATTAAGGATGTCATCTAAGAATTGGAATCCTGCTCTATAAAAATGTATATTTGATATGATAAGAAAATAGAACACAAGATATGTTATTTATGGCTCTTTTATACATAACTATTTTCATTTTTTTTCCCTTACAAGCATATACTTGGGTTGATGAATCCAGGAATAGGTGTGCCACGTAGGTTTGCTTTGCCTAAGCTTTTGTTTTATGCGAAATTAGTGGAGAATTTGTACTTTTTTTTTCCTCTAAAAGTGTATCTGTTCATATATTTTACCAAATCAAAGAAGACTTACTTGGGTTGATGAATCCAGGAATAGGTGTGCCACATAGGTTTGCTTTGCCTAATCGATACATGCTTTTGTTTTATGCGAAATTATTGGAGAACTTGTTTTTTTTTTTTTTTTTTGGTTTCCTCTAAGAGTGTATCTGTTCATATATTTTACCAAATCAAAGGAAGACTTACAGTCATGAGTGATGCAGGATACATATTCCCATCATCTGCCAATTGTGGAACTTTCTGAATTCGACCAATGGCAATAATGGATACTTCAGGCAGATTGAGAAGTGGGGAGCCAAACTTCCCACCAATTGCTCCAATGTTGCTTAGAGTAATTGTCCCACCACATATATCCTCAGGATTAAGCTTGTTATCCGATGCCAATTGTTGCAGCCTTGCCAGTTCTATGGTTATCTAAATACACAAATTTAATAAGATAAACAAAACAGGCAAAACAATATGATTTATTGGAATGCAAAGATCATCATCACCTCAACAGTGCTTTAAGCATACAGGGGACTCTTGTGCTAACAGAAGATGCATAAAAATGTAATTACAAGCGAAAGAATGATAATTACACAAAACTGCAGCTACAACTGCACACAACTGGGTAACTGATTTTAACTGGATAAAGGTAAGTGGTAAACTGATGCAGCCATGTGTTCTAGGCTGCTCTCGGTGTAAGTAGCAGTTTTTATAAATTTAATACTATGAAAAGAAGTAAAAATTTAGCATTTTCCCTAGATCTTAACTTGTTAACAAAATCAAGTACTGCAAAGCACAAGTAACACTACAATATATAGGAGAGCAACAGAAGCCAGCCACAAAGCATCCAGTGTTGGCCACCTTTTAAATGAATTTCATTGTTTTTTTCTTCAAGTACAGAATCTAATGAAAAAGCACCTTACCCCCTTCTCCAATGTGAACCACCTTTAGACAAACAAAAATCATATTAAAGACAGAAACATCACAAATGTAACATTGAGATATGCTCTGTTCAAGCACTTAATTCAAGAATTAACAAGAAAAACAATGGGCATCAGACTTACACTTCAATCATGATATGGAATTCAAGTATAAAGCACTTTTAGAGTTGTGAATGTACATAGACAATTATGAGTGTAACCTAACCTCCATGATGGAGAGAGATTGAACATTTTTAATGTTTGGTACAACTAAACCATATGTAGTAGCCATAGCAATTCCAATGTTGTGTGAACCTACAGGAAACAAGTCATTGTGTCAAATCTGGAAGGCTGCTGCCTCAAATTAAATCATCAACTTATCAGTTGCCAGACAACAATCAACACCTAGAAAGCGCTTCTACTCACACTACATTCTAAGTCCACTCCTACAACAAGAACAATATGAAAACCCATTAGGTATAGAAACTATAAGAATATTATTCTTGTGATTCGCATGATAACATTAGATCAGTCCCCTGAAATGTATGTGATACGCTAGGTGAGAACAAATTCTAGACTGTACCAGATATGAACATCTATACATAAACTGGACAAGGCCACTTAAATAGGATAAATTAGCTTAGCCAACTACTATAGTTTTACCAGTAATTTTGTCTAACAAGGCTACTTAATATAATAGAATATAACTATAGACAAGCTGTTTCACCAAAGACAAAAAGAAAAAAAAAATTCAGCCAGCATTACATAAAGATCTTGGTAGTTCGTCCTATTCTCCACCTTCGTTAGAAGGTGCTTAGTCCATTTGTGTCTTGTGTCTCATTTCTCTCATGAAAAAAAAAAAAAATCACTTATGTAGCCAACTTGTCAGTAACCTCTGTAAAAATAACCAACATTAGTATTAGAAATGGTCCAGATGCTTTTTTAAAAAAAAAAAATACAACCCTCGTGTTACAAAGTCAATAAGTGACATCCATGCATGGCCATAACTCTTGATTGCCAATTTCAAATATTTGAATTCTCATAATCAAGAGGCAACATATACATTTACCATGACTTCATTTAAATCAGTAAAATGACTGGGTGTTGCACATGTACAAATCAGCCGCAATTAAAACCAAATCTGGTAGCAGTACAACTGTAATCTATTCAGGAGAGTTTTAGCAGAGTCAAATTAAGCAGGATTCATCATTCCTATTGCTGCTCTCAAAAGAAGTGACACTAGATTGATTTTTTCAAATTTTTCATACATCTTACTATTGAATAAAATGCAATGAAAAAAATGATAAGCATCTATTCCAACTTCCAGAAGGAATCTCATGCTTAGTATTGCTAAGTTATTATTATTTAAATCATTCCCCCATTTTAGCTCATTTGTTAATTAAACTCATATACATATTTTTAGACCCAAGATATCTCACCAACTTAGGATTTTATCGGGGGAAAGGTGACATTAAGAGTTGAAGACACTGACAAAATTAATTTTTGATTACAACCACTTTTAACTCACTATAAAATGTACTCCAGTTGAATACCTGTGGCAGAACAGTTATAGCCGGAATTTGCTAAAAAGTTTCAACAGCTAACTAAGCATCAGGGAAGAATAGATTAAGTCGTGATATATATTCAAGCAAGATCCATGTATTAATCTAAATTTAACAACTTTGACTTCTCTTTTTTTCTTCTTTTAATTTTCGTAACTTGACTCTTAATAATTCTCATTTACAAAGAAAAGAAGAAAGGCATAAAACACAATTATGTCTAAGATACAAACCTTTGAGGATGACCTCCACTGTCTCCTCATTGAAGCAACTATTCATTAAGGGGTACTTTATCAGGGCCATTGAAAGTGATTTAATTAATAATGGAAGGAAAGTGTGCTTGACATCTGGAGAAGTATTATTATTCTGAAAAGATGTTTTAAGCTCTACTAGGGCATCACAGGTTATCTCATCTACAAAATGGAAATGTGGGACTTTGGCAGCCATAGACATTGTTTTTACCATTGCTCTCTGGAATCCCCTGCAAAAGAAAAAAGAAAACAAAACCTAAATTAGGCTTTTGAACAAGTTCTTTGGAATTCATTCAAGTTTTATCACCAAAAGTAATGCAAAGCACCTCCTTATTACTGCTACAGCTGAATTTACCACTCTTTTCTTCAATTTAACATAGACGGTATGCTAAATGGTATGGCTGGTAAGAATTAGCTGGTTTAATATATTTCATGTATGTACTCAACCGCCACATCCATCTTCACCCTATATAAGACATTAAAAGAAAACTGGCTGAAAATCATGTTTAATTAAATTTTACCTAAGGGGAACTATCCTGTCTTCAGAAGTCCAATCAAATTTAGTTGTTACATCACAGTTGTTTCCTTCCACAACCCGAGACTGATTTCCATATTCAGCATTCAAGGTAACAGATGGATCTTTAATGATTCCTTTCCTGACAGCATAATTGAGCACATCTTCTTTTATAACCCTACCATCTTTTCCAGTTCCACATACATCATTTATGTCTATACCGTGTTGCTTTGCTAGATTCCGTACAGCAGGTGTTGATAGAACTCCACCTCGTTTACCTTTTTCATCATCAGAACTAGGTGACTTTACATTTTCTGAATCTCTAAAAATGACTGTCGATAATGAAGACTCATTAACTACTATCTTTAAAAGGGTTTCACCAACCTGCAATTTTACCCAACAGAAGCTTAATTACATCTGTAATCTCCAATCACAGTACAAAATGATAAATCTTTTTGTTGGCATCTGATTACATAGAGTTTTTTTTTTTTTTTTTTTGGGTTGAAGAGACTAAATAAAGATTCAAATAATGAAATATTGTATATCTTCCACACATTTGCAGCCTCTGAAATCTTCTACATACAAAGGAAATGTAACTCTACATAGGCTCCATAGATATTGCAAAATAGACATGACTTATACACTCTCCTCATATGTCATGACTCATGATCTTATGTTGTGAATAAGAGCCACCACGTCGAATCAAATGGTAAATTAGCCACTAAAGGTGTGGACTCAGATACAAGTACATTTCTCATCCACTATTGGTTGATCCTGTCCCAAGGAAAGAGTAAACATAACAAAGAGAAATGAAAAGGAAATCACATAATAAAACATATTTTTCAAACAATCTTCTGAGAATGATATTTTAAGTATTCCTTCACGAGCCTAGGCTACACACATAGCCTCTCTATGTATACCTCCCATATTATGACAAAGATGTTAAATTTTTCTCTCAGTCACTCAAATATTAATTCACTATTTATAATGTTTTCTCCCACTCGCTTGCATGAATTCTCCAAAAAATATTCAGGATGCTCCCTTTCTTTCCTCCTCTTCACCTACTCTGTTAGATCACCTTCTCAGTTCTCACTCTTCCCCAAAAGTTTGACATACCTGAAATTAAAAGACCTACTGAGTTTAGTCCGATATGAACTACATGTGTCTTGACTGCCCACTTCAACTTACTCCTTTCAGGCCTCTAAATTTTCTTGTTCATACTCATCTCTATGCCTCAAAAAAGTGTAGTTCAACATAAATCAATATCTACATTTATAAGCATCATTTTGGTGAATTATATCCAATGCTTTCAAGGTCTAAAGTCCCACCTTGACAATATCACCAGGAACATAGAGAAGATTAGCAACTTTCCCCTTGTAGCGACTTGTAATTTCTATAGTTGCTTTATCGCTTTGAACTTCACAGAGTGATTGAAATTCTTCAACTTGATCCCCCTGCCAAAATTACATAATAAATTATTGTGATGACTTGTTTAAAATAGTGGCAACCTCAAATGGAATATGGAGTCAGCCTCTGTTGTTTGCATTTATCCCCGACCCCCAACTCTTCCCACAAAAAAAAAAAAAAAGACATGAAACATTTTTCAAAGTCTAAATTGAAACTAGAGCACCAATATTTCAACTTATTGAAGGTTCACATCCCACCTACAAAATATGTCGTGTGTATTGGAAAACAGAAAAGAGTTTTGCTTTTAGAAAAGCATAGGATCAAATACAGAAGTTTAGATAGAATATTGCACATTTGTACAAACCAGTGAGGAAATAAGAAACCATCAGTTGCTCACCTCTTGCACAAACCATTTGAGAAGTTCACATTCTGCAATACCTTCACCGGTTTGTGCCAATGGCACATCTACAATCTCACCCGCAGGAAGGTCTACCACAGCTTCAGTGGAAAAGCAGTACGTCTTCATAAACAAAATATTGAACTACAAAGTGAAGATTCAATACAGTGATGTAGTCAAACACTAAATGCAGCGACTAAAAGTTGGAATTTAATAACATGATTAACTGAAGCAAGTTTCACTCGTAAATGGAATAGCACACAACAAGAACAGAATATCATCAATCGAACAGTGAAATTAGTGCGACAATCAGGTGGGCAATCATTGACCAGACTAATGAGTAATGACATCAACTTCGCCACACATCAATTTTAACTCTGGACAAAAGGAACTTCTAGCCACTTACAAAAGCACAGAATACAGTGTTAGTTCACATTGTATGATATCTTAAATAGTATGGCATAAGATATGAAAGCATAAAATATATTTAAAATATTCATATTTAATATGATAATTGAAAATTAGTATAAAATGGACAAAAAGTGATATTTTATAAAAATTACAAAACTAAAAATGTTGTATTATGATTCTTGTCAGATAACCGATAGCTTTATAGCTTTTAAGTGGAATGATACCGTGGATAACAGTGAACATCTTAAACGACGCCGTATATCAAACAAACCCAACTGATATAACATCAAGAACTCACATTTATATGACCTTTAGCTTTGGCCGACCTAAACGACGCCGGGGCGGAGCCAGAAGAAGACCCAGAAAAGAACTTCCGAAACGGAGAGTTTTGCTCCGATGGAGAAGAGCTACGGGAGATGTAAGGACAGAACCATCGCCGGCGGAAGCCCCAAACTGTCCTCTGCCACATCCGGACGCCCAGCATCCTTCTCCGGTAGTCCGTACAACGGTCTCTCGCGTGTCAATAAAGAGAAAATCTAATCAAAAGTAAGAATTTTGTACGTTCTTTATTATTTCTAATGCATAGGATAGAAATTATTTGTAGAAGAGAACGGAGGAGCTGTTAGAAATTGGACCAAAAACTAGATGATCGATTTTGGCAAGAGAGTATGAACTGAAAAGCAAGCAGCTCCTACGGGATAATCTATTTAACAATAATAGAATATGGTCATTTTGCATAGGAAGGATGTGTTTGGAAATGCGTTCTGCTATTCTTCAACCACGTTTCACACGAATCAATAAATTATGGCTTTTATGCAAACGCAATTTTGAGCGTGAATCCAAATGGACACGAAAACGAAGAGCTTGCTGCAGGCATAAAAAGTAAAAAATAAAAAATAAATAAAGCAAAAATTTAACCTTTAAAATAATAATATTTTTAGATTAAAAAGCTTATAAACATTTTTTTAAAAGTAATTTTAATTGAAAGAAAATATTTAATCTCTTTGAATGACTTAAATTAAAAAGAGAACGAATTTATTATAATATTTTTAGAACTAAATTATTAATTTATTATAAATCTTCTTTAAAATTAAAGGCTACCTAATCTTTTAATTTAGTTAGTTTCAAAGAAAAATAAATATAAAATATGTGAAATTTACATAAACGATGGATCCAATTTAAATATATAAAGCCTATTTAAATAATAAATTTTAAAATTATGTGCTTATTGTTTTAAATTAATATGATTGATTCGAGAGATAAATTGAGAAAATATGCAATTCACGTGTGTATATTTAATCTGAGTTTTTTACGATAATTATAAAGAATACAATTAAAAAAGAAAAGAAATAATTAAGAGGTGTGGCCCAGGTGGAGTCCACATCTTTTGTCATAGAAGATAATCCTGTCACGTCAGCAGTAAGTAATTAGATACTTTCCACAAAGTTTAATAGGCATCTATAATGTGCCGGGACCTCAATGTATGAGATTTTTTTTTTTTTTTGGGTAGCCTCTTCCATTTCTTGGCTTTTTAACTCTTACGCGGATCATCTAAATTTCAACTTGTAAATTTTTTTAAATAAAATGAAAGAATAAAATTGTGTATAATATTTATTATGTTCTTGTAATTATTATTAAATAATATTTATTATTTTTTATCATTTTTTTAAAATAAAAAGCCAAAAATTATTTTTTACCTATAAAGTTACATTTTTTTTTTTACTTTTATTGATAACTTTTTATGTATCAAACAATTTTTTAAAAATTTTTAATGGTAGAAGTTAGTTGAACTTGGATCCTTTCAATTTTTCCTTTCTTAATTTTCTATCAATTTAAAGAGAAAAAAAGAAAGAATCTAAGATAAAGAAAAAATAACAGGACTCATCTAAGAGTCTAAATTTTTTAAATTTCTTTTTAAAATTTATTATAAATTTTAAAGAAAGAAAAGAGAAAAGAGGGTATATAAAACAAATTCTCTCAAATATAGAATGTCATCTTGTTAGAGAAAAATAAACATAAGATGTGAAATTTAATACAAAAAGAGAGGGTAGAAGTGTAAGAGTTTCACATCTTTTAGTAGGTTCAATCATCCATTCTTTCTCTTCCAAACTTCTTATCTGTCTAAATTGATAGGAATTTTTTTTTAGCCAATAAAATTGATAGAAATTAAAGAAAAAGAAATTGAGAGGATTTTAATGTTTTAAAATGTTAGTCCTGCACTCTTGTACCTTTCTCTTTTCAATTTTTGAAAAATATTTGCAAGTTGAAATTTAGAGAATCTAAAGGCCTCTTAAGATGGCATTCTTTTTTTCATTTAAAAAAAATTATTATTTAGAAGTTTCGCTGTGACGTAAAAAAAGTTCATTTTATAAACTCAAATTTTAGTAAATAGTAATAGTAATTCTAACCATGATAATTTTAAATCCCGATGGTTAACTAGTTAGTAATAGTAATAGGACTACTTGAATTATGAGAAAATTTTATAATATTCTTAATATCTTTTTATGTTAATATAGTAATATTTTATTTGTTTAATAGTATCTTAAACGTTAAATGACGGTACTTAAATTCATTAAAATTGATAATAATACTAATTAAATAGAATATCTTGCAAAACCATTCACGTCATGCCAAAAGCGAGACAAGCGTTACAAGGTGATGAGATGCTGACTCACTCAAATTCAATGAACAATGACTAATTTTCACGAGATGATGCTTGAGTTGTCTTACTAAGCTTGAACACGTTAACTTGCTTGTTTCATGTTCTTACGTAATTATATGTATAGAATTTATTTGAATTAAAAAAATTCAAATTTTAGTAACTCTTGTACCGAATGATTCACTGTATTCGGAGTAGAATATTTAAGGAATCTTTCTACTTTAAAGAGAGATCTCCCTCTGTTTCTCTCTCATCCTCGTGCATTTTTTCATGAACGGATTCCTTATTATTTAATTTAAGTAACAATTTAGATCCTCTATATTTTGTAAATTTTAATTGTTTATTTATTTTATTTTAAAAAAATAAAAAATAAAATAGAGATAGTCTTTTAACTTTATAAAAATTATTTGATAAAATTTAAAAAATTATTTTTATTTTACTTCTTTTAAAAAATAGATAGTTAAAATAAAAAATTTATTAAAAAAAAACAATGAAAGATTTAGGTCTACACAATTTGAACAGCACAACATACTGAGCAGAGAATTTTTAGGCCATTCTTCCATGCTACTCTTTGTAAGTACTTTCATAGACTTGCGTCTTCTTGTGTCAATGGTAGTTTCAAATGACATAAATGGAGTCCATTATACTGAGCTTGAATGAGACAGGTTGCCTTAACTTTTTCAGCACAAGCAAGTCCAGTTTCGCCTTTCAATGGTAATGAGCACTATGATCCACTAGTTTCAGCTGTTCATGGGGCTTCATAGCCAGTTTTGAGGCCCATAGCATTTTCCCATTTCAACAGTACCAATTCAGAAATTTTGGTGTTTAAGATATTGGGTGCTGTTTCAACGTTAATGCTAGTGGGTTTTTTTTTTTGGTGAAAATAATAAAGGAATGTTATGTTACATTTTGAAATTTATGTGGAAAAGTTAAAAATTAGAGTTTAATTTAGTTGTATATTTCTCCAATAGAGACCAGCAAAATATCTATATCTTACAGGTACCTATAAAATTTTATCAACTTAGATCTGACTATGAGTATTTTAAGAATTTAAGTTTGGATAATATAATAGCATTCCGTTCCAAACTCATAATATGTGTGTCTATATATATATATATATAATTTTAAAAAATCCAAATAACGTTATATTGATTAGGATTATATTAATAATTGTTTAAGATATTTGATTTTTATTGCGATTTTATATAAATAAGTCCTAATTAAAAAAAAAACTTTGTTCATATGAAATTTGTCTGCATAAATCAGTATGAGTTTGAGATTTAAGAACCATAAACTATCCATTTTATAATTTATCCACTAGATATAGGTCAAGAATGAAGATTATTGTACTTTATATATATCATCTTTATCTCCTTTTTTTTTTTTCCAAAGCTGATAAATGTCAAATCTGATTAGATATAGATGACAATAAGCATGTATAGATATAGGAAGCGGATTTTTTGCGGCAAAGTTTAAATAGCAATTTAAACTCTTTATTTTTAATTTTATTTTATTTTCAATTTTAATTGTTCATTTTTTTTTATTTTGAATGAAATAAAACACAAAAAAAAAATAATCTTTTAACTTCTACCCAATAAAAAAAATAAATAACTGAGATTATTACAAAAAAATAATGGAGGGTCTAAATCTATTGTGTTGCACTTGGTTTGTCTACTTATTTCAGGGATCAACATGATGTGCTCGTTTTTCAAAATGAGATTTGAGCCATTTAAATTTAATTTGAACAATTTAAATTTTAAAGTTTATTTTTTGTTTTTAAATTAAATTATTATTATTTTTAGTTTGCAATTAGAATGATGTTTTTATCATGTATTCTGCTTCTTTAAAAAAAACAAAATCTAATAAAAATTAAAAAAAAAAATAGACTATTCAGATTAAGATGAATATTATCTACTTATCTTTGGGATGAATGGAAGATCATTTGCCTATAGCTCAAGTTAGCCTATAGAGAATCCATATAGATAAAAAAAATCAAAATAAAAATAAAAAGCATAACTATTGCACATATACGTATATGTAAAAATAAACAAACATGAAATATGTTTCAAAAAAATGAGAAAAGATATTATCAATAAGATTATTGTAATAAATAATTTGAAAGGCATAAATATAAATTCATATTACAATATAATTTATATAGTACTAAGTTGAGATTTTTAAAAACTTACAACTAATAATAAAAATTTTAAAAAAAAATATATATATTTTTTAATATTTTGAACAAGGCAAGGCAAAGCAAGGCAAGTTTCCGATAATAAAATATTCACAAATTTAAGAATTAGGCAACAATTCAATGAATGTAACTTTGGTCATTTCCAAATATTTCTTATTCACCAGCTCATAGAGGTCCTATTTAAATAGTAAGTAGTTTTTAAAAACAGTCTTGAATATCAAAGCAACCACATGGATGACACAAACCTTTGACATTATAAAAGCCATTGATTATGTCTTGATCCTTGGAAAGCTTTATTGCCGTCAAGCTTGAAGTAGAGCCATCTAAATTAGAAAAGCTATATAATTAATTGTCATGCTTACAACTTAGAGTTTTTTTTTTCCTTAAACCATTACTCAAGATTCTGCATCTCTTCTACAAATTGAATCTCGATTCCCATCATTACAACTATGAAATTGAAAAAACAAACAATTCGTTTAAATTATTTGACTACATGGTTATGCGTGTATACGTGGTCAAAAGAGTGACGGTATTTCAATATTCATCTTTTGACTCAACAAGCCTTCGGTAGTTTTTATGGCACCTGATGAATTGAAGAGAAAGACACCGAACAATGTGAATAATCTTTTTGAAGGATATTCCCTCCACTGTGATTTCCCATCTTAGGGGCACTACACACCTTCATAGCTAGTTTTATAAATAATTAAAAGCATTTTGACTAAGCTGAAACAAATAGGGAATTAGTGCTATATCCAGTAAGATAAGTCAAACTCATGGACCCTCACTAGATATTATTATCCCTAAGATCCCCAAAATCTCTCTATGCCCGGCGTTTCCTTTTTTTTTTTCCTCCTTAAGTGTGTGTACTATTAATCAGCTCTAAAGTGTCAACTGTTTTTTGCTTCCGAAGCTATCAAACATTTGTTCTATAAGCTCTTTAATATGGTTAATACAATGAATATGACTCATTTTTCAAAACTAGCAAGCTAGAGAGGACACTACAAAAAGCAGCATTCTGATTAACAAGTTGAGCATAAAACAGGAAGCATTAAATATAGATGTCAACATCAACAAAATACACACATAAATATTCCTATCAGGCAAAAATGTGATATTTCAAATTGAGTAAGACAATTTAAATTTTATTATACATATTAAGTGTCGTCTAAGTGTGTCACTGTTCGTGCTACTTAACCTTGAAGCCATTGATTTCAAATTTAAATTTGACTATATACGAAGTGATGGAAGAACTGTTGTAGCCTCTTGTTACTCATAACGGGGAGAAAGGGGTAAAGCTGTCGGTTGTTCGAATTTTTCCATACAAAGCGTAAAAAGAGTTTGGGACCAAAACAGTGAAGACTATATATTCAAAAACCATGAGCTGGATGTGACACTTGGATACGTTATCATTTCTTCATTCCTTACAACCACCACATAATGGATCAGATATTGGGTTTTTGAAAGAAGATATAAAATCTCATCTCAATAATTCTGAATCAGATCATGAAAAGATAAAAAGGAAAAGTTGCAAATTGTCGACAAGATAATTGGGTGTGTGGGGAATGATGATTGTTGGATATGAGGATGATTCCTCTGGGTAGGCATTTGGTGCAACTAAATTTCACATGCATGGTTCCATCCAAGTGTGACAACAGGATATATTAACAGCTAGCTAGTATGTAATATGTCATCTGCTGCTATCAACAGTGCTATAAACAGAGACACTGACACACAGGGCTCATGGAGAAGAAAAGAGAAGAGAGAGAGAGAGAGAAGAGAGAATATCAATGACAACACATGATCAATAGTAAATTAATAAAATAAGCAAATTATAGAAAAACACAAACGAAATTTGATGCTAATTAAGTAAAGATGATGCAGAAAATCACGGTGAAAAACAATGTTGGAGTACCGTTTTGAATTCATTCACTTAAACCCCTATTCTTAATTTATGTATTTAGTCTCATAGTAAAAGTTCACATGCAAAAACAATTTATTTTATTCAATTGATCCTTGAGTTGTTTGAATTTAGTCCTTAACTTTGACTATCTTATTTTAGTTCCCCAAAAAATATATTGTCTTCAACATGGTCCTCATATTAAACCCATAATAAATAATATGACCGAATGTAAAATTAATATGTTCATTAAATGTCTAGTTACTATTAAAATGTTATGATAGAGCACCAAAATGGTATCGTGTTATCACTAATTTGAATATTATGAGCATATGATGTCTTGTTATTGCATGTTTTTTACTGTTGATTACATAACAACTACATTAACTCTATCATGCTTGGTTATATTATTCATCTTTATTAATTATTTGTCAACAGATTTAATGAGAGAGCAATATTGAAGACGATTTTTTTAATAAAAATGAGACATTTAAATTTTGAAAGATCAAATTGGAAGCAATATATATTTTTTAAAGACCAAATTGTCAATTCACTCCTTTTAAATTTATAGGTTCTTTTATGGTTTGGGATTAGCCCCTGGATCAACAAAAATGAATTCAAAATAGTGACGTAAGAATTATACTTTATGCATAAGCAAAACTGAAAATATTGGGAAATTGGAAGTTGTGTTGTTTTGGTATTTCCTTCTTAAGGAAATACAATTAAGTCGACTTAACTAATAATTATAACCCTTATATATGTTACAAGAAGCATGGTTTTAAATTGCGGTTGCGGTTGCGGTTACGTTGCGATTGCGGTTGCAGGTGTTGCGGATAATATAAGAAGGATTGCGGGTGTTGCGGTCAAAAAATGCGGATGCGGCCGATGCCGCAACAGCAATATTACGGCCGTATCACATGATGCGGACCGCAATTTAAAATCATGACAAGAAATATTTTAATTTAAACCAGTTTAAAGATGCAGTTGAAATATGTACAGATTCGTGTCGACAGTCCATTTAAAGTAGAAACAGAGATTAAAAAGTAGAGAAAAAGGTGCACATATGCTAATAGTTAAAAAAACAAAGGAATTCTTGGGTCAAAAAAACACGCTGGGGAGGATAAAAGAGAAAGGAAAAGTTGTAATGATTCTAGTCGGTGGTAAAATGTTTGACAAGATGAGCAGCACTTTCTTGGGTGGTAACTCGTAACATTGAATCTGAAGATTTCATAGAGAGAGAGGTTCTAGATTTGTATATAGTAGAGTGTGCAAAAGGGGTTAATAGTCTACAAGAAACCTCCAATTCCGCTGACATGAAGTTTGAAATGACACACCTAATTTCAAGCTAACGGGATCGCTAGCTATATTGTCAACTAAAAGAATTAAAAAGATGCATAGGTATTTGGCTAGCTAGCCATGCAGTTCTACGCATGCTTGGGTTATCAAGCACCACTCCACCTCCACCCACCGCCCCCACCTTCCCATTGATGGATTCGTGTAAAATCACCTTTACTTGTCGTAGTGAATAGTAAGCTATGAAAAATAAATATCTTTAAAAAAAAAAGAGAGAGTTGTGTCTATATTTAATAGATGTTATACATTTATATCAGACACAACACAATATTTGAACCTTTTTTGTTGACATAAATGCTTCAAATTTTATTATCTTGTTATAATAATGTGGATGTGTGTATATGTCTGCGCTCGTGACAATATTCCTGCTTCATGATAGGGAATATGTGTATATAGGGTTAGAGAATGGAATATGGAGCTGCTTTTTTTGTACTGAAAAAGCATATACTAGCCCTCCCATATTGCAAATGGAAGAAAGAAACAATATACTCCATACGAATCTACTGTGGAATTACAAGCTGCTGGATGTAGTAACTTTAATGGACAAGGTGCGTGCTTCAATAGGAAAAGTGGGGAGGTTCCAACAGTTCTGTGATTTTGGATCTATCGAAAATCTTGGTGGAAACATGTGGGAAAAAGCAATTTTTGCTTCCGATACAATCTAATTTTCATTTCTGCTCTTTTGATGTCCACCAAAGGCCCCCAAAACCCTAATGCTGTTAGTTTCGAAAGCCCTACTGCTGATAACTTACTGAAGTGACCTCATACTAAAATTATCAAAAGGCATTAACTGCAAGATTCTCCGAAACTCCACCCCTCCCCCCTCTTCAATCAATAAACTATACCTGCTTTAAACACAATATGAGTTTCATCAAGGTTTTTTTAGGGTTCGTAATCCCTGCTCTTGTAGTATTATTCCTTTATTATTTAGCTTGGTATATCTTTTTGTAAAAATGACGACAAAGATAAGCTACTCTAACATTACCAATTTAGGGTGCAAGTGGTATGCAACCTATACTATATGCCAAATGATGTCCCGACTCTTACAAAGAGGTAAAGCCTCTCGAAAGATAAACAGAGGCCCATTTAAAATTAGAGCCAGGGATCTTTAGTGAGAGCGTTGATTACTAATACGAACACTTAGTATTGGGGAATTCAAACCTGTATAGTACAAGTGAGTGAACTCCTACCTACCTAATTCTCTTTTTTATCAAGTCAGCCAATCCATATGTTGGTTTCTCTAGGTATATTTTAATTAATTATACGAAAGCTTGTACACGCAAAATAAATAGTACTATGGCAAGTAGCTAAATGTATACCCGTGAGTCATTTATAAACTACACCAAGAGTACGTGAGCTCCAGGGAGATATTGTCAACACCCAAAATCCACAAAACATGATCTCAGTATAATAGCAATAGTAATCTCACGCTGGCATGCACAATCAGTAGCTTCTTTTTTAAACGTGGAGAAGAGATTTTTGGTAAGTCAGCATATGTGCGTTCCTTATGGGGCAGAAAAAGTGCCTATGTTTCCACATTTTTGGAAAAATGACAAAGGAGGATGCGAACATGATCAATATATACCACGGTTTAAACAAGGTCTTGTAATTTTGCTCCTCCATGTTATGATTTGCACTCATCTCCCTTTCATGTATAAATCCCTCATCTTGTTTAACGGGATTTGAACTTTCTTTCTCGAAGTTATTAGAATATAGTAATCAACCTTTGAAATTCTCTTGAGAACTGTTCTTTATTCTAATTGGGAAGATTCATATTCAATTCCAACCTTGGGAAATTAACAAAAATAATTCTTAACTTTGAACTTGAGCACTTAACTTTCTCTAATCTCAACTTTAGAAATTTGTCTTAAATCTTAATAGCTACTTTGTGTTTATACTAATAGAGAGCTTTAAAATATTTTAATTTTCAAGCATGAATTTTTTTTTTCTTTTTTATGCTGGGGAATTAATAAGTTGGTTGGTGGTTCAAAATTCAAACATGGGGGTGATAACAGAGGCAAAATTAATAATATTAAATGAACAGAAAAACGGCTATATATAGAAACATCTTTTTAAAATTTGGAGGAGAGGGGGGGTTTGCGTACTAAAAACAAAATTAATTATAGAGTTTATTCGCGAAAGCCAATTGATAATATTTTTTCCCTTTTTTTAATATATATATATATAATAAAGTTTTTTTAATATATTAGGGTCAAGATAGCTAGTACTTTCCCATCATATTTGTAACATAAAGTTTTGTGAGTTATAATTAAAGAAGTCTAGTAATGCTAACCAACGGATACGTGGATCCCCCACCACCTCCAAACCTTATATAAAGACATTCCTGCTTACTTCTCACGCCCACTTTGCTATTCTCACTCCTCTCTCCCCCTTGGCCCCGTCTCACATTATATTGTGCTTTGTAGGTTATGTGTTTGTGGAGAAAAAACAGACACCCCCTATCTCTTTCTTATTCATCATAATTAAACCACCCAAAAACACACACGGAATCAAAGAAAGCAAAAGCTAGAGCCTTAAGATGCTTACAGAGGAGAAATTCCAAAAAGCATACCCGACATTTGCTGAGGTACGAAACCTTACAATTCCTTTCAGAAACTTCTTCCTTTCCTTATTTCTTTTTCTTTTTATCCCCACAACTTGCACCATGTGTAGTGGACGCATAATTGAGTAAATTAGCGTTTTATTCCTTCAAAGATACACATTTCAATTTAGTCTCTTAAAGTTTAATATCTAAATGATTCTAAGAATATTTTGTTTTCAATATTTTCTTCACATTTTAATTATGTCCATTAAGATATTGATGACATGGCTAGCTTGACGTAAAGTTAATGTGATCTTTAAGTACTCCAACTCCAACTATAGCTGAAACATATCATAATAGAAGACATCCTACCACTCAAAATAGTCACAAGATCATATTATATATTTTGGTGCTCTAGTACGTTTTTGTTATAGTTGAGGGTTTCATTTGTTTTACATCATTAAGTCACACTACTTATCTCTGTTAATTATTTGTTAACTTAATGTGATGATAATATTGGAGTTGAAATACTATTAAAGAAATTTAAAAATATTCAAATTTTTAAAAAATAAATCAAAACCAGTTGTATCTTTCGACAATGAACACAATATTAGTTAACTCATAATAGTTTAGTTATGTACATTAATACACATTCCGCTATTCGCACTGTGTTTATTAGGTAGTGGAGGAGCTAAAGAGAGTGGGAGACATAGGGTTCCCAATAGCAGCGATGAGCCTAGTGGGCTACCTCAAGAACATGATCCTAGTTGTGTGCATGGGCAAGTTGGGAAGCCTGGAGCTAGCCGGTGGTGCTTTAGCCATAGGCTTCACCAACATAACCGGTTACTCCGTCCTCTCCGGTCTGGCCATGGGCATGGAGCCACTCTGCACCCAAGCCTGCGGTTCTAGAAACTACTCCTTGGTATCTCTCACGCTACACAGAACAATCCTCATGCTCTTATTAGCTTCCCTACCCATTTCTCTTCTATGGATAAAGCTCGAATCTTTGATGCTTTGCCTCCACCAAAACCCAGACATAACCGCAGTGGCTAGCCTATATTGTCGCTACGCCATCCCAGACCTTATCGCCAATAGCTTCCTTCACCCACTTCGTATCTATTTACGTAGTAAATGCACAACTTGGCCTCTATTGTGGTGCACTTTACTAGCCTCACTTTTCCACATCCCAATCATCATACTCTTGACCTTCAAACTCCAACTCGGAGTACCAGGAATTGCGATCTCATCTTTTGTCTCCAATTTCAACACCCTTTTCTTCCTCATATTCTACATGTCCTATCCACATGTCCCCATTAAGGACCCTTTGGCTTTGTGTACACCACTTGTGAACCATCATTCGTCGGGGACTGAATGGGCTATGCTTATAAGGTTTTCCATACAAAGTTGTGTAGGAGTTTGTTTAGAGTGGTGGTGGTACGAGTTCATGACAATCCTAGCCGGATACCTTCAAAACCCTCGCGTGGCTCTGGCCACGTCAGGCATAATAATCCAAACGACGTCGCTTATGTACACTCTTCCAAATGCACTGAGCGCGTCGTCTTCAACAATAGTGGGGAACGAGCTCGGAAGAGGCGAGACGCGAAAGGCGCGGTTGTCGACCATGGTGGCCATAGGGTTGGCTCTGGTTAGCTCCATGGTGGGGTTGGTATGGACCACGTTGGGAAGAGAGAGATGGGGTAGGGTTTTCAGTAGTGATAGAGAAGTGCTAGAGTTAACCATGTCTGTTTTACCTATAATTGGTCTGTGTGAGATTGGGAATTGTCCTCAAACTACAGGGTGTGGGATATTGAGAGGGAGTGCGAGGCCAGGGATAGGGGCAGGGATAAACTTGTACGCGTTTTACTTGGTGGGTGCACCGGTGGCTATGGTATTGGCCTTTGTTTGGGAGCTAGGGTTGGTGGGTCTGTGTTACGGGCTGCTTGCGGCTCAGATTGCGTGTGTGGTCTCAATTCTGATTGTGGTGTATAACACTGATTGGGAAAGGGAATCCTTGAAAGCCAAAAGCTTGGTGGGAGATAATATGGGGTTGTGTGACACTTTAGGAGCACATGCAGATCAGCAAACAGCGAAATGTGAAGAAGGTGTTGTCTTTGTGATCCAAGAGAACAACGACAACGACAACGACTCCGAAAATGGAAGAATGCATGTGTGGAAGGAAAATATATGAAAGGAAACAAGATTAATTATGGCTTCAATCAAACACAAAAGCTCAAAGTACACTTTAGTTTTTTTGTTGTGGTTATGCTAATTATCTATATGTGTTTTCATATAATCCACATATATGTTGTCTTGTTTTACTTTTTTCTCTTTTCCCTTGCTTGCTTCATGCAAAGTCTAGCAAAATAGCTAATTAAAGCAATTGGTGGTGATGAAATGTTTGAGTCATTTGCATTTTGGGTTCAAAACTCCTTGCTGTCAATATCGTACCCAAAAGAAATTTGTAGCTAGTTAATTGCAACCATTTATACACAATTGTAATAGCAGGCATTATTTAATGTATTTGACAATTATATAATGAAAGCCTCTATTTTTCCCTTCCTCTCTTTATTTAATTTATACAAAAAAATTATAATTATTTATTTATTTAATTGATCATGGCCGGGTCCGGCTGCATGATGATTTTATCAAATTTTATGTTTGAAACTTTACAAATTTTTATGTAAGATAAAGTCCGAAAATTGATTCACCACCGCATATCTACATTTAGATAAATGTATATTTTTTAAAAAAAAAAATCAAGGTGTGTGCTATCATGTGTTTGAATCACATGGGGATATCCTCAAATAAAATCAAGAAACTAATGACAGAGAGAGCTCTTCATACTTAACTCTAGAATATTTTAAAATTTTGGATCTCAATAAAAAACGAGTAGAATGACACTAATTAGAAGAGCGAGATTGGCTTATATATATATATATATATATATATATATATATATATATATATATATATATATATATAATGTATAAAAATGCTTAATGTATATAATTAATGCGCTTAATATAAATGAATAGAAATTTACCATGTATATTGTCCACTAATTACAACGATAATTTTTTATTGATGTCTAACTTTGTAATGCATAATATATACTAAATATTTCTCATTATCTACAAAGAAGGTTGAAGAACATGAACGTGCTAGCATGTGTTTTAGCCACAACGGAGCATGCATGTGCTCAAACACATGGTGCAAGGAATATTATGGTACTTTCATATCCTTGAACGAACTAAACATCATTGTCTCATCTCTTGTATTTCAGGTAAGAACCAGTGAGATGCTCCCTCTCCTTTCATATTCTAAACAAAGTACTCTAGGATTTTGCTTCCAATCTAATTAGCTGGTCCCTCCTCCCCCACCATGCATATCTCTTCCATTTGAAAAGACTAGACATAAGCAAACAAGTTTGGCACATACCATTTTGTTGTAATGGGCCTGAATTTTCTTAAAAAATAACTAATCAAATTATTAAATTAATATTACAGTTCGTGGATTATCAAATTGTATGCAGTAATTAAATGTTCCCCCCCCCCCCCCCCCCGGGCAACAAAAAAAAAGAAAACAAGAAAAAGGTAATAATGGATCTATTTAGCTATACTTTTAGCCCCACTTTATGAGGCCGGCCGAAAGCAAAGGAAACTTTCGCCGTTCGTTACCGTATGGGATTATAAGGATGTACTAGGTTTGAAATGCAAATATTTAGTGTCGAGTTTGAATCTCTAACTATTTTATGATTTCAATTTTATTAATGATGAGTAAACTTCTAATAATATTTGACGAACAGCAACTTTTATTTATTTTTTTTCAAATATTATCATTGTTCTTGTATTTCTCTTCTTTATTGTCTCTAGATCCCCAGCAGTCAGCATTACTTTCCGTTTGAAAAATACTAAAGAGGACATAGAAAAATGGATACTGAAAGAAAGGGGAAAATACATTAATTCTAACTTTCTTTCCCCCATTAAGGTCTAATTATAATTTATACATCAACTTTAAAATATAACAAATCATTTTTTTGTTTGGTACATGAACACCTCTTGTTGTTTGAAAAAAAAATTAAAAATGTTAATTTTTCAATTTCATTTAACGTCAAGAGACCAAGTGAGAGGTGCATTCTACTAAATATAAACCCCGTTATACATATCCACCCTAAAAGTCTAATATGTTTATTTTTTATCCTTTGTACCATTTTGATTGAGCCCATTGTAGTGCATCAGAGAATATTCGGTGCTATAACATACGATTTAAAAAGTAATTGATTATAAAAGAAAAAGCAATCTGCAAAATTGTTATCTAAATATCTTGTAGATGTGTGACCACAGCCACATTTGCTCACGCCCACCTAGCTAGTTTGCAAGACAACGGTAGGAATTAGGATAGAGAATTATGATGTCGGAAACCCACAACGCATGTGGTTTTGTATAAGCTTTTTTAAAAAAAAAAAATATTTTTAGTTTTATATAATTTTAATTTATCTTTCTTTAGTTCAAAGATATATTATGTTGACATTTTGCTTTAAAAATAGCTCTGTTCCTCTATCACATCATTCATTAAAAAAAATTATGTCAAATTTAACAGTTTATTTACTTAACATTATTAATTTACATGTAAATTTGGCATTCAAATTAACAGATAGTTAAATTTGTAATAAGTCTCATTCTATTTTGGATTTTTATTTGTGTATATGAGCCTAATGGTAAGAAGCCCAAATATTAAAGTTAAGAAAACCTCACCTAAAAGTCCAAAAAGACCAACATAACAAGTCCATGTGCATGAGAGAAAAAGGCCCAAGTTTAACCTCAATTAAAGACTCTATCAGTGGGTGCAACAGTGCAACTTAATTATGCCCTCCAATATTTTAAGTCCAAATTCTTTTATATTAAAAAATTATTTATATAGAAAGAGAGTGATACGTGTACGATTTACAAAAGTAGGTTTCATTTAATCTCATCCACTATATTACTCTCTCTCCTACGTAAAAGTTCTATGGACATGAGAGAATACAGTATTTCCCACAAACATTGAATCTTAAGCAAGTCAAACTTTATGCCTAGCAACGAGTGGGGGCCAATCAAGCTAAGAAATCAAGCAATGATCTAAGTGCCTGAGCCCATTTGGTCTATTCTTATATTGGACGTCTACCTCATGGACTTTATTCCTAGAAATTGTTCTAACACTGTTATTTTATCCCTCTTCTACTTTATCCTACCTCTACTCCCAAACACGCTAAGTTTTATGAAAACCCTAGTATTCATTCCTATCATTGGCATTGGTGGATTTCATGGGAGGCTAGAGAAGAGGGAGGTTACATCCACTTGAAAGAAAAGAAGGGAGGTTTTGGATAAGTTTAATATTTTACAAGGAAACAGGATTCCCAGCAATAAGAGATCCTATTACCTGGGAACCTGTAACATATAAAAGACAATTTTTACTTTTAATTTTTTTTTAGAGTTTAGAGATAAATATGGAATACAAAAATTATAATTATGAGAACAAAAATTTTAATTGTGCAATACATTTAAAATTTTTAAATTTTTTTTTATCTCACAGTTATAATTTTTATCTTTTATATTCATCTCTATACCCTCAAAAAAATTAAACATCTAAAAGGTGTTATAGGATCCCCTATTACAGGGTATCATAATACAATTTACAAGAAAGTTTTTAGATCGGCTTAAATTTTAGTGCGAGATATAGTAGAGAGTTAAATTAAATTATTTTAAAAATTAAATGGATAATATTATTAGCTTTTGAACTAAAAGAATGAAATTAAAATTTTTATAAAATTAAAGAGACTAGAAATGTGTTTAAGCCTCATGTATGAATGTAGCATTTACATACTCAAAGAAAAAGTTAAAAAAAAATATTTTAAAAAGAAGATAATACAATATACTTGAACCACAAAAGATAACCACTTTTCACGGTGAAATATGCTTATTAGGCTCCAACTTATATTAAATGCAAAAGTATATGATATATTGCACTAGTTGTGGAGCCAAAACCCTAAGTTAAGGAGGATAGTTTGCCAATCTCCTTTGCAAATATGTTATTCATATTTTATTTTAACCATTAGAATAAGAAGTTGAAATTTTAATTTATTTTTATAAGTTTGATGGCAAATTTTTTTAAAGATTAATTTTGGTTCCTTATTACTAGAAATTAGATCAATGAGTTCTAAATGAAGATTGTTGCTCTAATGCCATTTTTCTTTTTAGAAAATTTTTATTTTCTATTCAAAATCTAAAAAATTTGTAAACTTACTTATCATAAATAATATTTTAAGAGTGTCACAAATTTACAATATAAAGAATGAATTAAAATTTGCAATATTAATATTAAATGGTAAAACACTAAAAAAATTAATTAAATAAAAAAGAAAATCTTAATAATTTAATAAACATTTGCAGTAACCAAAAGATGAAGAAGAACTTATAGCAATGCAGGTGCAATGTACTAACATTAGTTGGCAACAGAACAACAAAGACAAGAAGAGAAGAGCGATTATCAATGATCCACAAATGAAGAGAAGTGCAAATAGCACAAGAGGTAAGCTATTAAAAATTTGAAAATAAATTGATGATCAAGTAGAGTTAGAAGCTTGAAACACAAATAAGGGAGAGAGAATATAGAAGCAGCAAGATGTAATGTATTTTATATGATTGTTGGTCAGCTTTTCGAAAAAATAAGGATGAGGAAGAAAAAGGTACCTGTGAGAGTAAAAAAAAAATGTTTTTGACAAAAAAGAAAAAAGAATAATAATATAGTTTTTTTCTTTAAAATTATAAGCATAATATAATATGTGTATATGTTTATTGGGTTTAGATTAAAATGTCAAATAATTATTTAAAAAATATATAATCCAATTTTATATATATATATATATATATAGTTTTAGTGGGTTTAAAATTTTGAAGAACAAAGGGGCATAACATTAAAAGCTTGATACTATATGCATAGAATTTTTAAAAATCTAATACACGTGGCTCCATGATTGCATTGCACCTACTCTACTTTTGTTTTTTGATATAATAGTCAAAGATTAAGCTAAACTAAAAAATAGTAAATAAAACCTTATAACTATGTTTTGACAACATTTGCACATCTCGATCATATTGCTTGGTGATTGCTTCTCCTATAGTAGGATCTAGCACAAGAATTTGAGCTACCACAAATTTGTCTTTGACAATATGAAAATCACTATCCAAAGTCTACGTCTTCTTATCCTACATGTAGTTCTCTACTAATAACCTAAAACCTAAGTTAGAAAAGGCCAAAACTTTTAAAGGTAAAAAAGTTAAATTATTGATAACCTTTTGTTGAAGTATAAAGATAAGACTTGTTGCAAAAAGGAAACCTTGACTTCTTTTCCCAAGAGTTTTGTCCTCCAACCCCCCTCTTTGATAAGGTACTAATTATACCATATAAAGCAAATAAATTACTTAGTACCCCAATTTCGTCTAGTCTTCTTTATCCATAACAAGATAGATTATCGCATATTATGAATCTGCGTTGTCCTTGCGCAAGATTCTTGTTCAATATTTTGTTGACAACTTGGAATATCCAAAGTTGTTGATGCAATTCATGTTCTTAATAAGGTAATGAACTCAATGGGCTTGGCTCTAAAATTCTCAAACACAACCTTATTATGGAAAAACCAGATGCCATACAACATAAAAACAATTAATCTTGTATAATATTCATCAAAACCTTATAGAGCTTTTCTATATTTGACAAACCATTCCTAGAACCAAAGATGTACATCTTGAGGATGGAAGAATTAGGTGCGGATTGATAATAGGTATCTAAACTATACTATCCTTGTAAAAGAACATTGAATAAAGACATGATCAAGAGATTTCACATTCTAATGGTGGAACGGATATAAGTTATCCAATCACAGATGATCCTTGACCAAATTGTCTAGAACTGGTAAAACATTAGATAAAAGCTTCCATAAGAATAAAATCACATGGAACAGGACCCTAAGATTCCCCGAAGTCTTCCATTCATTAAATGAAACTTCTCTTGTGCTTGAAACATCTTCTATTTAGAGCTTGTATCCAGTCGCAATGGAATATTTACCAAAATTACACCTTGTCTAGCTTAGCCTATCCAATTGTCCTCCTAAAGAAAAGTTTTTCTCATAATTGCTGTACTTTAGAAGGGAGATAAATCGTATTCAGTTTAGAGATATCCCATTCTATTTTTGTTAGTAAAGATGATGGGTAAGATACAAGGAAAGTACTATAATTTTTATTTTTAATTCATATTTAGCAAATAAAAAATTCAATATCTTCATTAAATCTTTAAATTCTCATATCCATACTTATTTACTAAAAACTTTTTTAAAATGAACAAATTTTTCTTAGACTTATGTATGTAAAATTTAATTCTTATAAAATTACAACAAAGAATCAAATGTCTCAAATCACTATATTATTATAATTTAAAACTAATAGAATGCTATTTCGATGGTATTCTTCTTTTCTTAATTTTTTGTTATACTAAATTGATTAATATACATATATGTGGGTATGGATAAATAATATATATACACACATATTATGAGTCTAGGACCTGTGGACATTATATTATTCGGACTACTTAAATCCTAAAAATACCCCAAAAAATTTCCACAATCAGACCGAAGCGAATAAATTTTACTGGTTCTCGATCGTAAAATCTAAAGTATTTTTTACCCATCCCTACTTCTCGTACATCTTGCGTCCATGGCTTCTTAACCCATTTTGATGGCTTTTATGATAAATAACCCATTCACATATACTTTGCAAGTTACATTACCTTGTTAAATTATTATATCCAGACACACCAATTGACAAGTGAGTTTCTTTTTGGAAAAAATTTAGATATAATCTTATATTTTTATTATTAAAGTACTTTAATAAAAATATAATAAGTGAATATTTTTATTACTCAATATCATTTGATTAAATCTTTTAAAATTTTTTACACATATTATACTTTTTATCAAAAAATTAAATAGCAAAGGAATAAAAAATTTTACTTAAGTATAGTCCTTTAAACCAACCAAAAAAACTTGGGTTGTGATAGGTCTCACATTTAGCAAAAATAAAAATATAAAATAATATTTAAATCATGAGATATTTCTATTTAATAGACTAATTTTTTTATATGAATTTTCTTTATATTTAAGTCACATCAACCAATACTAAAACATTTTAAGATAATCTCAATTACAATTGTGCTGGCTCGGATTTATATCAATTAGTGCTTTCTTTGACTCTCCAGGCATTACCATGGCTGAAAAAGCACATTATGAAAACCACTCATGACAAATTATGATAAGCAATTAGGAAATTACTTTAGTGTTTAGCCAACCATGATGTCTCAAGTTACTGTAATTTGAATTCATTTTTTTAAAAAATAAAAGTAACATAAAACGGTAAAATTACTTAGGTTTTCTTAGAATATGGCTGTTTTGGCGACGTTATACTCGTGTGTTTAAACTCTTCCAACAATTGGATAAAATTATTTCTCCTTTGCATCTTGAGATAACATTTAGCGGACCAGAAACAAATTATTGAAGGAAGACTATATAAGTATTTTATACCCCTAATACTTTTATAGGTTTAAAGTGATCTATATTATTAAAGTTTATATTGATAATTTTATGTAATTCTAAAAGAAATTGACAACACTTAGTATAGACAAAGAATCCCTAACTATGAAGGACAACCAAATCTAGGTATGAAGGCATTCATCGCTTCACCAAATTACCATGTGTTGGCAGTTATAGACCTTTTTTTAATTTCTTCTTAACTTATTTGGAAAAAAACAAAGGGATACTCTCTGCAATACATCATTTTCTTCTCCTCAACACCAATAGAAGCCAAGAAATCAGATGCTATGGAGGTGTTGTATGTATGGGATTAAACCTTTTGCATTGTTTTGGTATGATTGAAGGAAAAGTAAAATAAAAGAATAAGTACAAGAGCAAGGAAAAGAAAGAGAAGAAAAAATGGACAAGTTATCTTTTCCTTTGTTTAGTATGATAAGAAAAAAGAAAAATAAATTTTCTTTCATTTATTTGATTTTATTAAAGAAAATAAATACAATACATATAAATATATTTACTATAAATATAAATATTTTATCTTTATTCATTTATATTAATGTAAATGTGTATTTATTTACTTTGAATCCTATATTTTTATTTTTTATTGTTTATTTATTATTTATTATTTATTATTTATTATTTTCAAAAATAATTTTGTATAATCGTTAATTGTTATCCATTCAAATAATGCGTTTCTTAACTTTCATGGTTGGTGGCTGATAACATCATTATAAGTCTTTTCTTTCCCTCCATTTCCGTTCTATCATTTGGTGGGTGGTCAGCAAACAGTGCAAAACTAGTGTGGATCTCTCTTTTTTTTTTTTTCTTTTCCAATTCTTTTATTTCCTTTTTATTTATGAAAGCCAAAAAATAACATAAAAAAACTCTCCATCTACTATTTATTTTCCTTTCCTCCCATTTTCCTCCTATCAAGCAAGTCATCATGGGAGGAATTACGTCTCAGAGCAACAAACACCTTTGGACCTTGTCTCAACGAGATTTCGAAATTGAAAATATACATACATATATATATATATATATGTATAAGTATCATGAAAAATCAATTCAGTGAGATAAAATGGGGAGTGTCAAACTCACTAGGAAATCTGAATGGATGATTGGTTTGTTCTAAAATCCCAATCCAAAATTCCCCTTTTTAAAGTTAAAAAGAAGGCATCTTGACTCGGTGCATGCAACTGAATGAGGCCGAGGCAGTGAGTACCCACCAAACAAACAAGGACACTTTTGTCTCGCAGTTTTGCTTTTGCATCACTATGACGGGGTTCCACAATAATTTCTCTTCACTTCTGTCACGCTTAAACGCAGGGAAACGGATTTTCAGTACAGCACGCTAAGCAAAGCAATATATTTCTTTTTTTTTTCTTTTTAAAATATCAATCATTTATTTTAATTTTAATTTTTTATATTTTTAGAAAAATAAGATATAAAGTAAAAATAATTTTTTAACATTAATCAGACAAACGTTAAATTATATTTTTATTATTCTAATTTAAAATTTATATATGTTATTATTATAAATAAATCAAAGTATGAAATGCAAATAATCTTTAAATTCTCTTCATATAAATAACAGCTGGAATTTATATATAAATAACAGCTTTAATCGGGCTTCTCTTTTGGGAGTTCATTCTGGGAACGAAACTGTAGTTTATTTTTTATTTATATTGTGTTATATAATTTAATTTATCTTTTTTATAAATATATAATATACTTTTAAATTATGTTTGAATTCAGTTTTAAATAAAACATACTTACTTATTAAAATATAAATAATTCTAATACTAAATTCTTTGGTAAAAATATAGTCAATATTTTTCTTATCATTGTACCCTCATGTTGAACCCTTTACATGAAGTCAACAAATTACTTTTGTTGTTGCCAAAGCTCTAGATATTTGATAAATATAATATACTTATTCATAATTTTATTCTTATTTTTAATGCTGTGTTATCCAAATCTAAGTAAAATCGTTCAATTGGAGCTAATGAGTTTATATGACACCAAGTTTAGTTTTTAATAATATAAAAAAATTGATATTAATATTTTAATTTTTATTTATATTTCTTTTCTTATTCTTTCTTACTAAGGCTGGGTGCCCTTTTTATAATTGAAAAAAAATAATTTAAGTAGAATTATTTAAATCCGTCGTAAACATTTAATTATATTTCATTTCATCCATCTTTTTATTTTATTTAGTATTAAAGAAATAATATATATAACATTTTAAAAATGAATTTTTTGTAAATAATTATATATAAAAATTATTTAAAATAATGTCATCATCAAAGACATATTGGAGAAAACAAATTCTTCAAATCAACAAGCTACATGGGAAGCCAATCACTAAATTTTTTAAACTATACTAAATATATGCATTTTAGATTTTTCTTGACATCCAAAGTATAATTACAAAATTTATAATATATCGAACCACTCTTACCACTCTTGCATGTAATCTTATAATAAAAGATTTTGATAACACAAAACATATTAATTAAGTCCAAACTACCTTATCCTCATATAATTATAGGAGACGCTGATATATAATGATTATTCTGTCATCTTGCATATTATGATATTTTAGATGTTATAATTTCGATGACAATGTTTAATATACTGTTATGTGATAATATATAAAGGATAGCATATGAAATAATGTCCCGATATTACATCTCAAGTAAAAGGGTAGTCATCTCATATCACAAGGTTGAGTGAGATCTTTTTTTTTTTTAACATTACCAATTTTATGCTTGTCTTTTTATAGTAGTTAACTCTACAATAAAATTTATTTATAAAAATAAGGATGAAAAATATAATACATAAATTATTAAAAGAGTACATTTTGTTTTAGATGTTATAATTTGGAAGACAATGTTCAATAATGTTTAATATAATGTTATGTGATAATATATAGGATAGCATATGAAATAATGTCCTGATATTACATCTCAAGTAAAAGGGTATTTGTCATCTTACATCACAAGGTTGAGTGAGATAATTTTATTTTTTTAAGATTACCAATTTTATGTTTGCCTTTCTATAATACTTAACTCTACAACAAAATTTATTTATAAAAATTATAAGTATGAAAAATATAATACAAAAATTATTTTTAAAAAAGTAAATTTTGTTTTATTTTTCATATGAAGAATAAGGAATAAATGACACATGAACTTTCAATTTCTTTTTAAATTTTTGAAGTATATTTTCATTAATAAATAGTATAAATTTATAAAATATAATTTATTCAAACTTAAAATAATATGTTTAAAAATTCAAAAAATGAATAACATTAATTAACATGTATAATTAAATATGAGATGTGAGATATAAGCATTATGAATATATAGTATCCTGGATATCTCCTATCATAAGATGTAAAATATCATAATATATGAGATAACAGTATATTAATCACCTCTATAATAATAAAAATCATCATAAGAATAATTGACTAAATATACATTTTTCTATGAAAAAAAAAAGTCTTATACATTTTGTCAATGAAAACCTTTATTATGAAGAATACTATATGTAAATAAATTTTAATTAGCAAAATCTTAAATGTCTCAACATAATTTTTTATTTTTTCCACCGCCTAACCTATACACGAGTTTGATAGCCTAAGTCAGCTATGGCTGCCTCTGGTATGAGATCTTTTTTTTTTTTGTTAAAATTCTTATTTGTTGCTATTTCTCTATTTATGGCCCTTTCTAATTTCGTTACCCAAACTATATAACTATATATGCCTTTTCACGTAAGCCTTTCAGACACCCCCAACCCTTTCAGTAGGCATTTAATTAATTTATATATTTTCATTAGTATTTACCAATAAAACCCAACATCATTTAATCATAATATTAACGATTGCCCCAAGCAATGGATGCCAGACTCGTTTGCGGGGATTTATTGCTATGTATATATACATCGTTTTCATTTCCAACTGGACTGCCCGCAATATCATGAAAAGGATATCATTAAGATAATGTTAACCAATCATTGATAAGCATGAAAGTTAAATCATTCATGAGTAAAATAATGTCATATATACGTGTATGTAGACTTGTTTATATTATCTAAATTCTTCAATATGTAGCAGCTTTCATGATCAACAATGGAATTTATGAGTTGCTTTGGAATATATGTTGTCACAAGTGTCGATTGAATTTTAATGTTATTAATTTATAAATTTTTTTTTGCGAAATTTTAAGCTTGAATTTTTAAAATTGACAACTTCAAAGTTTAAACTCTGATTAGATTTACTTTAAAACAAGAAGTTTTAAGATATAAACTAGGGAGATTCTAGTATTAATTCAATCAAGTGTAGTTATACGCACACATACACACACACATAAGTCATATTTTTTTAATGAAATCTATCATAATATATTTTATTTGACTATTTATAATTAGAACCTGTACCATTTTTTTAATATACAAAGTAAATTTATCTCAAAATCTCCCTAACGTACAAGATAACGTTAAGATTTAAATAATTAATAAATATCAAGCATGTCTTCATTCGTTGCTTTTCCCTTAAGGATTAAGAAATGAAGATAATGACGTGAAGAATAAAGCTTGAGAGATTGAAGTTAAGGAAAGAAAGAAAAGCGCAAGGGAGGCTGACTACTATGATATTAAAAACAAAAAAGGGGGCCTGAAACTAAATTAAGTTTCCATAGAACCCTTGATGATAACTCTTTCTTTTGGAAGAAGAAAGTCTAAATGCCATGTGAAGAAAGTTGGCTTCACTAATTATCGATGGCTTTTGATGTCCTTTCTTTCACTTTATGCTTACTCCTCTTTTACCATGATTATCTTTTTGGCCAATTATCTTTTTATTAGCAAAATCATATGGGTTGTTCAAAATGTAAATCATCGCGCTTAAGATAATATCTTCTCAACTTCCCTTAATTTTCTATATTTTATTCATACCACACCCCTTCATCAATTAGTTAATTAATCACAGTACGTATTGGCCAAAAAAAGAAGAAAAGGTATACCAACCAGCAATCATAGCACCCTCATTCAGAATTTTGCATGGTAATTAACTTTCTTGAAGTTAACTGCTAAATGCATGACATCAATTTTCAAATATAGCAAATTTATATAAAAATTTTTTTGCAGACCTAAACAATGGATATGAACATAATATCCAAACTTATAATAATACATGCATTCTAAATAGATTAACCATTTGTTATAGTCTGTTTAGTTAATAGAACTAGTAACATGAAGAGGATTTCACTCCTGAATTTTTTTTAAATGCATGTACTTATTTTTGGTTAATAAAATTGAGTGAATTCTTACAAATTCATATTTTTTATTCAGTTACTTGCATTGTATATGATTAATTAAAATAAAGCTTTAATATCAATTATTATTCATTTTTCTTTGTTAAGTGCACACAGTACTCTAGAAAATTTTTATCCACATTTCAGATTACTCCACAATCTTCTGAAATATTTTGTATGCTTTTTTTTTCCCAAAATGAGATACAATAATCAATCTCTGGACTCCCCTCAGCAATTGCAGCCTCTCGCTAATTTAATGCATATAGACATAAAAACATGAGGGTGAGTTGGTCCTTCCTAATCCAATTACTGCATGTACTGCGAAATTCATTTTGCCCTTGTTTTGGGCAATAGAATTAAGCAAGCCCACAGGATCTTAAGAAATAAAACCCACCTGACCTAGGACACCAAAAGATATAAATGCCCACATTATTTTTCATTTAGATCATCCCAGCTTGATCTAATTCAATCTTTTCTTATAATTAATCTTCCTCTTTTTTTAAATTCCCATTAAGTTTCATCATAAATCGAGTTATGAGGTTAAAGTCGACTCTTTTTTTGGGTAAAAAATTGAATATAAAATTTGAAAAAATTACTATATAAAATAAAATTTCTAAACCGGTTTAGAATTATATCTAGCCTCCTCACTCTAATACTGAAATCCGAAATTCAAATATAAATTTGGCGACTAATAGCCTGATGTTAGCTATGTCCTCGAATGAGCCTCCAAGCTGTCAGTGGGGTCCACTAGCCATTGAGATGGTTAAGATTTTTTTTTTTGGTGGTTTAATCCAAGGGAAAGAAAATTTTTAGAAAAAACTCACACCAATCCAAAAAAAAAAAATTAATGACTCAATTGGCGTTGAGAATTGAGTTTAAAATTAAGGTTAGGAATTGAAATTGAACCTAGTAGTTTTTTTTTTGTTTGGTTTATTTTTTAGAATTATATTTCCTTTATAACTAGTGAAAGACAATTTTAATTTTTACTCTCAGCTTCAGAACTTCTAATTCCAAAACTAAGAATTGAGGCTAATATCATACACCTACTTGGTCATCATTCTTGATGCCAACACTAAGGCTATGTTTGATACATAAGAAGGTCCAATCTTAAAATGGGAGGAGGAGTGGGATTGCTAAAAAGACATATTTAATGCACAAGTAACCTCTTTAGAAGAGTTGATTGCCATAAACATGAGTCTTCCATCCTCAAAATTGAAGCAGAAAGCTTCACTGTGTGGGAGAGGAAAAATTTTTACCATCTTGTCCTCATGAAACTTTGATCTACGAGCTCCATCCTATTGCAACTCCAGCTTCACAGTTCATTTTAAATCTTTTTTTTTTTTAATGCTTGAATCTAAATCTAAATTTACTTAAAAGGAGATTATGTAAGATTAGCCATGGAACAGACTGAGAAGCGAGAAGTATAGAGGAAAATGGGACGTGAAAGGGAGAAAGAAGGAGGAGATTTGTAAGAATGGCGAAGATCTGAAACTTCCAGACTTGCAAGAGAGAAAATGGTCGCAATTGCTTCTGAAACTTCCAAATCTGAGAATGGCTAAAAATGGCCAAAACTTTAGATCCGCGAAAATGGCCGAAAACGGTGGGTTTTTGCCAAAGCTAGCAAATGTTCAAAATTTTGCCAAAGAATGGCCGAAAATGCTTCAAATCTACGACTTTCCTTGCCAGAGCTAAGGATGACAGGATGTGGATCTGCAAGTACCCTTATAAAGAAGATCCGACCATGAGATTTTGACAAACAAGTGAATAAAATTTGCTGGATTATGAAGTTTTTTTTAATCTATTATTAGGCTTGTTTATGGATTTGTGAGAATGTAACATTGGATTACAATTCTTGCATTCAAATGTTGTCGATATTCTATTTGATCATTGCCTTGTTTCTGGAAGAGAAAGATTTTGATTTTTTTAGGTTTATTTCAATTAACAATAAATAATATTTCACCGGTCATTTTGGACATTTTTTTTATATATTTTTTCCATTCTTATCTTAATTTTATTTTACCAAACATTAAAAAAGTAATGGTATTCTTTTTTTTTTTTTTTTATATCATACTAATCGTACTTACGAGATACGAAACCCTTTCTAATAGGGGCTTAACCCCCATACCATTTTGGTAAAATTTTGGTATGACCTCAAAAAATAATAAAATTTGTATATAAGTCATTTTAAAATTACATATAACCTTCAAAAATTGATAAAGTTTGAATATAAATCTTAAAAAATTTACATATCCCCCTTAAAAATAAAATTTGCATATAAGTCCTTGTACAATTACACATGACTCCCACAAAATAATAAAGATTGCATATCAAACCCCATAAAATTACATATGCCCCCCAAAAAAAATAAATTTTGCATATAGTCCTTGTAAAATTATGTATGGCTCCCCCAAAAAAAAATATAATTTGTATATAAAATCCTATAAAACTATATATGACCCCAAAAAAAAGGAAATACTTTTTAAAAATTATAAATTATATATATGCTAATTATTATTTTAATACTTATTACTCAACAAAACAACAAAATTGCAATTGAATTTGGAGTTAAAATTTAATTTTTTAATTCTTTACATGTCCCAAACATAAATTTTAAAATTTTGAATCAACTCCAATTCTGACGGAATTGGAATTATAATTATGCATTTTAATTTCAATTCTTGACGGCAAACGGAGCCTAAAGACGATTAAGAAATTCTGAGAGCTTAGAGAATATAAACCATATTTGATAGGCGGCCTAACTAATTTATAAGTGAGAGCTACAATTATAGGTGTAATTTTTAAATGTAGAATAGTAATATTTAATGAGATATGTGGCAAGGTCCAATTAGCTCCATAAAATATGATTCGAAGAAGGAATAAATGTAGTAAATTGAATCTTTTGTAACAAGTATAATTACCTAAGTATCATTTGATATATAGAATCTTTTTTGATTAAAAAAATAAATAAATATTAAAAAAAATATAATTGAACCAATTATATTTAGTGTGATAAAAAAGGAAAAAGAATAATTTCATATAATATAAGAATAGATTTTTTATATATCATTATAATTAATATATAATTATTTTATTATTTTTACATTATAAAAATAATTATTTTATTTTAATATTTTAATATTTATTAATTTATTTAAATATAATGTGGGCGTGCATCCGTGTCGAAATTGATTTAATTAGTTTGATTGACAGTTGGTTAGATCAATTTTAATTAATGTTGAGCTGTTAAATTTTTTTAAAATTTAATTTAATTAATTATTAATTATATAATTTATTATTTTTAATATCAAATATTATTAAATTTTACTAATTATTTAATGCTAATCAAACCTTAGTTGAGAGTGAAATTTAATTCTTATACTTTAATCAAATTTCAATATTTAATATGGTATTATTTTTAAAGTTACACATATTTAAAATTCTTGGAAAGAAAATTACCTTTTTTTAAACTAATTCTTTAGTTTAAAATTACTCTCTTTGTTGCAGTGGGAAAGAATAAAAGAATTGCCCTTTATAAAAAAAGAAAAAAAAATTTGCTCCTAAAAATTTTAATTTCAAATAAGCCCCTATTAGTTAATAACTAAAGTATGTAGAATTAAAAATAATGCTTATGAAAATAAAATAAATTATTTTAGAATAGAAAACAAAGACTATTAAATTTTAAAATAATTATTAGGTTTAGAAATTTTTTAAACGACATTTAAAATACTTTAAGGACTTATTTTAAAATTTTTGAAGGTTAAAATATAATTTTACTCAAACTATACAAAAATTTTTACGTCATTTATACCTCTTCATTAGTTGTGAGATAAAAAAAGAAAACCCTATTGTACGCATTAGTGGACAATTAGACATTTGATGCAAAGTGGATTTTTCAAACAAGTGGCTCCAAAATTCAAGGGCAGTAGAGTACACAGCAACAAAACTTTCATTTTTCTTCTAATAATCTACTAACCAAACACTCGAAGTTATGGATTTACTTTCATTTTCCATTGGCTCTAAAGTATAATTGAAGAAAGAAATAGGCGTAGGTTTCATACAAGTTTATTACTTAATTCTTTTTTACTACTATACCTTGTATAATACAATAGAAATACAGGGTTTGCCAGCAGGCGCTTCATGAGATTGTGACTATATGTAATGTCCTTGAGGCGCTTCCTCTGGTGTGATTGAGTTTATTATAATGTTTGTGTGCTAAAAATGAATTAGGGTCGCACGTTAGACCTTGAGGCCGACGACGCCCAATAATAAAAGTTCAAATGTCCACAATACTATTTAAACAAATTCTTGCATACGTTACAAAAGAATTTACCAGGCAAATGTAGGGGTAGAGTAAGGTTTGGCTCTTTGCAAAGTATTTTTGGCCAAAAGACAAACTGGCGTTTCTCTCCAAACGTTCAAACAGGGTCACACAGACTTATTCACTTCACCTAAAAGCTCTCCCTAGAGTTAAATCAAATGCGACACAGCGTTCACCTCTTAACCATGAAAAAGATTTGTAGATATAGATAGATGCACCCACAATGCTGCTTACTGCTACCAAACACCCATCAATGCTAGCAGACAAAACATCCAAAAATAAAATAGAAATTAACTAAGAAAAGAAGCTATACGTGGCAGTCACATAGCGAAACCAGTCAAATCGTCGTCTACGCTATAATCGTTCTTTGGTACTGCTCCATAGCTGTAGGGGCCCCACTGGTACTATCGCCTCTTCATCCTTCCTTCTTCTCTCTGCTATTTATGTAATTCCCTCAAAGTTCTTCTTTCTTCCACCAAAATTTAAAGAGGCTGAGACTGGGGACTGGTGTTTTGGAGAGGAAAAGAGTGAAAGAGAAGACAGATCATGAATGATGGTGGGTCTGAGTGTGGTATTGGAAGCCCAGAAATTTGGTGTTTGTGACAAGAAGACTCCTCAAGTCATTAACAAAACCACCATGATGCTTAACAAGCCCTCTCCTTCTGCAGTTTCCCCTTTGAATTATTCTCATCACTCTGCTTTTGAGGCACCCTCTTTTCTTGACCAATGCTTTCTCTGCAGGAAGAAACTCTTGCCTGGAAAAGATATCTACATGTACAAGTATGTTCTTGAACCCAAATATTCTGATATTCTGGAATTTCTCTTCATACCCAGATCTTATATTATCCCAAAATGTTGTTCATGTTCGTTCGCTAGTTCTTTTGACTCCGATTCTGGCATGACCCAGATCTTTTAAGAGGCATATTCTGGTCTTTTTCTTTGTTCTTCAGTTTGGTTCTGGATTATGAAATATGACATAGTATCAATTTTACAGGGGTGACAAAGGGTTTTGTAGCGTGGAGTGCAGATGCAAGCAGATATTCATGGATGAGGAAGAAAGTATTCACAAAGAGATTTGTTCTTTGGCTGCGATGAAGAAGTCTACACCGTCCACTTCTTCATCTTCTTCCTCAACGGCTCCTCGTCATCACCGGAAAGGACCCAGAAACCGAGCCGGTGGGTTTGCTTACTGAGAGTGAGAGAGGAACTACTATACTAATTAAGACCGAAAATGGAGAATTTACTTTTGTTTATTTATTTTTGTTTTGTTTCTTATATTCCTGTTTTACCCATGCTTTGTTTTGTTAAGTTAATGACCTCGGGATGCTTGTCCTTCTGCTTCCTAGTATGAAGCCAAAATGTCCTTTTAACTCTTTATTTTGGCATCAACCAAGCCAACCTATTACTGTGCAAAAGCTAGACATAACTTGGCCATGGATGAGGTTCGGTAAGCATGGGAGAGTTAATGGAGATATTTTCTAGTGACAGACGAAAGGGGTATTTATGGTATCTTATAATTATTGCATGTTAGAATTTGTATCGTAATTCTATGTCTAATATATTTATATTGACATGTGTAATTTTGGAGGGTTTTGTTCATTAATCTAGAAGTTTTGTAATAAAAAAACAACTGTTATTAAGTATAATTACAAAAAATTTAAAACTTATTCACATTTCTTTATTTTCTTAAATATATTGACGAAGACCTTTTGTCAAAGAATTATTATCTATAGAGTAGTGACTTTGTTTTCTTTAATTATGATATAATTATTTATTAAATATATAATAATATTTTATTAAATAATTATTTAAAATATTAATTTATTTAATAAGTAATAGGTCTTAAAAGAATTAATTTAATTTTTGTATAATTAATGAATCTAATTATAATAATAAATTTATTAAAATAAGTAAAATATTATTAATAGAAAATATGATTTTTTTTTAGGAAAATATAAGATTATCACTTTTTTTATATTCCTTCACTAGTAAGCAATTGGTAATATTATTATTTATATTTTATTATGTAAATTTATATTTTGTGAATAACTATATAATTCAATTTTAAACTATAGTTAAGTTGAATTTTAAAATCTAACTAATAATACCTTGTTTCTTGAGTATAAATGACATTAATATTAAATTTTTAATATTATAAAAGTACAATAAATATTTTTCTTGTTCAAGGCATATTACTACAACTGTTCTTTTTATTTTTTGCTGAAAATAAAATATATATGAAGAGTCTCTACGTTACTTATTTAAAGTTGAATTTTAAGGAACGAGTTATAATTTTTTAAATAACAACTTAATAATTAATTTTTATTTTGATATAATATATAGTAATGAAAAGCATAAATTATTGTGTTTGAGTGTAACGAGGGGGTGGATCATAGATGTTATGGTGGTGGGCACTAGGGGCTTGGGGATTGTGAAAAGAAAAGGGATATATATAGCAGTGTTTGTTTTGAACTAAAAATGACAATGCAGAATAGTGCCAAGTTTTGTTTCAGAGATATATATTAAGGGGATTTGTCGGGTAAAATACAAAGAGTATGCAGTTCGGGACACTATTTCTGAAGTTCCTTTGCTAGTTTTGTCATGTCTTCTTGATAAAACTTTGTTATGACATCACGTAACTTTTCTCTGTGTTTATATTCTTGATAAACTTGAAAATAATACTCCAACAAGAAACATTACATCATCTCTACATTGAGCATTCATATATTGACTCATATTATCTGAAACCAGAAATATCTAACAGATATATTTTTGAAAAAGTAGACTCCAAGTATCCTCACAAAGCATTTGTAGCTGTATTGAAAGATTATGCTCTTTCATCTTGCAAATTTGAGAATAACAAAATACCTATTGGACAACTGTGAGTACATATTGGATAATTGTCAGGTATAGAGATTAATTTCTGTTTTCCTAAAATTTGCAGATTGCCTCAAAAAGAACACCAACTTCGTCTAATTCCTTGTAGCCTTCCACATCCGTTTTCAAAAAATGGGGAATCTAAACCATGTTGTTATGAATACCCTATGCTTGGTTTGCTTAGATTTTTTTTCGGGGGGGATATGACACCACATATCAAAATAAAGTTGCTTTACTAAAATATAGAAATTAAATGCGCCCTCCATTTGACCATTTCTCTAATCCTCAAATTTATGAAAATTAAGGAGAGGAAAATAATTAGTTCAATATACTATTTAACCACCTGGTTAAAATTTTTTGTTTTCTTTTGGCTAGATTACTCTTTCTTTTTTTAAAAAGATCTTCAAATTATATAATCCTCCTCTCATATCCTCTATCTGCATGTATCTGCATAGTGTAATGTCATGTGACAATATTGTATTGTGTTTGTAAGTGCATAAGCACATGTGCTCAATATTGTGTGTGTTTGGTGTTGTATGATGTATATGTATGTATTCACACGTGCATAAGCATGCACAAAGTCATCTTGTGTATGTGTATCTGTGTGTGCGCTTGTATATTTGCACATTCGATATCGTGTGGCGTTGTGTTGTGTGGTGTGCATGTGTGTACGTGTGTGCATGTAATATAGTGTTGTGTGGATTTATATGCGTGTGCGTAGTATTGTTTCATGAATGTTTGTACGCATAATGTGTGTATGTTATGTGTTTTACAATTTTTTTAATTTAATACACTAAAGTGTGTCTAAAATATTGAAACAAAGTTAAATAAAAAAATATTTTGGTCAATAAAAAAAGTATTATAAAAACAAAACTAGAAATGCAATATCATATAATATTTGAAAATACGTTATTCAAATTTCGTGAATAATTTATTTGCTAAAGAAATTAAGATTTCTAAAATTTTTAATTAAACAATATAATCCAAAACAAAAAAAAATTAATTTTGTTAACTATAATTAAAAAAAAATCTAAAGAAATCCTCATACCCAACACGCATAATTACAAAAGGTTGTAGGAAAAATTACTATTTAGGACTATGAAACAAAAATATTTTTTTAAAAAAATATTATATTTCAAATGATCAAATAACTTAATATTTTAAATATTATGAACTCTTAAAAATTTTAATGATGATAATTTTATATTGTAACTAATAGTAATTGTGGTTCATAAGAATTGTGCAAAATACTAATTACTAATAATAATTTTATTAGTCCTTAGTATATTTTGAAATTGAAAATATTAAGTCTGTTAGTTTTTCAAAATAATTATAAAATAAAAAACTTTAAAATGGATAATTTAATTCCATGATCTTTAACTCACTTCTGCGCAACAAAAACTTGTGAAAAGAAAAATGATATGTAACATCTTTGTTTTGCAAATACATTTCAATTATATAATTTGTATAATATTTATTATATTTGTATAATTATTATTTTATTTATTAAATTATTTAAAAAAATAAGAATATAATAATTATTTCTTTTTCATTTACTTACAAATAATGTTATTTTTTTAATTACATTACCTAACCCAACATAGCTGTTTTTGGATTGTACGTTTGTCAAAGAAATAATCCTCCCAAGTTCCTTTGATGTACGCAATCTGTTTCTTCAACTCTGAATCTTTCCAAGTGGCGCCGTGATTAATTAACTTTCATTTTGAAAACAACAGGTATTTATAAAATCACAACGCATAAGTACCCCCTTTTTTTTTTTGAGAAAAATTATATCTAAAGATATAGATTTTGTAAAATTTATAATAAAAAATTTTAAAAGATTAAAATTATTTTTAAAAATCAAAATTACTACTAAATTTTAAAGAACTTACTACTAAATTTAAAAAATTATTATTAAATTTTAAAAAAGTTATAATTTAAATAATCTTAATGGTATCTTTCTTAAAACTTAATAATAATTTTCTTAAACTTTAGTAAGTGATAATAATTTTGGTTATTTGGGGTAATTTCAAAATTTTAAAGTCTTTTATTATAAATTTTATAAAATTTAGGTCCTTCAATATAATTTTTTTTCCTTTAGTTTTTTTTTTATCTATATAAAAAAGTAAAGTTGTTTCTAGTATTTAAGAAAAAATTGTATTTGTCTACTTTACTTTTTGTTTCCAATTATAATACTTGCCTTAATTTATAAAAATTGCAATGCATAATTTAATTTATTAGTTCCATTACAATAAGGCTCATACAATATAAATTGGTTAAATCTAACATTAATTATTTAAAAATTAAATGTGGATCTTATACAATTACATGAGACCTATATCAATTACATAACCTAATTCAAATTAAAAACAAGAAAAGAAATAAGAAAATTTTGAGAAAAATAGAAAAATTTTAAAATAAAAAAGGAAAACGAAAAGTAAGACTCTTAGTAATAGTATTTTACAGTACAATCCTCTCTCTCTCTCTCTCTCTCTCTCTCTCTCTCTCTATATATATTTTACTCAAATATCATTCTCACTATAATTGAAACTAAAAAGTGGACAAATACAATTCTTAAAAGTTTGTTTTATAAAAATTTAAAATAAATTTAAAATAAATATTAAGACTATTTACTTACCAAATTTTTATTAAAAATATAATAACAAGTATGTAAAAATTTTACTTAGATTTTATTATTTAGAGAAAAAATAATTGTACGTTTATTCATAAGACTAGTATGATATAAACACTTAGTAAAATGCACTTCATTAATATTAAATTACACTCATCTTCTCTATTCAAATTACATAATTTTCCATTCTACTTAAAAGATCTACATTTTTCTCTTCAGAAATTGGAAGATACGCTATACTATTTTGATTAAATTATCGTTATATTTATTATTTATATAATATAAAAAATATTAAATATATATAATAAATATTAATATAGTTAATTATTTAAATTAAATATATAATTTTTAATAGGTTGTTTTTTAATAAAAGGTAATTTAGTCTTTATATTTGGATGTCTATTTTTATGACGGGATTGATGGATTCGTCCTTCATCAACCTAATTCTTCTTCTTTTGACCCTACGTGCTAATTGCAATAATACAAGGTTATGAATAAGGACAATATAATATAGGGAGTTAAAGATATGTATGGAGGTTGCATTATTGAAGAAGCCATCAATCTCCATTTTAATAAGGAAGACAACAGATAAGTGATGTGAAAATGACAACGAGACTGAGGTCCCCTACCCCTACCCCTAATCCTACTACTTATAACATTGGAGGGTGGAAAAGCGTACAACAGTACTATAGAGTTCCTTTCTCTACGGAGGGCACAAACTGCAACACCCAATCCTCTCGTAGTGCTTCACTCTAATAATGACCTCCTTAAATTAAAATAGTTGCCCATCCAACTCTCGACACTTCCAAGACTATAATAGGATGTAAATTACATAGATTAATTTTAGTTATATAAATTTTTTTATTTTTCAAAAATCTCAACACTTCCAAGACTATAATAGGATGTAAATTACACAAATTAATTTTAGTTATGTTAAAATTATATAGATTTTTTTTATCTTTCAAAAATATATAAATTTATTTAAAATAAAAATATATGATATAATTTAATTTAATTTTAAAATTTATTATTAAAATATTGTTTATTAATCTAAATATATATTTCTTTGAATTTTATTTAATAAAAGTAAAAATTTATTTATATATATATATATATTTAAATATTTGAATTGATAGAACGTATTTTAATAACAAATTAAAAATTATATTAAAATATATATTTTGAATATAAAAAAATATATAATTTTAATAAAATTGAAGAAAGATAAATATCTTCTACTCTAACGCAAGAAGTTACAGTACTATTTGCTTCAGGATTATTATCCGTTTCGTTCAATGCGATGGATTGTTAGCTGGTTGTTCAAATTTCAAACAAATAAAAAGTTGGAGGAATTAGAGATTTCTCTCTCTCTTCTTTTTTTTTTTTTTAAATTAAATGTACCGCTTAGTTTACATACAAGTATTGTGGTTTTTTATCATATTACCCAAGTAAATTTACAGAAGACTCTTAAAAAAATTAAAATTTATATGTATATAAAATATAATAATATAATTAATGGTTTACATACTTGTTAATATTATACCATACTTTAAATGATAAAATATTATTCATTATTATTAATAATATGTTACTTTAATAATTCTATAAGTCACTTATAAATTAAAATTAAAAAATGACAACTTCTAAGACAATATCTTATCAAATTTAGAAAATGAAAAAGTAAAAAAGTTTCTATCTACATGTTTATCTTAATGGATTAAATTTTGAAAGAGTAACTATCATTATTTTCACTCAATCTTTCTTATTTATTATATTTTTCATTTTCATGTTCTTTCAATTTATTTTATATCCATTCTTTAAGATTTTTTCTCTCTTTTTTTTTTTAATGTTTTTCAACTTTCTCTTTACATTTGCATTGCTCACAAATCTCCTATCTCTTCTCACTTTTGTGTTTGATAAATTATCTTATCCATTATCATTATCATTCTCGTCATTATTATTGTTATTGTCGTCGTTGTCATTATCATCAATAAATCTTATATATATATATATATATATATATATATATATATATATATATATATATATATATATATATATATATATATATATATATATATATATATATATATGATCTAAAATCATTTTATAATTTATAAAATTGATATTAAGACTTATTTATAAAATATGCTTCCTTTCACATCAAAACAATCCATTATATGATATTATCTTTGTTAAAGAAAAATAAACCCAAAATGTAAGACTTAACATTGAAAGAAAAACTCCAACCTTTTATAGTAAGTCCCAAATCTTAGAGTTCCTTTCTTCGCTCAACCAAATATAGGAGTGTCACTTCCATGATATCTCCAAATTTGAGTTGGCATTCACATTGTAGCTTTCCTGCATTTTTGCTTAAGCTTCAAATCCTTGCTTGTGACATATCTAGAGCTTCATTTTTAAGTCCCATAGTTTGTGCTCAATAAATTCTTGTTGGTTAGTCCCAAATCTTCATTTTCCCTCTTATTAGTGCTTTGATTATCCTCAATTTGGTGTAGAATAGCTATTTGTGTAAGTTATGAGAAAGAATAGGTGTTGCTATCACAAAAAAAAAAAAAAACAAAGTTAAAGTTTAATCAATTAACTTTCACGATATGAATAATTAACGAATCATTCTCGTTACTAGAAATTTGACAAAGCATATGAAAAGTTGACTATCATAGATTAATTGATTAACTATCACTAAACAAGGTGATAAATCAACTTACAAGAAGAATAAGTTGACTATTTAGTAATACTTTACTAAATCACTTTAATTTTTAATTGAGTAGCTGATTTATATTATCTGTCAATTAACTTATCACATCCTAATTCATCCAAAAAGGTATTGCTCATCCTCAATTCCTTAAACAAATGCTTCTTCTAGTTCTAAATAATAACAACCCCAACTTTTGTGATATATCATGAGACAAGTAGCTTGCTTTACAAAAGATATTCTGGGATACGTCAATGAAATCTGAGGTTTTTCAAACTAAAGTTAAAGCAGTAGTTCATGACATTGTAAATGAGAAGGGATGTGATTTGAACAAATTAACCAAACTATTAAAGCTAACTTATAATTCAAAAGAAGAGAAAACATTGTGTTCTTTTAATATTTATGAAGGCTTCAAATAAGAATATTATAAACTTTTTTTTAATGTTTAACACCTGTTGGCGCCAAAATATAAATACCAGTTCTTATTTCTATATGTATTGGACATATTTTTAATTTTGAGGAACAGTAACCCACTCAATATAACTCACCATAGGACGTTCGGTTGGCGAACTTTCATTGATCCATGTGAGCTTGCATCCGTGTCGCTCAACAAGCAAGGGCTTGAGAATCCACCTTACTGAATTACTTCTTGAAAGTTAGTGCAGTGCAGACGTGGAACACCCAAAGAGTACCACCCAGAGAGACAATGGACAATAATGCATAGTAAGGGAATAAATAGGTTCTGCCAGTGCCAACTCTCTCTTTGTTCTCTCTGCAAAGTCCTCATCTCAGCAACAAAGCCCTTGCTTTGCAGGATGCCACTTCATGCTTCCTTTTAAAAGTTCAGGACGAGAAATTTTCTTTCTTGTACTTTTTATTTTTCACAACTTATTTTTATTTTTGAACAATTCAATGGCCTTTAACCAGTATAAATAATAGAGGTCAATAGTGAAGATATGAAAACCAATAATACAAAAGTTACAAAATATTAGCCCTATAATGAGCCACGACCACAACCCTTCATTTTCTTACTTGTTCTTCCTAAGTTTACCAAACAATTACATCAAATCGAAATGTAAACGCATCATGAACACGCGGACATCAAGAAATTCCTCTTTTCCTCGTTTGTCCAAACTGAAGTTGGCCACTGAAACTGATAATTGCTGAGAAAAATGAAGACCTCCACAAAGTAATCGCTAAAAACAGGTCACTGATACTGGAGACAAAATTCCACATGGTCATTTACCAGAGTAGTTGCTAGAAAAGACGTTCCTGCAATTTAGTTGGACAGGAATTATATATTCTTTAATTACTTACTATCAAGTTCTTTGAGAAAAATCTAACACGTCGAATCAGTAAACATTTTTATAACTCAACACCTTATTATGTAACTTTTTTTTTTTAAATAAAACCTTCTCCATGCCAATAGGTTATACACATAGAATACCGACCAATTTCCCTGGGATATCAACATGAGGTCCAAACTCAAGATAGAAAGTACGATGATAAACAAATGGAACAAGAAACAAAAAGGGGGCAGAGGAAGCACAAGGATTGAGAACTTCGAATTCATATCCAAACTTCAGAACCAGTGTACATGAAGGAAGATATACAAGCACAAAAATGTCCTGCAACGAGTTTGTGTGCCGGTGAATTCAATACATACAGGAGTTAAATATAGCAGCATAATCACAAGAAAATTCCCGTCGGCGTCACATCTTTGTCACCATTATAATACAGCTAGCCAGATTTAAACAGCAAAACTGCTTTCTGATCCAAATAGAAATAAACGAAGTGGTTTGTTTCATGAGTCACATACGAACCTGCAAGAATAGTCCATCAATGCACTTTCATTATAAACCGAGTTTTCCATTTAAAACATTACAGAAGTAACAAGAAGAATCTAGCTAAGCTAGCAAGACAAAGCAATTGCCATTTTTTTTTTCAACTGTCCAAATTTTGTTGAAAAAAAGAAAGAAAATTAATGTCCTTTTAGGAATGAATTGATGTTGGTTTAGTAGATATTCATAGTAAAATAGACAACAGATTAAGAGATAACGTGGTTTGGTTGTGGCAAGCAAAATACTGATGGAAGTGTTAAGACAAGAGAACAGAAACTACGACAGTAAAATAGAAACTCCCCAGACAACCAAGTAGGAACATGATCAAATACAGTCAGCGCGCGTGTATTTAAGTAGGATGCGTTTTGTATAGATAACACCCAGACAACCAAGTAGAACATCATCAAATACAGTCAGCGTTTTACCCTTTAGTATTTAGTTCTCCCCCCACCCCCGGGGCACAGGCGCCAAAAAAAAAAATCATTAAACGCTAAATTGAGTCTACCTACCAGCCAAATATTCGGCTCAAAACATACTCTGAATCACTAATGCCACTCAAACATAAATTGAAAAATATGGGAGTGAGAGATCAGTCAGACCCAACCTGGATTTCTACTGTGTGCCTTGATGACTAATTCACTTCAGCATTAACAATTCATATCTACTTATAACATCATTTGTCGCCAATGTATTTAAAAATGAACAAAGCCAAAATGCATTTCTGATCTTGCTGTGAATACGAGTCAAGAAGCTTATAGCATTTTGCCAAAACTGAACCATGTATGAGGTACGGAAATCATCTCTTTTAAGTGGAAAGCCTGAAGAAAAACCCGATTTTCTAAACCATATCAATTCAATAAAAGCAGGGTTAAGTGGCTTTAAATAGCCATGTTCTGCAGTTTCTCTTTCACTTTCTTTTCCAGAGTTATTCCAGTCGCCATACTGCCACAACCCTTATGAAGTGAGCAGTTACTGTCTAAGCCATGAAGCTCAGTTTTAATTTTGCTTGAGCTAATCCTTTGTTCACTCCATTCTCATTCAGCTCCATTATTACCTCATGATGATAAACACTTCCTTCTATTGAAGAAGTTAGGTCAGTTGTTTTTGGGATGAAACCTCTCAAAGCACCTGGTCCGGATGGGCTCCAAGCCATATAGTGGGGAACTCTTTCTATTAAATTGTTCGGTCTTCTTCTAAATAGCTTCCTTAGGTGGCTTTTGGTACTAAGATTTCTAATTTCCTATGTAGAATTGATTTCCCAGTAAATCTAAACCCAGGCATTGATTGGCCAGGTAACTTATAAAAGTGTGTTTAGCATGTGAAGAAAATTGAAATTAATTTATCAAAGTAAAAATGCGTCAATTACTAAAATACCCATATCTGCTTCATTCACTCTCTCTCTCAAAGTTAAAGTAAACCACTGGTAACATTTTCCCTGCTGTTTTCTTGTCAGCCAAACAAAATTTCAACAAAACATAGAAAGCAAATCAATGGAAGCATAGAGGGGTTTCTTGAAGCCATGGACACAAATGATCTACTGCTATATGAACCCTTGGTCAAATATTAAGGAATCTTGAAATCATGTTTAAAAAAAAAAGAAAAAAATTGATCTGCTACTTGAACCCAGATCTGATTAAGATGAAGCATTTAGTGAGAGTGAATGACATTATTGAAGTTCTCCACAAATAATTTTTTGTTCTCCACCAATGGTCTATTTATATGGAAGTTGCTTGAGATGTGTTTAAGGAAGGAAAATCTGAAATTGTGCTTGCTTTCAGTCGCATTGAAGCAAGAAGGGGTATAAGAAATCAGAAATCCCAAGCATTTATTCAGGAATCAATTACCCAAATTTTATGGGTAACTAAATATCGAGGAAACTAAGATTCCTGAAGCAATTAATTTGAAAACTAGTCTGAAAAATGATAAAATTAGTTTCCCAAATGAGATTTCCTGGGAAATTTAAAGAAATCCTTATACCGAACAATCCCTTAAGGGTGGGATGGCATCAAAAGGTAACATATTTCCTGAATAAGGCTTTCTTACTTGGAACATAGGGATTAGAAGGTTTAACTCAAGTTCTTAAGGATCATTAAGATATATTGCCATACAAATCATTGTTTAATGTTTAAAAATATATTAATATAAAGAATAGATTACGCATAATATTTCTTACCTCCTAAATCAAGTAGACAGCTTTTTTCATAATATATTGAATCAAACTTAAGTCAACTCTTATGGCAACTTTAAAAAAATGAAGCAGCACATATATCTAGTCCCTAATAATATCACAAGTTCATATTGCTTTACAAGGGAAAGTGAAAAATAATCAATGCCCTGTGCATAATGATAGTGGTACAATAACATAGGAACAACAACAATAATAACAAGTCTTTTCCTACTAGGTGGAGTCGGTTATATAGATTAAATGATACCGTAAAATTTTATTGTGAATCATATTTTTAGACAAATCATTTAAGTCTAAATTCTTTTTAATGCTTTCACCTATAATTTTTGTTGGTCTTGCTCTACCTTTAACTGTTGCATTACTTTTTATCTAATCTATTTTCTTTACTGGAGCTTCTACAAGTCTTCTTCATATATGTCTAAACTATCTAAAATGCGATTCTACAATCTTTTTCACAATAAATATAATCTCAACTTTTTCTCTAATGTATTCATTTCTAATTCTATTTTGTTTGGTATATCTGCTCATCCAATGCAACATTTTCATCTTTTGCAACATTTAACTTATTCTCTTGTTAACTTTTTATTATCCAGCACTTAATCTTATACAACATTGTAGGTCTTATAATTGTGCAATAAAATTTACCCTTAACCTTGAATAATATTCTTTTATTAAAAATAACAACTAAAAGATTTCTCTATTTCATCAACCCTACTTGAATCATATGATTTATATTTTCCTATATTTCTCCGTTATATTGTATGATGAATCCAAGATACTTAAATTGTGCGACTTGGAATATGTATGTTTTCAAATTTTCACTTCTATGCTAGAATTAGTGCACTTCTTGTTAAACTTATATTTTATATACTTCGTTTTACTTTAACTTAAATGAAATCCATGTGTTTCTAAAAGTAATCTCCACACCTTTAATTTCTTATTCATTTCTTCTTTCAACTTTTCAACTAGGACAATATCATCTGCAAAATACGTACATTGTGGCATCGGCTATTAGATATGTTCAGTGAGCACATTCAAAAATAAAGTAAAAAGATAGAAATTCAAAGTTGACACCTAATACAAACTAATGATTATCGAAAAATCTTCGATAGGCCCACTTTTTATTCTCACACTAGTTGTAATTCCATCATACATATCTTAGATTGTTCAAACATAAACAATACAAACTCTTTTTTTTTCAAGAGCCTTCCACAAAACATATTTTAGCATCCTATCGTATGTTTTCTCTAAGTCAATGAACATCATGTGTAAGTCTTTTTTATTCCTTTGATATCTCTCCATTTTCGCAACAAGTATATCGTTTCCATGATCAACCTTACTAACATAAAACCAAATTAATTATCTATAACGTAAATCTCTTGCCTTAATATCCGCTAACTACTTTCTCCCATAACTTCATAGTATGACTAATAAATTTAATTCTCCTATAATTTGCAAAATTTTATATCTTCCTCCTTCTTATAAATAGTAATTAAAAAACTTCTCCTCCACTGATACAACATTCTCTTAGGTTTCATAATATCGCTAAATAACATTGTAAGCCAACTTAGGCATTTCGCTCCTAAATCCTTCCATACCTCAATAGGTATATTACTCGGTTCAGCTACTCTGTCATTCTCCATTCTCTTTAATGCTTCTTTTACATCTGACTCACAAATCCTATAATAAAAAATATAATTTTGGTCCTCCTCTTTAGTATTTAACTTATCCAAATGCAATAAGATTCTGTGTCTTTTGTTAAATAACCTATGAAAATAATCCTTCCAACTTTCCTTGATATCTTGTTCTATGACTAGAACTTTCTCTTCTTTATCCTTGATATATTTCACTTGATCCACGTTTTTTGTGTTTCTTTTCTTACTTTAGCTTGTAAATATTTTTTGCCCCAACTCTAGTATTTAAGGATTGGTATAACCCCTCAAGTATCATAACTCTTGGTTTGCTCACTGCTTTCTCAGTGTATTTCTTAATTACCTTATATTTTTTCCAATTTTCATCACTTTTACCTAAAGACTACGCTTCACAATACTCCTTTTTAACCTCAACCTTATCTTGCACACTTGCATTCTACCACCAAAATTCTTTATCCTTAAGTTCAAAGTCTCTCGATTCACTAAGTATCTCTTTTGTCACCTTCCTAATCTCTTTGCCATCTCATTTTATATATTGTTAACACTTCGTTATACCTTCTAGTATCCTTCCTCCAAAATTCTTTTTTATAAGCTCTTTTCTTTATACCATTTTAATTGCCACCATTTGATCTTTCACACCCTATTTCAGCCTTTACTCTTTGCTTTCCCCTTAACTCGAACATCCATAACTAAGATCTTATGATGGTAGTCAAACTCTCTCCAAGTATAACTTTGCAACCCATACAAAGGTTTCTGTCTACTTTCCTTATTATAAAGAAATTAATTTGAGAGCATGTTCCCCTACTTTTGTACGTGATAAGATACTCCTCGCGTTTCTTAAAACAAATGTTAGTCATTGTAAAGTTGAATGCTAATGAAAAGTTTAGAATAATTTTACCCATTGCATTTGCTTCCGCTAAGTCATATTTCTAGTGCAAACTCTCATAGCCTCTAGATGCATTCCCTACATGACTATTAAAATCCCTTTTTAGGAAAATCTTTTCTTGTAATAATATTCTCTTAACTAAACTTCTTAAATCCTTCTAAAAATTTACCTTTTAGTATTCTTCTAACCATACCTGTGATGCGTAATTACTAATAGCACTAAAAATAGAATAACATAGGATGATATTGAAATTTTTTAACTTAAGCGTGCAGACAATATTGGTATAAATTTCTTGTTAATATGTTAATGATGTTAAGAGATTTAGAATTGACTTTCTTCATCACATAAACCATCAAAAGCTTATTGATGAACACTAAAAAGTGAACACTATAAAATCTTACTCTTACAAGTATTACAACACATTAACATTCAAACTTGTTTAGGTTTGCAAACTTAAAAGAGCATTTAAATGTTTTCTTATACTTGGATTAGTTTTAATAATGAAATTTAACAAAGAGAGGAAAACGCTCCAATAAGGCTACATACAAGAGAAGAGAGAAAGATGAATATATAAATCAAAATGAAAGAGCTCTCCATCTCAAATATCAATATCAACTACTGAAATATCCTTGAAAGCTAGGAAAGCTGAACATGACAAAAGGGGCCACAAACTAACTAATCATTTCAAAGCTATATTATATTTATATGTTCCTGTGTTTCTTTTTTTTTAATGCACTTCATGTATATTATAATGAAGTTTAAACATGATCATGAAGTCACAAACAATAAATTTTAAAGGAAATCTTTGGCCTCAATTGTGATGTGCCCCTAATCAGTCTTAACTCTCCCACACGACCTAAGATCTTGCAAGATTCAAATCTAGCAAAAGCTTTTTCTCTTTGTCAAAAAAGGAGCCCAAATCGACCTTGGATGCTACATTGGTGACTCTTATAACAGATCGATGTGAGATCAAAATTTCATAGATCGTGTCAAACCAACCTGATCTTGTAGTAAAATGAGGCCGATTTTATTGCTGGACAGGGAACTCCGATAATGCCAATGGCAAGAGAGAAGAGGTCAGTGACAAGATAGAAGAGCTTGGCATGGCCTTCACTACTGTGGCAGGAGAAATTGAGAAAGGAACAATTTTTACCATCATCTTTGTTTTTGTCATCATACTATGAAATCTTCAAGAATGATTTCAAAGCCTCCATTGTCTTTAATTCTTCAATCTCTTTGTCACCATCATCTTGTTCATCTTCGTTATTGGCTTCTTCTAGTGTCTTCTAGTCATCTTCTTGATTCACGATGTTGTGAGATTTGTCTTCTCGTATCAAGCTCAACCTTAGGTGACTTGATAAAAAATTCTTCCTCTCTTTCATGAACTTACATGACTAGAGGTTCTTGATATGTGGCCTTTGTATGTCTCTAAGGCTTCACCTCCAATCTGTCCCATTTTGCTGTGAATTTCTCCAGCTGTTCGATCACTCGAATCCCAGAGTTTCGCATTTTGATAATGTCCAAGTGCATCATTTTCATCTCTTGCACGAGCTACCTGAGCTTCTTTAGTAACCACATCTCTCTTGCCATCTCGCATGATCAAAACAGATTTGATACCAATTGGTACAAAGGAAACCAAAAACATAATTCAATTCATTCATTCCCACTCTTTACACGCATCTATCCCTTATTTATATTAATAAGGATACCATTTAGATCTCCTAACAAAACTAACAACCTAACTAAATAACTAATTCTAGCTAACTACCATGTAACACCCTTATCGTTTAAATTTTTAGCTATATAAAATTACAAAAATACTCTTCCCATTGTTCAATATCCATTTTTCTTTCCTCTTCATCTTCCCCAGCATCCCAACTATCCAAATTCAAACCCACAGCTAACAACACCTTTCTTCACTTTTGCATTCGATGCAAGTGAAACTACAAATATCTAAAATAATAACACACATTGTTAGTATCTGAAGATTCTAATCAGTAGCTAACTTGCTAACACAATACACCATTTCTACACGCATCATGCAGCTATTTTACTTAGCCACCTCGTTTGCACCTCCACCTCATTCAAAATCCCCTTCTTCCATTTCCTATAAATTGGAATTCCTTTGCACTGACACATAATCCCCACCACGTTGCCATCTCATTTAGAATCCCCGCCACATTCAAAAGGCCATAAGCTGAGATAATTTCAGTCAGCAACTTCAGATGGATAGCCAAATCTTACTGCAAGTCTCTTATTGCAGGGAAAATAGCTTTGAAAAAATGTCTCCATGATTGCTCATTGTTGTTTTTCTATTCTTTTGGTATTTTGCTCATTGTTGCTTTTTCATTTTGGTTTCTTGGGTTTGAGAAGAGCCTATATAAACCGATTGCCCTTGCACCAAATGTGAAGATGAAGAAAGAAGGTGCTGTCAACTGTGGAACAAAAACTTGAAGAGTTGAGATGGTGGGAAGAACAAGAGGGAGGAGGAAAAAAGTATTAAATAATAAGAAGGGTATTTGGTAATTTCACATAGATAAAGTTATATCTAATGTCGAATTTAAACAACGGAGGCATTATTGCACAGTGCTAATAGACACGGGGCCAATTGCAGAATTTTATAGATTAGGGGAGACATTGCAACTGGGGGCAAAGACTAGGCTGGGTAAGCACAATTTTCCCTAAATTAGAAAATACCACAAAGATACACACTGGTTTAAAAGTACACTAGTGCAATGTAATTCAGTAATTCTCATAGACAAAACTAAAGTAACGAGCACATAAATCCTCAAATGGACTATTCAAACCCTAGCACATGCAACTAGAGCATTTGAATCAAAGAATACTAAGTGAACTATTGATCAAAGTCAACTGAACCACATTCACTCCTTCATCCTCAAAATCTGTATTCTTATATTCCTTCTCCCTAACTAGGGATTACTTGAAAAGCTCAGAACTCCCCTATCTTCAATTCTTCTTCATTAAACTAAAACATAGGTTTTCCTCCTTATGAATTGAGAAACAAGTCAAGCAGAAAGTTTAACCAACGAATCCAATGTCCTCCCATATTATAGGCTATTCATGTATCAACTTTACATTTCCTTTGCCAAATGAACTATCAGTTTTGAGAGCCTCAAATCATAGGACATTAAGATGGAACATCAATACCTCACGCTGCTTTCAATTGTAGGCGGTATTTACCTTGTATAAACTATACAGATGTACGTACCAAAGGTTAGTCGAACAATGGAAAAGATGATGTTATGTTATCTGTTTTCTCATCTGCCAACAATTGCAAAACAAGACTTTGCAAGCCGAAAAAGAAGGAAAAGGATCATAACTGTAGATTTATAGGTCCAATTAAACGAGTTAGCTTCAGAGTGCAGAGAAAATCAGATAGCCACAATGGTTTTTCTATCAACGCAGAGCATATGTATGTAAATAGTCAAACTAAACCAGATACCATTTGCCAAAGTTTACTCATTCACACCAAATCACCATATACTTCTACTCTTTTACAACCATTCAACTTAGGCTTTTGTTTTAGGGAAGAGGGAGAGGGAGAAAAAAGAAGTGCAACCAAATTAAAAAGACGAAGCTGTCTAAAAATATATAGAGGGGAAAGAGAGAAAAGAGAAAAAAGGGAAAGAAAAACTAGGTTCCAACATTACACCTAGCTTGTAATACTGAAGAAAAGCAACCAAATTTGCAGCACTAAGCAATCAAGGACGAAAACGACGACTGACTTTAAGCTTAGATCTACCCCATTTCTGGCAAGGTGAATCACATAATAGTAATTAATAAGCAGAAGTTACCAATATAAACGCCAAACCTGGTTAAACCCCAAGAAGGAAAATCATGAAAAAGTACAGAAAAAGAGTACCAAAATTACGACCGACGATGCAATGCCAAGTGGGTCCATGCCTCTTATCGAACTCCTTCTTTATATGCTCAGCAACATCTTTCTCTATGTTGTGCTTCTCAAATGCCTAATTCACCCGAACAAAGCAAGAATTTTGAACCCAACAGAGCAAAAATAACCAAACTCAGAAAAAACCCCAAACAAGAAATTACGGAGGCAGTAAATGTAGGTAAAGGTGAGAAAGACGAAGAAAGAACTAACGTTGACGGCGATATCGACGGCCTCCTTCTGCATGTCGGGCAACATATCAGCACTCTTAATGATGACTTTCTTGGTGGGGGTGGGTGTAGCTGCCGCCGACGACAGCCTTCGATCTTCAGAGTTGGGCTTCACCATTAGAGGTCCCGCAATGTTCTTCTTCGTGTCGTCGTTCATCTCTCCGTCTCTCTCAGCACTTTGATTTTACCCTTTTCGTTTTTACTGAACAAATGAAGAGTTAGGCGCGGATAGCCTCGTTTTATTATTGTTAGTGCGACGAGGAAGAGTAAGTCCCTTTATTTCTACTGTTTACGGAAACTTCCAGAGCAGGATAATTTCTAATGATTCTGTACATAAATAGAGACCAGTGCAAACCCTACATTAAGTCGTGGACACTGGAATATAATGCTTTTTCTTGTTTCCATGGCTTCTTCAACCTTATACTGCAATTTTCTTGTTCAATTAGTATTTTAGGAGCTACCGGGAGTCGGGGAATTAATTTGTCAAGGATCGTTATTGGCATAAGACTATGTGGTTTACTTTATTTATTTTTTTAACTACAGCAAATCCAGATAGAAAGATTTCTTTAACTAAATTGCTCATAATTTCTGAACTTTGAATCATCCATCACTGATTTTTATCTTTAAAATTTGTCAATAAATTTTTAAATTTGCTCAAATAATCTTTTATTATTAATTAGTAAGATTATCTATACATAAATGAGAGTTTACAAAAATTATTTGTATAAAAATTAAAATTTTTAAGGTTAATTATTATTAACATATCATAATTCATTAATAAAATAACAAATTAATTAATTAATAATACGATAACTATCTATACAAATTTAAAAATGTAGGCAATTATTTTTAAATTTTAAAGTTTTGTGTAATTTAGTAAAAAAGAAAGTGTTTGTTAGGCGAATATATTCCCTAAAAAGAAGAAAATGAGAAGATCTTTGACTCAGATTTTATGCTTTTTTTATTTTGCCAATAATTTTATGCATTAGTGTATGAACTTTATGCTTGCCTTTAATATTATTTCTGGTGACTAGAAGCAATTTTAAGTTTATTCTAGTAATTACATTATTTGAAATTGTCATTATTAGTTTACTTGTAATTACTTATAAGTAGTTACAAATTAAGCTGTCTATTATAGTGACTAACATTAGAGAGAAACTTTGCCCTTAAAAGTTTCTCTTCATAGTTAAATATGGATAAAAAAAAATTATAACCATATACAAAGTGTACTCAACAAATTTTAATGGCTTTAGAAATTATAACTTTGATCAACCAAGGAATAAAGGAATGTTACAAAAAGAATGAGAAATGCTAATGCTCCATTTGATACGGGGAATAATTTATATAATAATAAAAATTATAATTAAAAAATGAATAAGTTTTGATGAAATAAAAGCTTATATATTATAGTTGTATTTAATATGATATTTAAAAAAAAGAAGAAGATGTCTTTCCATGTTATATGTTTAGTTAGGTTAAAATAATACAACAATAGAAAAAAAAATATTGAGAAAAAGATCACAATATTTTTATTATATTTCAAGAAATATATATTATGAAAAAGCGAAGCAATAATTCACTACACTTTTCCCACAACTAATGCAACATTCCATCAAAAATATTATGGAATATCCATTCTCAAATTTTTGGAAATAAGCTTTTTCAAATTATTAAAATGAAAGTTTTATTCAATAACCAAACAGGTATAAATAAGAATTTCTTTTTCATTAACAATTTTACAGTTGAACAGTTGAAGATGCTGCCAAGCAAACGGGTCATAAAATAAGCCACCACTTGAGATCCCTAGTAAGTACGTTTGAGGGTAAGAAAATGCCCCTAAAGCACTCAACACTATAAAATAACTTACTAACATGATTACATCCATCATATTAAAGGAAAAACGGTCACTAACTAACAAGCGTGATTTCACATTTTCAGGTTCACTTCCCCAAGGATAGTAGTTATTTACCTCACACACAAAAACAAAAGTGATTTGTTCTTTGGCCCAATTGTAGAGACTAATGAGTTTTCGAAAACAAGAGAGGCCCATTTCCTTAACATGGGCCTTCTATTTGGGTTCATTTTACTAAGATGGTTGAAGGGCCCAATCAGCTTGACCCAGAAAAAATAAAAAGAGCCGACGTAGGGATGCGTGGAACCTCGAAAATGTCGGTATTGCAACCTTATCTGGCTATATATCTCATCCATATTTCTGTCCTTTTCCATAACTGATAGTCCACGCTCGCTCTCTACCTGCGCTGGATCTTAACCATTCATATGACGCCACGAATCACTGAAAATGTAATCACAACTGCGCTTAATGTTACGCGCTACTCAGAGCACGTGAGCGTAGCATTTGGCCTCCAGGCCTTCCGCTATGGAACCACGATAGCTATAAGACGTGAACATCGAGGCGGAAGCTGTAGGGACTGCCAAGATCGCACCGCACGGCAAACGCGTGAGCATCTTAAGATAATTATAATTTTTTTGTTATTTTTTCTTCTGTTCTTTCACTTTCTTTTTTTTTAATACAATAAATATATAATTTTTAAGATAATTATATAATTTTTTAATTAAATTATATATTTATCATAATATTATTAAATAATTATATATTTATTATATTTTAATTAAAAATTTAATAATAAAATTATAAGAAATTGTATTTGAACTTAATTATTTTTTCACAAGTTTCATTAGGTATAAATAATGAAAAGAAATAAATAAAATAAAAATAAATAAATATTAGCAAATAATAATAATAATATAATAGACATTAAAAAATAAGAGAAAAAGACAGCCACTGGCTTGGTTAAAAAATGAGTGTCCTGTATTTATTAATTTTGAGTTTATACATCAAAGATTCTTTCTTCTTTTTTTTGCCCTTTTGTCACTAAGTTTATAAATTAAAGATTACTTTAATAAAAAAAATAAAAGAGATTGATGATGAAATTAATTCTATTTGAGAGCATTTATTAATAACAAACCTATGATTTTTTAATTTATTTAAAAGTCTTGTTGTTATTCAACTTTATTTAAAATTTTCAATATTATTTTATTTTACTTTTATTTGTATTTAATCAATAATGTATAAATAAAAAAAATAATATTCAAACGAATTTGGGATAAAATTCAATCAATTTTAAAAAATGAAATATAGAAATGGTGGTTCAGTCATTAAAAAGTCTAATATTTACTACCGGTCTTTCTTAATTTTTTTTTTCATCACAGTAATTTTTAATTCATAAACTCAAAGCTAATAATTTCGTTAACCACTGTCCTAAAGCAAGAATTATTAATAAGCTAATGGCTTGCCATGCACTTGTCAACCTTTTTATTAAATTATTTTTTAATAGATTTTAATATAAAACTAAATTCCACTAATTTTTATTTTTTAAAATTAATAAAATGAAGTAAGGAAACGTTATCTAATTTTTCATCCTTCTACATGTATTTTAACTTTTTTTTCTTATGTTATAGTTTATATTTATATTGTATTTTATCTATGTATCAACATATAATTTGAGGACTAATTATTAGAAGGTCCCAAGACCATATATAATAGTATAGATTAATATGCAAACATAAAAAAGGTTTGCACTCTCTGCATAAGATGCAGAGATATTTAGGTAATTTTTTGGGAAATAAAAATATGAGAATAAAAGAAGATAATTTGATATTTTGATTTGAATATTTTTTAATTTAAATTTCATATTTTTCCTTTAATATGACTAGATTTATAGGAATGAAGAAAAAGGAAAAAATATTTATTTAAATCTGAAGAAAAAGATATCTAAATTAAAATTTTACTTCCTTTTTTATCCATTTTCCTCATTTTTGGAAAGGCATTTGGGTTTGGGAAATACTTCAATGCATGAGAACTTTCAAGGAAAGTGACCAAATTCGCAAATAGAAAAATATTAGTTGGAAAAAATATGATAATAAGTTGGGTTAAAATCAACACAAACAATGCAAACAATGCAAATAGAGGTTTAAATGGCCCTACTAGCTATGAGGGAATTTTATGTAATTACATAAGTAAATGAATTAAACCATATGCGTTCATGAATTCTTTCAATGCTAAGCTTTGGGGAATTCATTTAGGTATAGAGATTGCTTAGAAAGATGGTTATAAGAAAGTCATTGTGGAGAGTTATTACAAAGACATCCCAAACATCATTTATAAAGGAAATTGTACTCATTTTAGCTATAACTATCTCTTAAAAGAATTTAGAATTGAATGACTCTTATTTGGAAGTTAATTTATATCATGTTCTAAGAGAAGAAAATTATTGCACATACTAGATTACTAATCATAGTGTGATTTTGCCTGTATGTCTCCAAGTTTTTGAAAGCCATCCTCAAGCTCTAAACACCTTTGTTGCTAAAGATTTCAGGGAGTCTCTTTACCTTATTTAATTTTGGAAACATTAGATTAGATTAAACTAGGTAATAATAAGTATGGTATGAGAAAAGATATTAGTGTAGGGGTTTGGTAGACAATAATCTCACATACTATAGTATCTATAATACATATTTTAGATATAAAAATTAATAGTATCTTGCATTTTAAAGATATGAGATACTAATATTTTTGGTTTGTACATGTCACTCAATATTACTTACATCTTAAATTTGTAAGGGAAATACTGCCAAAGCATTCATTGTACTTTAATCTATTTGTAAACAGTTCCATATACTTTGCAATTTGTATAATAGACTCCTGTATTATTACAAACTTGGGAGTTTCACAAATTCTTGATCATGAATCTTTGAATCCAAACCCATTGTTTTAACGTAGATAACCCTGATTTGATTTTCTTTTTGTACATTATTTCATTCATAATTTTGAATCTAAATGCTTTATTTTTTTCCCTAAATTTTCATTCGCAATTTCAATGCCAAACAACCATGATTTTGACTTAAATAGGCATAGTTTATTTGTGATTTCAATTTTGAACCTTAAATATTTCATTTGTGATTTAAAACCTAAACATCATTCTTTTCCAAAATGTTGTTAAACATCAAACGGATGGTGGATGGAAAGGTCTGCTTCTAATATTGATATATTAAGGGGATATATTTAGTCAATTGGACTATAGTGTAACACAAATTTTAGTTTCAAGGGATAATAGTGTATATGTTGAAAATAAATAAGAAATTTATATAATTTCAACAAAACTTATATAAAATTCATATATTTTACTCTTAAAAAAAAAGAAAAAGAAAATAGAAGTAAAACCATGTAATTCAGAAAGAAAATTGTCATATCTTCTTCATGTTTTCTCTCAATCCTATTTAGAGTTGGGGGGTTTTAAACATGAAAATGAAAGGGGGAAAAAAGTAAAATAAAAAAAAATCTATAAAATTCAATTTGTACACAAAAGTGCAAAATCTAAATAATTAGGAAGGCAAGTATGATATGAAAGATTTAATGCAATGTTTTTAATTTTATTATAAGGATAAATTAAATAAACTTCTATTAAGTTTTGTTGAAATTATATAAGATTCTCCTTGTTGAATTATTAGATCATGCTATAATAAACTAACTCAAATATACAAATAAAAATTGATGCAAAATCTAAATAATTAGGAAGGCAAGTATGATATGAAAGATTTAATGCAATGTTTTTAATTTTATTATAAGGATAAATTAAATAAACTTCTATTAAGTTTTGTTGAAATTATATAAGATTCTCCTTGTTGAATTATTAGGTCATGCTATAATAAACTAACTCAAATATACAAATAAAAATTGATGCAAAATCTAAATAATTAGGAAGGCAAGTATGATATGAAAGATTTAATGCAATGTTTTTAATTTTATTATAAGGATAAATTAAATAAACTTCTATTAAGTTTTGTTGAAATTATATAAGATTCTCCTTGTTGAATTATTAGGTCATGCTATAATAAACTAACTCAAATATACAAATAAAAATTGAGGAATTAATTTAATTAATTAATTAATTGACTCTAAATTTTGAATTAATTAATTTTTAAATTTTTAAAATTTGAAATTTAAAATTAAAATTTGTCAATTAATGAGTTTTTTAATTTTGAAAAAGAAAAACTAACATTTTAATATATAGAGTGGGTGAGATTGTTTTCACTCTCCTTTAGGCTCTTCTTTGTGAATAGAGAAAAAACACAAAAATAAGAAAAAAAAAAAAAAACCTCTCATTCTCTTTCTAACTATGGTGTTATTTATCATGAAATAATGATTAGAGTTCACCAATGATTCATTTTTAAATTGTGTAAGGTAGTGACTCAAGCAAAATTTGGATTTTGCTACATCTAAATAAGTGCTTAGATCCATTTCAAAATGTAGATTTAATTTTTTTAATTCATCTATTTATAAAATATACATAGACTTTTTTTAAAATAATAAGTTTCATTGTATTTAAGTCCAATTTTAAGTTTTTTGATTAAAATACACTTAATTAACATATATATATATATATATATAAAACTAAAATATCATATTATATATTTTTTTATGGAAGATATTTTAGTAAAAAAAATTAAAATTGAACTAAAATATAAATTTTAAAAATCAATATTTTTTTATAATTTTAACAAAAATTATGATATGTCTATGTAATTTATTCTTATTTATTATAACAAATTTTTTGTTCAGTCAATTTAATCCCAATAATTCAATGCTTTGATAATTAATTAAAAAAGTGTATTTAAAATAAATATTAGAAGAAGATAAGCTAAAAAAGATTGAACTTCTATGAATTTATATGAGATTAAGTAGTCCATGTTTTATGAAAAACTAAAATTATATTAAAAAACTTACACCAAAAAATATTTTTAATTTTCTTTAACGTCAAATTTGATTATGAGTTAATAGTATCAAGTAGTTAAATAATGTTCAAATCAGTAAATTATTAAGTTTGAATTAAATTTTGCATGAATTATGATACAAAAGGTAAAACTGAATTATTTTAAAAATAAAAAGTTAACATTGTTTGATTATAAATTAAAGGAACCAAAATAACACTTTTATAAAATTAGAGAAATTAAAAGTGTTTCTATATCTAAAAATTTCTAAAATAGATTCATATCAAACATAACCATAATAAAGTGGTCAATTAATTTGTGAAAAATGATTTAGAGCCCAGCTTTTAGCCTTTATTTGTTCGCAGGAATATGAGGAGTAGGGTGAGGGAACAGGATCCCTACCTGTTAAAAGGAATTTTTTTTCTTTTTTTTATTTCTTTTTTTTGGGGGGGGGGGGGGAGAATTATGGGATCTATTCACATAAGTCTCATATACCTCTCTCTCTCTCTTCTTTGATACTAAAAAATTTAGAAATGAAGATCTATAGTAAGATGGGATAAATAAAAAGAAATGGTAAAATTAGTAATATAATAATAGTTGATGCACTTTTTTTATGAGGCAAGATAATATGATAGTTTAATTATTTTACTGAGTGTGATATTAAAGTATTATTTAAGATGTCGCTATATTATTATGTAAGAGTATATCAAATGTTATTGTCCAATTATAATATAAAAATATATAATGATATCTAAAATGAGGGAGTATATATCATAATATACCAAAGGTCTATAAGGAATTAAACCTTTTTTTTTTCCGCTAAAACAGAGAAAAAAAACGTATGAACAAAATATTACTTAATAAATTATTTAGCTTTTATCTTTAGGTAAAACAAAGGGGCTTAATTCATCTACCTTTATTCTTTTCTTATTCTCCCTCATTCAAAATTATCTACCATAAAAATAAAATTTATTAAATTTGAACACAATCCCAATATTATTGATATATTAAATTAATAAATTAAATTTTATTAATACCTTACTGAATTTTGTTTGAATATGCATGATTCATATTAAATATTCAAACTAAGAAAAATTTTTTCCATCGTATAATCTTATCCCTTTGACAACATAGAAACTAAATAAATTTTTAAAATTATGAAGACTTTAAATACAAACTTGAAACAGCAATGTAACCAAAATAATATCATAATCATAGTTGGACCTTCGATGAACAAGCAAGATAAATAGAATTATTAATTATTAATTTGAGAGGATCACAGGAGAGTGCGCCACAATCTCGAAAGCGCGAGTAGACTTGAGCACGATACGCAGGGACAGAAAAGAAGCCTTTCGTTTCAGCATTTATAATCTTACCAGCTCAATTTGCTTCTAATGTTTCCAACGTTCCTATCCGCTCCCTTACGTAACCACCTCCTTCTATCATTGAAAATTAAAGTTTAAAAAGAATCCCCATTCTCTTCTGTCTCGGCAAGCATCACTTCTACGCCTTAACGGATAGGAAAGGCTTTGTTGAGCAATAGAATCCATTAATCGTAAGAGGAAATGGAAAGCAGAGGAAAGGGACGAACGGTCTTGGAAGTTGGAGCTGATGGTGTGGCTATCATCACAATCATCAACCCTCCTGTCAACTCCCTCTCTTTTGATGGTATTCCTTTTCGATTTCCAATTTTCGTTCGTGGATCTGCCTGTTTAGTTCTACAGTTGCATACCCTTGTTGTAACTGCGTTCAGTCTTGAAAATTTTGTGGCTTTATGTGGTTTTGGTCAACCCTGTGATCTTCTCGTTTACGGCAATTCCTGCGAATGTTGGCCATCTGGGATCACTGGGTACTCGGTGCTAGCTTTGTAGAGAACAATATCCTTGGACTAGTACGCTTTGATTGAATTCAGCCGTCTATGATATTCCGATAAAGCATGTTTAAAAGTGGAGTGAAACAGCTCGACCTTTTTACATTCAGAGTCTATTGGGACTTTTTCTTTTAATATGGTAACGGTATCTTTGGTTCAGTTCATCAGCCACAGTGCATTTAGAAAAATAAATTCGTCTAGTTCCAGGGTTTGAACCCAAGTACTCAAGGTGGGGATCACACTTCTCTGACCACTAGGCTAACCCCTTGAGGTTATGCTTGGGCAATGGTTTATTGAGTCATTAATTTCATATAAAGATATTGAATTTAGCATAAAAAGGGTTAGTGATCGGGGAAAGGAAATGGAATGCAAAAAAACTGTGTTGAAGTGTTTTTTTTGTACTTCTGATCGGTGGAAAGGAAATGGAATGCAAAAAAACTGTAGTTTAAGCTGCTGAAGCAAAATTCATCTAGGATTGTATATATTCTCTTAGCCACTAGCCATTTATCGGAAATAGAAGCTTCGATGGCCATCCGCTTGATTGAAAGAAAGTGCTTTATGTGGAGACAAAATCATTTTCTAATAGATTGGCAAGGGCTTTAATTAATTCCTATTTTGCACCCATGTTTTTGTTTTCTTGGCTGTAGCATTGTTGTTTATCCATTGTAATTTACTTTCTTAAGAATGAGGTGGATGGATTTGAAGGAAGTAGAATTAAATGCGTGTTTGAGTTTATTTCTACTACCTGATCATGGCTAAAGTACAATGTAACACATTTTAATTTGTTTTCTGTCCTCAATTACTATTGAAGCAAACGTGGCCGATTAGTGACTACATTGCATTTGTCATTTATCTGGTTCTGAAAGATATCGGCAGTCGTAGAGCAAGAATTCAAAAATATACCACAGCATGCTCTTACTCACTCTTTCTAAATTTCTATTAAATAGATTACGTTATGTTGCTGGTCTGTCTGACTCTCTATCTCTCTCTTCAGTTTTGCAGAGTGTAAAGGAAAGTTATGACCAAGCTTTACAGAGAGATGATGTCAAGGCGATTGTTGTTACAGGTATTGCGAAAATATTTCAATTAAGCAGATTTTTTGGGCATGGAGATTCCTCATTTATCTGTTGGCTAGCATAGATTATTCTCAATTAGAGTATTTTCCACAATTTGATTGAAACATACGAATGGCATTAACTTATAAGCAGTAACAAAGAACAAAGTTGAAAAAGTAGAAAAAGAAAATCAAACAGAAGGCCAGTATTCAACAAAAGAAAATTCTTGTCCAGCTGGTTTATAACTGCAACGTCATAGCTGAATCTTTTGTTACTGGATTAGGTGCAAATGGCAAATTTTCTGGTGGCTTTGATATTACTGCATTTGGTGGAATTCAAGAGGGAAAAGGTACTTCTTTCTATGTGGTCCTTTTATTATGGTAAATTGGAATTGCTATAGCAGCCCTCCCTACTCATTTTCACACTCCTTTTGCTATCCATAGAGCGTCCAAAGCGTGGTTGGGTATCAATAGAAGTCATCAGTGACACTTTAGAAGGTACTTTCATTCTCAAATTCTTTAATTGGAGCTCATCCCATATTCTGTATTGTACCATGTTAAATTTATTCAATTTGTTTTTCAGCTGCAAGGAAACCTTCAGTAGCTGCCATTGATGGACTTGCCTTGGGTGGTGGATTAGAGGTTGCAATGGTATGTGTTTCTAATTTTATCGGCTGAGAAATTTTGTTTGTAGTTTTTTCTACACGATATTACCTATTCTTCCTCTAATAGGCATGCCACGCACGAATATCAACTCCTACTGCACAATTAGGATTACCTGAACTTCAACTTGGAATAATTCCCGGATTTGGAGGTATTTAATCTATCCCTAATCTTCGCCAAACTAATTAGGCTTCTGCCAACTTAAATCCCATGATTTTCTTCCCCCTGCCCCTTGCCCAACTCTCTTCACTATGTTTTTGGTTTGAATAAATATGAAATTGGGTGTATTTAGACAAAAAAGAATAAAAAGGTTGAAATCTGATCTATATCATTAATACTATTCTATCAAAGACCAATCATATGAATGGGTATTTTCTAGTGCAGTGCTCCATGAGGATAAGGTAGATATGGACGTAAAACTGTAATCTAATTAAACATTAGTTAAGGCCTGGTGCAGGTTCAACGGAGAGCCAACCTTCTCTTGATTTTAAAACTAATATCATCGCATGCATATTTAGTCTCTCTTAAAACTAGCTATTGGCTTGCCTTCTCATTTGGCTGTGTCTGTAACGCTTTGTTTGGACTGTTATAACAAGCACAATGGGCTTTCATAATGCCGCTTTGGTCCCCTTTTTTTGTTTGCTTTTTAAACTTTTGAGACATGGCTTGACAATTAGACCACTAAAGATAACAGATTTTTCATTAAACAAAATTTTATCAACATTTTTGTGTTAAAATTCTACTTATTAGATTGAAAGTTTACTTCATAATCAATTAAGCAATATTGAAGAAATAATAGTTCTCTTAACCCATAGGAATCAAAGTTACACCTGAAGTACAACATTATGAGTTTGATGTTCTCCAATCTTCTGACTCGAAACATTTATCAGCAAAATCTGAATTACGCCCATAATGAATGAAAATAGGAACATCTTTAATTTATCCTTGATTGATTGTTTTCACTAGAAAGTGATTTTTATATATGAATATTGTTAATAACAGACACAAAAAATTGACTTTTGGTGGGTTCTTTGAGCACTATGTTGAGAGAATGATTGTTAGAAAGTTTGATATAGAATTAATTATTAATGAGTTTTATAATATGATGCAGTGTCATGGTCAAATTTGATAAGTGTATGATTGATGGACTTAACGTGTTTGAACCTCAGGTTTTGAAGATGTGTGAGTTGGCTAGAGGGGTAGAAGAGGAAATAACAGTGTTAACCAACCCACGTGGGTTGTGAGGTGGGAGAGAAAGTGTTACGAGTCATTAGGATAAAGCAGGTCAGTGGGTAAATTGCCTAGCTGGAGTTAAAGAGTTTTAGGAGTCTGTTATTGGTAGTTAGTAGTTGTAAGCAAGTAATAAGAAAGTTGTAACTGATTGTTAACCCACTTCCTTCCAACTCTAATATGGTATAAAGTCCAGAAGAGCTACGGGTAGGGAGGTATGTGAATGTTTTGAATAAAAATTCTCAATGAAATGAATTTTGTCTAGGGTCCCATGTCAATTGGTATCAAAGCCAGGTTTGGCTTTGTGGGAAGATGGCGAAAGAAACAAGAAACAATGATTGTTTTCGAGAGTTCGAACTAGAGATTGGACAATTGCGTTGGGAGGTAGAAGAAATCAAAGGAGATGTCTCGAACCTTCGAAATTCGATGGCGCAACAAGGAAGTATGTTCTCTCGATTAGAATCGATCATTACGGACTTAGCATTGAAGTCCTCACAGACTAGTGCGACACTGGACGAGGTGTTAAAATTGTTAAGGATGAATTTGAATGTTGCAAAAGTTTTGAATGGGCAAGGTGCCTCGAATATGTTCGAGTTTCTGAGTGCGCAAGGGATATGCGATAATGGGTTGGGAAGTCAGATGATGATGGACTCCCTTCCAGTAATGGGGGCGATTGGAATCAGGGTAGTAGCAATGTACCCTCAGTTTGGCTCGTTTCTAGCAGTAACCATGACAATTATATTTTTCCTAACAAGAATACCTTAATAGAGTTCTCTAAGTTTGATGGAAGCAATTTCAAGGGTTGGGCATTTACAAGTTGTCAATTCTTTGAAGTGGATGATATGCTAATGGATCAAAGGATCAAAATGGTTAGCATTTACTTGGAGGGAAAGGCTCTATAGTGGCGTCAGTCTTTTTAAAAGGGAAGAAACAAGGAGAAGTGAAATGAGAAGAATATATGGAGGGTATGGCAAAAAAACTTGATGATATACTGAAGGTTGATGCCATGGTAGAATTAAAACGGCTTGAGCAAGACAAATCAGTGTTAGGATATCAAGAGTAGTTCGGGGTTTTGTTAGCACAAGTAGACAGTCCAGAAGCAATGGCAATTAGCTGTTTTTTAGGAGGATTAAAACCCGAGATTGAAGCACTTATTCAAATGTCCAGACCTACAACCTTGACCAATGCCATGTATCTTGCAAGATTGCAAGAAATGTTTGCCCAGAACCCTGACACCAAAATTCACACATCTATAAAAGACCAATCTCAACCCAAAGCCAATCTTCACCAAATTTTTATTTCCATCTTTAACCAGTCCACCCAGCACTTTCATTGAAACATAAACCACTGCCGCCAATACCTTAAACACAATTTCCAAACCCAATATCGGTCAGAACCAGCAAGTTAAACAACCGTCAAAAAAAGAAATGGGTGGAAAAAGGAGGAAGCGATTGTGTTACTGGTGTCCTAAGAAATACTCTCAGTAGCACAAATGCAAAAGTTCCCTGCTCTTTATGATCATAGCTCAAGAAACAGATGGAAAAGAAGAAGAAAATTATCAAGAATGTAAAGCTGAGGTCGAATTACAACAAGTAGCTTCCTTGAATGCTATTAAAGGGAAGGACAAGTATTCAACCATGAAGGTGCAAGGATTCATTATGAAACACCCTAGTTTGTTACTCATAGACACAGGAAGTACTCATAACTTTCTCAATTTGTCTTTAGTGAAGAAACTTAAGCTGAAGACCCAATACTCAAAGGGGGTTAAAGGAGCAATAGCTAATGGAGATGAAATTTGTGTCTAGACTAAGTGTGTGCAGTTGCCATGGAAAATGCAAGGGAAAACATTTTAGGCAGATTTTCTTGCTATGGAACTTGGGGACTATAACCTGGTGTTAGGAAGTCAATGGCTGTCTACTTTAGGGAGCTTGATTTAAGCAATAAAGTGATGAATTTTCAAGTGAATGGACGACACTTTGAATTACATGGAGAACAATATGACCAAATTTTAATTTTGGATGAATTTGTACATAATAAGGAGTTGTTGAAGGGTACAATGTTGCTAATACATATATTAGGGCACTCACCTGACTAGCAACTAGCTTTAAAATCACTGAACCACTAGCTTGATCAGCAGCAAACTAAACAATTAGAGAAGGTATTACATGAATTCAAGGATGTCTTCTAAGAACCTAGAGGGTTGCTTCCCTCCCATAGGTTTGATCATGTCATCAACCTTAAAGATGACCAGTCTATCACTCTATGTTCCTACAAATATGGGCCTATTCAAAAGGATGCCATGGAAAAATTGGTGCAAGATACGCTTAAGCAAGGAGTCATATGACCTAACACTAGCTCGTTTGCCTTTCCAGTGGTGTTAGTTAAGAAAAAAGATGGTACATGGTGATTTTGTGTTGATTGTCGAAGATTAAACAACCAAATTATCAAAAACAAGTTCCCAATTCCAATTATTGAGAAATTGTTAGATGAGTTACATGGAACTACTTGTGAGCAGGATACTATTAGATCTTAATGAAGCCTAGTGATGTGCATAAGATAGCTTTTAGAACACATGAAGGGTTATATGAGTTCCTTATAATGCACTTTCAAGGACTCGTGAACTCTATTTTTAAACCTTACTTAAGGAAATTTATTCCAGTGTTTTTTGATGATATCTTGGTCTTAAGCAAAACTTGTAATGATCATATGGAGCACCTGACCACTACATTACAGACCCTTCGAGAGCATAGATTATTTGCCAAACAATCCAAATACACATTTGTAGCAACAAAGGTTGATTACTTGGGTATATCATTTTAGCCCGAGGTGTAAAAGCTGATTCTCAAAAAATTGAAGCAATGATATCATGGTCAGTTCCAAATAATCTTAAATCTTTGAGAGGATTTTTGGGCTTAATTGGCTACTACAAGAAATTTATGAAGCGTTATGGTATCATCACAAAACCACTAATAGATCTTCTCAAAAAGAACGAGAAGTTTGCTTGGAATGATGTGGTTGTGATTGCTTTTGCTACATTGAAGAAGGCTATGATGTCTACTCTGGTTTTAGCTTTGCCCAAGTTCTCCCTTATTTTTACAATTGAGATAGATGCCTTTGATATTGGGATAGGAGCTGTTTTGTCCCAGCAAAGGCATCCAATTGCATATCTCAACAAAAGCCTCAATCCATCAAAGAAGCATCTCTCTGCTTATGAAAAAAAACTTTTTACAATTGTGTTTGTTGTGACTCAATGACGTCAGTATGTGATTGGTAAGCCTTTTGTCATAAAAACTGATCACCTTCCCCTTAAATATTTGCTGGAATAGAAACAAGTTTCTCTAGAGCAACTTAGATGGGTGCACAAATTATGAGAATTGGACTACAAAATTGAATACAATAAAGGTAAAGAGAATATAGTGGCAGATGCCCTCTATAGAAGACACCACAAGGCAGAGGAATTGGAGGAAGTAGTCTTGGGAAAAAGATGACAAAATTGAAAGTTTTCATTTCACAGCAACAACAACAACAACAAAGCCTTTTCCCATTAAGTGGGGTCGGCTACATTGATCAATTGACGCCATAAGCATCTATCATAAATTATATTTTTAGACAAATTATTTAAACCCAAATCTCTCTTAATAATTTCTTTTATAGTTTTTCTTGATTTTTCTCTATTTGTAATTAATGGTCTATTCTTCATCTCATTTACTTTTTTAACTGAGATTTTTATAAATCTCCTTCCCACATGACCAAACCATCTAAGTCTCGATTCTAAAATCTTTTTCACAATAGGTGCGATTTCCACATTCTCTCTAATGTATTCATTTTTAATCTTATCTTGTTTAGTGTGTCCACTCATTCAATGCAACATTCTCATTTCTACAACATTGAACTTAATCTCTTGTTGACTTTTGATTGCTTAACACTCAATTCCATACAACATTGCAGATTTTATGATTGTGCGATAGAGTTTCTCCTTAAATTTGAGTTGTACTCTCTTATCATAAATAACATCTAAAGCGCTTCTCTATTTCATCCACCCTGCTTGAATTCTATGTTTTACATCTTCTTCTATTTTTCCATTATGTTGTATGATGGATCTAAGATACTTAAATTATATGACTTGTAGTAGGATATATTCTTCAATTCTTACTAAACTTACATTCTATATATTCTGTTTTAGTTCTATTTAAACGAAGTCCATGAGCTTCCAAAGTTAGTATCTACCTCTCCAACTTCTCAGTCATTTACTCTCTCGATTCTCCAAGTAGAACAGTATCATTTGCAAAAAATATGTATTGAAGCACCGGCTCTTAGATATGTTCAGTGAGCACATTCAAGACTAAAGTAAAAAGATAAGGGTTTAGAGTTGACAATTGGTGGAAACTAATAGTTATTTAAAAATCTTTCGTAAGTCTACCTTTTGTTATTACATCAGTAACTCTATCATATATATCTTGGATTACTCGAATATAAGTTTTACGAACTCTTTTTTTTTCCAAAACCTATCATAGAATCTTTCTTGGCACTATATTATATGTTTTTTAAAAATCGATAAACACTGTATGTAAATCTTTTTTATTCTCTCGATAGCTTTTTATTAATCTTCGCAATAAGTATATTGGTTCTATAGTTGATCTTCCTGGCATAAAACTAAATTGATTCTTCGTAACTTGAGTCTTTTTTTTTAACCTTCGCTCAATTATTCTTTCCCAAAATTTCATAGCGTGGCTCATGAATTTAATTCTTCTATAATTTGTACAATTTTAAATGTCCTTTTTACTCTTATAAATAGGGATTAAAGTACTTCTTTTCTACTCGTCTGACATTTTCTTAGATCTCATAATTTTATGAAATAATTTTTTGAGCCAACTTATGCCTTTCACTCTTAAATCTTTTCATACTTCAATGGGTTATCTGGTCCAATTGTTCTGCTATTCTCCATTCTTACAAAAAAAATATAATTTTGATCCTCTTTTCTGATGTCTAGTCTATTCAATTGTAATAAAATCTCGTGCCTTTTATTAAAAAACCTATGAAAATAACTCTACCATCGTTCTCTGATATCTTGTTTTGTGACTGATATTTTTCCTTCTTCATCCTTGATGCATTTCACTTGGTCCACGTCTCTTGTCGTTCTTTTCCTATTTTTAGCCAACTTGTAAATACTTCTTTCTTCAATTTTAATACCTAAAGATTGATATAACTCATCAAATGCTTTCACTCTTGCTTCGCTCACTGTCTTATTAGTGTCTTTCTTAACTACCTTATTATTTTTATCAATTTTCATTACTCTTACATAACAATTATATTTTATAACACTCTCTTTTAATTTTAACCTTATCTTGCACACTTGTATTCCACCACCAAGATTCTTTATCTTTAGGTCCAAAACCTTATAATTCACCTAATATTTTCTTTGCTATCTTCTTAATTTTTTTAGCCATTCCATTTCACATATCGTTAGCAATTCCTTGTATTTTCCAAGGTCTTTCTTCTACAATTCATCTCTACAAATTCTTTTCGTTATTCCTTTTTAGTTGCCACCACTTAGTCTATAACACTTTATCTTCGCTTTTCCTTTTTACTTTCCTCTTAACTCTTATATCCATAATCAAAACTCTATGTTGAGTAGTTAAACTCTCTTCAGATATAATATTGCAATCCATGCAAAGTTTTTTATAAGAAAGAAAGCAATTTTAGAACATATCCTTCTACTTTTGTACGTAATAAGATGTTTCTCACGCTTTTTAAAACAAGTGTTGCTAATATAAGATCGATGAGAAGTCTAGAATAATTTTACCCTCTGCATTTGCTTCCTCTATGTCATGTTCTTCATGAATACCATCATAACCTAAAAATACATTTTTTACATGACCATTTAGATCGTTACCTAAAAGAATCTTTTCTCCTAATGATATTTTCTGAACTAAATATTCTAAATTCTCCCAAAATTTTACCTTGTAATATTTTTCTAACCCTACTTGTAGTGTATAAACATTAATAACATTAAAGATTTCTTTTTCTATAACAAACTTTAATGCAATGATTCTATCTCCTAACTTTTTTATATCAATTACAGTATTTTTTCAAAACTTATCTACAATTTTACATATTCTATTTTTAAATTTAGTTTTACCAGTATATCAAAGTTTGAAACTTAAAGTGTCTAATTCTTTCGTTTTTTTTCCTACTTATTTAGTTTCTTGTAAACACATAAAATGAATCTTCCTCCTAATCAGAGTATATATTATTTCTATTTACTTACCCGTAAGTGTATCTATATTCTAAGTTCCAAAACGAATCCTACTCTCATGAACTAGTTTATTTACCTACATTCATTCACGAAAATGTGAGAATCCTTGTTTATTTTTTATTACAGTCAGGCGTCGATGCAGCAACTCTTGCTCATTTGTCACTGTACTCAAAATATACAGCGCGTTACTTTCGGGCAGTGACCTAACATTACGTCTAATACATCAATTATCTATATCATAAAGATTTAACAAAATTTTATATTGGCTGTCAATTGTCTAACACAATCTTCTTTTTTGTTTTTTTTTGGGCTTGGGACCGACTATGAAAATCCGAATGCACATCCAAAATATTCTTGGCAACACAATATCCTCAAGAGGAAGGGCAAAGTAGTAGTAGGGAATGATTCTAATCTTAGGCTGACACTATTGAGACACTTCCATGATGATTCCTTGGGGGGTCACTTAGGTACTATAGCTACCTATAAGCGAATCTCTTCAATTTGTTATTGGAAGGGATTAGAGAAGCATATTAGAAACTATATGTGTGAATGCCAAGTTTGCCAATGTCATAAACCAGAGATTATTTGCTCTCCTGGGTTGTTACAATCACTGCCTATTCCAGAGCACATTTGGATTGATCTTAGTATGGACTTCATCGAGGGTTACCTAGCTCCTATGGCAAGACCGTGATTTTGGTGGTGGTTGACCGACTTAGCAAGGTAGCTTGTTTCATGGCCTTAAAACACTTTTTTAGTAGTGGAAGTTGCCCAGAGTTTTTTTGGATAACATTGTAAAATTACATGGATTTCCTAAATCTATTGTCACCAATAGGGATCTTATCTTTTGTGGTAAATTGTGGGGAGAACTTTTTAAGCTTCATAAGGTAAAATTGTTGTAATCCTCAGCCTTCCATCCTTTTGAGGATGGGCAAATGGAAGTTTTAAACAAAGGCCTTGAATGTTACTTGCATTACATGACAAGTGAACAACCCAAATAATGGGTGAAATGGCTCTCTTTGGCTGAGTATTGATACAACACTTCCTACCATTTAGCTATGGGTTTGACCTCATTTGAAGCTATGTTTGGAATCAAGCCTCCAGTTCATGTGCCCTATCTCACTGGAGACTCCTTTAGCGAATTAATTGATAGAAACTCAAATGAGAGGGAAATTACCATCATGCTTCTCAAACAAACTCTACAAAAGGCACAAAACCAAATGCAATAAACTGCTAATAGCCATTGAGTAGAGAGAGAAATTCGGGAAGGGGATATGATCTATCTAAATCTTCAACCATTTCGGAGGAATACTTTAAAAAATTCTTCCCCTATAAATTGGCAGCAAGATACTATAGGCCCTATAAGATACTATAAAAGGTGGGCAGGGTGGCTTATAAGCTACAGTTACTTCCTAATACCAAGATAAATCATGTTTTTTATGTCTCCATGCTAAAAAAGCACAAAGGAGGTCATGTTGGTACCTCGACAACCCTTCCTAGATTAGATGAGGATGGTCACTTTACAGTGGAACTAGAGAAAATTTTGGCAAGGACGATTGTCAGGCTAGGTCACCTACCTATTACTCAAGTTTTGGTCCAGTGGAAAGATGTTGGAGCTAAAGATGCTACTCGGGAGGATTTGGTTACCATATAACATCAATTCCTAGATTTCAACACTCGGGATTTGCCTACTGATCCTTGAGGTCAAGGATCTCGTTGAGGGAGGGGGGATAAATTGTTACGTGTCATTAGTATAAAGCATGTTAGCAAGTAAATTGCCCAGTTGGAGTTAAGAGTTTTAGGAGTCTGTTATTGGTAGTTAGTAGTTGTAAGCAAGTAATAAAGAAGTTGTAACTGATTGTTAACTGACCTCCTTCCAAGTCTAATCCAGTATAAATACTAGAAGAGCTACGGGTAGGGAGGTATGCGAGTGTTTTGAATAAAAATTCTCAATGAAATAAATTTTGTCTAGAGTCCTATATCAGAGAGAGAGTATGGCCGTTGGTAGGGAATATAATGTGGAATGTGGGGTTAGTGAGGGCTAAGGAGAATTTTGGCGAATAGTATGGGAGAGATGCTGGCCTCTCTAATGCCATTGTTGTCCTTTCTTTTCCTTCTCTGTTTTTTTGTTTCATCTTCATTATCTGAATCTGAGCTTGACCCTTCCTCACTTTCATCACTGTTAAGAGGAGGAATTGGCAACTTATCTTTATATAAATAACATCAGATACAGTGGATTCCATCAATGATGCATGCTTTGTTTTTTTGGGTTGGGGTGGGGTGGGGTGGGGTGGGGTGGGGGGGAACTTGTAATATTTTTATAGTTCTAATAACTCCCCTTTCCCCGTATAAAAGAAATGTACTTTGCCTCTGGATCTGTCTTGGGCCTCAAAACCCATGAAAGGAGAATTTCTGTAGCTCAGCCTGTGTGTTGGCGATGGTTTTCAGTAGGCAAACAGATACATTTTGCATACATCATACTTTGCTATGCATACATGGACACAGATAAGCATCTGTATACCACCATGCCCCACCAAAGGAAAAAAAAAAAAAAAGAGATAGTGAAGAAGGAAAGCATCTCTATATTAATGAGTATGATTAATTGTTGTTTGTTTCATTCAAGTCTTTTGGACAGCCAAATCCATGCTCTTGTTCACTCCCTTCTTTGTAAATGTATTTGTAATTATTGTTAGTAGAATTTGAACTAGGAAAGGTGGAAACCTATTTACAATTTCTGCTTTAACAACAATGCTTTTGACAAGGAGAATTCATACTAGATGTCATGGTTCAATATCTTATGTGGGTTAGGCCTTGAATAACAATACTACTCTCTTGAGAATGCTCTAAATTAAGTTCATAATAAAATTCATATGATAATTGTTCTTACCATTTTCCTTTTTGTTATTAACATGAAGTTAATAAAATGTCTCAGGAACACAGCGACTTCCACGTCTTGTTGGTCTGTCAAAGGCCCTTGAAATGATGCTGGTATGCTACATTGTACTTGTTTTGTTGCATCACATATACAAAATAATATTAATTAGTAGTGACATCAGCATGCTTATCCTATGAATTTCTATTAATTTCTCTATCACTGCCTTTCCTGATTTCATGATTTAAGACATCAAAGCCTGTTAAAGGGGAGGAAGCTTATAGTTTGGGGCTTGTAGATGCTGTAGTGTCACCTAATGAGTTGGTGAACACTGCACGACAGTGGGCCCTGGATATCCTGGAACGCCGAAGGCCATGGGTTGCTAGTCTTTACAAGAATGACAAAATTGAACCCCTTGGGGAAGCAAGGGAGATATTCAAGTTTGCAAGAGCTCAAACTAAAAAACGAGCTCCAAACCTTGAACACCCTTTGGTTTGCATTGATGTCATTGAAGAGGGAATAGTTTCTGGTCCGCGTGCAGGTCTCTGGAAGGTTGTCATTGCTCTTCAAAATTTCTTTCCCATCTACATATTGTATTTACAGATATGTATGACATTGAGTCTTGATATTGGCAGGAAGCTGAAGCCTTTGAGGGACTGCTGCGTTCAGATACTTGCAAGAGCTTGATTCACGTCTTTTTTGCTCAACGAGGAACTTCTAAGGTTTGTTGTAGCGGTATCTGAATCTTTTCCCCTATTTCTCACCTTTCAAGTGAGAGAGAGATTTCTACAAGGCTTTACTAGTTATTAAGGGAAAAGGAAAATGTTTACTTAGTAGCTTAAAAACATACTTTGGGCTTTGGTTGCCTAGAATTGATGACATACTTTGGACTTCTTAAAAACCAGTTATTAAGGGAAAAGGAAAGAGTTTACTTACTAGCTAAAAAACATACTCTAGACTTTGGTTGTGTAGAATTGATACCATTGGATTCATGTTGTATTAAATTTAATGGGAAGTTTTGAAATATAATACTCTCTATACTTTTAAGTGTTTAGTTTGAGACTTCTAATCAAGCTGTGGCTACTCAAAGGCAAAATATAGGGAGAATTATGGCGAAGGGACTAACTTTGGCCTTTCTTGACCAAAAAGGGCCTTTAAAATTGTTTAATATAAAGGACCAAAATGTGGTTATTCTGTTATAAGTGGGTGGTCAGTTGAATAGTCATGTTTTCAACAGATTAGCTGTAATTTGACAAGATATATTCATGCATACAGCGTACTTACTTTGTAGCTTTTACACCCTTGATTTTTCATCTCATGCCCCCACTGCATATTATTGATGTAGATAGATTCAATTTTTCATATAGATACTGTGTCACTTATTCCTTTTATGTTATTTGTTTTGAAACTGTAGACATTGAAATCTATGAATTATGACTCACCTTGAACCTAGGGATATAGTGAATGTTCCAAGTTTGGTCGGTAGTATGTACTAGCTTGAGTGTTTAGATTTCATTTCAGTAAAGTCACTTGAAAGGTAATACGATGTTTGTGGACATGGAATATAGCTAGGCTGTTTCTGAGTTCTGGCTTGTGTACAAATTTCCAATGCTGCTTGGCATGGACAGGTACCTGGGATTACTGACCGTGGTCTGGTACCAAGACAAGTAAGAAAGGTTGCCATCCTTGGTGGAGGATTAATGGGCTCTGGAATAGCAACAGCACTAATTCTTAGTAGCTATCCTGTCATCTTGAAGGAAGTAAACGAGAAGTTCTTGGATGCTGGTGTTAACAGGGTTAAAGGTTAGAATGGAATCATATTTCTTGTAAATTGGTTCTCACTTCTCATTGTTCAAATGTCAACTTTAACTAAATTCTTTATTCCTTTAAGTTATGTTTTTCTCATGTAGCATTCCTCTTTATTCAGCAAATTTACAAAGCCGTGTCAGAAAAGGGAATATGACACAGGAAAAATTTGAAAAGACCCTCTCTCTGCTCAAAGGTGTCCTTGATTATCAAAGCTTCAGAGATGTAGACTTGGTGATAGAGGTACCTTAAGGCACTCTAATATTAATTTTCTTGTTGATTGTTATGATTTGACTTATCCAAAATGTAGGCAAATTATACACACTGCACATTTGATGTTTGGACAGGCTGTTATTGAGAATGTTTCTTTAAAGCAACAGATCTTTGCTGATCTTGAAAAGTATTGTCCGCCTCATTGTATACTAGCAAGTAACACTTCCACGATTGACTTGAATCTAATTGGAGAGAAGACCAGGTCTCAAGATCGTATTGTTGGAGCCCATTTCTTCAGGTAGTGTCATGTATCTGGATACTACTTGTATTTTTTGGTTTGGCAGTGGCTTTCTGATAAGACAATTTGACTTGTGCTAATGCAGTCCGGCGCATGTCATGCCACTTCTGGAAATTGTGCGTACTAAGCAGACCTCTCCCCAAGTAATTGTTGACTTGCTAGATATTGCAAAAAAGATAAAGAAAACTCCAGTGGTGGTTGGAAACTGTACTGGCTTTGCTGTTAATAGGATGTTCTTCCCGTATACGCAAGCAGGTATCTTGCTTGTTGAACATGGTGCAGATGTCTATCAGATTGACAAGGCAATAACCAAATTTGGAATGCCCATGGGACCTTTTAGGTACTAATGCTCAGATATAATCTTGATATTAATGGTCACTTCTTGAAAGGTCTAATTTCCACATATTCACTATGCAGATTGGCTGACCTGGTTGGTTTTGGCGTTGCGGTTGCAACTGGAATGCAATTTATTCAGAATTTTCCTGAGCGAACTTATAAATCGATGCTTATTCCACTTATGCAAGAGGATAAGAGAGCTGGTAACGATCAATTCTCATTTGGTTTATATATTCTTGTATCAGTTAAATTCTTAGGAAGTCTTTGTCTGGAATATAAATACAAAAGATGGATTGCTCAGGTGCACCTTTTTATAAAAATGTGCTTCCAACAGGTGAAACCACTCGCAAAGGCTTTTATTTGTATGATGATAAGCGCAAGGCTATTCCTGATCCTGAGTTAAAGAACTACATTGAGAAGGCTAGGAACATTTCTGGTGTCAATATTGATCCTAAGGTCTTTTACCTATCCTAGCAGTAAATTATACTATATTGGTTAGTGGGGGATAAATTTAAAAGTTTGGTTTCACGGTAAACCATACTGGAACTGACTTTGTGGATCTGGACTTGGACAGCTTGTCAAGTTACCTGTAAAGGACATCATAGAGATGATTTTCTTTCCTGTGGTGAATGAGGCGTGCCGGGTACTTGAAGAAGGTATTGCAGTCAAAGCAGCAGATCTTGACATTTCAGCTGTCATGGGCATGGGTTTTCCACCGTACAGGTTTGTTACTTCAAATTAGTTGGCACACTGCTGTGCAAATTTGTAATTCTTGTCATGACGCATGAGATTATTTTGATCAGGGGAGGTATCTTGTTCTGGGCTGATTCACTTGGATCCAAATACATATACTCAAGATTGGAGGAATGGTCAAAGTCGTATGGAGAGTTTTTCAAGCCTTGTGCTTACTTGGCTGCAAGAGCTGCCAAGGGCATTCCTCTGGTGAGAAACCTGAGCCTCATTTGTTTTCTTTTTATCGAATCCTTGTCTTGTGAGGACACATTCTAGGATTGTTTACCCAACTACATTGTCAATTTGCTCATTGGCATTGGTGTGGGGTTTTCTGGATTTTTTTTCTTGTTCCTACAACAGATCTTTTTGCTTGAATATCTCTGGATTTTTTTCTTGTTCCTACAACAGATCTTTTTGCTTGAATATTACACTTAAGAATAGGATAACCACTTCAGAGAGTTAGTTGTCAAATGCAAGGACTACTTCTCTAACACAAATAATGTATGTACTACTAAAAGCTAAAACTATCAATTCCCTTCTTAATATAACTGCTTCAAATTGGGCGCATACCAAATCCTTGTGGAACAACAAGACCTAGTTGTCCTACAATCACATTGTTGGATCTTTAACTTTGTTAACACAGTTTCGAAATAACTTAACAGACAGTGCTATTCATTTTTGTACTCCTCTTTGAAAGTACAATTGGCTAGAATTTATTCCTTACCTTCTGCATCTTGGTGGTGTTCTGATTTCTCAGTTTAAGATAAGTTTCAGGAAGACTGGGTCACGTGCAAAGTTCCACTTTCTTCTATATATGACTCTACCACTTCATACTTTACCGTACTAGTAAATTGTCCTTTGCTATTGGTATTGCCCTCTAATTGCATTTGTACTGTTCTATTGCAGAGTGCCCCTGTGGAGCAAGTGAAGTCGCGGATGTAAGATACAAATGGCTTATAACACGTTCACTTGATTATATTTTCTTTGTCCTTATTTTCTCTTGTTAAATGAAAAGAATATGGGTCAAAGAGAACGGAATAATGTTTGCTTAGAGAATTTGAGTACGGCAGAATTGTTGGTTCAAAATAAATAAAGTTCAGGGGTATGGGCTAATTGCTTGTATAATATTTCTTCCTCACAGACCCTTGTCTGTCAGTTTCTTGTTACTAGCACGAACGGTGAAAATGAAAGAGTTTGCTTCCTAAAATTTTATTATAGAATGACTAGTTTAAGTAGCATTTCCCCTTTTATATGTTCCGTTGAACTTTACTAGGTCTGGCTAGCGTCAATGCCAATATGGATAATTCAACAAAATTGAAGTACATGAATAATCTTGGCTCATCCATCAGCTACTTTTGGTTATGGTCATTACTATGTTAATCAAAGCGTAGAAAGTTAAAAAGAAACATTCTTGGGTAGATTTGATATATCAAAAATAGATTAACTAAGCCAATAATAAATAGACTGGTAAGTGTATAAAAAGTGTCTTATTGTGTGCTGTGTTTGTATACTCGTTTAAAATTAGTTTAGTTTATTTGTTTGTGGTAAATCCTGTCTATTTTAAAAAATTTTCTAGTAATGGATGAAAATAACGCAGACTTGCATGAATGAAAAAAATATCAGTTGGGTGAGGGAAGCATTAAACAGTATTGGATACAGTGTAGAATTTCAGCTGTTTGTTTATTAGCTTCTTTCAAATGGTATATTAATTTGGATCTCTTACTCATTCCAAGGTGTTTTTCTTAATTTAAAGTGTTTAAATTAAATTTGGATAGTTTAGATTATGTGTGTATATATATAATGATATTTTTATTTTTGTTTTTGTTTAAAAGCATATAAGATGCAAAATAAAAATAATTTTATACTTGTCAACTAAGAAAAATGATGATTAAGATAAAAAATAAAAAATAGACAATTTGGATGAGGATAAGCACCTTGGGATGAGTAAAAGATTTGAACTCAAATTGGATATGTTTATTACGGCTGGTCATGGGTATAGCTAGTCTGGTCATTTAATAACCTTGATGCTCATCTTAATTAAGATATTAAGTTTGTTTTTTATACCTATGTCCTATTTCAACCTGAACAAGTCTAGTGTTATGTCGGGTTAGGACAGATGAGGCTAGTATTTTTTTTAATTAAACCCAAAAAATATATATTTTTTCAACAAATAACAAATTAACTATTTAAGAGTTAAAAGATAATTCAAGACAAATATAAAGACAACAAAAGTTAATACTCTCAAATAAAGAGTTGATATATTTCTTTCAACAAAGGTACTTATTAACTATTTAATTCTAAATTAAAATCTAAAAGACAAAGGACTAAGAATATTTAAAGATTTATAATAATGACACACCTTAAAGTAAAAGTAATTTACAACTATTTGCCTTGCCAACGTTACCATTCTAGCATTCTTATCAAAATGTATATTTTCAATATTTTCAATAAACAGAAAATCAACCATTAAAAAGAAAATAGATAAAAATTTCAAAAAAATTAAAACACAAACAAATCTTAACATATAGTAAATAATTCTCCAATCCTTAAAAAAGTTACCATCATAATCAAAAAAAATTTTAAACTCATAGCCAAAATAAAAGTGGAATAAAAAATCTTTTACACATCAATATGTAAATTATTGTGATCATAAGTAATCACCATCAATTACTAACAAATAACAATCAAATGAGACCACATAAAATCAAGAATTTATTTTACTAAGAGAAGTCATCATAAAATAGAAAATATAATACATAAATTGCAAATTAAGAAAGTTAAACAAAATCACATCAATTAATGCTTGTCACATCTTTAGTAACACTTGTTCCTCCTAAAACCTCTATAAAAAATAAATAATGAAAAATTAGAAAGTTGAACTTACAAAAAAAAAATTGCATCATAGCCAATTTATTCTAAAGTATGAAACTTATCTAATTCAATAATATTCTCAAACTTTTCATATTGATCAAGGCTACAATCATTAAAATTGAACTCTTTAAGGGATAGCCAATTTTGGGTGCAAATGAGTATTTTAGTCATCTTTGGTGATAATGAACACTTGAATATATCAAGTACATGCCTACCAATGCTAAAAGCAAACTCAAAAATCACAATGGACACTAGCACAGTTAACACATCATGTGTAACCATAGAAAGTGTTTTATACTTCCTAGAATTTTCTTTTCATCATGCCAAAATATCAAAAGACCCTTCTTCCTCAACTTAATCAGTCGTAGGATACCTATCCAACTTTATTTTTTTTTTTTACTTGCAAGTAAATTTTAGTTTCTTTGATGCAATCCAATTATTTTTTGGATCAACATATGCTAATATCCTTTCTACTGCATCCCTTCCCTTTGATCTACTATGATTATCATTGGTTTTAATTAATTTATTAACAATTCCCACAGAATATTGCTCATATAGATGATATAAAGTATTTTTAATCTTTTATTTTCATGCCCCACGCACATTATGATCAAGATGTATATCATCAAAAGTATTGTTCATATATGCAAATTTATACTTAGAGTCTAATACCATCTCGATTATTAACAAATGATTCATGTTTTTTGCCTTTTTCCAATACTTATCATGCTTCCTCTATATATTCTTACCTATATCCTCAATAAGAGGATTTGTAGACACAACACTTGCTTACAATATGATCTAAATATGAGAAATTTCATAGAAGCATGCATTTAATATCACATATAATGATCAACTTAATTTCAATGTAATATTATAAAAGGCCTTTAAAAAGTTAATAAAGACATAAGCATACTCGAATCATATGTCATATAAGAACCAATTTGATTATTATCTTCTCTAAAATATGCATTGTAGGCCTCATCTTCATCTTTCATTTTCTTAAATACTTTTTGGAACTTCATGACATGTTCTAACATCATGTAGGTGTAATTCCACCTAGTTGTAACATTTAGACACAAAAGATTCTTAGAGTCTATTTTTTTTCATTTTCAATAAAACTCTTTAATTTTTAAAGCTTTGCAGGAGAAGACCCAACATATCTCATAGCATTTTGAATGGCAAAGATAATGTCATGCAAATCCTTCAACCCATCATTTACCATGAAGTTTAGAATATGAGCACAACAACTCACATATAGATAATTCCCATCACACATTGATCCATTCTAATTTTTCAATCATTTTTCAAGTATGCCACTGCTATGTTATTAAAGCTTGCATTATCTATGGTTAAAGTGAAGACTTTTTCAATCTCCATTTCAACAAGCACTTCTCAATTGCATTTCCTATGATGTCACCTCTATGATTTTCAACTATACAAAAGTTTAGAATCCATTTTTGCAATCTCTAATGTTCATTAATAAAATGAGCTGTTAGGCGCATGTAGTTAAAATTTTGAATTGACGATCAAGTATCTATAGTAAGGCACACACAAAAACATGATTCTTTTAACAAATCTTTCAACTTCTTGGACCCTTCATGATAGAATTTTAAACAATTTCTAACAATCATTATCCTTGATAGAGTTGGAAATATAAGTTCTAGACGACTCTGTAACTTTCGAAATCAATTCCCTTCTACAACCCAAAAAAGGTATCTCATCACATATCACAAATTTAGCTAAAACCTTCAATATTAATTTAAACTATATGTGTGAGGAACCAAAGTTTTTGCAAAACCTCTATATTGTCTCCCTTATAAGACTGAGTGTATGTTAAAATATGTTGATTTTTTGCCCTATGTGGGTTCTTAGTATATGCTTTTAAATGCTTATTTAAAAAATTTGTTCCATATTTGGTTGGGTAATAAGTATAGGAAGCTTTACAATATCTACATATAACTCTATGTTCCTTTCCAATTTCATTTAATGGAAGTTTTCTAAAACGCTCTCAAATATTAAACTTGGTTATAGGGAGTATTCTCTTTTCACCCACATTTGTAAAAGGTGTAATAGCAAAGGTTGTAGTAGTAGCAACAGTTGAAGCAGGAGAGTGTTAGTTTGGAATATTGCTAGGTTAGGGTTGGGAATGGGATTGGGATTGGCTTTGAGTTTGTTTAGTACTATGATTTACCATTAGTTCCTTTGTTCCTAAAAATATGATTCACATTAGCAAAAATAAAGTTCAAATAAAAACAAAACATAATCAACCATGACTATCAATAACTATGAGAAGTAAAATTTAAATGATGAAATGGAAAAATGAATTCTAGCTTCACTTATGAAAAATATCTATTAGGAGATATATTACTAGTTAACTTAATTTATATGAAGTGTGGATTTTTTAGGGCCTATGGGGGGATAATTGTTATATAATTATCATTTTAAAGCATAAAATTTCATTGTAGAAAGAACTAAGATAGAGAGAATCTTACCAATTTATGTACACATTTTTAACATGCTTTAGAGATATGTTACTTCAAGAATAAAATTTTAGGCTCTTTCTTCTTCTTGGTGTTTATAATGCCATATCGTGCCCAAGGGTTCACAAAAGATAAAAACATTTGTTTCACACATGCTATGCTTATAACTCAAACAAGATCAAAAACAGGAATCCAAAACCATGGAAGCATCATTGCATATGCTTATATGGTAGAGACAAGAAGAAAGAAATGACCAATCTATCTAATGCCTTAATCAAATGGAACCTCAAGGAACAACATTTAACATTGCCATCACAACAAGAACTTAATGCCAAGATATTATCACCAAAATGTTCAAGTTTGATAACTTTCATCTCTAGGAGAGGAAATATATGATAAATAATAATGTTTTTATGATGTCAACAAGTAGAATAAAAAAAAGTAATGCAATTTGTCTTTTTCTTTCTTTCAGAAATTCTAGGTTACAAACATGTTTAAAGGCTCAACATCTCCTTGAATGGCTTCCAAAATTAGTTCTTCCACAATTAATTCTCTTCAACATTGATACTCTATAACATTTTAAAATTTTCATGCTATCACACCCACATCATAAAACATGTCATATAGAAAACAAAGCTATGAAAGAGAGTTCCTCTTTAGATATCCAGAAGTAGAAATCCAAAATGGGATATAGCAAAATACTCTCCATATACATTAGCTTCATAATTCCACAAAACTAAGTATAAAATGAAATATGTAATGTTGGTGCACTAATTGTTTGTGTGTGTGTGTGTGTGTGTGTGTGTGAGAGAGAGAGAGAGAGAGAGAGAGAGATCATCAATACCCTAATATAAAGAACTGATGTAAATACACCTTATGCCTCCAAAAAAAATTAGAACCCCCCTAACCAACCCAAAAAAGAAAAAAAAAAAAAGATCTTTATAACGTTAACAAATCCCAAATATCAAATAGAACAGTAACCAATATCGCTAATAAATCAGTTACTCAGCTAAGGGGATTATTGAAAATAATGGAATGTATTCAAGTACAAGTTTTGGATAGCAAATAGAAAAAATTGAACATATCAATAGTAGGGCAAAGAAATTTAAGGGACAAGCAAGAAATATGACAAAGAAATTTATAAGATCTATAAGATTGTGGGGCACGCACAACATGCTTCTTCCTTCTCTATGCATTACCATACCTATAGCAATAACAATCACAGCTGAGTAGCAAGGAAGGAGACACAAAAGTGAAAACAGAAGATGTAGTGTGCTATGCTTATGTGCTATAGGTGCATGGCAGTTTAGCAAAAGAGAAGATGCAATGTCTGTGTTGGACGAAGTTGGACGAAGTCACTTGGAGGCGATGTTTGTGTTGTGCTAGGTCTCTGACTCTCAATAGGTGGACGAAGTACATGTTATAGAGAAGATGGAGATGCAGATTGTAGAAGCTACAAGGAGGGTTTGGGTGGGGAAGGAATTAAGGGAAGCTACAGGGCTTGATTGGATAAAAGATGAATATATATATATATGTACTATAACAAAAGGAAGAAGTGTGCTGTGGCCCATGGTTTTGTCTTCTGAAATGGATTAAAAAAATAAACAGGATTAATAACAAGTTGGGTCAGGACTCGTGGCTTGGCTCAACTCGATATTCATTTTCAAATTTTTTTAACATGTTCTGCCTTTATTATTTTTAGCCACACCCAACCCAATTAGACTAAGTTAAGTTGGGCATATCAAATCTATTGGGCAAATGAATACCTCTTATATCTATTGAGAAATTCTCCAGTTTAGATTCTTTGTGCATTCTTAAAGGATGAATATGATATTCATTCTTTTTGAATCATTTAAATTTGATTTAAATAATTTAAAGTTAAATTTTTTATTTTAAATTTCAATTATTATTATTTTTTAGTTCCTGGTTAGAAGCTATTTTCATTATGCATTTTGGTTCCATTAAAAAAATTGACATTTGAACCATTCCCTCTTCGGTGTAGTAGTTTTTGTCATTAGTATTATTACATGCATCAAGTTGCAACATGAATATAAAAACATTATAAATAAATACAGCATCTTTTTATAGGATGGTTTAACCAAAGTGATGCATAGTTATGATGCCAAGTTTTAATAATAATTTTATTCTCATTATGTCAATATAAATTTAATAAAGTGATTTTATTTTTAAAATAAAATAGGTATCAAATATGATTAACTAGATTTTATTTTTTTAAAAAAGCTAGATTTACTTTTGTTTTTCTTAAATATAAGCATGGCTTTAGTGTGGATGAAGAATACAAATATTTTAATATCTTTGACCAAAAATAAGAATGTTATTTTTTCTCATCGAAGTATAGAGATACAATGTTGTTCTTGGAAAAATGGCCCAATTTTTTATTTTTCTTACTGAAAGTGTAACTCTTCTAATTGATAAAATATTGTCTTTTCTTACTTGAAGAAAAGCTATTTTTTGTTTTGATTTTGTTTTTGCATTCATACCATCAGCAAAAATGAATTTTTGTTTCATTTTTATAAATGCATTAGATTGGGGGTGCAAAATAAATAAATTGAGAGTAAAAGCTACTTCCTTGGAGGCAAAATCCAAGCTAGCCAATGTTGCATTGTGTGAGATACATTAATTGAGCTGGCTTAAAATTATTGGATATTATAAAATGAGATAGGACCATATGTAATGCATAAGAATTTGAATTTCTTCACACGCCCATTTTTGTCTACGTATTTCCAGCTCATTCCTTAATCAATTCCAATAGATCTGAGAACCACAAGCAATTTTTTGCGGTTTTCGATCCAAGCACACCCTCTAGTTGCCCTCAGACTTTGATTCTTTGATTTTTTTTTTTTTTAACTCTAAATGATTTTATTGTATTTTTTATTGGTTATTATTGTTACTGATCATTTTAAGAAAGTATTATCTCACATTAATCTAGAATTTTAGTCCTAGAGTGTTTTTAAGAAGAATGAAATCCAAGTTGTCAATATGTGATACTATTTCATCTTACTAAATACCAAATGTTAGGACAACTAAATTAATTAAGTGTTTCGTTTTGTTTTTTTTTTTTTTTTTTGAGTAATAGGGTGTTCAATGATCTGATTTGACAGATGAGATCTTTTTTCTTTGCACAATATATTAATTGTTTATTAATGTTTAAATGATAAAAATTTATATGCAATTTATTATATTTTAATTATTATATTTTTTAATTAAAATATAATAAGTATATAATTTTTTAATAATAATATAATAAATGCATAACTCCTCAATTGAACTATATATTTATCATGTTTAAATTAAAAATTCATATATTTATTATACTTTAATTAAAAAACAGTAAAAATACAAAGAATTATATTTACATTTAATCTTTTGTAAATTTCCATTGTTCAAATCCAACCTCATAACTGGTTTTTCCCTTTCCAAAATTTTAATGGTATTTATGGTGTGGTCCTATACTCTCAGCCTAGTACATAATAAAATTAAAATGACTTATTACTATTATTTCCTGAACAAAAAATTGCAATTAATCCTATTAAAGCATAGCTGAATAATATGATATTGTACTTATTTTTAATATTACAGTACGTATAGACTCTATAATTTCACATTATATTTTTTTTTTGGGTCATTAGACACGGTTAGAAAATATAACATATAGGTTTGTCAAATAATATTTGGCTCTCTCACCAAAATCATATTGCAAAGCTTCTCTTTCAAGTCAGCTTAAATTTAATTTTCATCCAAATATTAATTTATCCATATATAATAAAAAATCATTCCTATTTGCATAATTTTTCTTCATACATGGGTACGATAGCTCTAAATTGTTCATATTACCAAGAGGTTGGTCTAACATTTCAAGGTGTATTCCCTATCTTAAATACTTGGGTTCATACTTTGAAGTTAAATTTTATTCTCGTAAATGCGTCAGGTTAATATGGGAGGTGTATTTTTAAGATTGTTTGGAGAGAAACTTAATCTTAATTGACTTACAAATTGATGCAAAGCTATTCTTATCATATAATCCAAAAGAAACTATAATTTTCTTTTTCCTATCAAACTTATACTCAAGTCACTAAAGATGTGATCACAGGATTTACTCTAAAGATAAAACTTTGGTTGTAGGTAATATATATATATATATATATATATATATATATATATATATATATATATATATATATATATATATATATATATATATATGTATGTATGTATGTATATATATATATATATATATGTATGTATGTATATCTATTTATTTATTATAATTTATTGAAGTTATAAATTCTATGTATCTATGTATAATTGCATTATTTGCAAAACCAGTAAATCGGCCTATTTTCCTTTTTATACTGATGATCTCGATGGACCATGAGGTCACATTTTTACCTATTTAAGAGGCTGCAAATAAGTATTTGAAAGAGCAGGGGAGCAAATTGCACCTTTAAATAAATGAATTGTAACAACAGCGCAAAATAGTAAGAAACAATTACTGTGAGGTAATATTTGATCTCATAGGCATTTTATCACTAAATGAATAATCTTTTTTTTTTTTGTGGTGTTGGTGTTCCATACTTTTTCTTTTTTCTTTTGTTCAACATTATGTAATTTTTTTTTTATGTAAACGAAAATTTGTAATGTTCTTAAAAATATTAAGACATTAACACCCCCGTTTGCTACAATGACAAAATCAGGTAAGGAAAGAGAAGCATTTGGTAGCCATGCATGCCTTTCTTGAGTGGAAGAGGATTGAGGCATTTGATAGGAATTTGAACTCCTTCATATAGGTGAAGGAATGGAGAGATTCAGCACATAATGATTTATGCAATATCAATTTTGCTCTTATCCTCACTAAATTAAAATAATATATTATTTTATTACTTTTTCTTAATAAAGTATTATTATCATTTCATCAGCATTCCATTTTATTTTTATATTATTTTCATCTAATTAAACAGATAAATAGAATAATATTTTTATTTTTTTTATATCATACCAAATGTAATTATAACCTATAAAATTATATTATATTTTAATTTTAATCTTCATTAAAAATTATTTTATATATCTGGGTGTAAGAGAAAACTAAACCAAAATTTTCATCTATCCCAAAAAGAAGAATTAGTTTACTTCAAAAACAAGGCGACCTGTGGACCTCAGGCCTATTCTGTATGGGCCTCAACTTCCACCACATTATCAGAACAGCCAATACTCCGAAAAAAAAAACAACTCCCACACCATTTTGCGATCAAAAAATAACTTTGAAACCATTAATAAAAGCGACATTCCTTAACCAAAAAAATTAAGAAGAATTTATCTTACTTTTTTATTTTCTATTTTTCCCATTTATTTCATATATCCCAAATATATCAGATTTTTGAAATTTGACTCGGAGTCATCAATTTTATCAAATTTTGTCAATTCGAATCAAGTCAAAACGATTTAAGTTTTAAAAAATTTAATAGAATGACTCGATTTCTAAACTTTGGCAATACTGAGTCAACCAACTGTTTTCAATTGGTCTGAATTTCAAAACAGTGGTTACAAATTATAATTGCACCCTATTATGTTATCGGTCCCAGGAGGGAGGGTTGTGGTTTCTTGCATTAAGATTTCTCACACAATAATTTTAATTTCAAGTGCATTTTGATGTATTGTTATTTGAAGAAAATACATTTTATAACGTTAAATTAAAGCTTGATTGTAATATTAATACATCTATTTTAAAACATAATAAAACATTTCATTATTCCTCAAGAAAACTAAGCTCGTTAGCTCTTAATCTCTTTTAACATACAAACATTTTATAATTTTCTAAGAACATGTGAATGTTTTATTATATTTTTAATTTAAACTTAAGTTATAATCAAATATTAGGATGACCAGGTGAGATGTATCTTTCCGTTGTCATTTTATATTCTCTAATATCTTAAATATTATGATATAAAATAAAAGAATATTACAATAAAAATTGATCTTATATTTAATAGAGTAAATTACATAATTTTTTTTTTAAATTTTGTTGATGACATTATATCAACCTCTATTTTATTTTTAAAGTATCTATCAATTTACCAAACAGCATCTTGTGAAGTTAATTGTGAGCTTTAATAATAGAAAGGGAAAGAGGTCAAACTCTTTTATTATTAAATTTCTTTAAATTTATTATTAATACGTATATAATTTTAAATCATTTAATAATGAGGAACTCGAATTCCTTAACTAGTGAAACGTGGGTACGCTGGCTAACGTGTACAAACAAAGTGGATGCCATTGTCCCCCAAAAGTAAGACTGTTTCCAAAACATGCGGTTGTTGCGTAGCGACTCTTCATTTTGAAGTCTTCTTCTATTTAATAAAAAGCACCGTAACTCTTCAAGATACTTGTTGACTAAGGTCTTGTTTGGTTCAAAGGAGGAGAGGGGAGGGGAGGGGAGAAAAGGAGAGATATATTGTTTGGCTCAAGAGAGAAGGAGAGAGAAAATAATAATATGTAGATCATTTTACCCTTATATAGTTTAAAAGTAATGATAATACTGCTAATTATTTTTTTATTTTAAAAATTTAATATTGTCACCGCCAAATTAAATAAATATAAAAAATTATCTATAATTATAGCTGTTTTTAAAAAATTTGTAAACAAATAAAATTAATTAAATAATTATTTCAACAAATGTATAATTTAACAATTTTATTTTATAAAATTAAAATACATTTGAGTTGAAAACATTGATATGTTTACTTTTTTTCAATATGACAATATACTCGTATTAATTGGTATGTTGAAATTTCTTTTCAACCATACCTATAAAAATTTTATGAAATATAGAATAATAATTAAGATAGAGAGTATTTTAGTCTTTTTTTTTAACTTTCTCTCTCAATCCCCCCAAATTGGAGGGATAAGAGAGAGGGGACTTTCTCTCCTCTCCCTTCCAAAATTACAAACCAAACAAGGGGAGGGGAGGAGAATCCGTCCCCTCCTCTCCCCTCCCCTCAAACTAAACAAGGGATAAAGTCTTATCACATGCAGCTTTTCGTCCTCCTTCCTTTTAATAATCCTATCTCTTTTTTTTAATATTAATTTTATTTATTCATAAATTATCAAATAACCCCATTTGAACATTGTTATTTGATCTGTAAAATGTAGATAATATTTATATATAATAAAAAAAGTAAACTACACTGGTGTTTTATCAAATTTGATTGAATATAATTTAATACGTGTATTAGTTGATCAAAAAATAAAATATATTTGAAGCATATAGATATTAATCTCGCAAAGAATAGTATTGCACTTATCTTAAGTTTTAAAGATATTACATGTGCAATTATATATGCAAGTTAACTTGTATATATTCACGACTAATATCTTAAGTTACTTTAGTTATTAGCCACGTAAGAATTCAGTCAAACATTAAATGGCTTAAAAGACTTCAATAAACCGAAGACTCAAAAAATCAAAAACATTAACATAAGACTTGAAACACAAGACAGTAAGGACATTATTCTCACTTGTTCCCTTCAATTAATACTAATAAAAACTCAAGCTCAATTAAGTCACTTGTAATGGAGAGTGACATTCCCATGGAATTGATACTCCTCCTAGTATGTCGCAAACTAACCTAATCCAAATTGCCCGTAAGTAAATGCACTCTACTGACTTCAATTAGTCAAAGGTCGTATTAGGTGACATAAATGTTATTCTAATCTAGTTAAGGTGATGTCTCCTTCGAGTCCATGATTACCGTTAACTAAATTAGGTTACACAAACTTGTCTCTTCTTGGTCCACGAAGTCTGTGTATGTGTTACATCATTAATCACCTTTGTGTGCGATATCTTCACTCGATTTGTGATTACGTTCAAAAATTTAATTAACTAATTAACGTAAGTTTTCTAATTGAAGTCTTTGCCTAGTATCTCTTCTCGATCCATGACAAAGCATCAACAATTCATTGAAACACCTAGGTCCTAGGGAAATGGATCCCCTCATGTTAGGGATTGTTCATGTTGCTCATGTTCTCTCACATATGAGGGACCCATTCCCTCTCCCCAAGAAAAAAAAAAGAATCAAGTTTGTGAGGGACATGAGCAAACATGAGGGACTTGAACATGAGCAGATCCAAATCTAGGTCCTAGTGGCAATAACAACACAAAAAATTATAATTATCATTAAATGCTAGAATTGGGCTTTTCGACGTGAATAAGAAAAAAAAATTAATAACCAAAAAGTTCTATCACCAAAATTTTTTTTTATATGCTTAAAATTTTTTTTTTATTTCTTTTTATTAATAGGTCGCGGCGACCCATTTTTTTATTATTTTCTTTTAATTGGATCGCTACATTTGAGATGTCGCGACTCAATATATAATTTTTTTTATATTTGATTTATTTTATATTTTTTAATTTATTTAAAAATAAATTTAAATTTAATATATTTATTATTAAATTCAAAATTATCTACAAAAGTATAAATTAAATTTTTTATTTTTTCAGTTTTAATTATAATTGAAATTATTTTAACTAATTTTAAAATATATAATTTATTATTATGATTATTTTTTCAATATTTTGAATTTTTTATTTCAAGTAAATTATTAGACTTATTATTTTTTAAAAAATTTGAATTGAATTAAATTTATTTTTATTTATCATCTAACTTTTAAATTTAAATTTTTTACATTTATTTCATCCATTTTTTTAATTTCTTCGTTTAAATCAATTATAGAATTTAAAAAATTTTTACAAAGTTTTGAATTTAAAATTTTAATTCTTTGTAATTATATATATATATATATATATATATATATATATATATATATATATATATATATATATATATATATATATATATATATATATATATATATTAATTCATGAACTTCTTTGAAATCTTTAATTTTCAGTCCTTGAATGTTTATGTTTTTGGGATAAGAAAACTTACAATTGCAATTGTAGGTTTCTTTTTTTTTTTTTTGATACATAATATTTCTTTTTTTTTTTTTTACTTTACCCTTTGCATTGAAAGAACAGAAAAAAAAAATGATATGATTCAACCTTAAACCCATTTGAATGTAGCCGATAATAGTGGGGCCAGTTAATTAATGTGTATTCAAATCATAGGAACTAATAATAGATAATATGTTCATATTGGTGACGTTATAGATATTTAAGAATTGGAAATTAAAGATTTGAAAAAATTAATGAATTAATATATATAATAACTACAAAGAATTAAAATTTTAAATTCAAAATTTTGTAAAAAAATTTTAAACTCTGTAATTAATTTAAATGAAGAAATTTGAAAAATTGGATGAAATAAACATAAAAAATTTAAATTTAAAAATTAGATGATAAATAAAAATAAAAATAAAAATAATTCAATTCAATTCAATTCAATTTTTTTAGAAAATAATAAATCTAATAATTTATTTGAAATGAAAAAATGTAAAATGTTGAAGAAATAATCATAATAATAAATTATATATTTTAAAATTAGTTAAAATAATTTTAATTATAATTAAAAGTAAAAAAAATAAAAATTTTAATTTACACTTTTGTAGAAAATTTCAAATTTAATAATAAATATATTAAATTTAAGTTTATTTTTTAAATAAATGAAAAAATATAAAATAAATCAAATATAAATAAAAAAATTATATATTAAGCTGCAGTATCTTAGATGCCGTGACTCAATTAAAAGAAAATAATAAAAAAATGAGCCGCGGTATTTGAGATACCGTGACCTATTAACAGAAAAAATAAAAAAAAAAAATTTTAAGTATATAGGAAAAAGGTTTTGGCGGTAGAGCTTTTTGGTCATTTATTTTATTTTTTGGTGTCATATTCACGTCGAAAAGCCGCTAGAATTGTGGAGATACACTAAGTTTTTTTTTTTTTTAAGTAAACAATTCATTGAAACACCTAGTAGGCATTTAATGATCCATAGTATTTAATGTAATTGGGAGTAATACAAGCAACACAAAATTACTATAAATTACTATCATCAAAGCTTAGAATCTTTTAGTTAACATGGAATAGCTTGATTGTAGATATGCACCAAGTGATACTTCTTGTAAACAATTTATCAAACATTTAAATTGCATTCTACAAATCAAGGCATTCAATGTAACTAGGTATAACAACAAATTACATGCAAAAAATAAAATTAAAGGAAAAAAAATGGAAACTAAACAAAAAGAGAATAAGAAAAATTATGGAAAGACATCTTTCTAGCTAATGCTAGAGAGATTGACCAAGAGAGAACCTTTATTAGATGGTGGATGAATGCATTTGGCCAAGGCTTCTTCCATTCTCCAATTCGTACTTCTCTCCCTAGCCTTCAATGAAGACCACCGAATGTTGGGTTATATACTAGAGGTTTCATAAAGGCTAAGGTATGCTTAGGAGTTAGGATAAAATAAAAGAGGGGGTTAGAACAATTCTAAATAAGAATAAGAATAAGAATGAAAATAGGATTAATAATGTCTAAGTTTAGATGGATTAGGTGTTTAGCTTCAAAAGATATAATTCTTAGATTTTCTAATTTTCTAGATCCAGGAGTCATAAATGGGCTATAACTTTTTCTACATAATTCCGATGCAAGTTTAACTAGATATCAAAGGTTTTAATCAATGTTTTTAAAATCAGATCGGTTATTAAACCGGTGAAATTAGTAATTTATAATTCATTAGTCAAATCGTGATCGAACCAATAACAATTAAATATGTATTATATATATATATATATATATATATATATATATATATATATATATATATATATTATTGTATATATTAAAAATTTAAGATAATAAATAATAACTAATAAATTTTAAAATATTTTATGATTAATTATACATAAAAATAAATTAAACATAACATAACTTTTAATTTTTAATTTATTTAAAAATATTTACATAATTTTAATAGAAATTATATAAATTTTATTTTTATTTGTTATCTATTATATTAAAACTTTATAATTTTAATTAAGCTAACAATGATAGTTTAATAGAAACCATGTTAGTTACCACATTCATGATTAAGGTTTGAATCATTTTTTGTTATTTTAATTATAGAATAAGAGGAAAGATCTTATATTAAATATTGTGTTATAAGACTAAATATGTTACCTGGATTAGTGGTTGGAATTGCTCAAGCTTAATGGAGGCACATGGGTTCAAGAAGCATCGATGTCATTTTGCTATGGTAAAATAGAACAATGACAAAGAACTTATATTAAATATTGCACACCAAGATTGACTATGCTTTTTGGCTTAGTGGAGGCATTGTAACTCCAATGCTGGACACACGAGGGTTCGAGATGTGGTAAAGCCAGTTTTGCGAAATATTGTTTTTGAGAGCAGCAAATGGGTCCAAACACCAATTTAGCGTTGATTTTCACCAAAAATCATCTAGTCCAACCCAATTTTTGACTAACTTTAATTGGTTTTGAGATTGTTCCAAACCAGACAGGAGGCCTGTTTACCTTTGGTTCACTAGTTTTCCAGTTCAATCGGCCAGTCCGATTTAGGTTTAATAACATTGATTTTAATTTGAGATATTATAATTTGAATTTGGACAGTTGTAGCCACTTCAAATCCTTATCAAAATTCATCATTTAGATTCAACAATAAGGCCTAAGATGAAGTGGGACTTTGTCTTTAGACTCCAATTTTTAAATTCTACATATGAAAATTTATGGCTTATTTGATATACAGAATTATCAATAATAAAAATAAAAAGGAATGATAAATTGAATGGAAAGGAATATTCCGTGTTTGATATGATATAGAAAGAAGATGGAATCTCTTTCTAATTGCATGTTTGATAGAATAAATAGTGAAGAAATGGAAAGATAGGAGGAGACAATGACAAAAATGCCCCTTATGAAGAGAAAAAAGAAATTCTCTAGACAAAAACAAAATTGCTTATAAAAATTTTAGTTTCAAATAAGCCCTTATTAGTTAATGATTAAAGCATATGGAATTAAAAATAATAATTATCAAAATAAAACAAATTATTTTAGAATAAAATAAAGACTAATAAAATTTAAAATAATTATAAAGTTTAAAATTTTCTTAAGAACTTATTTAAAATATTTTAAAGACTTAACCAAAATATTTTAAAATTTTAAAGGTCAAAATATAATTTTATCCAAATTATACAAAAATTTCCACCTCATCTTCTCCTTCTCGTATCTTCCATCTCTACTCGCACTCTCTCTTCAATATTCTGCAATTTGCAACTCCTATTCTCTTTCATGTTCTCTCCCTCTCTTCTTTTATCTTTTTCGTTCACTTACCTATCCATATCCTATCCTCATCATCTATTCCCTTGATCAATCCCTCAACCAAAAACCCGAAAAAGGCTATAAATGAACCCAAAATTCCTACAACTTTTGAAATTGTTCAATTGCCTACAAACTTGTCATTCCATTACAACGACGGTACTAATTATGGTGGAGGTAATGGCAGAGCCAGGACTTTGGGTCAGGCGTGCAATTTAATTTAAAAAATAATAATTTTTCTCTATTTGTAAAATAAAGAGTAAAGGGTGCAAAATATTAGAGGTAGAAAACACAAAATATTAAAACTTATACTTTTTATTTATAATTTTTTTTTAAAGTGAGGGGGTGCATATGTCCCCCCTTACACTAACGTGGCTCCGCCACTCGATGGAAGTGTCGCCTTTTCTAGAGGTTGTGTAAGGGAAGGCGCAAAGCTTCAAGCTCCTTCTTTTGCGATAGGTCCCAAAGATTAGAAAGACAAATGCACACTCAAGCTCTAGTGTTTGTTTCATTTTCTGTTTCCAGTGTTTAATCAAATGGGCCAATATAATTTTTATTAGAAGAACCAAATTTGCTGAAAAATCACACTAAGAGAAACCTTCTATTTATTGATAATACTAAATGAAAGAAACCCAGATAAATGATTATGGAAAACAGAAGAATTCTAAAATTCCCATTACCTAGAATTAAAGGAAAAGAAGTTGCAGAAAATAAAACACAAAGTATAGCTAGTTGAGTAGAAGAGCTCACACGAATAAGGGGAAAAAGTGACTTCTCTCTCCAAACTTATATTCCCCTACTTGCAGAGTGTTGGAAAATATTATGGAGCTAGACTTTCTGTTTTTGTTGAGATTTCTAGCTAAATTTGCATTGGAATCTATTTCAATTTCCCTTTCTAATATTCTACCAAACATGATGTTAAGTTTGTTACTTTAGGCTTCTAAGTGATCTTGCTCCTTATTCGTAAGCTCTTGGCCTATCCTCCACATAAAAGAGTCTAAAGAAATGTAATTTCACAATAAATTACATAATTTCTAATAATTAATCTAGGTGACAAATCTAACCTAAAAATAATTACTATAATAGAAAATATTAAACAATAATAATTAAAATCCCTCGGTAATTCCATAAAATAATAAGAAAAAGTATATAAAATTAGAACTTATGAACCTTTTTTTTTAATTCTTCTTAGAATATAATTATCTAAAGAATTTTATTACGAAATACTTATATTTAAACTCTTGCACTTACAATATGGTACTTATTTTTTTATAAAACCGTATTTATTCAAAATGTAATTTTTTTAAGGAATAAATGATTGTTTTGCTTTTGAAAGTAAATAAAATTTGAGCTGTCCTTTTTCATAAATAAAATTATTGGGGGACTTCCTTCTCCTGAAATCTTCGCAAAAAAACATTCTTAAGTCCTTCGACTACGAAGGAACTTTATCTCAGTCTTGAATCATAGAAGTTACAATATAAGTACTAAATTAACTAATAAGTTGACAAGCAAAGTATGATAACATAGTGTCGGCCCAATAATTGTTTTAGATGTCTACATACAATCAATGCTCATAAAAACACATTTTGTGGTTCTACTTATGTTACATATGGAACATGATGATGTCCCCATTCTGTTCTCTTGCACTTGTGTACTGTACTCATCAACAATATTCTCAACATCATTGTTGGTTCCTTTGGTGTTAAAATAAAAAAATTCATTTCAAGATATATATAAATTTCTTGATAATTTAGACAACACTTTAAAAATTGTTGCATGAAATCAAAATATGTGACAATGTCAAAACCGTAACTTACAGTAATACATTAAACAATGAAATTTAGACAATGCTCTAAAGCTGAATCGACATTCTTTAAAATTATTTCTACTTAGATATTAGTAGCACAATTTGTAAAAACATTTTAATACATTGCTTATATATTATGTTCTAAATAGTCATTTTTTATACATACTTAAAGATAAAAATCTATTAAAGGATGAATAAAAAGGAGAATATCATATATAATATATAAAATAATGTGTAAATAAATAAATCAACAAAGTTTATCCTAATGGTAAAATTTTCTTACTTCTAATAAATTAAAAGGGCGGCTCCCATGACATTATCAAGAAAATGCAATGATAAAGTTGATGATGTGACAGCTTAAGGTCCTAAACTAAAATTGGCCAACCCGTCCAATCAATTTCAGGTTGAATCCAATGAGCCATGGCCAGTTATATGTAAGCAACGGATGTTCTTAATTACCTATTATTACGTGTAATATGTATAGGGAATGGTGTTTCAATCCGTGACCTATTTATGGTATAGACATTACTTTCTCGTATGTCCCATATTATTGTACAAACAATACTTTCCCAATCCGTAGCATATAAATTGAAGAAACTGTTATGTGTAGCAATGGGTCATGCAAGCAAATGCTGCGTTATAAAAGATCATGGTCAAATCATTAAACAATTATATATTTACATTAAACAATAGGTTTATGTGTTGTCATTTAAAAAAATGATATTGATTTGTGTTTGTGTGTGTGTGTGTGTGTGTGTGTGTGTGTATAAAAGGAGAAAAAGAGAAATAAAATATGAAATAATAGAGAGAAGATTGAATTAAAAGAAAGAAATAAAAATATATAAGGTAGATATAGAGACAATGGAGGGGTACGTACGTACCCTCCAATGATGTGGTGTGTTTGGGAAGACAACATTAGAATCTGAGAGGAACCCAAAAAAAAAAGGGGTTCGAACCTCCAAACAATGAAGAGGAACACCAATTGATTAAACAAAGTAAAAGTCCTACCCCATTGCACTTAACAAAATAAAAGTCCGACCCCATTCCACTTGGCTTCTCACAACAGACAAACAACTGCGTGGATCTCCATGTACTTCATATTTATTTTTCACTATTATTCTTGTTTGGTTCATTAATTAATTATAATTTACGTTTATATTATTCACCTTCGCCAATTTTAAGTGTATTTTTTTTTAATCAGAAGACCCCTAACGTAGATTGAGCCAAAATAAATCAATAAATTACACACACACATACATATATACATCTTTTTAAATTTTGTTAGAATTGCACATATTTCTTTTTTTATTTTTATATTACATATAATTTTTTTTAAATAAAAAATTATTTTATAATTTAATCTAATTTTATTTTATCTTTTAAATAAAAATACTTTTTCATTTAAAATTAACTTTAGTTAAAAAATATATATTGAAGTTATGAAAAATGTTTTAGTTAAAAATTTTGAAATTAGACTAAAGTATTAAAGGACTTTTTGTTTTAAAAAATTGTGAGTATTTTAAAAATAGATTAAAAAAGTTGTATAATTTAATAAAAATTAAGGAAAGCCTATGTAATTTACTTTAAAAAAAAATTCCTAATGTAGGATACCCATACCCATTATACAGCCGTTAGTTCATGTTGAAGCGAAACTAATCTCGCTTAAGAATCTAATTAATTGACTTCAAATTACTAAATCAAATAAAAATATAGTTTAGAGTATACCTAGTAGAAAATGGAAAATATTATATGAAAATAGTAGTAAAAAGTAAATAAATCATTACCTATTTTTCTTAATGAAGAAAAATGAGTTGAAAATATAATCTTAAAACAATTCCAAACGAAATGCACACTCTATTTTTACTTTTACTTTGCTTTGCATGTAATCCAAATTGGCTAAACTTCATTGATGAGACTTTGAGTCAATTACGTTGGTTTTCCAATGGATAAATAGGCTAAATATTTTCAAGCTTTAATTTACATAAAAATTTTAATAAGTTTTAATTTAAAAGTCCAAGTTTATTCTTATCTCTTAATTTTATTTAAAGTTTTATTGTTGTTCCTGAATTTTTATTGTTTTTATTTTGATCTGTTAAATGCCATCTCTTCATATATGATTTTCCAAAAATTTGTCTTCTTCACTCTTACACAGCTTTCTTTATAAAATTAGTTTTATCTTTGAAATTGCGTGTCATCTATATCTAGGTATAAGCCCCATTCTTTCTTCTTCTCCCCCCCACCCCACCCCCAAAAAAAAAAAACCTTTTAATTTCTTTAACTTCATCGTTTATAGAAGATCTGAGATAACTTTTTCAATTTGTTGTCTTAATTTCCTGATGGACTTGAAAGTTTTTAATTTTTTGGTATGTTTTTTGTATAGATCCAAAAAAAATTTCACTTTATTACTGTTATCATTTATGTTTAATTAGAGTTTTTGTAAATTTTTTTCTTTAAGATAAGAATCTTATGCAATTGTAGAAGTTAACGGATTCGATAAATCAAGTGGATAAATACAGTTGTCTTATTGCATCATTGATGATGATAGTGTTAAAATTTCATCCAAAGATGTAGTTCAATTGATTAGTAGAGCTTTTATTTCCTTCTATTGGTTCAACAAAAAAATTATATATGTTCATATGTTATTGTTAAATTTAAAATTTACAATTTTACAATTTTTGCAGATATGATTAGTTTGTTATTTGAATAAAATTCATTTTTCATAAAAATTTTCATATTTTAATCAAAATACACTTATATTATTACTTACATATAATAATTTTTAAATATATTTTTATTAATATAAAATATTCACTTTTTTAATTTAGTAAACTATAAAATTATTTGATAGCAAAATAAATAATTATTAAAAATAAAAATATATTCACAAAATAGTTTTCTAAAATTAACTAATTAATAAAACTTAATTTTAACAAATAACAAGTGTATTAAACATATAAAAAAATAAATGGTATCATAAATCAAATTTACAATTTTTAAGAAAAAATAAATAATATTAAAAATTAAGAAATAGGTATTTTCAATAAGAAATTAATACTATTAATTTTTTAATTTTTTAAATTTCAAACTATGTATATGTATATTTTATAATAAAAATATAAAAGTATGAAATTTAAATATTTTTAAAAGTGAGAGTAATTTCATTTATCATTTTAGTATTTTTCAATAATAAAATTATGCTTGTAATATGAAATTACTAAAGAGATTAAAAAAATGAAAAAGTCAATTGTAATAAAATTAAGCTTCAGTATAATTTTTTATATATTTATTATTTTTTAATTAAAAATTTTAATATTTAAGATATAAAAAATTATATATAAATATTTTTATTACAATATCTTTTAGGGATATAGATAATTTATTTAGTGAATTTCTTAGAGAAGTTTCGAGGTATAGCGGCAGATACCCTAGGAAGGAATCAAAGGAAAGATAAGCTTTTGTTCTTGAAATTTCTAATGCCAAGGAGGCTGGGAAAAACCAGAGAGTAGCTCTGCAACATCACAGAGCAAGGGAGGACTGCCATCATCTCATAGAGATTCTTCTTTTGGCTTCTCGATTAGATTATATTTGATATTTTTAAAAAATGTACGCTGTCTATCAAAAAAAAATTTGCGCTCATTTATTTTTAATTTGTTATTGATAAAATTAGCTTTTCATAATATATATTTTTAAAAAATATAATTATTTACTATTTTACTTATTGTATTAAAAATAAAAGTGTAGTCTTATTTAAATTTAATTATTTTTACTATCATGTTACAGTATAATTTTATTTTATGTAAAAATTTAATTTTTTTTTATAAAAATATACATTTAAATATTAAAAAATATTAGTATAAATAAATAGATAGAGGGGCCTGAAAATAGTATAATGAGAACAGGTTTGAGCTTGTCTGTTTCAGTCTTTTTATGACTACATTAGGGAGTCAGTGTTCCACGTGCTCCTGGGAAGCCTCCCCGCTCACTTCAATGCCCTCGCTATCATTATTTATCTTTCTTCCTCTCTCTCATCCCTTTCCCTCTTCACTTCAACTCAATTACACCCTCTCTGACTGTCTCCTTGTTTGCTTCTCATTCAGCCCCATCTCCCTCTAATCCTCCATCTCTCTTTTTCTTAAGTGAAACTGAAAAGCAAGTTCGATACCATTTTTATTATCATTATTCAGGTGGTTGAGCGTCCAAAAAGTTCGTGGAAGAAGGAAGAAGGAAGAAGCTCAGATATGGAAGGAGTCGTCAAAGGAGGAGGTGGCGACGAAGACATGGCCGATGGGATGCAATGCAGCGACCATCCTTACAGACACAACCCTGGCGGCATCTGTGCTTTCTGCCTTCAGGAGAAGCTAGGCAAGCTCGTTTCCTCCTCTCTCCCTCTTCCTCTTCGTCCCTCCTCCTCCTCCTCTCCCCCTTCTCCCTCTTCCTTCAGATCCGACGTCCTTCCTCCTCCTGTTTCTTCTACTTCTTCCGCCTCTCGCCCCTCTGCTTCTTCCCTCTCACTTCGTCACACTAGTTCTACTAAAAATAATGAATATTACATACGGCGAGCTCGTCTCCCTTTCTTTTTAACCAAGAAGAAGCAGAAGAAGAAACCCTCTGCCAGCCCTTCTTCTTCTGCGGCTGCTACCTCTGATGTTATGTTCAAGCGAAGCAAATCCACTGCCACACCAAGAAGGGGCAAACTCTTGGATGACCCGGAAGATGGCATAGTCATGGACGACTTTGGTTCTAGAAAAAGAAATGGGTTTTGGTCTTTTCTTCATCTCTCTTCAAAATCATCTGTTTCCGGCAAGAAATTGGAAGCTAAGAGCTTCAGGGACAGCAATAACACCCCAAGGATGTCAGTAATCAATAATGGGAAGCAGAAGGAGAAGTGCGTGGGTTCATCTTTGGGAAGAAAGAGTGACATTGTTGTGGAGGAGGATGAAAGTCCCAATAGCCAGCAAACCTCTGCTTCTTCCTTTGAACGCAAAGTTTCGAGATCCAGATCTGTTGGATGTGGAAGCAGAAGCTTCTCTGGCGATTTCTTCGAGAGAATTTCCACTGGGTTTGGGGACTGCGCTCTCAGGAGGGTCGAATCCCAGCGCGAAGGAAAGCCAAAGGTTGCCGCCTCCGCCGCCACCCGCGGCGGTGACCACCACCATTCCATGAAGGAGAGAGTCAAGTGCGGAGGATTATTTAGTGGGTTCATGATGAATTCGTCTTCTTCTTCTTCATCTTCTTCTTCATACTTGGTTTCATCCTCCAACGATGATCATAATATGAACAGGAAATCAGAATCTATGGCTCTATCTCATGGCAGAGGAAAGCATTGGGGTTGGGCATTTGCTAGTCCTATGAGAGCTTTCACCACCAAACCCTCTAATTCTAAAGAAGTTAAGAATGCTACTACACCAAACTTGTCTGCTATTCCTTCCTTGCTTGCTGTTAGAAGCTGAAACAACAGTAGCAGAAAATTTTATCTTAAAGGCTTTAAATTGGGGATGATTCACATCAGCATATCGTTACTTCACTACTGTTTATCTAGGGGATGGGTCGTAAATTCTTAATTTTCTCAAATTATGTAATGTAATACTTGAATTCCTTGCCTGATTCTCTCTTTTCCAATGTATTTTCTGAGATACTTGTTTGTTCATATTCAAGCGGGAGGGTTTTGACTATGATGATCATGGAACTTATCTGAAACGACTGTATGGCTTGGGGGGTGTTTGGAGAAAGGGAAAATAATGGAGAAAGAAAAAGATCAATACATTCACCGTCATGTAGTTGGATATTTACATGTTTACTCTGTCATGTTCATTGTAACTTTCTCCTTGATGCATGTAAGCTCACATGCGTACACATTTATGGGGGTGCCTGCGAAATATCCCTAGAATCACTCTTAGCATGTTCATGATAATATCTTTTTTATATAGAATAATCTATTTTTCGTTTTTCTTCCTTTTTTCTATTGAATATCTCGAAATTATTGAAAATTTAAATTTATTTATGATCACTTTTACTTATAACTATCTAATATATGATTGTTTAGTTTAAGTATTATCTAATTTTTTAATTCTGATATTAAGATAAATATTTTCTATTTAGGTTTAACTACTTTTTGGGTCGTTTACCTTATTTATTTACTGTAATTTAGTTTCTTACTTTTTTTTTAATTTAGTTCATTAATTTTTTTCTGTTTTTAAAACTGTTTTGAAATATTTAAAATTAAAAAAATTATTTTAGAATATTAAAAAATATAACTTTTTTAAAACACAAAAAAATTAAAAGAACAAAATACAAAAGGATTGGAGCTAGCGTGGTTCCTAAGTAGCGCTCAACAACAAGACCTCTTTGGGTGTGGATGGCATTTATATATTTGTGGTTCAAGTTTCTATCTATCTAACAATGTTAGTCAATTTTATTAGATTTTAATGTGAGAAATTCTTTATAGTCAGAATATTTTGAGATTTGTACATACTAGTAATTAAAAAATATTATTAAAATTTCCAAAAAAATTATAACAGTAAAAAACACCTATAAGAGAGGTCCTAAAAAAATTTCCATTTTTAGTAAATTAAATAGAATTTTCATTAGTTTAATTGAAAATATAAAGAGTTTTTTTATTTTTAAAAAATATATAGATCTTTCTTTAAATAAAAAATTATGTTTTATTTTAATTTAATTTTAAATTTTTTGACAAAATTTTTCATTAGTCTAAAGTTAAATTTAATGAAAATAAAATTTATTTTTTATTTTATTTGTATATATTTGAATATAATATATATTTGTATATTTAGATAAATAGAAAATATTTTAATTAAAAATTTTAAAATTCAATTAAAGTATATATTTTAAAAATAAAAATATCTATATAATTTTAATAAAATTTTAAAAAGTTCCTTGTAAATTTTTTCTTTGGGGGCTCTCTTTCTACAGTGATCCATCTGCACCGCTGTGCCGGAAGCCGGTTGTGTGTGTTGTCATTGTCATTAATCTTTGAAGAGCCGGAGGTGACGAAGCAACAAAATTTTACCTTTTTTGAATTGAAATTTAATTATAAAATTAATATAAATATTAAAATAGAACAAAATATTTTTCAAAATTTTAAATGAAAATAAAAATATCAAATTCTCATTAAAATTAAGAACAAGAAATCATGTAACTTTTACGTAATTTTTAATATCCATATTTTTATTGTAATTTGATGTTAACTTGTAAAAATTATTTTAAAAAGCAATAATTTATAGTTAGTTTTAACTAAAATTGAATATTTCAGACACTTGGATGATTTATATGATTGGAATGTGGCAATTTCTTTGAAAGACTGCATCAGCTTTTCTATTTTTTAATTGCACGAAATAATTCCTCGGAATCTGCCTTATGATTTGATTGACGGAATCTTCGTCTCTGGGTTGCAGAATTGGAGAAGGCTTTATCGATGGCAAAGAAGGCTTCCGTCTGAGAAGGAGAAAACCCACAAAAAAACTTAAAAAAAAAAAAAAAGGGAAACGCATGCATTTTGATAGCAGGGAGTAACGTGGCGCATGGACAGTCGCCGGATCAACACTCCTTTGAAAGAACAGGAAGTTGGCCAGTTCCTCCAGAAAAAAGGACTATCCGGCATCGGCCTCCCTTTCTCTTTGCGTTTAATTTCAATATTTTCCCATATCTACAAATAATAATAATTGACTCTCTAATGTATTACAGTATTAGTATCATTACAATAAAAATTTTATCTTCTAATTTGAAAATTTTTTATTATATAAAATTATTAAAATACTATTTTTATTATTTAATTATTTTTATTCTCATCTCTTTATCTCCCAACAATTTTAAAATAACTAGTGCAAAAGCCATGTATCTTAGTGTGTGGATGAGTACTAATGCCGTCTTATGATGTATATATCAACGTATTTCTTTATATAATTATACAATATCTATTATATTTTTATAATTATTTTTATTTAATAAATTATTATTTTAATCATTAAATCAATTTTTTAAAAATAAGAGTATAAAATAATATTTTACCTTACTTTCACCTATCAATTTTTTATATTCTCTCATTGTTTATAATATCATACCAAACATACCCAAAGTTGCATCCTTAGGCATTGTTTGGTGGATGGAAAATGTGCATCAAGGAATGGGAGATGGAGTAGGAGTGAGGCTTTTTCATATTTGGTAAGATGATATCCTATAATTCCTAGGGCAAGGGTCTCTTAAAAATGTGGGAGAGACAAAGGCACTAGTCTAGTGATGGAAAGAGGACAACTACTTGGGAGAGCCTAATATTTTGACCATCTTGCCTTTGCTATGTTTTAGAATGTTTGGTAGCTTGAGTTGCTGCATACCCACACTACTCAATGGAGAAGCATCGTCCACCATGTGTAGAGGTCGGCCTGCCTAGTGTTTGTTATTGCTCCTTCCTCCTTCAGTCACTATCCACTTGATCTAGCAAGATTCCAGCAAAGAAACTCTATTTCTCCTCTTCATCTAGCACTATAGAAAGCTTCTTAGATAGGTTTTTTCCTCTTCTTCCTTCTCTTCAACCTCGAATTTGGTAGGTAATTGTGGTTGTAGCTAGTATAGAAATAAAAACCTCATTTGATTTTGCTATCTATGTTTAGTTATGGTTGTTATTATTGTGGCTTTGAAAAATCATTTGGTAGGAAGGTGTTGCTCTTATTGCTATTGTTTTTAGTAAATAAAATTAGTAGGAGGATTTTGCTTGCTCTATTTCTTACTTTGTCCATTTTGGACTAAAGGGAATTTTGGATATTTTTATACTTTTTTCTTTTTCATGCTTGCCTTATTTATATCTCACCAAACATAAAAATATAATTAAATTCTCATTCCTCAGAGTATATCAAATATGATTTAAGCTATAATATTCTATTCCATTCCTATTCTAAATTATATTCTTATTTCCATTAAAATTCATTATGTATACTTTCCAATGGACAATCAAGAATGAGGATGGCGAAGTCGAAGACCATGAACAAGTATTTCAAGAAAAAAAGAAAAAAAAATGTAATAGGACTTATCCTTTTATATTTTGATGAGCTTGATGCTTTCTGAACAAAGAATATTTATGAGAGAAAAAAGAGTAGAGAAATATAGACTCACATTTTATGGGCCTTATGAATTTGGATCCTCTCAAGTAAATAAATAATAAAATATCTCTTAAATAGAGAAAGATAAAGAGAAAAGAGGTGATACCTAAAAAAAATAAGAAGTAAATCACATATACAATTTTACTTATTCTATATTTAAAAAATACTCTACTATCTATTTAATTAAAATGATTTAAATCCAAACTTTATACACTTCACACACACACTCTCTCTCTTCCCCACTTAAATTTATTTCTTGCATTTACCTTTGAATGCATTACATCTCTTTCCTTTGATGGCCAAGTAGAGAAAGAAAAGAAGGAAAGTGAATGGTAGTGTAAGTTTTACTATTATTTAGTGGGACCATTATGTACTTTTAATGCCTTTTCCATTCCTTTCTCCTCTCGAAGTAAATCTAGACACTCCTATCTAATAAGCAATCATTATGGGTATATTTTTCCTATTATTTTTACGTTTTTTCCTACTACTTTTGTTTAATTAGCATATGACTATTGTCATACTTAAATAATATTCAAGCGAAAGAGAATATTTGAATGTATTTTACCCATTTCAATATAAAATATAATCCAAACCATAAGTATATTTGTTTTTTTCAATTTTTTTTGTGCAAACCTTGTTTGATCTGATAGGTTTAATTATATGATAAATGTCATAACAAAGAATGCGGTTTTTTTGTACCTTAAAAAAAAAAGATGTAGCTTGGTTACCTTTTTTTTCAATATCAATTTTAATTATGCATATAGAAAAATGTCTATTAATGTTAAAAGCTAATCCAATTTTTTAGGGCCCATATATATATATATATATATATATATATAAGCTTACCAAAATAAATGGGATTTATTGTTTTTAATTATATGTATATTCCTATGATAAAAATATATATAAAGACTAAATTTAGATACATTTTCTTATATTTTTATTATTAGATTTTTCAATCAAAATATAACGAGTGTATGCTTTAATTGAAGAATTATGTAGTTGTATGTAAAAATTATAAACTTATTATATGCTAATTAAAGAATCTTATAATAAGAATATAGATAATTGTATATAATTTTTTTAAAAATATAATTTTACTAGTGCTTTTTAAGATAAGAAGTGATTCTATTGAGGGATAGCATTGGCATTAGAAGGCGCTAGGGTGAAGAAGCCTTCTCTTTAAACTCTATCTTTATTTTTTAAAATAAATTTTTTATATTTATATTTAGTAAGTAAATGCATGATGTGTATTTTAAAAAATCAAAAAATAAAAATGAATGAAAAGACAAAAAAAAGACTCTATACATATTATTATTTCTCCTAAATACATAGTATATTATTGCAAATGATCATAATTTTTTTCTATTGTGGAGAATAATTTTTTTTCAATCCTATATTTTAATAGAGACATAGGAATTTATATATATGTAAAATTTTGTTATATTTGAGTTAACATTTAAGAATTTAAAACAATATAATATTAAATTTAAATACATACTTAAAAAAAACATATATAAAGGTTATTAGTATATAAATTAAAATAATAAATAATAATTTAAACAAAAATATATTAAACCTATTGAACATATTAGGGGTATACTATAATTACAAAATTGGTACACATACTTTAAACTTTGAAATGTAATAAAATACTCCTTAAAATTACAGTAAAGTGAAAAGTTTAAATCTCAATTAATCTTTAAAAGTAGAAAGGAACTTTTTGGCATTGGAAATAAACTCTTAGCGAGTCTAACATTGAGCTTAATCCAAGCATTGCTATCATAGTCAAATCAAATCGTCTATAGCCACCATTTGGTTAAAGGATATAATGATGAAAGGAATATAAAAGACGAGTAGGTAGAGATAAATGAGATAAAAAATAATTTTTTTGTCTCTACTTTTAAAAAAATGATTTCATAGTTAAAATGGTGATTTGATGAATGAAACAATAAGTACAAATATATAATAGACATTACACAAGTTATATAGATAAAATACGTTTGCATTATCGAGAACCAAATAGTCCCATAATCTTTTATTATTAATTTTAACTATGATTTAATGTTTAAAAAGATGTTTTCTTATATTCTAAAATTCATGGGGTATCTTATTATATTTTAAAATTTATGTACATTTTTATTATTAGACCTTGGTTTAGGAGGATAAAGTGTTATTTATTTCTTTTTAATAATTTGAAAAGATAAAGTCCATAATACATTGCATTTTTTATAATTAAATTATTATTTATAATTTTAAAAACCATTGTAATAACTTACAATCAAACAAAATTAAAGAAAAATGGATGGAGAAAAAAATGTTTTACTCCCCTTATTTGTGATTTAGCACGTATATAACTCTAAAAGTGATTTTTCAAAGGTCACTAAGTAGTCATACTCAACTCTATTTTCCCCAAAATAAAATTCTTAAAAATAATATTATTTGTAGAAGTTTCAATAATGGACATGATTTCTATCGAATTTGAGAAAAAAGTAAGATTTAATAATTGGACAAGATAAAACTCCTAACTGATTAGCTATCTCAACCCATCATGTCTATTTGACATGGATGTGGATTTTTATTTATTTCAAAACAAATTTTTAAGTGGAGTTTTAAAAAACAATTTATATTTAATAAAATTATTTGATAAATGTTTGTATTAATATTTGAGAAGTAATATGTGTTTTGGAAAATATTTTTTATTAAAAATGTTTTTGAATATCAAATTATGAAAAAATTACATGTAAATGTTTGACTTTGTAATAAAGGTTTGGTAAAAATAATTAAGGGTAATTATGATAAATAACAATTTTAAATAGGGATGAGATTGTCTAATAAAAAAATCTTGCATTTCTTATTGCTTTCAAAGATAATCTATAATTTTTTTGCCCCTTCTCAATTTAGGGGTGATGTGGCTTGGATATTTACTTAACTTGGTAGCTGAGCCCTATTTGATTATTTAGTACTAGGCTGAGTTAGGCTAGTTTGACAGAATGATTGGGTTATATATATATATAGTGAAAATGATAAGATATCATTTAAAAAAAAAATTTATAAATAAAAAAAATTAAGAGGATTGAGTTAAACTAAATTGGCCAATATACCTAGTTTGATCATATAACTCAACCTAATATAGCTTTTTTTAAAAAATTTTTAGCTTTACTTAACCTAGAGACTAAATTGGTTCATCACCCCTACTTCTCATAATAATAAAAAAATTATTTTTAGTATCACTCAAAAGCAGTTAAAAAAAAATTCACCAAATATTCCTAAATCTCAAAACAAGGATTTATTTAAAAATAATCAGATTCTTTCTTATGAATAGCACCGCTAAACAAGCTGATATATGGGCCTACGGGCTTGTCCATTACGTTAATAAGCTTGAAGTAGTGGGCATGAGAAGAAAGCTCCTTTCACTTCACAAATTTAGGCCACTAATGATTAATATCTACTTGATTAGAGTTCCTACAATACAAAATTAATTATTTGAGGCTCCAAGGACCCACAATTTCTGCGTACTCAGTTAACAATGCTCACTTTTCATCTTCTACAGTTTGTAGGCCCATGAACTCTTGACTCTTTCTCAATCTTCCAAAAATTAATCATACAACCCAAAAAATATCTACACATGGCCCTTCCTAAATTCTTAAAATTATATATATTTTTCTATTTTCTGAACTACCTCTCTCAATTTAATTTATTAAACTCTTATTACATTATCAATAAAATCCTATTTTGGTTCTCTGCCAATTGAATCATTCTCAATTTAGCCTCATTTGATTGCTTACAAAAGATAGAAAATCTTTTTAAATTATATCCAGTGTTTCCCATAATCTTATGATTATTATTCAATAATACTTGTTTATAACGGTTTCTCACTCACAAACTCACTAGACATGCAGTAGAGTTACTACCTATTGAAATTTTCCAACCTTAAATCTCAAATTCTCACCCACTTAATTTCGTGATTTTTGGATGAGTTTCTGAGCGAGAAATGGTTTCATATGGACACTAAATGATGTTACATCATCAATAACAGTCCAAGCCTTCTTTCGTCACTTCTGAAAATCAGACCGACGAATAGACTAATTTGATATGTCATCTTGTCTGTAAAACTTGTTTAAACTTTATTTTTTTTAAAGCTCAAATTAAAAATACCATCATTCTCAATGATGGATTAAAATAAAGTTTTGGTCATTACATTACGTATAAGTACTTACACTTGTATGTAAAAATTAAAATTCCTATCATCTTCTATTAATGGTTTTCATTTCTTTCTTAATATTTTTTAAATTTATAAATACAACCAAAATCAAAGAGTAATATATATATATATTCAATTCTTTGATCTCTTTAGATGTGATTTTAAATTTTATAAATCGTTTATAGAGGCAAATCCCTGCAAAATGGGGAATAGTCTCAGGCAGTGCAATGCATCTGAGCATCTAAGAATCAAATCAATTTTGACTTTGCAAGAACAGGACAATAGGCCCCCAGTTGCAACAAGACAGGTGGGGATGGCCTTAATATAGTTTCTGTCTAATACTACAAATTGTATGGGATGGTCCAATGGTAAAATTGTCATTTTCAGGGCAATTATATATGCAATTTCATACTTCTTTTTTTTCTTTACCTAAAAAGTAAAGGGTGAAATATCTAATATGTGCATTATCCAAATAACGCACAACCCTAATACTAGTTGATGATGATAAATAAAGAATATAAATAATTAAAAGAGTGGGCCACCATCTTCGTTTATACCTCCTTTCCTTTAAAATTTTGGGTAAGTTATATATATATTTTAGAGATGTTTAAATTATAGTTTCTTCTCCTAAAATTAAAAGATATACTATATTAACTTCATTATTATTACACATATTTTGACTAAAATATCTTAATATTTATTATTGATATAATATAATAAATATTAAATATAAATAAATAACATTAAAATAAATTTTAAAAAATATTTTTTAATAAGTTATATTTTTAATAACTTATTAAAAAATATTTAATATGTGTGGTAGAATAAGGACGATATTCCAAACATAACAGTATGTATCAATTATTTGATTTTTTTCTTAATTAATTTATTTAATTTCATACAATAAGTTAAGAATAAATATTATATATATATATATATATATATATATATATATATATATATATATATATATATATATATATATATATATATATATATATATATATATATTTAACTACCTGTTCGATATATAGTAATTAGATATAGCGTACTATAAATCATTCTTTTTACGAATTTGATCTAATGACTAATTCCATTTCTAAAACAACTGAAATTTAACTCTCATAAGCATTTTCTGAATATTTTGAAACAAAACCCAATTTAAATAATAATAATAATAATACAAGCAATCGGTGGACATGGATGTTAAAATCAATAGAAACCGGTATACAAACAGGGGATCTACGGTAGGCTAGTAAAGAAATTACATTTAAATTTTCTTTATTCCAAGGCATGCACTGGTCATATATCCCAATGCCAAGTCTTGCATAAATAGTAGAGAGAATTTCAAGTAATTGAAAGTTTACAACACAATAACTTTGGGATTGAGATCTTTTCAATTTTTCTCTGAAATTTACATTATAGACTTTGGAAGAGAGAAACACACGCAATATTTGAAACCCCAGAGTATGAGTGGTAGGCCTGAATAAACCTAGGAGTGTCAGAATCCCATAATGGACAATCTTATTTGAATATATATATATATTCCTCTAAATAGAGGGGATATACTGAAATCCAGCAGGGATAAGATTGGCAACAAAAAGGAATCCATTAAAAGAGTTGCCAACGAAGGTGAGGGTGGACACAAGGCCACCAACATCAGGGAGAGTGGTGTCGCAGGTGCTGAGTGGTGTAGACACGACTAAGTTGCAGTTAGAAAGCAGTGTGGGTAGAAGATATTGAATTGGATTCAACAATATTTCAAACTTTCCTGTTTCATTTGCTTTTGTAGAGGACACCATGTCCCTCCCACACTGCAGTTGCACTTGAGCACCTGACATATATATAATCCAATACCAGAAAACACATGATCAAGCGTTTGCTGTCAGATTTTCCAATACAAACCATAACACGTGAAGATACGAGGAACTGTGTCTTACCAGGAAAAACTTGGGTGGCAGAGCCATTGGCACTTGTGTTGCCATCTGGAGTGCAATATAAAAGGCCTTGGATGTTGATCAAACCGACGATGTCTCCTTCAGGATGTGAAAATGCCGTTGCAGTGAATAGGAGGAGGGACATAATAATGATGACAAGAGACTTCAAGGTCATGGCTTATTGATTATGGAGTTAATACTTGATGCCAATGTTGTGAATAATGTTAGCTGTGTAGATACATAAGCAATTTATAGCCTCAGGGAAGCCAAGTTGTTTCAACTTTCAGTTTTACTTAATGGGATTGGAGTCTACAGATGCGTGTCATGAGCTGCATAGCTAATTAGTGGCGTAGCACAACAAGATTAATGTGTAATAATTTTTTTCTTGGGGGGCTTAAATAAGAGCCATAGTACTTCACATTGGTAGGGATTGCCCCCAACGGGTGGGAATAGAAAAAATGCCAATAACATGAGAATGGGAACAGGGACTATCCTCTCTGTCCTATGGAAATCCCCTTATATTGAAATTCGTAGTATACCTTTTAATTTATCCAATTGATTGAGTGTGTGTGTGTATATATATATATCCTTAAAATGATAACATATATCAAAGTTTATTATTATATTATAAATACAAAATTGTTAAGTTTAGATTTTCTCAATTTTAAAATTAGATTTTTTTAATTATTATATTGTGTATAATAAAAAAAAAGTCATACAAAAGAGTGAAAATAATACATATAAAAATCACTTTTTCTATTTTCACTCATTTTGAATATTTTCTCATTTCTCTTCTAAAACTTTTTTTATTTTAATAAAATTTTACATATATGGAGATTCTCACGTCCTGGGAAATGAAAAATGGGAAAAAATTTATCTGTACAATAAAAATTGAGGAGGCAAAAGTAGTAGGAACAACAAAATAAGGGAAGGCTTCCACCTAGCCTCGTTGCTATTTCTAGATTTAATCTGTCTTTTTTATCCTAATTTCAAATAATCTCAATTATCTTGTGAGAAAGAGATATTCTAAGTCATCGAGAGTTGAGATACAAAATAATTTAATTACAAGCTCTTAAGATACAAAAAATAATTTGAATTGAATTGAAAGTTTAAAAGCTAAGTGAGTCGTCCAACTTTTATTTATTATATCAGCTTTAACCACAGAAACTCGAAAGCCTATCCTCCTTTAAATCATTACCAATCTTGTGGGTTTGAGTCTGTTTAGGCCTCGTAGGCTTTAGTTTGTCCTGTGCAAGCAAGCAGCTTGATCTCTTCGGAAGAACAGAGTTCAAAATCTGTCAAATAGTCGTACACCACTTTCTGCCTCCCCTCCACTCCCCACTTTTTAATTAGAAATGATGAATTTTGAGTCCGAATTTATAGATTTTTAGTGGTTCAGATGTGTGCAATTGATATTCTTTTTAGAAAAAAAGTGTCCCTTCTTCTATTTCACTCTCCCAAATTGTTGATATTATGCAATTCCAAGTGATGTTGATCGTTTGAATGTTTGAATAATATTAATGATGTTGAAATATTTATATTTTTATGTAATTTTACATGAAGAAATTTATGTAAAATAAGTCCTATCTGGAGGGGAAAAAATAGCAAAATTTGAAATTTTTTTGAATAAATGGCTAAAGATTTGGGAATTTAAGGATTTTAAAGTGAAAGGAGATGGAAATTAAATTTGTTACCTGCTAAAGTATGAGTTGAAAGATAGAAACTTTTTTCCCCCAGAATCTAAGAATGGGAACTATAATATTTTACCTATCCTAACACAACCACAAATTGGATCCTCCCTATTTTTTAGTTGTCAATTTTTTGTTAATATGAGAGAGAGAGAGAGAGATTGTATATGAGGAGTATAGATCCCTCATGTTTGATCAAGTCACTCAATTTTTTGTTTTTGGAGGAGATAGATTCCCTTACTGTTAGAGACAACATGGGCAATATGGAGGAATTTTAATACGAGAGGATCTATTCCATATATGAGGCTGGCTCACTCAGTGGGATCCATCTATTTCTTCTTTTTTTTTTTCAAAATTAATAGGAAATTATCAGTTAGAAAGTAAAGATAATCCAAATTCAACACAACCAAACATTTTCGTTTGGTTGATTAAATGCATTTGCCATTACAATTGGTAATAGCCTACTCAAGGTAATCAATCGTACAAGGCCTAAGAAGAAACAGAACAAGAATGGCAGACTGATCACATATGTTTAATTTAATAGCATGCGTTGTTTTGGCGTGTAAAGTCAGCATCATGTAAGATCTGACTGACTCTTTTACTTTAAACAAGGTACACATAACATCCTCTACACAACTGAATAACTCACACTTCTGAGCTTAGAGAGCCCTTTTTCTTCCCATTAAATTTAATGCTATTTTATACAGTTAGCAAGGTGAACTCGCTAATAAAAAGAACGAATTCTTAGCTTTCACGTTTGAAAATCAAGTAGAATTCACGAATTAAGCATTAAATTCATATATTGTGTCTTCTTCCACCAAGAATTTACTCATTTATTTCTTCGGAAAACTTAGAATCTCTATATAGAAAAATACTACAATAAACGTAACAAACATGACATTGAGAAAGACAAAATTTTAGCATGGATGGAAAATTAGAGAGAAAAGAAAACCTCTTTGCGTGATAGGGAGGGATGGGAACGAATCTGATCTGATGCATTAGTTGTGACAAACTAACAAATATAAACATGACTATGATAAAGTTCTTCACGTATTTATTATCGAATTTTTTTAATAAGAAATAACATATAAATGAATATGTAAAAGAAATCAATCATATAATATTGAGTCATAAATTACTGTATTTTTATTAAAAGAATTTAATAACATATACTTAAAAAAGACACTAAAATCCTTTTGAATAAATAACACAAGTGTTGGAACTTAAGACGTTCCAATCCAATCACCATAACAGTTTTTAGGGAAAGCACTAACTGTATGATCTGGCAATTCTCAGGGGACTCTTATTCCCAATCCATGCTACATACTGTCACGATTCACCATCTGTTCTATGTTGTGACGTAAGATTCACCATGTGTAGCACCAACGCTTGGGACAAAACAAATTCACTTCAACCATGGCAAAATGGCCCTTAATTTTTATCTGGTTTGATCTCATCAATGAAGATGTTGTTCTCATCAATGAAGATCTTCTTCTTTAACGTGTAAATTACTAGTTAAAAGTGACAAAATGGGCAATAATATTGAGGGCATGGGACAAATTCTAAAGAATTTCACCATGTTAGGGATAATTATAACATCTTCGTACTCTCAAGAGACAAGACAATTATAGTGGTCTAGAATGAGAAGCTTCCTGTATAGATATCCCAGTTCTCCATGATTGAATTATTATTATTATTATAGTGTTAAACACTAAAAATTCTGACACTCAGATATAATTTCTATTTTCTTATACACTTAATTTTTTTTAAAATAAAATTTTTAAGGAACTGTGGGGTCTATGACCCATGACCCATGTTCCCTTTAAATTATTGGAAAGAACACGCCTGTGTGTTCAGTAGAGATATAAGGGGGAGAATTGGAGGGAGTAGGGTTGGGAGGCGGGATGGGGAGTGAGTGAGTTTATATCTATTTATAAATTATGATTTTTGTTGATAAGATTATATCTCTATTATAGATTACCTTTTTTTAACTTATTCGTATAAAAAATACTTTTTAGTTTGATAAAATTAAAAATCTTATAGAAAAATAATTATTTCAATTTAGTTAGATGTATTAATTACCATAAAAAAAATTATAAATTTAGCTTTCCATGCTGTTTTTGAATATATAAAAATTAATAATAACAAATATTTAGTGAAATAATTCTATTTATTATAAAAAATTATAAATTTGGTATTTTAAGTTTTTTTCTTAAAACAAAATCTTACTTTTATTTTTTAAAAAAATTATAAGGCATATTAGTGCTTGGCCAAAAAACAAAGATAAATAAAGAAACTTAATATGTTAATATTGTGTTGTATTATTTAGAAGGATAGATAGACTTATGATTTCTTTCTTTTACAATGTATTATATTATTTGGTTGAAAGATAAGAGATCTATTATTAGACCAAGTCGATTCATTATTCTAAATAAGTAGGAATAAACTTTTAATAAAATTTTTAATTTTATAAGACTAAAAAATATTTTTATACAAATAAGTATAATTATAAATATAATCTTATTAATAAAATCACCATTTATAAATTTATTATTTATCAATTGTATTTTTATATTTCATATCAAAATTTAAATAATGTTTTATATTTATATGTAAACCCCCCCCCCCCCCAACCCAATATCTTTACTGAACGCGGAGTTACAGGTCCCTATGTTCTTTCTAGTAATTTACACTTGTGACCCTGCGTTCCTTAAAATATTTTTTTAAAAAATTATAATTGAGTGTCGAAGTTTATACTTATTAACACCACTAATAATGTCCAAAAGCCCTCCATGATTGCATTACTGAAGAACACTAAAAATGATATTAGAATTCTTTCTTGATATATATTTTCCATAATTGGTATGAGGCCCCCACTCTCATCGAAAGCATAAAGGGAGAGAAAATAATAAATAATGAGTTCATTCATTTCTCCCTTTAAATGCACACTTCAGTTCGGATAAATCTCAATAGACTGTCATATAGGGGTTAATCTTAAGCTTGTTTAATTATATTTAAGTTCATTTTTAAAGGTCAAGTAACCATCCAAGTTCATGGGTAATATTAGAATTTGATTAAATCTGATAAATAAAGTTCCTTAGTGAATTTGGCTATTTTTATTGTAAATAAATAGCATTTTTGTTTCAAATAAAAATGTTTTAAGAAACCAATTCATGGTAAATTTAGTTTCACTTAGGTAATAAAATTTTTGTACACATAATCACATTTTTTCCGTGTTTAATTTATTAGAAAAGAATTAAATTTATACAGTGAAAAATAAAATAAATTTTAAGGAGTGAATAAATTAGTGAAAGATGCAAACACCATCCCAGAAGCAATCACAGGATTTACAGCGTGAAGACCAAATGAGATGCAGAGCATGACTTCCCTGGGTTAAAAATCACGTGCAGGCCATGTGAGCTCAGAGTGAAGCCTATGTGGCATGTAGTTTTCAAATTAACCTTGCACATCAACATCTGTTAGCCTCATCAGCTCCGAATAGATGATGATTTAAATTTTAAAATTATTTGATATAACAAGTACTTCATATAAAATAAATTTTAAAAAGTGAATAAAAAAGAAATATACCTTGTGTTAACCAAAAAAAAAAAAAGTTAAATGGAAGCTAAGTATAATTTTTTAAAAAGTTACTCAAAAACAGAAGTGCAAACTTATTAGGAAGCCTTGGTTAACTAGTCAATGGATTTGATTTACTTGATCAAGAAAGGGCATAAAATATTCTCTTTTGTTATTTTTTGGTAAAGGCTTAAAGGGTAATTTTAGTCCTTCTAATTACATTAAAGTTTTAATTTGGTTTTCTTAGATTAAAAATCAAACAATGCTCTTTTCCTATTTTTCAAAATAATTTAATTTTTCCTCTCTGTTTTATAATCCATATAAGATTTAATATCAAGCTTAATAATTTTCTAATTTAAACATGGTTTATTTGATTGATATTTAGACTTATACTCAGGTTTGGCGTTCAAGTTAATATATTGCCAAATTTAATGTTAAATTGTGGATGAAATATGACATACAGTGACATAATTGGATCACTATAAGAAATAGAAAGACAATATTACCAGTTTGTTAACTAAAAAAAAAAAATCAAATTAAAACTTTTATGAAATGAGAAGGATTAAGAACATATATAACCTATTTTATCTTGTCAATGTGGATTGATGCGTACTATTATAATATAAAAAATTGAGTTAATTATTTTATATATTAACAAATTCTATCACACAAGTTTTAGTCCTTATTTTGAGTTGAAGCTTAATTGATTCAACTAAACTTGGATTTAAGTTACTCATCATATAAAGAAGTATGTGAAAAACATAATATTTTTTAATGCAACTCATCGCACTAAAATTCTATGAATCTATAAATATAATTGGTTTTATTTAAATTTTTATCCAAATATTTAAACAATTAATCTATGCTTCAAAGTGTGTCAACATAATTTTAAAATTATATTATAATAATTAGGAGAGTCAAGTGTAACTTTATTAAAAATATATTTTTATGATTTAATTGTAATTTTCCAAAAGAAAAACTACATTCTCCAATTCAAGATAGTTATTCAATACTAAAAAAAAAATTAAATGAAGCATCTGATCACACACCTAAAATAATCTTCCCACGGCAGTACTGATGCTGCTTATTTTGCTACCAAAAATATACCCATGCAGAGACTAATACATAGATTTCTAAATATCATTGAAAAAAAATATCTAATCAAGGAATCCCTCTTATTCTATGTTTATTTTCACCAACTGTCATCTCTTCTCTTCTTTTTCTTCATGACTGTAAATCTATGATGCAACATTGCCCTGCGCGTCCTTGGAGTCACCAAATATTCTTTGCCTGAAGTCGGCGACCATTAGAGGAAGTCCCTTGCGAAGGGACACAGTTGGCTGCCACCCAAGAAGCTCCTTAGCTTTGGAAATGTCTGGTTTCCTCTTATGTGGGTCATCCTCTGTGTTTGGCCTATACTCTATCTTTGCATTTGGATCTATGGTCTCTTGTACCACCTGCGCACATCCATTGGGTACCCATATTTTTACCCATTCCTTTCATTTTCAAGTTGAAAACATCTTCTGGGATTTAGATCTTCTTAATTTTTAAAAAATTGATGGCGGCAATTTCAAAGAAAAAAAGATTTTTAGTGTGTGAAACTTTATACACAGTATAGGACTTACTGTTCATGTGAGTCTTACATACTGACTATCTCTCCAAAATTAATACTAGCTATTTCTTAAAAAAATTTCAGAGGATCCAAATTTTATCTTTGATATGTTGGAGCTTCTTATATTGATAGACTGAGTTATTAATGAATTATTTGAATTTGACTTGAATCATCTATTGGACGAACAAGTTTGAGTAATATATTAAGCTCATTCAATTAAACAAATCAAGCTTAGTTAAAATTTGATGTTAGTGAAATGCTTAGGCTTAATTCGTAAGATGAGTATGATGACAAATTTGAATTTCATTTTGAGTTTGAATTTAACTTTAAAATTGATCTAATTCAAATTAACTAACTCAAATATCTTGGGAATTCGGCAGTGATGTATACAAGGACAGGTTAGGTATATTTACCTGAGCAAGTTCAAGCATGGTGAATTCACCAGGGTTGCCAAGATTGAAAGGGCCGACATGCTCACCTTCCATTAGCTTTCTTAGTCCTTCGACCTGTTACGCGCATAAATCCATGTCAAACATTTCATATCAGTTTCTGAGGTCACCATAAATAATATGTACCATGAAGTTGTAAGGAAGAGGCGATAGACAACATCAAAATCAGTAACATACCCCACACTCCCATCCTCAATCACCTAAGTGCCTTCGCTCGCGGATTCATGAGAAATTTTTAGATACACTCTTTACACGATATAGGTGTAAGAAATCAATAAGATTTTACTGTTATAAAAAATCATAGAAGCCTTAGGGGCTTGTGCTAGTCGCAATGTTAGTCGTCTTTAAAGGCATTCCTATTTGTGATAATCCAACAAGACATAAAGTGATACCACTTTACATCCTTCTCTAAGATTTCTGACTTTTTAACTTTTTAACTAGTGCTAAATTTTCCTAGTAGTTAAAGAAGTTAAAATTTCAAACAGGAAAGACACGGAAAAAAAAAACATTACCAAGTCTGAAACATATTGGAAGCTTCTTGTTTGTTTTCCATCGCCATAAACAGTCAACGGCTCCTTCCTCAGTGCCTGTGTGGTTTAGAAAATATTGAGGCAATTGAAGCGAAAGCACATTACATATAGAAGTGAAGCAACAATGCCCAATAATAACAAGAACAATGAATAGAACAATGTCAGAGTAAAAGCTTCACCTGAGCGACGAAGTTACTAACTACACGTCCATCGTCAAGGCACATTCTTGGTCCGTAAGTGTTGAAGATACGAGCAATTCTCACCTACACAACAATTTCAACAACCACTCTTTTATGGCAAATCATCAAAACTATTGATAATTTTGGAAGCATTTTCGTATATCGTGAGCTTAGATGTCAAGCGACATTCAAGATGCCCCTGTTTAATATACTGAAATTAAAATATTTAATGTCATTTAAGATTCTGGGAGGCATAAGATAGATCATTTTGGATAGTAAGAGACATCACCCAAAAACTATATGAACCTTGTATCCCTAGATTTTTTGCTATTTTAACTTCTATAAAATATCAATAGTGTCAATTTACTATAATTGTTATATCAAACATGAAAATCTTGTATAATATGATATTTTATACCCTAGTACTCTACATTATAGTATCCAAAAGAAAATGTGAGATAAAAATATACCGAAGTCGTTAGAAAATTGTAATGGGAACCAACCTCAATGCCAGCGCCTCTGTGATAGTCCATGGTCAAGGTTTCCGCTGTGCGCTTTCCTTCGTCATAACAGCTTCTCACACCTACACGAACATGCAGCCACAGTGGGTAAAAGTCAAAACATGATAAATGAAGCTAAGATTTGAAACTTGAAAGAGTGACATAAGATCTTAATCACTTATAAGTAGTGTGGGTACCAATAGGATTAACGTTGCCCCAATAGGTCTCAGCCTGAGGGTGTTGAAGAGGATCGCCATACACCTCACTGGTGCTAGTCAGCAAAAAGCGGGCTCCAACTCTCTTTGCCAATCCCAACATATTCAGTGTGCCCACCACATTGGTCTTGTGGACTCCAGAACAAGCCAAAAAATTGATATGAATCAAGGACCAAACAATTCCAAATCATCAAAATTATAGTCAAAGAAAGAATGAAGCACTTCACTCTGTTTCTCACAAACCAATGTGTATGCTTCACAGGGAATGTGATGAACTAGAAAGGTAAGAGGTAAAGTAAAAATAGAAACTCGTTGATTCTCACATCTTGTTATATTTAACAAAGATAGAATAAAAACAAATCCAAAATAAGGCGCATTCCTCAGTTTTTCAGTACCATATTGTATCCCAAAATCTAAGTGAGAGCTATTGGGACTTCAATTCGGATGATGATCAATTAAACAAGAGAAAATTAAATCTAAATTGAGAAAAGAAAAAGAAGAGGTAAATTGTAAAGAAAGGATATGATTGTCTTGACGGGATTGAACTTGTAATGCACAGGGGAAGCAGGGCAAGCCAAGTGGTAGATCTGGTCAACCTCCAAGAGGATGGGTTCAACGACGTCGTGCCGAATGAGCTCAAAGTTGGGGTTTCCGAAATGGTGAAACAAATTCTCTTTCCGGCCCGTGAAGAAATTATCTAGGACGATGATGCTATCGCCTCTCTCGATCAGCCGGTCCACCAAATGGCTCCCGACGAACCCGGCCCCACCGGTCACCAGAATCCTCTTTCTCTTACCTCTCAGACCCAAAGGCACCTTCCCATTTTGGCTTCGCACATTCGTCGTTGATTCCTCGAGCAGCACCCGCCGAGTCGGCAGAGCCAAGTCGGAATCGACAAACGAGTCCGGAATCGGCGATGGGGAATAAGAGAAGAAGTGGAAGAAGAGAGTGGCGATGGCAACGCCGATGAGGAGGAAGGGGACTCTCGCTCGAAGCATGCGGGAAATTGGGTTCGCGGATTTTCCCGGAAAATCGGTAGGGCTTGGTGAATCCGAAGTGGGATTTCTGGTCTCGCTTGTTTGGGCTCTGTGAATGAGCTCAGAAGTCATATTTCTCTGTTTCTTCCTCTCTCACACTCACAAACACTCTCTAAAAGCGCCTCTGTTTCGTATAGGTGATTGATTGATTGGTTGAATTCTGAAAGGAGAAATTCTCAAATGCTCACGGTGAGTTTGTTTTCGGGGGGAAGACGAGAGAGAAAAGGAGAATGCAGATGGTGCTCTGAATTCTCTTGCATGAATTTTGGCTATATAATCGGTCCAAAGTGCGTGGATGGTGCATCTTGCTTTAATTTTTCAGGTCTAGCATTTGTTTTTGGGTAATGGCTCATGCTTGTCACCTTCTGATAAGTCAATGGAATTTAAGTTCAAAATGTCACAGATATGGAAATTTCTTCACAGTTCAAAGATAGGTGAATAAATTTAAAAATATTTAAAGTAAAATATACATAATTTTATTGAAATTACACATATTTTTAATTTTTTAAAATATATTTCTTTAAATAAAAAGTTATCTTTAATTTTAAAATTTTTAACTAAAATACTTTCTATTAATCTAAATATATATTCTTTTAACTAAAAAAATTAAAAATTAAACTAAAATATAAAGTAACTTTTATTTTTTAAAAATTTATGTAATTTTAATAAAATGCATGAGAGTTTTGTATAATTTATTAAAGCTTTTAATATATTATGAATCCATCTATTATGATAGATGCCCCTTTAATTTTTTAACCTCCAAATTTATTAAAAGATATGTTATAATTATATTCTTTGTGTTTCTTTACATGGACAATCATCTACTTTAAGAATTGTAATTTTTTGACTTCAAAATTTGTAACTTCTCTTTTTATATTTTAAGAATTTGTAACTCTTTGAATATTCATTTCTCACTTTTATATCCTACTTTATAATATATTATTTCACATTTAGGATGTCACTTTTTAAATTTATAAATTTGTACTTATAAATATGTATTCTATTTACATTGAGAGTGATAAATAAAAGTTGAAAAGCATTTGTTTTATTCTATATTTTTTCTAAATCATCTTTTCTCTATCTTGAGTTGTTTCGTAACATAATATAATTAATCAAGCTTGTTAAACCAGTTAAACTGACGCAGGTTGTTTATTATTTATATTTTTACCGTGGGTTTTGATTTACTATGGGGATGGTAATTATTTATTGATTTTGAAGGACAAAATGACATGGTAGTTTTTAAGAATAACCTGTTGATCCATTATTCAAATGTTTTAGGAAAAACTTTAGCACATTAATTAATTCAATTATAAATAAATATAGACATATGTTAAAAGTATAATTTATAAAAAAACTAATCGTATACTACAAATTTGTTTTAAACTGAGCAGAAATTATGGGAGCAATGATACCAATTTCATGATCACCCCTAATTTTAACCCAAAATTTACTCTCATTTTTTCACTTTTAAGCCACATTTATTAATTTAATCCCTCATAAATTGAACTATTGTTAATAATGTCTTTTTATTAATTTATTGTAAATGAAATTAACAGTAAATTGATAGAAGGACATTATTCATAACCTTTTAAAAAATTGTTACATATCACATATGTTAATTTCATTTGTAATATATTGATAAAAAGTATTATTAATGATAATTTTATTTGTATTATACTAAATTGAAAAATTAATTTTATAAAAAAATTAAATTAAAAAATATTTCATCTGAGAGGAATCAAAATAAAATTGTACTCAATTTTTTAAATAGTTAATATAATATTATATTAAGAAAAAAAGTGAAAAAATTATATTTTAAGACTCTGATTTAAAAGTATTTATATTTTTAAATTTTAAAATTCTTTACAAGACTGTAAAATAAAAAAAAAATTAATTTAGAGTCTTAAATTATAATTTTTCTGTATAATTTAATTTTTTTATTATAAGACCTTTTAAAATTTAATATATTTTAATATAAATATTTTTAATCTAAAATCTTAAACTGTAATTTTCCAAAACAATATTGTTTGAATTCTGAAGCTACCACCTCTACCACCCCGAATATATTACTGTAATTACTTTAAAAAATAAAATCTGAGGATGAGGTGTGGTCACTATCCAGTGCTACATACCATCTGGATCTGCTGCACCTGGGGAGGGTAGCACTCTGGGACACAAACAAAATTAGCAATACAATATATTATATATCTTGGCGGCAATACACTGTGTGTTTAATATAAAATATTTGATAAAATGGTTTGGGTTTATATAAACATGTCATATAAACTATTAGCTAAACTAATTCACATCTTTTTAAATGAGTAAATAATAAAATATTTTTTAAGTAAAATAAATTTTTAAAAAAAGTTGATAAAAAGAAAAAAAATAAATTGTACACATATTTTTACTTGAAAAATAATTTTTTATCAAAAGAATCTAAATTCTTATACGCAATTATTTATTTACATAACCAAGAGTTTAGGGAATAGCAATAACTTGACTAGGTCAGATAACAATAAATAGTGGGGGCCGTGGGGGCTCTTGGTTGATTCTGTGAACTGAGATCGTTAGACATGGTGATAGGTTGGTACGTATTTGGGTTCGTACGATTCATGCATGGTCCCTCTATGTGGCAATATTTCTGTACAGGTGCATGCGTTGCAGATCACAGAGGAGGGACTCAATTCCACAGATGTTAGGTCCGTTCCTTTTCCTGAATACAACAATTGAGATTGGCCTAACCCTAACCTAGTTGATATCCATAAGCTTCTGTTGCTTTTACACCATTGATTTACTGGGAAGGACAAAAGGCACATTGTCTTTGTTTCCCCCCAAAACAATAATATTTTATTATAATATCAATTAACTATATACACTAAAAAGAAAAAAAAAACACACACACACACAAAATATATATATATACCAGCAAATATAATAACACACACTAGCCATCATAAACCGAAGAAAAATAGTTAATATCAATGGTTAACATTGAAGCTGCAAGGAGGGGATGTCGCCACCCAACCAAAAATAAATATCCACCTGAAGGCACATTTGATGGAGTGACGATATTATAAATTTCGAAATATTATATTTTATATTTATAATATAGTCATTATTAAATATAGAATAATTTTTTTGATTATTTTAATAATTTTATTATTATAATCATGCTTATTGATTTCATAAAAATCAAATTAATTCTTTTAAAAGTCATTAATTATTAAATAAATAACATTTTTAAATAATTATTTATATTCAATAATTACTGCATCACAATTAAAACTATGATGTCTCAAGTTCATAGATACACTAATACTTGAAAAAAAAACACAAAATACACCAAAAAATATATGAACACACACCACTCATCATAAACGGGAGAAAAACAATACAGTTAATATCAATAACTAATAATGTTTTTAAAACTGAATCAATTATTAAATTGACGAAGATACGTCTTTACAATTTATTAATTTGATTATAGTTGAATTATTATTGAATTAATAATAATTAAATATATATTTTAAAATTTTTAATATCAAAATTCTAAGGTAGCAAATAAATATAAATACATTTTAAATATTTAATTATTGATTTAATATTTCTTAAGATAATTGAGTAGTCTTTTTTTAAAAGAAACCTAAAAATTACCCATAAATAAAATTTAAAAATATTTAATATTAAAATTTTAAATTATATTAAAAATTTACTTGTCATTAAAAAAATTAAAAACGTTAATAGAAAAAGAAAAAAGAGAAACAATTTTAATTAAACACTTTGATATTTGTAAAAAAAAATATTGCTACGAGTACAATAATTAATAAATATTGAAAATAGTTAAGTATTCGTCTTTTATTTTTTTTATATTCTCTTTCTTTTTTATTTCTATCTATTTTAACCCCTTATTTTTTCTATTGTATTCTATTTTTAAATTTTTAGATTTGTCTAAGATAAACTATGTTATTTTATAGAAAAAAAAATTAAGAAAAAATCAATTACTACTTCAACCAATTTTTGACTAATTTTTCAGCATGTTAGTTCTATAAGTGAACTGAATTGGTTCAGTGACTAATTTATTAGTTTTTCGGTTAAACTGATTAATTCATTCGGTCTAATTTTTATAAATAATGATAGCTGACATCGAAGCCAAAAGAGATAGGATGTATCACTGAACCAAAATAAAAATCCTCCAAGAGCCACATTTGATAGAGTGACATAAAAAGTCAAAAACACTATATTTTATTAGATATTATTAAATATAAAATAATTTTTTATTTATTTTAATAAAATTATTATTATTGTCATACTTATTAAACTAATTCTTTTAAAAGTTATTAATTGTTAAATAAATAAATACTATAATAATTATTTAATAAAATATTATTTTATATTTAACAATTATTATATTATAACTGAAAAAATATAATATCCCAATTTCATAATATCATCACTCTATTTGATAAAGTCGTTTAGGAGCCAAATGCTTATTAAGTTTTAAGAATAGGCTAGCTGATGACTCATATTCATAATTTCAGTAAATTAAGCTAGTAATATATATATATATATATATATATGAATATTTTAAAAATATATTTTATTTATGGAGTTTTAGGGAGTGTTTGGTTCAAAGGAGGGGAGGGGAGGGGTTTTAATGATATCTTGTTTGGTTGATTTGGAGGGGAGGGGTTTTAATGATATTTTATTTGGTTAAGGAGGGGAGGGGAGGGGAGGGGAGATAAAATTAAATGGACAATTATACCTTTATGATATTAGAATTTTTAATTTCTTTTTATTTTTATAAAAAAAGACTTTTTCTTGCTTTTTATTATTAAAAATAATTTTTTATTTTTATTCAAAAAATATTTTTTATTTTTATAAAAAATTATTTTAAGCCCCATTAAAAAAAATAAAATTTATATTATATTTTAAAAAAAAATAAAAATTGAGGTAATTTTGTCAAATGAAGCAAAACATTTTCTCTTCCCTCCAAAAACCCCTACTTTTGGAGGGGAGGGTTTGGAGGGGAGGAGAGGGGAGGGGAGGGGGTATTTTGCCTCCCCTCCCCTCCAACTTTTCTATACCAAACAAGGGGAGGGCCTCCCTCCCCTCCTCTCCCTTCCCCCTCCCCTCCCCTCCAATTTTTCTATACCAAACAAGGGGTCCCCTCCTCTCCCTTCCAAACCCCTCAAACTAGCCAGACCCCTAAGGATTGGGCAGCTTCAAATTCCTGGCCCCAGCAGCCGACTGACTCATTCAGTTTTTGCTTCCGAGCCAATCACTGTTCACCAGTTTAACATGCAGTAGTGGTATAGGGCTCATCTAGGTCCAACACTTGGGTTGTGAACTTGTGATGGATAAAAGCCCACGTGATGCCCAAGTGACGCAACATGGCAAAGAGCCCGCTGGAAAATGTTGAGATGTGTTAGGTATATATATGTTTAATAATTAAAATTTATTTTATACACTCAAAAGTAAATGAAACTTGTTGTAAACATCAAATTTTGATCATTAAGTATATGCATACTTCATACATGCAAAAATTTTGTCTGTTTAGCTCAGTTTTGTCTTGATGACAGGTGTACACTCAATTAGTTAACTTTGTTTTAAATACGTGGTAACATGATGAAATTTAACTATGGAGACCAAATTTAAAAGCAAAAGAGTTGTTTTAAAAAAATTATAAGAATCAAACTAAAGATTTAAACAAATTATAAAAATTAAATGTATATATATATATATATATTAACTTTTTTGTTTGGAGAAAATGTAAATGAGAACAGCAAATATTAAAAAAAAAATTCAAATTATGGATCAATATTTTATTGGTGGTAAATTTTAAGAAAGGTAATCATGTACCTTCCAATATTATAAATATTTAAAAATATCTTTCCAACTCGTTTGGAAACCAGTTAGAAGTTGGATATTTTTCTTCCTTTCATCATTTGAATAAAATGTTTAAATAAATATATGAAAAGAAATATAAATTCAGCTTATGGAGGCAAAGGCATGGAGAAAGAAAAATAGTGTAAAGTGCATTTCAGTAAACAGAAAATAATTATAAAATTGTAAATGCTCATGGAAAAAATTAAGAGTTAATTTTCAATTTTTTAGGGCTTAAAAATAACTTTAAATTGATATATATATATATATATATATATATCTCAATCTAAAATAAACTAATGAATACATGCAAATTAAAATTTGTAAGACTTAAATATAAAAAAATTACAAGTATATAAACATTAAAATAAATTAGATAATAAAAAAAAGGAATAAATAAATAATATTTGTTGTAATATTTGTTTTTTATTGCAAAATTTAAATATTACTATTTATTTCAAATATATAGAAAGGTCAAATTATATGAAGTGAAGTGCAAAATCCTATTCCAAAAAAAAAAAAAAAGTTGCAAAATCCTATATGATAGATGATTTAGTACAGGAGTTGTTCCGGATCCTCTCTCTTAATCTACTGTGTATTATCTCTCTCGTCAAATTTGGATCGTTCACATTAAAATTTAGATAATTTAAAATTTTTTTATTTTTCTGAGTTTAAATATTATTTTTTTCTTAAAGTTCACAGTTAAGAGATTGTTTTTATTTTATATTATGCTCTTTTTTTAAAAAATTAATTTAAAAAAAAAAGATCCGAACCATCTAAGTCCGTTACTGGAGAGAACACGGGAGAAGATTCCGTTCCGGTTTGGCCTTTCTAAAAGACTCGGACCTAAGACTCGCCAGCTTTCTGTTTTTGTTACTTTTTGGGTCAACCATATGTTGTTGGATAGCTCCTATTTCTCACAAAATCCGACAACCGATGGATGCGCATCTTGAAAGGAATAAAGGAATTGAATTTGATAAATGGTGGGGCTGACGACGGTGCATACATTGTAATTGCAGCCATCTACAAAGTCAAGAGTGGGATTATGACTCAAATATGCTGTTTGAATTTTATAATATGCTTAATATACAGCTGTCAATCTAATTTTTTTGAATATAATACAAAAGTTTTTTTTTTTTATTTTTTTAAAGACACGGTTGAAAAGTAATCGTGTTTATATTTAAAAAAATTAAAATTTTTTGTTAGACATAGTTGTAAACCAACCGTGTCCATTTAATTAATTTAAAATAAATTAAATATAAGAAACACCTCGCTTGATGCAACGCACCTCCTCATGGTCGAAGTGGGAAGGGGCAGAAAACACTTTTTTTTTTTTAAGTTTTTGTTAAAATTACATAAATTTTTTATTTTTAAAAAATATATGAATTTTTTAAATAAAAAGTTATATTACACTTTAGTTCAATTTTATAAATTTTTATTTAATATTAATACATACTTTTAACTAAACTATTTTCTTATATATTTTTATAGAGAATATTTTAATTAAAAAATTTAAAATTAAATTAAAAATATATTTTGAAAATAAAAATATCTTTTTATATATTTTTTATGGAGACTATTTTAATTAAAAATTTAAAATTAAATAAAGCGGATATTATAAAAATAAAAAATTTATATAATTTCCATAAAATAAAAGAATTGGATTGTGTGATGTAGTTTTAAAAAAATGAATAAAACAAAAGAGTGCCCGGAAGCTGATAATGTACTGGACTTGCTTGTTTGAGCAGTCCACGTCTACCCGTGTTTTTTTTGCCATTTTTCTTTTCCTAATGGGAGTGAACCATACATATGTTGTCACTCTTTTCACACTCGAAAATAGACAGGCAGCCAAAGACAGGGAAAGGGTTGGCGTATGTTAGTCAAGTCGTCGTGGACTGCATCGTTACCTTGCCTTTAAGGCCACGAAGCTCGATACGATTAACGGATTGAGGTATGTTCTCACGCGTTGGTTGTTGTGTGTGGTTCTCTTTTCTTAATTTATTTTAAATTAATTAAATAGATACGGTTGCAAACCAACCGTGTCCAATAAAAAAATTTAATTTAATTTTTTAATATGGACACTGTTGCTTTTCAACGTGTCCTTAAAAAATAAAAATAAAAAATCTTTATGTTGTATCCAATGAAATTAGAACAGTGTATTTGAGTCATAATCCCGCTAAGAGTTGCTTCCAAGAAGTGATCGCGCACACACACCCTTGTTTATATAAATGTTGGATGCGTAGGTAGAAGTAAAATAGAATTGGAAATGGGGAGGTTGAAATTGCTGTGGGCACTAGACACAGCGAGGACGCAGTACTACCACTTCAAAGCCATAATCATAGCAGGAATGGGACTGTTCACAGATGCATACGACCTCTTCTCCATCACTCTGATCATGAATATCATAGGACGCGTATACTACTCCCGTCGTCCTTTCCCCAACCAATACCGGACTCCACCTCTGGTGCTGTCCGCCATGGTTGCCGTCTCCCTATTTGGCACGGTTATCGGTCAAGTGGTGTTCGGTAGGCTGGGTGATCGAAAAGGGAGGCGATACGTCTACGGCCTGGCCTTGATGCTGATGGTGCTAGGCTCCTTAGCCTGCGGATTCTCCATCTGCACCACCAGGACCTGCGTTCTCCTCTCTCTCGGCTTCTTCAGGTTCTTCCTGGGCCTTGGCATCGGCGGGGACTACCCACTCTCCGCCATTATCATGTCGGAGTTGGCGAATAAGCGGACGCGCGGGGCATTCATAGCCGCCGTCTTCTCCATGCAGGGCTGTGGTATCTTGGCATGCTCCATCGTCACCATAGTTGTCTGCTCCATATTTCAGCGAGCATCCGGGGCGTCCTCCACAGGTCCCACCCCTTCGGAGGCTGACGTGGCATGGAGGATTATTCTCATGCTTGGGGCTCTTCCTGCAGCAATGACTTACTACTGGCGAATGAAGATGCCGGAAACTGCCAGGTATGTAATTGCCATTTGACGTTCAATCCTGGCCTCCGTTAAATTGTCAATGGCATTTGCATAGGTACCTTCACCTTGGGCCAAGACTACATCTACAGCAATGTTGGAAATTTGGCACCCCCCATCTTTAACTCTCATTCCTCCCCGTCTGGTTGGTAGCAAAATTTACTTTCAGTGAAAAGCTCGTTGCCATAGGAGTTTGTTTGATCAACAGTTTTGTATTTGGGAATGGAAAACCTATTATTAAAAGTTATTGTGCACTTGGTAATGTCCATTGCTTGAAATTTTTTATAAATATTGATTGTTTTGAGGGAATCATAGGATGAATGACTGAACTACTCTTAGGTTCTAAGTATTTTTAACCTTAGATTTTTTTTTATGGTAGACAAAAGATGTTTTTAATAGCTTTAAAAAAATAGATATTTAAACATTTTGTTGGCAATTTAAATTTTGATATATTCATGTTGCATTATAAGAATTAATGAAGAGAGTTGATATCTAGAGAACAAACACAAAAATATTTTTTGAATTGAAAAAGTAAAAATAAATATTTCTATACTTCTTCTGGTAATTTTATTGGTAATTTAAAAATAATTTTTAAAAATAAACAACAAAAAGGTATTATGATCATTTGCGAGATATTATGATTATTTGTTTAGGTTTTCTTTTATTCTATTATTTTTATCTAATCAAATATAAAAATAGAATAATATTTCTTCTTTTTTTATGTCATACTAAGTATGATTATATAATCAAAACCCATTCCATCAAGACTTATATCTATTTTCGTTTACATTCTTACTCTTATAAAATTTATTCTAAACCAAACCAGCCTTACTTTACTCTTTTGTACTCATTATTCATTCCACCCTCAATCAACCAACCTTGATTAACAATATATAATTAAATTTAGGGAAAAATAGAAAGCTCAGTTTGAAATGCAAAATTAGGAAAAAAAAAAAAGGGAAGTGCAATATCCTCTTTTAAACTCCATGATTAAATAATTGTCATTATGTAGTCAATAGATCACAGACAAAGGTTAGCAGTAAAGACCATCAGCATTTGTGGGACATTTGAAAATCATATTGGAACCTAATTGTTATTACATAAGATAATCCATAATAATAATAATAATTAATAGCTGCTGCAGGTATACAGCTTTGGTGGAGCAAAATGTAATGCAAGCAGCTTGGGACATGGAGAAAGTTCTGGATGTGTCCATCAGCCAAATTACAGACCAAAGCCCACATCCGCATGCATACCCACCCGCCTATCCTCTGCTGTCCCGTGAATTCTTTCGTCGCCACGGTCGTGATCTCTTCTCTTGTTGCTGCTGTTGGTTCTTGTTGGACATCGTGTTCTACAGCTGCAATCTGTTCCAGTCCGAGATTTACGGACGCTACCTCAAACAACAGCAGCAAGTGAGTGTTTACCAAGAGGCTATCGATGTTGCCTGGCACCAAGCCGTTATTGCTCTGTGTTCCGCCATTCCGGGCTACTTCTTCTCTGTCTATTTCATTGATCGCATTGGTAGACTCAAAATCCAACTCATGGGCTTCTTCTTCATGGCTCTGGCTTTTTTGGCAATCGGAGTTCCCTTTTACATCTACTGGAACAAAAACGAAAGCGTAGGATTCATGGTCATCTATTCCCTTGCATTCTTCTTCGCCAACTTTGGACCCAACACCACCACTTTTATGCTCCCTGCCGAGCTCTTCCCAGCCAGGTTCAGATGCACCTGTCACGGCATTTCCGGTGCCGTCGGCAAAATTGGGGCCATCATCGGCTCCGTGGGCTTTCAGTGGGCTTCCCATGAGCACCCAGAAGAGGGATATCACAAGGCAATTGGAATGGCTTACTCCCTTCTCATACTTGGAGGGGTTTGCATTATGGGAATGTTGGTCACTTTCTTTTTCACCAGGGAAACCATGGGAAGGTCTCTCGAAGAGAATGAGGACGAGGCTTTAATTGAACACGCTCTATCAAATTGATTTGCTTGCACTTGCTTCCTGTATACATACACATACGTCTTCCAACTTGTTTTCTTATTGTAACCCATAAAGATTAGTTAGTTTGACGACATTGTGCTATACACACGTTCTTCCAGTGTTTGTTCCGTTTTTGAATGTATCATGTTAAAAATAAACCAAAGTACTTAATCTTATTAGTATATAAAAGAATTGGTTACATTGCTGGAAAGAAAAGCATATGGGCGTTGGCACCCGGAAATGTCATAAAACACAGCAACAATGTAATTAATTAGTTCTTCTTAGTTGTTTATGAACTAGTGGATTGATTAGGTAAATTAATCAGCTAACTTGTACATTCAATTCTCATATTTAGGTGATATGCTAAATAAGAAAATTTGTTTTTTAGTTTTAGATTCTTAAACTACAAAAAGAAGTACTTAGTTTTAGGAATGATTAACATCTACCGTTAAAAGGAGCAGTAAAAAAAAATAAAAATATAAGAGCAATGAGAAAAAGTTGCAAACAAAGTGCAACTTTTGAAATCTGAAGATATGAAGATAGAAGATAAAATTAAAAGACTTGTATTTAATTGATAAGATTGTATAAGGAGTATTTATAAGATTAAAATTAACTGTTAATCTACTAAAATTATTTGTTATTTTTTTTTAATTTTTTGACTTATGTTTACAAATAGATAGGATCATGACCAAAAATCTTAATAATAACTTATGTCATGTCAGCTTTTACTAAAGATTATAATGATGTTTTTTAAGTTGTCTACTAACTACTTCATCAACTAACCATATCATTGACGTTTTTTAAATTTAAGAAAGTGAGTCTTTAAATATATTTTGTATTTCTCTTGATTTTGTCAATTCATGATACTTGCCTTATTTTCATCTAATTTGATTAATTATATTCAGAATATTCTACAGATTAAATTTATAACCTATAAGAAAGTAATTAAATAGTAAAATACTCAAATATTCTTTTATATTTTAGCTACATATTATTGGATTATTTTGTAATAAATATTTCAAAAAATATAATAAATTAAATACATAGCCTAAAATACTATAACTCATTCTTTGTCTCAAAGGTCCAATTTTTCCTTGAGCCAAATTCAATTCTCTTGTCAACAAATATAATTCAGATCAATAATATCTTCCAGTGGTTTACCCCAAATCATAGATCCAAAAATTAGTCCAAAAATTAGTTTAACATGGAGTCGTACAGTGCTCATCTAGGTCCAACACTTGGGTTGTGAACTTGTGATGGATAAAAGCCCACGTGATGCCCAAGTGGCGCAACATGGCGCCAAGTGCCAACATGGCAAAGGGCCCTCTGGAAAATTTTGAAATGTATTAGGTATATCTACATTTAATAATTAATATTTATTTTATACACTCAAAAGTAAATGAAACTCGCTGTACAGAGCAAATTCTGATCGTCGAGTATATTTACACTTGATGCATGCTCAAATTTTGTTTGTTTAGCTCAGTTTTGTCTTGATGACAGGCGTACACTGAATTAGTTAGCTCTATTTAAAATAGTATTTTAGTCCTTTAATTTTTTTTATTGTATTAAAATAATTTTTTAAATTTAAAGCATTTTAAAATGATCCCTTAAACTTTTAAATTATTTCATAAAAAGTTTTTCTGAGTGAAATTTGTTAAAATAGTTAACACCATTATTTTTTATGCTAACATGATAGTTTTGTATATTTTTTTCTTATACTTTAGATGATGAATTGGCACTCCATCCATATTTAATCCAAATTTTTTAAGCAAAATAAAAAAAAAAGAAGATCAAAACGCACTCACTGCTTCATCCTCATTCTCTCCCATTTTGCAAGTCATTATCACCACTTCGGCAAAAAGACAATATGATCAATGAAGCTTGATTCAACATCCTATCAAGGTTCACTGGTGGGTGTGCTATAGCAAATTCTTCCTCCCCCGCTGACTCTCTCTCCCCTAATTCTTCTTCCTCCTCCTCCGACAATGACGGTGGTGAAATTCAAAAACTCAACAGCATCCTTAAACTTCTCGACCAATACCTTTGGCAGTATTTCCTCCACCTAATGTACAACACTCTAACCACTGTTGTTGAGGCCATTGTTGAAATTGCAAGCCACCGTTGCTGTTGACGAAGTTGTCTTCTTGTGGTGGAGATGATAACGGCTCACAAAAGGAGAGGGAACGAGGATGAGACTGAATCAAGTGTGTTTTGATCTTCCTTTTAATTTTAATTTTGTTTAATAAATCATTATTTTTAAAAAATTCTTTCAACAGTTAATTTTTTTTTAAAAATAATAAAAATGGATCACGTTTCTTTTAAACTATGATCTACTAATTAAAAAATATATATATTAAAAGAATTTTAAATTAATATTACTTAACAATGTTGATCTTCAACTTGTAAATTAATATTAAACTTAAAATTGAAATATATTTTTTAAGTAGTATTAACTTAAAAAATTTATTAAAAAATTTAATAAATAATATAAAATTTTATTAAAAAATTGGCCTTTATTATCACTTTTTTTTATCTATATTTTAGTTAAAATTTTTATTATTTTAATATTAAGTTTAATATTACTTAACAAGCATATTCAATTACTCATTACATTTTTATTAAAATTTTTACAATTATTACTAATTTTCAAGTTCTAAAAAAATTAAAATTTATTTCTTCTAATAATATTTTATTTTTTTCAAATATTTTATCAAATTAAATAAAACTATTATTTAATTTTTCTTGAACAATTATCTTTTATTTTTTTTATAATAATTTTTTAATTTTTCTTTATCCAATTTGACCCTGACATGCATACACATGTCTTTTTTTATTTTTTATTTTTTATTTTTTTGGTTTAATTTAATTTTTTTGTGACACAATTGTACTGAAATTGTCTTGAAAAAAATTTATTTTTAATTTTTTTTATCGGATACAGTACAACTGTGTCCTATGCATTAAATTAAATAAATTAATATTTTATTGCATTTGAGGAAATAAAAAGTATGAAATTGCAGGCTCTGAAATTAAATTTTCCTGCATTGTACCTGCGTCGAAATTCTGAGAGCAACCACCAAGAAATAGCCAAACTTAAATTTTTTGTTTTCTTCTAAAAAGCAAAAAAGATGGATGCGCATCTTGAAAGGAATGAAGGAATTCAATGGATAAATGGTGGGGCTGACGACGGTGCATACATTGTAATTGCCGCCATTTACAAAGCCAAGAGTTGCTTCCTAGAAGTGATCACGCACACACACCCTTGTTTATATAAATGTTGGATGCGTAGGTAAAAGTAAAATAGAATTGGAAATGGGGAGGTTGAAAGTGCTGTGGGCGCTAGACACAGCGAGGACGCAGTACTACCACTTCAAAGCCATAATCATAGCAGGAATGGGACTGTTCACAGATGCATACGACCTGTTCTCCATCACTCTGATCATGAATATCATAGGACGCGTCTACTACTCCCGTCGTCCTTTCCCCAACCAATACCGGACTCCACCTCTGGTGCTGTCCGCCATGGTTGCCGTCTCCCTATTGGGCACGGTTATCGGTCAAGTGGTGTTCGGTAGGCTGGGTGATCGAAAAGGGAGGCGATACGTCTACGGCCTGGCCTTGATGCTGATGGTGCTAGGCTCCTTAGCCTGCGGATTCTCCATCTGCACCACCAGGACCTGCGTTCTCCTCTCTCTCGGCTTCTTCAGGTTCTTCCTGGGCCTTGGCATCGGGGGGGACTACCCCCTCTCCGCCATTATCATGTCGGAGTTGGCGAATAAGCGGACGCGCGGGGCATTCATAGCCGCCGTCTTCTCCATGCAGGGCTATGGTATCTTGGCATGCTCCATCGTCACCATAGTTGTCTGCTCCATATTTCAGCGAGCATACGGGGCGTCCTCCACAGGTCCCACCCCTTCCGAGGCTGACGTGGCATGGAGGATTATTCTCATGCTTGGGGCTCTTCCTGCGGCAATGACTTACTACTGGCGAATGAAGATGCCCGAAACTGCAAGGTACGTTATTGCCATTTGACATTCAACACCGGCCTACGTTAAATTGTCATTGGCATTTGCGTAGGGACCTTCACCTTGGACCAAGACTACATCTCCAGCAATGGAAATTTGGCACCCCCCATCTTTAACTCGAATTTCTCCCCGTCTGGTTGGTAGCAAAATTCACTTTCAGTGAAAAGCTCGTTGCCATAGGAGTTTGTTTGATCAACAGTTTTGTATTTGGGAAATGGAAAACCTATTAGTAGAAGTTATTGGGCACTTGGTAATGTCCATTGCTTGAAATTTTTGATAAATGTTGATTGTTTTGAGGGAATCATAGGATGAATGACTGAACTACTCTTAGGTTCTAAGTATTTTTAACCTTAGATTTTTTTAATGGTAGAAAAAAAAATGTTTTTAATAGCTTTAAAAAAATAGATATTTTAACATTTTGTTGGCAATTTAAAATTTGATATATTCATGTTGCATTATAAGAATTAATGAAGAGAGTTGATATCTAGAGAACAAACACAAAAATATTTTTTGAATTGAAAAAGTAAAAATAAATATTTCTATACTTCTTCTGGTAATTTTATTGGTAATTTAAAAATAATTTTTAAAAATAAACAACAAAAAGGTATTATGATCATTTGCGAGATATTATGATTATTTGTTTAGGTTCTTTTTTATTATATTTTTTTATCTAATCAAATATAAAAATAGAATAATATTTCTATTTTTTTTATGTCATTCTAAGTATGATTATATAATCAAAACCCATTCCATCAAAACTTATATCTATTTTCGTTTACATTCTTATTCTTATAAAATTTATTCTAAACCAAGCCAGCCTTACTTTACTCTTTCGTACTCATTATTCATTCCACCCTCAATGAGCCAACCTTGATTAACAATATATAATTAAATTTAGGGAAAAATAGAAAGCTTAGTTTGAAATTCAAAATTAGGAAGAAAAAAAAAAGGGAAGTGCAATATCCTCTTTTAAGCTCCATGATTAAATATTTGTCATTATGTAGTCAATAGATCACAGACAAAGGTGAGCAGTAAAGGCCATCAGCATTTGTGGGACATTTGAAAATCATATTGGAACCTAATTATTATTACATAAGATAATCCACAGTAATAATAATAATTAATACCTGTTGCAGGTATACAGCATTAGTGGAGCAAAATGTAATGCAAGCAGCTTGGGACATGGAGAGAGTTCTGGATGTGTCCATCAGTCAAATTTCAGAACAAAGCCCACATCCACATGTATACCCACCCGCCTATCCTCTGCTGTCGCGCGAATTCTTTCGTCGTCACGGTCGCGATCTCTTCTCTTGTTGCTGCTGTTGGTTCTTGTTGGACATCGTGTTCTACAGCAGCAATCTGTTCCAGTCCGAGATTTACGGACGCTACCTCAAACAACAGCAGCAAGTGAGTGTTTACCAAGAGGCTATCGATGTTGCCTGGCACCAAGCCGTTATTGCTCTGTGTTCCGCCATTCCGGGCTACTTCTTCTCTGTCTATTTCATTGATCGCATTGGTAGACTCAAAATCCAACTCATGGGCTTCTTCTTCATGGCTCTGGCTTTTTTGGCAATCGGAGTTCCCTTTTACATCTACTGGAACAAAAACGAAAGCGTAGGATTCATGGCCATCTATTCCCTTGCATTCTTCTTCGCCAACTTTGGACCCAACACCACCACTTTTATACTCCCTGCCGAGCTCTTCCCAGCCAGGTTCAGATGCACCTGTCACGGCATTTCCGGTGCCGTCGGCAAAATTGGGGCCATCATCGGCTCCGTGGGCTTTCAGTGGGCTTCCCATGAGCACCCAGAAGAGGGATATCACAAGGCAATTGGAATGGCTTACTCCCTTCTCATACTCGGAGGGGTTTGCATTATGGGAATGTTGGTCACTTTCTTTTTCACCAGGGAAACCATGGGAAGGTCTCTCGAAGAGAATGAGGACGAGGCTTAAATTGAACACGCTCTATCAAATTGATTTGCTTGCACTTGCTTCCTCTATACATACACATACGTCTTCCAACTTGTTTTCTTATTGTAACCCATAAAGATTAGTTAGTTTGACGACATTGTGCTATACACACGTTCTTCCAGTGTTTGTTCCGTTTTTGAATGTATCATGTTAAAAATAAACCAAAGTACTTAATCTTATTAGTATATAAAAGAATTGGTTACATTGCTGGAAAGAAAAGCATATGGGCGTTGGCACAATGTCATAAAAGACAGCAACAATGTAATTAATTAGTTCTTCTTAGTTGTTTATGAACTAGTGGATTGATTAGGTAAATTAATCAGCTAACTTGTACATTCAATCCTCATATTTAGGTGATATGCTAAATAAGAAAATTTGTTTTTTAGTTTTAGATTCTTAAGCTACAAAAAGAAGTACTTAGTTTTAGGAATGATTAACATTATAAGAGCAATGAGAAAAAGTTGCAAACAAAGTGCAACTTTTGAAATCTAGAGATATGAAGATAGAAGATAAAATTAAAAAACTTGTATTTAATTGATTAGATATACCTGTAATAAGAATGTATAAGGAGTATTTATAAGATTAAAATTAATTGTTAATCTACTAAAATTATTTATCACTTTTTTTTTAATTTTTTGACTTATGTTTATAATTAGATAGGATCATGACAAAAAGTCTTAATAATAATTTATGTCATGTCAGCTTTTACCAAAGATTATAATGATGTTTTTTAACTTGTCTATTAACTACTTCTCAACTAACCATATCATCGATGTTTTTTAAATTTAAGAAAGTGAGTCTTCAAATATATTTTGTATTTCTCTTGATTTTGTCAACTCATGATACTTGCCTTATTTTCATCTAATTTGATTAATTATACAGATTAAATTTATAACTTATAAGAAAGTGATTAAATAGTTAAAATGGCCTAAAAATACTTAAATATTCTTTTATATTTTAGCTACATGTTATTGGATTATTTTGTAATAAATATTTCAAAAAATATAATAAATTAAATACATAGTCTAAAATACTATAACTCATTCTTTGTCTCAAAGGTCCAATTTGTCCTTAAGCCAAATTCAATTCTCTTGTCAACAAATATAATTCAGATCAATAATATCTTTCAGTGGTTTATCCCAAATCATAGATCCAAAAATTAGCACAACTTTTTTTTTTTTTTGGGTGATGCTAAGGATAGGATAAGAAGCCATTTGTTAATTCCACATAGGCCTTCAGGCTTGTTGGTGTTTCTCCTCATATGAATGTACCCCTTCTCTCCCCATTTAGTTCCTCACGAGTTCTTCACTTTGCCTTATAGCCAACAGTTGGCACCCTGTGAGCTAGTTCAATTCTGCAATGCCCATCGAAAACAACCTGCATTGCTGCGTCATCAGATTAATGTCTATAAATAAAATAAGAAAGAATCAAACAAGATATAGCTATTATATACCCCACCATAAAATTGGAAGTCTCTACTTGAAGCCTCTATGGCCACACTAAGGGGTTGGTTAACAATGACCTTCAATAAGCTCTGTTCATTATCCTGTGGCATATCATGGTAACAAACAGCTAATGGTTACAACTTCAGATTCACACTGGGCAAACAGAATTCAATGTCACTAAATACGTGAGGGTGAGGTTGAGGCAGGCCAAGGATTTTATTACTGATGAAGTAATGAATGAATTTGGTTACCTTAGTCATCTCACAGGTGCCTTCCTCCGTTATGTAAGGATAGTCTTCCTCCTTATGGAATCCCCCATCAGCTACTAGAAAGAAGAATGCATAGTCCATGGGTCCCCCATTGCACCCGTTGGTGTAAGTCCTGTCACAATCAATCAATTGTTGCTTAGACGGATATGTCAACTTCCCTTTCACAATTTGGTTTATTCCCTCAATAGGTGTAACAGTCGCAAATGCCTGACAACCACTTGCAAGTGCAACTAAACTAAGTGCTGCAGTCAAAATTTTGTAACTGCAACTTTTTTTTTCATTATTATAATTTTTAGCCATTTAATTATAATTTTTATCTTTAAATTTATAATTTAAGACCTAAAAACTAACAAAGAAACCTATTTTTGCCTTGACTGAATCCTCTCTAATCATCCTTACAATAAGATCCAATCTTATTTGATCTTGTATTTGATAACAGTTTATTAACTTAAGTTGTGTTTGGATGAGCATTTGTTACTTCTCAAATCACGTTTTGCAAAAAATAAAAAATTATTATTTTTATACAAACATGATTTTTCAAAACATATCTAAACGTGGCTTTAGTTGTTAGTTCATTGATTCTATGTAAGAGACAAAATTTTAGAGGTATTACTAGATTTGTGAAATGGATTAAACTTTGGACAAATTACATTTAAGGACTCAAATTTTGTAAAATTTATGATAAAAAATTTTAAAAATTAAAATTATTCCCAAAGACTAAAGTTATTACCAAATTTTAAAAAATTTACTATTAAAATTTTAAAAACATTACTATCAAATTTAAAAAAAAAATACCGTTTTAAGTAATTTTAATAGTAAATTTCCTAAGCTCCAATACTAAATGATAGTAATTTTAGTTTTTGACAATAATTATAATTTTTAAAATCTTTTATTACAAATTTTACAAAATTTAAATCCTTAAATATAATTTTCTCTTGAACTTCCTTCTTCTCTTTTCACTTTGTCTTGTTCTTCTTTGTTCTTTATCTATTCTTTCTCTCTTTTACCCTTCTATTTCTTAATTCCTAAGAAAAAATGAATATAAATGAACTTGGGCTTATTGATATTAGAATGTCCCAGGATTAAAGAATTTGAGTTCAAAGGTCAATCAAAGTTAAAGTTAGCCAATAATAAACAAGGGTTAAATATATTTTTAGTCTCTTTAGTTTTATAAAACTTTCAATTTGATCCTTTAATTTAAAAATAAACAATGTTATCCTCCTACATTCTAAATTATCCGGTTTTATCCTTTTATCAATATCATTTATCCAAAATTTAATGTAAGACTTAACAGTTTTTTTTAACTTAAACATTATTTATTTATCAAATATTGTTAATTCACATTCGGATTTAGTATTTAATTAAGAATACCTTAAATTTAGCTTTAAATTTCGGATGATAGAGGAGCAAAGTTGAATCATTTTAAAAAATAGGAGGACAACAATGTTTATTTTAAATTAGAAAAACAAAATTAATATTTTTATAAAACCAGAGGAACCCAAAATGCATTTAAACTCAAAAATAAAGGGGAATACAAAGCATTATTTTACAAATGTGGTGGAGGTAATGAAATCATGAAGTAGATGGTACACAAAAACAGATCAAGCTGTAATATTACTCTTGCGATAGGAGATCAAATTTTAGATACTTTAATTTAAAGTATATATGTTATATTCAAACTCTATTTGAATTTAGAAAAAAATTATTCTTTTTTATGTCTACACCCAAAATATCACAGCATTCGAAATTTATTGGGTATCCAAAATACCTAAAAAATTTATAAAGATTAGAGTAAATCTAGAAAATATTGACTATTGGATAAAGGATATTTAAATACATAAGTACCTGTATTTACCTTTTTAAATACAATCTAAAGTACATTTTCAAAGTTTTAAACATTTGCAATTGTTAAATATTTTAAACTATATATAAGATACAATCTAAAAACGTATGTAATGATTAAAGTTTTTGGTATATAATATAATTTATATATATATATATATATATGAACATATCAAATACTCTATTCATCTATTAGCATCATATTAGATATTCGAATTCATCCAAAATCATTTTGGTTATATACTTTTAATACCCGAACCTTCCACGACATCTATTATTGATTTGGTATTAAATCAAATGTTTATGTTGACCCAATGTCATGATATTTGCCCAAATTGTCATTCTTAACGATCGCTACAATTGTAACAAAACGGCAAATCGGCAATCATACTATGAAAGCTTGATTGAAAATTCAATGTTAGGAAGATGACTAGAGTGTTAAGACACTCGTCAAATATGCCCAACTTGAACACACTGCGTAGTTTCATAAAGGTTTAAGAGTAGCGTCCACATGCCACCTCCGGATAGCCTGTGGGGTAAAAGTAGGGTAGAGATATAAATTCTACACACACCCACAAGAGTATAGAAATTAACAAATAGAGCCAAGAACTTACAAAAATTGAACCATGTATTTCTAAAATTCAAAAACAAAATAATTAAGACATTTCTTTCAAGGAACCAAAAACACAGTTTCCATAACTAATTGTAACTAAATCCATACCCCGTGCTTGGGGTGTTCACAAATGCTAAAAGGAGGAAAGAGTTGGGGGGGGGGGGGGGGGGAGGACTTAAAAAAAAAAGTTTAAATCCCACACATGAACAAGCCCTACACAGTAAAAAGAATAAAAAGAACAGTAACGATCGATGCTCAATGATTCTACTTACACACACACACACACACACACACACACACATATATATATATATATATTGATTGGCTAATTGCAGCATGCACATTTCTTCTTTAAACCGTGCAACACTCGAGAAAGCAAGCTTTGTTGGCTCTATGGGAATAGCAGAAATTAAGGTGGGTAGAAGCTTACATAAATCACATTAGCGTGTGTCACGAACTTAGCTTCAAATAATAATACCAAAAAGAAGTGGCTAAAACAGAAGTAGAAAACATTTCAGAAATCATTACAAAACATGATACATACTCTCAACCAGAGATTTAGAGTTAGAATCGCCGGATTTCTTTAGGAGGCCTGAAATTGAGGGGATAGGTTTCTGGCGTTGCAGTTTCATCTTCTTTCCACATTTTTATTGTCTTGTCAGCTTCACAACTAATAAGCCTTGAACCCGTCGCATCGTAGGTTAAAGCGTAAATACCAGCTTCACTGTCCAATGAGCCTGAGAAAGGCAGAGGAAAGAGTAGTCATTAGGAGCATTTAATACACAGAATGTTAGATATGAAAAAAGAAAGAGAACAAAAAATGACAATCATATCCTTAATAATTAAAAAAAGACAGACACCATTGAGTCATGATAACAAGTGTATAATAAATATTGTTAATCTCATTTTTGTGTAGTAGAATCTGTTTCCCTTTATGCACCAAACAGGCCAGCTTTGATCCTGGGTATATTGCACTATGCACATCTCCCTAAGAATTTATTTGGCCTAGCCCTAAGGAAAAAACAACAGCTAATTGGATTTTTTTTTTTTCAATTTTTATGGGGTTGGCCAAGACACAGAATTGATTTTCAAATGTAATAAAATATTTTTTTATGCTATAGGAGAGAAACAGAAAACTGAAACTTCTTAAAAGCCAAATCAGAAGATTTTTTTTTTCCTTGGGACAAAGACACCTCACTAAATTCAAAACAAAAAACTATAAATATTATCAAACTTGTCATTTTTCTAAATATGTCATTCTTAGTAATGTGAATACAAATAGTACCTTTTTTGAAAAACTGCCCAAACACGAATGACATAGATAAAAGCATTCATTAAAGGATTTGCACAAACACCAACTCCTTTATAACAATGCTTTTTGAATTTTTTTCTTCAAAAAAAAAAAAAGACAGTTTCAAAGAAAACATAAATTAAAAACGTCCGTGTTTCAACATCTAAATGCAGACAAGTGTACATACCAGGCTGTACAATTGTTTGGGCTTGCTGAAAATTGTGACCACTCTTCCAATCCCAAAACCACAAACTCCCATTGTCACCTTCAACAAGAAGAAAGGAGCTTAAAGTCAATGAATGTATGAAGAGAAATTTATACTCAAATTAGTTCTTTTTGAACACAAATGAAACAGTAAGTCAACAATGTGAGGAAATTGAGCTCTATTGACAAGCCATAAAATTGGTACAAAAGTTTTATTGAAACTAACACATTCATTGAATTTTATATTAGAAAAGTACTGTTCGAAGTCCATACCTCCAGTGACCATCACACCTTCCTCATTGACAGCCATTGCATTGATGATAGTTTTCTGCTGAGAGCTGCATATAAGAAAATCAGTAAAAAAGAATGGTGAAAATATGTTAGTGGGGACACTGATTAAAAATCACTAAACAAGAAATTAGCTTGAAAATATCAATTACAATTTGAAGGCTTTAACTTTCTAAACAGTTGCAAAGGTACTTCAATGGATCCTGGTGCATATTACTATAATTTTTTTAGATAAATAGGTTTGTAATCAAGGAAGTAAATTCTCCAAATGAATTGCAGCAAGGTTAAGCTAGATACAAAATAACCTCTGAACTCTTTAACAGCTGACAATGAAATTTTTTTTCTAGTTATGTTTTCTTGTTATTATGTTTTAGTTCACAGGCAACAATCTGATTTTTCATAAGTGATTCCCTAATCACACAAGTACAAGAAATTAATAATAATAATAATAATAATTGTAAGTTAAATAACTCACAGCATGTTGTGCAAAAATTCTCCTTTGGGAAGGTTGAATTTCTTGATATTGTCAGCTGATGCAGATGCAAAACACTGCCTGCAGGGTACAGGAAGGAAAGAGGGTGAGAAGATAAATAAGAATACAATATGTATACAGAATTAACCACATTTCATCATTCTACAAGCAACACACAACAGATATGGACACATACTCTTTAGGATGTGGGGCCATTGCTCGAACTGATTTTTTATGGTTTGTAAGTGTTAACATTGTTTTACCTGCAATGATTCATCACATGTCAAATCAAATCCAAAATACATATATAGGCAATTAGATGCATATAGAGAAGAGAGGCAAACAACAATAAGAAATTAGGGAAATAAAACTATAAATTACCATATCTAAGGTCCCAGAATTTGATGGTAGTGTCGTGGGAACCAGTAACAACTTGTGGATCCTGTAAACATAATAAGAAAAGTATCGCAAAGCTTTGGCCTCTATAAGACTACAGCAACAGATTGGCAAATAAAATAAATAATAATAGCCGCAATTAAATGTTGAGTTCCATATATGTTTTTTAATTATTAAATCAAACAACTTGAAACTAAGGCATCTACCAATTCAGCCTACTTGCCAACAGCATTCCCATCTGATGGATATTGGCATGTCAGAGAAGGTACAGCCATCATCCACAAAATTAGTTATGTATACAGATTATTGGCCATACAGAATTGTGCGATGTGCCATTAGAATTATGTGGATTATCAGGATTCAGGCACACACATATATACAGATATATAGACAGCATAAAGAGAAGCTACATACTGTTGGGCGGGTAAACACAGAGCAAACAGTGTTGTCATGACCAGATAGTGCATGAATTTGCATTTTACTACGTATATCCCAGACCTGAAAAGTTTGAAGCACCAGAACATAGTTATCACCTTTCTAATTTCTATTAAGAAGTATTTACGTAAGAAAAAGAAATGTTAGTTTAAAAACTTTCAAACTGAAAGCACTGCATCCATCACAATTTTCCATAAACAGCTATATTGACAACGGTCCATACCCGGCAAACAGAATCACGTCCTCCAGTAAACAAGATGTCTATTGTGGGATGAAGAGCCAGGCAATAAACACCACTTAGATGACCATGATAAGACCTGATAACCTAAATAAAATTCCATATGCATAAACAGTTAGAGTTTTTTTAAAAATTGCTGAAACTTCAACAAAGAAAAATAGTGAAATAATGATTTACCTTATTCTGTTCAAGATCCCAGCATTTAACTTGTTTGTCGTCCCCAGCAGAAAACATGTAGGTATGTTTTTGGCTGACAGCAAGGCCTGTATACAAAACACAGTTATTGTCCACCTGGTTTGCAATTGTTGTCACCAACATTGCATTAGTATCTTACCTCTTATTTGTTCAATGTGGCCAGTTAATGTGAGCTTTAGCCTTCCACTTGCCAAATCCCATATCTGCCCAACTGAACATTTTAGCAAAGAAAATACTAACTTTTGAATGGGACAGAAAAAGACATAATATTCTAGATGTGACTAGAAGTCAATAAAATAGGTCCATATTTCTTACTACATATTAAGAAAGAGATATATGGGTAATAATGGAGTCAATAGTTATATTAAGTAGGTGACAGGGAGGATAAAAATGACACTAAAAGAAGGGCAGCCTCCTCTCAAGGAGAACCTAAGTAATTAAGCAGAGGCTCTGTTTATCCCATGATTATCAGATAATATGATGTAGTAGAAAAAATGAATCTGGAAACTACTTATAAAGAAGCAAAGTGACCACCAAATCATGCATGGGAGGCAGGACTGAATATATACCAATCTTTCATTAAATTTGACAAAAATTAAAGAATATCGTATATTATAACAATATTATAATTATTAGTAAGGTTATTATAGTATAAAGAAAAAAATTGAAGTAAAATTACTTGATAGAACATTATGAGTAGTCAAGTAAAAAATTCATCTGAGAACATTTATATTATAAATTATACATATTACATTGACGCAATTTTAATTACTGATTATAACATAAATTTTTTCTTATTAGATTAAGTTTCATGAAATTATAGAGGAATTAAACTCATGAGCCACACTATGAAGTTATGGGAGAGGATTACTGAGCGAAGATAAAGATAAGAGATTCAAGTTATAGAGAATCAATTTGATATTATACCTAATAGGTCGACCATGAAAGCAATATATTTGTTGCGAAGATTCATAGAGAAATATCAAACAAACCAAAAAGACTTACATATGGTATTCATTGATTTAGAGAAGGCATATGATATGATGCCAAGAGATGGTTTGTGAAAAGCTTTGAAAAAGAAAAAAAGAATTCGTATGGCTTATATTCGAACAATTCAAGATATATATGATAGGGTTACAACTAGTGTAAGAACACAAGGTGAACCTACTAAAAATTTTTCGATAACTATTAGCCTACATCAAGGGTCAATTTTAAGCCCTTATCTTTTTACTTTAGTCTTAAATATACTTACTAAAAATATCCAAGAGCCAATGCCACAGTGTATGTTCTTTGCAGATGATATAATCTTAATTGGAGGGTCGAGAGAAGAAACAAATGAGAAATTAGAGATGTGGAAACTAGCTTTAAAAACACATGGATTTCGTTTAAGTAGAGGTAAAACGGAATATATAAAATGTAAGTTTAGCAAGAGGTACACTAATTTTAGCAAAGAAGTGAAAATAGAAAGACACATCGTAGCACAAATCACTCAGTTTAGGTATTTTAGATCTATTATACAACAGAATGGGGAAATAGAAGGAGATGTAAATCATAGGATTCAAGCGGAGTGGATGAAATAAAAGAATGTTTCGGGTGTTATAACAGATAGAAGAGTATCATTCAAATTTAAGGGTAAATTTTACCGCACAGTTATAAGACCGACAATGTTATATAGAACTGAGTGTTAGACATTAACAAGCCAACATGAGAATAAGGTCAATGTTGCAGAGATGAGAATGTTGCATTAGATGAGTGGATATACCAAACAAGATAGAATGAGAAATGAATACATTAGAGAGAAAGTTGGGGTCGCACTTATTGTAGAAAAGATGGTAAAATCGCGTTTTAGATGATTTGGTCATGTGTGGAGAAAACTTATAGAAACTCCAATAAGAAGACTATATCAGATAAAGAGTAGCCCAATAATTAGAGGTAAAGACAGACCACGAAAAACAATAGGCAAAATTATTAAGAAAGATTTAGATTTAAATGATTTAACTAAAGACAAGATTTATAATAAAACTTTATGGCGTCGTTTGATCCACGTAGCCAATTCCACCTAGTGGGAAAAGGCCTATTGTTGTTGTTGTTGTACATTATGTTTTATAATTTGGCTTAGCTTATTTAATGATAATTCTCCATGTACTGATTATTGTAAATACTCTATTTTCTTTTATTAAGGACAAAAAAAAAAAAAGACAGTTGACTTAGAGAGAAAACAAAACTGAATTAAAATTAACTTCAAACTTGTATACAGTTGAATAGCTTTAACAGTTGCGAAGGGAAAAAAAGGGGGGACAAATTTATTAAGCCTTATATGGAAGAAATGAAAATAAAAGGCAACTCTTAAATTAATAACTAATAAGATCAATTAGAGACTTAATTCAACAGACTTGCACATAAATAATACAATAACACCATTTTTCCTTTTATAAGCTTAGCTACATAGGGTACTATTATGACATAATCTTGATTGAGGGGAGAAAACAAAAAACCTTTCAGGGAAGCCAATCTAACACATCTTGGGGACTATGTAGTACTTATACATGTCACGTAGAAGGAAATATATATATATATATATACCCCCCCTTCTTTAAGGATGGCCCCAAAACATTGAAAGTTGGTCAGCCTAGGTACTCCAGTGCAAACCAAAGTCACAGACTAACTAATGCAATGTCTAATTGTCTACTTACTAAATTTTATTTTTTAAAATTCAATTTAATGATAAGGGGGGAAAGTATTTAAGAGGGAAGTGGGAGGCGACTAGAAAGTTGAGGTTGATGGTATGCATATCAAGTCCCTGGGGGAGGGGGAGGCATATAACTATGATATCTGAGTCCACAAAATTAACAAGGCTCACCAAGTTTTCCTTTCATTTCATCTCTATAATAATTGTGAGCAACAATGACATGCGTTTCAAGGTCAAATACCTTGATGGTTCGATCTGCAGAACCAGTACAAAACCATGTATTGCTGGGATCAACTGCAATAGATCTCACCCATCCCAAGTGACCGCTGATGACCTACACAAAACAAATAACTAAATATTTTATCAAATAGAACTTAAGGAGTCCATGGAGAAATAATACGGGTCTGACCTGGTCATAATAAAAGAATCAATACATTAGTGACATGGAAATCAATTTGTAAGATATGATGTAGGGCAAGAATAGCCATGCTTGAAATTGAATTACAATTTGCTAAATGACATTACTTGATATGAGAGCTCACCAGGCAAACCAACAAAATGAAACACACTCACTACAACCCTTGGCTTGAAATTGATTCAGAAAGTGGTTCTAGCTTACCACATAGCACATGCCATTGAGACCATGTCAAACATACAAAATGGATCTCCTTTGCCAATATTTTCTGGATTAGGTGAAATTACAAAAACTCCCCATTTTAAAACTTTACACAGTTTTGGTATCATAATGGGATAACCACATTATTTTTGTCAAAATAACCAGCAATTACGAAATGCTTTTACTCAAGTCTTACAAGTCTTATGACTCACTGTCAGAATAACCACAATTACAAAATGATTTTGCGTAGTTCTTTCAAATAGGAGGGAGGTTAATATACTTTCTTTAAATACAGGGGAGGATAAGGTGACTTCAGTTAATCATTTTATAAATGATATGATACTGATCCAAATCTAGCAGACAAAATAAAGTTCTCAACAGGATATTCAGATGTTATGTCTAGCCATAGTGACTTGAAAATTTTCTCAACAGAAAAATATTATTGGACAAATAAAAGGAAGCATGTATGTACAAAAAAGAATTAAAAAAGCAAGTCAAGGTGCTCTAGATATTTGAAGTGTAAGTGGTAACAGAGGTTTCAAACAAAACTATTCAGAACTTTATGCATAGAATTGAGCATTTCATCCGAACAAGAAAAACCTACAATGCTAATGCTACTCTTCAACCATCAAGATCCGATCAAGGGGTAAGAACCTCACCCTGTAGTTCTTCCATGGTGCATGCCATATGGGACGTGGCCATTTACTTGGCATTCTTTCCATTAAAGCAGATGTTGATAAATTCCTGTAATGTAAAAACTGAAACAGTTTTAGCCAAATAAGATCATGCCACAGAATGTCAATCTTGAGCCACATATAATTAAAATCCTACAATGTAAATGCAAACACAAACATTGCGAAAACAACACAAGATAAAGCACATAACCAACAATTTAAATATTATACTCTTTTCTGAGCATATAACAAGCATTCATAACCATGAATTGCAAATCATTCTTAAATCTCTTAAATTATAGAACGGATAGAGAAAGCCAAAACCTTTCGGATGAACCAGGGGCAGAAATAACTGCTGTACTTTTGCTTGGAAAACCAAGATCGTTCCTGCAGAGAAACAAAAGCATAAGCATCATTGGATTTTAAGAACATCTTTTCAAAGAACCTGCAAGCTGAGTGTGTTGCAATCAACAAAAGGAAAAATCAGCATGCATCACTGTATTAATATTACTAACCGTGGCTTTCCTTCAACAACAAAGAATATTTCCAAGTAATTTAAAAAGTTGTATTAAAATTTCTTCATGTGATAAAAGTTAAAAAAAATAAGCAAAGTAAAAAAAAAAGAGAATTTCCTAAGGCATGGAACCCATCTTTCTCTTGTTTTAAAAATAAGAGGCCTTGCCTTTTTAGGCAAACTTGTGCCAACTTATGTAATCTTCAATATGCTAAAAAAATCCTTATAAGTAACATTAAATTTTGAAATCAATAGCTTTCCCCAAGTTTATGAAAATCAAACAGGCCCTTGAAGTGATACTTTGGAGTATCACATACAATCAGATTATAGTTCAAACCACAAAACTAAACAAAGATATTGATTCTCAATAGCTATAACAGGCTATTACGTCAGAGACTATACAATAGAATAATCTAAGTACCATAAAGAAAGCAGGATGAGAGGGAGTACTTACGGAGCTGGAGCTGGCATAGATGGACCAACAACCAAAGCATTTTGGGCTCCTCCTTTGTTGGGATCTTTGGAATCTTCTGGACCTATGAATAATGATAAGGAACAAATATCAAATTGTAGTGCCCTAATAAATAGCCTCTCAAATTGATTGGAGAAGAATTCCATGGTAAAATGCTAGAAGCAGCCAACAAGAAACCCCCCCCCCCCCCAAAACAAAAGAAAAAAAAAGGGAAAGCAGAAACAGTGACATAACTCTAAAGTTCCTAGGACAGGACTGAATTTCAAGAGGACCAACAACAACAAAGTCTATGTCCACTAAGTAGGGTCGCCTACATAGATCAATCGATACTATAAAGCCCTATTGTAAATCATATTTTTAGACAAACCAATTAATTTCAAGAGGACCCACCAAACTAAAATAGAACCTCAAGCGACAGCATAATAAAGCAAAGTATGTGAAGAAGACAGAAAACGGAGGAGGAAAGGTGACAGAAGGAAATGCCAGTCTCACAGTGTTTATACCTTGGCCTCTAAAGCTCCTTTCTATCTCAGTAAAAGAGGGGTACAACACAATACATAAAAATCTCCAAATAGTATCCCTTATATTCTCTAATTCTAACTAAATCTCCCTAATTCATACCAGCTTTTAATCATAGGGTAGCACTAATGATGAAGATTCTTTTAACTTTTCCAACTATGCAAGGTGGCACATGAACCCATTGCTATAAAATGCAGAAGGTGTGTAGAAATATTTTTTGCTAAAAGAATGTGTACATGGTATATAACGGAAGAAAAAGCAACACAAACAGTTCAAGAGTAAGAAGGATATACATCATACATGTATTTGTTCGTATCATTACTTTTTCTGTGGTAAAGTAACATGCAACAAAAACATTGATTTCAAATATGTGATCCTATGACCAGCCCTTTAATGTTCTTTCTATGGAAAAAGGAGTGGTCCTTAGACTTAAAGGTATCTTTGGCACCAACATGCAATGTAAATGCCATTGTAATGTTTTTTACACTATCTATTATACCCTTGTAATCATTACTTAACAAGGTCTGTCCCTTTTTACTACTTTTTTTGAGGTAGAAATACAATGGTCATTTTTCATCTATTTCATTCCCTTTTTTTGGGCATATTTAACATTACATCAAATCAAACATAGCCTAAGGTCAGTGGTCACTAGATGCCTATACATCATTTTTCCGTACAAAAAGTGTTTATGATCCTCACCGCATGCAAAAACAATACTAAACAAAAGAAAACAAAATCATTCGAATAAAATAATTCTTGAAGAAAAAATTGAACTACATACTCTACAATTAAATTCAAGAAGAAGCACACTTAGAAGTATTTCTTTTGTTTCAAAAAATCTTGTAATCTATCACAATAATTATTCACTTGTGCTTCTGGACAAGATATATAAACTAAAGTCTCCAAGAAAGTGAAACAGACAACAAAATAGTATAAGACTCCGACCAATTAGAATAATAGCAATGAACCAAGAAGCTATGTGTCAACTAGACATAAAATCAATATTGAGAAATTATATCATGACCATCTAGAACTCAATTGCTCCGTTTTAAATTGATCTTGCATTCTTGCTAGAAAATGCATATTGTAGACCGAAATGATAACTACGGTTACAATACCTGGAAGAGCAAGTGCATTAGAGGGCCCTGGTTGTTGACTGTGATCTGATTGTTGACGAGTTTGATTAGTAGTGCTTTTGATTACACCATACTCAACATTTACCTAAGTTTCAATAGGGGAAAAAAATCTTAAAGATATTCAGCTATATCTAAAGTTTGACAAATTCGTGTTCAGAATCAACCAGATAGCTTTCATGATGCAGGCTAACTATTTCCAATGAATAATAAAATATTCAAAGCCAATATTACCATAATCAATAGAGCTATTCCACAGAATTAAAAAACCCATAACTTACTAACCTTGTGGCTAATGCGAATTTTCTTGCTGCATGACAAAACAAACGAGAGGCAGAAATAGTCAACACTGATGTCTGAGATTTTGGGGACCCAAAAAAATAAAAAAAAACATATAAAGAAGTCACAATTTAAATATTAGATATCAATTAGACTGAAACAATCAGTTATTACCCCGAAGTAACAACACCGAAAGTTAAGATTTTGGACAATACCCAGTTGAAAATTGAAAATTGAAAATAAAAATGAAAAGAAACAACTCGGTACCTCTCGGCGTCGGGTGGAGCAAGCTGGCCATGGATGGGAGAGAAGAGATCGAGAGCACGCTTGAGGGACTTGAAACTTAGTTTCTTCAGTGATTGAGGCTCCACTGGCTCCAAATCTACGGTGGGACCCGGCATCTTTGAGCTTCAATGTTTGTCTCAACTGTTAGGTTTCCACCTTTATTTCTGCTTCACTATTTCGTTAATGGAATTGGAAGGGCACAAGAGGAGAAGAAGAGAAAGAGAGAGAAAAAGAAGAGGGGGGGGGGGGGGGGAGAGGTTTTGAGCGTGAACTATAATGGACTGAAAACCGGTCTTTCGGGCAGACGGGCGGTGCAGTGTTGATCCACACCCGAGCGAAGTGTGAATTATGAAAATGTAAATTTTTTATTAAAACATTTACGAATAAAAGAAGTCAGAATGCTTTAGGCATATTCTCCAGACATAAACGCTAATGCCATGACTTTTAATATATCTTAATTTGATTTTACTTCACCTTTCTTTATTATTAATAATTAAAGTCTTGTATTTTATTTGTTAAAAAAAATCACAAAGGGGACTTAAAGAGCAAGTGTGTAAAAGAAAAAAAAAATTGAATTTACTTCAAAATCCAGACACATAATTTTTTTTGGTAAATTAGTAACTTAATTTTTTCTTAAAAAATATTGATAACTAAATATTAAATCATGATTTTTATATCAAAATGAGTAAATTACAACAAATTTTTAAAGAGAAAAGAAGCGGTTATTAAGAGAGTGTGATGGAGCAGGGTAAAATGAAATGGGGGGAGATAATTCAATCTATTAATTAAATGTTTAATAGAAAAATAAATGATAACTCACCCCTTAGTATTTCGAAGTTAAAATATTTAATTTTGATCTTTTTTTAATATTATTTTGTTAGAAATAGATATAAAAAGAGTGTGTGAATGTGTGTGATATAAAAGAGTGAGAATATATGTATATATATAATTCACTTTTTTTTTCTTTTTAAAGATTGTGATCTTTATAATAATACATTATATATTTTAAAAAGAAAGTGATAAAAAAGTAAAAATATATATAATACCTATTTCTTCTCCCTGCTACTTTTTTATTTTCTTGTTAGCTCTTTCCAAATGCGCATTGTGAATTAATTAATTAAATGCAAAAAAATCTAAATCTTTTCACTTTTTTTTTTGTGGGTAATGTCTCTTCAATCGAAACGTGTTTCAAATTCTAAAATATTACTAATGGGGAGAGGTGGCTTTAAGCAGTGAAATTTTCAATATTACCGAGTAATGTTAACTCCGTTAAAAGGAAAAAAACAAATGGAGTGAATTAAAAAAAAGAAAAGAAAAAAATCATAAAGAATTCAAATCATTCCAAACCTCTCAATTTTGAGAGGTTTGAAAATTAGTGTGTGAACTGATTCACGATATTAGTTTTAATCATCCAATCAATGGATAGAATACTCAATACAACCGTCCTTCTAATCAAGTTATTAGGTATGGCTAAATTATAAAATATTTTTTTCTAATATTACAATTGATTTCTTATTAAATTATAGTAATTTCGTATGGTGCAACACTGTTAATTTTTTATATATTTTTTTAAAAATACATTAGTATATATAATTAAATGACAAAAATAAATAATTTTCCAAAAAAATAATTAAATATAATTTATTGTTATATTTACACAAACAAAAATTTTAAGTACAATTATTTGTGTCAATTTAATTAACTTAATTAAATATAAGTTTAATTGAAAATATTTAAGTATAGCAGAGATATAGAGAAGATTACTTATATATAGAAATTTTATTAAAATATGAATACAAATATTATATATATATATATATATATATTATTAAATTTTATTTTATATCAAAATGATACACTTCGAAAGTTGTTGATAGAAGTGAAAAGTAGCCAAGGAAGCCCTAGTCAAGTCATATTGAATTGGCTTGTGAGAGATCTAAAAAAATGTTGGGTACATTGATAGAGTCAATCATGTTGATTAGTTTGATTTAGCTTAACTTAATCTTATATTTAAAAATAAAAAATTATAAGAACTTGTATAAAAATTTTATCTTTTGGGAGCAAAACATAATTTTACATTGATTTATATATAACTAAATTTTTTAAAAATTTTATTTTATAATATTTACCAAAAATTTTGAAAAAAAAATGATCCAATTAAACCAACACAGTTCAACTTGACAAAACTAAATAAGCTATATTAAGGTGGGTCTAAGCATTAAATTTGACCCCAAAAAAATTAACATGATGCTAAATTAGGCCAAATTAAGTAAAACTCAACCTTTCATGTGAACACCCATAGATAAAAGAAAAAATACCAAAAATCCTTTTATAATTTAGTCACTTGTAAATTGTTTTTTGTACTTTTTAAAATAAAAAATTAAGTTTCAAGTTATCACATTTCAAAAAAAAAAATTCTTGTTTAATTTCTTCGTGTATAAAAGCTAACTCAATTGCCTTGCCAATTCAAGCTTCCTTGTATGTCAAATGGATTTTTTTAAGGATTAAATTTATATGTATTTTATTATATCCTTTTTATTAAATTTTTTAATTAAAATATGATAAATTTATGATTTTTTTAATAATATTATGATATATGTATGGTTTAATTAAAGAATTATATAATTTTTTGTGAAAATTATATATCTATTATATTGTTATTAAAAAATTAAGTTAAATGAGTATTTTAGTCCCTTAACTTTATTTAATATTTTAAATTGATCATTTAATTGTGAAATATTTTAAAATAGTCTCATAATTTTAGTTAACATTTTAAATTAGTTCCTTAACTTTAAAGTGTTTTAAAATAGTTCTTCAAAAAGTTTACTTATTATAAAAAAAACCTTGATTTAATCACTTGAATAAAAAAACACTTATTATAAAAACTTAAAAACTAAAAAATACTTAAAAAGTTCATTAAAATAAAATACTTTTAAAAATAATATTTATTTTGATATGAAAATCCATAACTAATACTATTTTTATAAATATTTCATATCAAAATAAATATTATTTTTAAATTTTTTTATTTTAGAGAAAATTTTAAATATTTTGTAGTTTTTAGAATTTTATAATAATTTTTTTTGTTCAAGTGATTAAATTAATAAAGTATTTCTACATGACCCTTTCAATAATTTTTTTTATAATTTTTTTTTATATTTTCAAATTACTTATTTTAAATATTTCATATTAAAATAAATATTTCAAATTGAAAGATTCTTTGAAATGTTTCAAATTAGTCTCTTAATTTTTAAAATTAAAAAATCAATTTGAAATATTTTAAAATTAAGGGATTAATTTAAACTATTAAATAAAATTAAGAGACCATTTTAAAACACTTTAAAGTTAAGGGATTAATTTGAAATATTAAATAAAATCAGATGACCATTTTAAATCATTTTAAAATGAAGAGACCAATTTGAAATATTAAATAAATTTAAAGAACTAAAATACTAATTTAATCAAAAAATTATATATTTATTATATTTTAGTTAAAAAATCAAGCGATGAGTATATATCTCATATATAAGGTTTTCTCATTTTTGAATTGTACTTCTCAATGCAGTTGTCTTGTATATGGAGAATTATCATTAAGTTTAAAAGATTTTTTTTTTTCATTTTTCAATAAGGAACGATGTTAATATGGCACAAAAAAAAATGACCAAAAAGTTCGGCTACCAAAACTTTTTTTCTATATACTTAAAATTTTATTTTATATATTTTTTTATTAATGAAGATGCCGCGACCCATTTTTTTATTATTTTTTCTTGATTTAGTCGCGGTATTTCAGATGTCACGACTTATATATAATTTTTTATTTATATATAATTTATTTTATATTTTTTTAATTTATTTAAAAAATAAATTTAAATTTAATATATTTATTATTAAATTCAAAATTATCTACAAAAATGTAAATTAATTTTTTTAGTTTTAATTATAATTGAAATTATTTTAACTAATTTTAAAATATATAATTTATCATTATGATTATTTCTTCAACATTTTGAATTTTTTTATTTCAAATAAATTATTAGACTTATTATTTTTTAAAAAAATTGAATTGAATTAAATTTATTTTTATTTATCATCTAATTTTTTAATTTAAATTTTCTATATTTATTTCATCCAATTTTTTTATTTCTTCATTTAAATCAATTATAGAATTTAAAATTTTTTTACAAAATTTTGAATTTAAAATTTTAATTCTTTGTAGTTATTATATATATATATATTAATTCGTTAACTTCTTCAAAAATCTTTAATTTTTAATTCTTGAATGTCTATAATGTCACTCATATAAGCATATCATCAATTACTAGTTGTTATGATTTAAATACATATCAATTCGCTAACCTTGTTGTTATCGACTACATTCAAATGGGTTTAAGGTTAAATCATATTTCTTTTTTTTTGTTCTTTCAATGTAAAGGACAAAGTAAAACAAAAAAAAAATTGTGTATCCAAAAAAAAAACTTATAATTGCAATTGTTTTTTTTATCCCAAAAACATAGATATTTACGGATTGGAAATTAAAGATTTTGAAAAATTTAATGAATTAATATATATATATATATATATATATATATATATATATAATAACTACAAAGAATTAAAATTTTATAATTGATTTAAATGAAGAAATTAAAAAAATTGGATGAAATAAATATAGAAAATTTAAATTTAAAAATTAGATGATAAATAAAAATAAAAATAAATTTAATTCAATTCAATTCAAATTTTTTAAAAAATAATAAGTCTAATAATTTATTTGAAATAAAAAAATTCAAAATGTTAAAGAAATAATCATAATAATAAATTATATATTTTAAAATTAGTTAAAATAATTTCAATTATAATTAAAACTAAAAAAATTAATTTACATTTTTGTAAATAATTTTGAATTTAATAATAAATATATTAAATTTATTTTTATTTTTAAATAAATTAAAAAATATATAATAAATTATATATAAATATAAATTATATATAAAAGATACTGTGACTCAACTAAAAATAACAATAAAAAAATGAGTCACAACATCTTAGATGTGGCAACTCATTAATAAAAAAATAAAATAAAATTTTAAACATACAAAAAGAAAGTTTTGGCAGCTGAGCTTTTTGGTCTTTTTTTTTTTTTTTGGTGTCATATAGCTTATCCTATATGCGTTTGGCTCGCCCTCGTGCGATTGCTGTTGGGAAAACATTGTATGTAAATTAAAGTGAAGATTTCTCGTTCTTTTGAACATCTACCTCGTATTCATGTGATTTGTAATTCGATATATGCTTCAGTTTGTCTTCATGGAACTTAGACGAATGTGAACAAACATAACCCATTTGTTCATTCTAATAGTGGGCTTGCTTAATCTCTCCGAGCAATTGATTTCTACTTTATGAAACAAAGTTCTGTTCGATAAATCAACATACATCTTTGCATGATTCAGCATCTTAAAGCTGATTCTAAAACTGCAAGTAAGAGCAGAAAGGAATATAAGTATTTATTTATTACACCATTTACGAGTCCCTGTACAAAAAGATACTCGGCTAATCACTATGGTATTCACTCAAACTTATAGATTTACAATAATAATTCCTAATGTAGTATGTGCTTGCTATCTATATTTTGTTGTAGTACTTGCCAAAGAGTTGAAATTTTAATAATAAACATGCAGTGACAGTAGGTTGAAGCTCTCCCTACAGAGGGATCCACCCCTGTTGTAGAGGAATTAGTGTAAGGGCAATCTCATATTTAGAAGCTTTTCTAGAGGCAAAAGAAAGAGACTAGATGAGTTGCTCGTACCTTGATTAGTCCCATCTCAGTACCACAAAGAATAATGTCATTGGCGGAGAGGAGGCTTGTTATCTTGCTTCCTGCTGATATTCTTCCCACTTTTTTCTGGGACCTTCTCAACCATATCTGATTTGGGAGGTGGATATAATGTTAATCAGTTAATTCATTGGCTTCCGGTTAGCTTCGTACGTATAAAATTGCATATTGTATCATTCTAAATAGTTTCCATTTTTCTCTGGAAAAATCAATGCAAAATGGTCCAAACTATTTGAACGTGGCTTTAAAAACAGTTAGTCATCCAATGGAGTTAACATGTCCGTCAGGCATTGCCAAGAGCGAGTAACTGAGCATAATTGCCATTTTTTTTGACACATACAGTGCTGAACTGATAATTTAGACTCAAGTGTACATTTAATTACCTGAATGTTATCTGCTAATGAGCTGGAGATTAGGTATACGAAGTCTTCCACTACTTCCATGGCAATTATATTATCTCCTTTCCCAGTAAGAATGGAAATTTGAGGTTTCCCATTTCTTTTCCATTCCTAGATATTTCATCCATGTCAGTAGAAAGTAACTACACAAGTTTTAGGTTTACATTTATCATTCTGACCTGGAATGTTGAGCCTTCAACGAGCCTACTTGCGCTATAAAGCCAGTCTCTATATACAACAACTGAATTAATGGGCCTGCTTTGCTTCCTCCAACTCCTCGTAGGTGCTTTGATTTCTAGTTCCCGATTGTATGCTGTAGAATACTCCTAAAATAGGGTATTATGTGATGCTTGTGTTATTGGCATCGAAATGTCTGTCAAACAACAGAAAACTTACCTGTATGCTTGAATCTGTGCACCCAGCATAAAACTTTCCCTGAGTCGCCGCCATGCACTTTACATGCTTACCTTTAAAAATATTTTTTACTACTCTTGATTCATTTACTAACTGCAAAGAACAAAAAAAAAAAATATTCTATTATAGTAGTTGTCCGAAATATGTTTGCTGAAGGTAAGAAAGTCTCCTATTCCTTTCTGTATAACTGAATTATGGACAGGGTATGTGTCTTGCTTTGAAGTTTCAGTGCTGCATGTCACAAATCATTGGAAAATTTTAAAGCATCACCTTAATTCCCTGGCCTTGGGTAATCACAAAAGTTGTTTGTCCATGTGCATGTAGACGATGAATTGGTTCCCTGAAGACTATCACTTCAATGCATTCCAACTTCCTCTCGATCATTTTCCACACCTATTGGATGTAAGTGATATTAAGATAATCAGTTCATTCTTGCTGTTAGAAGTCTTGACGGAGATAGAAAGTGGTGACTGTGAAAGAAGTTCAGTCATACCCTTACGGTTTTATCAGCAGATCCACTTAAGAGGCTGTCTGATGGTTCAGAAAGTGAAAAGCATGTCACTGACTTCTTGTGCTTCTTAATGTCCCATACAAGAGAGGCCGATTGCCCCCTGATATCCCAGACCTGTTTAATATACAAACTGAAAATTACTCTCTTTCTTTTATTTAAAAAGAAAAAAAATCTCTCTTTCCATACAGATGTTATCAAGCTTATAACATGATTAACCAAACATAATCTATGGGTATTTAAAAAAAAAAAATTACTCTATAAATTTGATAATCTTATCGTGTTTCTTACCTTGATCGAGCCATCTGAATATCCACTGAATAGCAGTCCCTTGTAGAATATGAGGGAACTAACAGCTGTACTGAAGTTGTGACCAACCTCAAGGATTTGTGTGTGAACACAAGAAATACGCTGCTCATATCGCCATAATGATTTGGGCGATATTCCAAATGGAATGGGTTAGTCCAAGTTTAGTTATACTATACTCACTATATAAGTAACTAAACGCTAAAGAAAATGTAAGCTCCTCAGACCAATTATAGATCATAATGTGATTTACTTTTATACAATTCCTTTTTTTTTAAAAAAATATCTTTATGTTCATTTTGCCATATAGCTGCTGTATCATAATCTGCTGCCCATTGTCCAGATCTTTCGCCCTATCAATTTTTGTGAATACCTAATTATGGGGAACTTCGTAAGTTCTTGTATAGAATGTTATGTAAGTGTTGCAACTATGCATGTGAATACTCACTGATATGTTTGGTAGCAAGTAGTCAGCCACTCTATGCAATTCCTCAGCCATCCAGGTTACATTTGAAAGGCGTCTTAGTGATTCCTTCACCCCTTCTGAGAAATGAATTAGTGTTTGCATTCCTATATGAAAAAGACCATGTGACTTAGTAGGATAAATAATTCTTGATCATGGAGTTTGAGATCATTACAAAAATTTTTGTTTACCAAGGTTGAGGAAAGGAGAAGGAATGATACTATGTTTTTGCTAAGTTAGTTCTCTGTACAAAATATTCACTGGAGTAAAAGTCCCATATAAGTTGACTACCATTTGGTTTTATACACGAGATAAATCAACACATAAAGCTGTGGCAGAAGTTCTATCTATCTTTAATACTAGGTCTTGTAAGTTAATAGTGAATGATGGTTGTTAATTGATATATATCATGACAAGGGGGGTATTACCTTTACCAGAGGTATAGTTATAGATGCACAGACATGCTAGAAGTCTTTCTTCCAGCTCCATCCCGGGATGTAGAAATTGCTCAATTCCGCTTAGTAAGATCTCACATGCAGGATATCTTACGCTATCTGGGCTTTTTGATATTTGACATCCAAGCCAGGCAATTGCTACAAGGCAGTCTCTTGAAAGTCTTTTTATCTTGCTTCTTAGCCCCTTCTCTAAAGCATGGAAGATCGAATCTCCAACGCTTATGATATACTTGGCAATCTTACTACACCATAAATCTGTGCTGGTATCCTGCATGTTATGGAATTTCCTCATCTTCATAATTATTCCCTCCACACTACCCGTAATATACATGTAGTTTGAACTTGCTCACATATGAATGTTCTTGACAGCTCACCTGTAGGCTTTGATCCAACCAATTGAAGTTTCGTATCATATTCTGGGGACATGGAGAGGCCAAACCAGTCTTTTTCAGCAACCATGCTGCTGTATATGGTTCCCCTGTCCAAGCGTATGTTCCAGCAACATTTGATAGAATTGACGCAGATAATATCTGCTCTGAGCTTTCTTCAGATGCCAATCCCCTGAGAAGGACCTGCACTACTCCCTCGCTGAACACACTTTTGCCGGTTGAGTTCTGCATGTTATTTTGCTCCCTTTAGTAGTTTGAAGTCTATATAAAGTTCAGTAACTCCAGTTGCATGACTTTTATTTATCAAGTAATCAATTGAGTTCTCAGTTTTCACGAGTTATCTCATCTGAATCATTTTGTTGCACATATATCCAAATCTAAACTTTCTTGGAAAGAAATTAAGTGTTTATGGCTTAATGTTAAATAATATTATTTGGTGATCCCTTATTATACTTGATTATGCAGACTTTCGATATATGAGATGAAAATAACATCTTCTGATAAGCATAATTCTGCTTCTCAATTAACTAATAACCTCAAATCAATTGAGTCATCATAGAGGAATAGAATATTCTTATATAATGGCTTAATAGCTATTTTCTATTGAAAGTTTCATTAATGGAATTTATGATCCATTAATTTTCCTTATTTCAAAACTTACTAATGCGTCTAACTGAAGCAATAAATTTGCTGCTAAAAGTTGGTGATCAGATTGTAATTGATGGACACACTGCATCAGTATCTGCATAACATTGGTGCCTCCTTCTTTTTGCATACGTTGCAACAGACTAATAGCAGAAGACCTGAAAAGAAAAAAGAAAAAGAAATTACAGAAAGCTCTTCTATGTTCTCCTAAGACAAGGACTTAGTGTACAGTGAATATATGAACAAAGCATGATCGTCTCTCTAATAGTAAATTGAGGCTGTGCACTGTGTATGTAGCCTCTTTTCTTGTGTTGGTTTTGTTGTCACACTAGACTCATGCTAGTTTCATGATTTAAGTTGCAACTTTATGAGTATCAGAGAAAGCAAATATATCCTAATATATGTACTTGGAACACTTCTTAGCAATATCATTAAGGATCATTAACAGCTTGCTTGGGATTCCATTGTGAAAACTGAGATTAATTCACCACCATGAAAGTGACCTTAGAAGTGCTTTCGTTTATGGGTGGGAGAATTAATTTTCTACCAGAATCCTAACGTATCAAATCTCTTAGTGCTGCATGATATTTGTCTTTATTCTTTTGAGATATAGGATGAAATATAATGTTGTACAGATTTCACAAGACTATATTAAGATAGAATGCAAAATGGAATATGGTTAAGTGGTTATACCGTGGTATGCAAAGGATTTCATGAAGAAATTCAAGTGCCATGTGTTTGGCACGCTTGTTGTCTGTCTTCAAGAGTTGAATAAAGGGGGCAAGAGGAGTGAATTGTGATATGTACTTTCTGCACTGTGAATCAAACTGCATACATTTTATAAGAATGATGATCAAAGAGAAAAACTCTTTCAGATTATCATTTCTTGCAACTTCAAGGAGTCCACCGAGAACATGAGGAGAACTGATCGCAGCCAAATGCATGTTATTTGTGGCATAGTCAAATGAAGTTACTAGTTCCTCAATGATCATCAAGGATGCTGCATGAGGTGTTAGCAGAAGTGACTCTGGCTTACCCTTGTAACTATGGGAAGTGCATACAATCTCCATTAATGTTGGTAGAAGTTCCAGTGTTTTAATATCTATGGGAGATGGATTTATTAAATAGATGAGAATTGCTGCCTCGTGGACATTCTGTTTTAGAGCACTTGCCAGATCATGCAACTTTAAACCTTTCTTCTTGATGTCTTCTATGATTGACTTGTTCCTTGAAATAATAGTTGTCAGCATAGAAACTGATGCCCTTATTTCCCTTTCCTCTTTGGAGGTAGAGATAGCCATCAGCAATTCATCCAAAATCATATCCTTTAAGAAAGCATACGTGCTGCACGATGAACTAGACAAACTCTCATAAATGGATGCAATATCTGCAGTATAGTCTTCAACACAATTTCCTAATGCTTCTGAATGATGTGAAACTGAATTTTTCATTTCAGTTGGACCTACTAGTTCACTGATGGAATCTCTTCTAGAGTGTGAACAGACTTCCTTCAAGCTTTCTAGGCCAGATGATCTTTGCAATTTCCTTTCAGAACTTTCTGCATGATTCCTTTGGCTTAGTCTGTGTTTGTGTGCAGATGTAAATGTTCTCTGATCAAAGAGATAGAATTTTTGGGGCTGCAACGCTTCTTTAATAAGTTCATTATCTACATGATAATTGCTTTTTCTATCTCTGTACTCTGAGATGGTTGAAGCAACGTCTCTCATGGAAGTGGTAAATCTGCTCGAATCAATGCTAACCATGTCTCTTTCATCCAGCTGCTCTTGCAGTGGATTTTGAGGCTCCTGTTGCAAACTGGAGCAATGATGCAGCTTCCTATAAGGGTCAGCAAGTTTAAATTCTAGAAGATAATTATGACTATGAGTATGATATTGAATTGCCTATTGTGGGCTTATATCTGAGATGAAGATGAGAAAAAAATAAAGAAATGTGCAAGACTCTGTTAGTGGGTCAAACCATTCAGATGTTTCTGGCCGTGGATCATCTTCATTTGTTATTTTTCTGATATGACATTTACTGTCATCAATATTTGCCTGATTTAAACAAGGATGAGTTAGTATTCACCTTCAGAATCCTGTCCACTTGTCATGCTTATAAGCGGACACATTATTTCTAGATGTTTTGTCAACTATGAATCTTCAAAAATAATTACCAAGTCCCTGTTGTCTCTAAAGTCCTCATTGCGCGAATCTACTGAAGTTGGGATGCTAGACTGGGCTTCTTTCAACATATCCTTGAAGCATTTGATGCTTGAAATTCTTTGGTGTTCCTTGTTGTGAAGCTGAGCTGAGGCTTTTCTGTGATCTTTACGTTTAGCAATTTCCATGAATCCTTTCGTCTCATCTGCCATAACATTTGTCACATCTTCTTGAAGATCAAGTGGATGCACCTTCTCATACTGCATTGTATTTATGTCACACAAATTAGAGAAAACAAAAAGAATAAAAAAATTATGCATCTAACTCTCTAGCCTTACTACACTGTATGTAAAATTAAAGGGCCTGTTTAATTTTTTATTTTTAGAACAATTTTTTGTTTTTAAAAATAAAAAAATTTGCTTGATAATATATTTTTAATAAAGTATTTTATAAAACAAAAAGACATAATTATATTTTTGGAAACAGAAAAATTAAAATATTTTTTAGATATTTTATAACTTTTGTTTTACAAAATAAAAAAAACATAAAATAACAATTTTTCAAAATAATGATTCAAATAGATTTTTTAATTATTTTATTTTCAAAATTTATTCTAAAAAAACATCTGTTTTGAAAACATTAAAATTAGAATAAAATCAAACATGTCCTTGTTTATGCTAGTTAAGGAAATAAGTACAGGCTTACCATATTGCACGTTCGCAATCTAGGTTCATCTTGAAATATATAAGAAGATACACGGCTGGTATTTGGTTCAATCCTGTCAAAAACTTGGCTTCAACATAATGGCATCATATGGGTATTTTCTATGAACCTCCCAATAAAAGAAAATGAAGATAATATTTTCATGTTACCCTCCTCTTAGGACTGTAATGTCCATTAATAGTAGTTATGGATTGTGAAGTTATACTTGTTCGTGCTTGTTGGCAAGACATTTCTTCCCCGCCTCCCATAGAGGGACCATGAAGGGAAAACTGATCCAATTCAGGTTTGAATCAAGATTGTTTCATGAAAGAGAAGTTGCCCAACAAGTGGGTGACGGCTCTTAACCACTTAGGTAAAACTTGCAATGCTCATGGGTAAACATGAAACTATAGTGCAGGTGAAGAGTCTTCCTATATGCACACAGAAGGGAAATCTATTAAGATAAGCTGCAATTTTAGTTCTCTCTCTTCAACTCACCATTTTAGTTTTAGTGTGCCAGTTATCGAATTCCATATATCAATTGATTGCTTATTACTTTTACCATTAGTTGTGTTTCAAAGCTTAAACGATCCTTCTCGACTGTTTCAATTCAGTGTAAAAAAATTCTATGTAGTTGGACGGCCAGAACTCTAGACCTCATGATTGAGGTCACATAAATATCTCTGCTGGTATTAACTACTCATTCAGAGACTGTGTTGATAGAAACTTGGTTCTGCTAAATCTAATTCTCTTGTATGTCAGAGAAAAGATAATAACATTTAAGGTATATTTTCTTTCCTCCAATTATTAACCTTTAAAGACATGAAGTTGTATTGAACAGGAAGCAAGGATTAGTCTTAACAGAATGTACTGATTGTTCCCTGCAATACCTGCGCCACCATGGAGTCTCCGCATAAAACATGACCCGATAATACATCAAACATTCCTTGTATCTCCTTGCCATCTTCCTTATTGCTTTATTGATTTCCTCCTCGGAATTCTTTGTAGAAACAGATTCCATACTTGTACTGCGACTGCCTTCCCGAGGAAAAAGAGTCTCACAAAGCTTTGGTGCAAATTCTGTGCAAACAAGCTTGGGGGAGACCAGTACTGCTTGGAGAAAATGCAGGGCTGCCTGCCACTCATCTCCTTGGAGTTTCTGAACCACCGAGAGGCAGAAGTATGAGCAGCACACCAAGTAACGATTTGGAATTGTGGCTGTGATCCCTTCCTCATCAAGCATGGCTGGGACCTGAAGCATCTGTTCTGTATTACTAAGCCGAAAGGATCTTTCTTCCGGCTCTTGTGTCTGAATTGCAGCTTCAATGGCATCAATACCCCAGTACAGATTTGACAGGACTTGCTGCTCTGAGAATTCAAAGAACTCTTGCTTTTGAATCCTCAATCTAGAGCTGCATCTCAGTTTAAGGCCATTCCTGGCATTCTCTATGGCTTCAAGAATGTGCTTATTGATTGAAACAAGTACCCATATGGATTTGAGGTCAGGTATCTCATGATAGTCATGAGATGAAATCACAGAAGAAGTGGGGGGTTTGGGGTTATTAGGCATGATGTTGTCGATAGTTGAGTAATTTGGGGCGTAGAAGATGGGAGGGGGAAGAATTTAATGTAAGCTTCCAGAGAAATGGAGGTTAGCTCTTAGCACCTAAAGCAGCAGTTTCGTCCCGTGACTGTGCCACAAGATTCCAATACTCGTTTGGCCCCTTTAGTCCTTTGGAAAAAACTTTACGTGTAACTTTTTTACGTTTGTTATTAGATAACAAGTCGAGATTTTTCACAACTCATATGTGATTGAATCTTTCGAAAAACTGCATTCATATACTATGTTTTGATTGAAAAATTTAATATTTAAAGAACTTTATTTATATTTTGTCCTAATATTTTCTACCACCCTCAGATGAAAAAAAGGCCGTTGCCAGTAGGGAAAGGTTGAACTGAAAGTGCTAGATTTTGTCTTAATATGATGTTTTTATCCATGCCACTAATCACATTTCCCGATAGATTTCTTCTTCTCTTTTTCTGGTTTGTTTTCTTTGAGTTTTTTTCTTTCTGCGGAAATTGATATTTGTCTATGACATGCGCTGATGTTCAGTGTCGAATGAGAACTTGGAAGTATTGAACTGAGAACTGAGAAGGCTTCACAAGTTGGTACTGGCAACAGTGGCAAGCATCGACAACTGTGCGCTCGTGGCACTACAGATAGCATGTTGACCTATCAGAATAAAATTCATAATGAGCTGGACTATTTGCTTAATTATCACCATTGTCTATTAGTTTAGTTGCTTTCACTTCTGCTTATTCACGAGCGGATGTTCAATGGAATAGTGACTTCACAATACTTCCCGAAAAAAAAACAGCTTGTCCTTTTGTTAAAATTAAAGACTAAATTTAGATAGAGATTTTAAGTATTTATTATTAAATTTTTTAATAAGAATATTATAACTGAAGGATAATTTTTTTAACAAATCTAATTATGCAATACTAAGCTAAAGAAAATCTAATTTTTGTGTTTTTATTGAAAAACTTGATAATAATTTATTAAAAAATAATGCTCAAAGGTTATGAAATAAAGACAAATATGAGGAGAAAATTTTTGTTATTAAAATAATTTACAATGAAGAGCTGATATTTTAATATAATAAAATTGAAAATAAATTCCACTAATGTTCTTTGAAGTTTGTTTAAATTATATTTAATATTCTCCTTATTTTAAAAATACCATGAGTTTTTTTTTTACATTTAATATATAATACAAAAACTTTTTTATTATTTAATTTTTATAAAATGAACTTTCTACGCAAAATACTTTTTTTTTTTTTTTACCAGGTAAGAATGCCTTTTCTTTTTATGTGTTTATTAGTTTTAAGTCATTTTAGAACGACCTTAGTATTGATATTGCACTTTCGGAAAATTTGAGAACATGGCAATTATTGATGCTCTTGGGCACCGGATCTTATGCCTTGAGGTCACCCTTTGTGACTGCCACGTCATTTGTTGCTTAGTGTGAAAACATTTAAAGACCCCACAATATTTTGTGCGATGAACCTTTGCAACCAATCTGGTGTATTCATAATTTTTTTTTTTTGCCTATATATTATCTTTTAGTATAACAAAAAGTTTTTTTAAAACAGATATTCGTCAAAGGCAGCATATTATATTTTAGTATAAAGAAAATTATATAAATCCCCAAAATCATAATTTAATTACAACCTTAATAATATAAGATCTTTAAAACATAACATTTAACCTCCTGAATTATTATAGAAAGCTAGCACATTACATATCCATTAAAATTAACATTTAAAGGCCAATAAATACTTTATATTTCCATCATCTTCTCAAATTCACCTCATTGCATAACATAAAACAATCATGTGTCTTTTAAATGTCACTTTTTAAAAAGTAAAGCATTACACATTAAAATTTATATACCAAAATTATAATTAGACTATAGTTTAAAAGCATTATATATAGTTTTTCCTCTGGTATATTAGCATTTAAACATAACTTTAATTTCTATAATTTATATTGCATCACATGAGACTAGCTGGAAAAATCCCTTCTCGGGCATAGCACATGTTACACACTATTACTTTGAACCCCATGGTCATTAAATACCAATGACTCAGAAACATACTCTTACCATACAGAAAGGGCAAATTCACGAGTCTAATTCAAAAATCCAAGTCAAATGAAGTTTAGCATAGCTTGATCAATTTATGGGAATCTTCACTTCAATGAAGCAAAAGCATCTTTCATATGAACTCCTTTTATACTGTAATAAGCAAGTTTCTCGTCTACTTAACACAAGCCATTATCTTCAAGAACTCGATCATCTAAATGATAAAGCCTTAACATTTGGGTCTCATGCTCTGTCTTCCCGCCTCCCTCTCAAATAGATTTGCAGGCCACTGACTGCTAAAAGCTATGACTTCTTTATTAATCATTTATAGCCATGTTCTGCATCATGAATATGGCATAACATAACAGAAAATCTCATTCACTATCCCTCTTAACAATAATAAACACCCTTTCAAGCATATTTACTAAAAACTCTTCTTAAAGCAAGATCAGAAGGGTACTTGATCGGCTGCCGAGGTATCATACAGCTGTAGGAAGAGCTACTCCAACAGAAATCTTCAATGGCCTGAAGAATTACATGTGCGCAAAAGCTCAGCAATTGAGGCATGGCTTCATCAAGCCAAGTGAAGAATAATCCAAGTAATCATTTTAACTACCCACGTGCACGTAAGTATATCTAAACTCAAAAGAAAGAAATGTAAGAAAAGGTAAACAATTGATTTTAGCATGCCAGGCAATTAAATCAAGGAAAGAACAGAAAGAGAACTCGTAGCAAAAGTACTACATGATGGATTAAGCTAACTACCAATGACATCCTGAACCATGCATCATTGGCACTTCTTAAACGTTTTCTGTTCTTTTTTTTTGGGGGGGGGGGGGGGTGTGGGGAGTGGAATGGGTAGACAAACGAAGCCAAATATGTGAGAGAGAGAGAGAGAGAGAGAGAGAGGAAAAAACCAAAAAAAAAGGTATGCAGGGTTAGCAACAACTGACAACATACATGTTGAATAACAATCTAACAAAAACAGAAACTAGGAAGAGCTCATAAGAAGCTCAAAGATAATGGGAACACATGGACTGTACAAATGTCCATAGGTAAGGGTGTTCATAGGCAGGATCCAGCCGGACATCTAGTATGCTCGATGCTCGGCCCGATTAAGACCTTAGGCTTGTTTTTATGCCCGTAACCTTACCCGACCCGAACAAGCCCGATTTTATGTTGGGTTAGGACGGATTAGAACCGCTCGAAACTTTTTTTTTATGAACTGATACTTATAATATAAAAATATTTTTTTGCAAACTCATAGTCATATGCTTCAAAACAATAGGCTTTTAGAACTTTCATGTTTTTATCAATAATAAAAAAATAGCTAGGTATTATCAAGCAAAATATAAGTTATACTAACATAATTAGCTTTAGGTAAACGCGTATATTTTCATTATTCAACAAAAATAATGTCAGTAAACATGTATATCAATAATGGAAACAAATAAAAAATAGGGAGGGTTTAAGTAAATAATGAAAGGTGCAGCATGTAAAGAGAATCAAATGAAATAAAAATAAATATATATATATATAAGATGACAAGATAATAACTAAAAAAAAAATAACAATTAGGGCAAGTTAGGCAGAATATGCATTCGGCCATGGCCCGGCTCGACCCGATATAATTTTGTTTAAAGTTCTATTCATTTTATATTTTTGGCCCGACCCGGCCCGATTAAGCCGGGTTAGGGCAGGCTCCTAGAGCCAACCGAGCCAATGAACACCCCTATCCATAGGGGAAAAGGGGAAATCTTCATTATTGAACAAGGAAACAAAAGGAAAACACACTAAGAGCATGAACCGAGAACTCAATGTACTTCACTCTTTGAAGCTTAAATCGGTGACCCCTTTCACTTACAAAACTTAATTACAGGTTTGAAACTTCAACAGGATAAAAGAGTCAAAACCATAAAAATCCATTGCCAGCAAATTTTCCTCCGTGATTTTTCAAATGGCTCTAATTAATTGATCAAATCAGTAATATGATATGGAAAAAAGGATTTATTACAACTGTTCTAACATAAATCTAATAGTGTCAGAACCAAAAGAGGGCTGTGGAAGATGAGCTCTTATATCAGCCACAAAAGTGCATGCAGAATGAAAGAGAAGGTAAAAGGAAAAAATATTTCAATCCATTAAAAAAACTACAATCTATTCTGACAACTTAAAATTGCTTGAATGATACATAACCTTCACATCGGTTAAAAAAAATAGAAAAGAGCGTTACCCTCAAGCTACTCCAAGCTTCTGAAGCTTTTCACAGTAAGGAGTTGGCAGATTCTTATTCCAACTACGCCTCTGGAGCTCTATTTGACAATACCGACGAAGTAAAATTTTATGATCCTTTATCACATTGCCCTCAATATTTGCGCGAGCAGGACTTCCATATGGATAGTTAGCATCAAAAGATTCAGACTTCACAAAAAACTCAACCCCATACTTCTCCGTTGTCTTAGGAATCTGATATGTGTAATTCTTATACAAAGAATAGTCTGGTTCGGAAAATGGCAAGTAGGCAAGCAGAAAAATTATCAAGAATGGTACAAGTTGCAGAAGGAGCATAATATTAAGCCCTCCTCCTTGAGATTCTTGCCGCTGGTGATTGCCCATTCCCCGTGTCCGGTAAACATGAGTTCTCCCAAATACGTCTGCTTGTCCAAAGAATGCCCTAAATATCTCATCAGGATCAATCTCATCATCAAAAATATCATGTGCATTTGTCCTTCTTCTCCTGCGCCTAACATTGTGCTGCTGGTTGTATTCAAATTCCTCAACCAGCCCTGTCTGATCATACTGCCTCCTCGAACCATCATCACTTAAACACTTAAAAGCCTTGGATACCTTCTTAAATGCCTCTTCAGAACCCGGTGCCTTATTCTTATCAGGATGAACTTTCAATGACAATTTCCTATAAGCTCGCCTAATCTCCTCAACAGAACAAGTCTTCTCCACACCAAGAATAGCATAATAATCGTTCTTCCCCTTAATCTCCCCAACTAATTGAACATGTTCTTCTGTATAATTCCTCTCTCCATTCAATCCCTCATCACTTTTCATCGAACCATGCTCCCTCTTAACCGGATGGACAGAGTTTTCATCCTTAGAAGGCGCAGACGACTGAGAATCAAGCCTCTCACACATGGTAAGTAACACATCCACTGACAGATTGTGATTCAGCCGTTGTGCAATTTTGATAAATTTAAGGGCACGCGCTTTGTTCCCTGTTGCAATCGCCCCCTCAGCGATGCGAATACACCTCAAAGCTTCATCCTTATTACCATCCATCATCAAACGAACTTTGACAACTCAACACTAGTCACCCCCCAAATTCGCCCTAATTCATACTCCAGCTTCCCCAAAAGAAAACAATCACTGACGGGGAGAAACAACAAATAAATTGATTGAATACTAATCAGAAAAAAGAACCACAAACATAAATTTCTAAGAATTGCCAGGTGATTTCTGTGAATTTTCAATTAAAAATTAGCAAAGTAAGCATACAAATCGATCGTACTTGCTATGCAAAAATGAACTTACAGTAGGGTTTCAATCACCGACAAGGATAAATGATAAGAGATTTACCTGAGGAGACTTCAGAGGGGAGAAAAGGGTTAAGCTGGGAAGGAGAGCATTGGGCACAGGATGACCAAGGTGTAGTCTACGAGCGACACTATATATGGTAGCTGCCATCATTGTTAGTTGGCGACGACCCAAATCGAACGATAGAGCCGGCATCTTCCAGGCAGGTGTCCTCATACAAGACTATCTTCTGGGATAAAATTGGTTAAATTAGTATTTTACTTCTTCAATTTTATTTAAATTTTAAATTTTAAAAGGCATCAAGATATTTTTTTCTTATTATATTTTACTGACATTATAAAGTATTAAGTTTATCAACTCAATTATTAAATTCAAACAATTAAATGATTCCTTCATATTAAATCAAGCCATTTAAGTCAAATGAATTCCTTAAAAAATGTTTTGAACAAATAATGAGTCATTAGGTACGATTAATGGAAATGAATTCTATTTTTATTAATATATATAATATTTATTATATCTTTTTAATTGATACTTAATAATATTTATATTTTTTATTAGTTTTTTAAAATAAGGGTATAAGAGTTCTTTTTTATTTGTAAAATCATTTTTTTATTTTACATTTCTAACAATTTTGTATATCAAATGACAAGTAATTAAATTTATATGTCCCAAATCAATTAATTTAATTATCCGATTTAACACAGGGAATCCATTTGGTTGTTCAAATATATTAATTAGGTTGATGAATTTGAAAGGTTTTTTAACATTGATGGGTGAAAAAATAAATAACTATACTTAAAATTTTATTTACGGGTCACTAATTGATATATGCCGCAATCCATTAATTTTTTTTAATTACAATACTTTAATGGATTGCAAATTAGCATAGTTTATGATCCATACGAGGGATGCAAACCAACCTTTTAAAATTTTTTCTTTTCATAAAGGGATATGGACCAGCGTGGTCTACATCATTTTTATTTTATTTTTATTTTCATTGTATCAATGAAGAAAAAATTAATAAAAAATTACAATATTGTAAACAATTGTAACATTCTAAAAATATATATAAAAATAATAATTTTTAAATAAATAAAAATGTTCACATTTATAAAGAAGTAAATAAAAATTTGTAAATATAAAACTAAAAAAATTATATAAGCTTATCAAATCAATCAATGTGTTCTCTTATCCTACGCCGAGACTTTCTTCTAAGTCATTATAGACAATGCTAAACTGGTTCCTTGCCTTTTTCTTTTTTATCATTATTATCATCATTAGACAATTCATTATTATTAAAATTATGAGTCAATTGAGAATTCAAGTTTTATTAAAAGGATTGAACAGATGAAATTAGGTAGTTAAGGGTGAAGAACCCTTGTTGTTGTTGAGAAGATAATCCTCAATGTTCAAAAGATGCACTAACATACTCTGAATTAAATGCAAATGGATTAAAGAATAACGTTATGAAGGGTACACAAATAGGTTGCATAGTTTAGGGTGACGAGTGGAAAAGTACAACCAAAGAACTAATGCTGTGAACAAAAAAGAATCAATACCCTCAAAATCTATAAACGATGAATTAGGAGCAAAAAAAAATAAAAAATCAACACTCCAGAAATCTATAAAAAGTGCAATCGGTGCAAAGAAAAAGGACTAGCATCCTCGAAATATGTAAATAATGTATTCGGTGCAAAAGAAAAAAGACCAACGCTCACAAAAGTCTATGTATGATGTAAATGAAGAAGGACCTAGACCCTCAATATATTTATGGATTAGTGTCGAGGTGTAATAAAACAATGGGGCATTTGTTTGACTACCACTACCACTACCACTACCACTTGCAGCATCTACCAATAACTCTCTAGTAGATATAAAACTATAACTTCACTTTTCTGACCAAGCCTCTGGCTCTGGGGCCCTCTATAGATAAGGTGTAATTGGAGTAAGTTGGAAGACTATAATCTCCTAATGTTCATTAAGGGTATCACAGCATTGTCCTAATGTCTTTGCTTGCCCTCTCCCTTAACCACACATAAATCATTTAATACATAGGCCTATGGGAAAAAAAGTAACAACCATGTGTATAGATCAAATATAAATATATAAAAGAGGTGGAAACAAAACAATTGCAAGTATACAAAGCCTTATGATGAAACTCTAAGAGCCACTCTCAAGATTGATCCATCATCGTGTATGTTGTCAATACCAACGCATATAATTAGATGTGTGATCTAAGGGAGATGCCTCCATATTATCTTGGGCAATAACCTACTACCATGTGTTCCACACAATATGATCATGATGCTAATCTTTTTGCATTTTCCCTCTCAGTTGAAGTGTATGCAAAGACCCCATATTGAATAACTTTTGAGGGAGATATTGACACCGATCAAACTAGCAAAGAATGTAATCAATATAATGAAACTCAATGATCTAGAAGCAAATAATGGGAATAGATACGTGCTATACATCTGAATGCGCTAAGCAATAGTAAAAAATTAACTATCAAACACTCAAAGGGTTGTATGGTTGCCAAATGAACTTATCATTCTTTATTTGATCTAACAAAATCCTGTAGGTCCACAAAGCCTTTATGGTCAAACAAATATATTAGGGTAGCCTCCATTTGAAAACCAGTGGTGGCCTTAAGGGGTACATCTCCATATAGGGGTCTAGTTGAGGGGGTGGCTATAGAGTAAGTCATGGAATTGATCCTATTTCTCTAAGTGTAGCAATGTTAAACAATCACCAATATTAACCTCGTTGTAGTTTTTTGCACTACACATTTCTCTATATAAGAGTGCCAAAATCACTTATTCTAGTTGTAATGGCTAACTTTTTCAAAATTTGTGAGTAACGACAGATACATTAATATGACTTTGTGCCTAGTTTAGACCAAATTGGTTATTAGATAGTAAAAGTTGTAACTGGCATACCTAAAGCTATTCCTATAATAAGATAGTCTTTGGTAGAGTTATTATTGGCATCAAGTATTTCCTAATTAATCTCAGAATGTACACCTATGTGAATTGCTGTATAATCTCATCATTTGCATCATTTGGCAGGTCCATAAATGTTTGGGCGAGCCATGGGACATCAAGCCTCTATTTGTCCATTGTCTCTAAACATAAAGTCACGCTGAGTAATTGCCAACACACAGCTCACCAATTGTAATCCGTTCATCTACACATGACTTCTTTTGTGCAAGATAGCTCAAATTGGTTGGCAATGTCTTGCAAGATGATTGTTGCCTCACCCTTGGTTAAGTGGAAGGTATGTGTGTGTTATAAATAGGCTAAATATGATATACACTATATCTAGACACTGTAAGGTATATGTTTGTTAAGTGAAAGGTATCTAGACACTGTATTGCTAAATATGTTATACACCCTTTCAATAACTTGCCAAATAGATATTGACAAATTTTTAGTCACCATTATTATAATATGTCACGAGATCATATCAGAGTCAAATTTTAGATAATCCTATAACATTGACGAATAAATATATGTGTATAGCCTGTTATATCTTGTGATTTTTCATATTATTTCGACTTATTTTGACTCTCTAATTACATCGAACACTGTACTTCGACAATGATATTCCTCATACTTATTTATGAGTAATGAACCTTAAAGCTATGATATTTGTGGACATAATATATTTTCCTTACATGATGTATGGACTGTTTATCTTAAAACCTCATGTCAATATTCAACTCTTGATTGTTGTTCAAATCAATGTCCTCAACCAACTCAAGGATCTCAACACAGTTCCTATCATCAATGTTAATTTGTCATAGTACATCATATGCTCAATCCACATATTAAGCCAATAGAGTTACCTTACACCAATATTCAACTCTTGACTGTTGTTCAAATCAATATCCTCAACCAACTCAAAGATCTCAACACAATTCCTATATCAATGTTAATTTGTCATAGTACAACATATGCTCGATCCACATATTAAGCCAATAGAGTTACCTCACCCTTCTTGGCATTGTCCCCCTCAGAATTATTTTCTCCATGGTCATTGACATTTGGTAGAGCATTATATTCACCCTCTTTCTCGAAATCATCCATTATATCATCTGCCTCATCGAGGGTGACAAAGGACTGGTATTGAAAATAGATAGTTAAGACGAGCTTAGTTAAAACGTAAAGTCAATAACATATTAAGAATCTAACGGGTGTACATATGTTATATAAGAGCTAAACAGTGAGGCATGCTCATTGGTACAATGAAACCTGCTAATGGAAGGGATTATCAATAGTGCATAATCTTATGCCACATCTAAATTTACATCAGTGGTTGATATATATATATATATATATATTTAGTGCATCTAATTAGTTTGAAAATTTTTTGTTTCCTTCCCACATTGATTGGACATTGTAATCATCTTCTAAAGTATATACCAAGTACTTTATGGGACTATGGGAATAAGAGTACTTATATACTAACTGAGACACAAACTAATCTGAGACCAACCATAACTTTTCTCCCACTGTCTTCTTCAACCTGTCAAGAGCAATATTTGAGTCAACTCTTAATATTTTCAATCTGTTGCATACAAATGTTATGCCCTTATTATTATCATAAATCTTCCCATTTGCAAATATATATATAATTTCCTTTTTTATACTCATTATGATTCCTATTATAGAATTTGTGTATTGACACATGAAAAAAAAAAATCCATTTATATTCTACATATAAATATTTATTTCATTTCATTTAAATTTTCATTTTCATATATTTGTTTTAGCAATTTTCTATTTTTTTCTTTTCAATTTATGTCAAAGATAATAAAAATTCTCATATACAACAAAATTAATAAATTTTCAATTGGAATAAAATTAATTTTGCAACTCATTAGCCAATTAATATTGCAATACATTACTTTTTTTTTTAAGGCCAATCTAGGCTGCAAAACAAAATTTTTCAATGAATTGCAAATTTTTCTACTTTTAAAAATTCTCAATGATAAAACAAATTTTTTTCTACATGTCTCTAAAGAAATAGTATGATGAATCATCAAAAATATTCTAAAAAAGATAACTTTTTTTCTATCATACTTAATTAAAAAAAATGTCCATAAAAACTTACATCGCCAAAAGATCATGGTATTATATATATATATATATATATATATAAAACAAACATATAAAATAATATATAACATATTTTTTATAAATATATATAATCTATAAAATTATATATAAATATATATAATAAATAAATTATTATATAGTATTTAAATAAAAAGCACATATAATTATATATTAATTAATTAATTTTATATATGTATTTATTTATATTATATTTTTTTAATCATATTTATTAAATTAAATTAAATTATATATATTAATTTACATTTTATATAGTATATATTTATATTATATATTACTTTCCTTATTTTAAATGTTCATATAGTTATATTAACATTTTATTCATAAATATATATTTTCTTAAATTATATTTATTAAGTTACATATAATTATATATTTATAAAATATATATTATATATTAAAACAATGAAGCTTAAGTAAAACAAAGATATAGTTTAAAATATTTCGTTGAATATAAATTATAAAAAAATTTGGAAACTATAAAACTTACCATTAAAAAAGCTTTCTAAAATAGAGAAATGTTTTCAAAGTCTAGGGCAAAAGAAATAAGTTTCATTTTTGTATATTTGGAAGCCTACCTTTATAAATGCAAAGAATGACTTTATATAGGTGGCCAAACACAAGCATCACGTTAAATTACATATGAATTTGAATTTTATTTGATATAGCATATTTTTGTTGGACAATTATTTCTGATGGGAATCTCTTTTGTGACAATAAGGGACAATAATGGCTATACAAACTCATACTTTTTTTACTTTTAACAAGTACTTTTTTCCTTGTATCTATATTAAAGCTTCTTTTAGCTATAAAGAAGTATCAGCACCTCTGGATGAATGCTAACTGTCTAACTTTATTGAAATTCATGATTATACTCCATCCTAAAATAGTCTTCTTCATTTTTATGTCCTTGAGTGGATGACCCTACATCTAAAGATGAGGTTATTTCTTGTAGTTTTTTGGGCAAGATCTTCTAGATCTAAAATTATTGCTAGTTTTGCCATTACTTTGCTCTTATTTGCCAAAAATGGAGAAATATTCTTTATATATTCTTTTCTTAAAAATATAGTATTGGTTGCAATTCATTTATCAACCTGATTTACATCTGCAAAGCCTTGATTATATTTCTTTTAACATTTTACTCTAATCCTTCTGACTAAATAACTTAATGTGGGGTAAAGATCCACTATTGTCTACGCTGAAAAGCTCTAACTCATCACCAAAGGCACCCTAAAATGATTAAAAAAAATAGGAGGGCTTTTCTATTTTTTAAAAATATGTAGTAAAAGCCTTATAACTTTCTTCCACTACAAGAGGTAAAATTTTGTGTACTATACCAAAGGCATGGAACCATTCTAGAAACCAATTTGGGAAATCATTTACATAATCTCTAGTGAACTAGATGAACCACGAATAATCATAATTTCTGTAATATAAAGTGTTATACTAGGCCTGTTTATAATCAATATAATTATAATTCAAATCATTATTTTTAAAATCGGACCAATCATTGAATTGATGAATACATTAGTTCATGGTTTATTAATTTAACCGTAGTAGAACCGGTGATAATTATATATATACATATTAAAATTTTAGTATAATAAATATAATAAAAAATATTAATAAAATTTAAAATATTTTATTATTAATTGTATATAAAAATAAATCAAATATAACATAATATTTAAATTTAGTTGACTTTTTAATTTTAAAATTTAAGCCTAAAATAGCTTATATATTAATAAATATAATTATCAAATATTAAAGTGTTGAAACAAGTATTGAAATCAATATATTATAAAAATTAATTATTTAACATATTAAATTTTTTATTATTACTTTTTTAAAAAATTTGTATAATAAAATTTAATTAGTTCTTAAAAATTTAGATATAATATAAAAAATGATAGTTGATAAATGTTTAAATTAAATATAAAAATTTTTAAAGGAAATATCATAATTATATTTATATAATATTATGCATAACTCTAACAAGAGAAATAAGGTAGCATAATGGTTAAGATGTTAAAATGTCTCATTTGGATCATGGGTTTGACACTCCATATAGCCATTTCATTAAAAAAATGCAACCCATCAAGCACACATCTTTTGGAAGTACAAGTATACGAGTTTAAATCAAGGCACCAACAGCAGCATGCATGTTGTCAAAGCAATCCACTAGTTTTATATTTATATAAAAATTTACATATATAGGTCGAAGTTGCATTACAAACTAAATGGCAAAAAACATTTTGGAAGCACCAAGTTTGTGGGTTTGAGTCTAGGTAGTGGCAAAGATTATGAAACTTTTAAAGAAGATCAGTTTAAACTAGTTTGTTTACACATATTTTAGCCTAAAACCGATCGATCAAATTTGATTATTGACTAAAGTTGACTGATTCTAAAAAGCAATGGTTTGAAAGGGTTGTTTGGATAGAATCAGGGTCCAATTCCCAATCTAATCAGTTAAATCGACCAATCCGATCTGGTTATAATAACCTTGATTCAAACGATGGTAATTCACTAGATTTTTTTTGTTGTTTTAAAAGTATATTGCTTCCAAGTTTTATGAAACATGACTTTATTGATTCTTATTTGTGAGTATTCTCAGCCTGAAGAATCTTTTAGATGGCTTATGACCACAGAACCTGAGTCGATTAATATCAACTCATAAAATCTTCTATCTTTTTTAAAATCTTGTAGAATAAAATTCCATATTTCTTCTGTCTGTTTAAAAGAAAGGATAGCCTTAATGGTTTCTTGAATGGTATTTCTATAGTGCTCTAGTTTGAAAGGACCTAGGTGAATGATGTATTTCTTTAAATGGTATTAGGGTTCTTCCTTTGGCTTTAGATTGCTAGTTAATTTTTGCTAATAGGATTAGGTTTGACTATTTTGGGAAGAAGATTGGGCTTGAATATCTATAGCGTATTCTGTAGGGGTTTGAACTTTGGCTATAAGTTTTTTGGCTAAGGTTTATGACTGTAAGTCTATAGCTATACCTCTTCCCTTCTTTCCCAAGAGGTAAAGCCTATACGAACACAGTTCACAAGGCTAAGTTAGAATGTTTTCCCTGTAAAAATTATTGTATAAAGAAATCAGGCAAAGAATTATTTTTTCTATTAATAAATTCGATTTCAAAATTAAAATATGATAAAATCGCTTGTCATTAGGCAAAAATATGTTTTGAAATCAAATTTTTACGTCTTTTTGTAAAACGTGTTTTGTAGCTTTATAATCCACTCTTAAAAGAAATTTTTGGTTCATGAAATTGTCTTGAAATTTTGAAATATACAAAACAATTGATAAAATTTCTTTTTTGATAATAGAATACTTTTATTGGTTTTCATCTAAGCTCTTGAATGGTATTTGACTATGTAATCTCTTTCTTCTACTTTTTATTTTAAAAATCCCACATATCCTATTTTTGAAATATCTGTTTCTTTTATTTTAAAAGCTTTAGGGTTTGGAATGCCTGAATAGGCTTTTGCCTTGCTGTTTTACTTCCCTAACTCTTTGGGTCATTCTATCATCCCAATTTAGCTTATTCTTTTGTAATCTCATAAATAAATGGTTTTACTTTATTCATAGATTTGGCATAAAATTTAATACATAATTAAGGCATCCAAAAAATCTTTGTAATTGGGTTTTATCTTTAATTTCATCTAGGTTATCTATAAATTCTATCTATTTGTTGGTGTTATATATACTTGATATATTTCTAATCCCAAAAATATTATAAAATAACTTCATCTTTGTGGCTCACACTACTAAACCACTTTATTTAACGATATTAAAAAATTCTTATAAATGTTTAAAGTGTTGTTTTATTGAATTAAAAAATACTAAAACATTATTAGTATACACATTTGTAAATTGTATATAAGGATTAAATATATCATTCATTATTTGCTAAAATTATAACGATGCATTTTTCAATCCAAATGACATTACATTCCATTTATAATGACCAAAAGGGACTGTAAAAGTGGTTTTATATCTATCTTTTTCACTTATTTGTATTTGGTAATATCCAATTTTCAAATCAAATTTAGAAAATATTAAGGCATTAGATAGCCTTCTAATTAAATTTTTTTTTTATTTGGAATAGGATACCTAATCTATCTTGATACTTTATTTAACGGTTTATAATTTATGACTAATGTTAGTTCTTCTCTTTCTATTTCCACATGATTTTGGACATAGAAGGCTAAGCAACTCTAAAGAGACTTACTTAGCCTTATTAATCATTTATCTAAATATTGTTGAATTTATTTTTTACAATATTCTAACAATTCTTTATTCATTTATATAGGTCTAAATTTAGTAGGTATTTCTTTTTTATTAAATTTTTTTTCATAGGATAAATTGCCTATCTGTTTCTTTCTATTACAAAAAGCATTAGGACATTCCACATATATTTTCTTTTTTAATTTTTGTTTTATTTTTTCAATGTTCTTTTGTATGTGAGGAGTTCTAACTTATTCTTTAATTATCTTATAGTGTATTTCTTTTTTAAGGAAATTTATTTGGTTTTGTTATTACTCTATTCTGTTTATCGTATAAATGGATTATTCTTTTAATATTTTTATTTCTTTAGTAATTAGAGGTTCCATCCATTCAAAATATATCTCTTTTCCTGCTATTTTGGTGATTATTCCTAAAACTATTACTTTAAATGGCATGATTTGCTACAAGAAAGGAGTTCCTAATATGACTAGTTCTCCTAAATCTTTTACTAATATGGAAATGTTTTTAAAACATATACACTTTTTGCATGTATGAGTATTAGATAATTTATACTATATATTTAATTCAAAATTATTAGCTATTGAGAATCTTTTTAGAGTGTTTTTATAATATTTAGTTAGAATTAATCCTTCTTGAGTTTATAAAGACTACCATGTTTCTAGAATATTCATTGTTTATCATTTGGTAATACTATTTTTGGTACTCTATTTTTGTAATTCTTTGTATAAATCTTTATTGATCTATTTCTGTTGGCATTTCATTTTCCTCTTGCTTTTCTTTAATATCAAATTGAATTTTTCTTTCTATTCTATGATTAGTTTATAGGTTAACTTTTATTTTTAATATTTCTAATTCTCTATGCATGTCATTTTCTTTTAATTCTTTTATTTCTACTTTTATATTTCTTATCTCTTATTGTAATTCCTAAGTTCTCACTTGTGGCTTTTTTTTTTTAACTTCAAATCTTTTTAGTATATTTTTCTTTCTAATTGGGGGTGGCCTATTTATCTTTTTATCTCCTTGATCTAATATGTCTTTAATTTGTAATAAATATTATTTATTTATTTCATCATCATCTATTTTGTCAATAACTTCTGTCAAGAATTGAATATTTTCTTTTCTTATCATATTTATTGTTTTTATACAATTCTTGTAATTACATATACCTTTCCTAAACATTCTTTTGATTTTGACTTTGTTGTTTCTGAATTTGATAAATATGGTCTTTTTCTTTTCCTAAAGAGCTTTCACTTTTAGAATCTAAAAGGTTTGAATTCCCATTTTATTTTTAAAATACTTTCAGAATAAAGTTATCTTTATATTATTTAAAATTTGCAAGTGTTGAACATCTTAGGTTAATTAATTCTTCTAACTCTCCTATATTCTTGTAAGCTCTCCTACAAAAAGATTTTATTACGGCATAAGCTAATTGGGTTATGTTATCTAAATATCTTTCTTCATATCCTACTTCATTTATCTTTATTTGATAAAAATCTCTTAGTTATTTTCTATCTTCCTCTATTAGTATGTTTTTCTACCATCCTTTTAGGCTTCTTGTAAATCCTTGTATTAATATATCAAATATATTATTGCCATTATTGTTTTCCATTTTATAAGCGGCTACCGATATAATCATTTTTTAGGCTAAATTCATTATTTCGCATTCACTATAATCATCTAAATTCCACTCATAAATGGATCTTCCATCATAATGAAAGGCTACCATTAAGGGTCATTCTTCAAACAGTAGATCTGAAAGTGGTGGTCTAGAATAATAATTATGTTTATTACAATTATAACTTTTGCTGTTTCTTCTAATTTTATTTGTAGTAACGTCCCTTAGGTCTTTAAATTACTGTTATGATTTTGCTATAGTATTTATCCTTATGGATGAATTTTTTTCTATATATTTAATATTTAATTATCTAATTTTTTATTTATTTCCTTCAAGATATCTTTTTTCTTTTTGTATTTTTATCTCTTGTTTCCCATTTTCCTAAGGTTATATTTGTTGCTTTTTCGATAGGTATGGTTTCATATTTTAAAAATTGGCTTTTAAGGATCTAATTGGTTTTCTATAAGTGGGATATTTAAGGCCTATTTGATTTCTTATTTCTAAAATAGTTTTTTGTTTTTAAGAACAAAAATATAAAAAAATTTGTTTGATAATGTATTTTTAATAAAGTGCTTTGTAAAACATAAAAATAGAATTGTGTTTTCGGAAATAATCAAATTAGAACATTTTTTAGCTGTTTTATTAATTTTTATTCTATAGAATAAGGGAAAATGTAAAAAATAACAATTTTTTAGAATAATGATTCAAATGGATTTTTTATTTTTATTTTTTCAAAATTTATTCTTAAAAGTATTCATTTTAAAAATATTAAAATTAAAATATAATCAAATAAACCCTTAGTTTTTCCTTATCTTCTATTCTATTTTATATTCCTGTTAATTTTTGACTTATAGTGTGTGATATTTGGTTTGGATAATTATTTTGCTACTGTATCTTTTGTACTCCTTTAGCATCTTAGGGATCTATTACTTTTAAAAGTGGTGCTATGGCTTCATTTTTTCTTACTTTTATTGTTATTTCTTCTAAGTGCGAATGTATCGTTGTTACACTTTGATTATTTCTACATTGCCAATTTCATGTTCTAACATTAGTTACATTAACTAAAGGATGATTGACTACAAAGTATTAAATATTTGATTATTAAATGTGTGCATTTTTAACCATGTAAAGAAATATAAATATGCTTGTACTTGTTTCATTGTTTTATACCACTATGTTATTGTCTCCTTTTGTTCTTTATCTAAAAAGGTAGAGAAAAACTATTCTCTTTCCATTTTATGTATTTTTAACATAAATTCTTTTCTTAACAATTCCTTATTTATCTATTAATTATTCTTTCTTTTGACTCTAAGCTGAGATTTTATGGATTGATAATCTGAAAACTATAATTCTCTATCTCTTCCTAACTATGTTTTTAAATTATTAGAACTTTCTGGTTCATATACTGGTTTTGAAATCTACTCTCCTTAATTTATCTCATATATTGGAATTATCTATAAAATTTCTTGCTTTTGTAAAATTTGTTGTAGTTTTTCTAATATTTAAACTTGAAGTAGACAATGATCTATTAAGCATTCTAATAGATGTATCTCCTTCAAAGATTTAAGTTATTTCTTCTATTTCTAAATTTTTAGAAGGGTTGCCTATGTTGCTTTGGAAATTCCCAATTTATGGGAAACTCTATTTCTTCATATTTTAACATTTTAGGTACTAAAATTGTAGTTCTATCAACATGGTTTCTCCCTTAAATGTTTCTCATAGGGTTATTTCTTTTTGCCATGTTGCATCTAATCTTATTTTTAAAACTGATCCATTCCTGATAGTTGTATCTTTCAAATTGACTATATAGTTCAGAAAGCAATCAAAATAGATTGGTCCGCTATATAAATTTGTATATATAATTCATACTATAAATTCCTTAAACATTATCCATCTTTTATCTCTTAGACATACAAAAACAGCTTTATTCATTCCTTGCCTAAAATTTGGCTTTAATGATACTTGAATTAATTTTAAATGCATCTAAGTATATATTTTCTTTATGGCTGATTAAGGTATTATAAATATCGCTTGTCTACTTTAGGAAATACTTATCTCTTTTTCTATAATTTGAGTTATATAAGAGAAATCCAAAGTTGATTTCTTATATATTTCTTCGGTTTTGAAGGTTGGCATAATTCCATTTTAAAATTGCTATTATAAGTTATGTTTAGTTGTTTTCCCTTCATTTAATATTTGTTTGTTTTCTATTTCTTTAGTTTCATCTCCATGTAACTACCTATATTCTCCCATATTTGAGTATAAGCTATAATTCTTTTGGCTTAACTTCCATGGCTTTTATTGTCACTATAATTTATTATTTTTCTAAACTAACTCATTGTACTATACTTATTTTTTCACCATCAACTAAGTCTTCCTTATCTTAAGTTTGACAAGAACACTAAGCTAAACCAACAAATTTACTAACATTGTCTTAACTACCATGCAGGTTTACCAACATTTTCACTAAAATAGAAAATAAAAGTTTGAAGGTTAAAAATGAATATTGTATGACCAAATCAATTTATAAAGGTTTAAAATAAACATATAAATATAATAAATATATAATATATAAAATAAATATATAAATATATAATTAAAATTATAAATAAATATACATAAAATAAACAAATTATTATATAGTATATAAATAAATGTTAAATATAATTATATATTAATTTGTTTATTTTATATATGTATTTATTTATATTAAAATTTAAATTATATATATTTTATTTAAATTATATTTAATTTTATATGCTATATATTATATTATATATTATATATATTGATAGAATATATATATATATATATATATATTATATTCTATAAATATATACAGACTAACACAATATGGCATTTGTTTCGTTAGTTTATATACCCTCAACTTTAATTAAAAAATTAACTTTTAAGGATCGCAAGATAAGTTATGTTATGATCCTTAAAAGAAAAAAAATATTTAAGTATATAAAGCACATGTTTTAATGGTGCAGGTTTTTATGAATATGTTTTTTTAATTAAGGATGATAGTTAAAAAGTCTAAAACATTCTATTCCTAAAAGAAAAAAAAATTAGAAGATTAATAGAATAAGCAAAGGTAATATGCTACAAATAAACTTAATATTATTGTAGATAAATATCTAAATTACTCTTTTTCAATTAAATATTAGAAAGGAAAAAAATATAAATACAATGAATTATATATATATATATATATATATGAAAATGTAATTATTATATTATAAAAAATATTTCTTATCTACCATAAAATGTTGACCAATAGAAGACATTAATGGCTATACAATCTTTGTAAAATAGATAATGAGTAGAAGGAGTTCGTTTGTAGTCTTCTATACTTTTTTCTTTTTCCTATTGGATTGCAAAATATTTTTTTTGAATCACAATAAAAGTAATAGAAAAGATTAAATATCTTCAAATAAAAAAGCTGAGAAAGTAAGAGCACTAAAAATACTAACAAATAATGGAAAAAAAATCATATATCTCCAAATGAAAAATCAGAGAAAATTAGAATATTGAAATTACTAACATTGATTGAAGATGAAGAGGAAACTTTATATTGAAAGCTATCTTTTTGCAAAATAAGAGAGTTTTAAGTGGAGAAAAATTTTGCAATTGAACAAAATGACAAAAGGCAGAGAGACAAAGTTCTAAACAAAATGAGATGAAGTTAAAAAAAGTTTGCAACTGAACTCTAAACAAAATAAGATGAAGGGTGAGGAGTGCAAATGTATATTACAAAAAAAGCTAAGTTGAAATGACTCCTCGTTGAAGAGTCAAGATACGTGTATCAACTACACCCGCATCTCATGTTAGTGTGTGAACATGCCTTTTATCTAAATATTAAAAAAAAGAAATGTGAATTGTTGTAGTTCATATCCCTTTAATTAATATATATATATATATATATATTTAAAAATTTAGGCAAATATTTTTACTACATAATATTTAAGTTATTCCTTCTTTCTTTTACCATATCAATGTTAAAAAGCCAAATTTGACAATTTGGATATTTATAAAATAAAATAAAATAAAAATAATTTGACACGTTTTAAATTTAAAGGATTAATTTAAAATTTTAAATAAAATACTTAATCTTTTCATATTAGATATAATATGTATCTAAATTTTAATACTCAATAATTCAATAATATATTATATTTTGAATGTAATTAAGTAATCACATGAATCATTAATTAAAAAAATATTAATTCACTCATGTGTATGTTAATTATTTTTATTTTTCAAAATAGAAATAAGGAAACTATTCCAATCACATAATCACGTCAATTTCTTTTTTATAAAGTAGTTCCATTCCCTTTCGGCTCTTTTGATCCCGCGGATATTTAAGTTCATGTCGTATGTAACTTTGGGAGGTTGTAGAAGAAGGAGGGAAAATATTTTTTTTTTCTTTTTTTCCTTTACGGTTTGAACAGATGTGGTGTGCTCATGATGATTGTTATGACTATGAGAATATAAAAAAAAATTGGAAGGGCATTGAAGGAAGAATCTCACACCTTATTTCGTACATAAAATGATTTTTAATGAAATTAGAATGAGAATAAAAATATAAATGAATTGAAGTTTCATAGCACATAATTAGATTTGTTATAATGTAGAAATAAATGAAAATATTACTATATTTATGTTGTGTTTGGTAGAATAGAAAATTTTTTAAAATAATAAAAATAATAATGGAAATGAGAACGGAATATAATTCAACGATTTAAAATCAGATTTGATATGATATTTAAAAAAATAAAAATGTCTTCTCCATTTAATATTTAGTAGAATAAAAATAATAGAAAGATTGTTAAAAAAAATAAACAAATTACCATAATATTTTACGTATAAAAATATAAAAATAGTTAACTATTATTTTTAATTAAAAATATTTTTTCGTTTGCCAATAAAAAATATATTTGTAATAATATTTAAAATATTAAAATCAAACTTTTTTGCCACCTAAAATCAAACGTTTAAAATATTAACAAATTGTTATTCTTTAGAAAAGGGAATACAGGGCCCAGTTTACTTCTCTAATACACAAAATTCAAAGAGTGTAGTAAAAAAAGGAGGTCGAACGGTGGATAAAATGGCCTTGTGTACGCCTTTTTCGAATAAACAATAACTTTCTCTAGATTTTTAGATGGAAAAAAAAAAAACGGTACGTGAGAGGATAGGCGAAGGTTGAGACTGCTTTTTCAAGTGTAGCAAACAATTTTTTAAGAGAATCTCACTTTTTTTTAACCTTCTTTCCCACCATTTCATGTCTAGCATTGGATAAAAATAATGCATAAAAAATATTAAGCAAATAATAATATCCTTACTTAAAAAAATATTAAAATAAATTTATTTTATTTTTTGGCTTTGTAAATAAAATTTACCTCTACCAAGATGCATAGCCCCTTTTTCTCTTTTCATTCTCTTCTCTGATCCACCTTTAGGTTAGGACAACTTGAAAATCATCATCCATCCACTTCTAACAACTTGTTTAATATATAAAAAGTTAAGTATAAAAATATAAATAAAAAATAATTTTATTAATAAAAAATACTTATAATATTTTTATTTTTAATAATTAAATAATAATTCATATATAATATTAAATAATAATTATACAAGTAAAATTAATATTTTATCAAATTTTTTGTTCTAATTCTTTTTCCCATGGGATACCAAACATGCCATTGATTATCGTTTCTCTAGTTATATTGTTTGTTGATCATTGTCCATCCACTTTTGGTCGTATTTTTCACATCAAAATCATTGCGCGTGTTTAGGATCCCGTTTCAAAATTACATTTATGTAGAAGTAACAAATTATTGTTTTCTGAAAAATATGATTTTGAGTCTTAAAAACGTAAAAACAAACACACGCTGTACCTCTTTGATTTTTTGATAGGAGCCATTGGGTAAGGGTACGGAAAGAAAGATTTAAGGCACAAGTTACCGTTGATGGTCTCTTCTCAACTTTGTCAATGAAAAAACAGCCTAGGAATTCTTTTTTAATCTACAATGACAATTGCATTTCATTTTTTTAACCCATATGTCAATATTTGTTTGAACTTTCAATTTTTTTATAAAAAATTTCTCTTTGTTAAAAGTCCTTATTTTACTAGTCGAGCTTTAACTTTAGGAGATTCATTCTTAATATAATTAAGTGATTTTTTTTTTTTTTTGCAATTCTTAGCCTTCTTCTTTCTTATATTTTGGTTCTTTCTTTTAGGGGAGAGTGGTGGCTTGTCCTTCCATTTGATTTTTTGCTTTTTCAAGTTGTTGATCTATGTCATTGGGCCTGATGGCCTTGAATTGGGGCCCAATCCAAATATCTATCTAGTCTCAAACTGGCGGCAAATAATGACCCAATCTAAAGAAGCAAAGAATATAAAGAAACTCATTCGACTTATTATTAACTATATTTATTTTTTCAAAATAAAAATACAAGAATCATTATTTATTTATATATTTCTTTCTTTCTTTTCTTTTTCTATACCTTTAACAATTAACCATCCAACCTCCGCGTAAATAGAGTATCTTTACATGGTATTTCGTAGACTGTATTTATCTCTCGCCTAGTATGACACGGTAGCGTGGAGGGAGAGGATCCGCATCCGCAACCCTTCCTAATAAATTCGCCTAGTGTATATAATCTCAACCCTTTTTGCCTCTTGTCGCTCCTTTCCCACTCTTCCCCAAGAACTCTGTTTGGAGCGATCCGAGAGAAACTCTTAAAAAAATGTTGCTTTATCAGGACTTCCTTACAGGTAGTTTTCTGATTCAACTTTCTCTTTGAACAATTCGCGAATTTTTGGTTGTTTTATCGGTGATTTTCGTTTTCGACCTGGTTGCTTAATTTTTTTTTAGTATTTTCCACTCATAAGTAGTGAATTTTTCGTTTGTTTCTGTATAAGATAATCGTTCTTGTCTTCGCGAGCTTGCTTAAATCTATTTGGGTTATGATTTTTACTGTTTTCTTTTTTGTTTTTTCATATGATGTTGTTCTCTAGTATGCTCCTTTCTGATCTATTTGATCACCTAATATGGTATTTTTGTTAATGTTTGGATCTGGCATCTATATGTAATCGAAGGTCGGGGTACCTATGTTTTGTGGGGGCTGATCTTAATTATGTGTTCTCACTGACAATTACTAGATCAATGGAGTGATTATTTTCCATCGCTTGATTTGTTTACAGTAAACTGCAGTATATGCAAAGAACCGATGTGGTGATATTTTTTATTGTATTAGTAACCTAAATCTCCTGTTTGGAATGTCTTCCTTGGCCCTAAATTTTGAAGGTCAATATTTTATGCATGAGTCTGCAATCCGTATCAGGTTGGGAACCCCTGATAATTTACGGGGTCGATAATTGTTTAGTACTTTCCTGTGTATAGCGGGCCAAACTTTGTGGAATTGGAACCTGCATAAATGTTTTCTACTGTTATTATTTATTTATCTTCTTGAGTTGATGTCAGCAATTCTAATTTTGAACAGAATATAGTGGCGAGCCTTTCTAATTAACTAAGAATATAGTCAGTGAGTGGCAAATTATAGTTTTGAACGCTATGGGTCAACTGGAGTAAGAGGTCATTTAGATCATATATTTGAAAGGTGTTTTTAAATGTTGTACATATAGTTGTATTTTATTTTTGGGCACAATTGCTGTTTCAACCAGATTTTTTCCCCCCTCTTTTTTGGGCCAAAGGCTGTTTCAACTAGGTTGGTTGTCTGCCTGGCTTTTAATTTTGATGTAGAATAGTATGAAGGACATATATGTGATATTTTCAACCTCATGTATTTGTTGGTGCTTTTCATATATTGAAAAAGTGGTACTGCTCATTTATTAAGTATATAGCGTTTGAATGGCATGGAGCGACTCTGACCATGTATCATGCAGGTGATGAGCTTCTCTCGGACTCGTTTCCATACAAGGAAATTGAGAATGGAATGTTGTGGGAAGTTGAGGGGAAGGTTAGTTAAATTTTCTGTATTTATTGGATTTTTGTGTTTATCTACTTGTAGTTATTTGATTTTGTATAGTTTAAAAACACCTTTTTTGTCAGTTTGTTGGTTAATATGTTGTTTATATGATTGGCAAGCTGAGGACTGTTTCTTTTGGCTTTCTATAGTGGGTTGTTAAGGGAGCAGTTGATGTAGACATCGGTGCTAACCCTTCTGCTGAAGGTGGAGGAGAAGATGAGGGTGTTGATGACCAAGCTGTAAAGGTTGTTGACATTGTTGACACGTTTAGACTTCAGGTTAGTTCAACCATACTCCTCTTTTCTTATTCTGAGTATTTTTCTTCCAAGTTCAGGGGTTAAGTATTTTGTTACCTAATCCTTGCAGGAACAACCTGCCTTTGACAAGAAACAATTTCTTGTATTCATGAAGAGGTATATCAAGTTGTTAACACCCAAACTAGACGGAGAGAAACAAGAGCTGTTTAAAAAGCACATTGAGGGAGCTACCAAATTCCTTCTTTCCAAGCTCAGTGATCTTCAGTTGTAAGTGCCACTGCCACCTATGCAAAAAGTGCCTTTTTGTGTGTGTGTATTTCTGCGTTAGTATGTTTGATGTGATTTCTCAATATCTTCTGGTTCAGTACTTAGTAAAAATCCTTAGAAAGTGTACTGAGTTTTAGTCTTATCCGCAGTTTTGTTGGGGAGAGCATGCACGATGATGGTAGTTTGGTCTTTGCGTACTACAAGGATGGTGCTACTGATCCAACATTTCTGTACTTTGCTTATGCTTTGAAGGAGGTGAAGTGCTAAGTGGCATCCTAGCCTGTGAAGTTTTAAGTCTTGCTGTAGTTTCCAACATCTATTTATCTGGTTTCCCTTTTACATTATGTACTAAGTGACTGAAGTGTTCTGGATTAATGGCATTATTATGATTGAACAATCTGACGCTTTAAAGTTGTGAGACAGTTTATGCTTGATTCCATTAAATTTTGATCATGGATGGGAATGCCTATTAAATTTATAACTATAGTTCTCTTGGTAGAAGTTCCTTGTCTAATTGTCTTTTAAAGGGTTTACTTTTGAGAAATATTTAACTTGATCTTCTAGTCTCAAAACCTTGCACAGAGAATAAGCTCACAGATCAGGACTCGATCCTCTCTGTACGGAATGGTTTCATGTCTCCAATTTCCCTGTCTCTTTCCGAAGTGCGATATGAGCCTGATCCGTCCAACACGAGCGTGGAATTTTTGTAGTTTTAACTGAGCACGAGATTGTTTCCAAATTTGTTTAAAGAAAATTATTCTGATTATGCAACTTTCAAACCTGCTAAATCAAAATATCTCCTCCATTAAAATGAAAATAGGAGGTAAGGTCATCACAATTTGAATCTTTTCTATATATCCCATTCTATATGCTCTAAATGATATTTAAACTTGAAGCTCCTTAACAATTAAAGTGTCTGCTAGGAAAAAAAAACCATGTCAGAAGAATACCGTCGCGGCGTCGCCAGACACTGGTGGGAATTAGGGGATCCTGCCTTTCATTACTAGGGGGTCCTAGCAAAGCAATAACTACTTTTTCTTTCTAATCACAGCAAGAACCAAGTTTTAGTATTTTGGACTGCTGCTTCACTCAACAGGGACCTAAAATTTAGTTGGGAAGCGGGGAAGAGGATGAATTGCGCTTTATCTTGGGTCTCTTGACAACCATCACTGAACATTGAGCATGTTGCACACAATAATCACTCACACTGCCGAGAACCACCCTGCAACATCAGTGATTTCTTGTGTCATTTGAGCAGCAACGTTAAATTGCAAAAATTGTTGTCAGTTTCAGTTAGTTCATCTGATTTGGTCCTTTGTTGTGGGCGCAAGAACCTGAGATCAAATTCCTTTCAACTAGAGTGGTGATTTGGGAAACATGGACACTTAATCTTTAAGGTGTCACGTCTTGTATATATATATGTCCGATATGAGTGAGACACCGTCTTCTAAAATGCTCATGCTTCATAGTCTGAGGAATGTACGAATGTGACTTCCTCTTATGTAATTCATATTGTAAAAAATTCTTAAATACATAGAATGTATAAGCCACCAAAAATTGATGTTTTAAATGGTAAAGTCTGCTTACACACCTATTTAAGTAAGCTTTTATTTGAGCGAAAAGTCACCGAGTGCAGAGTAATGCGGAAAGATTTGAACACTTGGGTTTAAATTTTCGTATAAAAAAATAGCAAGATGGCAAGGTGTTAGCACTGAAGTACAAAACCCATATTTCATGTTACCAAAATGATCAAAATTAAATGTATACCTTTTGACAGCTCCATAACCATGACTACCCAAAACAAGAATAGTGGCACCATGTTTCTCTGCGGCTTCACACAGAACATTCCTTGCATCCCCCTCCAACACTTCTGTTATTACATTCTTCACCTGCGAAACAAACGAAGTTATCTATTTTGCTTAGAAAAAACTTATATGTAATTTATTATATTTTTTCTATCATTTTTTAAATTTAAATATAACAAGTATATAATTTTTTTAACAATAACATAATATGTGTATGATTTTTGCTAAAGATTATATGATTTTTTTTAATTAAACTATGCACTTTGTTATGTTTTAATTAAAAAATTATATACTTATTATATTTTAATTAAAAAATCTCATAATAAAAATATAAAAAATTGTATTTAGGTTTAATTTTTTTAGGCTAATAGACAATGTAACCTTTAGTTATACCTAGTACTCTAATTCAACTTTTAAGCTAGACTAAGTACATGTTTAGATAAGTATTTGTATTTTTTTTATTACTTTTATATATTATGGTTGACAAACGTGATTTTTAAACTTTTTCAATTACTTATCCAAACACTCTATAAAAAAATTAGGAGAGTACTTTTTTGAATTGAGAAACCTGATGGCATATCCAATAATGGTGTGTTTGGTTTTGCTTTTGAGAGGTTCAAAATCACGTTTGCAAGAAAGCAACAATTTGCTGCTTCTACACAAACGTGGTTTTGAAATGGGATTCCAAACACGCACTAAAACAACTTTAGTAACTCCTAAATTGAGAGTTATGAATAACTTTGATAGAAAAAGAAAAAATTTAGTAAACTCAATTTATGAAAAATAGATGATCGTAGAGACACAATTATCTAAAAATCTTTCCATATCTTATTGCAGCAGCCTTGCATGCAATTTTGGTGGGCCAAATGATGATGCAACATACTTTTTGTAAGGTTGATATCAAATTAGGGTTAGTAAAACCTTTCATGCTAATAAAATCATCTTTTCAACAAACAAATAATTTTTTTTCCCTAAGAATGTATCTTTTCCTTTTAAATATTATGTTAATTAATTCATTAATAAAAAAGTAAGCTGACAAGTGTAATTTAAAACTAACAAATTTGAACTTTATATTCCGTGATTCTACACATGAATTCATGAGATAATATATGGGAAAATTTTACAGTATTTATGACCTACTAGTATTTTATTTAATCTGCATTATCTACAAGGCTTAAGGAGAATCAATTAATGAGGAAAGGCAGTGTTATCAGAAATTATTACTGATTTACTGCTACAAATCTCCTTGGCTTTTTGGATGGTTTTATCAGCCATCCTCTTGAGATCTCCTCCTAGAATTGATATGAACTCTGTGCTTCCAGACTCTGAAATGATCATTTCGGCTCATCAAAAACAACTTCACAAAAGTTTTGGCATGCATAATTAATGTCGAAATCTCTGACGAGCACTGTGAATTAATTATAACCACACAAAATAAACCATGCATATTAATAGTATATCAAATAGAGATTACCAGTTGCCACATACCGGGGAACTCAACGAGAGAAGAGGGAGAGGGTTTGGCATGAACAGCCATGAGCTGGAAATGATTGGGTGCTTCAGAATGGAAGAAATTGGTGAGTGCCCACTCCAAGGCGTAGAAGCTATGCTCACTTTCATCGATTCCCACCATCATCAATGGCTTCCTCGTTTTCTCCATTTCTTAACTTGATTCTTTCTGTGTCTTTCTTTATGAGATTCTGCAAATTTTGGTGTTTCTGGAACATGCAAGCATGCATGGCGATCGAAGACTCAGAGTGTTAATCAATTAATGCTGTTTACACGTACATTGTAGACAGTAATGTTCGGAGATTGTTGCGCACTCAAGACTCGGTGTTAGGAGATCGAATCTCCTTAAAGTACTGTAGTAGGAGGGATTCTTATGATGATAATAATAGACATATATTAGAATTTTTTTAATACCAAAAACTAAAAATTTGGGTCAAGTTATTAAAATAATGACAAAAACTAACTTTTTTTTTTAAGGTTCATCAAAGTTTTATTTTTATTTTTAAAAGTATATTTTGTTTTGTTTTTGTTTGCCCATAAAGCACGTTTTGATCTATATGGATGCAATTTTTGAAATCTACACTCGTAGAAGGATTTACCATTTAAGGGATATTTATTGGTTACCACCCAAATATATTTTATACATTTTTTATTCGTCTCTTGACAATATTAATTTTAGAAAAAAAATGAAAAGATTTAAATCGTAAAGGTATATATATATGTCACTCCTCACCCCCCATTTCTTTACAAGTCACGGGAACTTCATCGTTAAGGTTTCTCCATGTATGTGACTTCACAACTAGTTGCTGAGAAAGGAACCTAAAAGTGGTTGTCACGCCCATTGTTATGTTTTAAAGTGACAAGGGAAAACTTTAAATTACCTTTTTTATTTTTAAACTATGGCTCATTTTTAAATACTCTCTAAATTATTTTTGTTACCTTTATATGTTTATATATAAATTTATTTATCTAATTTTTATTTGACAAAGTTTTTATGTCAAATTCTATTTATGACTTGATACAATTTTATTAGTTTAAAAACAAGGGGGGAATAATTTTTTTTTGAAAATAAAATTTAGTAGAATGAACGTTAAAATTGTAATTCAAATAGAAAAATATTGTTTTTTTTTTAAATTTAATTGTCTAGGTGTTAATTTTAAGTCATTAAAATTGTACTAACTTATACATAAAGTCTAACGTAAAAATTTTGTCAATTAAATGTAAGCAAATATATGAATGTGCAACAAAGCATTTATTACAAGCTATAAAAAAATCACCACACCATTACCGGAGTGAAAGGGAGCAGAATGAATTCTTTGTAATGCAGGGGATCCATTTTGTTTTTGTTTTTTGTTTTTTGTTTAATTTAAAACTTTGAAAAAATATTGACCTCTTTTTTTTTTTTTTTTTGAGACACAACACTTGTACTGTCTTTATGGTATAACAGAGGATAAAAAAAAGGAAGAATTATGTTGCATGGTGTAACCCAAGTTCTTGGATGACATAACTTGTGATGCCGTGCAAGAATTTTGTGTTTAATCATTTGAATATGATTAGTGACTAGAAAAATATTGAAGCATTTCGATGTTGTAAATTTAGGTATACCAAAAATTTTAATAATAATATAATGTAATATAATTATTAAATATAAAAATAATATATATATATATATATATTATTTTTGTTATTATAATTATATTTATTAATCACACAAAATTTAAATTAAATTTATTAAATATTTTAATATTTTAAACAATTAAGCATGAAATTATAGACTAAATATTATCTAATATTATTAATTATTATATCATTATTAGAGAGTTTATTGTAACTCGAGTTCATCTGATTATTAATTTTTAAAAAGATATTAGACAAAATTATCATAAATAAGTATTTGGAATAAAATTAAAATTTACCCTAAATTGAAGCGACGAACATAATTATATAAGCATTATTACTCATATAATGTTAAATGCTTTTATTTTTTGGTTTAATAACGAAGGGAAACATAAAAGCAATTCTACCAGACTTTTTCGGTACTAAAAATGTACTGATACCTTATTTACTTAACAACATTATCAGTTGTTAGATAAATCTAGACATTACTAATAATTAGATAAGATACTTGTATATCATGGGTATCCCAGATTTTTTTTTTTAAATTTTGTTTTATACAATTTATAATATACTTTATTTTTAGGTCATGAAAGTAAAGGCATAATTTCTTTCTGAAAATAAAATCCATATTGATAATATAATACTTACACTGTAATTTCTTCCCCTTAAATTTTAACTTCTTATTATCTTATTTAATAAAAAAACTGAAAATTTACAATTTCTTAGCAAAAATTTTTAAAAAAATTTGGCACCCAAATATAACACTATTTTAATAAGGTCAAGATGTTAAAAAACTTCAATAATTTTGAAGGATAGTCTAATTTACTTTCCTTAATTGTAAAAGTTGAATAAAGACCTTTGAAAATTTTAGTTTCTTGCCAATCTACTAACTTTTTTATTCAAAACTCAAACACTATTGTCCACTTAAATTTAAAAAGACCGATTTAAAAGAAAATCCATGATTCTAAGTGTTAAATAAGGACTTTTTATTGAAAAAAAAGTGAAAAAAATGACCAAAAAAATTTATTTGTCACTTAAGATGATAGATAGAATTTTTTTTAAATTAATTTGACCTTTCTTAATTCACATAAATAAATGATGTTAATATTTTAGACAAAAAAATTAATGAAAGATTGATGCTGTACAAATTTAAAAATGTCTGAAAACATTTGATTAACTTTTAAAATTTAAGAAATAAATTGCGTAATCCATAAAACGAAAGAGATTATTTGTACTTTTGACCTTTTAATAAAGCAGAAATTAACCGGAAGGCTGGCGGGGATGTGATATATTTAGTCCTTTAAAAAGCTTCGCATTCAACGTAGCCGTTTAATAATTTTGAAAATTATATTATCTGCCGAGTTTCCATTGATAGATACTTGGATTTTTCACAAAGTATCTAATATCTATATTGTTGTTGAAGGCATACTCTCTCTGTGTCGTGGATCATCTGCCATCATAGGCGACGCCATTTTCTTCACTAGAAGAGAAATTCGAAGAATGCTTTTCTTGCTCAGTTATCCAATCGATTCGGGGTTTTGCTTTTTTATCCAGTTTCAGATCTGATCCCAATTCAGCATTTTAAGTTATTGCAATCCGTGCAGATATCGAGTGCATTCTTTAATGTCCAAAGTTGGCGTGAATTCATCATTTTCCTTGTGTGTTTCTCTAGTTTCTGTGGAATTCTTAACTTTTTTCAGTTTGTTTGCAGATTTCGTGGATTTGGATTCCATCTTTCGACTTGTTATGTTCTTCCTTGAATTCGAATTCTCTCCTCATTGTGAGTGTCTTGTTTCAGATCATCGGATTTGGATTCTATTTCTCTTGTTACTGTGACCTGAATTTTGTTTTTCCTTTTCTTTTGACTTGTTTAGGTCGTTTGATATATGTTTTTGTTTGAAGCCTGTGTAAACAGATCTTAAAAATTGGCTCCCCAAAGACGTTCGCAGCGCCACATGGGCGGCCAGATGCAGCAGAGCAATGCTGCGGCGACTGCTCTGTACGACCACGCCGGCGGTGGGTCTCTGCACAATGCAGCGCCTGCCAGTGATACCGGTGATGCCGTAATGGCGCGGTGGTTACAGTCTGCCGGCTTGCAGCATCTGGCCTCTCCATTGGCTTCTAGTGGTATTGATCATCGCCTCCTCCCCAACCTTCTCATGCAGGTACTGTCAGCTAACCTCTGATAGTTGTCTTTTCTTCTCTTGCAATTTCTCTGCTCGTTTGTTGCATTACTGTTTATGTGATAACTTGTCCGCTTGAAGATTTGTGTAAAATTTTCTGGGATACCTATAATTTCCTGGGCAGCCCTTATTTTCTCTTTCCACTTAATTTATTTATGAAAGGATTTCCAGCTGCTTACTAGTATATTTTGCTATTGTATCTGTTTGCAGGCTAGGCTATACTTCTGTTTTCTTTTTTCCGCCCTTTCATTCTGTATCCTTTGTGGATTGATATATTTTGAATTTTATAACGAAACTTTGCCAGAGAAAGGTTGTTTAGTGGATGGCGTGTAAGATAATGTCTATCACGCCTAGGATGAAGTTTGTAAGTTAAAATTTCGAAGCACTATCTTATATCATACTTTAAAGTTTGAGCAGTCCCACATTTTCAGGGATAACATGTGCAGTATTTTGGCTTTCTTGTTTAGATTGAGTGTAGTAGGGGTTGAAAATGCCAATTTTTTCCCATGTAATTGTGACATATAAGAAGACTTGGATGAACGTGATATTGTCATAGGGTTATGGAGCACAGTCTGCTGAAGAAAAGCAGAGGCTTTATAAGTTAATGAGAAGCCTCAATTTTAATGGAGAATCTGGTTTGGAGCCATATACACCAACTGCCCAAGCTTTAGGTGGAGTGGCTGCATTGGATGGGTTTTATTCTCCTGACTTCCGGGGGGATCTTGGAGCAGGACTTTTGGATCTTCATGCTATGGATGATACAGAACTTTTATCTGAGGTATGATTTATTATTTGGTGATGGGCCGTTCATCTAAATCTAATTAAGCCATTGATACATTGCCTACAGTTTATAGAGCAAAATCTGTGCTACATGCAATGTCATCTTATATATATCATTGAAGATTACCACACTAAGTATTAGTAGGTGCCATCAAAAGTTTTGCAATTTTTATACCATTTTATCCAACTGGATGTGCTAGTGATCGATAAAAAAATACATATATATCACCAGATATTTAGACATTAATCTTGGGTCAACTGTCTGAATCTTCAACTTTATAGCACTTCTCTGTTTTAATTCTGTTATTTTCTGATTGTGCATGTCTGTTCTCACTGATCCCTTGCATTTGCTATGATTTTCTTGCATAAGTAATGCAAGCACCTGTGCTTGAATTTGTTGTATTGGCACTGATTGCTTTCTTCTTATTAGCATGTTATTTCAGAACCTTTTGGTCCATCACCATTCATGCCTGGAGGTACTAGAGCATTTGAAGATGACTTTAATCCAATCAACAGCAAGCAGGAAAGAGGAGCAGACACAGATGCATCAATTTCTTTACCTATGAATGAAAAAGAGAATAATATGAGGGAAAATAATGTTGCGAAGATTAAAGTTGTGGTATGTTGATGTTGTATTGGCACAAGTAATTTATACGTACATGCATAATTTTATGTGTGAATGTATTTATGGAGAAAATTTTCATTTTTGCTTTGCTAAGATGTGACTGTAATATGCATTGAAATTAATATAAAGTATGAATCAGGCTTTTTCTGTCCTGTTCATTGTCATTTGTTTCTTGCCCTTCCAGTTTAAAGCATTTGAACAGCCTCAATCTCAGTCCCCATCTCTCTCTTGGTGTCCCTGGGAGTTCATTGGAAATATGATCTCATTTTGTCTGCCTTGGAAAAGTGATAACTAGGGAATTTCTTTTCATCACCCCCATTATCTTTAATTAACCAGACAAGAAAAAAAAGTTCATTTATTTTTCATTTGGATTCGATATGGGCTAAGTTCTTTTTTGTTGTTGGGATAATATTCTCTCCAAATAGAACATTTGAGCTTTTATGGTTGCTAGGAAAGATTTTAGGGCTCAGTTGATATTCTGTTACTGTAAACAAAAGCCCACAACTAGCAGAAAATTTTCACTAAAATCATCATTAACATCTGGTAAAGAAACTGATAAAGACAATGCATTTTTGATAAAAGATTTTGCATGGTAATTCACAGAAGGATTTTCAATATGTTAGTCTTGAATTAAATTATGAAAATGTGATTATTGATTCATGAATGTTTTAGGGATATTTATATTTGTCGTTCTTGTATCAAATTTTGAAACAGTTTCTAATGAATGCCATAGGTACGCAAAAGACCCTTAAACAAGAAGGAGCTTGCTAAGAAGGAGGATGATATTGTAACTGTAAATGACAATACATGTTTGACTGTCCATGAACCCAAACTAAAGGTTTGTTTTTTATTTTGTTATGAAGTGCTGCAGTTACCATTTATATATATTTAGTTCAAAGGTTGATTCTACCTTTATTTTGAGATAATTAATTTGTTCAATTATCGGATTGTTCTATCATAAAAGGTTGATCTGACGGCATATGTGGAGAAGCATGAATTTTGTTTCGATGCTGTTCTTAATGAGCATGTTACCAATGATGAGGTGAAGCATCTTTTTTCAAACATTGGGTGTTGTCCATTTATATATCTTGTAATTTTTTGTTAACATTTTTATATCATCATTTGGCTTGTCTATTGTTATTGGCATTGGTTATTCTTGTCAACATCTTGATCCTGACTCGTTAGATCAAAGGTATGATACTTATTCTTGCTCTGCCACAACAGGTATACCAAGTTACGGTAGAACCAATTATTCCTACAATTTTTGAGCGAACCAAAGCTACATGTTTTGCTTATGGTCAGACAGGTGAGAAAATTTTTGTTTCCTGCTCATATCGTACATGTACCAAGTTATCAACAATATCTAATTTCCTATTTCAACCCATTTTTCTTTTCAATACACTCTGGATTTTTTCATTTAATTGTTGTTTTGTTTTTAGTGGTGTGTTTTTGGATCTGATTCTAGATACTGTCAATGGTTGAACATTTTAATTGAGCCCCATTAGGAAAGGAAAGGGATCTAGATTTCCAATTCTTTTTGTTTTTCATAGTCTAATGTTATTCCTGTCTTGCTGTGATATATGGGGCCAATTTATTTAACTTTTTAAAAATTATCATAATATACTTGACATGTTGAGAGGATAGGGGGCTACCAATGGGCTTGGCCTAGAGCCCTAGACTCAGAAGATAGTTCCAACTTGATGGTAGATGCAATTGCATTACTAATGAAAGGTATAAAATGTGTCAAACTTCTTTCATTGGAAAACACTGCCTCTTTCCACAAGGAAGAATTTGTAATTTTGGCACCATATAAGTTGTTCATATCTGCACCAGTTCCTCATTTAGCTACACCATTACTCACATTTATAACTGCGATGCTAATAATGTTTTATCTTTAGGAAGTGGTAAAACTTACACAATGCAACCATTGCCCCTCAGAGCTGCAGAAGACCTTGTCAGACTATTGCATCAGCCACTCTACCAAAATCAAAGATTCAAATTGTGGCTTAGCTACTTTGAGATATATGGCGGAAAACTCTTTGATCTTCTTAGTGACAGAAAGTGAGTATTTCTATCAAGTTCTTTACTTATATCTTTTTTCTGATTTGACCTTTATTATCAATACACTTGGTGTATTAGTTTAGATGCATAGTATATTTATATGATGACATTGTTGCATCACAGTCTGTCTTTAAGCATTAAGTTTTCCTTCTATATGAATTTATTGTATTTTATAATGGGGTACTCAATCAGAAGATGACATCATGTTTGCATCAAGGTGTCAAATGATTTATAGAAGTGTGTTCTAATATCTAGACGCACTTCTTAACTTCATCCTACATGAAGCATCTCGTTCTTTGGTTATTTTTGGTTGTGTTGGAGTGTAGATATATCTGTCCCTATTAATATGCATTTACAGATGCCTTTCTATATTATGCATCAACCTGCATGTTGTGCTTGCTTCTGGTGCTGTGTGTTATGTTTTTGTTGAGTGGCTGTGTTTGTTACTCTATGGATAGGAAACTTTGTATGAGAGAAGATGGACGGCAACAAGTTTGCATTGTAGGGCTGCAAGAATTTGAAGTTTCTGATGTACAAATTGTCAAAGAGTTCATTGAGAAGGGGAATGCTGCAAGAAGTACTGGATCAACTGGTGCCAATGAGGAGTCCTCTAGGTCACATGCTATTTTACAACTGGCTGTGAAGAAACACAGTGAAGTGAAAGAGAGCAAGCGAAACAATGATGGAAATGAGGCAAAAAATGGGAAGGTTGTGGGGAAGATTTCCTTTATTGATCTTGCTGGGAGTGAAAGAGGTGCTGACACCACTGACAATGACCGTCAGACACGGTACTTTTCTCAACATTTAGATTAAAATCTCTGGTTAATGTTTACAATGCCTCAAAATTAACTGCTTGCATGATGCCTTATAGAATGTTTCTTACATGTTAAGAATTTTGTAGAACACCTCCCCATGACCAATTCATTTAGAAAATTTTGGTGCATGGCTTGAATCTTTGGGAGCACAGTATTCTTTGCTGGACGTTTCTGCAGAAGATTTGATAAAAGCCCCCTTCCTTTTTTATTTAGTGCTTTTACTCTTTCTCTGGCTTGACTATGTTAAAAATGAGAACGGTATAAACCATTCTATGACAGAGCTAAATGGCACCAACTAGTTGTTCTGATTGCTTTTGCTACTTGTGTGTATAAAATTAAAAATGCGTTTGTAATAATAATGATAATAATAATACATCTAGAGGAATGGTTTTATGATATCAACAAGTGTTTTGATGGATGCAGTTAAAGCCACTGCACCTAGACATCCAACTAGGCATATTAATTTGATAGGTATGGACTTTTGGCAAAGCAGGAATCTGCAAACTGGCCGGCCTTAGATTTATAAGTTTGGAATGCCAAGAGAAAGTATGCTGCAAGTTATGAAGCACATGAATGCTAATTTCCTAAAGGTCTTTCTTAGTAGCCACTGTATTTACTTCCAACATTACTCTGAACATTTAATGAAAATGAAATCTTAATGTGATTGAAAAGAAAACTAGTATTGAACTTTGGAAGTTCGCTGTCTTCTTAATTTGGAGGTTTTGATTTCGGTTTCTTGTAGTTCAAACTTCAATGTTAAAATTTAATAAATTTAAGACTACTAAGTTGCACAAACTATTATAACAATGCTCAGTTACTCTAAAGTTAAAATACTAGTGCATTTTCTGTTTTGTTTTGGTTCTTTTTTCTTTTGTAAATTAGTATGTCATTTTCATGTAATTAATGTCATTAAGGTTTTGATGGTCATTGTTTCCTTCGCTGTGCTAGGGTATCCTGATGTATTTAGGTTTGATTCCTACTCTGGCCATTTCCCCCCTTCCAAGTTCAAAGGCCTTGTGCCTCCTTTTAAAAAAAAAGGAAAAAAACTCAAAGATGGTTTATATAACATTGACTCCTTAATCTCTATATATACTAGTAGTCTAACAACCAAATGCACTTATACCCTTTTACTCTTTGTGCACTATAAGTAACTATTTCCTTAACCTACTAGACTTGTCTAAATTCTTGATACTTGTTAGTGGGATAATTATTTTCTTAATGGGGAAACAGTAGCAAATAACTTCATTTTGCAACTTTATGTATCTCTACTACAGGATTGAAGGAGCAGAAATTAATAAGAGTCTTTTGGCGTTGAAGGAGTGTATCCGTGCTCTTGACAATGACCAGATCCATATACCATTTCGTGGAAGCAAACTTACAGAAGTGCTTCGAGACTCCTTTGTTGGCAATTCAAAGACTGTCATGATCTCTTGTATATCTCCAAATGCTTCATCTTGTGAACACACACTTAATACCTTGAGATATGCAGATCGGTATGTGTTTCACCGTAATGAGCTTAGCAATATATTATTATATTGAGTAAATTACACAGACCTTCTCAAAATTTTATTAAAATTACATAGGCCTCTCTTTTATTTTAAAAATATACACAAACCTTTCTTGAAACAAAGAGTAAATTACACAAGTTTCTCTTGAGTTTTTCTGAAATTATACAGACTTTTTTTCTATTTTCAAAATATACACAAACTTCCCCTAAAACAAAGAGTAAATTACAAGGACCTCTTCTAAGTTATTCTGGAATTACACAAATCTCCTCTCTATTTTTAGAAGAGGTTTATATACACTTTGAAAATAAGGAGAAGGTCTGTGTAATTGTAGCAAAATTTAAGTGAGGTTTGTGTATGTTTTGAAAATAGATGGGAGGTTTGTGTAATTTTAGCAAAATTTAAGAGAGATCTATGTAATTTACTTTATTATATTTTATAATAGGGCACCTCCTTCTCTTTGCATGTTCTGTATATATTAACTGCTAGGTTATTATAATATAAACAGGGTTAAAAGTCTATCCAAAGGTGGAAATTCTAGAAAGGATCAGGCCCTAAATTCAGTATCACAAACTAATAAGGAAGTTTCTTCCACATCATCTCTTCCAGCGAGTACTGGTGCAGAGGATGTTAATGATCAACGTCAACAGGTGAAAACAACAGATATGGTTAAAAGATTTGCAGAAAAGGAAACTTCTTTGTACAACTCTAGTGCTGATGTTGACAAACACCCAGCAAGTTTTTCACCAAGTTACCTATTCGCTGGTCAAGAGGAAAAAGGCTTGGCTTCCGCCTCAATAGACAGGGAGAGGTTTGAAGTGAAGAATTCTCATAGTGATTGTACCAGTCAAAAGATGATCAGTTATTCCCAAAATTCAGTTGATACAGATGAGAAAGTGCAAAAAGTCTCTCCTCCACGAAGGAAAGGGTCTAAGGAAGAGAGGTTAGAAAGATATGCAAACTGGCCAAACCGGGATGCCAATGGATCTGTTCTCTCCACCACAAGCTCCAAGCAGCAGAGCACTGGGAATTATAAGACAATTACCACTGGAACTGGGCAATATGAAGTGGAATCTTCTCCTGATGGAAATATCAATGCAATACTGGAGGTTTGCAAATATATGGAACTACTTTTCCTCATCGGTGATCAGTTGAATGCAAGACTTATCCTTCCTGTTTAATTTCTTTATTGTTTTTTGCAGGAGGAAGAAGCGCTAATTGCTGCTCATAGGAAAGAAATTGAGAACACAATGGAGATTGTTCGTGAAGTGAGTGATTGTTTTTTCTTTATGTTAACGTTGTGAAATTTAGTTCTAATTGCTTTTGTCACGTCACTTCTGGACTTGAGTTCTGCTAACACCCATAAATTCAGAGTTTATTATTGTTTTAGTAGAAATGAGATTTGACTCTTGCACCTTCACTGTTTTCATGCCATTGCTCCCAGTTGTGAAAGGTTAAGCATTCATTTTTGCCCTGCATGGACAACATACCGGCTAGTTTTTTTTTGGTTTTAATGGCTGCAGGATAATTAAGGAATGCTCTGTTATGATAACTTAGCCTAGTGTCACGCTTGTTTAATGTTTCTTGTTCTCTCTTGAGTAAGCGGGCATGTTAATGATGTTTTCTCAGGTGTATTGCTTAACATTTTGTTTCCTTTGTCTTCTTAACCAAATTCCGTCTGTCTCTTCATTGGGTATAAAAGATTATCAGTTTATGATATAGTTGTTAGCTCTGACCATTCTTAAATCTCAAATAGTCGTAGCAGGAAGATGGTTGGAATTTTTAACTTGCAGACGTGTTATTGCTAATGCTTATATTATTGTGTATTGCTTTTGGTTTCCAGGAAATGAAACTCTTGGCAGAAGTTGACCAGCCTGGAAGCCGTATTGACAAATATGTAACTCAATTGAGCTTTGTGCTTTCTCGCAAAGCAGCTAATCTCGTAGGTCTTCAAGCTCGCCTTGCGAGATTCCAACATCGACTAAAAGAACAAGAGATACTTAGTAGAAAAAGAGTGCCTCGTTAAGTGACTTCGGTTTCTCTTATTCAGTGATGATTTATATGTTCTTATAGTAATTTTTCTCCTTTTTTTAGCGATATAGAGGAAATTTTTTTGTTTATTGATATAAATGGACTCTTTTGTTTGACATTCAAATTTAATGTACTTAAAATGTATATTTATCTCGTGTAGTATTCTGGTGGTCCTCAATGGTAACAACAAAAGAACTAATGAAGGTTGATGATCAAGTGATGCGAAAGTGATACAATCAGTGTTAAAATATTTTTGACTCTTATAGGATTCGAGAAATCTTCAGCACAGGGCATGAAATTTATCCGCACCGATAACATAGTATGAGTGTAGTGAACGTATTTCGCCCTACTGATTATGAAATCAGATTAATTTACCAGTCTGATAATATCTAAATGGATTGGATAGAGTCTTGGATTTAAACTTTAATTAAAAAAATTGGGACTAAATCTCTAAGTAATCCAGAGACAAGATTTAAATACAATTTCTCAGATGTTTACTATCGAGTTTTTAAGTAAAAATTATAAAATTTGTGAATATGTTTTTTTATTTAACTCAGCAGCATATCAATGAAAAATTTATTTGTAAAAGATTTAGAACCCTAATAGTATCAACTAACCAGAAAGTGATTTTTCAACTTGTTCGGTAATCAAATGGAATTTTAAACGGATGGACTTTCACACACTTCAAAATAATAGGCAGTTTTTGGTGAATACTAAGTCAATGCCCCCCCCCCCCCCCCCCCCCCCCCCCCCCTCCTTTATTTTTTATTTTTCTTAATTGCTTCCTCTACCAAATTACTCTGTTCTCATTAAGCCGAGAATCTCAAGGCCACGTTTAGAATTTCATTGATAAATATATGACCCCTTTCCTTATTTGCAAGTAAGATGGAAGATAAAAGATTTTTAGGTCAACTTGATTTATTTCAAATTAATAAATTATATATAACAAAAATACACATCAATATGTCGCAAGTAAATCCCATTAAATTATACAGATATATATCTATATATCTCTACAATTATGAAATGCTGATCTATGTTGCATATTTTTTAATAATTAACTTACCTGTTAGTGTACCTAAATTTGTCGTAATCCGCATCTACCTCTAGAAATCTTACAACATGATATGATTAACCAAGCATCAATTTTTATGCCAACTCAACATGTATAAACCATGGTAATTAGACAAGGGCCTGTTTGAAAACTCAATTTAGTATATAGAAGTCTAGCAATAGAAAATTCAGTCATGTTTGTTTATATCTACCAAAGTTGAATATAAATAAATGAATAAATTATACAAATTTCTCCTGAATTGTGTTAAAATTACACAAATATTTCTGCTATTTTAAAAATATTCACTTTAATTCAATTTAATTTTTCTACTAAAATATCTTTAAAAAATGTAAAAAAAAAACATTTTAGTTAAAAATAATATGTATTTGCCTTAATGGAAAGCATTTTAATAAAAAAAATTAAAATTATGCTGAAATATAACAACTTTTTACTATAAATAAAATTCATGTATATTTTGAAAATAAAAAAATTCAAATAATTTTAATAAAAATAAAAAACCTATATAATTTACTCTATATAAATATATGCTGAAAACAACTAAAATAGGACTGACTTTTTTGTTATCAAAATAAAATATAAACAATTTTCAAACATTACAAATTAATACCCATTTACTGCATTGGTGGTATATGGCTCCTCCCACTAGACAATAGGAAGCAGAAAAATTATATTAAATATACTAGTATCCAAAATGTTTGGTCACATCCATGATAGATACTCGCACATGAGATACTAAAACTTTAGACGTTAACCTAGGCACGAGGACGTGTTTCCAGTAGAAATGCAAACTGCATTATAGAAGCAAACGGACTTGGTCCAAGAAAATTTTTATCATCACCAATTCCAATCATGTTACCTTGAGATTATCTAATGGCAGGACACAAACTTTACCCCTACTGATATCCTTTCCAATTTTAACATGCAGTTTCAGTCCCAGAATGTGGTAGACAATTTCCGAGTAACTGCCACATTATTTGGAAAAATCAAGGATTAGCCTTAACCTCGCAACATATAGAATCGTATTAGCCATAATTAAAAGCATAGTAATTCAATTTTATTTTACATTAATTTTCATTAGTTCCTTTAACATTGACAATATCACGATTTCGTAATCATGTATATGAACGCAAACAGGTGTACCATACGCAAAAGAGATTACAAAGCAGATTTACCATTACATAATTTAACACCTCAGGATCAACCCTTTTAAAAATTGCCTCATCTAATGATTCACTCTTGCATAGCATTTACAACCTACCTCATTCTGCACTGCCAGCATGCCAAAACAAATGCCAGGGCTCTAGAATGGCTATAGTCAAGATATTGACATAAGGAAAGAACTTCCTTCAACATGTACTGCCAATTTGATATGAATGACTTCATGAATCTTTTTAATACCAAAACTCCTATGCAGAACGAAGAAATGGACTACTGCTGAATGGCATAGCACTCTTCGGCTCAGTCAGCTTTCAACCTCAAGATCTCCTTGGCTGTCCTGCGCCGGAAGTAAGGCATGTGTTCCTACGAAGAACGGAAAAAGAGACAATCAATTCTGCAATGACACTGAAAATAGTAGTCACAAGAAATAGGCTCCCTCGGTCAATCCGATTAGGCTCAAAATATACATATGTTACAGAAGGGAAACATTGGTATTAGATTGGGTCACATCAAAACATTATATGCAAATATTAAACCCATTTTTAAAGCATTTGAGAACTTTCAAGCAATCAGGATTAGAAAATCAGTTCAAGATACTTTTTGCCCTCAAATATTCTTGGCAACAACACAATACATTGAATGCTTATGGAACAACAGTGAATGGCTACCAACTTATTGACTTGAAAAGGAAAGTGTTTCATCACAGGAAAATATTTAGATAACAAAGCATAATCATCGTGCTGGTAGAAATTGAATGCTTCATGTCTTACCTGGTTGAAACAAAGCCCCAAGCCCCTGCTATAAAAGTCAGCATATTTGATCATAAACATCCCACAATCAAACCTGTTCAAATAGAAGCTTCCAATTAAAAATACAATTCACCCAAAAACTGCTGTAAACTTGAACCGTTCAAGCTGCAACAAATTCCAAGGGCTTAAGATATATTTCAGAGTTTGGAAGGGGGAGTGAAGGGGGATATAATTTCTAAAATGTCAATTATAAAACCCTTATGACAAGAAGGAAAAGAGAATGTTGTCCATAAAATGATATTGTAGATTTAAATAATATCCCCCCCATTCCATCCGTAAGTTCCAATCAATAGTTTATCCTCTTTCCCACTGCACTGTCTCCTCCCCCTCTATCCTCCAGCTACCAAGCAAACCCCTAGGCAGTGCTTGGAGGGGTGAAATGAAAGGAATGAAATGAGATATTTGACTATTTGGACACAACTGATGTTACATCCCTTATTTACATTCCTTCCAATTTCACTTCAATCAACAATATCATTAAAAACTCTTCTAAGACAACATCGAACAAATACAATATTTCTATTTTTATCCAATGAAATCATTTTATGGTTGATTATCAGTTTTGCACATGAACAACTATTGCTATAAACGAATTTCTAGAGCAATGACAAATTATTGAGCTCCAGCAACCAAGAACCGTGTTGTTTAAAAAGTATTTGTCACTAATGAACTAGTGGTATTACCATGGAGAGAGAGAAAAATTAAAGCTCCATAAACTGAGGCCCTGGATATAAATTTGAGTCCAAATGATCTCTCAATGACAAGCAAAAGAGCTTCATGTAAGTTCAAACTTAGGCCAATAATTACAAAAATATTTTATGACAGCATGCATGTGGCCTGCTCAAAAAGCAAATTTCTCTCCCCCTCTTATTCAAACTTCCCCCATTCATAAATTATTCCCATTTTCTCTATTTGTAATCCATACTTATATTTTAAATTCCAATTTTAAGAATTTTTTTCCCTAAAAAATGATTCTTTAAACTAGGAATGTATTGGGTTCTGCTTTCTATACATGAATATATGCTTTTATTTTTTTCATTTCTTTAAACAAGGACAATTTACTTAGAGGAATGTATTGGGTTCTGCTTTCTATATATGAATATATGCTTTTAATTTTTTTCATTTTTCTAAGGATATGCTTGTGAAAAGTTGCCACATATTATTTCCTAATGCAGAATTCTTGCTCATTTTTTAAAGATTTTTAAGAGTGAAAAAATTTGATTACCCATTCTCTTGCTCAGGTAGGTCTTCGACAAATTCTTTTTCCCATGAACTTACATCAACATCTTTTCCATTCTTGTCCTTCACTTCATCTACGAAATATCTAGCCTGGGACATCAATAATAAACATTAGAAAAACATAGCAGCAGCCAAATGCAAATGCAAATATATCTTTTCTCCACTTCCCTTTTAATTATTTCCGGCAGGAAATGGGATAATAACTCAAGCTCTTAATGTAATTTTGAAGGTGACAGCAAACTATGAAGTTAGAAGTTTCAAAATGTTTGTCTCCATTATAACTAAGAAAACAAAACACCAGCCATGGTGGCCACCTCCAGTGTTTTAAAAGGTGCAGAGGCCACATAAGCACCAAAGGCTCTTCAGGGCAGGTGCAAGACACAGGCCTACACCTGATCAAAGCAAGGTCATATTTATTCTATGCATGAGAAAGATTTCAAAATCAACAAGATCAATTAACAACACCATGGTAAAGCAAGGCACAGTTTAATGTAGCATATGATTAAACCTTCAATTATTTAAGAATGCAGCTAAATTTGAAGATATGTAGACATTACAGTTAGTAGGAGTGTATCTATTTTATAAGAAATAAAATATATTTACAGTAATATGTATAATTCAATCATCTAAAAAAAAACTAAATTTTCAAATTCAAATACCACAGAGAAGCCTCTAAAACATAATTCACTTTTGATTTCTCATATTTTACTATCATACAAAACCTTCAATTAAATGAGCCATAATTTACAAATTTTCTGTCTTTTCTATTCTTTTCCTTTTCTTCATCAGGTTGTTGCCTAATTCAATCTCTCTATTCTATCATATTTGATCTGTTTCCTTTTCTTACAAGATTTTATTGTCTAATTTCCTAATCCACCTGATTATATTGCGTAGTATGGAATGGAGGCAGTATGGACACATTTATAATCTTTCGCCTTCATCAGTTGTAAATATTTGGCTTCACAAATGAACAAACAAAATCTTAAACCCATCAAGCTGAATTTTCTGCCTCAGAGTTAAGCATGTTTCAACAACTAGCTTGACAAATGACAATGAAGCTTAACTTGCTAGTTTTGAAATTTAACAGACCTTTAGTCCAACTCCAACTACAGAGATAGTGATTAGCCAAAGCCCTGGCTTACTCTAAGGGGATGCCTGAACCATGTTTCCAATGATTAAAAATAAACAAAAAGGACAGGAAGAAAAACCAAGTGTCCTAAAAAAGCCAAACTGAAATTTTTTATCACATGTAGTTTTACGCATGGCTTCCTTCAATAACCTTGATTTAAAAAAAAAAAAAGTATAATAACTGTCTATCACACACTTTATTTAATATAGACAAAGAACTTTACCAGCACTTTTAGCACTTGGTTATCTATTCCTCTCAGTGAGTCAAGATACTGGAATTTCCTATCTTTCTTATTGATAATAGCCAAGCACCAATGGATTTCTCTATGGATTGGCACAAATATCTGTGAACAACCAAAGTTAAAAGATATGTATGAAAACCAATTTAATTGGTTATAGGTAAAGGAAAATGATAAACAGGTCAATATATTTACCTTATCACATTCAATTAGGCTATATCCCAACTTCCTTTGGGTGGTCCATCTTCTCACAGATTTGAAATCATAACCACTCCTGCCACCTATTAGCTGACCATTGACATCCAAAATTAAAAGCATCAGCATCTGACCAATAAGATCAAATTATATCAAATGTAGAAAAAACACATTTTATATGAATAACGTTTCTATTTATTCCCCTTTATGGCTTGGATGGGGTGTCATAACAAGAAAGTCCATAAACAACAAGGAAACTTTTGTTGATCAAAAGCAATAGGACAGTGAACAAATTTTGGATGATAGAGCACTTGCCCAGACTTCCCCTTTGTTCAACTCCATTAGAGAAAAACTAAGATTTAAAACGAAAATCAAATATACTGATAAAAGAATGTACAAAATTAACTATTAAGGTTATTATGATCAATATTACAAGCAATTAAGACTTACGAGTTCATGGCCATTTCATTAACATTCCATTTGTTTCAAGGAAACAAAATTGCCAGACAATACCTTTCCTTTTTTTTTTTGGGCCCCCGGGGGGGGGGGGGGGGGTGTGTTGTGTGTTAATTTGGTGCATCTAGCAACTAACAATACAATAAATTAATTTTTTATTTAATATAAGAGACAGTGAACAATAGTTTCCTGGGGAATGGAACATAATCCTTCAAGAGGAGGTAAACGGCTTCCTCCTAAAGGTGTAGATCATCCTAAGGTGGAATTCATTTTTTCTCACCAAAGTTAACACTGAAAATTTGTGGGAACAACATTATTTTCTAAGAAAACATATTCAATAAAAAATGTTTTCTGAGACATATTGGTTAGATAATATTTTCCTTCAAACGTGTGGAACCTAATAAAGACTTCATTTCAGGAAACCTATACTTCAGAACATTAAGAGAGCTCAATGGTCATATGCTTGTGTTTTGGGTGCGTTAAATGGTTGAACAAGATGGTAAAAAGAGACAAACCTTTTTGTAAAAAAAGGTATTGAAAAAATGACATTTCAGAAACTTCTGTGGTTCTCTTTTTTCCCTTTCTTTTAGCAACTCGAGGTACAGATTTATCACCTGCAAAAGTAAGATACAGGATCACTAAGTTTCTAGATGCACCTGTCTCAAGCCATGAGCTCACGATCTAATGGGTTGACAAATCAATACTTTAGGAAAAGTTAAACAATTAATAGGCAAAGATCACCTCATCATTCAACCATGCACCAGGCCTAAGGCACTTAAGAATTTCTCCAGTTATCTCAATGTTTGAATTTTTATGAGCAACCAAGACTTTCTTCCTGTAGAAGCAAGCACTCAATGGGCTATGTAGACAGACTAAATCTATTTCATTCAAAAAGATGTAGCCTAAGTATCAAGCTTTACCGGGAAGCAGAAAAGGCCCGTTCAACTTCATTTTCTTCCTCTTCTGTGAGAGGGACAAGAGGCTCAAGTGGAAATTCCTGAAAGCCATAGTAGGACATGGGTAACTTGAACTAACATTGAATAACCATTAGTCGTAAAAACAAAAAGAACAAAAAGAAATTTAAATGAAATAGGATAGAAAGGAACAACACACTACTAATTAACAATTAAGGCCTCAACAACCAAATATGTAAAGATTGGCTGGTAAAAAGCGTTCACCTGTTCTGGTCCCTTCTCTGGACGCAAAGATTCAAGCGGTGACCTGCGCTTCTCATTTAGTTGAATTTCAAAGTCCAACCTTTTTAATTTGTCTGTTCGCCTGTCAGCCTCCTGAAGCAACTTTTTGTATGCAAGGATACTTGGAACATCACGCTCTCGGCTTAAATATAAGGATTCCAAAATCTTCCCAGCCTCATCCACCTTCAAATTACTATTAGTCAACTCTGAAACCACTGATGAAGTTGACTGCTGCTGAAGGCCACCATCTACAACCTTAGTTTCCAAATCCTGCCTCTCAGTCACAGGCCCAGCACTTCCTTGCCTCCTCTGGTCCGTTACCACTGAGCGCCCTTCCCGCCCATCTTCTATAATCTCAACCTCTTCTATACTTGAATCTTCTGAAACAGCATCCTGTTGACTATCAGTATCCACTTCTATCACCTCCTTGCCCTTTCCCACATACCGGAACGAACGTAATGCATTATTTTTCGCTTTTGCGTATGTGTTCAGTATATTGCCCATAACGTTGGCAGTCTCAAACCCACTAGTCCTGTACTTCAAATCTCTATTTGAACTAGTTAACGGGAATTTACGTAAACACGGGGCGAGTAGCGCTCTAGCCAATGGTGTCTTCGCTTCAGGGTACTGGGAAATTCTTGAAACCGCACTCTTCGAGGATACTGCAGACTGGGTGGGGTCCAGAGGCCTGGACGAGAATTTGAATCTTTTCGATTTGCGAAAATCTGAAGAGTTAGGGCATGAATACGGGTGATTGACGCTCAGACATTCTTCAGAGCGCTTACGGTTGCTAGTTATGGCACCCATTGATCAACCAGGAATCGCAGAACTCTACAAATGCACAACCCATTTGAGAACAGGCATATCTAATGAGAACTAGCCTCAGAATTTCGCAAATTAGGGTTTTGGGATGACGAGCTGAACGAGCTAGCAAAACCCTAAATGAAAATGCAATTCAATACAAACCCTATGGTTTTGAAGAAGCTGCAAATTCATCTAAAGAAGGGGTCTTAAGAAGTCGGCACCTTTGAGAGACTCAGCCTTAGAGTCGCAAGAACACAGATCCCAAATAAAGGGAAAACTTCAGAAATTTCGCATGCAGAGAAAGAGAGCGATTTCAATTACAAATCCAATTCCCGATTCGAATTGGTTTGCTTTTCTTGGTGACTTTGATCTGTAGAGTAACCGGTGGAATTGAAAATTTTCCACGAAAATCAGTTATCGCGAGGGATTTTAGCTCGCTCTAGCTTTCGCGGCACAAACAAAACCCTCTTTGAAAATTTGTTTTTATTTTATTTTGTCTTATTTTATTTTTTAGATTAAAAGTGAACAAAAGTTGAGTCATGAAACGAACGAGGTCTGGGAGTCATAGAACATTACAAACCGTCGACTGTGACCAACCATAAATACTCCGTAAAATAGCTAAAGTGCTAGGATTTGAAATGGAAAGCCTTTCCATGGGAACAAAAAACCATATATATATTCCGGAGAAGTTGGAGCGGAGAATTTATTTATTCATAAGTGAAGTTACATATAATAAATTGTAAACAACCATATGATTTTACAAAGAATTTTACAATAAATCGTTTAAATTTTTAAGTTTGTGAACATAATTTCTGTTTTGAATTAGTCTGTTATTTTATTACTAAAATATGATATATCAAGAGATTATTTGCACATGATATAAAATTCAGGGATTATATATATATATATATATAATTTAAAGTTTAAAAAAATTATTTACATAAAAAATAAAATTTAAGAAGGTTATTTGTATAAATTTAAAAGTTTAAAAAAATTTATTGTCAAATTTTAGAGATTAGAGGATTATCTAAATCTAAAATTTAAAAAAACTTTATGTAATTTAGCCTTATTTATATTTCAGTGAAATATAGTTTCATTATTCAAAGTGAAAATTCATATTTTGTGTTTTGCATTTTTCATTTACATATTATTAATTATTTGGCTATTTTTTTATTGATATTTTTAATGTTAAAAAATATTAAGAAAGTAATTTATTAAATTCAACTATCGAATCCCTTACTACTGTCTCATTTTGTAATTCATTAAATATATATCATTCACAAAGTTAAACAAAAAAGAAAAATCGGTTGTACATAAAGGTTGTCTATATAGAAAATGATATTTAAAATATCACACCTGAAAAAAGTAACTAATTTAATCTACAGTTATATTTGCAACCTAATTTTAAGTCGACGAGTTAAATTAGATTAGACAACAGTACCATTATGTTAATTTTAAAAATTCAAACTGATACTTTTGGTTATCAATGCCAAATACTAAATACTTCAATTTATTTTATTTTATTTTTTTGAAAAAGTCAGTTAACATTTAATGAAAAATTCTTAGAGCTATCCAACTTTTAATACCCCTGCCTTCACTATAGCGGATTTTTTTTTCCTTAAAAAAGTCAATTGAAGCTTTTATTTAGGCCTCATTTAGTATAAAGGATTAACTTTTGATGGAATAGGAGTGGAAAAGAGAATAAGAATGAAAAGAAATTTTGTACTCTATACTTATATTTAGTATAATGAAAGAAGAAATAAAAATATTTTTATTTTTTTTATATTTGATTAGATAGAAATGAGATAAAAATAGAATAAAGAGAGGATAAAAAAAATCAAAATACTCTTAATATTTTTTAATTATTAGTAATTATAAAATATAATAAAATAATTATTTTTAATGACTAATAATAATAATAAATAATAAAATATTTTATTTTTAATTATTATTAATAATAATAAAAATGTATATATACAGTAAAAATTATCTCCCTAATATGGCTAAAATAATAATATTTTACCAAATCTGACAATTTTTAGGGGCAAAATGGTCAAAACGTGACCCTCTCCCACGCTGCAGACTTGTTTCTTTCATTTCTCTGAAGGATTGCAAATTCCTATGTTTAAAGGAGCTGGCTCACCCATGGAAAAGACTTTCCAATTAACCGAACATGTATTTTGAGCAAACCCACTCCCTCTCCCATTCCAAAAAATCACATTCCAGCCAATCAAACAATGCCTTGGGGGCTAACTCTCTCCTGAACTAAAGTTTGGAATTGAGGGACTAACTCTAAAGCATCTGTATCCTTCTAATTCCCATATTGTTCAGTCGTTCTCAGTCGCCTTAATCAACGATAAATGCAGAAGTGGAGAACTTTTACCATGTTTGTGCAAACAAAGGAAATGACGAGGCTGAAATATTTAGAGCTGCAAGTATATTAGTTTCCCGCGTAACATTTTGGTGCTGCCACGATTGCTTCAAAGTTTAATGTTAATTTAAACATTTAAACATTTATAACAACTCTCTTAAGTCCCTTGCGGGCGCTCTCCCTCGAGGAAATGACAATCTTAAAGCTCAAAAAATGACGTATAAGGCTCGGAAGATTACGTATGACAGGGATAAAATTACGTATGACAGAGATGGTAATAAATTGTTTATAATCTGGCACTATTTGTATTGAATGCATTAATATTATTACACATTTATTTATGGTGGGAACTCTCGTCTTTTGCATGCACCAATTCAAATTCTCTATTCATTTTAATGGATGAGTAGGATGCTACTTCTCATAAAGGTTGACCATACTTTAATATAAACTTTAATATAGACTCTCCTATAAATATGATAAGGGGGAAGAGTCCCAAAAGAGCTTCTTTTACCATAGCTGATTTGAGAGGGACGTGATTAATTATTTCCACTACTTGATATGGTGCCAGATGAATATCTACTATGACCTCCTCGATGTTGAGAGCCCTGTGATGGCCCTAATGGCTCGCCACAATCTGTTTTGATGTACTGCCATTGCCTAAGCCTTAATGGCTGCCTCGAATACTCTCAATACGTCGCCGCTTACATGACTCTTGCAACATCTTGCTTTCTTTGCTATAGGCTTCAAATAATTTAATACTCTTAACTACATCTTCATATAAGTCATAATGAGTCCTCATTATAGATTGAAATAAGTAGTCTTAAGATATTGATCAAATTATTTTGCAAGGATATCTTTAGTAGCTACTAAATGTAGAGTATATTTGGACGTCTAGGTGAATAATATATCATAATATGCCACTATCATCCTCTCCGTCTACCTAAGGAATTCAAATTCCCTCACTCTAATATCTCTACCATTTGTGAGAGAAATCACCTCATAAATAACTTTGTGAACACTCCCGACAACATAAAGGAGGTGAATCTCATGGCCTCCTATGTATCATGGTCTCATGCCCTGTAAAGGTCATACTCGTTAAATAGAACTTTACTAATTCTATTGATCTCATTGATGTGCACCCTAATACCTTGCAAACTTGGCCTATCTTGTCCAAAAAGTACTATGGGTTCTCACATGCTTTTGCATCTAAAAAGAAAGGAGGCTTGACTTTCATAAATTCAAATTAAATCTCATTATCCCTTCCCTATGGAGCTAGCTACTTCCTCTTTGGCCTAAGCACTTGTTTAGACCTAAGGTCTACATGTTGTTCTCTCTTCTTCTTGTTGTTATTGCTACTATTGCATCATATCCAACATTGTTATTATAGTTTGTTACATCTCATGCATCTTAGCTACAACATCAACTAATGTGAGATTGGCTTCCCCAGCCTCAGGCGCTTCAACCTACACAGTCTCAATGGCTTCAACTCTTTGATCATTACGAGGCTTATGGCTACCACCACATTTGTGATCTCTAGCACCAATATGCCCTTAACCTTTAAGTGCTAAAGCAATGCAATGAGACAAGATGGAGACTTCATTAGGAACATATCTCTTAGGTGCTACCCTTTTTCTTAGTGCAATCTTTACCTAAAATAAGAGTAATGTACACACAAACAATAATTTCAACAAAAACTAGAGAAATAAATATAATCTACACACAGACTACGACATAAGACTACATGACCAAGATTTAACAATAATAGCCTTCTATATGTAAGGTATGCTTATTAGATACACAATTACACACAAAATTTACTACTTCCCAATCCTATGGCTATAAAGACATAGACAAATCACAACTTTGATACTAACTTTGTCACAATTCAAAATCTAAAGTTGTGACTGGCACATAAACTAAATTAACTTAGGTTAGTCTAGTCTTGTAAGCTTGATAACCACCCACAATCAATTATGAGTACACATACAACACACTTTTAATTACATGATTTATATATATATTTTAAAATAAAACCATCTAGGGTTGTCAAAAATCTGACAACATTTCTCCTAAAAGTTAGACATCTTAACTTGTACAACAATCCAATTCAACACTAATACATATAATATCATCAACAAAACACTTCATCAAAAGATTATAAACAACATGTACATGTATGAAAATAGTCATAAGTCAACCCCTAAAATGATATAACAAACTTTCCAAAATATTCCAATCATGGTAGTAGAAATCGTCTTAATCAAGTTATTGCACGATGCAACTCGATTCGCCTCTAAAATGATATAGATTGTGGAATGAATTAGATAAGAGCTAGAATCACACTTTTAATCATCAGGATCATGTGAGTCACACCAGAACCATTGATTCACGGCAATATGATGATTCAGTAATGAGTAGCGGTGTCAAGTCACAAAGTTAGGTCTTTTGTGACCTGATAGGGCCCATTTTCCCGGAGAAGATGATAGGCTTTTAGAAAAAAAAAATTCTCCTTACTAAAAATGGAGTCATTTAGCTAAATTACCCTTCCCTTCGCTCATTTATTTATTTATTTAATGTTGCTTAGAATTGCCTTTCTCTTTATCAAATAACATGTTTGGCTAGTTCCTAGCACTAGTAGTAGTGTCTCACTCGCACACAGAACTTCATATCATCATCCAACTTAATTGAAACGACCCATAGTAATGTCATTTCAGTTAAAAATTTTTAAATATAAATATAAAAATTTAATTCCAATTTAATTTTTATTTATTAAAGTTATTAATAAGATAATTACTAAGTTATGATTTTATAAATTATTATTTTGTTTTATGAGACTCAATTAAATTTTTGTCAATCTTATTTAAATTTAATATTATAATTTTTTTAATGATATACATAATTTATCTAATATATTTTAAGCTATTTTTAATATATTTCTGAATCGTATGATTTAATTCAATTTACAATTTATGATTCACAAATTAGCTTTTTGCTTTATGATTTAAATTATGATTCAATTACTATGAGTCCAATATCTATGAGCCACGATGTCATAAAGTCTAACATCAACTGCAGAAGACATAGGACATATTCAATGGGTTTGGAAGCATGTGAGTTGCAAATCACCTCACTCTCCTATCTATTGGTTTGCAAAATGATAAAAGAAAAGAGTAAGCCTACTATTAGTTTAATAAGTGCATAAATAACAAAGTGCACAGAGGGAGAAATAAGTGTACTTTAGAGTTTTTAAAAATTGAATAATTTAATAAATAATTTGAGTAATATTTTATTTTATGACCAAATAAGTTTATTTTATGTAAACAATAAGTTTTCAAATAAAACCCAATTCTTAAATAATTAGAAAGTATCAAGGAATGGGTCTTATAAAGAGAGACCAAACCACCAAGTGCCTTTGCATTATCATCTCACCATATCATATCTCTTATCACTGGGTTTGATATATCATCTAGTGCATTGACAGTACACATCAAGCACTTAGACTTATGCATTGGATACATCACATTTTAGTGTTATCAAAGTATCTTAAGTTTTTGCACTAGATATATCAAATCTCAATACTATCACAATATCATAACCCATACCAAGTATATCTAGGCTGTTATATCTATTAACGACTACGTAGTCTCAAACAGATCTCCAGCCATTATTTTATTTAAAATAAAAATAAATAATAAAACCAAATAAAAATAACAATTTAGATAATTAAAAATAAAACAATAAAAAGAATTATCAAATAAGAAAGTCACCATAAAATATAAAATAAGGATTAATAAAATAAATGTAAAATACTAATTCAAATAATTCATCACCGTTATCACTTCTCATACAAATATGTGTGTGTATATCGCCACTTTTATCTCACCAGTTCCTTCATTTGCATCTCACAAGTACATAATTTACACTATATCTACAACTCATGTAACATCTTTTTGCAGCACTTTACCCTAGCTCAAGATATTATTTAGTATATTTATACTATATTTTAAACATTTATTTATTTATTTTTACATACACAATACACACTTGCATCATAGCAAATGATTGAAGTTTTAAAAACATATATTTATTTCCCCAAAAATGCAAAGCATATAAATCATAAAGGTTAAGTTAAAAAAGCATAACATGGAATGAAACAAATACTTTGTTATTTATATATTCAGCGGTTAGAACCAATAATAAAAATTCTTATTTTCTATTGCTTAAAAGAAGACACCAACTAAAAAAGCATGCTCAATGCCACTTATAGTTACATACAACACAAAAACATCGTCCTAACTACTCAATTGATGTCTATATTTATCAATTATGCTCTTTAGCACTTAAAGTTCCAATTCTATCATAACTACCAACTTTAAACTCAAATTTTTCACAATAAACTTCTACAAATTAAATTGGGTTTAAAACTTATTTTACAAGAATTTGAAGGAAGAAAATGAAAATGTTAATTTACACTCTAAAGGCGTAAATCGAGAAACGTTTAAAGGTGTAAGTCGAGAAACCCCAAGTTGCGAGCTCAATCACAGCACAAATAAGGATGAGATGAGCTACAACAAAATTCTAAGTTTAAAGCGATGATTAAAGAACAAAAATGGAAGGAAGAAGGTGGAAAGAGGGAGAAAAACCATCTCCATCTAGCAACCCAAACACTTGACGGCCAAAGCAGAACAAATTTATGGGAGAAGGGTATAAAAACAGTGATGGAATTCAGCTCACCGAAAAAGGAAATCGACGGCGGTGAGAGGCGGAGAACGGCTGTCGGACGGAACTCACATGCTAAACGGACAAAGGAGACTCACTGCCCTTGAAGAAAATGACGTTGTTATGTTGTTTTTGGAAGAAAAGGACGAGGCTTCGGGAGAAGACCAGGAAGAATGACGCTCGGGAGAGAGAAAAAGTGGAGAAATGGGGATCGGGGGATTTTTATATTCTTTGGTTAATATTATACTTTTGCCATAGTTAAAATTATTGCTTTCGAGCCCTAGAAAGTTTAAAGTACTACATATAAGTCCATAAGATATTTTGAAAAAATTTCATAGAAAAATGTTTCATGCGCTATAATAAATCTAAAAATCATTTAGTCTAATTCAATAATCCAAAATAATTTACTTTATATTAATCAGTATTATCTTTATTTCTATCTTTAAAATTTAAATTCCTAAATCATTACACTTGATTTCATCTGTTATTAGAGTATTGAACTATTTAGAATCTAAAAAAAAAGGGAAAAGAAGTAAATGCCTTATATGTTACATTCCCCCAAAATAAAAAATTCATAATCATCTTTTGCTTCATCAAATACTCTCTCCGAACATTTTGTTTACTTTGACCAAGCCACATACTCATTAATTCAGGTCCATTCATAATCTAGTACAAATTGTGAGCTAGTTAGTATGTGGTTCATGTAATAGTAAAATTCAAAAAAAAAATTGAGACACACTTTAGGCTCTTTAACATCTAAGAGAACGGTTAATTTTTTGATGATCAATGTCTTCCCTACACATCAATATTCTATAATATATATAATATATTATAGGAGAGTTTTAATTATATAAAAAAAGTTGTTGAAAATATGAACTAATCTATAATAAATCACCTTATGATGTTCAATGCTTAATAGTCAAATCCCAACCACGATTTCTATCAATTTAAAAAAAGTGTCTCTTAAACCATTTATTCCTAGTCTTAAAACTAATGTTTTTTAAATCAAACCAATTACTAAATTAATAAAATCATTGGTTCATGGTTTATTGGTTCCACTGTGGTCAAGTCGTAATCCAACCGATGATAATTAAATAAATATTATTTATTTATTTTATATATTAAAATTTTAAAATAATAAATAATAATGAGCAAATATTAATAAATTTTGAAATATGTTATAATTAATTATACATAAAAACAAATCAAATATAACATAATTTTTAATTTGTTTAAAGCATATTTACATATTTTTAATAAAAATTATATGAATTTTAGTTTTGTTTCACATCTATTATATTAAAATTTTGCAATTATAAATAACATAATGATGGTAGTTTAAGGAAAAAGACATTTTTTTGTTAAAATAAAACCATAATAAAAGACTATATATTAGATATTGCACATTATAATTGAAAGTGCTTTCTAACCCAGTGAAAGAGGCATGCCAAACACGTTGAAGGATCAGTAGTTCGAGCCACAACATTACAAGTTTTGCTAAAAAAAAATTAGGATCGATTCAACTAATGACCCAACCAATTTTTCTAGTTTTTATTGGTTTTGAGCCTATCCCGTTCTAAGGGCTAGCCGGACTAGACCATAGACCAGTTTCCAATCCAACCAAATTGGATACAGTGCTTAAACTTCCTTTTACTTACTACTGACGTTAAAATTCCTAATTAACACCTTATCACGACTCACTACCTATAATAAAAAATAAAACACAATTACCAAAACATATATACATTAAATAATGAAAGTCGAATAAGAGACATAAAAAGAAATCAAAAGATATATATATATATATATATAGAGAGAGAGAGAGAGAGAGAGAGAGAGAGAGAGAGAGAGGACCAATTCAAGAATTGCTAAAAATATACTTAAAGAGAAATATTTTTATGAGTCTTGACTAATCAAAAACAAAAAATTTTAACATTTTTGTGTTTTTTTTTTCTAGTTAGTATTCTCACATTGCTATTAATTTTTCCAGTTATATCACTTACTCTAAAAGTAGTTCTCTCTCTTCCATGTTTAAAGACTACCTTCTATCCACTCGAAAACACCTGCAAGAATATATATATATATATATATATGTATATAGTATAAAAGTGAATCAACTTTGAATAAAAGTTTGAAATGATTCTTAAAATTTTTTAACATTAGTTTCTTCACATTTTCATTACAAGAAGTCTTATAAGCACTCAACTACTTACCAAATCTCTTGCAATTCCCTAACAAAGAAAGATATTTCCTTGATGTTATCATTTGGAGTAAGCTCAAACCCATTCAACAAAAGAGAAATGAGGAAAAAAACAAATGAGTACTAATTTAACATCTCAAACAAAAAACAAAGCATAAATCATTATGATTGAAAAAAAAAATTCTTATTGATGAATATCGACATTTGCATCCACTTCAACAATAGTAAAAGCAAATTTTCGAGGGTTAAGAGTTGTTACATTCTTGCATAGTTCATTATCTTGCTTCATCTAAACTACTAAAGAATTGATGACCCCAATAAAATATGTTTTCTTTTGAAATCGAACTCTAAAGTGATTCAAAGTTGCATTACAAGTATAGCCAAAATTATTAAATAGCTGCTCTTCTTTTACAGGCTTAAACATATAAGCCATTGGTGAAAAGAAGAAGAAAGAGGATGAGAGATGAAGATGAGAGAGTGATATACAAAGCATGAGAAAGAAAGCAAAGAGAATTTGTTTTAAAGAGTGAGAAATTCTTAGTTATGTAAAAGTAAAAGTAGACTTTTTCACACACACACACACACACACACATACATATATAAGTCTTAAAATGTATAGCTACCAAAATTTATTCCTTGTATATATAATTTTTTTTATAAGAATGTTGAGCTTGTAGCTTCGCATTTTGTATTTTTTTTTTAATATCTGAATATAAAGCCAGTGGTTCTAATTTAAAAAAAATATTTTTTTTAACAATTGGACATGGAGGTCCTTCATCTACATCTATATATATATATATATATATATTAGATACAAAGCTAGAGCATCCAATTATATATATATATATATATATGTGTGTGTGTGTGTGTGTGTGTGTGTGTGTGTATTATGCTCCATGTCCAGTTTATTTATTTATTTTTACATATATGTATTAGACATAGAGCCAAATGTATAACATAGTATTTTGCGTTCAATGGCACTACTTCACCCTTATGTCTATAGAATTATTTGGACTCATTTTGTTCACACTTCAGCTTCTACACACATAGCTTCCTTCATTTTTTTCTCTTCAACTTCTTTCATCTCTTTTAAAAGCTTCTCTAACCTTCTTTTACAAGTGTGTTTTTTTTTTTTTGGAAACATTATTTTATCTCTCTTTTATTTTTTTTCCAACCTTCGCCATTTTTGCTCTCATCTTCTCTCTTTTATTTTCTTTAACAAGACATTGTAACATTATATTATGATAAGCATTAAATATAGTTATGGTCCCATATTATATTTTCTATTCTTGATATGATAAAGTTTATGTTGAAAAATTATTCTAACAGAACTATTGCTAACAAATATTATGTGAGCATGTCTTATTCAAGTTATGTTTTGTGAAACTCAAAATTTTCACATTTTTGGTGTGTTATAATTACGGTCCCACACCATATTTTCTACTTCTAATCTAAAAAGTTTTAGTTTGACTAATTACTCTCATCTAACTATTGTTTATAAAGATTGTGTGGACCTATCTTATTCAGTTTGTCTTTTATAAAGGTCAACTTTTTTTACAGTATAGGTAAATTTAAATTTATACGTTTTTATGCAAATATAAAATCATACTTCATTAAATATTAAGATGTCTTGTGTAATAAAAAAATTTAATTATTATATATTTATATGTTGAATATAAAGGTATTTTATACGTGCTTATACACTGATGTTGGGATAAGAATCACAATGAGTAGAACAAAAGAGATTATATGCATTTATGTAAATGAAAATTTTTTTTACAACAACAAGGAGGCAATGTTTATATATGATAAACTAAAACTATTAAGAGTCAACCCTAACATCAATCTCAAACAATTAAAGGCCATAATCAGGAAAAAGCTGTGACTTGAGTCAAGATAGTTTGTACCTGAGTTGATATATCGATACCTACAATTGTTTGATCTAAGTTGGTACTTGTCATTACCTTAGAGGATGACTCAGATGTTCAATCAACGTGGCAAGCAAATCGACACTTTCTAAAATAGCTAGGTGCACCAGAACTATATAAACACATCTCTATCAATGATGTTGGCCCAAGTATGGTAGAGAATGACATATACAGATCATTGCACAAGTCAGATTGATAGACCTATTGAATAAAGTTCTTGTTTAACTCTTACTTAGGAAATGTATACATGTTTGAGAACTAATCTTTCAATACCAAGCAAATGTCACTAATTGATCACATATCCCAGTCAAGTTCATCTAGACTATTAATATGCAATACTAGCCCTTCAAGTCCTTAAGATGTGCTAGAAGACATGATGGATGCGTATAAGGCTGATGATGAATATGATACTTGGCTAAATGCCAATGAGTATATGGATGACAATGTCGAGAGTGATGATACTGATGAGGAATTGGCTACTCCATTGAACCAATTATTTGATTGAGCATTTGCCTTCTTGTCATAAATTAAAATGGATGTTGCAAATGAATTTGAGATGCATGAGATGAAAAAGGTAGTTAATCTTAATGATGACCAGGAGATCTATGTTGGAATATGGTTTGCTAATAAGCAATTAATGAGCTATATGGTAAAGCTTTACTTGGTATGCATGCATCATACATCTAGGGTGCACCAATTATCAACAAAGTATGTCGAGTATTATTTTTCAAAGTACGGTATTGGATGTAATTGGTGAATAAGGGCCTGCCAATTAGAGGGAGAAACTAACTGGTGGATCATGAAGTCTATGGGCATGCATACATATGTATTCTCTATGTTGTTGCAAGATCACTTGAAGTTAGACTCCAATGTAATACCATCATATATTATGTTTATGGTGATAAAAAATCCCTTTATTTACATACGTGAAGTCATTAAGAGAATGCATAGTATCTTCAAATATATTGTGTCTTATAAAAAAGGTCTGGTCTAGTAGGCAATAGGTAATTATGATCACCTATGAGAATTAGGAGCAATTATATATTGTTCTATAAAGATAGTTGTCTATCATGCAACATTTCAATTTAGGTTTATATTTTGAATTTGTTAACAAGGACTTCAATAGGGTAGGATATAGAGCCAATGGTTATGTTTCATAAGGTGTTCTAGACTTTTAAGCTTTGCATTAATGCATTTGACTATTTAAAACCAATTATCCAAGTTGATAATCCATTTTTATATGAAAAGTATAAGGGGACATTGCTAATTATAAGCTCACAAGATGAGGCAAAAAAAATTGTGCCATTCGCATTCACCATCGTCGAGGGCAAAATGCAAGAAGTATGGGGTGGTTTCTCAATAACTTCAAACAACAAGTTGTACCAAATAAGTAAGGTATTTGTTTGATCTCTAATCAACATCCAAGAATATTAAGGGCCATCATGGACCCACAAAATGGTTGGCAATCACTCCCGCATATCACATACTTTGTTTACGGCATGTTACAAGTAATTTGAATATAATATTTAAGAGAAAGTAGCCAAAGAAGCTTATTAACATTGGATACTTGAACAAGTGACACCTGGTTGACAAAACAGGTGGTACATTTATGATAGTTGCATGTAGAAGCAACAAATTAGATAAAAGATATACCGAAAAGCAAGTAGTTGTGGACGTATAATGTGGATGGGTATTGTTAGAGGCACATGATGATGAATTTGGTCGAATGTATAAATAGTGTCTTTAAAAGTGTTAGGCTCTTACCTATAACAAACTTGGTTAGGGCAACTTGTACCAATTGAATAACTACTACATCGAGTGAGCATAAACCATATTTTCACTGGTGTAGGCAAGTGAATTATTTTTTAAGAATAGGAAAAAAATTTCAACAAAAGTTATAAGAGCATTCACCTTATCAATATGCGATTTTCATAGAATATTGTCAGAGTTTGAGGCTAAAAAATTGTACAATCCATTGACAAACAACATGGATGAGTTTGTAAAGTCACCTTTATGAACTAGACATGCGACTGTGAGTTTCAACTGCAAAAATATCCTTGTCAATATGCCTTCATAGTATGTGCCAAGGTCTGTATCGACCAGCTACAATTTGTGTATAATGTCTAGAGACAATCCATAACATGTACAAGATTGAGTTTGACTCAATGGAAGGGAAAGTTTATTGGCTCCACACAATTAGACCTCAACTTATACCTGGCCCTTTAATAATTCATGAGAAAGATCAAGCTAAGTCATCGTAAATATAAAACAAAATGGATAAGCTATGCAAATGGCCCAAACACAATCGCACCACCTACCCCTTCCATCAGCCATGCAGACAACTATAGTTGTTAAATTAAATTACATATGACATGTATTTGCATTGAATTACATATAACATGTATTTGAATTGATTTACTAATGTTGTATAAGTTAATTGAATGACTTATGTGATAAAAATTAAATGAATTACTTACAATATGTGTTTATGTTAAATTACTTATGATTTGAATTATTTATGATACATATTTCAATTTTTGTAGCCTATAATGGATGTTCATCATAACGCTGTCAATCTTGGACCAAATGATAATTCTTTATTATACTTGCAATCTTGCTGTCTCTCAAGCTGTTTGGGTAGGATGAGTAAATTAAATAACTTAATATTTTTTGGCAGTTTCACTCAAATTTATGACAGCGCTTATGACTTAATGACATAGGAAGATAAAATTCTATGTATAAAACGAATCATGTAGCAAGATCATATATTTGATCCCCCTCTTATATGTATTCCATACCTCATATAGGCCAGTTTCTACGACATCTCCTAACTTGGACATTCTGATTTTAATACAACACTAATGTCAACCCTTATTGAAAGGTAGCAACCAGAGACATACACTTCCCACCTTGCCAAATGTGAGTGTACAATTACTTTATAAGACATGGTAATATAATTAGGTTTACTATGCGTAGGAGATATAGTTTATAGACACATAAACTATAATTGGAAGGTTGTGTGTAATGAGTTATTAGGTGTGACACCACCACAGGGCATGCTAGATGGACAAAGGTTGAGCTTTCCTTAACTCACACAAACATTCTTAAACTTGTTGGACGATGTAGATGACGATACCATTCAACAATTCACACAGGCATGCATCCTATGCTTGATTAGAAGGTGCCTAATGCTGAACAAGACTGGACAAAAAGTGATGTTGATGTACTTATCATTACTAGCTAACTTTGAAAAGCCTGGTCACTATAGTTGAGACTCAATGGTGTTGGTCCATCTATACAGAAAGATATGTAGTGTTATGTATTACGATGAAATTAACATTGGTATTTGTTTGACCTTACTTTACCTATGGGCTTAGAATTAATTCCCCTACCTTACTCCATGAAAGCCCCTACAACTTGACTTGCAAATAGATATTTATCCTGTTAAACCACTACTAAGCTTTAGATATAAACTAATGTTTTTGTATAAATCTAAAATTTTTAGTATTACATAGATTTACGTATGTTCTTACATTTCACATAAGTGGTGAAATGTCCCAAAGCATCTTTGACTGACCACAAAGGCTTTATGGCAGTATAGAATACTATTAAATCATATAAAGGATGATAAGTACCTATTTGTTAATATTTTGATCATAGCACACATTAACAATTTTCTATATAGACAATTTAGCTCCCATACAACTTACTAAATGTCCTTTAATTAATTTGTGAGTACTACTTGGCAATACCTAATATATGGCTTGCATTCATTCCATTATTGTGCTTTTGGATTATCGAGTGGCATCACGCTAATCATGTTTTTTGCTAATTTAATAGAATACAACATATCCTAAAGAAGTTATTCAATATAGGATTGCTACATACACTATAATTAAGAGGAAAAGTTTACAAAGACTAACAGCAAGAGCATATGGTGTTCATTGTGGCATAAAATGGATAGCCTTAAGTGGTGGCCTAAAATGACCAAGAAGATAGACCTTTGGATTGCATCTCGGATTACATGCATTGGTATTGGATACATATATAATAGTGGATTTACCCTACAAGTGCTTTTCAGAATTTTGTGATATAATTTTACCTACTTTTTGTCTATGCATTTCCTCTCCTTCTATATATGTTTATGTTTTCTAAACATTTAACTTTTTGACTTTTCATTTCACATGTTGATGTATTAGAAGACTTATACAAGCTTGTTGTTACCAACCTTCTAACTCCTAAGTTTGGAAAATTAAGGCAAAAGGTATGCGACAATATTCAAACATCAGGATATGCTCATCTTTCATCTTGCTCCACTCACACTTGATCTACGTAGACCTTCAAAGCCACAAATTAGGCAAGGAAAGAGAGGTCATAGATTCATCTCATTTAAAGAACTAATATTTAGTTTCAACGTTGATGGTGCTGATGTAAGTGTGTTGTCATCGTCTTACACTATAACCTCAATGCAAGGAAATTTTAGATGTGATAGTCCTTCTTCCTTTCCATCATTTATAGATGGTAGAGATGTTTGTTTTTCTTCCTTTCCACCATTTATAGATGTTAGAGGTACTAGTTTTTCTTCCTTTCCACCATTCACATGTGTTGAAGATGCTAGTCCATCTTCCTTTGCGCCCTCTTATTATATATTATCAATACCTCTGTCTCTTTATACGGAGTCATTTTTCTCCACATTGACGAGATGCCAATTCAATTTAATGGGGTACCACTCATATTATTATTTACAAATCCATTTGTATTTAGTGTCGAGTTTGTCGATGCTTCTTTTGGATATTAAATATCGTCTTACCAGCCATAACAAGGCTTCTTTATCTTAAATCAATTGATCTCACTTGGTCAATCCCTTTAATAGGACTTAAATTCTTGACTAATTCATAATCAGATCAAAAGTGAGTCATCTAAAGAAGATGATGATGATGATAACAACGAGGAAGAAGATGAAGTGAATAAAGAAGAAGAAAAACAACTAGCATAACGCCAACTACAATGAATCAAAAAATCTTAATGTGGGATAGGGAGTCATTACAAATGATTAAGAATCACTCTTCCTTGTTTATGTTTTTTATTTTTACTTTTATATTATTAAATTATACTTTTAAATCCATTTTATAATATAATTATTATTTCTTTATTAAGTCAATATAAATTTGCATTATTTTCAATTAATAAATTTATTAAAAATAAATATATTAAGTTATAATTTAATTTAAATAAGAAATGTTCCTAAAAGTTTTAATTAAGTAAATTTTCCAAAACATTTAATTTGAATAAATAATATTTCTAAGGAATTAAATTAAATTAAATTTTTTATAAATAAAAAATATTAACAAAAAAATTCCATGTCCAACCCACTATTTAAAAAAAAAAGATTTATACTAAACACAAAAGAAGAACCTTCGCAATAATTTTCCCTTCACTTTTAATAATTTTTTTTAAATCTACTAGACATGGAGATCCTCCCTCCATGTCTAGTACATTATATTAAAAAACAAAGATAACGTGGCTTAAAAAAATTATATATACAAAAAATAAATTTCAGCGGCTTGTTATATTAGAATTATGTGTGCGTGTGTGTAGTACATTATATTACCAAAAAAAAAAAAGATAACATAGCTTAAAAAAATTATATATACAAAAAATAAATTTCAGCAGCTTGTTATATTAGAATTATATGTGTGTGTGTGTGTGTCAAAAACCCACAAAAAATAATATCCTCGTTCTGGGTTAAAAGCCTTGTACTCCATAGCAAGCGAGTTGGCAAACTGATTTGAAAATCTGTAACATAAACCACAAATTGTTTAGAATGCTTACAAATATTTCAAAGCTCAACCAAACAGTGACAGCTTGACAGATATCCACGCACTCACGCCAAGAAACAGAAAATGAAGAAAGATATGACATATAATTTAACAAATTAATGCAAAGAATAAACCATGGTTGAAAATTTTGATCTCTAACATCCTGACTTATTTCAATTTTCTCTTCATACAATTTCTTTTTCTTTCTTTTCAATGCAGATGCAAGTCTAAGAACCTGTAGCATCTGGCAAATTGAATTATTAATATGAAGGAAGACAAAAATAAGACCTTTTGTTTATGATGAGTATCCCCATAGAGAGCCTAAGAAGTATCAAGAATAATCACATGATTGTAAATGAGATTTTTTTGATTCAGAATTTTAGATTTAGAAAACTAAAGTCTTTATTCAAATTTAGATGAAGCCTTAATTTACATTCTTCTGATATGAAAATTTTGCCAATCAAAGCAAAATGGATTACAAAATGGATTAATTTGCAATCTGTCATTGAAGGGTTCCAATCTATTCAAAACCTGAGTGGAGAGTCAATGATACGCTTATTTATATTGAAAAATCCTCTATATATGATTTTTTTTTTCCAATTTATTTCTACAAATACAAAAGCCAAGTAAATTTTTAACAATTTAACAAGTATACAAGAATTAAAAATGGAAGAAATGAAGCTTATAGTGCATTAATCAAGAATGAATGAAGAGTGAAACCAAGGTTCCAACGCTTACAAATAATACCAACAAAACTTAAATCAATCTGTAGTGTAAATCGTCATAGATACCAATAGAACTTAAAGAATACTTTCTTTAGCAAGAAAACAATTGTATTATTAAAAACAAAAAACTCATTGCAAATCTCTATCACTAACTAATTAAAGGAAGGCTCTCATACTATTAGAAATAAAAATTAAGTAAAACTGAATTGGAGGAACTTATTCTCAACTAAGTATCGTTGTTATATTCTAGACATATATTTATCATAGGATGGACAGGAGTTAAAACCAAAGATAATACCTAAGGAAATGATGATGTTGATATATTATCAGATAAAAAAAATATGTACAATAAAAATTCCCTAATTAAAAGAATAATAATTACAATGAAAATAAGGAACTTATATGATTGTCTTTGCAATTATGTAAAATTATATTTGAGACTTCACTTGTTGTTTTCACATCAAGTCATTCTAAACCCTTTTTCTCAAATTTTTTGTGTAAATCTAAATGTTTTCCCAAAAAAAAAAAAATATTAAGGTTTCACTCTAATCCCCTGTTTATAAGCCTATTAAGTGGAGTCTTAGGATACAAATTTTTATCCAACTAATAGCATATAACTCCCCATATTAAAAATCAAATATTAATAAATAATTTATTATTTTAACTTCTTTTAAGATAAAAGCCAATTATCGTAATAACTAATTATTTAATATCTTAATTCAAATATTAAAATATTTAGTTAGATTAGGATTTATCTCATTATGAGCGAATAAATCTAATATCTTTCACTCACATGTGATGATGGGATGACTTTACACAGAGTCTTTCTTATTAGGTTTTCATTAAGAATGCCCATTGTGATCATTTGGGCACCTATGTTTAGGAGCTTATATACTAGTAATCCTTTTTAGGATCACCATAAGAGTCTACTACCTTTTTATGTGCTTGTTGTGTTATTAATGTGCCTTAGATGTCTTAGATTTGTCTATATGTGCTTTACATGTAGTATCTCAAATCCTCATAAGTTTTTTTTTTTAATTTATACTAAGAGCCTTACTATTATAATCTCCATATGCCTTGTATCTATGCTTATGATGTTTTTGAAAATAACTTTATAATAGACATGTCTCATACACCAGCATAGTGTGTATATACTTAATCTAATCTTCCTTTCGCCTACATATCACTAAGATCAAAATTAGTTGCTTTCTTAGTATTATTCCTTCATGTTGTATTATCATAATCTTAGGATATATACTAAAGTAGCTATTCACCACTCGGCTTACACTGCAAGTGCATGGGTCATGACAAAGTAGTATAAAAAGATTATCGTTCCCACAAGGATTGGAGTTGAATTTGATTAATCATTAAATTTATGCCTTGAACTAGGTTGAGCAGGCAATTGTATAATGAAGTTGAGTGTAAAAGTAACTTTGCAAATGAATTTATAAATGGAGTTAAAAGATCCTTTTAGACTTCAAGCATATAAGGGATCTAGGATTATCTCTCCCCCTTGTATTTCATAGCACAAGAATAATCTCCTCTCACCACAAATGAATAACAACTCTATGTACTAGTCTGGGAGTCAAATACTACTTGGAAAAGCTTTCTCAAGTCAAAGTCAAGTGTTTAATTCCATCAGTTGCTCGAACTCTCTCACAACCAATTAAACCCCAATATTAAACTTAGACCCAAATTTGACTACACCAGGTTAATGAGTGTATTTTTACCTCACCAATAAAATCATCCATTCAATACCTAAATTTCAAGTTCTTGCATGATTCAACTCAAGTTCTATACTTAAGCTAGCTCTTTCAAGCATCACTCAAGCAAACAAACAACTAATTGGTGGCCAATCAACCAGAAGCATTAAAAACAAAGTAAAATCAGCACATATATGTCATTAATCAATGGAGGTGGAGGAGAATCAAATGTTAATCCATACAAGGGTTCAAAATAATCTTAGACAAAGTGACTAGCTACTCATAATCAGCCACAAGTTCACAAAACACCACGATTTCTAAGCCATGGCAGAATACAAGAGAAAGAGAAGTAATAAATCAGAAAAACCAATGGAAATGACTTCAAATCTCTTTGAAACTTCAATCCTTGGCTCTTCCCACTTGTCCAAACTCTAAACCCTAGCACACCAGCTCCCCAAGCTGCCCAGAAGTCGAAGGATCCCCTCACTTGGTCGAAAATCTCAATATATGAAGCCCTAGCATCTGTTAAGCCTCAAAACACAGTGTTTCAATAAACGATTCTTCGCTGCAGCTAACACATTCTTCGCCGCGGCGAAATACTCTCGGGTGTGCACTAGCTTCGCTAATCAAGAATTGGCCGCGGCGAACATAGTAATTGGCCACGGCAAAGAGCTCTCTGTTTGCTCCCTCCTTCATGCAGGAATTGGCCGCGGCGAGAATATGAATTGGCTGCGACGAATATTGCAAAACTTCAACCTATAATTTCCAGCAATTAGCTTTGAGGTCTAATCATATCTGCAAAAAGTATAACGTTATAAATATACCAGAATATTCTTAAACTGAAGTTAAAGTTTGCATAATTAAACTAAAATTAAGTTAGTTAAGTTTAGGTATAAAAAATGCACATTTTCCTATTTTGAGTATAATTTATATACAAAAATACACCAAAAGATATTCCCAACTAAAGGAAAATGTGTTGAAAAGGCATGAATTTAGAGAGGTTATCACACCCCCAAACTTAGACTTTTACTCGTCCTCGAGTAAAACAAAATGAAGAATTAGTCAGGTTTCATGAATCACCCAAATATTATGTATTGCATGGTATAGTCCTCATCAGTTGCTACTATGATAAGCAAGACAGGAGAAAATGGAGTGTAAGAAGATTCAAGACTCACAGCATAATGCAAAGCTTTCTAACACTTTTTTAAAGCATGTGTGTGTGGCTGGTCAAGGTTTCATTTTTCAACAATTGTTCAGAACAAAAACCATACTTCAATGTATATATATACTACCTCAACAACAATACTTCATATGCCAAAACTTTTCTTCCCTCTCCAGTGTACAACTGACCTTACAAGAATTTTGAAATCATGAGGACTTTTAAGCTTGTAATGTGGCCAAGGCAAGGGCTAAATGAAGGAAAGGATAATAGAGGATGCAAATTACTTGAGATAAATGATTGTGCAAGACTCTATCCTCCTTTCTACATTTCAAATGTTCTTCCAAAATACTACATCTCCCCCAAACTTATCTTTAAATCTAGATGCACTCAGACTTATTGAAGAATAAATTCTATTTTTATTTTTGTTTTTGTTTTTTTGTTTTTTGTTTTTTTGGTGTACATATATTGAGTGCAAATAGTTACAGACTATCCATCATTCATCTTCCCATGATCAGAGTTTATTAGAATGTAGCATCCTACTTCTTCCAAATTATCAAGCACTAATCCATTATCTCAAGTCCAAGGTGAATCATGGTTTTTCAAGTTTATGGGATATAAGTTTAATGCACAAATCCAAACAAAAATTTTTATGGTTTTTCAGTTAGGCTCAAATGGTGGGTTCAAGGGAAAATATAATTAACAAAGGACAGCTTGAAAGGCACAAACGCATTTAAGTATTGCCCAAATCATTTTTTCAAAATCAAGTGAAGTCATTAGATCATTTCGAGGAATTCCAAGGATGGTTCTAGAGTTTTGAAATTGAGAAAAAACATATACACTAATTTGCCGCAATTTTTCCACAACAAGAGCTTTCAAATGATTCCCCAACGATTGTGTACAAAAATTTTACCTTAAAAATATCATAAAACAATGCATTATTCTATGACTCAAGTGCTAACAACTACTTTTAAAATTTCCTATCAAGCATATAATCTAAGCAACTCACAATCATTGGACCCAAACAATCTAATCAAAGGACAATTCAGCAACCTAACATCGAGATTAAGTAGTTTACAAATAAAAGTCTAAGCGTCAAAATTAAAATCATGTCGAATCATCAACAAAAAAGTATACCCTCCCTCAAACTTAAAATGGACAGTGTCCTCACTGACAATTAGAGGGAAAAAAAGGATCAACTCTCATACAACTACCACCCACAAAAAGGTAGTTACACAAGAGACATAGCACCTGCATTCACCAAAACAGCAGTAGCAAAAGACAAAATATGAACAAGACAGGCATCAACCAAAAACTAAACTTAACCAGCAGCAATTAAAAGAAATTGAAATCTAACTAGTTCCAATATTTAAAAGCAAGATAACACCAGTCTACTGTAAATAATCATATGAAAACAGAAATGAAACAAAATAACTAGTGGGAATATAAAAATAAAAAACCAGTAAAAAGAACAAGAAACATCAAAGATCATCAGGTTGGTTCCCGCTAGGGCCTTTATCATTCCTAGCTTTGGAAGTTTTATCAGTCAATAGTGGTAGTAGGCGTTGTAGCTAAAGCCGAATCTGGGTCACATCATTACCAATACTATCCACCTTGCCCATCAACAGATCCAGATGCCTATCTACACTGGCCCTCCATGTCCAACTGTGCGGAGCCAGACTCCTCTACTGCTGGAATATCCAGGATTGGCACCTCCTCCTCCATCACATCTGGGTCTGGCTGATATGCCCCTGGGCCTTGGGGTGCCCTGTGGGGAGACTTGATCCCTCTATAGTTGAAGAGCATGGGGGCCACAAACACTTCCTCATTGGCTCGACCTTTCACCCCCGATTAAAGACACCATTGAAGAACAAAGTGGGGAAAGACAATCACGCATGAGTGGTCCGCTACTGCCGCTTTAAGGCTATGATACATTATAGCAACAATATCCACCGGCTGTTGATTCATCAGTAAGTAAATTAGGAGGGCCTTCTCCCACATGGCATCACTCAGATGTGAGGTCGGAAGAATGTTGAAAGACACAAAATGCAGCCAAAACTTGGCGTCTCTATGCAATCGCTTCCATTCAAGATATTGCTGCCCACCACGAGGAATCTTCCACAACACTTGCCCCTCATGATCCAAAAATGCAGCAATGTCATCAAAAGGGATCTCATCTTCATGCTGCATTAAGTATGCGAAACGGCAATCAGCTACCTCAGGCAATTGGTAGAATGTGCGGAGCGCATCCTCTGAAATGTTAACTTGAACCCCCCTCACCCGACACTTCAAACTGATTGCAATGGCTGCCTAGGTATAGAACTCTCTAACAATAGCAGCATTTCCACCCGGCTTTTCACCCATAAGAGGGCGTAGGTGGTAGTTCCGATTAGCAATCATACAAAAAGCCCAGTCGGTAATGTAAGGAAATTCTCTTTCTGAACGAATGGGATAGCTTTGGACTCGCTCTTTAATGGCAGCCGGAGACTCTTGTTTTGACTGATGCGAAGCACTCGGACGAGATCTCTTGGGAGCCATAGTACCTGTAAAATGACCAGAAACTAGCCCAGCTAACTAGCCAAAAACACAGAAAAGAGAGCACAAAACTAAAAACAAAAAGAAAAAGGGACAACAACCAAACAAAAGAAATGAAATAGCCAAGCACCAAGACCAGTACAAACTAAACAAAATAAGGGCACTCTCAGATGAGTCAGATTCTCACCCAACCACAATGCCCACACTAGCCTAAAGGTTGAAATTGAGTTACCGGGCTACCATTCAATGCCAAATAAAAACAAAATAGATTAATGGATCAGTCCCCAATGATATCCCAACTCAATTCTGATTCAAATTCACTGTACCTCGATCTAAAATGCCAGAACCATACCCAATCTCCTAGCTAATTACAAAATAATTGCCAATTCATGATTCAAAAGGATATTGTCCTATGCAATCCAGCTTGATACAACAATTCAGTCCCCCTAAATACTAAAAGCCTAACAACTGAGCAGCATAACTGAGCCATAGGACAGAGCAACAATCTGAGAAATATGGCAGAATAACAATCTAACATGCCTGTGCCTATACAGTTTAGAGCACAGCAGCACACCAGTCCATTTCAGAATCTACCAATTCCTAGGTCAGCAGGGAATAACAAAAGGAATTATCCAACTCAATATTGCAGCTCGACAACTCAAAGGCAATTCAGAAGCTAGGAAAACAGAATATAACAGAGCAACTTAACAACACACAACAAAGCAAGCATGATACAACCTAAATCAGAAAATCAGAATACAATAGTAGCAGCGAATAGCAACAGCAAATCAGCAGCCCCCAGCATCCACAACTGATGGATAGAGACTCTGAGAGCGAGGGCAGACTTACCAGAGAGGAAACACAAAAGACAGAGGAGGAGGAAAGCTTGGCAACTCACTACGGCATCGTGCGTCGAGGGGGAGAAAGTTTGGGATGTGAGAGGCGATGGTAGAGGAGGAGGGAGAATTTTAGGAGAATGGCAATGGGCAAAGGTTCTGTCGGTTAGGAAGACGATGAGAGGAGGGGGTAAAATTAGGGCTGAGTCGAGGGTAGGCTAGGGATTTCAAGTGGATGCTGTAAATGAGGGGATGATCCAAATAAGAAAACTGGGCAAGGTTCATTGTGGCATCGAGGGAAATAAGTGAAAGATATGAGGGCAGAATGGGAAGAACATCACAGAATTTTCAGGCATTAGCTGATGTTTGGCAGCAGCCAAATGTTTATTAGCCGCGGCGAATATCCTTCTGGCTGACTTCACTGGGCACCTCATGAGAAATTAGCCGCGGCCAATTATCTTCGGATTTGGCTGGTGAATTCCAAAACACTATTCGCCGCTGCGAATACATATCCTGGCCGCGGCTAACAAGGTTCAATTATATTTTTATGCACACTATAGCAATTTCTTCTCTTACACAGCAAAATTAACATGATAGGGGCATGCAACCTAACCTCAAACAATGTTTTGCTCACTTCCACACCTATCATTTCCATAAGGCTCTAAATCAACTTGAACATGCATGATTTTGACAACAATTCTTGAGGGTCAATACCAGATTTAAGCATTAATCAGGAACTTGTGAACTTAAACATTCAAGACAAACATCATATTTGAATTATCATTAAATTGCACCTATGTCACAAAGGTTTATGCATATCAGAAAGCACATAACATGAATGGGTGCACTTCCCTGAAAAACGTTTGCCCATAAGTGTGTCTTAAATTTCTTGCCCTCAGTGATATCATTCCGTTTTGCCATCGGTCCCAACTGAGAAGTTACCCTACAAAGCAAAGGAAAACACATAAAACTCTACTGGAAACTAAAATCTATAAAAACAAGATAAAAGGGCAAAGTGAAAAGCTTGGGTTGCCTCCCAAGAAGCGCTTGCTTTATAGTCTTCAGCCAGACTCATCAATGGTTCATGTGGAATCAGCAAGGTGGAAAGTAGAGGTCTGACGATCTACATGCCCTCCCCCATAGTGCTTTAATCGTTAGCCATTCACCTTGAATTTTTCACCAGAGTTGCTCACCAACTCAACTGCTCCATGAGGAAAGACTTCGACCACCGTGAAAGGTCCTGACCACCTTGATTTCAGCTTCCCAGGGAAGAGCCTAAGATGAGAGTTGTACAACAAAACATGTTGTCCCGGCTCAAATGCTTTGGGGGTGATTTTTCAGTCATGGAGGAGTTTGGTCCGTTCTTTATATACTCTTGAGCTTTCATAAGCGTGCATTCTAAATTCATCCAACTCACTAAGTTGAAGGAGTCTCTTCTCGCTTGCAGCTTTGAAGTCAAGATTCAGCTTTTTGATCGCCCAGTAAGCACCATGTTCCAATTCAACTGGCAGATGGCAAGCCTTTCCAAAGACCAATTTATAAGGTGACATGCCAATTGGAGTCTTGAAAGCAGTCCGATAGGCCCACAATACATCATCAAGTTTCGTGGACCAATCTTGTCTAGATACCCCCACCATTTTTTCCAGGATACTTTTGATTTCTCGGTTGGAAATCTCGGCTTGTCCATTGGTTTGGGGATGATAAGCCAAAGCCACTTTATGCTTCACTCCATACTTCCTTAATAGGGCTTGAAATTGACTATTACAGAAATGCGATCCCCCATCGCTAATAATGGCTCTTGGTGCTCCAAAGCGGGTGAAGATATTTCTTTTTAAGAATTTGAGCACCATTTTTGCTTCATTGGTGGGACTAGCCACAGCTTCCACCCATTTGGAGACATAATCCACCGCTACCAAGATGTATTGATTTTCCAATGAGCTAGGGAAAGGTCCCATGAAGTCAATGCCCCATACATCAAACAATTCCACTTCCAACATGTTTATAAGCGGCATTTCATTTCTCTTGGATATGTTTCCTACCCGTTGGCATCTATCATACTGAAGCACACATGTATACGCATCTTTGAATATAGTGGGACAGTAGAAACCACTTTGCAGAACTTTGGCTGCTGTCTTTTTTCCCCCAAAGTGGCCTCCATAATCTGAAGCATGGCAACGTTGCAAGATTACTCCTTGTTCTTCTTCTGGTATGCACCTTCTTAAGATGTGATCTGCACACCACCGAAACAAATATGGATCATCCCAGAAATAATGTTTGATATCATGAAAAAACTTTTTCAATCGATGTTGTTTCAGATCGGGGGGAACCACTCCACATACAAGATAATTGACAATATCCGCATACCACAGATCCACAGTGTGCTGAACATTCAACAATTGCTCATCGGGGAATGCTTCCTTAATATTTTGGGCAAATTCTGGTTGAACTTCAGTATTCAACCGAGAGAGATGATCGACCACTTGATTTTCGCAACCCTTCCTGTCCACAATTTCTAAATCAAATTCTTGCAATAAGAGCACCCATCTAATCAATCTGGCTTTAGAATCTTTCTTGCTAACCAGGTATCTTAGGGCTGAATGATCAGTGAATACAGTAACTTTAGATCCCACGATATACGCCCTAAACTTATCACACGCAAATACCACAGCTAGCATTTCCTTCTCTGTAGTGGTGTAATTCTCTTGTGTTTCATCCAGCGTTTTACTGGCATAGTAGATGGGATGGAAAATTTTATCTTTTTTTTGACCTAAGACTACTCCGGCAGCGAAATCACTTGCATCACACATGATCATGAATGGCAAGTTCCAGTTGGGCGCAGTCATAATGGGTGCTGTGACCAGTTTTCTTTTTAATTCTTTGAAAGCTTGTAAACAGGCATCATCAAGCTTAAACTCTACATCTTTCTCAAGCAATCTACACAAAGGCTTGGTGATCTTGGAGAAGTCTTTGATGAAGCGGCGATAAAAGCCGACGTGGCCAAGGAAACTCCTCACACCTTTGATAGAAGTAGGTGGGGGCAGCTGTTCAATGATGGATATCTTTGCCTTATCCACTTCTAATCCTTCTTTAGATACTCTATGGCCTAGCACAATGCCCTCTTGTATCATAAAATGACATTTCTCCCAGTTAAGCACTAAATTCGTCTCTTCACAACGTTTCAGCACAACATCTAAATTGTGGAGACACTCATCAAATGAATCACCAAATACTGAGAAATCATCCATAAAAATCTCCATAGATTGCTCAATCATGTTAGAAAATATAGAGATCATGCATCTTTGAAATGTTGCCGGTGCATTACATAATCCAAATGGCATCCTTTTGAATGCGAAGGTACCATAAGGACATGTGAAGGTAGTTTTCTCTTGGTCTTCTAGGGCAATTGCAATTTGTTTGTACCCTGAATATCCATCCAGAAAATAGAAAAATTCCTTCCCGACTAGTCTATCTAGCATCTGATCAATGAAAGGCAAAGGAAAATGGTCTTTGCGGGTTACAGAGTTCAGCTTTCGGTAATCCATACATACCCTTCATCCAGTCACTGTGCGGGTGGGAATGAGCTCATTCTAAGTGTTAGCCACTACAGTCATGCCTCCCTTTTTTGGAATGCATTGAACTGGGCTCACCCAAGAGCTATCTGAGATAGGATATATGATACCCGCATCTAGCCATTTCAGAATCTCCTTTTTCACCACTTCTTTCATATTAGGATTCAATCGTCGTTGGTGTTCTATTAAAGGTCGATGGTTATCTTCCAAAAAGATCTTGTGCATGCAAATTGAAGGGCTGATACCCTTGATATCCACTATATTCCATCCCATAGCCTTCTTATGTTTCTTCAACACTCTTATGAGCTCCAATTCTTGCTTTACGGCTAGATTAGCAGCAATGATGACCAGTAAAGAATTTGATTCTCCCAAAAAGACATATTTTAGATGCGCTGAGAGTGTCTTCAGCTCCAATTCAGGAGGCTCCACAATGGAGGGTTTTAAGGAAGGTCTATCAACTGAAGTTAAGTCTAGAGTTTCGAATTTCACTCTAGACAAGGGAATGACTGGAGTAGCACACATCATAGTTACGCATTCTTTCTCGCCCCCCTCATCTTGTTCACTTTGTAGCAGAGGTGCTTTACATTTGCCTTCTATCATAGATTGTTGAGATTCATAGTGAATAAGATGGTCTATCATATCTAGATAGAAACACTGTTCTGGCTCATCTGGCAATTTAAGAGCTTTGAACATATTAAATGTCACTTGCTCTTCACTAACTCTCATGGTGATGTCTCCCTTTTCTACGTCAATAAGAGCTTTACCCGTAGCTAAGAAGGGTCTTCCGAGAATAATTGGAATCTCTCGATCAGCTTCACAATTAAGAACAATAAAGTCCGCTGGAAGGATGAATTTATCAACTTTCACCAAGACATCCTCAACTATTCCCCGAGGGTATGCCAGACTTCTATCAACAAGTTGCAGAGTAATCGTGGTAAGCCTTGCTTCACCCAGTTGCAACTTCTTGAAAATGGAATAAGGCATCAAATTAATGCTGGCTCCCAAGTCACACAAAGCTCTAACCATGAAGGTCGTGTCGATGTGACAAGGAATGGTAAAGCTTCCAGTATCTCCCTTCTTTTGAGGCAGCTCCTTAATGAAATCCGAGTTACTTTTTGTCAATGCCACCACTTCATGTTCTTGAAATTTTTTTTTCCTGGAAAGTGCATCCTTAATGAATTTTGCGTATTTGGGCATCTGTTCCAATGCTTCTAGAAGAGGGATATTGATGTGCAACTGCTTGAAGGTATCCAAGAATTTCTTATATTGGGTATCTTCAGTCTGCTTCTTGAATTGTCTAGGGAAGGGTAATGGTGGAACCTGAGTAGTTGGTTGAACTTTCTTCCCTTCACTCATCTTTTCTTCCTTATCCTTATGCTCCTTATCATCCACCCTTAGGTCTTCTGAACCATCCTCCTTAGAACAAGAAGTCCCCTCCTCGTCTACCTCACGTGGCATCATATTAGGTTTAGAAGCATTTGATAGAACTTTACCGCTCCTCAAGGTGACGGCCTTGCACTCATCCTTGCCTTCCTTTCTAGGATTGGAACAGTGTTACTTGGGAGATTTTCTCTTAACATAGCGTTCATTTTTTAGGCGAGTTGCCCCACTTGCACTTCCAAGTTCTTGATAGCTATGTCATGCAAAGAGAAGGTGGCCTTAGTTTCAACCCTTTGAGTTTCTTGATTAGCTAGTATCTGAGCCAACATTTTCTCTATCTTGGACTTTTCTTCTTTAATAGGGATTTGTCTTGTCGGAACTAGAAATCCAGGGGGTTGAGCAGGCCTTGCACTTGATGGAGAAGCTTGATTCAATTTTGGACCTTGACTCCATGAAAAGTTCGGGTGATTCCTCCACCCTGGATTATATGTTTGGGAGTACGGATTGTTTTGTTGACTCCATTGAGCATTGTTCATGTAATTCACAGACTCCAATGTGTAATGACATTGCTCAGACAAGTGTCCCTCTCCACAATGATCACAAACAGTAAGGGATGGTTGGACTACATGAATTCCCATGGGGTTAGGTTTCTTCATTTGGAGTTCCAAGTTGTCAAACCTTCTGTTCATAGCTTCAAGTTGTGTTGCAATATCATTAGTTAGATTAGAGGATTGTCCCCTTCTTTGAGATGATCTTTTCCCGGATGCATATTGCATAGTGTTGGAGGCCATGTCATCGTACAGATTATAAAGCTCATTTACTTTCATCTTCCCAATTCCACCACTAGAGGCATTATCTAGCATCCTTTTTGCGTCCTCATCAAGACCATTCCAGAAAGTTTCCATTAATACGTACTTTTTCTGTTCATGGTTGGGGCATGTTCTACACAATTCCTTAAATCTCTCCCATGCTTCATGAAACAGCTCTCCAGGTTGCTGTTCAAAGTTCAATATTTCTCCTCTCATGGTTGCTCTCCTGCCTCGAGGAATAAATCTGGCCTTGAATCTGGCCACTAAATCTTCCCATGTGCCAATAGATTGTTCTGGAAGAGAGTTGAGCCATGCCTTAGCTTTATCTTTCAGAGTCATCAGAAACAACCTCAATCTCAACGCATCCTTGGACACTCCATTTTGTTTGAAGGATTCACACACCTCAATAAACCTGCTAAGGTGTACATTGGGATCCTCATTATAACTACCACCAAACAATCCATTCATCTGCAACATTTGAAGCATGACTTGTTTAACCTCAAAGTTTCTCGCTTGAATATCTGGCATGCGAATACTAGAGTGATAACTCTGTGCCTCTCGGTTAAGGAAGTCATCCAATGTGTACCGATCATTTTCATCCGCATCAGCCATTGCAGGTTGAGGAGGTACTTCTGGCCCTGAATTGGCTCCTTCAAAGGGATCTTCGATATCCAGAAGGATTTCAAGGTCGTCTGGATCCAACCCTTGCATGCGTGAGAAAGGTGCCTGTAAAGAAAATACTCTAAACAAGTATCAACTAATTACAAAAAGTTAAAATGTAAATTAATAATTTAAAACTATCTACACTTATAGGTACAAGCTCAATCGTAATTTTACTAACACCAATTTAATGATAAACCAAAGAAGTTTCAACTTTCAATCCCCGGCAACGGTGCCAAAAACTTGTTCACTACTCGGCTTACACCGCAAGTGCACGGGTCGTGACAAAGTAGTATAAAAAGATTATCGTTCCCACGAGGATCGTAGTTGAATTTGATTAATCATTAAATTTATACCTTGAACTAGGTTGAGCAGACAATTGCATAATGAAGTTGAGTGTAAAAGTAACTTTGCAAATGAATTTATAAATGGAGTTAAAAGATCCTTTTAGACTTCAAGCATATAAGGGATCTAGGATTATCTTTCCCCCTTGTATTTCATAGCACAAGAATAATCTCCTCTCACCACAAATGAATAACAACTCTATGTACTAGTCTGGGAGTCAAATACTACTTGGAAAAGCTTTCTCAAGTCAAAGTCAAATGTTTAATTCCATCAGTTGCTCGAACTCTCTCACAACCAATTAAACCCCAATATTAAGCTTAGACCCAAATTTGACTACACCAGGTTAATGAGTGTATTTCTACCTCACCAACAAAACCATTCATTCAAGTTCTTGCATGATTCAACTCAAGTTCTATACTCAAGCTAGCTCTCTCAAGCATCACTTAAGCAAACAAACAACTAATTGATGGCCAATCAACTAAAAGCATTAAAAACAAAGTAAAATCAGCACATATATGTCATTAATCAATGGAGGTGGAGGAGAATCAAATGTTAATCCATACAAGGGTTCAAAATAATCCTAGACAAAGTGACTAGCTACTCATAATCAGCCACAAGTTCACAAAACACCACGATTTCGAAGCCATGGCAGAATACAAGAGAAGGAGAAGTAATAAATCAGAAAAACCAATGGAAATGACTTCAAATCTCTTTGAAACTTCAATCCTTGGCTCTTCCCACTTGTCCAAACTCCAAACCTTAGCACACCAGCCCCCCAAGCTACCCAGAAGTCAAAGGATCCCCTCACTTGGTCGAAAATCTCAATATATGAAGCCCTAGCATCTGTTAAGCCTCAAAACGCAGTGTTTCAATAAACGATTCTTTGCCGCGGCTAACACATTCTTCACCGCGGCGAAATACTCTGGGGTGTGCACTAGCTTTGCTGATCAAGAATTGGCCGCGGCGAACATAGTAATTGGCCGTGGCGAAAAGCTCTCTGTTTGCTCCCTCCTTCATGCAGGAATTGGCCGCAGCGAATATTGCAAAACTTCAACCTATAATTTCCAGTAATTAGCTTTGAGATCCAATCATATCTGCAAAAAGTATAAATTTATAAATATACCAGAATATTCTTAAACTGAAATTAAAGTTTGCATAATTAAACTAAAATTAAGTCAGTTAAGTTTATGTATCAAAAATGCACATTTTCCTATTTTGAGTATAATTTATATACAAAAATACACCAAAAGATATTCCCAACTAAAGGAAAATGTGTTGAAAAGGCATGAATTTAGAGAGGTTATCAGTAGCATATACTAACCCATAATCTCATGATATTGTCAAAGCTATAAGGGCATTGGGAAAAGGATTATTTTCCTTTTTGGAACTTACACAACAATAAAATATAAATTCATTCACTTGTTTCCCAAATTGCAATTTTAAAGCATATGTGATATGAAATGTATGCCACAATGTACCTCTTATTTCATAAAAGTGTATGTTAATTTTTATCATTTTATACCACATAGATCTTAGTCCAAGTATATCTTATCCCTAACCTGAGTCCTCCTACTCTGCTTATACTCTCATAGTGCTTGGGAGAGGTCTTGCATTTGGCTACATGTATTATGGATGGTGGGTATCCATAATTCAATCCTTTATATAACATTAGATTTCATCCTAGTATCTCACTAGGGCAACATTATCAATTTCGTTATGTTTTTATTAGTTGCTCAACACCTTTTGGCAGCCTTCTCTAGCACTTAAGAAACATAAATGTCTCATTTTAGCTTGCCCTTCATAAGCACCCAAGGTAGTTGTTTGTGTTAGAGAGTTAGTCTTACTAACTTGTACAACATATGTTATATCACGTATGTATTTACTATAATATATGGAACTAAAAACTTGTTCATTTATTTAAAAGAAATGTGTCCATATATTTCATTCGAAATAAAACTAAAAAGAAAATATTACTCCACAAATTATGAGATCCTAGAGAGTTTACATGTTTTATATGTACATCTCTAGGTATAGGCTTTCTCAAGGGATTAGTAATCATCCATTGTGTAATAGTGTATTGTAGAGTAATTTCTTTTTGTGCTATGATTTCTTTGACAAATTTGTATTTTATACTTATGTATTTGGTTTTGCTGTCATACTTGGGGTTCTTGGTGTAAGTTATAGCCACTTGACTATCACAAAATAATACAATTAGATCTATTAGCTCACTTTTGTGTTCCATGAGTAACCTCTTGGTTGTAGGTCACTTTTTTAATAGCAAAATTTGTAATTAGTAGTGCCTCTTAAATATCTCAAAATCCTCTTAACTTCTTGACAAGGCTTTTGCCTTGGATTGGATTGAAAACGACTTACGAAACTCACTATAAAACAAATATTAAGTCTTGTACACATTATTATATACCTTAAACTCCCAATTGCATTGAATTAATTGACTTTATTCATGGCATTCTATTCAAATTGAGTCTAAAGACACATTTCACAACTTTACTTATGGTTTCTTATTATAAGAGTATTTATGAGTTTGCAATCTTTTATCCTAAACCACTCAAGAATCTTATTAATATATGACTCTTGTGATAGAGTGATTAGATTCTTAGAGCAATCTCTCTAGATTTTAATTGATTTTAACTCTAAGGATATAATTTGCTTCATCCATATCCTTCATTTTAAAATTGAGGGGCAACCAACTCTTGATAACATATTACTAGCCAAAAGTATATCATTCATGTAAAAGGATAATATTATTAAGTCTTTTTCATATCGTTTCACATACGCACAGTAGTTTTTATTTATCATTTGAAAATCATAAGATGTAATTGTCCAATGAAATCTTAAATATCATTGCTTAAATGGTTATTTGAGTCCATAAATGGACCTATGAAATTTGCAAACTTTGTGCTTCTTGCCTTTTTAGACAAAACCAAATGATTATTTCATGTAAATTTCCTTATCCAATTTTCTATTCAAAAAAATGGTTTTCACATCTATATGACGTAATTTCAAGTTAAAACTTGCGACTATTTCTAAAACAAGTCTAATTGAATTGAATCTCACTACAAGTGAGAATGTATCTTCATCATCAATACTCTCTTGCTATGTATATCCCTTAGCCACTAAATGGGTTTTATATCTTTCAATGGAACCATCTACCTTTTTTAAAGATATCTTTGACTGTAATAACAAAAAAAAAATGTGCTAGATTATGGATGGTAAGCCTGAGAAAAAGGCCATGAATCTATATGAGAAAGCAAAATCAGATTACAGAAAATATGGTAGGTAAAAATATGTGATGAATAGTGAATTTGGCATGTATTTTGTTAGATTCTGGACTATTGAACTAGGTGAGGGCAGGCCCCTTCATGTTGTCTTATTCGATGACGTTGATTCCACGGCAAGGTTGAATTACTCTTGCTGATCTCTTCGATGTTTTTGGGTATCTTGCAATATTTTAAACTTGTGCATTCAGATTATTCATTTCATTAACCACGGATGGGAATACAGCTCTCGATCATCTCTTAAATTTGATCAGTTAAAATACATAAATGGCATTGTTATTTTAACATTACTTGAAGCTTATTATCGCTTAGTTGTTTCTTTTTTATAATCTCAGTGTGATAGAATTGGAAGTTACAATACAACAAACAGATTTGTATTATTGATCTTGCAATTTTGAGGCATTCATCCTCTTTTTACCAAAAGGATATTAACTAATATTAATCTCATAAAAAAAAAAGGAAAATGTACTTTTTGGGTTCTTTTTAACTGGTTTCTAAATCTTACAAATTTGAATAATACATGCTTTAACTATTTTGTCCTTGAATTTCATGTTTATACAATTCAATCTTTAAATTTTAAATTTGTTACTCATTAGTCCTTTAAGCATGTACTAATAGGAACTAATGAGCAGGGACTTAAAAATTTTTAAACACTAAATTAAGTATTTTTAAGATTTAGAAATCAAATAATTAAGGCATATATCTTTTTAATAATGAAATCGTATATTTTTAAAATTCAAGTATACAAAATAATTAAACTATATGTTTTTCATGGACCAACAGGCTACATTTTTTTCAAATAAAAAGATAAAATTGTTACTACAAACTTGGTCGATCAGAGCTTTGGTGCGAAATCTCCTTCTTATCACTTGCTGGGGGACTAAGGTATAATAGAGTACCAGATCCGGACAAAAACTTTTCAGAAATAGGTTAAGTAATTGTTTTTTAAATTGTGGTTGATGATTTATAAGAAGGATTATTAAATAATAATTTTAGTTATGTTAAATTTATTCTTCATTCAGTTGCCATGACCCCACACTGGAGTGGGGCAGAACTTAATAGGTCTCATCAGAAATGTGATAAATTGAGCCATCTGTCATGTTGCACCAAATTTGGTTGATTTTGTTATTATAAAAAAATCTTTTAAAGTTTTTTGTTATAAATATATTTTTTAAATTTAAAGAGAGAAAGAAAGAAATAAAAGGGAGAAGATATAAGATCCATTAGTGAGTCTTATCCATTTTCTATATCTTTTCTTAATTTTACAAAAAATTTATAATAAAAAATTTTAGAGCATTTTTTTTCATCTTTTTTTTTTTTAATCTCTTTCAAATTTCTAAGAAGCAGAAATAGAGAAAATCTCTTTTCTAAAGAAAGGCTTCTTGTACCAACAAAAGAAAAAATACATCTAGCTATTTTCTTAAAATTTTAAAGTTCTTTCCTTTCTTTTAATTTGATATAAATTTCTGAAATAACTAAAATTATGTAATATTAAGGCTTCTTCTAAATATCTGACTGACGGAGAGGTTAATCGCATGAAATGATTGGGAGGCTAATTTCAAGCTTTTGAAGGATAAGATGTTATTTGGATATGATTTTAAATTTAAAAAAAAAACTCTATACATTTTGGCTTACATATTGAATGGACTGCTTTGGGTAAGTTTATGATATAGTATTTTTTAAGTAAATTATATTAAAATCTCTTGGATTTTGTTAAAATTACTTGAACTTTTATCTTATTTTTAAATTATATAGTTCAGTTTAATTTTAAAATTATCAAAATATCCTTAATTAATCTAAATATATATTAAAAATTTTTTGTAACATTTAAAAGTTGTATTGTTTGATAACCTAAAAACTCTTATTTTTATTATTGTTCTTTGTTGAATTATATTAAATATGCACAAATCAAGATAAAGAAGAGAAAATTTTGTTCATTAAATTTAATAAAGTCTTAAATTAATTATTATTTATCTACTAATAGTGTAACATATGCCATCTATGTGAAAAAGATGATAGTTTAAATTTTTTATTTTATTTTATAAAAATTGACTAACTCATGATTAATTTGCAATAGAATTTCCAACTAGACTCACGAATTTTATGCATTTATTCTGACTTAATTTGTTAGCAAATCAGTTCGTTAACATTAATTATAAATATAATTTTAATTTTTAAGTAGTATATTTTCTTATCATCATATTTATTTTCTTAAGTTGTTAGATCTAAAAAAAAGTATTTTAGTAAAAAAATTTAAAAATTAAATTAAAATGTAGCATAATTTTTTATTTCCAAAAATATATATATTTTTTAAAAACATAAAAAAGTCCATATAAATATAACAAAATTAGAAGTGGTGAATATAATTCAATCGTCTCTCTTTTTGTTGTTGTTTTTTTTTTCCTTTTTAATGGATGCGTGCAATCATGTGATATATTGGATCTCGAAATGTGTCATGGCTGACCAGCCGACAAAATTGTTACTTGCATTCTTAGGTTTTATGTAATTGCATTTAACCACAAATTATATCATAATTACCAAAAAAAACTAATTGTGAATCATCAATTTTTTTGCATTTTTTTACTTCACAAAATTATAATTTTAAAATTAATTAATATATTATAATAAAACTTGTACGAACCGCGACTTATGAACAGTGTGACTTTCACGACTGTATGTCAAGATATTGTTGATATTCATACATAAACAGTATTTGTCCATATATATATATGTATATATATATACTGTTCACTCATTTTTTTCCTTTTTTTTTTTTAATTTTTTTGTGGGGCTTACAGGTTTTTTTTTTTTAATTTTTTCTACATCTTAAAGAGGAAGAAACTAGTTACTATAAAATCAGTTAATATTAAATGATAATAAACATAATTATTGGAAATGTAAATATAAAGAATTTAAAAACCTGTTATACATAAAAAGAAAACAACTTGGCTTAAATACGTTTTTAACCCTCTATTTTTATGGAAGTTTTAATTGGTTACTCTAGTATAAAAGCAGGCACTGTTACCCTCTCATTCTCTAAAATGATCCAATTGTGTATTTTTATTACATTTTCATCCAAAATTTAGCATCCAACTAAACCATATGGTGGTTTGGACACTAAATTTTAGTATAAGTTACAATCTTAGGTAAATAAATAATACCTAAATCAGCAAATTATCAAATTTGACTTTAAATTTTAGACGAATGATGAGATAGACGGACAAATTTGGATACTTCTTTTAAAAAATAAAAGAATGAACTAAAGTAACTAAATTAAAATTTTTATAAAATTAAAAAGACCAAAAGTGTATTTAATTCAAATAAATGTTGAGTAAATACCAAAAAATGACTTGATAAATTATATACTAATTAGTTTCACTTAAAGAAAGAAAAAATCACAAGCATCTAATAGGACAACAAATATCTAGCAAAACAAAAAAAGATAGTAAATATAACATTTTTTTAAAAATAACTTGAATAAAATAACAATTCGCAATCTATACATTTAAATTTAAGTTTTGTGAAAATAACTTTTTTCCCCTTAAAGTAAATGTTAACTGTGTTATCTTCATACTACAAAAATCAGAGCATGTGTTAGTCTATGAAATTAAAACATGATTTTTAGAAAATAAAAAAATAAAAAAGAGAAAACATATGTGAAAGCCATAAGGGAAATGATATTAGTACTTATTTTTTTAAAACAAATTTATATATAATTTTTTTGTACTTTTGTTATTAAATTTTTTAATTAAAATATAATAAATATATGATTTTTTAATAACAATACGACGAATGTATACTTTCTATAGATAAATATATAATTTATTAATTAAGTTACACACTTATTATGTTATTATTAAAAATTATATATTTATTATATTTTAATTAAAAAATTTGATAACAAAAAATATATAAAATTACACCTAATTTTAATATATTATTAAGTACTCTTGTTTATACGGAACATGTTTTATATGCCAAACTAACAAAATGGGTTTTTAGTTTGATATTTACCATATCATGGCACTTAAGTCTGAAATTATCAAATCAAATTATAATATTTGTGATATTAAACTCACATCTTGACATATATGACAAGTTAATTCCAAAAAAAATCATTATGTTTTAATATAAGATAATAATATAATAATTATGCCTTAATAAATAAAAATCAAACCATTATAACTAGGGTTTAGCAACTTTGTAGTTAGATTTTCTCTATATCTAATTGCACTTTTAGGCCGTATAAGTAGTTGATAAAAAAAGAAGGGGGAAAAAAGTAAGTAAATTAGTTAATAGTTTGACATAAAAGAATGAAAAAATATACATAGGTACAGCTGATGTAAGTGGGTAATAAAGAGAAAGAAGAAAATATATCATATTTAGTATATCTTTGGCTCAATAATTTTCTCATTTTTACTTTTTGGGTAACTTATATGAATATTGTAATTTGTGGGTACATAATAAATAATCCAACAATGTTAGTTTTACCTTAACTTGAATTAAAGTTCCACCTCCATAAGAAGAGTCTTTAATATGGATAGTTGGAAAAATAAAAAACATGTTTCAGATGTCCATAATATTCTCAATCTTGCCAAATATCAGATTTTGTTAATTCTATTTTAATATTTGATACAAAGATGTAACTTGAACGTTAATTCAATATTTAAAAAAAAAAATGACTCACCACTGCATGTGGAATAGGACATAATTTCACACTAATATTATCAAACCCATGAATTGTCTCAAAAATTAAAATATCATTCTAAAATCCAAATCCATTCATCTAAAATAATAAGAGTTTGCCATGAACTAAAATGCAGTCGAAAATTGGATAACTTTTTGCTCTCCCATATCACAATTTATATTTATTGATTTAAACATTATTTTATTTTTCGTATTAGTTATTACACCAAGACATCAAAAGATCACAGAGGCATATTATTATAGCTAAGAGAGATTTATTATATAACATGTATTCCCAATGAATGAATTTCCTCTCGTGCATTATTGATATCAACATTTTTAATTGAGACCCTTGTACGGTTTATTGCCTATAATCAAAACTCGATTGCTATGCTATATATAATCAAATAATTGAATAATAAATGGCAAATACGTCTACAACCACTAATTAGCATGAGTTGAAAGTTCATAAAAGAATAGGTGACAGATTAAAATAAAATAAAAAACCAAGCATTTGAATCTCCTCATATGTCCTATTTCCTCAATTGCTCAATGGAACAATCTGAATCATCCAGTTTTAATTTGAACAATTTAGATTTCAAGACCTTTTTATTTATGTTTTAAATCTTAATTATCACTTTTTAAAATTTGTAGGTAAATTTTTTATTTTATTTTATGTCTTACTCTCTTTTAAAAAAATTGTTAAAATAAATAATATACATAAAATTTGGACTGTCCATATCAATTTAAACCATCTAAATCTCCTAAATTGAGCAATTGAACAATTGAAAAGGAGCTCAATTACATCCAGTTTGATATAGGTCCATTTCAATTACGACTCATTTGCATATGGTTGAATGCATGCAACCAAAAGAATAAGCAGTATCATAGACACATCATTATAACATATGAGCTTATTTGTGACCTAAAACTAAATATTTCGTGAGTCTTAACAAATTGAAAACAATTTTTTTTTTTTTTTACCATGAACAAAAATCCTTTTTCAACATTCTTTTTGGGGATTATTTTCATCATTCATTTACAAAAACAACTTGATACGACCATTACAATATTGAAAGAATAAGAGAAGATAAACCGCAATAAAAATTTTTAACACTCAACTACTCGCCATATTCCTAGCAACTTTAATAACAATATAAAAGATATTTCTTTAATCACATGGATTACAGTAACCTCAACTCTATTTGATAAACATAGAGGGATGAGGGGGGGAAAAGGCACAAACAAATAAGAACGCATCGAACCTCGAAAACAAATTCAAAGTTAGCTTATGCCATTATGATAAAAAAAAAAAACTCAAAAATAATGACTGTCACACCCACATCGATATTGGCAAAAATATACTGTCAGGTGCTGAGAGCTATCACATTTTTGAAACCTCATTATCTTAGTTTATCTAACCCAACAAATTGTCGATCAATCCAACCAAATATGTTTTCCATTGATATTGTACTCAGAAATGATTCAAAGTTTTATTGCAAGCAAAATCAAAATTAGTAAAGTGTTGCTATTCTTTTAGGTGGTTCACAATATATGAGCTTATCTATCTCTTGAGGATAAGTACTTTGTCTTATGAGTCTAACAAATCCAATTTTCTTTTGTTACCATTTTTTCTGGTTTTGCTCATTATTGCCACTTTGCCATAAATTTCTGAAATGGAAAGATTCATTACAGTAAACGAATACTTTCTTCTTCATACTTAAAGAATACTTTTGTTCTTCAGGCCCAAAAAAAAAAAACTTTCGATCTGTTAAAGAATCCTAGCAAAAAAGTACTTGATGAATTAAGAGTAACGTAAAAGTATAGTGAGCTAATTACAAAATGCATGTTTGGTTCAGCTTTTACTTTTCTCAAACCGTGATTTTGGTCAAAGTAACAAAACATAACTTCTGTATTTTGTGAGTTGTAAACTGTGGTTTAAGAGTCTCCAAAAATATTTTCAAACACAGCAAAAAACCATAGATGAAAATTCATATGTTTTTTTTAAATTAAAAGTTTTTCAACATTAAGGGACAAAATTGCTTACCAAATTTCTATCAAGTCTAGTAACAATGAAAAATGAATTTTTTTTTTGTGAATCATGTGGATTGCAGAAAGGTCAAAACTATACAACAAGAATGTGGACAAATCAAGAAAAAAAAAAAAACCAAACAAGCAAACAAAGGAATACTCATGTAACATAAAAAAAAAAAGTTAGCATAAATCATTATGATTAAAAATTAAAAAAGAAATACTTGCTAAAAAATATTGACTATCGCACCCATTTCTATGTTGGCAGAAGCACTTTGTTAAAGGCAGAGACCTATTACGGGCTGGGAAAACTCATCATCTTATTAATCAAAATCACCAAATTATTGATCACTTTAAAACCATACTCTTTAAAGTTATATTGCAAGCATAACAAAAATATTTTAAAAGTTGCTCATCTTGTAAGTGGTTCACACCTTATGAGCTTATTTATAACTTAAGGATAACTACATTTGTGACTTTAAACAAATTGATAATTTTTTTAAAACCATTTTTGTGTTTTTGCTCGTTATCTCCACTTTGCCATTGATTTCGCTTGTGGAAAGACTGGTTACAGTAAAACATATCTTCTTTCGCTTTTATAGAATACCTTCCTTCTATCCAATAACACGTAGAAAAAAAAAACAATGTTTAAAGTAACACAAAAGTGAACAAGCCATAAAAATCACATGAATAAAAATCTATATTTTCTTCTAAGGCTTTTCCGCCTTAATTATTTTAAATGTTCATAATTCATATGCCAAAATAAATAATATATCATTAAAATATTAAGTCACTTGCACATATTTATATGCTAAATACCTCTGTGCATCTTATCAATTCGAAAGACAGAAATTTCGAAGCTACCCATGATGTTTGGTCTTCATTCACAACGCAGCCAAAACGAAACCCAACACGAACCTATAATCCAGAGTGCAGACGTCGCAAAGTTACACTTGTATAGTGAATAGTAAATTCCCTCTAAAAGAAATTTTTACATCTTGATTAAGCCAGTGATTTAAAAATTGAACCGAATCGACCAGTTCAACTAATTCGATCGGGAATTAATTTTTGATCTAGTTTGATTGAGTCAGAAAATCAACTAACTAAAAAACCAGCTAAATTAGTCAATAATCAGTTAAAAATGATCAAAATCGATTTAAAACTAATCCGTACATTTTTTTTGTATAACAAAATAATTTATCTCAAATAAATTTAATAAATTAAAAATGAATGGCAATAAAAAAAGAGAGTTGAAATATATATATATATATATATATATATATATATATATATATATTAAAAAAATAGAGAATATAAAAAAAAAGTAAAATATGTATATTTTATTATTTTTTATATTTGATCTCTATTATGTTTATATTCAATTTTCTGATAACATTTATTTTAAATATAAATGTATTTAGCCAAAATTACTATTTAATTTTTGCTTTTTTATTTTTAGTAATAAATAAAATCTTAATATAATTTAAAAACTCTAAAATATTTTTTGTAATATTTTAAAAAATATTAAATTAGTAATCAAATATTTAAAATTTATTTTTTATATTAAAATTTTAATATATAAAAATTTAAAAAAATATAATTAATTACTACCAGTTCAACTACGGTTAAAACAATAAACCATCAACTAATGCTTTCACCTATTCAATAACCGATCCAATTTTAAAAATATTGGATCAAATTAGTTCCCTCTGGTTCCTGAAAATTCAACCTTGCAATCACATTCCCTCCAAGGCTAGTTGAGTGGTGTTCATTAGGGACGAAAGGTCCTTGAAAATGATTTTTTAGATTGGCCTCAATCTACCCCTTCGGAATTCCATGCATGCTATTGTCGCTTTGACTGATAATTTTGAAGCACTATATCCTTATTACCAATTTTTATTACAGAAAGAAAAAAAAAAAATCCCTTCAACAACATGTTAAAATTGACACACAGACTGGAGCTTTCTATCAACTACATTTTGTACGACCTAAAAATTAAGAAAGACGAAAACCTTTATCCTAAATTCAGCAGCCTATAACTCTGACCTCCATGTTCCACTCAACTATTGCGTTTCAGACAGATATGCCACGCTCTGAATTTTCAACGCAAGCATTCCATAGATTGCATCACTCCCATTTGTGCAGGGTATTAACAGGGGCGCAATTTAATTTGGTGGAAGTTAAGAGAAAACACATCTAGAACTCAACATCCAAAGCTATCTTGAATCTGCCCAACGGACATTTTGATGTTGTTCTACTAAAGAGCACAAGGTCATCTCAACATCAGAAAGTGTTTGCCCAGCATAGAGCTGTAGCCGTCTCTTCTTTACAACAACGACTTTCTTGGCGTGTGATTTTACTGCTTGATGAAGTTCCTGCAAAAAATTTAAAGTTCCCTTTAGTACATGGCATGCATCAAACACTATTACACAGTCAACAGCTAAATAAAGGTTTCTACAATTAGCCACCAAACTACCAGTTTAAATTTCAATATTTGTGGTTCAAGTCTGGCAACAGGACATTTCAATGATCCATTAATGTGTATAAGATTGTATTTTCTATGTATGAGAGCATAGTTGAGATTTTTACTTGTATTGACATAGGAACTGCATCAGCACTAAAATCACCCAAATCTTCAAAAAATGATTCAAGTAGAAAACAGAAGTTGTTGGCATCAGCATGATCCTCAAAAGCAACAATATAGGAATAGTCACTCTTGTCCTCTTCTTGAGAAGTGATCTTTAAGCTATAGAGTCCTCTTGGTCCTTCTTTGTCGGAACCTCTTCGCATTATAATGACCTTCACGAAAACATAGCAGCTTAATGGTTAGAGGTATCAATGAATGCATTTAAGGACGTGCATAATATTTAATGGCATGCTAGGGGCCTAGATTCAAGCAGAAGAATTCATAAAGCAAACCACATGTTGCAGCTCAGATGGTCCAATCTTTAAGGTTGGGGTTAGCATGGAGATGCGAGTTCCATCCTCCCCAATCCATTTAAGTGGTGGTGCCCATTATGATTTCTATGCCCAAGTCTCTTCCCCCCAGTCCCCTACTAGGTCCTCTTCTGGTCTTACCTTCCTTGAAACCTGATGAAGTCCCGCCTCGGGGAGCATAATCCCTGTGGTACTTAAGGGGCATGATTCCTCCCCATCACAAGTTGTTTTTATAGGTGGATTTCTCTAGCTTGATTAGGTCTCCATTAATTGGGTATCAGAGTTGGGACTGACCTCTATGAAAAGGACTACCTGTTAAGGATACGATCTAGCCAGCCTGTCAAGAAGGTGCGATCCATGTCCGGAACTTGCCAGTCAGTGTGAGCACCCCAAATTCTAGGATTCCCACAACAGGGAGCCAATGGTATTTACAGGGAGCAGTTATTCCCACTTACAAGCCAATTTTAAGCATGGGTTCCCCTTGCTTCCTTGGATCTCCATAAAAAACCCGAAGAAGGGGGGAAGAAAATCATAAAGCAGAGTTCAAAAAAAGGTCCTACAGAGTAGCATATTGGCTGTGTTTAACGTTTTTAAGGACTGACCTGAATATACTTGTTTAATGAGAGAAGATATATTATAGAAGCCATAGATATAGACATTTTAGAATAATAATGTTGCCCCACCACACATGCATAACAAATGCTAAAAAGACAAGTAAATCAAACAGAGAAGTAGCACTGTAGACACAACATTATGTCCCTCCCTATAGCTACGCTACTGAAAAACAACATTGTGAACAAAAATAGTTTTGTACATACAAGAACGTAACGGAGATTCAGCCACCACATATCAGTCTCAGTGTTTGCCTGCTCAACTTTGACTCCGTTAGCTGCTGAAACGTTATCAGCTATTCCATGTTTTCGATTGCCATTTATACTCAGCACATCATCCTTTTCAAAAATTGGGTTAGCATCCTGATTTTCTTCTACACTACTCAATGAGTTCTGTGTCCTCAAATCTCTTGATTTTCTCGACTGTATTACCTCGACTGAAGACCTCCCAAAACTACCCTCCAGGAAACCACCTAAGCATATAACAAATAACTCAAATTGAGTTAAATTTACTGCAAACCCATCCTACATTTCATTGGTTTCTTCTTAAAACATGTAAAATAGTTAAAGCTACCAAAGAAAAAATACAAGATGTGCATACTCTTTGCCGTGTGTATTAAAATTGAAACTGCAAATCATAGTAAATTTTTACTGCCTTAACTCTGATATACCTAACCCAAAATCAGGGAGAAGAGAAAATGTTGAGAATGATTAACTCCAAACAACAATGTAAGGATAGCTGCAATTGAGTCCAATGAGTTCAAATAGAAAATAGATATGAAAACTGTTTAAAAGTCATGCATTATTGATTTAACAGCTCATTACCGTTGCTTCTTTCATTAATTTTAACTCCTGTTCCAGTTTCCACATTTGGTCTCGCCATCACTTCTTCCAAATTCTTCCCAGTATCTGGCAACGTATTGGCCTCTTCATCTACTAATTTTCCTCCATCTTCCAATGAAAGCCTAGAATCACTTTCCTGTGTCTCAACGTCTTGCTGATTTACTTGCTTTTCTTCATATAATATTTGCACATGACCAGTAGCAGTGCTTCTACTTTCTTGCGCTGTAGCTGTATCCTTACTTGTGGAATCCCCAGTTTCTGCATTGGATGCTTTGTAGTCTCTAATCCCTGGGAAGCCCTTGGGAGTTTTTGTTGGCTTTGTTGAAGGGCTTCTGTATTTAAGCTTTTTCATAAACTGTAATGCCCCATTTCCCTTGTTCGCATTCTTATTGTCCCTAGCCAATCCACCTAAAGATTTTACAGAGTTTCCTAAATTCTTATTAACATTTAACAATGCTGATTTATCCTTATCAGAATTCACCCTATCCTGCAACTTCAACAAGCGCGCACCAATCTCTTTCTCAATACCAAGTCTATGACCAGAAACAGCACTTCCATCATCACTTTCAGGATCCCCTATTTCTTCTTCCTTCTTCACTCCTTCAATTTTCCGAGCTTCCCTTGCCATTAGCTTGATTTCCTCAATTTTCTTTTCCATCTCAAGTTGATCCTCCACATATACCACACCGCTTGCATTAGTTACCCGCATGCTTTTCCCACTCCCATCAAACAAAACACTCCTTTTTCCCCATCCATTTATATTTGAATTCCCAGCTTTCTGCTTCGAATCATCATCGAGCAGAATCCAAAGCGAAAAAATAGTTTGTAACACAAAGGCCCCAAACAAAAAGGCACCGTATTTCAGGATAGACCTGGCAGAAAGCTTACCAGCAATACCATTGTATTCTCCAAAGGCTCCCGTCGTCTCAGAGACTTGTAATTCTTCCAATTCACCTCCTTCTCCGGCAGCGGCAATGACACTTTCGCAGTGGACTCCATCGGCGGGAACCTCAACACGAAAGTCGTGTTCCTCGGGGGTATGTGGAGGAGAGAGGGGAGATTCTCGCGGTAGAAGAGGAGTGATGGATGGGTGGGACTTAGTGAGCGTTTTCAGAATTTTGGGTCGCAAATGGTTTTTCCTCCTATGCCTGACTTTTGATGGGTTTGAAGAGGGAATAGAAGAAACTACTAGCAGAGAATAGGTTCGTCTGGTAATGGGGTTATTGGAAGGTAACAGGAGGGAGGAGACAGTGGAATGCGCCCCCGCCATTAGTGACGGAAGTCGAAGTTGTTTTCGGTTCAAAATTTCAACCTGAAGCACCGCACGCCACGACTGAAACGAATGATCCGCGATCAAGCAAAGGGGCATGGGCTTGATGACAACCTTGTGATAGAAGGAGATCCAAAATTTAGGCCCAAGTATTTGTAATAATTTGGTAAGAAATTTAATCTTTAAAAATTAATGAGAATTTTCAAAAAATAAATATTTAATATTGGCCAAAAATTAAAAATAAAGAACTCATTGTAACTTTCTTAAAAAAAATTTTTTCGAGTTCTATAATCTCATATATTTTAGAAATAATGTGTTGAATATGTAACATCTATAAAATTAATTAATTTGCCGTCTATAAAAAATCTTTTGTGTTAATTTAAATAAATTTACAAATTTATAAGCATAAAAATGGATATATATTTAATTATTTTTAAATGTAAATATTTAATTTTCACATCTAAACCTTATTGTTATTTATTATTAATCAAATAATCGACCCCCACTAATTTCCATGCAAACGAAGGTGTAGAGTTTTCATGAAAATTTGACATAAATAGCTCACAAGTGGTTCGAATTATATTGAAAATATTTGATTAATGCTCTTTGCACAACCACAGATCCATAAGCTTGATCTTACTTTCACCTAAATGATGATGGTAAGAGTATTCAATTTATATGATAACCATATTATCGACAATTACTATGTTATAATTATAGGACATCTTGTAATATAGGTTCCTATAAATCATCTTATACTATCATTTAAAACAATACAATTTAATAGGACTTTCTCAAACATCAATTAAGTTATGGTATATGAGATAAGTGCATATTTTGCAAGTTGTACCTGATATAACTTTTGTGGGTTTTTTTGTAATAGTCATATTTTAGAAGTTATACAAGATATAACATTAGTAAAATTTTTATATGATATTCATATTTTGGAAATTGTACATAATACAGCCTTTGTGTATTTTTTTTATATTATAATCATATTTTGAAAGTTGTATTTGATAATACTATAATATCAACTACAAAAAATAGTGACAAATGAAAGAAGTCATTTTATTCAATATTTGCATTCATTACAATCACAACCAAATTACATTTATCTCTTTGAAAAGGAAAAAAGGCAATAAGTACATCTATTCATTTTACACAAGCTTACAATAGGTACATGATTCCTATTCTCATTGCTTAAAATTTTCTTGTGTTCCTCATAATGAAATTTTCCTTGTTTTTGTTCCCATTTTGTTGGTGACAATTCTCTATAGCTCTCTACAGCTAATGATGTATCACATCACTTAGTATAGATAAGGAAACATACCATTTGTACAATGCACATACTAAACTTGCCAAAACAAACAAAATATTCTAGCAAAACATGCAAACTTTTAACCTATGTAAGGCTCCTTAATTGAAACAATTGATTTTACAAGAAATATTGATAGAATTGTATCACACCTTCAAGCATATCAATAAATGCATTAGTATCAATAAGGCACACTCAATAAACTATTAGCCTATAATAAGTAAAACTAATATAGGCGAACAATTGTTGAACCTATCAACAAGGCAATTAAGGTCAGCATATGACAATCAATATTGCGAGACTTTTACAAGGCCCTTTATCAAATTTGGGGTAACCTCCTTGATTTACACAAGTCCAAGTGCCCTCTAAGAAATTCGGTAACTCACTTCATGAAGAGCAAAAATTATTGAGTATTTAATAGGATAGTATAATGATGTTAGAAATACATAATGCATTGATCATTGGAAAAAGAGCAAAAATTAATCCTTTAAGTACCTAGCATCAATTACTTCAAGTAATTTGTTTTGGTACTTGTTTCTAAAAACCTAAGTAATATTTGCAAAGAAACATTAAGTACAGAGAAAGTAATGTCAGCAACCTTAAATAAATGTTAGACAAAGCTTTAAATAGCTAGAAGGCAACATTTTCACATACATGAAATTTCAAAGTTGTTTTGGGATCATGAAAAGTCTTGATAGTATTCCATAGCAGCCTAAATCTAAGCCAACGTTTATAATAAACATTTGGCAAAGAGTCTATTTCATAAATAAAAGAATAGACAAACCATTCTCCTAGATTTACAATATATGTTCATCTTCCAAAATTTCCAAAACTAATGAAATCAAAACTTGAAAGGAGAATAACTACAAAGTAAAAGGAACCAAGATTGCTACCTTAAGTTAATTGTCAACATCAATATACAATAATTGGGTAATAAGTTCCCAAGCATATTTTGTAAAATTCTTAAGGCCGTAATAATTTTCACAATAAGAAATAGGTGTGAGGGTAATAAAACTTCATAGGCAATTAAAATGAGAAAATGGTTGAAGGCATAAGAACATACCATGCCTTAAACATCTAAGATTGTGGTACTTGAATCAATGTGTCTCTTAACAGCAAAAGTGCAAGTTAGAAACTTTATTGCAAAAGCTTTCTTAAGATTGTGGTTGAAGGCTCCTTTTATCTTGAGGCTCATCAATCACCCAACTATGGATCTACAATTGTTCATTCCTTTCACATATGTGGAAACTCATGATTTGTTTTAGCCAAATCTTTATTGGCATCTGATTCCTCCCAGCTGAATGTGAAGAACGAAACAGAGCATTAGGTGTTTAAAGGTTTCTTGGTCCAACCAACAAATGCGTGTCATGATCTAAAAGAAACAAAAGTGACAGTCATGATCTCTTCATCCTTGGCTGCTTGGGAAGTTATGTCTAAACATAACATTTCATTAAAATGAAATGCTACATTTTGTCTCCCCAGAGATGTGGCACAACAGCAATCCACAGATCCATTCAATGACTCGAAGTTGTTAAATGAGATGACAACAACATTTGTGTGTTACTAGAGAGAAGCAAGACTATATCAAAGTCCTTGAAAGCTACATTCGAATCCTCTTAAGTATCCTTAATCCTTTCTGTAGTGACAAAATGCATTATTTTGGCTAAAGAAATAGTGTGTTTTGTCTTACACAAAACACACAAACCTAACATGTTTAGGGAGATATTAACAATCAACCATAGATGATAAAAGAAATGCCCTAATGAAACTCAAATGTGTTTAGCCAAGGGAGCTTTGCCTTCTAATTCCCACTCTATCTTTCTTCCTAAATGTCTGACATAGGAGCTCTACAAGTGAGAGGCCTTTGATGCCTTGATAAAACTTAAAGAAATACAAGTTTGATGCATTTGGCCATAGAAGCTTTGCTTTTCTTATCCAACTTTCTTTCTCAGCATCTATCATAGAAGGTTTACAATTTTCCTAGCCATCCCAAATTCATAAGGGTGTCCAATTACAAAATCAATGTTGGCCATGGAAGCCCTTCTTTTAAGATATGATTGAAGCTGATTTAGCAATGGGTTGAGTTTTAATCCCTATGTTGCTTAGGTATGTTTCTCTCCTTTTTCTTTAGTTAAGATTGGACACAACTTTATGTTATTTAATAAACTCAATCTCGAAGGTTGTTAATAGTCATGAAATTTTTATGACTTGTATTATACCTATTAGCACCTATATAAATTATTTGCAAATTTGTATCATTCTTTTTGTTAACATCTTTTAAATTTTAAAAGAAGTTATGCCATTTTATGACCTTTAAATATTAAGGATTTATAAAATTAAAGTTTACAATTCACTATTGTGTCAACTTGTTATTGATCACTTCATATATCCTTCTAACTATACTACTTTACTCGATTAATAAAATGAAAGTCATGACTACATGGCTAAACTATTTCATTCACTTATCCAATTCAACATTGTATTAACTAACTTTGACAGAGACATTTGGGGCTACATATCTCTGATTTACTTTAAGCAAGTGAGTTTTTTTAATGTAGTTATGATTAATGTAAGGTGTTAAACTTCCATGCAAATCACTAAGGCTTGAAACATTTGGTCATCAACTATGCCCCATAGAGTAAATCCCATTGATTTTGAAAATAGTGAATGTAATCTTGGAGTGACTTATGGAGGTGTATCTTATCTTAGCATGAAGTTGTCTATTTCATGTGATAGGCAAGAGTTATATCAGTTATTGGGAATCATGGGAGGCACACAGAAGAAACATTTTAAATTTTTGATCCCAATTCCTACCAAAGATCCGTCAAAATCACTTAAACCGAATAGGTTCAAAGAATTACCTTTTCTGTCGATTGAGTTTGTTGTTTACTCTTCATTTAGATCACAAGAACTGACCGCAGATCAGCTCCCTCTATTAGTATCCACACGAACGGAGTTCAACAACTCAAATAGTGTGCTAGCACCTGTCCGTATGACGTCTGTACAGTCCGTACACTGTCCTTTTCTCTAGGATTTTAGAGGCAGTTATAGAAAAAAAAAATTTTGATATGGAAACCCTATTTATAGACTAAGGTTTCAGATATATTTAATTAATCAAAATTAATTAAATATATCATTAAATATATTTATTAGTTTAAATTTAAATCTATCCTATAGTTTAAATTTAAACTAACAATATCTAAAACTTAATTTAAATTTAAATTATCTTATTAGTTTAAATTTAAATCTATATAATAGAATCAAATTTAAACTAATTCATATATATATATATAATATCAAATATAATATATATATATATAATATATTTCGAATTTAATTATTTATATATATATAAATAATTCCTCCATCCTAGATTTAAAAAATTAAATTCATTGAATCTAGACACATTTCTGATTTAATAAATGTAGACATTTTAGCTTGAGTTAGTCCGTTCTTGTGTGTGACCCTGCAGCCCCATATGATATTGGCAGTGGGCCAACTGCACTGTTTAACCCACAAGTCACAAGCGGCCTCTAGCAAGACATTGTGACTACCCAAATCATACGGGATCGGTGATCTGATGCAACCTATCTTACAACCTTATTGTGACGACCCTAATTTCTTATCATCATAATTAAGGTTAAACACGTGATTAATCACTATAGGTCATGAAAATGTGAAAAAATTTAAACCTTAATGTGATTAGAGTCATCAATCATACGATTACATACACTTATATTCATAAATGAATTAAACATCCATTTATAAGCCTTGGATCTAGTACTCATCAATTATAACCCATCCTAATGATTCTAGATCATCCTTTGTGATTAACATATTGAAAACCAAGATTTTCTAGTTAATATAAGTGTTTCAGCATGTTAGCTACGGCCAAATTACCCTTAGTCGCGGCCAATTCCTTTCTGTTTTACCCATTTCTTCATCACTGATTTCGTCGCGACTATCGCCGCGGCGAGTTGGACCTTCGCCGCAGCCAACCTATTTGGCGTCGCAGCGAAGAAACCTCTTGGAACTTCCTTGCTCGCCTCTCGATATTGGTCGCGGCCAATTCCTCTCTGGAATGCCGAGGACATTTTCCTAAAAGTTCGCCGCGGCTAATTTATCTCTGGACGACTCCCAGTTCGACCTCTCACATTTCGCCACAGCCAATTTATATTTCGCCATGGCGAATTCCTCTCTGGCACTCTCCCTGGGCAACTTCGCCTCTATTGGTCGCGGCCAACTTTATTTTAGCTGCGGCGAAGTACCTTCTGGTCCTACACTCCAAAAATCTGGACTTATACTCTCCTTTCTTCCTCCAATCTCACCCTAGGGCCCCTCTACCTTAATTGTGGGGCTCAAATAGCTTTCCTTAGCTTAATTTATCCGACTAATCTATTCTCTCTAATTCAAGATTCAAGGGTCATTTTCTTTCCTCTAATTACCCTATATCAGCAAGTCCATTTATCAGCAATTTGTAAAATAACAATAACAAGAGTTCATGAACTATAAATAGATATTACTTATGTCAAGATTACATCTCCAATAATAAGCTACATCAAAGTTCAACAAGGCTCATTGTAGATAATACAAATCCATACATCAATTATCAATTTAAAGTAAGGCCTATTCCTCAATAAGTACACATTATATTATCAAAATATAGACTTCTACACTTGGCAATACAAATACATAATGATGTTATATAAGACTTAACCAAAATTTAGCATCTATCGTATTACACTCAGACTAAGTGTAGCTCCCCCACACTAGGCCTCAGCTCATGGATGTTCATCCACTTGCTTGCCCTTATCCTTACCCGAGGAACCTTCACCTAAAATTATAATCCTATAAAACGGGGTATGATAATAATCTCAGTAATTAAGGCAATTCCAGTATATAATCCAGTTTAATTAACATATATGCATGAATCAAAATCATATCAATCATCTCAGCAAATGAAACAATTAGGCTATCATGATTACTATCCCATACTAGCAATCATATTTTCACATGTTAAAGACCATTAACACCTAGAGAGGCCCGTCCACGACACCTACTCCCCATTGAGCACAACCAGGGCTCAGTGCATTTGGGGTTTGATCATAACTCGATGCTCGATCGTAGCACATACACGGGTGGCAGCCGCACCACAACTCCACCATGGACTCACAAGGTCCAATCATCATACAATAGATAGCCAATCAATTCATTCAGCATTTCAAATCATTCATGTACAGTAAATATGAAATTAAACAAATACATGCGTGGAATTAATATAAACCCCGATTACCTCACTCGTAGACAGATTTGCAATAGCCACCAATGGTACAGAGTCTCCCTATAATTATAGCATCAAATAATTATTACTCTAATTCATCATTAACAGTTACAATAAGTACCCAAGGAATTTAAATGTTTCTAACTGCCTAAAGGACACTTACCCAGCCACCACAAATCCTAAATTCGGATTAAAGTGTCCTCTACCAGAAATCTCAATATTCTACCCAAAATCCTAAGCAAATTCGTACAAAATTTATACCCATAATATAAATCAGTTATGGGGGTCTCAAACCAACAAAAAAAGCATCAAAATGGAGGGTTTAAACTCACCTAATACCAGCCCCACCCTCAGCCTACGAATTTCACCAAGAAAATTCTCAAACACCCACATTTCAGATTTTGGGTATGATGAAATTACTCCAAATGAAAAACTAATCGGACCAAATTAAGGAGAAAGATGAGGAGATTAAGTTGTATAACTATTACCTTGGCTAAATCTTGTTCTAAATGTGAGAAAAGGTAGAATTATGCCAAGAACCCTAGGCTCTCCCTCTCACCTCCGAATTTGCTTTGTGTATTTGTGTTTTGCAAAATGTGGGAGGTGGCTGGTCAGTTTTTAGGGTTTTAGTAGAGTTAAGTTAGGTCAAGGGATGGGTCATGGGTTGCTTCAAGTCCAACTCCTAATGGGCTCCAGATTTTTAGCTTTATTGGACTAGTTTTTATTGCAGGATTTTATTGGGCCAATTTTATACATTGGGTTGCTGAAGTTTAATGGGATTTGGGCCAAGTTTGAAGAGCTCAAGGGTTTGGATCTGCACCTAACTCATTGGACCTCCATTAGCCTCTCATCATGATCTATTAATTTGGGTCTAGATGAAATTTCTATCCCAATTAATTCTCAAACCCATCTTAACAATTTATCTCTCTAAAATTTTCATTCACTAACTTGCCCAATTATCCTCTATTAATTATTCTTAATTACTCTAAATCCACGATTAACAACTTAATTAATTTTGGAGTGTTACACCTATCATATCCCTTTTGTCACACGACATCTAGATCGAGTATGAGGCATGAAAAAGTCATCCTCAACTTGCTCGATCGTAACTTTCTCGATCTCCGAGCAGACTGATATAAGATGAAACCCTTTCCATCTGAGTATGGCCATACATTTCTCAGTCACACTCATTGAGGGGCCCAGAGATATCTCTCTATTAATCAGAGGGGCAAATTCCATCTTGATCACTTATCTTTCTCTGCATGGATTTCACTATATCCGATCATAGCCTTTATAATCATCTGGTTAAAAATGACATTAGACTATGCCAAAGTACAGTGTCCTTCATGTAGGAATCTATGGTGATCTCAGGTCCAAAGGATCAATGACATGGTTATATATGAGATAAACTTATGACCTAATCCATGTAGCTTATCTCATGACGGGTCTATCCAGCGTTCTATTATCTAACACATGCCTATGATTTTGATTCATATCATCATACATGATTAACACTTAATCAATCAAAATCATACTAGTCTTAATTCATCATTGCTCCCACAAGGATGATTGATTAGGGATATTTTTGGATAATTTAAAAAATGATTTATCCATGGATATTATTATATATAAACATGCAAATAATATAATAATGTAATAAAAGAAAACTCTTATTTCGTAATAAAAATAATGTTCGCAATACAATGATTGGCCTAGGGCACAATCTCCAACAACTCTCACTTACACTAGGTTCAATCATTAATGTTTCTAATACCCATTGACTTAACATGACGATCATGCTTAGCCTGTGCAAGCGGCTTAGTAAGAGGATCAGTAACATTGTCATCAGTTGGTACTTTGCATATCTTTATATCACCTCTATCAATGATTTCTCTTATAAGGTGATATCGTCTGAGTATGTGTTTGGTCATTTGATGTGATCTAGGCTTTTTAGCCTATGCTATTACACCATTGTTGTCACAGAATAAATCTATCGGATTTGAGATAGTAGACATCACCCCTATCTCAGTGATGAACTTTTTAATCCAAACAACTTCCTTAGCTGCATCAAATGCTGCTAGGTACTCAGCTTCTGTTATAGAATTAGCCACAGTACTTTGCTTTGAGCTCTTCCAACTTACTGCTCCACCATTTAAACAGAATACAAATCATGATTGCAATCTAGAATCATCTTTGTCAGATTAAAAACTTACATTTGTGTAACCGTTTACAACATGCTCGTCATCCAATCCTCCATACACCAAGAATACATCCTTAGTTCTTCTCAAGTATTTTAGGATATTCTTGATGGCAATCCAGTTATTCTCACCTAGATCTGATTGAAATCTACTAGTCATACTCAAGGCATATAAGACATATGGTCGAGTGCACAACATGGCATACACGATAGATCCAATAGTTGAGGCATATGGAATCTTACTCATGCGTTCTCGCTCATTACGTGTACTAGGACACTGAGTCTTGCTGAGATTGATGCCATGAGACATAGGTACTAAACCCTTTTTTGAATCTTGTATACTAAATATATACAATACCTTGTCTATGTAGGTGCATTGACTTAGACCGATTAGCCTCTTGGATCTATCTCTATAGATCCTAATCCCAAGGATGTAATTGGCCTCACCTAAGTCCTTCATTGAGAAATACTTTCTTAACCAAGACTTGACAATTTGCAAGGTAGGAATGTCATTTCCAATGAGTAGGATATCATCAACATAAAACACTAGAAATACAATTGTGCTCCCACTAACATTCTTGTAAACACAAGGTTCATCAACATTTTGGATAAAACTAAAATCTTTGACTACTTTATCAAAGCAATGATTCCAACTCTGAGATGCTTGCTTCAATCCCTAAATGGATATTTGAAGCTTGCAAACCTTCCCAGAATCCTCTGTACACATAAAACCTTCAGGTTGTGTCATATACACATCCTCAAGCAGCTTTCCATTAAGGAATATTATTTTCACGTCCAATTGCCAAATCTCATAATCATAGTACATAGTAATGGCGAGAAGGATCTTGATTGATTTGATCATAACGACTGGTGAAAATGTTTTATCATAATCTATACCATGTGTTTGTTTGAATCATTTTGTAACCAATCGTGCCTTGAAGGTATGCACTTGGCCATCCATGTCAGTTTTCTTCTTGAAAACCCACTTGCACCCTATGGCTTTTATACCTTCAGGTGGGTCAATCAAGATCCATACCTAATTATCATATATGGATTGCATCTCAGACTTCATGGCTTTTAGCCATTTCTTAGAGTCTGATCCCATTATAGCCTCTTGGTAAGTGGTTGACTCATCTTAATCAATGAGTAACATATCACGATATTCAGTTAAAAGAAATCCATATCTTTGAAGTTGATGTCGTGTCCTATCAGACCTTCGTGGGTCTTGTGTTACTTGAGTAGGCTCAACAACTTGTTATGAGTCTTCTCGATTTTTCATCTCTGATTCAATGCGATTTTGTGGCTCTCGAATTTCTTCGAGATGTATCTTACTCCCACTGGTTCTTTTAGAGATGAATTCTCTTTCTAAAAAGATACCATTCTGAGCAACAAACAATTTGTTTTTAGTGAGGTTGTAAAAGTAGTATCCTTTAGTTTCCTTAGGATAACCCACAAAAAGGCATTTTATAGATTTGAGTGCTAGCTTATCTGATGCCTGTTGCTTAACATATTCCTCGCATCCCTAAATCTTGAGAAAAGATAAACTGGGCTTCTTCCCAGTCCATATCTCATATGGTGTCTTTTCAACCACCTTAGATGAAACACGGTTTAGTATAAACGCAGTTATTTCTAATGCATAGCCCCAAAAGGATGGTGGAAGATCTGTTTGACTCATCATGGATTGAACCATATCTAATAGGGTTCAATTCCTTCGTTCAGAAATGCCATTCTACTGTGGTGTTCCTGGAGGGTTAATTGTGAGACAATACCACAATTTCTAAGATGATCAATAAACTCTTAGCTTAAATATTCTCTGCCTCGATCAGATCAAAGTATTTTAATAGATTTGCCAAGTTAATTTTGTATCTCATTCTGAAAAGTTTTGAACATTTCAAAAGCTTCAGATTTGTGTCTCATTAAATAGATGTAATCATATCTATTATAGTCATCTATAAAAGTAATGAAATACAAGTGGCCTCCTCTAACAGTTATACTTAGTGGACCACATACATCAGTATATACTAGGCCCAATAAGTCAGTGGCCCGCTTACTGTGTCCAGTGAAAGGTGCCTTAGTCATCTTTCCCAATATACAAGATTCGCATGTGTCAAATGATTCAAAATCAGATTTTAGAAGTCCATCTTGATGGAGCTTTAAAATGCATTTCTCATTTATGTGGCCTAGACGACAGTGCCAGAGATAGGTCAGATTCAAGTCGTTAGTCTTGATCCTCTTGGTAGTTATGTTATAGATATCTTGATTATTGGGAGCATCAAGATTTAAATAATAATGACCACTATGTAAATCACCATCCGCATAAAAAATGTCATTGCAATAAATAGAACATTATTATTCCCAATAATTAAAATAAAACTTTTCTTATCCAAATAAGAAAGTGAAACAATGTTACTACTCAAAGCAGGAACATAATAGCAATTGTTCAAAATTAACAAAAGCCCACTGAACAAATTTATTTCATAAGTGCCTATAACTAAAGCAGTAACTCTTGCTCTATTTCTAACTTGTAGGTCTATTTCGCCCTTTTTTAACTTCCTACTCCTTTTGAAACCCTGCACATTTGTACAAATGTGAGTTCCACATGCAGTATCTAATATCCACGTAGAAGAAATAGAAATATTAATATCTATAACATAAATACCTGAAATAATAGCCCCACTATTCTTCTTTCTCTTTAGATCTTTCAGGTAGAGCTTGCAATTTCTCTTCCAATGACCATGCTCATTGCAAAAGAAGCAAACTCCTTCCTTAAGATGCTTTGCCTTCTTGGTTTCAGGCTTGGGTTTGGGCTTGTTTTGGTTTTTGAACTTATTATTCGGGCCATTTCCCTTACCTTTTGTCTTTCTTTTTCATTCTTTTACATTTCTGAACCATTAAAATAGAGCTTGGATTTTTCTTAATATTTTGTTCGGTAGTTTTAAGCATCCCATGCAGTTCAGAAACAGATTTTTCCATGTTGTTCATATTGTAATTTATGACAAACTAGTCATAACTTTTCGAGAGTGAGTTTAAAATCAAATCTGTAGCTAACTTCTGACTCATAAGAAATCCAAGCCTCTCAAGGTGATCAACATAGCCTTTCATCTTCAAAATATGAGTGCTAACTGATGCACCTTCAGCCATTTTACAGGAATGCAAGGTCTTGGTGGTAGCAAACCTTTCCTGCCTTACCTGTTGCTGGAACATTTCCTTGAGATGCACAATTATCTCATAAGCCTCCATATGTTCCAGATCTCTTTAAAGTTCTGGGACCATAGTGGCTAACATCAGGCATCCCACATCCACAGAATCGTTGAGATGCTTGGTGTGGGCATCCTTCTGTACTCTTGGAGCATTGGCTGCAGACTCCTCAGGAATGAGCTCATATAGGACACATAACTTTCTTTCCTACTTGAGAACAATTCTCAAGTTCCTGAACCAGTCAAGAAAGTTTGTCCCACTGAGTTTATTATTCTCAAAGACGGATCGCAATGATAGTGCAACAGTGTTATTTGTCGACATTTTCTACAACAAAAATATGCAAAGTTAAATAATTTCCCACTAAAATAACCCTCAATTTAATTTAGCAGGCTAAGAACCATATTTCACTCAATTATAAGTCCGCTTTAGCAAGACGCTTAAAATTAAGTTATTTAGGTAGGTAACTCATTTACCAATTACATCACATGTAACTCTTAGTTCTTTATGGGATTCTTGTCATCATATGACCCCGTATATTTAATCTCATCTAATGTCTTGAGACCCAAAACTGTTTTGATAGTCTCAGTTAGGTCAAATCTCTATGAAGCTTATGAGTATCATCATTACCCAAGCTGCCTTACTAAGATAGCCTAAGTGTATCCCACTTTGGTGGAACCTACAGTCAGGTGATCAAAGTCTCGATAGATGTTCATTAATGGGCGGCATTGTAACTTAAAATTTTACATAAGGGATTTTATTTAATTATTTCATAAAACTAGTCATCACATAATTATATATTACGATAGCATACAAACATACATGCATATGATCTCATCATAAATCTTAAAATAAATGTGACATAATATGGCCCATCTATCATATCTCTTCCCAAGCCAATGAGAGGATTCCTCTAAGATAAAATCTATATATACAAAGAGAAACCTCGCTTGAACATTCGAGGGGAGTGTGAGATGAGAAAAGAATGTACATTCATAATGAATAGAGAGAGGCACGACATGCAGGCCGTATTTTAAAAATTACAAACCATAAGCATCCTAGGGCCATATCATGCACCATACCCATCCAAGCAAATCACAACACAAACACACATGTTACAAACATCTTATCTCATATGAAAGGCTGTAAATTTACTGAATTTATTTTAAATTAGATTGTGTTGCACTAGGATTAGATAACAATAGCGGATTCATTCAGTGCGTCACATACATAGTGAAACGAATTCGAATTGAAACAAAATATAATCTGTACAAAATATATCAAATGTATACATATGTAACAGATTAATAATCATGTTTCCAATCACATTGAAAACAGATTCATGTTCGAATTAAATTTTCAAATTCAAGGCCGATACATATGCATATCCAGATTTAGATTTAAAACAAATTCAGATTGACAAACATGTACAGATTCATAATCAATTTCAGTATCCAAAACATGGACGCACATACATATATCTTATATATATATTCATTAAAAAGATCTCTACGCTTAGATTTCATGCTTTAAAATAATTTGATTAAATCAACATCGCATACATATCTCATATCAGTACATGCGAAAAATTAAGTACAAGATAAAATTCTTAGAATACACAGGTACTCAATTTAAGTAATTATTGACGTGGCTCTGATACCACTGTTGGGAATCATGGGAGGCACACAGCGGAAACATTTAAAATTTTTTATCTCGATTCCCACCAAGGATCCGTCAAAATCGTTTAAATCGAATAGGTTTAAAGAATTACCTTTTTTGTTGATTGAGTTTATTGTTTACTCTTCGTTTGGATCACAAGAATTGATCGCAGATCGACTCCCTCTACTGGTATCCGTTCAGTTCGTATGGCGTCCGTACGATGTCCGTACACTGTCCCTCTTTCTAGAATTTTGGAGGCAGCTCTAGAAAAAAAAATTCTGATATGGAAACCCTATTTATAGACTAGGGTTTCAGATATATTTAATTAATCAAAATTAATTAAATATATCATTAATTATATTTATTAGTTTAAATTCAAATCTATCCTATAGTTTAAATTTAAACTAACAATATCTAGAGCTTAATTTAAATTTAAATTATCTAATTAGTTTAAATTTAAATCTATCTAATAGAATTAAATTTAAATTATCTAATTTGTTTAAATTTAAATATATCTAATAGAATCAAATTTAAACTAATTCATATATATATATACATATATATAATATCAAATATAATATATATAATATATATATTTTGAATTTAATTATTTATATATATAAATAATTTTTTCATCTTAGATTTAAAAAATTAAATTCATTGAATCTAGATACATTTCTGATTTAATGAATGTGGACATTTTAGCTCAAGTTGGTCTGTTCTTGTGTGCGACCCTGCAAACCCATATGATGTTGGCAGTGGACCAACTGCACTGTTTGACTCACAAGTCACAAGCGGCCTCTAGCAAGACATTGTGACTATCCAAATCATATGGGATCGGTGATCCGATGCAACCTATCTTACAACCCTATCATATCCCTTTTGTCACACAACATCTAGATCGAGTATGAGGCATGAAAAAGTCATCCTCAACTTGCTCGATCGTAACTTTCTTGATCTCTGAGCAGACTGATATAAAATGGAACATTTTCCATCTGAGCATGGCCATGCATTTCTCAGTCACGCTCATTGAGAGGCCCAGAGATATCTCTTTATTAATTAGAAGGACAAATTCTATCTTGACCACTTATCTTCCTCTGCATGGATTTCACTATACCCGATCATAGCCTTTATAATCACCCAGTTAAAGGTGACATTAGACTATGCCAAAGTACAGTGTCTTTCATATAGGAATCTATGGTGATATCAGGTCCAAGGGATCAATGACACGGTTATATATGAAATAAACTTATGATCTAATCCATGTAACTTATCTTATGACGGGTCTATCCAGCGTCCTATTCTCTAACACATGCCTATAATTTTGATTCATATCATCATACATGATTAACACTTAATCAATCAAAATCATACTAGTCTTAATTCATCGTTGCTCCCACAAGGATAATTGACTAGGGACATTTTTGGATAATCTAAAAAATGATTTATCTATGGATATTATTATATATAAACATGCAAATAATATAATAATGTAATAAAAGAAAACTCTTATTTCGTAATAAAAATAATGTTCACAATACAATGATTGGCCTAGGGCACAATCTCCAATAATTTCCTTTTTTCTTCAACATAGTTTACTTCCTATCCTTTTTATAATCAATCTAAGCTAAAATATTAAAAAACTTGTACCTATTAAATCTTTTGGAAGTTAGTTCATAGCAAGTATGAATTGGTGTGTTTGTGTGTGTGTGTGTGTGCATGAGAGAATATGCATGTGTGTATATGTTGTTTGATAATCATGCAATGAAAAATAATTTTATGTTAGCTATTATAGTATATTGATCTCTTAGTATAATTTACTGGTAGTAAACTATTAATAGTTTGATTTTAAATTGTTGTTGGAAGTAATTATTTTTTTTTCAATTTTCTAGTGAGACTTAATTGATTTAACTGTCTTAAAGAACATGGGCGTCTTTAGCCAAAAAAAAAGGAACATAGGTGGCAGAATAGGTCATTCTCTTATAGCTTACAAAAGCACACTTCAAAGGATAGCAAAGCTTTAAGTACTAGATATAACAGGGTATATACATTGCTTGTCTCTTAGAATGTGAGTTTTCTTTTAGTGGAGATGAAAAGATATTAGATGATAAATTTTGGTTGTTTCAACTATTCATTCATAGCTATTTATTTAAGAAAGATGCATGTATAAATTTGTAGTAACTGACTACTTGCAAGTCTATAGAAACATAAACAAAGTTTGTAATACAAAATGCATTATTGATTATTTTGTGAGAACAAATGATTTGTTATGTTTTTAGTGACTATTTGGCTATACTAGTAAAAAGAAAAAGCTTATTCTTAATTATTGTCTATATTTTGCCATCACAATAAATTATGTTTTAATAATATTTTTTTAAAGATAAATTAGGAGTTGGAGCTTTTGTTGTTAAAAAAAACTTAAAGTGGATAAACCATATTCCCACTCAATTAAAAGAATTGCAAATTTGGCTAGCAAAACCATATTATCTTAGTAGAACCATATGAAGTAAAAGGAGGTTTAATCACTTATCTTATATTTTATGCTAATAATAACTCTTTATCTATTTGTTGTTGCAATGCAGTGCCAAGTGTTGTGCCTTATAATGGTATGGTTTGTGCTATCATTTATGTTGAATGTCATTTGATAAAATTGTAGATTTGAAGCTACACCTTGTTTTAGGTTAATAAAGCCAAACCAATGTTTTCAAGTTTCATGTTTCTATCAACTAAAGTTTCAAGCTTAAAGTTTCAATAGCATCAAAGTTTTCCAGTTTCCAATTCTATTTTCAACCTTTAAGTTTCAAAAGCAACTAGAGAATCAAGTCTCAAGGATATTTAGAATAAGAATAATACTGTATTTTGTGACTATTATATAATGTTGAATTGTAATGATGCTAAAAATGGGATTTTATAATAAGAATGAAAGTGCATAGTCCTAACACTATAAAGAATTCACACTATAATGAATATTATCCTTGCAATAAAATGATGCATTTCTCTTTCAAAACTATACATTTATTTTCTCTTTCAATATTAGAAATATTGATAAATTGGACATTGTAAAAGACAAACTTAGTATATGGTAAAACTTTGACTACTAATGGTGTGTTTGGAAACTCGGTTGCAAACCACGTTTGTGTAGAAGCAGCTATTTGTTGCTTCTTATAAAACGTGGTTTGCTCCCTGCAAACTATGGTTTGCTCTTTCCAAAAACCCATCTAAACATGCTATAAGTACTGATAACTAAGTGCATGACAAAACATACATATAGCTTTATCTTGATCAACCTTCTTCATTGCTTAGATTTACAGCATCACGACAGAGGCCTTGTACTTTAGGAGACTATACATAATGCTTAAACAATGCCAACATTACAAAGAAAAATAAATTTGAAACAATCAATTTAATTGGCAAGCAATAAAATAGTGTTTAGACAAACTTACTATCAAGAAATTTGTAAAACTAGAAAAAAAAAAATAAATAAATGGACTCAAAGTAGCTTCATTATCCTACAAATAAATGAAAAACTTTGAATTATACAATAAAAGTGAAAAAAACAACTAGTTAAATGATGAGGCATAAGCTTTTCAAACCATAAAATGTTGACTATAAATAATACAGACACTTGGAAGACCTATTGAGTGAGAGACTCTGGATTGCACTTGACTTAAAGTAGCTTTGTGACCCTACAAAGAAAATGGAGAACTTGATATAGTTAAATGGAAGCAAAGAAAAGGACAAATTGAATGGTGAGTCATAAAGCCATCCATACCATAAAATGTTAACTATAAGTAATATGAGTACTTGGAGTAGATAGTGTTGACTACACTTCATTTCCAACAACTTCACATTCTTACATGTGCATAAGAATAATATGACTTACTTAGTGAAAGCAAAGTGGATTAAGCAAATGACTAAGCAATAGAAAATATGACATACACTTGATTTTACTTATTTTTTTTTTCTTTTTAGTTGATTCTCAATCCATCCTGTCTAGCACTTTAAACCCTTTCTACCTTTTTTTTTTCTTAAAACCCTTTACAAGTGCCATGCATTCAGTGTCACTTACTATCATTGTGGGATCACTTATGTCATTTTGCACACTTATTTGCCTATTTTGATCATTGTTATTTGTTTACTCAACTCAGTCAAAACTTTATGTAGAAATAAGGATGCTTTTTGGTTACCAGAAGCTTCAATTACTCACCTTATAGGTTAAGGACAAGTTTCTCTATAGTGTTGAGCAGTAAATAAATTGGCATCACCTTCAACTTCACTTCCCTTAAATTATATATAGTCCCACTTCTTACTTTTTTTGTCCACCTTGTTAGAATATAAAGATCAAGCACCAATTTGACATCCATGACAGACTCTTAAATGACAACATAGTATAACCATAATCTCAAACTTCCTACAAGAGAAAAAAATTGACTTTAAGTAAAACTTTTTCCTATCTTGAGTCCTGGACCATGGTAATAGCATATATAAATATTAGAGGAGTTTTATTCCTATGTTTAAGACAAGCAGCATTGAGAAACTCTCATTCAAGTTGGAAAAGGTAAAAAATTGTAGAGGTATAAATTTGGGCCACTTATAGCAACATAAGAGAATACTGATTCTTTAATCTCAATATTTTTTATTGTGCTTCAAATTCATATTTCAGCTTATTATATTACTTGTCTTCCACCACTTCTTCAAAATTCTTAAAAAATTAATGACGTCCAAATCAAAATTTGTTAAACTCTTTGCGTTTGTATTTACACTTTTACTAAGTTGTGTGCTTTACATCCCTAGTGTGAAAGCTCTTTTCATATGATAAGTTGCTCATTTTTCCTTTATACTATATAGTCTTTTCAATTAAGTGTTTTTATGCACATCATATTTTGTAAGTAGATCACTCCAAGCTGCCTCAAAACTATACTTCATCCATATAATTATTCTTGAAATCACTTAAGAAATGAGATTCACCCTTTATTAAATTATTTAGATACTTGATGTCATTTTGCATTAAGTGCCATATATATAGACAACGGCAAGTGTCAGATATCACCTCTTATAATGCTTTGGCCTTAGTTTGATCTTGATTAGTAAAAATGATTTAAGGCCTTTTTTTTACTTGTGCGCTTTCAAGAAAGTTTCAAACAGCCACTTGTAAGATTGTAATTTCATCAAATAACAATGCAGCCTTAAAAATCATTGCTCTTTGATAATGGTTAAATCTTGATAAACACTGCAAGTAGTCTATATGCACTATTTGTACAATGTGTAGCTTTAACAGAAATATCACCAAAATAACTGCAATCATAAGCATTCTTGCATCTGCCTAAAACATGTTGATGATTTATTCTTTAGAATCCTTTTAATGAGCATGGTAAAAAGATAGATTTTTTACTAACTTTCATTGAAAGTATTCTATATGATAACTTGCTTCCTTATATACCAAGCTCTTTTACCTTATAGTTTGAAAATAGTTGTTTACGTCTAAGCTACTATAGCCAATATTATTTCTTCCTCCTGCTTCCTTACCTATCAAATCAAATGACACTCTTTGTTAAAGGCTTGCATCAATTGCTAGATCAAGTTGATGGCGTTAGACTTCAGATATATTTTGTTACAAAGCCAACATATAAGTTGTTTTTTAAAAATGAAGAACGTGGTTATGTTCTTCCACAAAGTTATACAATCTAAATTCTCCATTCAAGTTTATAAGTCCTATTCTTACTTTGCAATTAGTTCTATTATCATGTTATAGATTAGTTGTCAAATAATTTCTTTTGTTTTCCTTTCGCACTTCCTTCTTTGCAACAAACAACCTTGTATGTCCCAATGAACCCATCTTTTTTTTTTTAAATATTTTTTCTCTTCTTGGCATATTATTTTTTAACTCTAAATCCAACTCTCTCACCATAATCAACCTAAAACTCTCAAGCGACCTCTAAGCTATCAAACACAATCGCCAATTTAAACTTCCAATAAACCTCCATATTATATCAACAAGTTTGGAATTAGGAAATTTAAATAAAAAAATTGTTATTACAAAAGAACACTACATTGAATGATAGAAGAATACATCAACATCATAAAATAATAATAATACCCAGCCATCATCAAACAATGACAATATATTTAACATTGTAGTGTTGCTACATCAAAGTATTTACAAAGGACAAAATGAAAATACAAAAAAAAAATTGCTACAATTGGTCTTCTAACCATATATAAAAATTATAAGAGATTTGTGTTGCCCTTTGAGAGAAGTGAAAAAACCCCTAAAAAATCCCATTTTTTACTACATAACAATAAGTATTACACACTTTCTTATCAAACAAGATTACTAACCTCAAGGAGTATTTTGCACTTCAACAAGGTCCACAAGAAGCAAGCTTTGAGAAGGGGAAAATTTCCTTTGAAAGTGGTCCACAAGCTGCAATCTCTTCCAAGCTCAAAGTAAAAATGGCGCCAAAACCACTTAGGAATGAAAGAAGAGCCAATGCGGATGAAACTCGATATAGGGAATGGTTGTCATCTGCCTAATACCATCCATCATCAGATGCATCATTTTTTATGATCAGGGGGCATCCATCAACGTTTGTGAAAAAGTAGCATTTCACTAAGAATGGCTATCACCTGCCTAATACCATCCATCAACAAACGCATTATTTTTTTACCATCAGAGGGCAACCATCAACGTCTGCCAAATGCATCGTTTCACTGCTAGTGAAACACTGCGTCTCGAAGCAACTATTTTTGGTGTGTTTGGAAACCCGGTTGGCAAACCACGTTATATAGAAGCAACTATTTTTTGCTTCTTGCAAACCATAGTTTGCTTCTTACAAATCATAGTTTGCTCTTTCCAAAAGCTCATCCAAACATGTTATTGCTTCTTGTAAACCATGGTTTGCTCCTTGCAAACCATGGTTTGTTCCTTCAAAAGCTCATCCAAACACTTCTTTTAGCTACATCTTGAAAGCTCTACGATGTGTCCAAAATTGAGCCATAATATGAAAGGGATGGTGGAGATTTTGTTACCGAAATACTTTACGGATCCTCTAATTGAGACACTTGAAAGCTAGCCTTCAGTTGCCGATAAGTCTAAGTCGTATAGCCATTTTATATATGAAAAAAAAAAACCTTTTTAACGTTTTCTGACCTATCTAACTTATTTAATTGACCAATTTTGACCGATTTATATATTTTTTTATTAATTTAGTTGATTTTTGACAAATTTGTTTTGCTACTCAATTTTATGGTTTAAAAGGACTGGAACTATGATTATTTTACTAATTTTTTAGTTTTATTGACCAATTTGGAGGATTTCAAATTTATGATAAAAAAGTAAAAAAGACGAAAAGCAAATTTTTTTGTTTGATTTTCCCTTTTTTTTTTCATAACCAAGGTAAAATAGAGATTAAAAAAAGAAGGAAAAAAACAAAAGCGCAAATGGTGAGGTTTTGAGTCCTTTATCCGAACGATGCCTTTCCCTCGCTCTACGAAGGTGGAGTAGCGCTGCTTCTGCAGACCACTGGAGGCCAATCTATCATGGCTGTTTTCAAATCCTTAACTTCCAACTCTACTGCTCTCAAGCCAAGGGAAGCCACCCTGGCTATTTTTATGCAAGCCTCTCCTTACAGGGTACAATCCTTTATGTCTATTTTGAACTCAATTTGCATTGAATTCACTTCTTTTGTGATTAAGAAATACACAGAAAAAGGAGGCAAAGGTGTGACACCGCACTGAAGGGACAGGGTTAGAGTTAAACTCAGAGTCTTCGTATTGAAAAATTCCCCCCCCCCCCTCCGGCAAAAAAAAAAGTTTTCCGGGACACAAACGGAGCATTGTGTTTTCCAACTATGCTAATGCACTCAATTGAGATTACTATGAAATTTGAGCTCGTATATATCTTCAATTAGCATTCGTTTGTTAAACCCGTTGCTTCTTGTAAAAAGTTCTGTTATTTTGGGCTGTGGAGGGAGTTTGTGCATTAATTTGATTTTGTCTGATCATATGTCGTTGCTCCAACATAATTTTGCTGTTGAAATGAAATTGGTTTTGTTGTTTGATGACACATTGGGAGTGCTGGATGGGCTTTAGTCAGTAAATTTTCAAAGAGGAGGTCGAAATGGTCATTGCCTTTGCTGCGTACAAGTGTTGCTTATTATTTTACCACATACTTTGATTCATTCTTCTAAGTTGGCCACAGAAATAAAACGTTTGGTTGTTTAAGCTCTTCCAGTCTTCTTGGGAATATGGTAATGTTTCACAATTGCAATGAAACTACGAGGGGAAATATTTGATATTTTCAAAATAGTGTCGTTTTTTTTTCAATTTTAATTTTTGGGTTTTTGATGCCAGTATGGCAGAAGAAATGTGGAAATCTGGTATTTGACGACAGATTCATCATTTTATACTCAATAGTACTTTCTTTCCTTCATCTTCTTCTGTTTTGACAGTCATGTAAAATAAGTACCACGCATACATTTTACGGTGAAACCAACAGTCTAGGATCTCTGGGCTGACATGGCTTTCTAAATTTTGTTATTACACTTTTTCTTTATATCTGATGGTTTGGCTTTGTTAGATTTATCTCTGTGTCTCTTCCTTCTTCTCATCCCAACCTGAAAGAAAATAGTTTTATCGTACTCATGATTGATATGCTGTTTAATGTATGCGTAGGTTTTCTTGCGAACGGCTTATACAAGCTCCAGGAAAACCAATTCTATTGGCTTGTTTTATTCATGTGGAATCTCGTCAGTTAAAGTAATATCTGTCTTAAACATGTCAAACTACTGTACTCATTCAGCAGACCACATCTGTTCTTCAAAACGAAGAGCTCGCGGACCTGTTATGGCAGGAAAGAAAGCCTCAGAAGGTAGTGTGTTTGCCATTTCATATTACTATTTATTTTATCTGTTTGTTTTTTAGTTTATGGATGCCTGGCATGTTAACATAAGAATTAAAGCATGTGACTTCATGCTTAGTTACATGTGTTAATTTCAGGAACTAAGCAAGAAGATGGTAAATACAAGCACACTGTTGATCTTCCAAAGACAACATTTGGTATGAGAGCAAATTCTTCAATAAGGGAGCCTGAAATTCAGAAAATATGGGAGGATAATCAAGTATTTAACAGAGTTGTTGATAAAAATAATGGGGTAAGTTGTAGAGTTTCCCCTAAGCTACAGTTCTAGTTATATAAATTTTTTAACCTACTTCAAGCAACTTGTTCAGCGGGCTTTCATTCTTCATGACGGTCCTCCATATGCCAATGGTGATCTTCATATTGGCCATGCATTAAATAAAATTTTGAAGGATATTATAAATCGTTATAAGGTATTTTCCCCTTCTTTTGCACTTAGACTTCCAGTTTATTATTAGCATATTTATTTTGAAGTCTATCAGAGGCATGAATGCTTTAACAATATATGTTACATACTAATACACTTGCATGTAAGCACTATTTTTTTGTTAAGACTTATATTTTCATTTTCTTGCAGATCCTTCAAAACTATAAAGTTCATTTTGTGCCTGGATGGGATTGTCATGGCCTACCTATCGAATTAAAAGGCAAGTTTTAATTTTTCCTAGTATTGCCATGTTGCTAAGTGGTGTTCAAGAGTAGCGTTGCATTGAATCCTGTTCTAGTTGCTTGAAGTGCAAGGAACTCAAGTCAATTCATTCATTATTTTGTCGTTCATTTTTCTGGTTGCCAATAGCCTTAGTATAAAGCATATGGATGGTTCATATTTTTTAATTATTTTTTATATAATTAATTATTAAATAATAAATTCTACCACTTATCAGAAAATATATTTTGGTCAGATGCAAAAGTGTTGATATTTTTGTAGATGTTATTCACGTGAATCCACTTTAATGTGGAATCAATTTTTAGAAAGACTTTAAAATGATTTTGACAGAGCTTAAGTTTGTATTAGAAATCAAAATATTGGATTGACATTTTTTTTATAACTTCTTTTAGGTCTGTCTTTTTTTTTTTTTGGTTTTTTTGGGGGGGGGGGGGGGAATCCTTTTGTTCTCTTGGAAGGAAGCAAACAAGGGCAATGAATGCCTAGAAAATGGTAATGTAGACATATAGCTTCTTATATAGAACATGTATCTTGCTTGGAGAGGGCCTATGCCGTTAGATGCCTGGTGAGGGATGACATTGGTATGATGTTCAGTCCTTGAGGACTTTTTATTGTGTCCTATTTTTTAGGTGGCATTGTAGACATAGATATACTAGAACACCATTTTTTTACAAAAAAATGAGTAAATTACATAATCCTCTTAAGGCATAATGAAACGACATGCACTCCCTCTTTTTTTCAAAAATAACATAAGTCCAACTTCTATTATATTTTCGGTTGGTGATGTTAAAAGAGTGCTGATGTCATGTATTATGTTAATGTATTTTGTTTCAAAACATCCATATTATTTATAATAAATGATTGTAAGGTAAATCTGAATGAGAAATTGATAAAACATTAGGATGATTGGGTCCGCTGGGAGACAATTGAGAGAGAGGCAATGCCTTTGAGCTCAAGCCTATATCATAAACAGCCAACAAATGAGAACTTTGAAGCAAAGAAGTAAGAATAAATTGGTAAATTTAATTGTATAATTAATTCCATCTATTGCTTCTTTAGTAGGTCTTTTATTTTTGAAACAAGAAGGGAGGCATTTTAGTTTCAAAATACCTCAGGAAATCAAATAAATTTGCTCCAAAGAAATTAAATTAAGCAGTAACATTAACAATTTTGCAAGTTTTTATCAAATATCAGTAGAATGCTAATAAATATCAAAAGTAACAATATAGGATATAACGCCTTGAAAAAAAAAGGAAATCATTTGACAGTTAAACTAGAGGCAGAGGAAATCTGACCACAGCTGAAAATCAGCTAATATTTTGGTTAAGCAACCAGGTGAAACAGAAGAAAAGTAGAAAACTTCCTGCTAGTGGAGTGATTATATAATAATATGTCACATCCTTAAAGCTCTTTCTAGATTAGAACCTCTAATAAAATAACAAATCCTAACGTTTAAAGTAAGTCAAAAACTAAGCAAAAGGGTATTAAAGAACTTTAAAAAAAAAGTTTGTACTTGTGCTTCCATAGCTTGAATAATGACTTTTTTTTTTTTGGCTCAAAAAATGCCTATATCTATAAGTCTTTTGCTTTTGAGCCTATGTTACTTCCACTACTAATCCATTCAAGGTTATCTAGAAGAAAATATCGTATGAATATTATGATTGTGTCATTTGCTTCATTGATGTTTATGCCTGGTTAAGATCCTTCTCATTCATTCTAATTTATCCAGCTTTAGAAGTACGGACACATCATATATTGGACTAGTGACACCCAATATATGGCTTTTAGGAGCACCAGAGCTCTGTACAATCCCTTTGAGTTTTGATTTTAGTTGCTCCATAAATGGTTGTGGCGTGTAGAAAAATTATTTAAACCCTAATGAGTCCATACTATGTGCTTTCCTTTCCATTCTTACTCAGCATTTGTAGTATATGAGGGAATGCTAGTTAGTTTCAAGCTTCCAGATATACACAATGACTTATTCCTTAATGATTAGACATGCTTCAAATAATTAAAGGAGTTAATGGTGAAACTGAAGACTTCTCTACTTTTCTTTTGTATCACTATCCCCTCCCCCTTTTTACAATTGATTTGCAGACATTGTAATATTCATGTACAAATTGCATTTTAATAAGTATCCCCTGTTATATACTTTGAGCAGTATGATTGTTTTGAATTATTACAGTTTTGCAGTCACTGGATCAGGAGACTAGAAATGACCTCACACCATTAAAGTTGAGAGCTAAGGCTGCTAAATTTGCCAAGGAAACTGTTAAAAATCAGATGTCATCTTTTAAGGTCCATCTTTGTTTTGCTATTGGCATTGTGATTTACATGTGTCAACTGTCAATACATTGCAGTGGTTTTTAACTTATAACCTTACAATTGGAATATCACACCAACTTTTCATTTTAATTGCTGGGAAAATTTTGGTATCTTAAGCATGTTATTGAATGTTTTCAGCGCTATGGAGTTTGGGCAGACTGGAATAGTCCCTATCTATCTCTAGATCCAGAATATGAAGCTGCCCAGGTAGCTGGTACACCCTATCTCATTTGCCTTAGAGATGCTCAAAATTGAATATAAAATTCAGCACTTGGGTTGCCCTATTTATTAAGTAGGATGGTTATGAAAATAAATATAGGATAACTCATGGAATAGCTATACTTTTAAACTTAGGATTTTTACGCCAGAACTTTGATGAAGTGATTTTACCATCAAGCAAGAGCCAGCCAAACAATTTCTACAGATTGCCAGACTATAGGACTTTAGTTATGTAATTTTTCTTGGGTGCTTGAGTTCATAACTTGTATCTTATATTATGCTAGATTGAAGTATTTGGTCAGATGGCCTTGAAAGGCTATATCTACAGAGGCAGAAAACCTGTTCACTGGAGCCCCTCATCAAGGACAGCACTTGCTGAGGCTGAGTTGGAGGTAAATTAACCTTTTTTGTGTGTGTCTGTGCATGTGTTTCTTTTTTTTTTAAAAAGATCCTAAAGGCTAGGTGTTGTTTTTGCATATTTCTGATCACTTAAACCTGTGTGTACGAGTTTTTACTTTCTATGTCTCTTTGCATGGATATGTAGATGAATGCTTTTTTTTTTTAATTCCTGCCTATTTGGTTTCTATGTAGTATCCTGAAGGTCATGTTTCAAGAAGCATATATGCCATATTCAGATTGGTGAGTGCTCCTCTAACAGTGGGTGGTCTATTGCAAGAATTTCCAAATTTGTACTTGGCCATATGGACTACAACTCCCTGGACTGTTCCAGCCAATGCAGGTAGGTTTCTCATTTAGCTGCATAGGCCATGCTATTGTATGACTCATGAGTATCTTTAATATCGCTTCTACTGCTTGTCATAATGGTTTTAATTTCTACATCATATACTTATATTCATACAGATTTCTCAGTAATTAGCATATATGTCTTGAATACTATATCAATAGTCAATTAATGATCTATTATGCTTTAGAAAACATTTAATATGATTCTCTACCTTAAAGGCACTATAGCGATCAGATTCTTTTCTGCCAGATATGTTTTCAGTTCATATCCTTCATAACTATCTGATACTTGAAGATAGAATTCATCATTTTTATAGTTGAGAGTCTTGAGACTTTGTGATAAGCCCATTGGGCCTGAGAATCAGGTTAGGTAATTCAGAACCTATTCTAGAAGGGCAAAGAAAAGAAACAATGTAACAGTTTCAGCAGAGCTGAGTGGGTTAGCTGCTAAATTGGCAAAAGAAGACAAAATTAGTTATGAGAATATACTGGAGGGAGAAGTGAGGGGAGGGGAGGAGAAAAGTTTGGTGGAAAGTCTGGAGAGCCTCTGGCCCCTCGAATGCTAGGGATTACCTATGGTTTTGTGCTTGCATCTATAATTTTCATTACTGCTAGGGTGTTGTCTAATTGTATTTTCCTATTAAGTGTACTGGAGTGTTGTGCTGTGAATAGAAAACTGTGAATCAGATTGTATTCATATTCCTTTCTATGCTGATAAAGAAAGGGATTGGTTGTACATCTGGTATTTTAATAAACTGCAGTTTCTTTTAACAATTTACTGGTCTGGGTTCCTATCACTTTGCTTATGTAGACTTCAGGCAAGGTGGTAACTCCTCTATGCTCTAACTTCAGTTGAACACTTATTTATTACTATTCACTGTCATAAAATAACTATGCAAAAAGGGAAGAAAAATAGAATTAAAATTGTTTGAGTGCAGCTTTGCACATCTTTGTTCTTCAGAAACATCATTTTTGCATTTGCTGATGATAGTGATTTTTCTGGGGGACAAGGCTAGTGAATTACGTAGCTAAAATCATTGTTCAACTGATGACCATAATGTGAACTGCTCATTAGTTTTTTATTTTTGTAGTTATTTAAATGTTCAAGTCTACATGTCACTTACTCTTCTCTCTGTGGCTGCTTCCTATTATTCTATGCTCAGCTGTTGCAGTAAATTCCAGACTTGAATATGCTGTTGTCGAAGTGGAGTCATTACGTGAACAAGTCTCACTTGGTGGAGGAGCTAAGAAGAAAAGGCTTGGAAATGTTTTTAAGGAAGAGAAGAAGCCTTTCCTTGTTGTGGCATTAGAGCTTGTGCCAAAATTAGAGGCAAAATGGGGTGTGAAGTTTGCTGTCAAGAAAAGACTGTTGGGTTCAGACCTGGAAAACTGCAGGTTGAATATGAAGAATTGCTTTATTCTTCATACATTCTTTTCATTATTGCAGTCATTACTTCTTCTGTAATTTGTGTTAAAATTCTTACTTACCTTTATGATAAATGGGTAGAATCTTGTACTCAGGACATGATTCATTATTGTGTCCTCAGGTATAACCATCCAATAGATAATAAGAAATGTCCGGTTGTGATTGGAGGAGATTATATTACAACAGAAACTGGAACAGGACTGGTCCATACAGCTCCAGGACATGGTCAGGAAGACTATATGACTGGTCAGAAGTATGGACTACCCATACTTTCTCCAGTAGATGATGATGGAAAGTTCACTGAAGAAGCTGGGCAATTTAGTGGGCTTGATGTTCTTGGGGAAGGTAATGATGCTATTGTGAAATACTTGGATGAACATCTGTCGCTAGTCATGGAAGAATCATATGGTAAATTCTTTTTCTTTATTTTCTCTTTTTGGGGTTTTGCTGGATTCCTTCCAGAATTCATTGTCTTGAAAATCTCACAGTTCTACCAATAATTATAGACTGTATCATCATTGATCTTTTTCATGTTTTCTGATGCAGAGCACAAGTATCCATATGATTGGCGAACAAAGAAACCAACAATATTTAGAGCAACAGAGCAATGGTTTGCATCAGTTGAGGGATTTCGCCATGCTGCTCTGAGTGCTATTGGCCATGTAAAATGGTTTCCACCTCAGGTAGTCAATTCTAGACTTCCTGAGGCAGTACTTTTCTGTTTATTTGTAAATTTATTCTCTTGGAGATGTGTCATTTATCATATTTGGTGTTTGCTTACACAAATATGTGTATTGCTTAGGCAGAAAACAGAATCTCGGCAATGACTTCTAGCCGCAGTGACTGGTGTATATCACGACAAAGGACATGGGGTGTTCCTATTCCAGTTTTTTATCATCTGCAGTCTAGAGAACCTCTTATGAATGAAGAAACTATTGAGCATATCAGATGTAAGGGCCCAAAACATAAGATATTAATGTTTTCTTCTTGCTCAAGTTATGTACTATCTCAAGTGTAAATTGACTAAAAAAATTAACAAATAAAGTTCCTCATATCTGAGTAAACGTAATTATGGATATCCCAAAGTTGCTTGATTTTCTATACTCTTTTAAACCATTTGTTGGTCCATTTTACCTTATACATCCTAACATTCTTCTTAAACTTCTATTTTTGAGACGTGGTCAGCTATTATAGCCCGAAAGGGTAGTGATGCATGGTGTTATATGACAGTAGAGGATCTTCTTCCAACTAAGTACCATGATAAAGCTGCAGAATATGAAAAGGGAACTGACACAATGGATGTATGGTTTGATTCAGGTATGGAAATGTTCTGTTACCAGATAATTTTACACTGATAATTTCCTCAACCCCACCCTCTCCAGTTTCCTGTTAGGGACTAGGGAAAGCTCTACAATATATTATAATGTATCACATGTACCGGTGAGTGATAACTACTACACATGTTTCTTACAATTGAGATATTATTCAGATCTATTAAAAAAATTGCACTATGTATTTATTCTGTAAGATTTGATTCTCTTACTACTTTTTTACGACACAATGGCTTGACCTAGGACCAGCTGCACCTATTCCAGCCTAAACTATTATCAATTCATCAGTTGCTTTCTTATGAATCTGGTGTTTCTTAGCTGTTTACTTTTGACTTCAGGTTCCTCCTGGGCTGCAGTCTTGGAAAAAAGAAGTAGCTTAAGTATTCCAGCAGACTTGTATCTTGAAGGAACCGATCAGCATAGGGGATGGTTTCAGAGTTCATTGCTAACAAGTATAGCTACAAGAGGTAATGTGTGTTAAGATATTATGAGCGTAGAAAAGTCTTGTAAGCTAAGAAAATAATCACCCAAGTAAGATTAAGAATTTAGGAAAGTATTGTAGGTTAAGGAGATAACTACTTGTTGTGCACTCAAAGTAAAAGGTATAAGTGCCTGTGTGCTTATAGCATTAATATAGATAAAATGTTTAGACTTTAGAAAATAATTGAGTTTTTGAATAATATTTTTTGTTTTGGTCCATTCCTTTTTTCTCTAACTTGTTCACCCTATTTTCTCCACATGGTATCATAGCACAGGCATCACCCACCTTGAACCCTTCCTTAACCCCACCTTCCATACACCCCAAAAAAGAAATCAGCAACTTGAGTTCTATTTTGTTTGGTCTTACATTTTATAAAGGTTTGCCATTTTTTTTTTTTGAAATTTTAATATGTGATAGTATAGCTTTCTCTTATGGAGTTGATGCTGAATTTCATTATTGCGATTGTGGTAGTTTGGTATTATGGGTAAGTGTTTCAGTGTTGGTTTGTTAGTTTCATTGTCAATGAAGTTGCAATCAAGGCTCTTGGTAGTCCTTTACTTGAGAAGAATGTCAAGGGGCCAATAGGAAGTCATAAAGAGTGGAGATTCTGAGAGCTGCATATCAAACACTATGGCATTAGCGAGAAATTTGTGTTGTTGGGCACCATAGTGAGCAACCCAAGTATTGAAGACTGGGGACCATGTGGGAGAAGGTAGAGGGGACTACTTATGAGAAGTAGGTCGAAGAATTTTGAAGCTGTGTCTTTGTGTTAGATAATGTGGTTGAGAAGAATAGTTGGGAGAATGTCAAGGGGGGCGCTCATGGGAAGAAAGTTGAAGCATTCTAGGAGTTGTATTTCTTCTGAGGACAATGTCAGAAAAAGTGCTAGTAGCTTAATGCCAAGGTGAGTGACCCAAGTAAAGGAGAATAAATAGGATAAGGTTGAGAAGATTACCCATGAAATGTAGGTTGAAGACTTTTGAGAGTTGTATCATTGTGTTGGACAATGTGGCCAAGAAGAGCGGCTAGGAAGCACTGCTCATGGGAATAAGGTTGAAGAATTCTTAGAGTTATTTTGTCTACTGAGGACATCACTAGAGAGAGAAAGCTAGTTGCTAAGTACTTAAGTCAATGGTTCAGTTATTTTGTTTGAGTTGGTTATTGTTCTTTGTTTTTAGTTGGGATTTATTTGTAACAAGTTGCAACCTTTGTAAGCTTCAGCTTGGGATGGACTGGTAAGATACTAAAAATTTAGGAAAGTCTAGTAGGTTAAGGAATAGTTGCTTGCAGTGCACCAAAAGTAAATGGTATAAGTGTCTTTATGTGATTATAATCTTAGTATAAATAGAGGTTTAGACCTGTGAGTCATTATTAAATAGGCAGTAATCGAGTCTTTCGATAATATATATTATTTAGTCCATTCCTTTTTTCTCTTAACTTCTTGCTCTCTCTATTTTCTCAACAATGTGCATCTTGATATTTTTACTATTGTATTAGCCCTTAAGATACTTCTTTCTTCGCCAAATCATTATACCTTAGAAGTGTTCTTTGTGAATAATTTCTGTTGTTTAATCTTTTCCATTTCCCTGCTTTACATAGCTTAAATTTTCTTTTACCTGATTTGTATTCCTTTAATAACAAATACATGTCTCAATATTAAAAACTAATAAAAGGAAAAAGAAAAAAGAGAGGTTGTATTGTCGTCCATATAAGCTTAATTCACATATGTAAATTGCCCCGTTTACTACATTTTCAAAAGGCAGTAATAGATGTAAGAGAGGACCACAAAAGTCATATGTTTTAGATTATTCCTCCTTTCCTTGACAAATCAAGGACAAGTGCTTTTCATGTTCCTATGTTTTTATAAACATTAACTGAGCAATTTAATTATCATTTAGTACCATAAACTTGGTTAAAAGAAGTTCTGAATTTATTTGAAAGGTCAGATGTAAGTAATGGATATATTGACTGCACTTGATGGTTCTAGACAGACACGGTTCTGAAAATTGGAATGTATTGATTGATTCCATCTGTGTAAACAGGAAGGGGTCCAGAATCTGTCCAGTTAGATGAATTTGCCGGCTTTCTGTGAACCAACTCAGTATTGGTTGGGGTGTATGGGCTGTTGTAAGATGATGTCACAGTCAGATTAGCTGCCATGTATTATACTGATTGTTTATTAAGAAAGAAAAATTGAGCAGGAAGTTAGGTCTAGGACTTGAACCTAGACGCCCTTGATGGTCAACAGCCAAGTCAACTACTGATCCAAGTGCATAATCATGTTAAGTAATTTCAAAATAATATTTATAGCGTTTAACAATATGTATGAAAAATGTACTCAACTCTTAAATATAATAAAAGATTTTGTTAAAAAAAATTGAAGGAATAAATACAACAAAGTAATTGCTTAGGAATTTTAGTGTTGCTAGTTATATCTTTTACTTAAAAAGTAATATTCATGTAATTTTAATTGAGCATATTTGTTTATACTGACTGGGCCCAACCGCAGTTGAAACTTTGACCCTTGACCCTCCCTTTACAGTTTCAAATTTCCTATGACTGGTTCAGTTTTCAAAACAGTACACTTTCCCAGTTATATTAAACAGCAGTGAGGATCCATAGTACGAGCAAATGCGTGGCCTTTTGTTTGCAGGAGTACATTTTCCTTCATGTTATAAGTCGAAAGGATAATGCATGTGGATATACAAATATACATGTGTGCCTACTTGTGGACAAATACTGCCTAGTGAAAATGTCTTCATGTGTTCATAAAAGTCAGATACTATATTATTCTGTCATTATTGTTTGATACAGGGAAGGCTCCATATTCAAGTGTTGTAACGCATGGATTTGTATTGGATGAGAAGGGTTTAAAGATGAGCAAGTCTTTGGGTAATGTTGTGGATCCCCGAGTTGTGATTGAAGGAGGCAAAAATCAGAAGGTCAGTTGCGTAAATAAAAACATTAGCATTGGAACTGTATCCAAATGCATAGCTTCCATTTATCAAAGCCATGGATCAATGGGCTTTCTTTTTTCCCTACCTTATCTCAGGAAGCACCTGCTTATGGAGCTGATGTCCTTCGACTTTGGGTATCTAGTGTAGATTATACAGGTGACGTGATGATTGGCCCTCAGATTCTCCGTCAAATGTCTGAGATCTACAGGAAGCTGCGAGGAACCTTGAGATACCTCTTGGCAAATCTTCATGATTGGAAAGTATGTTCTATTGTTATCAGAGGACTTAAGAGTTAAATTCTCTCTTACTGGACGAAAATTTCTTCTCCTTTCCTTTGCCTGGAAACTCGATATGTTAAGTATCCATCAGAGGATTTTGAGTTCAATCCATTTTACTGAATAGAAACTTGTTTTCCTTGTTTCCTTTGCCTAAAAACCCTTACTGCTTATTGTCTCTGGGTTAATTAAAATGATGTCCATCTCTTTATGCTTCTCTCTGCAGTTTTCTTCCCACTTGTTTCCTCACACTTCTAACTTTATCTTATTGACAGGCAGATTATGCTGTTCCATACCATGAACTTCCCAGGATCGATCAGCATGCACTATTCCAACTTGAAAATGTTGTAAATAACATTCAAGGGAATTATGAAAGTTACCAATTTTTCAAAATATTTCAGGTTAATTGTTGTAAATCTTGATCAAACGTTCAATTTTTATGTCACTTCATGGTGCTGCTGGAATTTTTTCAAAATCCACTGCTAACTAATGCCTATACAGCTGTTTGGCTGTATTTTGATTTAGTAAAATGGAAAGGTATCTTCAGGTCAAAACAGAGGAGACTTATTATATCAGGGAAAATCCATTCAAGTAAATGATAGGGCTTAAAGTGTAAGAGAGAATAAGGAATTGTAGTTATCATTACTCATTGTTTCATGCTTGTCAAGTTTGATAGTTGGACACCAAAAATCTTCATAAATCTTAGAATTGGTTTGCTTATGAATGATCATTCATTTCATTAGCTGAACTTCTTTCAATAAATTGTTAGCTTTGTCAATAATTTCAATGCAACTTTTTCATTCTCAGATTTTACAGAGGTTTGTCATTGTTGACCTGTCAAATTTCTATTTTGATGTCGCCAAAGATCGGCTTTATGTTGGGTAAGTTGCCAGGCTTAATTTTCTTTTCTTGTTCTCACTTATTGTATCACGTACAGCCTGCATTATGCATATGTATTATGGGAAGATACTATAACTTCAATGGGCAACTTGGCACTTGTGCTGCGAGTCTGCAACAAAAGATTTAGATGTAGACATTTTAGCATGCTTTTCTATGTTGTGTATGGTTCCAAAACAATTTTTCTAGTTAATGATGCAGTGGATCAACAAGTTATACGAGGAGAAGTTGCCAAACAGTTCTTGCAGCTCATCTCCTTTCCATTGTAAGAGTAATAGCACCAATATTGCCCCATTTAGCTGAGGATATATGGCAGAACCTTCCTTTTCGGTATATAACTGAATATGGTTGTGTTGCTGAATATGTATTTGAATTGAGATGGCCCACCTTGAATGAAAGATGGCTTGCCCTTTCTGCTGAAGAAATTGATTTCTGGGAAAAGATTCTTGAGGTAGTTTCTCTCTGGCTGATGTCATCAGAATCCATGTTTCAGTTCATTCATGATTGAATTGTAATATGAATCCTTCTAGCCAAAAGTATTAGCCTATAAACTTTCTTTATTTCTCTCAGTATATAAAATTAAATAAAGATTTTCAGTGACCACAAGTTCTCGTGAATTTTTCCTTAGAATATTATAATATGATTACTTAAGAGCATGACTAATAACTTTAAATGATCAAAACATGAAGTGCAATGCTCACTTTCTAAATAATTATCTTCATTTTACAACATAACATGCAATTAAGCTAGATACACAGAGTCCACAACATATTCTTGATATATTAAAAAGATAAGCAACTGCATTGACATTTTGCTCTTTCAAATCCAGAAATAATTTTTCTGTAGTCTAAAAATTCTATATAACTGAAAATTTTCATTCTAGAGTCCAATTTCTGTAGTCTATCTTCTCTAAATATTCAGATGTATAACGAAGTTAAGGATATTCATAAAGGATGTTGGGCTGAAAATGAAAGTGACATGATTATACTGTTATAAAATGGGAAACTCAGCGGGTTGAATGATTTAAGTTTTCTTTTGTAAATTTTATGTGACTGTTGTAGTTCAGCGTTCTCTGAGTTCCCTTGAGTGTCATTTTTTTTTCCTTGCTATTATTATTATTTTTTCTAAATTTTCGTAATGTCTTTTTTCAGAAGTTATTGCTAAAATAGATGGAAAAATTTTTAGGAAATAGCTTATTCCTGATTTTTCTGAGATAGTTCTAAAGGGGTGAATGTACATCGAAATCTATAATGTGATAGTGTATCTGTTACTAAATGAAAGCATTTTTTACCAGCTGAGGACGGAGGTGAATAGAATCTTGGAGATTGCTCGATCTGGCAAGCTAATTGGAGCCAGTTTAGATGCAAAGGTTCATATTTATACAACCGATGCCAACCTAGCATCCCAATTATCTGAACTATGTGCCGCCAAAAATGACGCTGATGCATTGCATCGTCTATTCATAACATCTCAGGTATGTGTACTTCCATGTCATCTGTTGAGAAAATGGGGAGAGCATAAGTTAGGGAAAAACAAAGGGACAATATTCAAAAATTTAAGGACTGTGTGTATAATACCTAGTCTCAACCTCTATTTGTACTAATACTATAGTCACACTGGGACACTAATACTTTTCCCTTTGAACACATCATAAGTCATTATTTCCTTAACCTACAAAACTTTCCTAAAATCTTAATACCTTTTAAGAGGGTAACTTCATTCTTAACCTACAACACTTTATTAACACCTCTTAACCCTCCCCTGCAGCTGAAGTTTTGGAAGCCTGTGGCTCCTTACGAGTAAAACACAGCCAAAAAGATAAGCAAGAATAATAATCAACTCAAGAACTTATGTCGCTATTACTGCCCTCGATGACTGTCTGTAGCAGACAAATAACTCTTAGAATTCTTCGTCCTACCACCTGGAAGTGATCCCCTTGACATTCTTGTGGCTGCTCACTTCAGTGACATCATCTACCACAGTAATATGACTCCCAAGAGTCTTCAATCCACTTCCCACAAGTAGCCCCTTCGTGCTTACTCTTAGTTGGGCTCCACTATTTTGGTTGCCCATTGGGGCTTCCAACAAAACAACTCTCAAACTAGTGCTAAAGTCTTCAATTCGCGACTCTCAGAATTTCCACTCCTTATGAGTGCCCAGGTCGCACCAAGAATCTTTACTGCAAGTGCAAATTCCTTGAGCAACAAAACTAGAAAACCAACAATAAAACTCTTGCCCATGATACTTAGGGATGGCTAGCAAAAAACTATACCTTCACAGATTGAAATCCCATACAAAAACACTTACCTCTAGTTAAATATATGATCAAACAGAAACATAACACGACATTAACTCATCTAATTATGTTTAGATGATGCATTGGTTTGTTACTTCCATGACTATTTGAAACTCAAAACTGGTTATTTCCTTAGGATGTTAAGATCAAGGAGAACAGAAAGGAAAGGAAGGTTTGATTTAAACATTTTCTTTAATTTAGATCTAAACCATACTTTCCTCTTCCCTTTCCATTCTCCTTAATCCAAACTCGGGGTTTTTCGAAAACTGTCAATTTACCCCAATGAGGCTTCCAGAATAAGGCCAATTGAAGAAATAGCGTAGCCCAATTTGTTTAAAATTCAAACGCAAACACTAATTTAGCTCAAAACCCCTAAAATTTGATGGATTAATTCTTCTATTTATCTATCATATGGTACATTCACGTCTTCAAGATGCTAAATTTACTGTTATGCATTTTCTGCAATGCCATTGCATGGAGTAAGAAAAACTGGAGCTTTTGTTTCTGCAAATACATATTTAAGAAAAACTGGAGCTTTTGTTTCTGCAAATACATATTTGACTCCTTTGGATAATATTATGCCCAAAACCTATCATTCCCCTGGTTATATTCCAAAAGCCATCGAAAGATAAAGAAAAAAAATAAAAAAAATAAAAAAGATAAAGCTTTTCGTCTATGATTAAAAGCTTGAAACCATTTGTAAGGTAGATATTTCATACAGTAACAAGTTTTCGATTGCTCTGAATATCGCACTTATTTTTCTTACATGTTTGACAATGTGCAGGCTGAGATTCTTCCCAAGTTGGAGGATGAACTCATTGCAAATATACCATATAGTGGTGAGTGCCTAATTCAAGGGAATAGTAAAGTGTGGGTTGGCATATCTCGTGCTGAGGGTTCCAAGTGTGAAAGATGCTGGTATTATTCACAGCTAGTTGGCTCATTTTCGGACCACCCAACCCTCTGCGGCCGCTGCTATAATGTCATTGCCGTTCAGGTCCCCCATGAAGTAGTTGCAATCAGTTGAGATCTCAGAACAAGCAAAATTTTTTTTATTTCTTCAATCTTCAGTGGCGTTGCTGTTCCATTTTTCCTCGACATTTATTTATCACCAATGATTGTCAATACACAATGCCTCTATCAGAACAAACTTTATTTTCAGAGTATAATATAATGATGATTTAGTCCATTACACTTTTATCTGTATTTACCACAACCTGAATTTGGTCCTTATATTCAAACCAGACTAACCCAGAATGCTGCTTATCTTTTTTCTTTTTTTTTTCAGATGACAATACGAAGGTTTGAATTTTAGACATTTTGTAAATTTATTTAGATCCCTTGTTATGTCAACCCGGTCGCTTAGAATGCAGCCTAACCCTGTGGTCTGAACTTTGCTACTTTGGTTAGGTTAGTTCTTGATGAATTATGACCAATTATATGGTATGAGAATAGGGAAGAGCAAATAAAATTATAATTTGCCAACCTGTACGACCAGAATATATACAATTATTTGCGATTAACTAAAACTGCATAAATTGATAAAAATAGATAATATCTTTTTTATAATTTTAATTCGATTTTTTTATGGAATACTTTAAGAATAAAATCTTAAATTTTTTCAATTTGTGAGTGGGTATGTCTTTAAAATTACTTGAAAAGGAAATTTAATCTTGATAAAGTCTGAAGATATTTATGATCATAATATTATTAAAAAAAAAAAGGTTTACCGCACAATATTGTGATGATCTGTATGATTTTGTAAAAATAATGTCACCTACAGAATTTGATAGTTGCAATTCACAATTGATAACTACACAACCGCATCTAAGACAGTTTTATTCATATCAAATTCAGAGGAAGCCACACTTTGCAAGGCTCTAGACATAGTACCATGACATTATTCAATTAATCCTACTTTTAGAACAGCACCATGTGTAGGTGATTGCAAACTTAGATAGATCCTCCATAATACTGCATAATATGCAATGAAAGAAAGTGTAATAAAAAAAGGGTGGAATAAAAATGTATATAAAGCCCCCCTCTATTCCCACCCACCCCTCTCTCTTAAATTGAGAGTGTCAATTTACCTTTCAAATTAAAAAAAAAAAAATTGAACTCAATTACAAACCTTTCCAACTTGCGTAACTACCACAACTATAATTTTAGTCTTGATCCGTAATCTTCATGTAGCACCACTAAAAATTTTTGTCATCCAACAATATAACATGTCAGAAAGTTAACAACCCATGGATTTTTTTTTTTGGGTTGCTGAAAAATAAACTGTTGCAGTCTTCTGAGAAACTATTGCGAAAGCAGAATACTGAATAACGGCGCTTGAAATTTATTTTTCTCAAAGAATGAAAAAAATCTTATGTTTGCTATCAAAATTTTAATAATATAATAAATATATGATTTTTATAATTCAGCATTGCATGATTACATTTTAAAAAAAATTACATATGTTATAATTTTATTAAAAATCTTGATAATAAAAATATAATAAATTGTTCTTTAAGTATAGTCCATAGTAAATTACCCCCGCTATATTTGGATTAAAAATCTTATAATATCTTAGAATTTGAAAATGAAGAAAGTATTTATAAAATTATTTGTTTGATAGTGTCTTCAAAAGGAGAATTCAATTATAATTATTTGAACTCACCGCAGAAGAAATGAAAGGAAGCTATACTAGAATGTAGAGATTGAGATATGTTTTGAATTTGGAATCAAATAATATTGTGATTGTATTAATGGGTGACGATTTAATGATACAATGATACAAGAATTGCTCACATACTAGCTAGCAAGGTTTACTAGAGTCGTATTATGATTTGTGTGTCGCCATCGTCCATCGATCAAGCTATCTCCATTCTCCTCCATTAGTTTTTGCTCTTCTCATTCCTTGTTGCCTTGGTCAATCTCTCCATTTCTCTCTTCCTTCCATCCACCACTTGCCCTCTCATGTGCCTTTGATCTACCTCCAGTCCGGCCATCCCTTCAGCACATGTTTGTTCTTCTGCTTATTCAGATTAGAACCTGATCGACAGACCTCTAATCCCATAGCTTTTGATCCCCTTTATCCAAATTTCTGGCATTTGGGCTTATTTGAAGAATTTCAAGATTGTAGAGTTCCATCACAATTCCTATTAGGTAATTTCAAAACTGCAGAGTTCCATCATAATTCCTATTAGGTAGAGTCCTTGAGAGTTTATCCGTATTTCTTGCTCTATGTTCATCCTGCTATGAAGATGTTCGGCAAAATGCCAAAAAGCATGAGTAGAAGAGTTGGAGTTCCTAGATTTTGGAGAATGTTACATGATTTCTCTTCTGGTTGCTGCTGTACAGGATGAAGGAAGATAGCCATTGGTTAAGAGTCCTTAAAATTTTTTGGCCTTCTGCAAGGTTGAGGCTGAGATCCTGACCGCAATCCTAACCATGAAGGTTTCCATACATTCTCCCCAATTACTGTTGATTTTTTCTGTCATGATTTGCCACGACCTCTTGCAATTTAAAGTTATGATTAATGTTGTTCTACTTCTTTGATTTCTTAAAATGGTTATTTATTTTAATCTGTCAATTAAGACTATTGATTGTTGACCATGTTGTTAGACATTTATCCAGTTGCAGGTGAAGTATTGAAATTCATATCACCTCTCATTCCTTGAATGAGCTTTCTTACTCAAATATCAAAAAAATAAGATTTTAAGTATATAAAAAATATTCAAAGTATCCACTTACCAAGCTATTAAAACTTTCCCTTCTTTATGGATATGAACATAGTAAGTCGTTCTGCAGTGTTAATAACCACGAAAAGACATTCAAGATCAGCTAGCTAACCAAGTAATTGTACACGAGCTCCGTTTTGCAAGGCACAAATATTAGAAATATTGCTGGTTAAAATTTGATGCAATCGAGTAAGGATCTGCACCAAAACCACCCCAATAGATAGCAAACACAATGCTGATTAATTTACAAGGAAGGGGATGTCCAAATAATGATACAAAGCCCCTTTACTTGCTGCAGGCAGATTCATACAAACAGAAAGAAGTCCAGGTTAGTATTAATATGTTAAACGTTCTGCATCAATGAATTAACCTGAGCACATGAATTAGGCGAAGGCTGTTGCATTATCTCAGGTTCATCCAAATCCTGAGATTGGATCTGTATGTCCTGTCAAAAAAGAAAAACTGACTGTATCACTATGTAGTTTAAAAAACAAAGCAAAAACAAAAGCTAATAGCGCAGTTTTCAGAGGATTGGGATCCTCTCATGTAATGATGTTACATTATGTCATTTTAGTTGCATCTCACCATTTATTTTCAATGAAAAGCAAATCAACTGCTATAAAGATGTCACAACAAATAAAATTACCAATTCTCATTGTTTTACTAAGCCATTTTGTAAGGTTTAACTGTCCATAATGGAGACTATTTTTCATTTAATGTGGCATCTTTACACCGTTGATTTATTTCTAATTGAAAATAAACAGTGAAATACAACTAATAGCATCAAATGGTATACCCACATCAGAGTATCCTGATCCAGTTTTAGGAAAGTGGAATGCATATTTGTCCTAGAAAAATGCAAATAACCTTTCAACTTTGAGCCATATATAACACCCCCTCAACTTTAAAAACCAAAAAATACCTCCCTCAATTATCACTATTCAAAGATTTAAACCTTTCCATCCATTTCCCCGTAAGCCTGTTAATGGAGATCTCATCTCGAACTTCATAATTTGTTAACTCCATATGAATGGGAGCATGCCACGTAACAGATGACAGAATCTGAGCCCATGAGGTGGCATCTCAGTCAACAGGAAAATAGTAAGAGTTCAAATTCTGAGGAGTGATAGTTGAAGGGAGTATTTGCAAATGGTTCAAAGTTGAAAGGGAGTATCTGCATCTTCCCCTATCTATTCAAATCTGAATTCAATCTATCCAACAGCTTTGCTGTCCTTGAGGACCTCCAGATGTGATCTCCCCCGCACCAACACCCCCAAAAAATAAAATCAGTTTTCAAAGTTTTCCTCAGAATTTTTGACTCAAAGTGAACAGGGAGACAAGTGAAAATAAATTCAATACCTGTGTGTGTAGAAGTGGTTGTGGTTGCTGGTCTTGAGCTATTGCGTAAGCTTGCGGTTGAGACATTCTATAGTAGGGTTCTTTCAGGTCAAGTTTGCACGATGAGGTTTGAAGAATCCCTCCTTGTTCAGCACCAGGGCCCCACATTTTAGCTAAAGCAAATTGAACTATGGCTATTTAGCAGGACAACGCAAGGTAACAAGAGTAATAACAGGATTTAAAAGAAAAACACTTACCTGACAATGTTAAATATATTGTATAACTCTGGGCATTGTGAGCAATCATGCGCAGCCTGCCAGTAATTTCTTGTCCTGCCATGACATAAATTGGCTGAGAGAGAACACAGCGTAACTGGTACCAGTGGGTTGTCGGTGACCCAGGGGCAGTTGTAAGCCACCTTTGCACAGTACTGCAGATTTAGAACAAATGTTGGCAAATCAATAGACAGGAAGAGTCATGAAAATATGGATGAATTAAAAAAGCAGACCAAAAATTACTATTTAAATTGCAATTTTTACCTTCCGTTGAATAGTACATCAAACCAACAAGCCAACCCATGTACTCGAGCACCCACAGAGGCTATGAATCTTAAAGGAATATCTATTTCATACAGCTCTTCTTCCTACAGAATCAGCATATAAGTTTTGATCATTTGTTACACAAGTTCAGAGGTAACTTAGTAACTTCATTTCAAGTATCACAAGAAGAAAAACAACACAAATAAAAGAATAAAATTATGACCAAGAAAATACTTCATAACCCTGAAGTGGAAAGAAGTGTTAACGGTTATAACCCCATAAATGGATAGCTCTGTTAAAATGTTTCAAAAGCAGTTTTTTTTTTTTAATACTTCAATAAAAAACCTGAGAATAAGGTACATTTTATATCCCTCCTTTTTTTACTATTTAAAAAAAAAAATCATACATATTATATACTATTATTTATTTCTAACATGAACACTTACTAAAAAGGTTTTGGGACAGAAATTTGTACATTAGAGGAAATCTTTGAGATGGAAAACTGGGATGACATCCAAAATACATCAGCTTCACCTATAAAAGTTAGCCCTTACCTTTATTTTTGTGAAGTCTGTCACATGGAACATAGGAGGAGCTACTAGCAATCTTGGATCAAAAGCATCCACCACAGGCTGTATGGGGAAAAAAAATGGAGAAAACACATAAGAAATTTCTCTCAAATTCTACTGTAAAAAAAAAAAAGGAGAAATAATAATAATAATAATAATAAAATATATCAGGATGGCACAAAAACACCCAGAAGTTATCCCTAGATGATGAAGGAAATTAATAGTGGCTAATCAACATATTTCATCATCTCTACCTCAGTTTTGTCCATGGAATTATTCGACAAAATTATATAAGACAAAAATTCTCTAGATGCTCATCAATCTCAGTGTTCCAATCCTTTAAAAAAAGTAGCAACAAGAAACTCCCCACTGTTTCTCAACACTGAACACAAATGCAAACCTCCAAGGCAAAATATATCTGAACTGCTAGTATACTTCTAAACCCATTATAAGCCCTTTACATGATGACATACGGACATTCAAGTTGAACGCACAACTAAATTAGAAGACGAATTCAGAATTACAGTAGGGAAGAAGAATAACATATCATGTTAGCAGAGTACATCAACTGTTATAAATTCACTTTCTTTTTTCTACAAGTCCTTTTCCCTCTCACCTTCATCAAGAACAACGCATGAACAGGACTTTAAATACAAGATCCAAGAGGGTTAATAGAAATAGATTCACAAATTGATTTTCACACAAGAATCCCCATAATTTTCATTCAATCGAATAATTAATTCAAAGGAGAATAAAATTGGCATCTCCAAGTGCTAATTTGGCCGCCTTGAAAAATTACACCATAAAAGGTCTATAAGGAGTGAAGACCCTGCATAAAATCAACATATTCCCTGCAAATACATACTTTAAAATGAAAATCTCCATTTCTCTTATAAAATAACAGATCTATTAGAAGCTACTGGGAGACACAAAAGCACACAGAATGCATGCAACAGAAACAGAAATAGAAGAAAACAAGAAAGTATTACATCACAGCCAGAGGGAACAAGGAAGAATTTTATAAATAGAAGCCCTGCGCTAAAATGAATACACAGCTTTTTATAGACCAATTGAAAAGTGCAAAATGTATATAATCCTCTTCAGTTTGCTATACGACTAAGAAATTCAATATTCCAACTTTAAATTTGACAAATGCCATAAATGGTATAAACAAACTGGTGCAACTCCCAATTTGACCCTAGACAATGCATATCAACATGTCCACATCATCCTCATCTAGATAAATACATGTGAACATACCCTATATGACCTTTTGGAGGTAGGGAATTAACCCCCAAACAACAATTTCAAACCGGATGCCTTAATCTATCCCACACTCGTGGACACAAATTGTGATTTTAGTAAATTCGTAAAACCAAGCATGATACCTGAGAAAAGTATCCTTGAAATGCAGTCCCATACAAGGGTGTCAAATCAACACCATAATAGTTCTGTTGTTGCCAAAACAGGGCCTGAACAGATGGAACAATAACCAGCATTCAGATTTAGTTTTACGAAATATACTCAAGGGGACCAAGGAAATGCTTCCTTATCACTTATCAGTAAGAGAATGCTAGGCCACAACACAATTTAAGGGTATAGAACTTTGAAATCAATGGCTAAGGTCATGGATTCTACAAAATTATTCCAAAAGAAAACACTTTCGTCTTTTTGGGCTTTTCACCCTTTTCTAAGAGAAGTATTTATAATTAAACATCATGGAAATACTTTTAACAGGACAATTGAAGCAAAGCTCAGTCACAGAAATATCAGATAAAAAATGGTGTTAACCAGTTGAAATTTTACAATCGTGCAGAAGCTTCTTATAAAGTCATGTCTCTGAGATAGTTAAAAGATATACATCATAGCGACAAACCTTATTAGCAATTTCGATAAACAAATATTCATCAGTGAAAGGTGCCATGTGAATCCTACACCAACAATCAACTCCAGGTCATGAGAATTCATATAATTATAAGCACATACAAACTGCAGGGACAACTAAAACTGCAAACCTTAAATCCAGCAATCAATTCAAGATCATAAGAGGAGAAATAATTATTTTTAAAAAATGATTTAATTAATCTCTTAGTCCCAATAGTTTCACCAAAATTTTAAATGAGTCCAAACACTTTAAAAGTTTTTAATTGGATCCTTATAATTTTAATTTTAATTTTTTTAATTGAATCTCTGACATCAGTGATATGCTAATGGAACCATTATTTAGTGTTGATGGGGCAAACGAGTTGCGTGCATTGCATATACTCAGTTGCCACATCAGCAAATAAATATACAAACTGCTCTGCTTAGTTTTATTGATTTTTTTCATTAAGTCTCCATACTTCTAAAAATTTATAATTGCATCCTTATCATTTAAAAGAAAAAAAAAAGTTGGATCCCTAACTTGTCATACCAAAACAACATTCTTTTCCTTAACAATTTCTTAGTGAGTTAGTCTATATTTTGTCATATCTATAATTATTTTTAGATCACAGTACAAACACATAAATATAGATTTTATATAATTTATCTTAACTCTTCACTAATTAATAATTGATAACTTATTGTATTAAATCAATGTTCATCTTAAGTTTATATAGTTTATATATAGATTCCCAAATGCTTTAGGTATACCTTGTTTGGTTGAGTATTTTATTTATTATTAAATTGAATTTATTAAAATTTAAATACACAAGTTTATTATCAACAAAATTTAAATATAAGGAACCTATTTAAAATTTCATTGAAACTATAGGGACTAAATTGTACATGTGTTTGCTGATGTCCCAACTGACTATTCACCACATGTGCAACCTGTTTACCACATCAACACAAAGCTATAAAGCACAGGCACTCTAGAAAAAGAGCCATATCCATGTTCAACACATATCAAACACTTGCATTAGGCATGACACAACATTACATGACACTTTGAATTACATGTGGACACTTTAAATTTTGCCATGTTGCCATGTCAATGTCATGTCCATGTCAATCTCCATGCTTCCGAGGCACTAAGTAATGGTCCATTAACAAATTACCAATGTCAAGGACTCAATCAGAAAAAATTAAAACTCTTAAGGACCCAATTACAAACTTCTCAAGTGTATGGACTCACTTAAAAATTTAGATTAAACCTTAAAAAAGTTATAAGCACTCAAACTGTGGGGATGAAACAGCAAGTCTTCAAATCCTCACCATATTAAACCAAATAAAAAAGCAGTTAGAACAAGCATCTAAATCTTGAAAATCATATTTGGCTATTCATATAAAAAAACAGGACAGTAGGGGGGTGTGTGTGTGTGTGTGTGATACATTTTGAAATTGGACTTTTGTGGTATGCTATTAGGAACTGCCATTGAAGTTGAAATAAATAGTATCATAAAATCCCATAATGGAGATGAGCCGCTTTCAAGTAAAAGATAATTATTTGCCAATAACTAAGCTCAGTAGTTTCATATCCTCATGATAAAATAACAGGATTGCATACAAAAAAGCACCTAGAGAAGCAGAGACAGTATTTCAACATTCAAATTTACCTTCCCACCATGGGAAACATTTTCCCATTAGGGGTGAGAAACCTATCTCTAGCAATGACATAAGACTCCAACATCCTTTCATTAACTAACAAGGTTCCTGCACACCAATAAAGAAATTTTCCTAAATTAGAAACAGCTGAAAGAAAAAAAAAAAGTTAGCAATCTTTCAAGCCACAATTTATCTTTCCAATATGGAACACTTGAACAGTATTGAAGCTTATAAACATAGGAAATGGCAAAAGAAAAATACATAGACAACAAAGATACATAACTTATACATGGAATAGTAGCATCATTTTTCATATTGACCAAAGCAAGTAGAATATAAGCTTACCCATCGGCTCAGAGATCAAAATATCTGCTTTCTCTGGCAATTCTACATCCTCAACCTTGCCCTTAATCACCTATGGTTTTTATACAGAAGATGCCCTGAATAGAGAGATAGAAAATGAACAAAGAATGTTACATAAAACTTGGGAAAAGAGCTCACTGTAATTCGTTGGCCAAGTATTGGGTTCCCAGCTATAAGCTTCCGAGCATATTCTGCCATTTCAGATGCTTCCACAGCATAAACATGTTTTGCACCAGCCTGAAGAGAACAACAAAACAAGAAAGACCTAATACAAAGCTTTGGATGTGGAAGGCAGGGAAGATGCCTTGAATTTTCATTTAGTCAAAAGCAATGGCACTTATCACACAGCGCATAAAATTCAGCCAATTAAAGTACTGAATTACCTGAGCAGCAAATAATGATAAAATACCACTACCAGCACCAACATCAACTATTACACGGCCCATGAAATCGGCACGGTTCTCAATAACTGCAGCATAATAGGTTCCTGAAACAAGATCATATATGAATTCGTCAGATAAAAGAAAAATATCAGGTACTTCAGTGTCCCATTTAAAATCAAGCTGTTGCCTTCTCTCAGATGTAAATTAAAACCAAAAGGGCCATTTGAAAACAAAATGGTATTACCTGTTCTCACATAGTCCTGCAACATATTTTGCTGATGCAGAAGCTGTCCATAATAATGGAAATACATTTTTGCAGAAGATGGCTCTATCTTCTCATCAAATTTGCCTTTAGAATTTGATATAATTCCATTTGGTAAGTTTCTACCTGATTTTAAAAATCAAATGAATATCAGGATATACTTATATTGCAACATGATCATGCAATCAAACATACGAATAAAAACTTCCAAAGCAGCACCTTGAACATGGGCTTCCTTCTTCCATTGCTGGAATATACTATCAAAGGCCCCACTCTCCTCCTCATTTCTAAACTGGATAGCTATTCCCCTTGAGAATGATGTCTGGTTCAAAAATAGCAATCTTCAAATTCATAAATGCTCAATAGTTAAACATTACTACTACAAATTACACAAGGGTTATATTGCGACATTATATTAAGTAACTCTCACCAGAGCGTATGCATTAGATTATGAATAAAGAAAAGAAGTAGAGGAGTGCATTGACATCAAATGCAGCAAAAATATATCACCAAAATTTTTTTCAAGCTCAAATCATCAAAACATAAAGAACAAACCCAGCTTTTCCAAAGTTCCAACAAAATGAAACAATATTAAGTAAAGCTACAAAGCTGCGATACCAAATTTTCTACAATAAGATTATCCTTCATACCTCTTTACCGACATCAGACCCTTCCACCATGCAAACTGATTGAAGAGGACCTAATTTGAATAGCTGTAAACCACCAATGCACAATCATCAAGAGATTAGCCGTTCACCATACATATCTCATTTAACTGCAAACTTCATCATTACATGAGGAAAATTAAGTATTTTTGGCGTATGTTTTCAGCATTGAATGTACAACGGAAATTTGAAAAGAAAAAATGATAAACCGGAATTAACGGTGCTTTCAGCTTAGTATAGCTTAAGAAATGACCTTTTTTCCTGTTTTCTTGCAGTTACTAATCGACCAGACAAAAATTAAAATAAAAACTCAAAAGCAAAAACGGAAACGAACCTGAGCAGCTCGAAGATCAACATCGAGAGCAATTTGGCGAGAATCTTGATGAATTAACAACTGTGCCCCGGAACTGTCGTAAGTGAAGCGAGCAATACCCGGCGAAGCAGAAGAAGCAGGTGAAGAGAGCTCAGCAACTGATGCCAAAGCAAACTCTCGGTGGTTCTGCCTTTGCCCTACCGTATCCTCCATTACCGTCCTTACCAGCAAGCTCAATCCAGGCACAACAACGTTTTTCTCTTATTTTTTCCCCCCAAAAAAAAATAAAAATAAAAAATATAACTGTATCTATATGAAATAGGTATAAAACAAGAATATAAAAAATGAGAGAGGGAAAGAGGGAAGAAAAAAAGAAAAAAAAAAGAGCTAGGGTTTGGGTTTGGAGGAAAGGGTTGTAGAGAAAATCCAAGAGCCGCCAGAGAGAGAGGTAGGTGTTGTGAGGCTGAGGTTTGAGCTTTTATAGTGTGCGTGTTGCTTTCATGGTTCAGTTGGAAGTGATGAGTGATGAATTTGATTTTGGTGGACGGAAGAGATGAAATATCACATAGCCCGGGGCACGCGCCACGCAAACACATGCGCTTTTCCTCTCTCTCACGCGCGCTCTGCCCTGCCATGCTTTGCTTCGAGCTTTGACGTGGTGGTGGAATCTGGTGTTTTGCGCACTCCAGTATTTTGGGTGATACGGAGACGTGTTCGTTCGTGAATGGCTTGTGCCGAGAGCAGCGTGCTTCTTGTGCACTGTATGGTTTAAGGATGCAATTTTCTGTTTGACAATTTTCGCAAGGGTTGTTTTTCGCGTGGGTGGAAACGGGGAAATTTTCGCCCATCGTAGGGATGGGGTCAAGGTAAAATTGCCCTATTAAAATGGCAAGAATGTCTTTATTTTATTCAATTGTTTTAGTACATGTATCTAGATTAATATTTGGTTATTTATAATTAATACTAATATATTTTTATTAAGAAAATAATTTTTCCATCTCAAAAATTTTAGCTTTGTTAGTTTTAATTTTCCACTTTAAAAAATGTTTACGTAATAAGAAAGCATTAAGGATTGAAAAAGTTTAGGGATAAGGTAAAGAATTTATCTAATATAATATCTGTGTAGATCATGTATAATCCACATTAACATTTAGGATGATTGTCAGTCCACATATGATGAAATGTTATCAATTTTTGTATATTAAATTAATGAAATTAGCATTTAAAATGATAGTGAGAATTTTGACAAATATGTCAAACAAATTTGAAACAAAATAAATATTGAAGATTAAATTGATGGTGATAATAATTTTTTGGGACAAAAAATATACTTTGCTTTTTATTTTTAAGTAAGTTATATTTTTAATTAAAAAATCAATATTATTCTTGAGAGTATTTTAGTTATATTTTAATTTTAGGATAAGTATATATTTTTAAAATAGAAAAAAAAAACTACATAATTTAGGTACTTTTCAAAGAAGAAGAGAGTAATTTGCTCAAAATATTAACTAAAGAAGTTCAAATGATTAAAAATATAATTAATTATTCTTTCCTTTCTTAATAGATGATTTGGTCATATTGCATTCTCCTCTACTTAGAAATCTATATTGCCCTTTTCTAAAATTAAACACTTTATAACTAAACTCATTTTGATCAAAATACTTATAAGTTTACAAAATCATTATTATTCTAGTAGAATTTAAATTATTTAATAAAATATTATTAAAAACAAAGAAATTTGAAAAAATTGTTGAAAAATATAACCAATTAAAAGAAAATATTTAATTATATTTAATTTCAACAATAATATTGCATTAAATATGTATTTAATCAACATAAACATTGTTATAAATATAATAATAGTTTAAGATAAATAAAATTTATTGTTTTAAACATAAAATAAATAACATTGAAATAATTAAGAAATCATTTTTAGTAACTTATATTTTTAATAAAAACAATTGTAAAAAATTATATTAATAAATTTGTACTCTTTACAATTTATAAACAAATAAAAGAAAACTGCATTTTATCAGGATAAATATGACATGCCTAAACTAACGCATTTGTACTTCTTAGAGTTAGTTTTTTTTTTTCTCCAATATGTAAACATCAATAATATTAATTCATAGATTGTTACTATTAGGTCTTTAAATTTAAATAAACACAGTTCTTGATATGTAACGTCACAATCAGTCGCTCATTTTTACTTTAAGCTGATTTGCATAACATGTTTTCACCATTTAGCTTTTTTTTTTTTTTTTGAACAGGTCAAAATATGTAAGTCCAAACTTCTCCGACACAATGAATTAAATGGGCCAATCTGCGAGTTTTTACTTGTTTTAACGATGCTAGATTCTCTTAAGAGAGGCCTAAAAAATTGCAAGGAAATATAACTTCATTTTCATTTTTCTTACCACACCAGTCGAATTTAAATTTCCTGTGTTTGGGAAACTAAATATAAAATTAAAGTCAGATAGAAAAAGAGATAAAAGGATAAAGTCAAATAGAAAAGTAGAGAAGAGAGGAGAGGAGAGAGATTTAAAAAAAAAAAAAAAGTTCTAAACCATTTATTAATTTTTTTTCAAAATTTAAGTTCAAAACTGGACAACATCAACACCTTATGCGAAGTAAAACCCAAAACACTATTTAAGTGCCTCTTTCACGGTTATCATTCAAGCCAAGAATAGTTCATGCCATGGGATCTTCTTTTGGACAATGGTTCAAGCCATTAGAGTGAAATACCCTATAAGATATACGATCTTATACTCAGACCATTCTAATAATTGCACTACAGTGAGTGTGTTTACATAGTTTGCAACAACATGCTGCGACAAATGGGAGATTTTCCTTTTGTATCCTTAGGAGATCAGAAAATAAATAAATAAATAATGCTCTATAGACATAATGCTCCATCTAGGGTCCCTCCTAACCTTATTTGTAGCCGACGCTTACGGGCCCAGGTTATCAGTATTGAACTGAGGATTCAAAGACAACCGAAAACCAGAAGAAATTGATACCATTGGGAGTTTCCTGCCATAATTTTAGCAAATGCGGGCAAAAGATGTCACAAGTACAACAAATAGGAAAGGATAAATAAAGAAATTGATAGCTTTACTAGTTCAAGCATTCTTCTCTCACCAGAGACTGAGTCTGAATGTCTCTGGCTTTTTTTTTTTTAAAATAAAGTTGAAAAAAATATAGATATATGGTAGGAGGTTTATATACTCTCATTCTTTCTCTTTCAATATTTAACCTTGCATCTTATGTATATTTCTTTTTAATTTTACAAAAAAATTAGAAAAACTTCTATTTAAAGATCATAATTTGGTATAATTGACACTTAAAAGATTCTAAAAATCAAAATTTATTTGAAAGACCAAGGAACTAAGTTATCATTGATATTTCTTAAAGCTAATAGTCAAATTTTCTAAAATTTTAACCTAATTTTTCCAATATTATAAGAATATTTTGGATTTGTCACTATTCCCAAATAAAAATATCCTTGTAATATCAATAAAACCATGTTTTAATTGTAAGAAACAAAAATAGTAATTTTAAAAAGCATCAATAATAACTTTAATCCTTTAAAAAAAATTTAGCTTTTAAGATCCTTTATTATCATTTTAAGCCAAATATAGTTCATATGTATCATTTTCTCAAAAATTTAGAGTCTAAGACTTTTAAAGGATCCAAACACAAGAGACTAAATATGGAAGGGCATGAAAAAAAATGCAGCAAAATCCGGAAGAGACACTGAAGAGGGTATTTGCTTCTTCTTTTTGTTAGTAAATTAATATAACTAAATACTACAACAATAATTAGTAAAAGAGAGAAAAATATATCAGGATTACAAATCCATCAACAATTACAGATTTACATCTGTTGTATACGTAACGTAACTGAAAAATCAAGATAATTGGCATGTTTAGTAACAGATAAATAATGGAAAGCAATATCATTAAGGTGTACAAAATTAAACCGGATATTCCTACACCATCTATGACAAATTGGGCAACAGATACTATTTGGAGTTGCGTACCATTAACTTTATTAAATACAAGCAAGGATATCATAAGTACAAAAATAGGAAACTGATAAAATAAAAAATTAGCTATACTAACTCAAATATCCTGCTTCCGCTAGATAGCATGAAGAGAAGAATATTCAACAGAATCCGGAACAGACTGAAGAGGGTATTTTTAAAAAATAAAAATTAATAGAACTTAATATTACAGCAGCAACCAGTGAGAGGAGTAAAAACTATATAAAGATTACAAATTTCAACCACAATTACATATTGACATCTATCTATGATGGCAAGCAATATCAATTTCTTATCCATCTGACTCTGGATGACATGTCTCAAAACGATTATATGTGAGTCAATTAAGTTGCTCCACACGTATTAATTTCTTGAACCGAAACCATTTACTTGAGAAGAGGTGGGCAACCTGATAGCTTTGGAAGCAGGATGAAGCAATCCAAGCTCATCCTTCACATCAAGTGGATTGCTGGTCTCATTTCTCACTCTCTTAACTCTGCGACTAGCAAGTGATTTGTGTGTGAACCCATACATCTGCAGGATCTGATTGTCTCCAAAATTATACGCCCGGTCCATCTGTTTCAGGCACCTCTCAACAGGGTAATCCCCGAACTTCCCACACGGCTTGCAACCCACAAAGTGAGTCACAAGCGGCCACCGATGATCACCCAGACCAGGGTGATAATTCTCTTGCATTTCTTCGTACCGATCAACTAAAATGCCCCAATACCCATGCAAATAATAACTACTCTCCAGATAAACCTTTTCTCCCCATTTTTCCCTTTCTTTGGCTAACAAATAAACCATTGCAGATTGGTCATCAGCTTCGAACACCGGTCGATCTTTCAGCTCTCTGGTGAGGATTTGCCCGGCTTCGTCTCTGATTTTCCCTTTGGGACCCATGGGGGCCCACGCATCGAGAATGTCCAGCGACCACTGACAGTTTCGGAGTAGGAAACTCCCAGTGTTCAAACCAATCCAGTTCTTCTGATCGTACACCATTTCGTTCCACCCGTGCATTACAAAATTGTGGTCTCTGTATCGTTCCCATGGGACTTCAAAGGCCATGTCAGTGAACATGGCGTCACTGTCCATCCACCAGAGAAACTCAATCTCCGGATGAGACAGCAAGAGTTTTCGAATCAACGGAAGCTTCGCCCAGAATCCAGCCATTTCAGCATCGAGAAGAGCCATATTGTAGAAAATCTCGATTCCATGAAGTCTACAGTAATCAATCTTGTTTTTTATGGACTTTAAAAGATAGTGATCTCCCACCGGGTTTTCACACGGTTTGGGTGAAGACCCGGTAACTAGGAGGACCCGAGGCTTATTTGGTCCGATAAAATTCGGGTATTCCGGGTTGTTTCTCAACCACTCAGTTCGCCGTTCGTCCCAATCCGAAATCTTAGGGCCGAGAGTGTAGGGCGTGTTCGGGTCGTGCTTCTCGTCCTCGGGTCCCTCATCGACCAAAACCTTCGAGATATCGAACGTGGCGTAAGCGTTGGCCTGAGAAGAATCGGCGTTGTTCTCAGGCTGGGCTTCTCTGAGGACGCGATGTGGCTCCACGCGCCGACCTCGCGAGTACAAGTGAGAACGGATCTCGTTGAAGTCTTGCTCTGGCGTTCCGAACTTGCCAGCGCCGATGGTGCCGCGTAGGACGACGACGGTGAGGAAGAGACAGAAGAAAGTGACGGTGCCGTGGCGGCACGTGCGCTGTATCTGACGGAGACGGCGGTGTCCGAGGCACCGGACCAGCATTCTCGACTCGGCCGACGCGAACCAGACCGAACCCACTTACGATGAGAGGAGGAGAATATTGCGAGTGAAGGCGGGATTCGTTGGCTGAATCCTGAGATGGTAAATATGAGAGAAATTAGGGGTGGAGCTGAAGAAAAGAATATCCCCCTGATAATTCAATACAGGTGTAACGGATCAGCGACGTTAATACTTGAATGGATAGCTACTGAGTATGTTGTCTTGTTTTGTTTTTTCTGTTGATGTTGTCTGTCTAGTGTTCCTTTTCTGATTTATTGTCCTTTATCTTCTTCTTTTTTTTCTTTTTCCCTCGCTTTTAACCGCGTCTCGCACGGAAAGCATTTTGGTAAAACAAGCTGGGGGCGTACAAATGACAACTCAAAAATTTAATATTCCCATTGGTTATAGTTGCTCCCAGCTGGCTATGGTTGAGGAATGGAAGTGAGGAAGTACGAAGTTACTATCTATGCTATGATTGGTTTAGCGGATCATGCCTCAAAATCATGTTTTGATAAAACATTTTTTTATTACTTTTACGTTTAATAGATTACAAATGCGATTTTCTTCCCCCACCCACACCAATCCAAACGTGCACCTAGTAAGCTGGTTTTATTTATTTTGCTTTGTATGCTGGGCTGAGATCCATTTGAGGCCTGGTGGGGAGGATGTCGAAATATGGGCCACCAAGAAAATTTTGGGCTTTCAGCCCAAAAGGCTAATTTTTCAGCTCTGTATGATATGGGTTCTTTTGTTGGGCTAGGATGTTGCATCAATGTATCTTTTTCACTTATAAATGATATACAAGGTTTTGGAAAGTTACATCAGCATTTTGGGAGAAAGGAAAAGGCCTGACCAAAGGGAAGGAAAATGTCGGGTTTTGTTTTTTTGGGGTCGTTAGAGAAAATGTCTGTTTGAATATGGAAATAAATTATGTTTAAAAAAATGGATAACTTATATAAAAATGAAATAGAATTATATAACCTATAATTATATTTAATTCAAAATAAAAAAATTAAGAATATTATTTCATTTTATTATTTAATTAGTTGAAATTAATACAGTAATGAAAAGAAACATTAAACAAAAGACCACAATACTCATGGGTAAAAAATAATAAGATAATAATTTTTTTTAACTCTTAATAAAAAATATTAACATTTTTCAATCTCCAACATCCTCACCACTTTTCTTTTTCCCAAAAATCTAGTAATGTGCAAGCCCATAGAAGAGGGAAAGCAGTGTACCAAACTGGTTCAATTCTTCATTCCTTTTCCCTTCCCATTCCATCTTCTGCCTCACTAGCCTACCAAACATGCCTATATCTCATCTGATGTTCCTTCGTAAAATTCCTTATTTCACATATAAATTGAATTGTGTCATCAATCGGAAGAAGCATCAGGCCCTAGAGAACAATTCTAATTTACTGAACAAGTTTGAAGGTGGAGCAAAAGAATATATTTGAGGCTGTTGCGTTGTGCCTAGCAATGGTAGTAGTGAGTCAAGTCTGCTTCTTGTCTACAGTACAGGTATCAGAATAGATTCGTCCTCAAGTTCTTATGGAAGGGTTTATTAGAGGGCTTTTAAAGTTTTTTTTTTTAACCCTTTAATAATGGATCATAAGAAGTCTATTATTATTGATTTTTTTTTGTTTTAAGATAAAAAAATTAATTTTCAAATTTTAACTAACTACCAACTAACTTAAATTATTACTCATTCATTTAAATTTTGTTTATTTAAAAATAAATAAAATATTATATAACTAATTTCAACAAAACTTCAAAAATTAAAAAAATACACATAAGACATCTAAGAAATCAAAAAGCCTACAAAAACAAATATCAAAGTATTGTAACCTCCTTTTTACTTTATTTTATAATTATTTAATATTGTTATTTTAACATATATAAAGATATTTGTTTTTAAGATTAAAATCGAACTTAAATTCAATTTTTTTCTAAATTTGTGTTTTGACTACTACTCATTTTGAATATATATATATCTGATCAATTCAAGTCAAAATCAAGAAAATAGAAATTACAAAAGTACAATAGATGAGAGAGAGAGGAAAAGAGAAACGCCCTTAGGCTTCACTCGAATGTGAGATCTATTTATTCTTTCTTTTCTCTCAATTACTGCATCATCAATGCCTACAAGGCTCCAAAGTCATTTTAATTTTTTTTTCATTTGGCCAAAATGAAAATTACTAAACCCAGCTTGAGGCCTTGATTCATCCCATTTTTCAGAATTCATTATTGGGTCAAGCTTGTCTCACTATAGATGATGATGGGGATGGTAGGCTATATGAAAACTAGATTGATTATTTAATTGATAAATATATTGATTTATGATTTATTTATTTAATCGTAGTTAGATTGTGATCTAATTAATAATAATTAAATATATTTTTTAATTTTATAGATAAAAATATAATATAATAAATAATTTTATATATTAAAAACATGTACAGGTACATTACTGCATTTAAATTTTAATACATATGGGTTTTAATAATTTGTTTTTCCTAGTCATTATCAAGCACACAAGGTTAACAATTAATGGATGTCGGCCTCAACAATTTTTTCCTTATTAACTATTAATATTTATATCTATTTAAAATATGAAACTTAAGAAGGATCCAGTTCCATTCAAAAGCATACAGAAATGAGATTCCTGCTCCACGCCTATCTCCTCTAGTTTTCCTCAATTGGGAAGTGAGAAGGAAGAAACTCTACTCTATCAGTAATGCTTTTCTAATTTTCTTAAGCCTTGAACAAGTGCGATCCATCTTCCATTTCATCTGCCATTCCTCCGCTTTTGAAGTACTGCATTTGGCTTGCAAAGATTAGGTGATGACCTTTCTTTCTCCAAAAAGGTCCTTCAGACGGCTAATAACCCTAGGGTTTTGGTAAGGCTTTCTAATCTAGGTTTGCAAAATTTCACAGTTTTAAATTTAGGTTTTGACATGGTAGCTTCTATTCTTCTTCTTCTTCTTCACTTCATGGGGAAAAAAAAAAATGAACCATTCTACCCATTTGATAGGCCAATCTTTTACTACTTTGGTTGATTTTTGACTAATTTTTTAAGAAACTAATTTTAAGAGTCAATTAAATCAAGTATATTACCAATTTATTGATTTTTTAATCCAACTGATTAATTTGGTTGAGTTTTTAAAATTATAATAGTAACTTATGAGTTGTGAGTTATGTTAATTCTATGAGCTAAAATAAAAATTACAAATGATTTTTTTATTATGTTTTAAGAAAAACTTATAGAAAAGGTGAAGTAAATTTTAGATTAATAAAAAATTTGTATAATGTCTTTTATCACAAAATAAACACAAAAAAATTTGCAAGGATAACATTTTGTAATTTATTCAAATCATTAAGGATTAGAATTGAATGCCCCTTTTGTCACTAGATCATATAAAGATTATATCCTGTGGGGTTATTGTAAAATCTTGTTTTAAAAAGAAAGAAAAATACCTAAATTCAAATATTTTATGTATACAATAGCTAGTGTTGAGTAAAATTATAAAATTGAATATAAATTAGTTTGTATTAGACAAACATTAAAAATAAAAAAGGGACTAAACCATATGCTATAGTGAGATCATTTGTATTAAAATACTAGTAGTTTGTCTTTTATTGAAAAAATTACAAATGACAGCATGTCACTAAAGGTTCAAACAAGAAAAAAAAATCCTTTACCAAAAAAATATTGTGCTTATAGTTATCGTTCATATAAGTTTATTGAAGGGGATTGACTTTATTTGATTGCTTATAAAAGAGAAGGATTCTTTTTAAGTTTTGTATAATATTTATTATATTATTATAATTATTATTCAATAGTATTTCTTTCTTTCTTTCTTTCTTTAAAATAAAAATACAAAAGTTATTTTTTAACTTATCTATTTATTTTATATATTTTATTTTCTTTGACAATATCAAACCAAATGAGATATTGTATATACACTTGATCTTACCCAACAAATGCCTAGTTAATTTTGAGAAATTTTGAATATAGTTTTGCTTATTGTCATTTTGAATTGTCTCCAGTCACGCCATTAATTAACAAATAGTTACCATTTAAGATTTAAGATTAGCAATCTTTAATACATCTCTCTCTCTCTCTCTCTCCTATATATATATATATATATATATATATATATAAGTCTTAAATACACTATTATTATTTCTTTTGGTATTTTGGATTAAATTTAGGGTTGGACTTTAGAAATTAAAATCTATTGCAATACAAGTTCTATCATGTTTAATTTTGGTTTTGACTATATATGTATATATATTTAAAGGGCAAGTTAGACAAAAGATTATGCCCAAATTTATAATAGGAAGTAAGGCTAAAACTCCAATTTTACAAACAAAACGAGACTAACTGAACATAGTTTCTTTGTCTACTTATATTATTTAGTTACTATTATAAATGAACATTATGTGGATGTTCATCCCCTCATATTTCTTTAAAAGTTGTAACTCTAAAATTTTCATATTTAAATTATGTATCAGATGTACGAATTAAGGGTGAACAAAACTGAACCAAACCAATTAAATCAAACCGAACCAAACCGCTAAAAACCGAATAAAACTGATTAAAAATTAGTTTAGTTTAGTTTTTATGATTGTAAAACTGATTAAATCGGTTTGGTTGTCGGTTTTCTCCATATTTGGTTCGGTTAACCGAACCAAATCGAACTATTAAAATTGTAATTAATTAAAATTTAATATTTTGTTTTTTTTTAGATTAATGGTATCTTTTGTTAATTAAACTTGTATCAAAGCTATATTCTTTATATGGTTCAAGAAATATACAAATTATTTATACTATTTTATTATAAGATATTACTCTTTTTTTTTCTCACTTTTTAAAGCTTATTTGTGAATGTATGAAATTTTTTTAGGTAAAATATATATATATATATATAGTATATTATTCCAAAGTTATTATTTGTCAAAATTTTAAGATATGTAAGATATTAGAAGTTAAATTTTACATATTATAAGGAACAAATTTAAAAAAAAAAAAATGAACCAAACCGGACCAAACCGAACAAAAATCGAACCAAACCGATTAAAATTTAAAACCGATAAGGTCCAACAAAATACTAAACCGATTAAGTTAGTTCGGTTTGATTTTTACTCAAAACCGAACCAAACCAAGCCTTTGAACACCCCTAGTACAAATACCCTACCCTATCCATCTAGAATAGATTTGTAGACTAGGTCTACTGATTCGTTTTAAATTCAAAATAGTTTTATATGATCCTTTCCTATTTCTTCTATGCCGTAGAGTTAAAACTAAAAAATATTTGTTGCTTTCCCTATTATAGATTCATCTCCCACCTTTATATCCCTCTTTATTGTTTATTATTTCATAATTAGGATTTGACTTTGGATTATTTGTAATTACAAACTTGTATCTATAAATAGACACATCATTTGTATTGAAAGGTATGAATAAAAAATTGAGTATTATTTCCCTTATTCTTTTATCTTCTCTAAATTCTTTTTTTCCTATCTATTTTAAGTTATTTCATAATACGTTATTATCACGATTGTTTTCCTAAATTTGCTTTCTCAAGTTTTGCTATCTCATTTTGAAGGTATGATTACTTTCTCATGCATTTATTTTTATGAGAATTGTTAGGCTTATGATCTCCTTTCTTTGTTCTATTTGAATAATATGACATTCTTATAGTTTGAAAAAAAAATGAATTGGTTCATCTCTCTTATTGTCTTAATTATGTAAGCCTTGTTCTTATACTTATGCTTTGACATCAATTTTTACTTTTAGTGTATCCATCTCGCCTTTATAATGTTGGATTCAAAATTTGCGATTATTTAAATCATCGGTTTCCTTTTTTGAGGATTTGATTGATGGTTTAGCTTTCTACCCCTTCTTATGACATTTATTATTCATGAATTGGGTATAAACTACATACTTCTAATTTGCTAATGATTTGTTCATATCATGAGCATATGAACTATATTTTACAAATTGAGCATATAAATTATAAATGCATTTATCTTTATACTAATGTTATTACTTGATTTCTATAATATTGGATATTACCTAACTTGTTTTGTATTTATATATTAGTATTAAAATGTCGAATCTCGCAAAACTTGAATTTGTGGCTCTTGACATTACGGGGAAGAATTATTTATCTTGGGTACTAGATGCTGAAATTTATTGAGATGCAAATAGTCTTTGAGACACTATCAAAAAAGGAAATGAGGTATCTAATCAAAATAAGACCAAAGCTATGATCTTTCTTCATCACCATCTCCATGAAGGATTAAAAATTATGTATGTTATAGTAAACAATCCACTTATTCTTTAGAATAGTTTAAAAGAAAGATATAATCATTAGAAAACTATCATTCTTCCAAAAGTCAGTTATGAGTGGATGCATTTAAGGTTACAAAATTTTAAGATTTTAAGTAAGTATAACTCTGCAATGTTTAAAATAAATTTTTGATTGAAATTATGTGGGAAAAAAATCACCAATAAATATATGTAAAAAAAAAATTATCCACTTTCTATGCATCCAATTTGCTTCTGCAACAGCAATATTGAGAAAAAAGTTTCAAGAAATATTCTAAGTTGATTTCTTGTCTTCTTGTGGCTAAATAAAATAATGAACTTTTAATGAAAAATTATAAGCCCTGTCTGACTAGCTTTGCTCCATTTTCTAAAGTGAATGTAGCAACATATGACAATTTCACTTATGGATAAACTCATAGCCAGGAATGTGGTGGTAACTGTGGCAAGGGCTATGGTCATGGTCATGGTTCTTATACTAAGAACTTAACTTTCCACCAGAAATGGAAAAACAAGGAAAAGAATGACAAGAAAAAGGGTGGGCAAAACAATAAACATATTAAGAATATATGCTATCAATATGGTGGCAAAGGTCATTGGTCTTGTACTTATCATGCACTAAACTATCTTGTTGACCTTTACCAGGAATTGCTTAAGGGAAGAAATATAGAAACAAATTTTGCATGTGAAGATGGTGACCCTGATCATGGCTATATTGATATCACTCATTTAGATGTTGTTGATTTCTTTTTTTTTTTTTTGGTTGATCCTGATGGAAAAATTGATCACCAAATTTGTGATGGAAATGCCCAGAAATAAATTTCTTATATTTTCTTTTAGTGTGTTTTCTTAAGTAATAAAGATTTTACTTAAAAGAGTATTATCCTTTCAAATATATTCTTACATTTTTAGGTAGTATTTTCTTATATTAATCATTGATACTTTTGTTTTAAAGTATGATATGATCCTTTGATTGGCAACAATGTCAATAATAAATATATAAGTCTCGATAGTACAATGACTCATGCAATTCTCAAGGATAATTTTTTTTTTCTTATCTAGTAATGCGAAAAGCTAATGTTAGTACTATATCTAATACTACAAATTTAATTGAAGACTCTGTGCTAATGTTTTTCTACCTGGAGGAATAAAATTACACATTGATAGTGTATTATATTTTACTAAATCTTACAAAAACTTATTGAGTTTTAAGGATACCCGTCGAAATGGATATCATATCAAAACAACAAATGAAGGAAATATTGAATATCTTTACATCATTGGTATAATCTTAGGTAATAAATGCATATTTAAAAAACTACTTACACTTTCTTCTGGTTTATACCATACATATATTAATGCAATTAAAACACATGCTATCGTAAACTAGAAGTTTACAAATTATGATAAGTTTGTTATTTGGCATGATCGGTTAAGCTATCCCAGATCAATTATGATGCGAAAAATAATTAAAAATTTATATGGACATCCATTTAAGAGCTAGCAGATTCTTTAATAAATTTTTTTTTCATATGCTATTTGTTCTCAAGGAAAGTTGATTATTCGACCATCACCAGCAAAAATAAAAATGAATCTCTACAAGGTAATATTTGTGGACCAATTTATCCATTATGCAGGCCATTTAAATATTTTATGGTTTTAATTGATGAATCAGCCAAATGGTCACATGCGTCTTTGTTATCATCTTGTAATTTAGCATTTGCAAGATTACTTACTCAATTGATTTGATTGCTAGCACATTTTCTTGATTATCCAATTAAGAAAATATGACTTGACAATACTAGTGAATTTACTTCTCAATATTTCAATAATTATTGTATGTCTATTAGAGTTAATGTTGAGCATCCTATAACACATGTTCATACATAAAATGGTCTTGCAGAATTATTCATTAAGCGTCTAAAATTAATTGCAAGACCATTACTTATGAAATCAAAACTTTTAGTTTTTTCTTATGGACATGCAATTTTACATGCTGCAGTATTAATTTGCATCAAACTAACAAGTTATCATAAGTTTTCCTTTTTACAATTGATTTTTGGTCAAAAACCTAATATTTCCCATATAAGGATTTTTTATATGTGCAGTACATGTTCCAATTGCTCCCTCGCAATCTACTAAGATGGGTCTTTAACGAAGGTTGAGAATATATGTTGGATATGAATCTCCATCTAAAATAAAATATTTTAAACCATTAATAAGGGATTTATTCAGTTAGATTTGCGGATTATCATTTTTGATGATTCAGTTTTTCCAATATTAAGGAGAGAAAATAAGCAGTTGGAAAAGAAAATTATTTAAAATGAATTATCATTATCTCATTTTGATCTTCATACAAAATAATATGAACTTGAAGTTCAAAAGATAATTCATCTACAAGGTTTAGCCAATAAGTTACCAAACACATTCATTGAGTAAAAGAGAGTGGCCAAATCATATATACCAGCTACTAATGCTCCAATTAAAGTTGATGTCCCTATTGGACAATCTACTATTACAAATGAATTTAATACACTCATGAAGCATGGTAGACTCATTAGTTCTAAAGATAAAATTCCTTGAAAAGTAAAAGAAGTCAAGACCCAAGATAGCCAAATTAAGGATGTGAATGAGGTGACTCCAGAAGAGTCCTTAGACAAAATTACTATTTTAGTTCTAGAAGAAACTCATGTACCTAAAATAAGTGAAAATATAAGATATTTCAATAAATTATGTCATGAATGAAATACGATGGAACTAAAATGAAGTCAATGTTGATGATGTTTTTGCATATAATGCATGATATAATAAAAGATTATGAGAATCATGAATCAAAGTCTATTAAAAAATGTAGGCAAAGAGAGGATTGGTTACAATAGAAAAATGCAATCTAGTCAGAATTAAACTCACTTGCAAAAAGAAAAATTTTGAACCTATAGTTCGTACCCCATAAGGTGTAAAGCTAGTTGGATATAAATGGGTTTTCGTGCAGAAAAAAAAAAAAAAGAGAATGGTGAAATTGTAAGATATAAGGTGTGATTTGTTGATAAATGATTTTCACAAAGACCTAACATTGATTATGAAGAAACATACTTACCTGTAGTAGACGCAACTACTTTTCAATATTTAATTAATTTGACAGTACATGAAGGACTTGATTTGCGTTTAATGGATGTTGTTACAATCTATTTATATGGTTCACATGAAAATGATATTTATATGAAACTTTCTGAAGGTTTTAATTTTTCTGAAGCATATAAACCAGACTCTTGAGAAAATTACTCAATCAAATTGAACAAATCTCTTTATGGATTGAAACAATTTGGACACATGTGGTACAAATGCCTTAGTGAATATTTGTTCAAGAAATGATATAAAAATGACCCCATTTATCCATGTATTTTTATTCAAAGACCTAGGAATGAGTCTGTCATCATTATTGTTTATGTCGATGACTTAAATATGATTAAAACTCTTAAAAAGCTTTCAAAAGTTGTAAATTGCTTAAAGAAAAAATTTGAAATAAAGGATTTAGGAAGAATAAAGCTTTTCCTTGGATTACAAATTAAACATTTAAAAAATGAAATTTTTGTACATTAAGAAACTTATATAACAAAGGTGTTAAAACAACTTTATATGGATAAATCACATCCCTTGTGCACCCCAATAGTTGTAAGGTCACTAGATATGAACAAAGATCCCTTTAATTCTCGAAAAAATGATGAAGAACTACTTGGTCCTGAAGTACCCTACTTTAGTGCAATTAGAGCATTAATATATCTTGTTAGTCATACACGACTTGATATATCATTTGCTGTTAATTTATTAGCAAGATATAATTATTCACCTACATGAAGGCATTGGAATGGAGTTAAGCATGTATTTTGTTATCTTAGAGGTACGATAGATATGGGTTTATTTTATACGAATGTACCCAAGTTAGACTTAATTGGTTATGCAAATATAGGATATTTGTCCGATCCTCGTAATGGTCGATACAGGCTATTTGTTTACATGTGGAGGCACAGTCATTTCATGACAATCTATAAAATAAACTATAATAGCTACATCATTTGATCATGCAAAAATTTTAACAATACATAAGGTAAGTAGGAAATGTATTTGGTTGAGATTTATGATTCAACATATACGAGAGACTTCTAGTTTATGTTTTGAAAAAACAATCCCAACTATCTTATATGGAGATAATGTTGCATGCGTCACTCAATTGAAAGAAGGGTATATTAAAAGAGATAGAACAAAACATATTTTACCAAAAAATTTTTTACTCATGATCTTCAAAACAATGGTAATATAAATATTCAACAAATCTGTTCAAGTGATAATTTAACAGATTTGTTTTCCAAGACACTGTGTATGATTATATTTGATCATAATATTAAAGTTCTTCGACTTAAAGATCTTAATCGATGTTGTCATGAAGGGGAGTTAATACACACTATTATCTTTTTTTCTTCACCATGGTTTTTATGCCACCAAGTTTTTCCTAACAAGGTTTTTAATAAGGCAATTTTGATACATATGAAATTCAAGAATAACGTACTCTTTTTTTTTTTTACTATGATTTTTTTTTTGTAGGGTTTTTACCTAGTAAGGTTTTAATGAGGCATATTTTAAAAATAAATGGACATACAAGGGAGAGTGTTATGAATGAACATTATGTTGATGTCCATCTCCTTACATCCCCTCAAGAGTTGTAACTCTAAAACCTTTATAGATTCATCTTCCACTTTTATGTTCCTCTTTATTGTTTATTATTTGACAATTAGAAAATGACATTTAGATTATTTGTAGTTACAAACTTGTGCCTATAAATATGCACTTCATTTATATTTAGAAGTATAAATAAAAAATTAAGTATCATTTATCTTATTTTCTATCTTCTCTAAATTCTTTTTTTTTCTATCTCTTTTGAATTATTTCATAATACTTACTTTGATTTCTTAAACTAATATAAAAAATTCATATATTTTTAAAAATATAAATATAAATTATTTAACTTTTTATAATTTTTTAAATTCTAAAAATATATTATAATTAAATTTTGATTTAAAAATATTTAAAATTAATTAAAAAAATATTGGCATACACTTTATTGCAAGCAACTAATATAAACATATGTCAAATAATATATATACATATATATATATATATTAAAGAAAACATATTCCTTCATTAATAAATAAAATATACTTATATAATATAATACATATTATATAATAATAAAAATATTTTAAATTATTTATTGAGTTGTTGGATGTTTTTTATTATTTAAAATTTTAAATACTAAGTGATCTGAATTTTTTCCTTATAAAAATTATTAGCAATGACATTTATCTACTTTCAAGTTCTTAAGTAATATTGTCCCATCTAAAAAAATCGCAAATTAATCTCTCATCTATTAATTTTGTGGCAAAAAGTGTCAATCGTATATATTTAAAATTTTAATAATATAAAATTATTAAAATATCTTTCCTATTATTTAATACCCTTTTTGCCATCTTCTTAACTTTTTCTAAAATGGTTCCCTTAAAATTATATTAGAAAGTGCTAGGATTGGATTCATATTAAAGTCCAATCTAATTTGATTTAGCATAAGACTAGTTTGGACAGATTATTTTTATTGAAAAAAAATGGTAACAATTGTACATGACCTTTAAAAGAAAACAAAATTTTTATATAAATTTGATTTATAGATTTTATTGAATAATATATAAAAGTAGGTTAAATTAAGCTAAATTGACCAATATGATTATTTTGATGCTTAACCTACTTTGTCCTAACTTTTTTTTATTGATATGATATGAAGTAATGTGATGTGACTGAATGAAATTAGTGTGTGTTTGGATTGATGGTGAGTAAAATTGGTTTTTCAAACCTTGATTTTGTAGAATTGATTTTGTGTAAAAGTGAGTTTACATGAACGTGATTTATGTTTGGAAAGTTTAGATGAAAAGTGATTCTAGTAAAATTGATTTTGTTTGGATATTATGTACCAGAATCACTTTTAAGTGTAAAATTATCAAAAAAGGTAGTCATATTACTTTATTTGATTTATTCTATCACATTTTTTTTTATAAATAGCATTTAACAAATGATATAGCATAATATATATTTTTATTTCTGTTGATATTAAAATTAAAATATAAATTAAAAATAAATATTTGAGTTACTCTATAAATGTGCATAGCATAGAAATAGAGTATTACAATTGATTGAAACTACTAGTTATTATGTGCATATAGCACAATTTGATCTCGAATAGTGTCTCGAAATTGATCCATTTCAGATGCAGAGGTAATGTTTTAAACTTGGCAATGGATCTAGGCCACTGTGCTCATCAATTTCTCCTTCAAATTGGCTTCATCTTCAAGATGGCTGAACTCAATATCTGTTGTAGAATTCCGTCTAATAAAATTATGTATAGCCATTGTCGCACTAATGATTTGCACTTGTGTTTCAAATTTGAACTTGGTCATGCACCGCAAAATTTTAAACTTATTCTTCCATACCCCAAAAGTTCTTTCTATAGTACACCTTAAACTTGAATGGTAATAGTTGAATAATCTCTGCCAATTGGACCTCTTTCTATTAATTAAGTTACATTAATTTCCCTAAAATTTAGCTAAATTAATCTTATGTCATTTTTTGTTTAAAAAATATTTTCTGACCCTCTTGACATTTCAGACATATTACAAAATTTTTTTACTATTTATTTTCTATCAATAAAATTTATTTTTTTCACAAAATATAATTCTTTCAAAAATAAAATCACGATCAGGTTAAAACTTGACATCAAAACTATGTACCACTATAATTAGATATTTTAATAACTAAGCAACGTGGATCATATAAACATAAAAAGAGAAAAGAGACAAAAATTTCCATGCTTTAGAAGGAATACAAAAGTTAAATTGATTGACAAAGAACAATTAATAAGACAAAAAATTTAAAATAAGAGAGTTATGAAGTGAAACTTAACCTAAAGGAATTAGTGAAAATTTCTTTTTCGAATTTCCTTATAGTGATCAAGCTCACCTTTTTCAAAAAGCGGGCATAATTTCCAAGTAAAAGAGCGTTATCAGGGTTTGCTTCGATCATCTTCTGATAATAAGCATCGGTCTTATCTCTCCCATGATTACTGCCATCAGAGTAATCCCACCGACTTCCATGTCCGCCATTACAGCCTTTTCCTCCACCACCCATCACTAAAGTCTGCAGCCTACTATCTTTCTTTCCCTCTTCAGCATCCATCACTCCTTTATCCAAACCACAGCATGAAAATAGTTCTCGAACTGAAGGTGAAGTTTTTTGTCGTGGTTCTTCTACTTGGTTACATTCTTTGATTTTGGTACTCTGTTGATTCTTACGGATGTTACGATCTGGTATACAGTTTTTCTTTTTCGACCTTGATGAGCTATGATGATCTGTGTCGGCCAGGGGTTGACCTAGAAATACAACTGATCTTGTTTTAGGAGGGTGGAGAATCAATTCTGATTTAGGGGAATGGGGTACCCATGACCTTGGAATTGGAGCAGAGGAGCTTCGTAGTAGCATGATTACAAGTTCAAAGAGACTCAAGTTGAAAAACGAAGACGTGCAGAAAAGCGGATTCTCATCATCCCCAGCCACAGCCATTGTGAACGTCTCTTCGGCATCATCAGAGAAGTGAAAAGCGGATCAGAAGATAGCAACACGTCCGCGTTGGCAAAAAGCAAGATCGAGTTGCTTCAATGCAACGTGCTTTTCGGATCTCCCGGAACTCTGGTGCGGCCATCTCAACGCGGAACCAAACGTGTTGAAAATCGACTTTTCCTATGCAAACCTCAGTTTGGGCTGAAACGCAGGTGGGAGGAAGCTGTTCCAAACACACACTTAGACTTACCAAGCCACTTGCCATAGCTAGAAGAAATAATATCCTTGAATCAGAGGAAAAAAAAGAAAGGCAGGGAAATTGTTTTGATTCTCAATGTCTTGTTGGAAATATTAATTTATTTCATTATTATGGATAGCATTAATTAATTGTTAGATATAACAAGAATAAATCAATGCATAAAAGAACCCTAAGAATATCAAATAATTAATATATACACTGTGACAAAAAATTCTAAAATGAAATAGCAAACTAAGAACATCGAATTTGATAAAGAAAATAATGCTATAAATGTCATTAAAGTTCCAAATTTGAATAAAATGGAATAAAAAAATAATTTTTAAAATTATATAAACTAACTAAAAAAATATTGCCCTAAAACAATTTAGACTCTCACTAAACTAAAGCATCAATAAACAATTTCACAACACACAATAGTCACATGTTTTTTAAGAAGACTCTAACAAGTAAGCATGTGATTAATAGATCAACTTAACATATATAATTTGAATTTGAAATTCACAAATCTTCTATCTAACGAAACAGAACTTAATATCAACACTTAATGCACTTAAAATTCTTGTGTTTTCTAACGAAGTATATAGCAGAATCATTGTCATAACCAAATGGTCAAAATTCAAAACATGCATTTGACATGCATAATAGAAATTAATTCCTTTGACCATATAGCCTAAAAATAACCTTATAACAAGTGATATATTCTGCAACCAAATGAAGTAGCTGTAAGTGTCCATTTGACATCTTTTAACAAAACAATATTTTTGGACATCATTAGATGTATAGAAGTTAAGGTGGCTATTAATGTCTAAATGACACTTTTCATGAAATAACTCCCCTAAAACATAAAAAAATGTATGTAGAAGTAGATTTCAAGGCCATAAATGACATAATTTGAATAGAATAAAGCCAATAATTACAATTGGATCAAATCTACTTTAACTTAAGATGTGATCTTAAGTACCCTATACGTACCACGTGAATTTTTTTAAGTAGCTTTCCAAAAAAAATCTAAAATAGGATTACTTAAGTATTTATCAAATACAATAATAGTAATAATTATGTATAGATGAGTACATACTTGAGCAAATATGAAGTCGTTAATAGTAGAATCAAGAAATAAAATACTTTCTATTTTAGTCCTTTCTATATAATATTGAGGATACTAAAATTTAGACAACTTCTCACCTATCATAATAAGTATATCATAAAAATAACAATAGTGCAAATTGAAATTTTTAGACACTCAGTCAACCTTGAAGCAAATTCAAAATATCATGAGACTTGTCTTGATGGATCTGTGTCCCAATAATATAACAGGTCTTAACAAAGTTTTTATATCTAATTTCTTAAAGATACATTAATTTGAAGTGCTCACAGCAAAATTATGAAAGGTCATGATAATGAATATTTGAATGATTGTATACTTACTTATCGTGAAACCAATCACATAAGTGTTGGTTGATTTAATTGTAATGAGCAAATTTTGTGTAAATTTTAACCATTTTTAGGATATTTGATGTCCTTTTGGGCACCTTGACTTAATATAAGCATAACTTTTCATATAAGAAGAATTTTAGGCCATATTATATGTTTGTAGAAAGGTTTTTTAGAGCTTAACCAATGGACAACTATGTGAAATTGGGTTGGGTTTAATTTAAAGTTTTGGACAATTTATCATTTTAGGTCTTGAATAGAAATTATTTTAAACCTTTTATTGATTTGTGTATCTTATTGAAACTTAATAACCCATAACAAAATTAGGTTCAAAATTTTATTTAAAAAAAAGGTTATTTTAGTGCCATTTTATTTTGCCTAAATTATGAAAAATTAATGTTAGGCAATTTTTGATATTTTATTTGTGATAAATCTAAAAGGAAAATTTTGTGGAGATGAAAATTTTATGAAAAATTATTATAATCCCAAAAGGTTTTAGTAATAAAAGTGAGTATTGTCTTTATAATGAATCACTAATATAATTGTTCAAATCTTTATTTATTTATTTACTTACTTTTTTTTGTTTTTGATATTGTCACATGAGAGAAAGATATTATAAAATTGATATGTGGCATTAATGCTTATAGCATGTGATAACAATTGTAGATAATTTCAATCTCTTATTAAGGGACATCATTGAAAATTATAGATATATGTTTTTAGATATAATTTCATTTTTTAGGCATAGTTTGTTTTCACAATATTGGCAATAATATATGTGCATCTTATACACAAGGTCATCTAATTACATATTTATACTCTTATAAATTGTTGAAATGAGATACTAAAGATATCATTTTATTGAGTATGATAGCATGCTTTTTATTTGCTTATAAGATAATTTTGGCTATTGACACTTTTATAATTATGTACTCACCTATTGTGGGTCCAATCATAAGAGTGTCTTAGTAAACTTAATTAAGATAGCTATTGGTTTGACATGACTTATGATTATGCATGATTTATTTTGTAAACTTGACCATGTAATTATGCATATTTGAATATGATGTCATTTATTTTGCGTGCTTTCACTCTTGGTACACCATTGTTAAGAATAATTGATAGTGTTAATTATTGTTGAGTATGATTAAGTGATTTTGTTTACTATAACAATCATTTTAACTATTGACATTTTGTAGTTATGTACTCACTTATCATGGGATCAATCATAAGGATTTTTTTGGTTAATTTGATCAAGGTATTTTTTTTTTAGTTAATATGTATGTGTTTTAGATATATGTGTTGATGCCTTTATTAGTTTATACTGTCTAATCATTGTTAGGTAAATTGCCTTGATAATGAATATACTTTGTTGGTGTAAAATTGTCAATGTAATCTGCCATTGTTAAGAATAATTGATGGTGTTAACTATTGTTAAGTATGATTAAGTGATTTGATTTACTGTAACAATCACTTTAGCTATTGACATTTTACAGTTATGTACTTACTTATTGTGGAACCAATTATAAAGGTGTTTTTCATTTAATTTGATTAAGGCATTTTTATTTTAATTGATATGCATATATTTACATATTTATAGCAATGCCTATAGTGGTTTATACTTCATATTGCATAATAATTATTGGATAAATTGCATTAATAATGAATATGCTCTAACAGTGTAACATTGTCAATGTAATATATTATTATATAAAGACCATGTATATTTTGTGAAAATTTAAGGACATATGTCATATTATAATTATAAAATTTTATGAGAGAAACATTAGCCATTTTCAACAAAGATGTGTTATTTTATGATAAATCATATAAATTTTGTCTAACTGTCAATAATGAATTTATTTATTTATTTATTTATTTTGGTTATTGGATTATATAAGATATATTATGTAAGCAATAGATATACCTTATTGGTGTGACATTATTTAGTATAATTTTGATAATACGAGGATTATAATAAATGAGAAATTTTATAAATATCAAAAACTAATTGTGTATGGCTTTTGTATTAACTATATTTGTTAATCAATTATGTTGGTACTTTGTGTATATTCCATTTAATGCTTTAATGTTTCTTATATTCTATCGGTACAGAAGTATCTGTTATCATTAAGATGCATGTTGAATTCTCTTGATTTATTGTAATTAGGGACCTTTAAGCGAGATCATGATAAACAATAATTTTATATGTGTAATTGCATTAGTTGGATCTTGAAGGGAACTCTTGTTTATAATTATATTGTACCCATAATTCATGTTTCCCTACATTGTTATTATTCCAACTACTATGCTTGTGTAATTATTTTTTTTGTAAGAACTCTGAATGAGATCTATAGTAAGAACTTATAAATTGATTTTCTAGATAAATATCCTATTTGACATATTACTTAAGTAATTAATTGAAATATGTCAAAGCTTATGAAATTGGAAAAGTAAGATAATATTGTAATTTTATACTCTAGTAAATCTCATCTAAAAATCAATGAAGTATTTTAGCATGATAAATAATTTCCATTTTCTTGATATATTCCTTTGGTTTAGTGAAGTACTGTTAAATATTTCTTACCAAAGTTAAGTGGGAGCAAGTTTATTTTGTATGAATTTTTACCTCTCATTTAGTACAATTTTGTGTAAGTGGTGTCTTTACTCTCGCTTTCAGTGTGTTTTCTCTTAAAAGGGAAGAAATGTTCAACGATATTTGATATCCTTAATGACAAATAAAGCAAGTCTTATTTTTTTACTACATAATAAATCTAGGAATTTATAGAGTTAATAATTGGCTGTAAAGTCATTATATATAAGTGGGTTTATAAGACCTACCATAGAGTTGCAAGAGAAATGATTATATTTAAAGTTAAACTAATTGAAATGGCTATAATTAAAGAAAAATATGTGGTTACTTATGACTTCTCACTAGTATTCATTAAAAACACTATTAAAAAGATTATGACATTAATTAGTTTTCGTTTTAGGATCCCTACCATATGGATATTTATATTACTTTTTTTATTTGTTAAAACTTGTTTGAGGATCTTAATATGATTCAACAAGATGGTTTTGTATAATCACAAAATGAACACTTGGTGTGTGTAATACCCCAACTGAACACACACACACACACACACACACACAGATATATATATATATATATATATCTTTTTTTTATTTGTTTATTTATTTCTCTTTCTTCTTCGTGCCTTTCTTCTTTCCCGTCATTCTTCATCTTCTTTTGTTTATTGTTTAGTTTCTCCCTCCCCTATGCATATCTTCACTTCCTTGGGTTGCTGTCACCTTTCCTCTATTGTTAAGCCACTAGCGACATTGAGTGGCTCCCCCAAAAGGTAACCCAACTGTTCGTTTGCTGTGAGGAGGTCCGTGGAAGTGGTTGCCTCGTGCTGGCGGCTACAATAAGCTTCTCCACCATTTAACCTCAATCCCTCTTCATTTTTGTTGGCTAAATTCCAGACTCTTACTTTACTCCTCTTAATTTTAGTTCACCCCATCCCTAATGATGTTTGAAACATTGCTTTTTCTCCCCCTCTTTGTGTAGGTCATGCATAGCTCCTAAAATTTGGGGTTTTCAGTAGGGAAGCTTCCAATTGTGTTACCTGTGCATCAACCTTCATTTTTTAGTCACTTGAGGTAAAAACTTAAGTTCAATTTTGGATTAGTAGCTAAATGAGGAAAACCTAAGTCATGGGTATATCATAAGGATGAAGAAATGAGACTTGGAAGAAAGACTCTTAATTAATGGGTTATTAACGAATGAAATAGATGTTAAATGTTGCTAATATGAGCTTAAGTGTTGATTTGGTGAACTTTGAATGTTGATCGGAAGCTTTGTGAATATCTATATTGAAGGGCGTTAGCCCTAAGAAAAGGAATAAGTGCTACAATAATATTAGTGTCATTGGTGAGTAAATAACAGATTGTAAATTGTTTATTGGGTTCCTGTGTCGTCCAAGGCCTATGACTATGGTAGTTAAAATTTTATTCAAATGATTTATGCATGGTTTTAATGAAATAGACTCTTAAATTACTTGTTTTATGCATGCCTGATATGATAATATGATGATATGGCTAAAATAAATTGATTAGCACTTGGTGCTATTATGGGTAAGATAAACACTTCTGATGAGCATGGTCGCGTTGCTCGGTAAGCTAAAGTAGGATTTTATAATTTTTGTAGCCATAATCTTTAGATTTAGTTTATAAATCAACATAATAAATATATATACATGAATATAATTACATTTACATATAGAAATAATAATAAATAACTATATATCTATCTATCCATCTAAATATAGGTAGTACATTTTATTTTGGTGTATATTCTAATATCTTGGATTGGTCATTGGAGCATTTGGATTCCTTGGTTATTGGTTTGTTTATTTATTTAAGTCGCATCCTATTATTCCTACTTAAATCAAATCCTTAACTAATTAAGGTATAAGTACTTAGCTAATTCCAATATCCTACGTGTAACTCATTTGAGGTACAAGTCACTTACAACTAGTAGTGAAATAGAAGCGTTTCACGGGAACTTATAGATAGGTGCGCTATTAAATGGCCTAAGTGCACCTAGATAAGAGAGAGGAAACTTTGGTGGAAAAAAGAGCTTCCCATTAAATGTAACTACCCTTAAAAGGGGTAAGAAACTACCAATGAGGTGTAGCCATCCCTAAAATTTTAGATAAATCATAATATGACAATATAGGTGGAAAAAAAGCTGCTCCTTAGGTGTAGCCACCTCAGGAGGGTAAGGAGCTGCCAACGAGATGTAGTCACCACCATCATGAAATAAAACCAATGTCTCCTATCTTGTAACTACAATTTTAGGCATTCAACATCTTTGCAACTGCCTATATATGGGCTTGTCTACGGGGAACTTTTGCTGCTTGGTATGATGACTAGATTCACGTAATTCTTGGCTCCTATTTGTGTTATGATTTTGCTACTCTTATTTATTTTGGTAATTTGTTATCTACTCATTAAGTTTTCAACTCGTTCCTTAAATTTTAACTTTTTAGATAGTGCTGTTGGATTTGACCTGCTTCTCTCATCTTAGGTTTAGAGGTGTAGTAGTGGTGAGCACTGTTTTGAATAGCAATGGTGTGATTGTTTTATTGTAACCAATTTTTGAAAGATATTTGTAAAGTACTCTAGGTGTAGCTCTAATGAATATAGGCAGGATCTCCCTCCCTTAACTTCCTTTTGTTCTTTTGTTATTTTTGAATGTTGGTGGTTGAAAGCAGAGCTCGCCTATGCTATATTGTTGAACTTTACCTGTTGTAGAAATTTTGGAACGTCTAAATTTCATGGAAAACTCTGCCAAATTTTTTACAAAAGCTAAGGATACTTATATTGATGTAGAGAGACAATATAATAGGTTGGATGAAGAAATGTTATTTGTGTTACATTATAAAAAGGTCTCTTCATCTATAATGGTGTCTGTTAGGCTTATAGACTTGAGTATTATCTTGCTCTCCTTGCCAATCACTCTCTTTTATTATGGGATGTGACAGTGTGTAAATCAAATGATCCATTTATGGGTTAAAATAAGTTTCTAGGCATTATCATCTAAAATATAACAAGGTTATAGCCTTTTGTGATTTTGCTATGAGCACTTTGAATCAAAGTATCTTTACAAAATTTGATATGAAAATTTTATTGAGACCTCTTATGTTATTGGGATATAGATCTATCAAAGTAGATCTTATGATGTTTTGAGTTTGCCTCAATGACCATTGGTTGACTAAGTGTCTAAGAAATTTTATTTGCACTCTTATTCCTTTTATGGTATATATATTATGATAATTGAGAAGTTATTTAAATCTTAGTATCTTCAATATTACATAGAAAAGACTAAAATGGAAAATATTCCATTTCTTGCTTCTACTATTGGCAACTTCATGTTTGCTTAAGTGTGCACTTGTTTGAACACAACTATTGTTATCAGTATATTTGGTAAATATTTGAGTAATCCTATTTTAGACTCTTTTTGGAAAGCTATTTAGAAAAATTCACTTGATATCTATAGGATACTTAGGATCGCATCCTTAGTTAAAGTAGATTTGATCCACTTGTAATTATTAATTTTATTGGAATAAAATTATGCAATTTGTTCAAATACCTTGAAATCTACTTCTATATACATCTTTGGATGTTTTCAAAGGAATTGTTTCATAAAAAGTGTTATGTAAATACTAGCAATTTTCTCAACTTTTGTATACATCTTATGATGTCTAGAAGAATTGTTTTGTTGAAATGTGTTAAATGGACATTTATAACTATCTTATTTAGTTGTAGAATATGTTGCTTATTGTGAGGTAATTTTTAAGCTACATGGTCAAGAAAATTAAGGTCTGTTTGATTCTATTCTGGTTTTAATATTTTCAAAATAGATGTTTTGTAGAACAAATTTTGAAAACAAAACAATTAAAAAATTTGTTTGAATAATTATTTTGAAAAATCACAGTTGTCTATTTTTTTTTATTTTGCAGAACAAAAAGTTACAAAATATATAAAAAAAGTTATAATTTTTCTGTTTTCAAAAATATAATTATATTTTTTAATTTTATTTTACAATCATTTCATTAAAAACACATTATCAAATAATTTTTTTTTTGTTCTTAAAAATAAAAAAAACTATTTTAAAAATAGAAAATAAAAAAGGCCCATAATTTTTGTTGTGCATGTCACTGAATGTATATTTTTTATTTTAACCATTTGGTTATGATAATGATTCTACTCTCTCTCTCTCTCTCTCTCTCTCTCTCTCTCTCTCTCTCTCTCTCTCTCTCTCTCTCTCCCTATATATATATATATATATATATATATCTAAAAATCACATGAATTTCAAGTGTACTAGATTTTAATGTTAAGTTTCTATTTTATTGGAAAGAAGATTCGTAAACATGATATTCAAATTATTTATGTTTTATATATAATATGTTAAGCTTATGTATTAACCACATGTTTATCCTTTAGAGTTATTGTTAGAAACATGTCTCTTGAGTGTTGTAAAATTTTGTACTAATACCTTGATTTAGTGGGAGTTTGAATTGTGTTCTTTAGAGCAACATTTGTTTTAATTAGTCCAAAATTATTTGGACATATTTCTTTTAATATTTTATTTTATTCAGATTTGGAATGTTGATAGTATTTATAATATTGTTTTCCTTATTTGATTAATTGCTTTTAGTTTGCTATTTTATTTTTAATTTTTTTGTCATAATATGTATATTAATTATTTGATATTATTAATATTCCTTTGTATGTTGATCTATTCTTGTTATGTCTAACAATTAATTAATGCTATTTAAGTAAAAGATTGTTAGAAATATTAATTTATTTTATTATTATAGATTACCATTAATTGATTTATTAGACTAATTGATATTAATATCATAATAATTAATTTAGTAATAATTATTGTATAAATAAATTAACTCTTTTATTAAATTATAAATAGTTTATAATAGGTAAGTTACCCATAAAAATCTAACTTAGACTAATTACTCTATTATTCCAGCTAAAGTGAGACTTGATATAATTCTAAACTTATTTTGGTATTAAATTTCTGTTTTGTTGTAGCAAATATTTGTGAACATAAAATTCAAATCATATATATGTGTTTACAGATAATATGTTAAGTTGATCTATTAATCACATGTTTATCTATTGGAGTTTTGTTAGAAACATATCTCTTGAGTGTTGTAAAATTTTTTATTGATGCCTTAATTTAATGATGGTCTAAGTTGTGTTTTTTAAGGTAATATTTATTTTGGTTAGTCCATATAATTTTAGATAACTTTTTTTGATATTATATTTTATTTAGATTTGAAGCCTTAATGACATTTATAACATTATTTTTTCTATCTAATTTGTTGCTCTTAATTTGTTGTTTTATTTTTGAATTTTTTGCCACAATATATATGTATATTAATTATTTGATATTATTAGCATCTTTTTGTGCGTTGATATATTTTTGTTATGTCTAATAATTAATTAATATTATTCATAAAAGATTCTTAGAAATATTAATTTATTTTATTATTATAAATTACTATTAATTGATTATTAAGCTAATTAATAGATTGTATTATATTAATATTATAATAATTACTGCATAAATAAATTGACTCTCTTACTAAACCATCCATAAAAACTTATCTTACTATGACTAATTACCCTATTATGCTCGCTAGAACTAGATTTTAATGCATAATATAATTCTAAATTGTGGATTATAGTCCTGCTCCTTCTACTATTTCTATTATTATTATTTTCTTTACAAGAGTGATATTCATAAATTACTTGACGAGATATCACCTGAATTTTAATCTAGCATATATTTTAACGTCTCTTCCTTCATAGTCCAAGCCCATACCCCTTCTACCCAGCCGTCAATTCGAGGGAAGTCTCGGGGTCGTTGCCACGATCTCTCCATCGTTCCAAAAGATGAACGATTTATGTAGGAGGAATCCGAAGTCAATGGCTCGGTAAAACCCTGCTCTTTTATGTCCTTGAACTTGTATTTTTTGTTGATGAATTTTGTGTAGTTTTGTTTGCTTCTTCAGAAAAATGTAAAGGAAATTTTATCGAAATTCTTTCGGGACTCGTTACTGGGGAATCGAAAATCAAAACCAACACAGAATCAAAAGAATAATAAAAAAGAAGGAAAGTTCAATTCTTTAAGTTGATTGAAAGAATTGACCTTTCGTTGGGGAGCATCCAGAAATCTAGAATTTTGGTGCTCATTAGCCCTCTCCCCCTCCTTGCCTAATCAAATCTTGTTAGATTTTATAAGGGAACTATAACAATTAGGCTTCATTAGTTTCATATGGAACTAGGGTCTTCTGATAATTTTTTTTAGAACATGTACTGGAAGAAGTGGATAATTATGGAATGAGACTCCATTAAATTTAGTTATGAGAGGAATAAATATTTTATTTTCTCCTTAAAAAAAAAAAATCCAGTATCAACAGATGGTAGACAAAAAAAGGTCTTTCTGGTTGTCGTTATTGTGGATATTAGAAATTGCTTACTGACCTTAGTCCTCTCCTTAGCAAGTGCAGACGTATATGGGGTATGATTACTATCCGAAGCAAGACGCCAGAATGCTAAGCCATTCATTTGTTTCTACTTTCAAGGTAAGTTTCAGTGATTTTTGAACGTGGAGGCCGACCTTTCAAATAAGTTCACTCTTGGCAAATTTATCAGTTAGTCAATCATTTTTACCTTCACCAATTTAAACCTAAAAAGTTGTTCATTGAAAGATTTTAATGTATTTTTTAGTCTTTTTTTCCTCCTGTATGGTACCACTGCTTGTTGTGTTCTTTGATTTATGTTGACCTTTGCAATCAAGTTAAGGATCATAAATTTCTTTGAATTCAAAAGATATTTTTCATGCCACTCAGTGTGTATATGACAATTTCTAGGTTTTCTTCACTTCAGCCAGTTATGGTTAGCTCTGCAGAATCATTTGATGCTCCAATAAAGGTTAGAATCCTAGTTAAATGAAAATGTGAGACTCCTGCTTTTTCCATCCTTAGATGTGGATATTCAGTGTTCGTGCTTTGATCATAAGAAATAAATAATTTAGTGGTTATACAATTTTTCCCTTATGTTAATTACTGAAATTGATTTGCCGCTTTTGTTTCCCACATCAGATTCTGCATGACCATTTTCAACAGCTTTGGCTAAGTCAGTAGTGTGATTATTTGTGTGGTATTGTGGTGCTTATATGATTTAGCTGGATCTTCTGAAGTTTGCTTTTATTTCTTTCAAGGTAATAAACTGTATTATACAGGTATAAAAATTAGAAATAGGCATTTTTCTTTTCCAGCTGTCAAGCATGAGAAGTGTATTCACTTTTGCTGTAATGTCTTTCTTGGTTCTTTCCTCTGTCAGCAATGTTGCCCATCGTTGTCTTGGGGTATTTGGCAATAAAATTGTTTAGAATTAGTGTGCTGCTTTGTCATTGAACTAGAACAGGTTTTAGGCTGCCAATAAACTAATATATGGCTGGTTGAGTACAAGAAATTATCATGCACTTCCTGGCAAGGCAAACTTTGCTGTTAACTGAATATGGTTTTGCTAAGGTTTATTAGTTTTCTAAGCTACTTTTCTACAAATGCAGTTCTTGAAGTTTGATGCCATTCTGCTTTTCAAAGGCTACTGCCAATTCATCTCAAGAAGAAAGTGAAGCCAAATCTAGCAATAAGTTTGAATGAAGTTGAAGCACATTCAATACCTATATTTCTCCAAGTTAGAGGGGGAGAAAAAGCAGCGAAAGTGGACAGCAGCAAAAGTGGATGCTGGATGGTAAGGGAATACTGAGAATGAGTTTCAACAATGCATCTGCCACCCATTCCTAGAGCTGCTTCCATTGTCATCACCATCTCCAATCCATTCCCATCTGCTTACAACTCTTGCCTTCTTCGGTCCTTGGCATTTTCGTCATGTTCTTCATCCTCTTCTACATGGTTTTCCATTCTTCGCAGTGCCATTGCCACGTCCAACTTGCTGCTTGGAAAGTGTGCACATGCATGTATACTGAAATCAGAACAATGCCCAGATCGTTTTTTAACCAACAATCTCATCACCATGTATAACAAATGTGGGTCACTAGTGTTGGCACGTCGGCTATTTGATATCATGCCTGAAAGAGACCTTGTTACCTGGAATGCAATTCTCGCTGCATATGCTGATGCTGGACATATTGAGGCTGAGAATATTCAAGAGGGGTTTTACCTTTTCCGCCTTCTCCGTAAATCTGTTGTCTTAACTAGTCATCATACTCTGGCCCCTGTGTTCAAGATGTGTCTGCTCTCAGGTTATGCCTGGGCTTCAAAGGCTGTGCATGGGTATGCTGTCAAGATTGGACTGGAATGGGATGTATTTGTTGCCGGGGCTTTGGTGAATATATACTCTAAATTTCAAGAAATCAGAGAGGCCCGCGTCTTGTTTGATGGGATGCCTTTAAGAGATGTTGTATTGTGGAATGTCATGCTGAAGGCATACGTGGAAATGGGGCTCGAGGATGAGGCACTGCTTCTCTTCTCTGCATTTCACCAAAGTGGGCTGCGTCCTGATAATATCAGCGTCCGCACTCTTCTTATGGGCATAAGAAAAACTGAATTTGAAAGGCAGTTAAATCAGCTTCAAGCTTATATTACAAAGCTGTTTCCCTGTGATGATGATTCTGATGTAGTTGTGTGGAACAAGGCATTGTCTGGCTATCTCCAAGCAGGTGAAGCTTGGGTAGCTATTGATTGCTTTATCAATATGATCAGATTAAAAGTAGCATATGATAGCTTGACATTTGTTGTGATTCTTTCTGTGGTGGCAAGTATAAACCGTCTTGAACTGGGGAAACAGATTCATGGCGTAGTTGTGAAATCAGGGTTCGATCAAGTTGTCTCCATTGCAAATAGTCTTCTCAATATGTACATAAAAGCATATTCTGTTTGCAATGCAAAAAGAATGTTCAATCAAATGAAAGAAGTGGATTTAATATCATGGAACACAATGATATCGGGTTGTGCTCTAAGTGGTTTAGAGGAGGAATCTGTAGGCCTCTTTATTGATTTATTACGCAGTGGTCTAATGCCAGATCAATTCACCATTGCAAGTGTTTTGAGGGCTTGCTCCTCTCTTAAAGAAGGCTTCTGTCTTGGTAAACAGATTCATGTTCATTCAATTAAAACAGGTATTATCATTGATTCCTTTGTTTCAACATCTCTAATTGATGTCTATTGTAAGAGTGGAATGATGGAAGAGGCAGAGTTCCTTTTTCAAAACCAAGATGAATTTGATTTGGCAACTTGGAATGCCATGATGTTTGGATACATAATGAGCAACAACAATCACAAAGCTTTGAGGCTCTTCAGTCTACTACATAAAAGCGGAGAGAGGGCAGATCAAATTACTATGGCAAATGTAGCCAAAGCCTCTGGATGTTTGGTGGGGCTTGAACAAGGGAAGCAAATTCATGCTGTTGTTATAAAATGGGGGTTCAATTTAGATTTACATGTCATTAGTAGTATTCTAGGCATGTATCTGAAATGTGGAGAATTGGAATGTGCACAGGGAGTCTTCAATGAGATCCCTGTGCCTGATGATGTTGCATGGACTACTATGATTTCAGGATGTGTGGAAAATGGAGATGAGGAACAAGCTATTTTTATATACCATCAGATGAGGCTTGCTGGATTGCAACCTGATGAGTATATGTTTGCTGCCCTTGTCAAGGCTAGCTCACTTTTGACAGCATTGGACCAGGGCAAACAAATTCATGCAAATGTGATAAAGTTGAATTGTGCTTTGGATCCTTACGTCATGACCGCACTTGTCGACATGTATGCTAAGTGTGGGAACATAGAAGATGCATATGGCTTATTTAAAAGAATGAACATAAGGAGTATTGCCTTGTGGAATGCAATGTTGGTAGGATTAGCTCAACATGGAAATGCTGCAGAAGCCCTCTACCTTTTCAAAGAAATGAAATATAGGGGTGCAACACCAGATAGAGTTACTTTTATTGGAGTCCTTTCTGCTTGTAGTCATTCTGGTTTACTATCTGAAGCCTACAAAAATTTTTATTCCATGCAGAAAGATTATGACATTGAACCTGATGTTGAGCATTACTCTTGTCTTGTTGATGCCCTTAGCCGTGCAGGGCGTATTCAAGAAGCTGAAAAGGTGATGCTATCAATGCCCTTTGAAGCATCTGCTTCAATGTATAGAGCTCTGCTTAATGCTTGTAGGGTTCAAGGAGACAAAGAGACAGGAAAACGTGTGGCAGAAAAGCTTTTTTCACTGGAGCCATCTGATTCAGCGGCTTATGTTCTTTTATCCAATATCTATGCAGCTGCTAACCAATGGGACAAGATGACGAGTGCTAGAAATATGATGAAAAAGATAAATGTTAAAAAGGATCCAGGATTTAGTTGGGTAGATGTGAAGAACAAGGTGCATTTGTTTGTAGCTGGTGATAGATCACATGAAGAAGCTGATTTGATATATGATATGGTTGAGTATATGATGAAGAAGATAAGAGAAGGAGGATATGTTCCTGATACAGACTTTGTACTTGTTGATATAGAAGAAGAGGAAAAAGAACGTGCTCTCTATTATCATAGTGAGAAGCTAGCGATAGCTTATGTGCTCATAAGCACTCCACCATCCACCACCATACGGGTAATTAAAAACCTTAGAGTGTGTGGTGATTGCCATAATGCAATCAAATATATATCAAATGTTTTTCAGCGAGAAGTTGTGGTGAGAGATGCAAATCGATTTCATCATTTTAGAAGTGGGGTCTGCTCCTGTGGTGATTATTGGTGACAATAGAATTTCTATTTATACTACCACATTTTCCAAACTGACTTGTTCAGGCCTCCTGTGGGAGCCATCACCTAACCCACCTCTGTTGGCTATTCTTCACGACTTGCATAGCAAACCTGCTCCTGATTATTTATCTTTTGAGACAGGTAAAATTTCCCTTTATTCTATTCTGATTTGATCGCCCAAATTGAGTTTCAATTGTGAATGCTTTAGCTGATTTAAAGGTCTTCCCTGACTTATCATTGTATTTTTCTTTTGAAGTGAAATTCTGGTCCTTTTCTGCTATGGCTTCGATTCTTACATGGAGAATTTTTTGGGTCAAGTTTATGGGCATTCCAATATTAATTTCAATTCTGTGAATGAATTTGGCTGAGGTTTTAGATTTGTTCTGTTGCTGTGGTGCTCTGAGTTTTAATATGAAATTGGATTAAGATTTGACTCTGGTCAGGGTCTGAAAGTGGGAAAATAGAATTTTAACTTGATTTGATAACATCAGTGAACCCTGTTTTCTCCTCCTACTTTGTTCCATGGTTATGTGAATCCTATTTATTTCATGATTCTGTTACTGGTCTTATTGAGAAATTTCAGTATTTACTCATTTGTTTGGTTTTCCTCCATGAATGTGTAGTAAATTTAAGGTTATTTCTCTCTGAAATTGTTTAAGTTCCAAGTGATGATGATAAGCCAAAATTGATCATTGGTTCTGGACTATGAGATGCATATAGATAATGATTGGAAATTGATTGATTATTAGGAGTTGACCTTCAAATTGTTGCCGTTTTGGAGATGTAATGGTGAATTGCTGCTATGAATGGTAATTCTAAAGCTGTCGTGCTCTGTGCTTTCGGTACACATAGTGGTCTAATTGGGGAAACCCTCAGGTTCATGGTCATGGAAGGGTGATTTATCTTGTTTCTTATGTTATGTGAAATCTGAGTTTTGGGTATCCTGGGCTTCCATATTCTGTTTTGAAAACATAGGACATACCTGTGCCTCTGTGTATCTCAACATAAAGAATATAAATTGAAGTTCAAGGATGAAGTTTTGAATAGAGTTGTGAATGATAGTTTACTTGTTCACTTTTGGTTAATTAGCAGTCTTGCTTCTTCGGCTTAATTTCACTTTTGATGCATCATAATGTTTGATATAAATCCCTTGCTATGGATGCATCAGAATAAAATGGGCTTATCTTGATACATGAGTTGCTGAGTCATTGAATGATTAGAAACATGCAGTAGTTGGTTTCTTTTATGAATTTACTAGTGTCTTCGATTTATTATGTTTGCTTAGAAGAATCGATCATGATCCAATTTGAATGGAGCTTGTAGTCTGCATGAGATTTTTAGGATATCTTTTTATTACCTTGTTTTGAATCTAGATAATCTTGATAAGAAAACGGGTAAAATACTTTGGATAAAATTTGAAATTTGGAAACAAGAATGAAAGAATATACAGAACTGAGAATTTGATGGTTCAAATTTGCACTTGCATTAATAAAAATTTTTAGGTGTTGCTTTGGTAATAGGATCCTCGTCTTCAAAAGAGTTTCGGTCCAAGAGGATTTAAATCCTTTCAATACTAATAAGTATCAAAATTTAGTCATTATGATATTCATCTCATTACTTGAGCTGTTGGCTTATGGAATTATTACTGACTATCATCTTATTGGATGTGTGAGCAAAACCCATTCTTGCTAAGGATTACTGGGAAGAACACAAGGAAGTCAAGAGACGCCAAGGCAAACAAATGAATGCGATCAGGTCCATCTTCTGAGTATTTATCTCTTGTAATTTTGCTTGAACAGATGTTACTTGACTGCACACAAACACGCATCCACCTTGAATATTGCATGTATGATTTTATTTTCAGAATGTCACGTGGGACTTGGTGTCTTCTCAAGCATATAGAGGGTCAATTGACAAGGATCATGTGAGATCTTATGTCTCCTCAAGTTTTACCTAAGGTTGGTTATGTTGTGTGATCACATTAGGATAGATTTTGGGTTTCAATGGCCTACATTCAATCGAATTTTTTGTCCCTTTTTTAAAAAAATGGGAAAATCATTTGTAGAAAATTAATTAAATCACTTTTTCAAACATAAAAAATGCAAATAAAAATCATCTTCAAAAATTCAGGGAAAAAGAAAAGAGAAAGTTAGGAGAGCAAAAATGAGATTAACCTAATTTCATAAATTAAAACACATGGACTAATTTGGAATTTGTTTGGTTTATAAAATTAAATTAAATTTCATTTTCTTCCTCTTTTTACAAAAATAAATAAGAATCATCAATAAAGTTACACAAATTTTTAACCCATTTAAACTACGTGGGATTTGAATTAAAGCTTCATTGGATCTCGAAAGATTGTGAAGACTTCAGTCACGTCATGTGGGTAGGTGCGTTTGGATGCTGAACAGGTTAAAAATATAAGCTTGATTAGACGTAGGAGCTATGAAATGCCTTAATGCGGGTGTTTTCTTTGGAAGTTAACTTTATGCTTTGTTAAGCAAAACGCTTCCAAAGCAGCAGGGGGAGAAAGGGAATTTTTTTTCCTCAGGATGAGACAACTTCAGCAAGTTGATCGGTGAATTCAATAAGAAATGGGAGTCAGTTCTCGATTTTCTTGGTACCATCCAACAAATCTAATTCAATTGTTTACTTATTCAATTCAATTAGTGAATCTTAAAGTTCAACCAACTCATTGTGGATCCCATCAAACTTATATTTGCTTCTACCACTTGTGAAATCCAATGATATACATGAGGGATCCTTGAAAATCAATTGGACATGAATTTTTTCTTGTACTTCTGCTAGTGAATTTATGAGGATAGAGTATTCTCTCGCTGCTGGACATTGTGATGATGAGGAAAAAAAAAAAACTTATCGCCTTGTAGATCAGTTCATTATGAATTAGAATTCTCTGGAGTTTAAAGGATCCTGAAGTGGTAAAGTTGAAGGGGAGGGAGGCGGGGTTTAATTCTTTTTTTTTTTTTTGAGGTAAAATACTATCCCTCTGGACTTTACTACTTTGGGATTTTTTCTGAATTTCAGAAGATCTTGATTCATTCGTTGGTTGATGTTAACACTCAAAGATATGGTAGTTTTGGCCATTCACACTGGAAGAATATATTTTATAATTTAAGTTGCTCACCACCTGTCTGCTTTTGATGGAACCAATAGGAAATTGGCTGCAATAGAATGTATAACCTTCTCTGTTTATTACAGTAAAAGGTGCTGCTTTAGCTGCTGCCATCTCGCACCTCCTTTACTACACTGCCCTTTCTAGATTATTATTGTAGTTGACTAAACAACTTGAAGTTCATCAGGTACGGGATTACACTGAAACATTCATGACAGCCATTGCTGCATTTGAAGCAAAGTCATAATCCCTAAAACTTTCTTCTAAACTTCAACGAGGATGGTTAGTTAATTTTAGTTGTAAGTTCCAAATCGTATGGTATTCAACACCATCTGATGTATTGGTACTGTGTTTTCCATGACAATAATGAAACTGTTAGGACTAAAGTTCGTATATTCCGTAAGTAATCTTAAAAGGTCTGTTCAGTTAAACTTTCTATCCTTATACTCTGCTGCTTTTCCCAGTAATTTACTGAGACAAATTGAATTAACAAATATAATCATGTGCTGTTGAAAGTTGATATTTATCCAGAAATAGGACGTTGCAATTTATGCTGAAGTAGCAACTAGATGCTCAATGGTATTTTGAAGTAAGGGTTCTAGAATTTTGTCGATTGCCACCATAATAGATGGGAAAAAGATTTTCTCAAGTGCACCCTAATAGCAGTGTATGGATTTGTGAAAACCAACCATCTCGATCTTCTGGACAAGGCATCGGAAAGTGGCCTGGTATTCCAAAAGGCACAAGTTGTTCAAATTCCACCAGAGCTTCTGTAGATTCTTGATGTTCGAAGAGATGTGTTAAAAAGTCACTTTACTTCCATCACAGAGCATCAAATTGCAGTCTCCCCACAATATATATATATATATATATATATATGCTCGTGATAGTAAAGACAATATTAAAACATAAAATCCAAAGTATACTTACTTTTAAACAATGATAGAAGCAGAACAGTGAAGGAACACGAAATTCTACAATGGAAGAAGAGAAAGGAAGCAAAGAGTATACAAAATGGAAAGTTACGTGCAGAGCTGCGGGTATACATGCTTGGCTTTGTGCATCTGTTTTTTTGAAAAATTGGGACGCAATAAAAGAATGCTCTTATTTCTTACCATACTACTTCAAGTTTCTTCCGATCTCTTCCTCTTTCTCCGGACTCAAGAAAGATGGCCATAAGAACGGTATAGAAGAAATAAACACACGTGATTACTGAATATTTGCAGAAAAGACTAGCACAGACCACAAAACAAAACAAGTTTGTCAAGATACTTGCTTCCAACGCCAAAACGACTTGCATTAAAAAAAAGAAAAAGAAAAATCTAACCTGCTATACACGTTTGGCCTTCCACCACATCTTGCAATCACTAACACTGAAAAGGTTTTTCTGCCTGAGTTTCTCTTTACCAGGGATTTGAACTAGACTAACCTACACATATACCAAAGCAGAACATAAATTTTAAAACAATTGATATGAGCCAGCCAAATAAACATAAAGCTCGATACATGACTCTAAGGGAAACGGCACTTACCCTGGCAGGCCTATCTCATCAGGAACAAAGAGTGCAAGAATTGCATCAGTTGGAGACCAGCTGAAATCGGGATTTTGACTAGAAAATATTGGGGCAAATTTTAAATTCTCTCCGTACACGACCGTATATCTTATTTCCTCGTATACATTAAGCTAATTTTTTTTTTTTTTAAAAAAAGGGGGTCACCCCCATATATTTTTTTAAAATAAAAAATAAAAAACAGACACGGCTGCACCGTATTAATTTAAAAAAAAAAAAAATGAAAGAAGTCTGATATCGCTTGTTGTTTCTTCAGATATAATCGCTTGTTTCCCTCCAATTGCTACAACATCAAACAACCGAAGACACATTTTGTTAAGACCAAATAACAAATGATAGAAGTAATTGCAATTGGAAGATTGGTTGCGATCAATATGAGTTCTTATGATTAAGGTACATAAGTGCAAAGGTGAATAGAACGTTGTAAAGAATTGTGAAACCCACAAGTGCTCCTGCAGCTATCCAATACCATCTCCTTTCAGGGAAAACATCAAAGTTTCTTAACACAGCTAGACCCGGTATGGTAGTATTATCTGCAGATTGCAAAAAAGGAAAGTTCAACTCAGAAAAAAGTTTCTTTTCAAGCTAAGTATTCAAAAAATAAAAAAATTTAATTTAGAGTTTGAATTATAATTTTTTATCCAGTTAATCTTTGAATCTCATAAAAAATTTTTAAAATTTAAAATTTTTTAATATAAATATTTTTAATTAAGATCATAAATTATAATTTTTACTTTAACTTCAAATTTTAGTATAATCAGTAACATTTAAAAAAATTTACATTCCTCAATATAGTGAATATAGAAATCATTAAAAAAAATTTAATCTCAATCAATATATAAGTTAATTAAAAAACTGTTCATAACGTAAATACAAAAGATATCGAAAAAGAAAAAGATATAGCATTATTAAGAAGCGGTAATTTTGAAACCCATTAACATCATCTTTTAAAATCTTGTGCAACAGTGACATGCATGAATGTAGCCAAGTGACAATGAATATAATCAAACTTTCTACGCGTCTATTGATATGAAAAAGTTTGATATCAAGAACTCCACACCAACAGCAGGTGCTTCTTTTAATTTTTTTTTAATTAATACGGTGTCTTTTTTTTATTTTTTATTTTTTATTTTAAAAATATAGCAATTGTGACCCCCATTTTTTTTTTAAAAAAATCAGCTTAATATATATGAGGAAATAAGATATATGGTCATGTACGGAGGGAATTTAAAATTTGCCCCAATATTTTCTAGTCAAAATCTCAGCTGAAATCCATTACATTTTATAAGATGGTTCAAAATCGAACCAAACCGATAAACTTTAAATTAAATTGATTAAAAAAATTAAAATTAATTTTAAATATTATAAAACCAATCGGTTCCATTCAGTTCTTGATTTTATTAAGTTTGGATTAAACTGAACTAATTTTTTTTTTGTTCTGTTTCTATTAAGTAAGCTTAAATTATACATAAACTTTTTATCAATAAAAAAATATAATAATTTTTTTTATTTTACTTATATTTAGATGAGTTTATCAAATAAATTATTTTAAAAATGTTATTATTTTATTATTTTTGAATATAATATTTAATTACAATTATAGAATAATTAAACATAATTATAAGAGATATTTTTTATAAAAAAATAACATATAATAATTAATTATTTTAACATTATTATTTGTTAGAATATTAAGAGATATATTATATTATAAATCAAATTTTACATATTATAAAAAATAAATTTTTTTAAAAAAATTAAAACACTTTTAAGTAAAAAAATAAATTAAATCAAATAAAAATCAAACTGATTTGATTGAAAGTCAAAATCGTTAAAGTCCAAAAAAAAGTACTAAATTAATAATATCGATTCGCTTTTATTTTGATCAAAACCTGAATCAAACCAAATCTTTAACACCTTTAACATTTTCAACCTCTTTTTAAGGACTTCTTGTCAACAAGAGAAAAGCTCTCTCTCTCTCTCTCTCTCTCTCTCATACAGATTGTGTTTTTCCACATTCTTAAGAACTACTCATATCTCTATCCCACCCCAACACAAGAAATCTGCAAAGATGATACTGTCATTGTGTTAGGCCCAAGAGAGAGACTCTAAAATACTGATATTTAAGCTAGAAAAGGGGGAATAAATAGTACCCGAGAACAGGCCCTGACGGCCCCAGTACTCCAATTGCAAAATCGTGAGCAAGCATGAAAATTTGCCCTGCCTCAACCTCAACCTCATCTGTCTTATATTTTGAATCGAGTAAATTAACCAAATACCGAGACAAATTTAAAGAAAATCTAAATAAAAATATTTGGGGTTAAGATAGGGTCAAGCGTTTATATCCCAATCTATTCTTCATCCAGAACCTATCCCATAATATATACACACAAAATGTAAAAAGGAATATGATTATTAATGAAATAAAAAATATAATTTTAAAAATAAAAATAATTTTTGCATCCTTTTTTTTAAATAACAAAAGTGTGATGAAATATAATAATTATAAAAATATAATAAATATTACATAAAAATTATTTAAAATGATTATATTTACATAAAGATTACCACACAAGTTTCTATGTAGCCTGTTTGGTATAATGAATGAAAGTAGAAGAGAAAAAAAATTATTTTATTTTATTTTTGTAATTATTATTTAATATTATTTACTAATCATTATTCTAAGATATTAAAATTATTTTTTATCTCTAAAATAATATATTTTTTTTATTTTTACTTTTATACTTAATTTTCTAAATATCAAACAATGGTGGGAGTAGATAACAAAAGACTCATTTGCGTCTCATTGTTATCCTACACGTCACTTTAATCCCTCGTCAAATAGTTTTCAATGAAATGTCGAAATAATTGATAGTGGATATTAATTTAGCTTTTCTACACTTTTAAAGAACAAAACTATTCTTTATTTTGCTTATTTAACTTTATCGAAAATTATTTTTTAATAAAATTTTTATTGGTACGGCGCCTACACTTTAATGCATGGGGCTGTTTTTTTCCCCTTTGTAATTCATTTTTATCATTTCCCCCTACTATAGTGTATAACTATATTTCAACTTGCTTTTATGATTTTGGCCAAAAACTAAGAAAAATAAATTATCCAACAAATAAAAATAAAGGCCCCGTACCCATAAAAATTTTATTTAAAAAAATTTACATAAAGTTAGATAAGTGAAAAAAACGTTTTATCTTATAAAAATACAGACAAACTAAATTAATGTTCATTGAATTTAAATAATATTTTAGTTATAAAATTAAAGATAATAAATATATTCTTAAATACATTGGTTAGCAACACTCTAAAAAGAAATTAAACATATTTTTTATTAGCAGAAAACACGGCAGAGCCCAAAAGATAAAATAAAGGGTGAGAAAAAATATAGTTATTTTTTATTTTTATTATCTAATTTTTTTAATAATAATATGATAAGTATATATATCTTTTATAAATAATTATATAATTTTTTAATTAAATAATATACTCGTCATATTGTTATTAAAAATTCAAATATTATATATTTATTATATTTTAATTAAAAATTTTACCTGTAAAATATAAATAATTATAAAGTTAGTTTAACAATAATTAACAAAACACCCCCCACATCCTATTCGTCGCTTACTGTGAGACTCGACAAACTCAACTCTCTCCTTTCCGCGCCATAGTCAAGTCTCGAAACCTTTACCACTGCAATGGTAAGGTCACGGTTCATACGAAAGGATTTGAATTTCACTGTTTCATCTGTGTAGTTACAAGTGTTGTGAAAATCCGTAGTTTGCTGCACTTATTTGCTTATTCCTTGGGTATCTGTTGTCATCTCGGTCATCTAGCTTCTGTTCGATCGATAAGAAAACATAGGAGATTGATAGTTTCAGTTCAGATATGAGAACCCTAGATAATATATTTATTATAGTAGTTGAGTTTGTATTTCGTGTGTCACTTTCCTAATTTTTGCTAATGATTAATGGTTTTTTTTTTTCCTTTAATATCAGAGTGCTTTAAATCGGGTACCAATGAGGAGCATTTGTTAGAAACCAGTTATATAAATAGAGTGCTTGGAATCTGAGCGTCATTTTCATCATTATAGCCGTTTTAAAGTGAAAATGAATTAGATTTACTTGGAAAATCAAAACCAGTTGATGGGTCAAAAATATAGATAGCTAAAGTTATTGTTCTATGGTATTGTAGTAAAGATCAATGTTGTATTCATTTTCTGTCAATCATATCTGTAAATCCATTCAGTGTTGGTCTGTTCTGAAGGTATGCCTGCTGCTGCTCAGCCTGCCCTGAACTTGATACATGGATTTATGGGAAGTATTTGTAATTTTTGTATGTTATAGGATACACCTGCTTAAAGGTGGGGATCTCAGCCAATATATTTTCATTGAATCTTACGGGATGAAGTAAATTGTGGGAGTGGTGATGTTGAGGCTTTTCTATAATCCATTTGATAGTTGCTAAGTGTAGATCTGAACATTTAGAATTTTTATATCTTATGATCTATGTGAAGAGAGATTTCATTTTTTCTTGCATTCATAGGGGTTTAATCAAACTAATGTACTTGTTGAACAGCTTGTGAACAAGTCAATTTAATCTTGTTTATTTTTATTATCTTATTACATAATCAAGTTTAAAAAAGATTTAAGAACTAGATTAATAGATTAGCCAAATGCAAGTAAAAGATACCTGTTCATTTATGTTTATAAACGACTTGTTTATAGGCTTTCTATTTCTCATTAACTACTTGTTTTAAACTGGCTCAAAAACTTGTTTATAACTTGACTGGTGTATACATCATGCCTTAATCTGTTTTATCTGGTTCAGAGCTTCTCTCTCTCTCTTCTTTCCCATAGGAATTCATCAATTAAAATATAGATTTGTGATAGAAAGAGTAGGACAAAATTGATAGCCTTTGCTATCTCCACAATTCTGTTCCCAATCATAGTAATTCCTTCCCCAAATTGCCCTTATTTATATTATTCATAAAGGTAAGTACATAGTTACAATAGTTACTTATTACTAACTAACTACTTATTCGGCTAACGGTGACTACTAACTACTTATTCCATGTAACAACTACCTCCCCCCCTGAAAAGGATCTTTGTCCTAGGATAACCCAGAAAACCAGAAAATTGTTGTCAGAGGAAGGGCAAGCATTTGCAGGTTGTGTCTTCACAGCTTGTCCAAAGTTTAGCAGGTTCTCGAACAATTTCCCATGCTCATCCATGTTCATTTGAATCAATCCTTGCAATGTCTACCTTGTCCTTTTCCCCCTCATTATGCACCATTATCATAAACACTTGGGAAGGCTTGCACTCATGACCAAGGTGTATTTATCTGGGCAATAGTAGCACGAGCCCTTTTTTCTTCTTTTATCCATCTCTCTTTTCAACGATTGTTTCACAGGCTTCTCTGGTATTTGGGAAAGTCTGGAATTAAGGGTATCTTCATGTACAAAGGTTGAGGGTTTATCATGTAATTGGAAAGGTTTTGGTTGTGAATAATTAGAAAGAGGATTTTGGTTCGAGACTGTCAAAGGTTTGAAATTAGTAGAAGGAAGAGAATCTGAATTTTCAGAGTAGGTAAAAGAATCCTCACATAAAGCAGTAATGGTGGCTTCTTGCATCTTACCAAATACATGGTATTGACAAAGCTTTTTGGTCCAAACATCCTCACTGGTGCTTCAATCTCATTTTTGAGTGCTCCCAAGAAGCAGCTTATGGTTATCTCTTCTGTCAATTCCACTTGAGAAACTAGCTCCTCAAAATTTTTCTTGGTATTTGGTCACTGTTCCCTCTCATATTGAAACCAACATGTATATTGTAGACTTCATATAACAGGGATCCTCGTATCGATGGTAATGGAAAATGAGAAAAGAATAAAAAGGTTATTATTAATTATTTATAAATTATGGATTAAAGATAAATGTAAGAAATAATATTTTATTAGTATTAGGATTAGAAAATAATATTTAAATTATTTTGTTTTAGTAGTTACTTTATTATTGTTAGTTATCTTTTTGTTAGGATTTAATATTATTATTATTTAATATTAAGAGGTATCTTTTATTAGGATCAGAATTATAGTAGTTCTATAAATATAAACCTTTACAACTGTATTTGAAGAACCTAGCATTGAAGTCCTTTCAGAATTTTCTCTTTATTTCTTTTAATATCTCCCCCCCCCCCTTTTTATTTTTCCTATCTTCTCCCCTTTCTCCTCTTGTCCTACATAAGATGGATTCTTATACATAGAGACATAAAGATTAATGTTGGGATTCTTTCTTTTGTTAGTAAGAATGTAGCTTTCTTTATAGCGCCAGGATTACCATAAAGAATGCTGTGGTCAGTAAATTTGTATTTGGCTGCTTCTTTGGTGGATGGGATTGACTAGCAAACCTAGCCAAAGATGTATTTCATTTTCTTACTAGTGCTTGACAATGTATCTTATATTTATTGTGGTGGTTATAATATGAACAGTAAATGTCAATCAAGTTGATAGGCACCTAAATAAGGTGGGGAACTCTTTCCCAAAAGCTAAGAACCATCATACTTAAGTACTCCATTGAGTATCCTATACTACTCAATGTTGGATTTTGGCATCTTATACTACTTTGGTCTCCATCAATTGGTCACCCTTGGAAAGTTGACGTCCTAACAGCTATACTCTGTGACACTTCACTCGGCTTTCTACCGGTTAGAACCTTCCACCGATCAGTACCCTTCATACGTAGCCCTTTCCGAAGTCGCCGACCACCCGCTTTAATACCAATTGATGGGCATTTAAATAAGGTGGGAAACCTTCTCCCAAAAGCTAATTATTGAGGTGGGAGAACCATTATACTTAAATACTCCATTGAACATATCATACTACTCAGTGTGTGACTTTAGCATCCCATATTATCTTGGTCTCCATCACAAGTAAACTAACAGGCAACTAAGGCTTTTGTGTTCAAACCCAGATTTGGCTGTTCTCACCCCACTTAAGATTTTTTTTTTTTTAATATAAAGGCTACTTTTTTTCTGTAGCAAATAGTAGCCCATCCACAAGCATGCATTTAAATGAACTAGAAGAAATTATTTTTCTATCACTGTTTTTATCAAGTCAGCTTTCCGGAGTGGGAATGTAGGACATCTAGTAACGTCTGTGCTGTTATATTATATGGCTTTATACTGCAGTATCTCACTGTTTTATTTTTTTGGCAGGATGGACATGATACTGAAGACACAAGACAGAGCCCCGCTGATATGACAGCTTTTGTAAATTCCTAAACAACCTTTTTGTTGATTTTTATTTTATTCTATTTTATTTTTTTGAATAGATAATGAAATGAAGACTTGCAAAGCATGATTTCGTTGATGAGTAGCATAAAAATCTGACCGTCATACTTTTAATTCTGTGTCCATAGAAAGAAGAAAGCATCCTCTTCTAATTTAGTGTCTAAAATTAGTGTCTAAAATTTTTCCGTGGTCTACCTATATATAGATGAACTGCGTCCTATATCTCTTAAGGAAGTGATTGCAGTATCTTTCTTAATTGAATTGCTGTTTCTTGCAGGTACAAAATCTTCTTCAGCAGATGGTAAATTTGTAGCTGAAAGTAAATGTGAAAATTGTCATTTCTTCGTATTGAAACTAAATTACAAGGTTTTTTTATGTGTTCCATGTCTTATATTGCAGCAAAACAGGTTCCAGACAATGTCTAACTCCATCATCTCAAAGAATATCCTTCGGTCTACAATTCTAATACTTGCTTATTATATATTGTTGGGGGGAAAAAGTGCATTAGTTAGATTACATGATTTGTCTCTGATGAGAGGCAATTATTTTATCTCACTGTCTAGCTTTGTTATGTCTACAGTTGGATTCTACATCATAATTGTTTTATTCTGGCTGGACTTGACATAATTTGCTTCTACCCTTTCCAGCAGGAGCCTGATCCTGTTCAAGGTTGGTTTTTGAGTTTAGAGGGGTTGGGACTGAAATTTTCATTACCTAGGTTTTCTGTGATTCTTGTTTTTATTTCCTTAGCAAGATAACAAGTTTATATTGAGTTGTTGCTTGTCATATTGTCTTTTTATATACGTGTCAATGTTTGCAATCTCATTTTAAACTTTAAGGGAATTCAACACATATCATTGCTTCTTTTACAACAACAACAATAACAAAATTTTTTTTTACTAGGTGGGGTCGGCTACACGGATAAATCGACGTCATAAAATCCTATCGTAAATCATATTTACATATCATTGCTTCTTTTATGGAAATAAAAAAGAAGAGTTTTGGTTATTGGTTTTCTTAACTCTGATGTACTTGATGAGATGGGCAGCAGGATAAACGAATTAGAGCAGAGCATCAATGAACTGAGAGCTGAAATGGGATTGGAAAGCTCGCCATCTCCTTCAGTTCCAACAATGGAGAAGACCCCCTTCGGGGAGCTGAACCTCAAGGAAGAGAACAATTGAACGTGGCATAGGTTGGTGATAGCGTCTGGTAGTGGTTCACATCAAAACTTTATGAACGTGACATGTTTTCTTCTTTTCCCCCTTGTCTACCCGAGTGATAATTCTATTGAGGATTAGTCCATATATTATCTGAACAATGCCTTTTTCTTATTCATGGAAACTAAACTGGTGGAAGCTCACCAAACTATAAATTATATGCATCATACAGAACTTGAAAAATTCAAAATTCCTAGAAACTGGCGATTTTCTTTCATCCTTTTGTTAAGATTTAAATTGTGTTTTTATTAAGTGTGATCATGATCTTTGACAACTTGGCGGAGTTTCTTAAAATATTTGTATTGATCTTCAGATTTGTGGACCTAGTTCACAAAAAATAGATCGACCAAGCTAATTATAAAAAATCATAAAAGTATGTTGAGTATATTTCTTTTAAATATATTTACATGTCTCTTTATTATTATCTCTTAATCTAGTCTCAGCGTGGGCATGCTAGTGCCAGCCAAGAAGTATTTTAAATTTTAAATATGTTAAGGTTTGTCTATGGAATAAAGCGGAAAGTGCCTTTGGGCATGCAATTTGGTGGTGATGGACAAAGATGATAGTTGTATGGATGCAAGACAACAGGACAAAGCCTTGTGAGGTGGATTTTAGTTGGCACACAAAAAAGTGAAGATGCCATAATAATAGGAGTGCGTTCACTGATTTTGATTGATGCACATAATAATGCATGTGAAGCTGCCTTTTAATGGAAGATAAGAATCGCATTTATCAAAAAGAAAAGAGATGAAAGTGACGCTTATAAAGGCAGTTTTTCGGTGACTGAAAGTGAATTTTAAAAGCCAATTTAACTGCAGGTGGATGCAGGATTAACATGTTTTGTGACCACTGACTGAACCTAATTGCTGCATATTTGTTAATGCTGACTTAATTATAGACGAAAGACACGTATCATTAGACTTTTTTCCTTTTTTTTTTGGTGGGAAGTCTTGAAACTGACAGTTGTAGTATTTTTGAGCTAGAACAGTAATTAAAGTAGTTTAATGTTTCTAGAAATTGACTATTTTATCGTTGTTTGTACAACTATTATTGGAATTTCAATTGTTGCTCTATATTACTGTGTTATTTTTTTATTATTCGGACATTTTCGTGCGAAAATTCTAGCATAGTAATGTTGGAAATACAAACGAGTATGATAAGATTTCTTGAGATGTCCTTCTTCGGATATATTTTAAAAGCTATGACCGACTTTTGAGAAACACTATAAATCACAATAGTTATATTTATGAAAAATATAAATATCCCAAAATGTTCCGCATTACTTTTAATTGAACCATTATTCAGATTAAATTAAATTATACAATTTACTTTATAAATTTGTAAATTTTAATGCCTATACCTATTTACAACAATTTTTATTATAGATTTAATTATTATTTTAGTTTCTTAACTTATTTTATTTCATTTTATTTTCTTAACTTTATAGTATTTTAATTTAGTACCTTAATTTTTAATTTTTACTATATTTATTTCTCTTTGTTACATTATCAAGGATATTTTGAAAATTTTGAAAAAATAAATTATTTTGAAATATTAAAAAAGTTAAGAAACTATTTTTAAAACACAAAATAAAATTAAAAAATAAATATGATAAAAAATGGGAAAAGTAAAATAAAAAAATTACATTAACTTTTGGACAGGATATATGTTACATGTTAAAAACGTACCAAAATTACTTTCTTTCTCCGCTTTCAATGAGAGAGACAGATCCATCACCCATGATGATTTTAACTTTGGTGAAAAACTGAAAAAATACATATATTTCCTTGACCAGCATCAAAAGAATATTAAAAAATTTTCAAAAACTGAAATTACACAATGGGCCTCGTAACATACCTTTTTTTTTTTTTTTCTGTTCACTCCTCGATTTCATCAAAAGAAAAGAAGTGTCCTAAAAGTTTCAAGAGAAAAAGGCATACGAGGGACAAACGAGGCAACAGAAGCCTTCTCCGAAGCCTCTCAGAAACCACATATCCAAAAGGCCAAATCGAAAAGAGATGGATATTTATGAGGGAAAATTAAGAGATTTAAATTCAAGAAATTTATATTAGAAAAATCTTAAATTTTAAAATTATTTTAAAAAACTTTAAAATAAAAAATTTTAACTTGAAATTTATATTTTTTTGTATAATTTAAAATTTTAATTTTAAAATTTTGTAAGATAATTTTAAAATTTAATATCACTTTAATTTTAAAATTTACTTTTTTATCGCTATTTTCCATTTCCATCACCAACCAAAACACCAAAAAAAGTAACCCATCATTTCACATACATGACCTTTTCAAAAACAATACCAAAAAGTTTAAAAAAAAAAAAAAAACCAAAGAACCAAAACAACGGCAGAAAAAATACAAATCCATACTCTTCTGGCATGCAATGGAGTCCAGACATGAGACATCCCCACTTAGCATTTCCCAGAGAACCATGACATTCCTATGCCACCTCAAACGTCTAAATAACCTCAATCACAATTTCCTCTCCTTTATTTTGGCTTGTTGAAAAAAACAAAAGAGATGGGGAGGAAGAAGAAGAAGAAGAAGAAACGCAAGCACAAGAACCACCATCAAACAAGCCGTGATATGTGACAATTAATGATAATTAATCAAAATAATAATAACAATTTTGACATATAACCAGAATTCACCCAGTAAACAAGAATGTGTACCTAGATTACAATACATCCATCACTAAATTTTATTCAACTCTCTACTTCCCTACTTATATATAGCAGACTTCCCATCAAACCCATTATGTAAAAATTACCAAAATAAAAAAAAAAGATTTAAAAGTTAAATAAGAAGAACTATTAAAAAAAAGGGTAAAGAATTTCAACGTCTGCATCGAGTTATGGCACTGCATCCGCGGCGGTAGGGATTGGCCTGAGCACCAGGCCGGCAATTGTAATAGGAAGCGCCACGTCGTGAGCAGGGGACAGTGTTCCTCCTCAGCGCACCGTAGCTTATGTACCTCCTCCCCGCTAGAATGCGCCGGTTGCTCTCCGAGTCCATCTCGAACTCCGACCCGAACAATCCGGACCCGTCCTCCGAAAGCAGACACTCCGCAATGGATCCGCGACACTCCGATTTCATCGGGAAGAAGCCGCCGAGTTGGTTGTCGCCGATGAATTCGACGGTGGCTGATGAAGACAGAGACACGTGGACGGCTAAGATCGCGCACAACACGAGGAAACCATAGAAGCTCGATGAGCTCCCCATTTTCAGCAACAGTAGGATGGAAAATGGCGTCTTGGAGAATATAAGAGACGGTCGATGCAAAAATGCCCCTAATGTTGAGTTTAATTACGGGTGGGCCACTTGTCTTCAATGTTACAATGCTTGCTTTGCTTGTGATTTAAGGATGTCACTAGCTTTTATAGACAACACCCACTAAACTAATCATCTTTTGACTTGATTTCAGAATTTAAATCTTGTCTTTATTTATTCAATTTAGTTATTTTGTCACAATGATTGATTTTAATTTTTTTTTAATTTAATCATAGATAAATTATCTGCACAAAAATTAGAGGATTTGCAATTTTTTTTTTTGTAATTTAACTCAACAATTTAAATAAGAAAGTTAAATAAAAAATGATGAGTACCAAGGTATCACGATTAAGCCAGTTGGAGGGCAGCCAATGAGTGACCATGATTTCTGGTTTATTTATATATTAGGTTAAATTATTCTTCTGTTTTAATAAATGTCTAAATTATATATATTTTATTATAAAAATTTATATAAATTTTAGTTAAAAATAAAATATAATTAAAATATTCTCAAAAATAAAATTAATTTTTATAAAAAATATAACTTATAAAAATATATATTTTTAAACCTTTATTTAAATGTTATTTATTTTGTGTCAAAAATAAAAATTTTATTTTATTTTAAATTTAAAATATGATCAAATATATTATAGTATATTAATAAATATACAAATATTTTAATCAAAATAAGCGTAATTCAGTAATTATAGTTTTTTTTTTTTTGGTTGAAAGATAGTTAAGGTAACATACTTTTGCTTTTACAGTGGAACTGTATTTTTTAAAAAATAAAAAAGAGTATAATTTAAGTATCTCTTGAAAAAAAAATGAAAGAACAATTTACCCTTACTTTATTTTCTTTATTGAAAGGGTTTGCTTAATGGTCTCTTTCAGAGGGGATTTACTCTTTTATTCTTTCATAAAATTGAAAATCGGTTGCATTTTAAAGAGACAAAGCATTTTTCAATGATATTGTTTGTATAATGCTTTGCCTAACCACTCAAAAAAGGGAAAGAAAGTAAAACAAAGTTCTTTTTTAATTAGTCTATACTTGAAATGATTCTATGTTGTTGTTTATTTTATGTTTTCTTTTTAGGGAATCTATCTTATGTGTACAACAAGAATTAAATTCTTTTTTCGTTATTCTTAATTTTGAATAAGTTATTAAAATGTTTAAAAATGAATGTAGGGATAGACAACGTATGTAAATTTTATAAATATTCATAAAATTTATTTGCTTGAATTTGGGTATAAAACTATTTATAAATATTGTAAGAGTCTAGACCTAAGTTTAAATAGTATGATACTCATTTCATCTTAAATTTATAGTATATATATTATGAAAAAAGTATAAAAATATTTGAATAGCATTTAGTAAGTTTTAAATCATATTAATAATTATTTGAGATGTTTTATTATTTGTTATAATTTTATACAAATGAGTCTTAATTTTTTATTTTTTTTATAAGATTCGTTTAAGTGTGAACATAGAAAAATTTGTATCCACCGAATATAAGAGCTATCCATATGCATGATTAGGATGTTGACAATGAGGGGCATGATAATGAGTGTGATGATGGAAGAGCGCATTCTTTGGCGTAAATGAGGTTGACAGTCAATTTCAATGCCATTGCCACAATGGCACAACATTTCCAACAAGTACGCGGGACTTGGGGTCAGTTTCAATGTTCCGTGTAAGATATACAATCAGATATTCTAACTGCAGAAATAAAATATTGTCACCATTTACATGGGAAAATGTGGTTAATTCACCCCTCCATGGTAAAATTCTTCATCACGCTTATAAGATATTCAAATTCTCATTTTGTAACTTTTATTTTTTAGTAAATTTCACGTAATTTTCTTAAATTTTGTTAAAATTACTTGTATCTATCTTATATTTTTAAAATATTCATTTCATTTCAATTTTAAAACCTTTGACTAAAATATCTTACATAAAAAAATACAATAATCATTAATAGAGAATATTTAAGTTAAAAAAGAATTAAAATTAGATTAAAGTATGACATAATTTTTTTTTTGTATATTTTGAAAATAAAGGAGAGATTTGTGTAATTTTAATAAAATTTAGAAAAAAAATTTTTTAATTTATTTTATATTTTTTTTAATGAAAAAAAGTTTTTTTTTTTTGGATAAAGGAAAGGGAGCAATTTTAACACAAGTAAAATAAGCTAAATTATATATATGACTACCCTGGCTTGCTTGATATGCACTAAATTGTACGCGATTTTTTCATAAAAAAATTAAGTTATATATTTTTATAAAGTTTAAAATAATAAAAAATAGCACAAAGTTAAATATTTTCCCATTCTCTCCTATAAATTTAATTTCTCGCTGTCCTATTTTATAATCTGTACTTATTTTAAAAAAGTATTAATTTATTTTACTTTATATAAATAAATAATTAATTGCATTTAAACTTTTTATGATATCACAATTAAATATATCATTGATCCAATTTTAAATAGTTAAACATAATTTTAACTTTCTATTTATCTTTTAGTACTGGGGATTGACACGTGTTTGGATTAGTTTAAATTTACTCACATATCTCTTTGCCAATTAGTTATTTATTGATTTTAATATTAAAGTATATTTTATTAAAAATGTATCCCATGCTATATCAATTTCACTTTTCCTACACACAAATATGACATATGAAGACTTAACCTTTGTTTTCTTTTTCCTTAATTAGTACATCAAAGTAACATGGACTTGAGTGTCAAGTGACCATACAAATGAACAATCTAAACTAACTTTTGCATAACAGACATCATAACTCAAAATAAAAGCTAAATTGAGGTGATGAGGATAAAGACACTTAATCAAAGAAGTTTTGATTTACTAATTTGCAGCCAAGTTTTCAATTCATCTACTCCGAAAAAAAAAAAATTGTCAGAGGAGGCATTCACAGAATGAATGTATTGTAGAATTGAAGCCCAAGCCCACTCGTTGCAATTATTAGAATGAATAACAATCGATCTAAAGATCCGTTTGGTTAGAAAAAATGTGGAATGTGTAAAAAAACTAAAATATAAAAAATAAATAGACAAGATGAAAAATAATTTTTATTTTTTTATTTAAAAAATAATTATAAAAATATAATAAATATTATACATAAACTATTCAAAAAAAATTACACCCCTTAAACCAAACAAAACCTAAATTGTCAGACTCAAGGAATACTTCGTCAAGATCCAAATTGACCAAGTGCAACAGTAACAGGAGAGATGGTATACACCCAAATACTACATCCATCCTGTACCGCACCATGGCAATTGCCACCATGTTCTTGTTATGCTGGCGTGAAAAAGACATAACAGCTGTGGAGGCCATATAGGAGGGTTATAGGAAGCTCTACCCATTGTGCCTCTGTTCCCCCTACAAGACAGGAGAAAGTAAAAGAGAAGACCAGAGAGTTGTAAAATTAACTGAATAATTTATCCAATAATAACATGTTTGGATGGGTGTTTACAGGGAAAAAATCATATTTTACAAAGAGCAAATCATATTTTACAAGAAATAAAGAATCGGTATTTTTATAAAAATATGATTTCGTAAAACATATCTAAACATGCACAAATAGACATGACTATATAAGCATTTTATGTTTTGTTTTTGAGACAAAACTATTATTGGGCCTAATACTGGCTCTGGTTGGCAAGAGCCCACACAGTGTGAACTATTTGGGCCTCATAAACTAGGACGTTAAGGTTTAAGCCCAGCCCATCTGACGAAACTAGGTTTTCCTGGTTTATAATGCGTCGTCTCCTTCCCCTGCCTCTACCCTGGTTACGCTAGCTGAAGCTGAGTTCTTTGCCTCCTCTGGTACGCACGCTTTCTATCTCTCCGTCTATTTCCTCTGTTCTATGTTGCGTATTCCTATTCTTCTTCTCTTGTATTTTCATTTTTGAAGTCGCTTTGCTGTTGTAATCTTAATTGTTCTACCGGAATTTCCCTTCTACTTCTTCTTCTGCGGTTTCTCTGGTTGGGGAACCGATTTGTGACACTCGTTGACCTAGGATGACCGATTTTGTTTCTTAGCTGTACATTCTTGGTCATGGGGAATTTTTTCGCTAAATATTGTAGCTTTGATGATTGAACACTACTGGAATGTGTGAATTACCTGTTTGAGCAATACACTTCGTTTCCTCACTGGGTTGTGATGTATGTGTATATTGGACCTGCTTTAATTGCCTGTAATGTTTAAAGTTCCGGTAGGTTTTCTCTTCCATAGTTCTCAGTTGTAAATCAAAATTTCAAACGCGGCTTCTTCATAGACTGGAAATTTGCTTTATTGATACTGGGGTTTTCACGTTTAGAATACATAGTCATTATATTTTCGTCTGAACATGGGTCAGGTTTCTAGATCTTCAACAGAGAAGTTTATACAATCACAAAAAAGATGCAAAACGAGGAGGGGCAAATCACTGAGCTTTACATTCCAAGAAAATGGTATGCATTTAAATTTGCTAAATTTTTTTGGATGTTGTGGCGTGAGTGTTCTTAGTGGAGTTTGTACTAATGTACTACGTGGTGCAGCTCCGCAACAAACAGACTGATCACCGCCAAGGACCATGCTTCTGTTCAGATTAACATTGGGCATTTGGATGAGAACGGCATCTATAATGGCCATTTTACCACATTTGCCCTATGTGGTTTCATTCGTGCACAGGTCTGTTTGCTTTATTTGATCACTTATTATTTATCTGTTTTTGTATTGCACTGTGATATATTATTACCAGATTTGTGCCTCAGTCTTCAGCAGAAAACGTATAATTTTTTCTTGTTTGTTTATTTGATTTATGGCAACTCGGCAATTCGGATTGATGAGCAATGTTATTTGCTTGTAGTTTTTAGTCAGTTGACCATGCTTTTTGCATCTTATTGCCCTGTTGTTTCATTATATGATTTTTTGCATTAATGAACTATATTTTAATTGAAGACCTTGTGATATTTCTACGGCTTTCCACCTTTTTTTTGTATTAAATTTTGCTGCTGCCTCTATATAAATATATTTTGGTTGATGTGATGGCATGTTGCTTTTGTTGCAGCATTCTTATGCAGTATTAGTGTAATTGGTTGATATTGAATGACCTATGAAAGAACTGTGTTAAGAGTTTATTCTCTGCCTTCGTTCTTGTTTTCCTTTCGTTGAGTGAGAGATTGAGTTGGGAAGAGCATATGGAGTTGTTCCCAGGTTGTGTAGGAAGTTTATGTTATTTCTTAAATGCCACGTGTCTTGTTACCTTATTTTGCCATAAAGTGAGGATAATCAAGTATGATCTATAACTGAGTAGAATGCGGGGTTTCAGGTGATTTGTTTGAAGTAATTGTGGGGATGGATAGTTTTTGTGTGGTTGTATGTTCTGATCTTTGTTTGACATGTCAGATAGCTAGGTATTTCATTAATGTACGACCTTGGGAATTTTACTTAAGAAATGCTATGCGGGAGAGATGCATGTTAAACATGATATCTATGATTCTGATATTTAAGCTGCGAGTATAAGATGCTCTTGCTTATAATTTAGCGTCTTCATTTTTCATTTCCAGGGAGATGCTGACAGTGCATTAGATCGTTTATGGCAGAAGAAGAGAGTTGAAGTCAAGCAACAGTAGAAGAGATGTTAGTTTGTTTTGTTTCAACGTATATTGCTAGAAAAACTTCAGGACTGAAATGGAGAGCTTATATTAGTTTAATTATGAATGTTGCAACACTTTTGTGCCTGCAGTACCTTTTAAGGAAAGTTGCCTTTTGATTTATTGATTATTGCAGGATTTTTGGTTGCTTCCTCCTATTCTAAATTTGCTTAGTACATTGTTATCGTAGAGTGTTCATGGGTATGGTTCAACGGTAATAAACAATTTGTTATTGTATGATTTGATCTGATTTCACCCTGGTCTTCAGTCATTTAAAAGTTTGCAACCAAATAGATTGAGGATTAAATTATTAGTATAATGGTAGTATGTGGTGTTATTTTGTTAACGCTTCTATAGAATCTGGTAAAATTTGTCTTATATTTTTAACTTATATGAAATTTTGAATTTTATACTCATTGAAGATTAAAATTTCCCTTTTGACCCATTAGAATTCCAATTTCAACAAACAAAACAGTATTTTCTAAATGTTGTCTCTAAATGCAATTTTTAATTTTGTCTTCAATTTTGTTTTGAATTCTTAATTTTCTATCTATTGAAAATAGAAATTTCTCTTTTGGTCAGCTGAAATTTCAAATCGAACATATAAAACAAAATATATCATAAAGTTTGTCTTAAAATAGAATTCTTAATTGTATTTTTAATTGTCTTAAATTTATAACTTACTTTTGAAATCTTTACCTTTTTTATGCAATAAAGTATTTTGATCAATCAAAATTATAAGTTCAACACAATATAATTTTTTCTCAAATTTTGTTCCTAACTAAAATATTTATTTGTCCTTAATTTTGTGTAAATATTTAATTTTTTATGAAATCTTTAATTTAATTCAAAAAATTTGGAAATTAAGTTTGTTATAAATCAAATTCGATGAAATTAAAATATTTTAGAGATAAAATTTGAATAAATTAGAAGTTTTAGTTCTCTGCCCTCCACATTCCAAGTTACCAAACTATAGTACCTTTGGTTTAATGTGTTTCTTGATCAGTATAATGCTGCAATTGTCCATGTGATCGGTGGTACTCTAGGCTCTCTCTAAATTTTCGTCTGAAACTTGTTGGCAATTCTGTTTAAACCAGGAGGGGGAAAAAATTTTTTAGGAATAAGTGATTTTCTGGATACTCCATCGCCCCTTAAAAGAGTTCTTATTCATCGTCTATTGAGTATGGTATTAGAGGCCGAAGAAGAACGAGAGTAAAGGATTTAGAAGAAGCAGCTTATTCACTATTTCTTACTAAAGCAACGTATATATATACACATGCAATCTGAACAAGTTTGAGATTGAGGTAAACATTGGAGCCATAAGTGCTTCAACGATCATCAATGTCAGACCCCTAATCTGCATCACAAAAAACAACGATATCAAAAGTGGGGCATGGTCTGATTTGCAAGCCATGATGCATTGTACCAGAAAGATATCTTAATATCCGTTTAACTACTTTTCAATGAGATTCTAGAGAATTTGCCATAAACTGACAAACTTTATTAACTGCAAAGCAAAGTTTAGGTCTGGTCAAGGTGGCATACTGTAATGCACCGATAGTGGATCAATAAAGTTTAGGGTCACTCATGAGATTACTACCATATCGAGACAGCTTTAAACTAGACATCATTGGTGTAGAAATGCTTCAAGCTGAGTTCATTTAGACTTTAACCAGGAGATCTTGAACATATCAAGACTAAGATAGAAGCAGGCTACCATCATGAGTTTTTTGAACTTGAATTTCAAGAAAACAATTGACAGGACCAAGGTCCTTTAAAGTAAATTCAGTATAAAGGTGAGTAACCAGATCCTGAAGAGTAGAAGTCGAGTTGCTGGTGACAAGGATATCATCCACATAAACCAGGAGAAAGGTGGTATGCTGTGGAGTGAGGCGAATGAATAATGATTGATCACATTTACTATGTTGAAAACTAAGCTTAATCAAAGAAGATACTAATATGTCATATCATGCTTAAGGAGCTTGCTTGAGGCCGTACAAAGCTTTGTGTAAACGACATACCAAGGTTTTGTTGGGATGTTCAAACCCAGCAGGTTGCTCCATATAAACTTCTTCATGAAGGAGGCCATTAAGAAAAGTATTATTAACATCAAGCTGCCTCATGTCCCAATTATTAGACAGTGCAATGGTAAGGAACACCTAGATAGTAGTAGGCTTAACCACAGGGCTAAAAGTTTTAGTATAATCGAAGCCTTTTTGTTGATGAAATCCTTTTGCCACAAGTCTCGCTTTATGCCGTTGGAAGCTACCATCTGCATTATATTTGACTTTGAAAACCCATTTACAGCCAATCGCACATCTATCTGGTAGTAGGGTAACCAAGGACCAAGTCTGATTCTTCAAGAAAGCATGGTATTCCTCTAGCATTGCTTGTTTCCACTCTGGACTAAGAAGGGCCATTGTAGCTGTAGAAGGTTCATGACTCACAATGAAAGCCTTAGGTTTGAAGGTTCCTACTTTGGAACGAGTAATCATAGGATAAATATTGACAAGAGATGGAGAGAGAGATGGAGTGATAGGAGTCGGAGAGACTGGCTGGGCATTAGGATGCACTGGAGAGTCTGATGCATTAGGAACAAGAGAAGCAGAGTCTAGGGGAGTGAAAGGTGTATTGAATGATGCATTGTCATTGTGTACACAACACCATGTGATAAGTTAGTAAGAGGCAAACATAAATCATTCACACTTAAAAGGGGTGGTTAAGTTGAAGGTAGAGAAGAAGGAAGGCTGGAGGTGGAAGAAGGCTAAGAAGAGAAAAGTTTGGGATATGGAAATTGGGTATCATTAAAGATAACATCCTTAGAGATATAGATTTTACCTGACGGGCTAAGCATTTGTATCATTTATGAACATCACTATATCCCACAAAAACACATTCACAGGATCGAAAATCAAACTTGTGTGGTTGGTATGGGCGAATAAAAGGATAGCAAGCACAACCATATGTCCGAAGGAGTTCATAATGACGTAAGGTGTGAAACAGAAGTTCATAGGGAGACTTGTGGAATAGTACAACAGTGGGTAGATGATTAATGAGATAGACGGCAATATGGAAGATTGTGTCCCAATGATGAAATGGTATAAAGGATGCTACAAGTAGTGTAAGACCTGTTTCTACTATATGTCTGTGTTTTCGTTCAACAACTCCATTTTGAAAGTGTGTGTAGAGGCAGCTAAATTGGTGAATTATTCCATGGGTTTGTAAGAAATGGGAGAAAGCTCGATATTTGCCCCCTAATCTGACTAGATAGAAAGAATTTTGGAATGAAATTGTAACTCTACTTGGGATTTGAACATTTGAAACACAATGAGAGCTTCTGACTTAGCCTTCAGGAAATAAATCCAGGTGAAGCGGCTAAACGCATCAACAAAAATGATATAGTAACCTTGATCTGTTTTAACTGGAGCGGGACCCTATATATCAATATGGATGAGTTGAAGTAGTTTGGTGTACTTGGTTTGAGATACAGAAAATGGAAGTCGATGAGCTTTACCATAACAACAAGATTTACAAAATGGCATTGAAGTTTTATTAGCAATAGAGATGTTACACTTATTCAAAACTGAAATAATAGTTTTTGTCTATAGATGTCCAAGCCTGGTATGCCAAGTGTGAAAATCTAAACTAGAAGATACATAAGAAGAATAAGACTAAAGAGATGGCAAAGAGAGCTCCTAGGACCATGGAGAAAGAAAACTAGGATTTGTTGTCAGATTGCCAGATGGAGACTGAGTTTTATTATGTGGAGGCTGAAGATGAACATCTTCGAATGCATACAAGCCATCTTTAATTCGCCCTTCAAAAGGATTTTGTGGGAATGAAGATGCTTCACAAAGTAGTTAGTACGGTGAAACTCAAAATACACGTGATTATCTAATGCAAATTTGTAAACATTGAGCAAATTTTTAGTGATCATTGGGACATGAAGGAGATCAGCAAGAACCATAGAACGAGACTGAAAAAGGAGAATTTAAGTGTGAATGATGTATGTTTTGGATAGACAAACCTGTACCATTTGCTATATGGACTTTATCTTCACCATGATAAGAAGTTTTATAGCTGATATTGTCAACATTTGGTGTGATATGTGTATTGGCGCCTGAATCTGGATACTAGGTAGAGTAAAAAACTAGTAGAGTATAGGAGGAATAAGGTTGAGTATCAAACGAAGCCATATTCCCTTGAGGTCTAGGAAATTGATTGTGGACTGTCTGAAACTGAGAGGAGGAGTTCATAGCTTGATGAGGTCCTTGATAATTCTGATCATATCAATGATAGCATTTCCATGTAGGATGTCCAATCTTTCCACACACTTGACACATGATACCATTTGATTGTTTAAATGCACAACTTCCTCTGCCTCTCCTTCCACGAGAGTTTTATCCTTTACCTCTATTTGAATTAAAGCCAAAGCGATATGGTCTTATCATTCCACGACTTGATCCAGATCCAGAGGAAGCCTTGCTAGGTGCTGAGTGAACTATATTAGCTGAGTGAGTAAGAGCCAAAGTTTTAGAGTGTTTCTCAATTCGACTTTATTGTGCTAACAATAATGCTTCAATATCAGCCACCGTATAGGGATCTAATCCGGTGGAGATAGAGGCAACAAATGAATCATATTCTTCAAGAAGAACTTCCAACACAGCTTCAATGTGATCACTGACTAAGATAGGGTGTCTAATTAAGATAAGAGCATCAACTGATTCTTGATCTTAAGTAGATATTCATTCATGGATAAACTTCCTTTCTTAGTGTCTCTAAATTGTGTTTTGAACTGTTTAATTCTGGCTCGTGTCTGTGAGGAGAAGAAGATGAGAATATGTTTCCATACCTCTGATGATGTGGTACAGCCTACAACTCGTGTCAGCATGAAGGTAGATAGTGAGGACAATATTTAAGACATGCGTAGTTGATCTTGTCACCTCCATTGTAAGAATTCAAAAGATATTTTTTCAACAGTTTGATCATCTTCAGAGGAATATTTGGCTGGTACCTTAGGTTCAATCTTGATGAACTATTGCAATTTTTATCCTTCAATAGTAGTATGAACTTGTTATTTCCAAGATAAAAAATTTGTTTCATCCAATTTTACAGAGATTGAATGAGAGAAGGTAATAACATCTTGTCGATGAGCAGTAGGCAACAGTTTCAAAGGAATAAAGAGTGATTCAGATGACTGACCCAAATTAGTTGCCATTGATGGCTTTATGGCTCTAATACCATATTGAGTATGGTATTAGAGGCAGAAGAAGAACGAGAGTAAAGAATTTAGATGAAGCAGGTTATTCACTATTTCTTACTAAAGCAACGTATATATATACACATGCAAGATCTCATGCTTTGTAACTAACTCACAGCTAACCCCTCTACCAGCTTCTAGCTGTTTCTAACAACTTCTTACATGTGCTTTATACTCTTTAACATCATCCTTGTTAATAATTCAAATAATGCGAATGGAAAGACGAATATTGAGGAAGTTTTCTGTGTTAATTATTAGATTGTTTATAAAATTATAACATGTAAAAAAAAATTTGATGGACTCATTTTTTTTAATTTGAACCCAAAAAAAAAAAAGATAAAAACTTGTCCAGTCATGAATTACCAACAGAGTCAAGGTTATATAGTTGGAAGCCTTTGGCTTTTTAACAGCTAAGGGTGAATAAGTGGCTTCATGACTCAGTTAGTTTCTCCATTATATCAGTCTAGGTTGAATTAGGTCCCAAAAAAAAATTTAGACAAATAAGTGGAACTAGGCATTAGCTTAGTCATGTTAGCTAATTTAGTATAATTTAACTTGATTTTATATATATTTTAAAATTTTTCTAATTATATACGAATTTATATTAAAAATTTATTTTTTATAAGTCATTTTATAATTTTTATTATAAATTTTAAAAAAATGACTCAACTAACTCAATTATATTAGGCCAATTTGGACAATGTATGTTTAAAAATAAGTCGATGCTAAACTAAACCATACCATATTATACTAAAACTTATTTCAGCCCAACTTGTGAACGCCGTTATTAATGGGTGTAAAATATGATATTCATTATATAGTATTAATGGTTTGGTCTCCCTTGGGATCAAAACTCTAATTTAGATTAAGTGTTGGTCTTAGTTTGTGGATTCAAGTTTTATTTGGCTTAATTAAAAATTTTTGAATAAACTTCTATATTGGTACTTGAAAAGTTATTATTGTCATTAATTTATTCTTTAAAAATTTATTATCATCAATTTACTTATAATATTTCAAAAAAGTACATTATTTTAGTTTTGATCTAACTTAATTAAAACTAAATTGATGGTAATAAACTAAGGATAAATTGATGCCATTGAAATCTTTCAAGAACTAATATTATAGATAACTATATTAAATTTTTAGATGGACTATGTATAAATAGAATCGTTTAATTTACAATTTTTATGAAGAAACTTTATTTATTATTAGTTTAGTGGTATTTTTATTTAGGGAAAATCTTTATATTTTACTTCACTAAACTAGGAATCAATTATAAAATTGGTGCATAAAATTTTAAATGTAATGAAACACCTCCATGAACTTTGAATGAAAAGATTGAATCTTGATTACAATTAATTGCAAGAGTTACGTGATCCTTACATGATCTTATATTTATATTTTTATCCCAATTTGATGCCAATTTACCAAAATTACTAAAGCAAAGAGCTAACTTTTCAACATCAATTTTGAAGGAGGGTTAAATTGGTATGGCCATGTTAATGAATGAGTTTTGTGATTTAGTTGGACTTGATCTTTACAACGTAAGATTGCCATATACAAACTTCTTCAACGTCAGTTTTTGGTTAAATTATCTTATTGATTTTCAAAGCTTAATATTTAATTTAGTATCCTATAATTTAAAAGTATGTGATTAAGTCTTTGTAATTTTACAAATTTTAAAGGGTAAAATACAATTTGGTACTTGTAGTTTGACTCAATTTCACTTTAATATTGTGTGATTAAAAAGTTACTAATTGAGTATGTCATACCCGAAAATGCGATCGCGCGGTGCCAAATCAAAATCAAAATTAAAAGAGTAGTAGAGTCGCCACCAAAATTTTAATTTTTGAAAAGGCAAAATTTTGGAAAAGCCTTTTATTTGGAAAATAAGAAAATGGTCTACGAACCAGAAAATAGGTTCGGGAGTCGATTGTGAGTGGAGAAGGTGTTAGGCACCCCACAATACCCGTTGCTATGAACGGTTACCCTAAGTCAGTTGTGCAAAATCAATATGTCCTTTAATCTATTTTAATTCTCGTAACAAATCATATGCAAAATAAGAAATAGAAATAAAATTAAAAATAAAAGGAAGAAAGAAATTAAATAAAAAGAATTAGAAAAGCAAAATAATAAAAAGAAAATAAAAATTAGAGAGAAAATCTTATTTACAAGAACGGACTTGACCTAGGGTGAAAGCCTAGGGCTTACGTACCCTTCAGAGGGATCAAAGTCCACGTAGTTCGAACCCAGATTGTGTTTGTGTGTGTTTTTTTAGTTTTTAGTTTTTTTAGGTTTGTGATCTTTTTGTTTTTATCTATATTTTTTCACTTTTCATTTTTCCTTTTTTTGAATTTTTGTTTGGTTTAATTTATTATTATTTTTTACTTACTTTTTTTTTGGGGACAAGAAAAAAATAAAAATTACTTTTCCCTTTAATAAATAAAACGAATTTTGAAATTGGTCGATGTGTTTCGATTTGTTAAAGATAAAAATAATCTTACTTTTCTTTCATTTTCAATTTTTCTTTTTTCATCATTTTTGTTCTTCTTTTTGTTCTTTTTGATTTTCTATTCTTTTATTTTAATTCTATTATTTTTGGACTGTTTCTTCCCTTTCTTCTTTTTTTTTTAGGTGAAAAGATTAAAAAAAAATAAGAATTACTTTTACCTTTAGCAAATAAAACAAAATTAGCATTGATTGGTATGTTATAATTTGCAAAAGATAGAATTACTTTTATTTTTTTATTAGTATTTTTTATATTTATTTGTTTAAATATTTTTTTTAATTTTTTAATTTTTTGTTTTGATCCTTTTATTCTCTTACATCTCCTTTTCCTTCTTTTTTTTTTTTTTTTTGTATTTTGGGTGTTTTTTTATTTTTTTCTAAAAATAAAACTCCTATATTGTAACTAGCTTTTGGTGAAAAAAGAAAGAGAGTAAAAATAACTTAACACTTACGAACAAAGCAGATCTTTATTTTGTAAATGATAAAGTCCATTTTACCTCCTTTTTTTCTTTTTGATGACATTTATTATTACATTTTTTTTAATGATTGATTCCCACTTTTGGTTTTTTCTTTTTTTAATTCCCTTTTTTTTTTTGAAAAAAACAATCTTTTTGGTATTTTTATAAAGCACATCTTAGTTTCTAATTTTGTCAACTAAAAGTTAGAGGAAAATTCTAAAGTTTACAAAAAAAAGGAATTTAATTAAAACTTTGTTTATTTGTCATTATTATTACTTAAAATTATCTTTTTAAATTTGAAAAGCTTATTTATTTTATTTTTCATTATTATTATTGTTACTTATTCCTTTTTTATTTTTTTCTTTTTTGAAAACTTTTTTTTTTTTAAGAAGATCGATTTAATGATAGCCCAAAGCTCATTGAAACGTAAATTTAACATCAAATGGATATCAAGGAGGCTTGTTGCCCCACATAGTCCTTAAGTCGGCTCTTATGGGCTTGAGGGGATAAAGAATCCCACACGGGCATTCTAAAAGTGAAATAGTATATAGAAAAATGAAGGTAATTACAAGCCTACCAATTATTCTATACATCTTTACATCTCAATTTTTGCTCGCAGATAAAAGAAGACAATGAGACCATGTTACCCCCTTTCCAATCATCCTTCGTGAACAGCCTCTCTCTCATTTGCTTTCCTCAAGTCATGGACCTCTAGATTATAGGCCTCATACGCGATAGAAAAGAAAAAAAAAAAAGCAAGGGTGTCACAGCAGCTTACTTTTCATGAGCCAGAAACAACCAAGGTCTCAATATCAGACAAAACAATCAACGTCTCATACAAGTCAGGTTACATTAAAAAATTTCACTTAAACCAAGTTTTAAATCAATCAATTCCCCAAAAAAAGTATGGACACTACAACCTCTCAAATAAACAAGTAAAGGTTCCCAACATAATCACATTTCCAGCAACAGTATAGGCAGAACAATGTCCTCAATATTACTTAAAGCATCATCCAAATCTATTTCGACTAATCCCACACATGCTGAACAGAGAACTCATCATCATCAGGAAGCTTAAATGCTAGTATTGTAAGATCATTCAGTCACTTAATCACAATCTCAAAGTGTATGTGTGGTTATCAACATAGTAGACCTCTATTAAATCCAAAGGAGCGGTGACAAACTATAGCACAAACATATGACTATCGGGACAGGATTAAAAATAAATAAATACATCAATCAATTAATGATCCTGGGATGACATTACTTCATTGTGTTGAAGACTAAGGCTCAAAAGGGAAAGTTAACATTAGGCACTTCACACAAAACTGAAAATAGTGGAAAAGTAGCAAGTTTGAAACCAATTTAATGTCCAAATGAAGCTAAAAAAAGAAAGCTAAATCATGTCAGAAGTCACCAACGGGCAAAAGGAGAACGCAGATCAGATTTAAGACTTATACTGGGCAGATAACCAAAGCTAAATGATAATAAGACAGCAATTAAGATCTCCACAAAATCATACCACATGTTGAGGCTGAAAACCATGAGATGGTAGGAATATCTTATACCAAATCTTTGCACAAACATATATTGGGGATTAAGAACAATAATTGAGAGAAATTGAAGACACTAATCATATTGAATCACATAGCAGCATTCCATATTCCCAACGATAGGCTCTTAGTTGAATCTAACAAATCACGCTCTAAAATACAAACTCAGAACAACCATACTTAAATCCAACACTGAGAAGAGAAACTGATCCCAAAAACCATTAACTAAAATCTAAACCTCGATCTGATAACAAGCGAAACAAAGAACAATAACAATACCTTGATGAGTGATAGGGAATCAAATGCACGAATGAAATTTCACAGTAAAACATCAAAACCCCAATCTGAAAGCATTGGCCAATGTCTGAACCTTAAGCAACATCAAATGGAACGAAAGAAAAATCACGGCACATGGGACCAAGCATACGAGGTAGGCAAACAAAACATTATAGTAACATCAGAACTATCATATCCAGAGTTCATATTCCAGCGCAGTCATATATTTTAGAAATGAAAGAATGATGTACCTCCTTGTGAATCTCAGTGCAGTATTCGAATTAAAAGGCTGGTTTCAGTTCTATGATGCTCGATCTTAACTCCGTCATCACGATTTCCATACTCAATTCGTCGATGTATCCTCGGCTTCTCCTTTGCCAAATCTTTTCCCTCCTCCCTCAGTCCGAGAGCCTCCAGTCTCTTTCACCGAATCTTCCTACCCCTCATGCTCTCTGATTTCTCGATCTCTCCCTCTGTCTCTCCTTTCGATTTTTCAGTCACCCCCTTTCTCCTTTCAATCCTCTGCCTCGATTTCTTTTCAGTCACTCCCTTTCTTTCCTTTCGCACCCTCTATCTCCGAAAACCCCTTTTTCCCAGACCCCTCTTGCTCTCTGTTCTTTATTCTCTCCCTCTCTCTCCCTTACTTGATCTCTTTTTCTCTTTTTTCTGTTCGATTTTTGACTTCCCCCTTTTCTCGTCTCCCTCTCCCTCGACTTTTCTGGTGGTGAAAGGGACCAGGGAAGTCGCAGCCTCGAGCCCTTCGTTCCCTGCCCAGACCTACTGCCTTTCCTTTTTTGTGTTTCGAAGCTCTGTGCTTGTGTTTGTGTCGCCTTGCCAGAGTCCTCCCATCGTGTGTGGAGTAGGCGTGAGTTTTTTGGCTGCCAGGGAGAGATACGGGTAGGGTAATGAATGGATCCGTGTTGGGCTGATCCAGCCCAGCAAGAGTTTAGCCCAAACCTTTTTTATTTTATTATTTTTTCTCAGCCCATTTCTTCTTCTTCTTTCTTCTCTTTTTTTTTTTTTGTTTAACATTGGACTGCAAAGGAAGGATGGGCTTTTTTTTCCTTCCTTTTTTTTTTAATTTTTGTTTGATTTTTCTTTTTTATTGTTTTAATAATTTTTTCTTTTTTATTATATTTTTTTCATTTTTATTCTTATTATGTTTTTATTTTAAAATGTTAGGACAAAATGCGGTGTTCACAGAGTAGTTTAGGGTTTAAATTGTTAGTATATTGTTATCTTGTAATATCATTTTGTTAATTCTTTGATGAAAAATAACATGTGCACAACATATGACTTAAACATTTTTCTAATGTACCAAAATTTCGTTTCTAAAATATCTCAATTTGGTTGATTTTGGTCTTTAGAAAACATAATCTCTAAACTCAATATATGAAATTAGAGATTTTCTAGAAAAATTAGGCATTTGGAGAAATTATGGAAAAATTAATAATTTTTTAAGGGCAAAATATAGGGAAGAAATTGTGTGTGTTGGGGGGGATTTAAGATTCTAATTAGCCAATTGAAAAATTTTGATCTTCATTATATAAGAAATTATGAATTTTATAAGGAAAGTAGAACTTTAAGGTAAAATTGGAAATATAATCAAGGGTTTTATTTTAAGGGTAAAATTGTGGGACGTTATATTATACTTGTTGATTTTGGGATCTAAATTGGTCAAGGAGGAATTTTGGTATTCCATGCATAAGAAATGAAGGATTTTGTAAATAAATTAGCAATTTAGGGCAAAATTTGAGACAAAATTTAAAGGATATTTTATTGTATGTGTTGAATTTGAAATTCCAATTACTAAAGGAGGAATTTTGATTTTCAGTGTATAAAAAATTTAGAATTTTGCAAAGAAATTAGAAATTTAGAGCAAATTTTTATGGATTTTGGTAAAAAAAAAAAGAAGTTAGCAAAATAATACTACAAAATAGCAACGTGCTAATAATTTAAACTTTCAACAACTCAGCTGCCAACTTTTAAATCAGAAGGCATCAAAGTCAAATTATATCAAACTAAAAGATAACAAACTATATTTTACTCAATTTTTAATTTGGTTCCTAGTATTAAACCTTCATTAGTGAGCTGTTAAATTTTTATTAAAGTGACAAACCATATGCAATTTTGACACTTTGAATATGTATGATACATGTAAACTCACTACAATTACTCAACTTAGATAGCATCATGTGTCATATATGTGAGTTGGATTTTACCTAATCATTTAGCTTTACTCTTTTTGTTTGCATGAGTTATACATAAATAAAGTATTACGATGACATATGATTGACTAAATTTTTTTTTTGTAAGAAAAGGAATTTATTAAAATATAAAAGAAAGCATACATGGATCAAGCTTTGGTAACAGATCCTCTAAATTGCGCAGCTGGTGAATTACCTTTGAAGTATCAAAACACATTATTTCATTGTGTAAAATGGTGTGTTTTGATTTATGAATTAGCAAAAAAAAAAAAAAAGAATATTTCTTCTAGTGCATTGTCATCTCTCTCCATTCACAGATGTCTCAAGCTTCTTTATCCTTTCTCTATTTGATTGTAGACACTTCAAGTTCCTTCATCCCTTCTTTATTTGATCATGGACACCTCAAACTCCTTCATCCCTTTTTGCTCATTTCGATCAATTATTGCTTGTGGTTGCTCATTTCCTATTTCTTCTTATTTTCTTGCTCTTTTCGATTGCAGTGGTGGAATTTGATCTTAAACCCATGGATTCCTATGATTTTGAGGCCTGCCACATTAGAACCCTCGTTATTGTACTTAATCAATTTATGTTTGTTTCTTAAGAAAAAGGGGACTCTATTTGTTTCCAATCTCATTTGTGGTTGTGTTTGTTTCTTGAGAAAAAAAGAGTTCGAAATCAACCTTGTGGTTGATTATCTTTGTTTAATTAAACATGCTATTACTTTGATTCAGGAAGCAAATGTTTGATTTTTTTTTTTTAATGTTTAACCTTTTGTTTCCAACCCTTGAAGAATGCTTGAAAATGGCCATGCTATGAATTTTTGTACTTAATCCCATATTACATTCTTTGCAAAATGGTAAGTTTTGGCTAATTGATGCTGGTTAATTGATTAATTAAACTAGTGTTAGTCAATTGATTCTTTGTTTAGGGTCACTAATTTTGGTTGTGAAAATGGCAAAGTTGTGAAGTTTTGTTTGCTTATATTGCTTCATTTTCATCTCAATTTAACGTTAAGATTGATAAATCAAACATTATGTATGTTGTTGCCTTAACTCTTTTTCATATTGCATATTTGGAAAATGACTTAGTTTTTCTTAGTTTAGAGCTTATGCCTTTAATATTTTTGCTTTAGTATATAAGATACGATTTAAAATTATTAAGCTAACTAGTAAACATTACTTCTAATGTTGTCTTCTTGCATTTGAGAGTGAAAATTAGCACCAAATTAGAGAAAAAAATTTAAGGGAAAACATGGAAAAGGACTCAAAACGAAGGTAAACTTTTGAATTCAAACTTTGTTTTGTTGCATTAAAAAAAAAGATTGTCGGTATGCAATATTTTGTTGCAATTGAGGGTGTTGAAAATCCATCTACATTGTTCATTGCATCAACACCTCCAAATAAGCCACATCTCCGTCAAATATTCCAAACACATCATATTCTTGCACTTACTCAAGATGTTATTATCTAGTGTCAAAACACATTGTTTCAATTAATGAAATAGAGCATTTTGCTTCCTATTGCATGATGTGGTTGCATTTCAATAGTCCACTCATTTGATGGCTAGAATTTTGCTTTTCATAAAAAATTCAAACATAAGGACTTTAAAGGATCTGGTTTCATCTAGTTTCCTTGTGAAAGGAGCCATACCTACAGGAAAAGAAAAAAAAAACCATAGAAGACCTTGTACTACATTGCGTGATAGAGAATTAATAAAAAAATATAACAAGTAGAAAAAGGCTAAACATGGTATGGCTTGGGCAAACATTAATAATACACATAATAAGAATTATAAAGGAATATCAAAGCAATGCTTGGTCTATATGGAGAAAATGAAAACAAAGTGGTTGGTCCATTAGAACTTGCAAACACTTTCAGTATTATAAAGTGAAGATGAGAACAAGTTATCTAGCTAAGGATTTTAGAATAAGACTAGCTAGAGCTAGAGAGCTAGTGATAAAAAAATCATTGTAAAAAGGCTAACAAAAGGCAAAGAACATCTTTGTATGGCCATGCACTTTGATGAATAAGGAAGAAAGTGGTTTAAAAAGGATGGAAAATGAGTTACAAAGGAACTAAAACCTGGCTATAAAACCTATAGATCGATTTTGAAGGAACATCAGTCTTGAAAGAAAGCAAGAAAGCTCTTGACTTGTGCACCACTGAGATAGGTTTCCATGACAACCACTAAGTTTAGAAAGTAGGAAATAAGAAAGTTATAGGAATTCCTTTTGAAGTTAGTAGTAGTGATTCCTTAGACATTCCAAGAAAGTATGATCACGGATGGCGCTAAAATGACATAGACAATAGCAAGGTGAAAAAGGGTTTAGGATAGGATAGAGGGTGATAAGATATTTTTGCTAGCATACATGGTGGAGAAGATCTAAAAAGACTTTTAGTTTGGAAAAGTAGAGACCTTGGTATGAAGTTTTTTAGGGTTGTAAACAAGAAGTAAGTTAAAAGGAGGTTTTGTCAGTAATGGATTAAGGCATGCGATACTTCCCACAACAGGGTGCTATAGCCCCTTAAATAGGGGGTAGTCTCCTTTTGTTATATATTCTTAAAAAAATTTAAATAACTATTGTAACACCTTGAATAATAATTGGATAAACTAATATAAATTTAAGAATAATAAAGTAAACTAAGATCTTGCTAAGACATTTATTAAGAATGCTAAAAATTTGAACCTAATTAAAACTTTAAAACTAACTATGTTATTAAACCTCAAGAGATAACTAACTACAACCCATCACCTCTAAGTCCTGTCTTATTCATTAATACCAAGCTCTAATTTATCTCAAAGACACTCAAGGAAAATCCAAAAACCTCCACACCATTTAACTACAATTTATTCTAATGTTTAAAGGGTGAAATATTAGAAAAGATATGCTAATAGACACTTTTACAAACAAGGCCCTACATATGGTTGTACATGTAGGCTTGTTGCTAGTGGTGTTTACCTATTGGAATCCGGACACGAGCGTGTAATTGGACATGAGCAAGCTATGTCTAGTACTGACCTTCTATAAAACAGCTATAAACTTCGATATAGGCATGTATAACATAGCATGGGCAACCTGTGTTGACCTACAGAATAATAAAATTACATTTAGAACTCTTTTTTGACTTTGCCTAATGGTTTGGAATCCTTATGCAACATATAAGATCACCAAATTTACTATTTAAAGACATTTGTAAGAAATTTAAAGACATGCCAAAGCTCACCCCAAGACTCAACTATTTAATTTATCAAATCCATGCATTTCTTAAACTACCTATTTTCAACCTCTAAATGCCAAAATACAACTTTAGGCACTCCTTTTTACACTCTAACACTCTCTAAACTCAACTTGAGCAAATTTCAATACCTTAAAACAACCTTAAAGCAGCATAACTAAGGTCTAAACTTTAACGGATCAAAAGGAAAAGTGGCTTCAAAGCACCAATGACTTACTAATTTAGGTCACTCACTTCCTTAACATACCAAACTACCATAGACAAGTGTTAAATATGGGATTACACTAGTCTAAGCCATGAAATATTGTTTCTAAGTTGAAATGCATCTTTTGAACATTTCAAACCCCCTTATTACATACTATGGGCAAGACTTTTTTCTTTTGATGGTAACCACCACTCATCCATACACCTAAATGTGGAGTTTTACTCTAGCTCACATTGCTTATACAAGCATAATTCAATTGTCAAAACAAACTTCTCTAAACCTTAAAAATTCCAACGACACTAGAAATAGCCAAAATTATTATACTAAACTTGAGCTTCCAACTAAAACTCGTAAGTTATTATTTTAGTTACTAGTCACAATTGCTAATAGTCTAAACATTAATCCCAGAGTCATACATGATTGCTAGTCTCTTGACTTTATGATATTCATTAAGGACCATCCATATACCATCATAATTGATAAGTTCACATTAACCCAATTTACATTAATTAATCATACACTTGGCAATATGTGATGCAATATAGCATGTTTTACAAAATAGTAAACAATTACATAAGAATTGGCATTGTTTAGCTATACACACCCAAATAGATGAGGTGTTAAAACCTACATAACAATTAAACCATTATAACATGCTTTCACTAGCTTCTCCTTGCTACTAAGAAGTTCTGCCCTTGAAAAGTTAGCCTACAAATAAGGGCAGATATAAAATTTCAATAACAAAAGTAGAGTTCTAATCATATAATGTAAAATAATCAAACTTGATGCTTTATAGATAATAATCATAAAAGTGCAATGCACGCATCATTTGAATGAGTAAGTTTGACTATCATTCCATCACTTTTTTATTGTGAAAATATGATAGCAACTTAGTTATTAGCCAATAACTCGAGGAGGATCACAATTATGACCCCTACTCTTAAGATAAGCACAATCACAATCATGATTCTTCTCATAAATGTGGTAGTATATGCATCTCTAAGAGCATGATTGTAATGTCCCACATTGGATAGGAGGATTTTGAGTTAGAGCCATATAAGTGGGAGTAGTACTCTCCTCACCATAGACGCATTTTCCTAGTGATGGGAGGAATAAAACCTGAAGAGGACGAGGTACTGCATGTGCACCTCGAGGACGAGGTAGCCCTAAAGAGGGTGAAATGTAATTTCTCACATAAGATAGGAGGATCCTGGGTTGGGGCCATATAAGTGGGAGTGGTACTCTCCTCACTGTGGATGTGCTTTCCCAGTGATAGGAGAAACAAAACCTGGAAAGGTGTGATCGATTGAGGTGCCTCTAATTAGGGACAATATCCATAAAGGCCCTGTATAGTATTTGGTATCAAAGCCGACCTAACCACGTGTGCATCTTGAGGATGAGGTTGCCCTAAAAGGGGGTAGAATGTAATGTCTCACATTAGATAGGAAGATCCTAGGTTAAGGTCATATAAGTGGGAGTGGTACTCTCCCCACCGTGAACATGTTTTCCCAGTGATGGGAAGAACAAAACTAGGAAAGGTGTGAAGGATTGAGGTACCTCCAGTCTGGGACAATATCCACAGAGGTTCTACCAGTTTTGTTCCTCCCATCACTGGGAAAACGCATCTACGATAGGAAGAGTACCACTCCCATTTATATGGCTTTAGCTCAATATCCTTATATTCGATATGGGACATTACATTCTACCTCCCTTTGGGGCCACCTCGTCCTCGAGGTGCATACACGGCTAAGCCGGCTGTGATACCAAATACCATACAGAGTCTCCGTGGATATTGTCCTAGATTGGAGGCATCTCAATTGGTCACACCTCTTTGAGTTTTGTTCCTCCTATCACTGGGAAAATGCATCTATTTTGGGAAGAGTACCACTCCCACTTATATGGTTCTAGCCTAGGATCTTCCTATCTGATGTAGAACATTATATTCTACCCCCTTTGGGGCCACCTTGTCCTCGAGGTGCACACGCAGATAGACTAGCTTTGATACCAAACACCATTTAGAGTCTCCGTGGATATTGTTTCGAACTAGAGGCACCTCAATCGGTCACATCTCTCCTGGTGTTGTTCCTCCTATCACTAGGAAAATGCATCCATGGTGGGGAGAGTTTCACTCCCACTTATATGGCCTTAACCCAGGATTCTCCTATCCGATGTGGGACATTACAATGATCACATTTCAATGCATGATCACAACACTAATGCATAAGTATAAGTACATTTATAATTCTGTTTGCCTAGGCACGATCATGGTTCATAATTTCCCTAAGCACAGTCATGGCTTTATGCATGATCATAACACTATATCGCTGAGCACTATTCAAGACTCTATATATTAGGATATGATCACGGTCCACGATAATCAACAATCAAGTGTAATCAAACGCATTGATCACATCAAGTAAATATATATAAAAGCAATTAATATGATATTACTATATATATAAGTGGAATTAAATCTCAGTTACTTCTAACGATATCTACCACTTTTTAAATAACTATTAGCACCTTCCAAAAAGCAACACAAGCCTAGAGCAATTATGAACAATAATTATATATCCACTAATACATAAGGATGATTAATTCTAACAACCAAAAATACTATAAATCATATAGTTTTACCTTACATAAGCTCTTTAGAGTCCCAAAATACTAATTTGAGCTTACACTTCTAAGCCTTCATAATGGCTCCTTTAATTTTCACACATACAAGAACCATTCACATAAAATCAAGTTTCAAGATGAATTTTAGGTAGAAAAACATCACAAATGAAGGGAAAATACTTTCCCAATATATGCTTAAGCTTCTTCTTTCACTCTTTCATAAAAAACACAAAAAATTTGAAATCCATCAACCTAGGGTTCTATGAATCACCACCAAATAAAAAACTAAACAAACAAAACTGGAAAGGAGAAGTAGTAAATCAAGTTTCCCTTCACTCACTGAAATTAAAAGTTGGTTTTCCTCCCTGAATCTAGCTTTGAACATAGCCTTTTATGCCTCCTCTTTTCTTTATGTGTTTCTCTTTTCTTTTTTTATAGTTGTTCATGTGTTATGGTTGAAATAAGGGAGAAACGCTAAGTTTAGTTGGTGTTTTAAGTAAGTTGGATCATAGGTCATGGGTTTTGGTTTATGGGCTTTCCTATTCTTGATGAACTTTAGTTTATTTCCACTTTAGAGCCCTTTTAATCATGTTTTATTTAAGCTTTTAGGAAATAATTAACTTTAACTAATTTTTCTTAGGGTCACTTATTGATTCTCACTTAATTAATTTAAACCTATGAATAGATTTATTTTTCTTAGTAATCCCTTATTTAAATTATTTTTCCTTAATAATCTCTCATTTAATTATTTTTTCTCTATAATTCATATTAAATATTTTCAAGATGTTACAATTATGCTAGGACAACAGGTGTTGTCTCGGTAAAGGATTTAAATTTGCCAACATTCCAAGAATTTTAGAATGTAGCAGATGACAATCCAAGTATGAACGATTGGCTTTTATGAGGTGTAGGAAGTGGGAGATTTAAGTTAATGCTAAAAGACGAAGTTTGGTTTAAATGAGAGAAAAGAGTAAGGCTTTTAGGATACATGAGATGGGAAAGGGTAAATTGTAACTAGGGAAGAGAATATCAAGGTGTGATCTTGATGTTTGTTTTGAAAAGTTGTTTGAACAATATTAAGGTTCATGGGTCCTTGGGAAGGAGATGATGCAAGAGCTTTTAAGGTAGAATTAAAACTGGGCATAAAGTTTCTTTTATGCGAGAAAATGGTGAAATCAATATGCTTATGTAAAGTGTGTTCAAAAAGTTTGAAATATTTAGATGAAAGAAAGTAGGATGTAAAGGGATTTCTTAAATTTTTTACTTTATGTAGGAGGAAATTAGATCTTTTTAGTATTGTATTATGTGCACTAAAAGAGAGAATGTCACAAAGGAATAGAAGTGTGCATGGACTTATAGAGTCCACTTCTTCTCTTCTTACCCCCTCTATTTTCTCTCTTCTCTCATCTAAATTTGTGTTAAGCTTGCTTGGTGGATTGACATTTTTTGATGAAGGAAGAGATATTTTTTGATAATGGAAGGAAAAGGGCTTCTTGCCAGAGGTAGGTTTTCAAAACCAATAAAAACATTAAAATGCTTATAAGAGAATAATTAGAGGTGATTGTCTTACATGATATAATTTGGGAGGAGAGCCAAGAGCAAAGCTTTACTACAAAATCTAGCAAAGCTTGTGAGATTTGATTTTGTTGAACAAACATCAAGATTTGTAATTTTTTTCAAAGGTATTTTTTTATTACTCTAAGAATATTTGGACAATGATATTCTAAAGGAAGATATGGGGGACATATCCATATGGTAGAGAATACAAATGAAGAGGAAGAGATGAGAGAGAAATTTAGGGTTCATTAGAGGACAAGTATAAAAGATTTACCAAGAAACTAATGTAAAAAAGTCAAACTTTAATTTTATCATCACTAAAAAGCTGATGAATTTGATTGAAGATGAAGATGTCAAAGTTTCCCTCTAGCCTTTATAGGGTTAGAAGTCTAACTTGAAGGTAAAAGATATTAAAGAGGGATCCAATGACTTGGATAAAAATGACAAAGTGCCATGTGGAGAGAAGGAATGAACTTTGTGTTGGTGAAATGTTTAAAAAGGGGTTGACTAGAAAGGAAGGTGAGGAACAAGTGCATGTAAAAGTTTATAAGTGGGAAGGGAGGGTCATTTAAAGGGTTTAAGAGGTAGAGGATGGTGTTTTTGAGGTTCTTGCAAAGAGTTTTCATATAGTTTATGTTTGGAAGGAAAGTAAAAAGGTGAGGATAATCACTATGAAAGGTTGAAACTTGATTACGAGGAAGTGAAAGTGCTTAATAAAGGGAATTTATGGAGCTTACAAGAATGAGAGAGAAAAGGAAAAATTTCAAATGACTTCATTTTGAGCCTAAAATTTGTTATTCAAATAATGTTGTTCAATGTCAAATAATATTCAAATAATGTTCTTCAATCATAACTCTCTTATGATTGGCTATATCAATAGTATTTGATGGTATATTGAGAGAGAATTAATGATAGAATAAATTAATTTTTTTTAGAATTATAGAAATTCAATTATAGATTTTTAAATTATAATAAACAAAATAAAAATTAAATAAAACTTTAGGAGATTAATAAAACAATTTAAGATTGATGATCATTACTTCTTTTCATTTCTTGTCATTTTCTTCTCAACTCACATCCTGCTTCTCAAGGTATTGTTATGTATGTTCAATCTATTTAAATTCATCCATTAATATTTGTCACATATAATTTAAGAGATTTTGTTGTATTAGAATTGTATGTTTTTTATTTTTATAAATGAAGTCCATAAATAAAGTGCTAGGCTCATATTATTATTATTATTAGTATTAGAACCTGCTTGTTTATCTAGAATCAAACCCGACAAGAATCCTTGATTTGTTTCAACCTAGGATTGTTATTTGGGTAGATAAATGTCCACTTCAAAAATCCACGTAAAACGGTTTGAATCCATAATTTGGCAACGTCGTCTCCTGAGAGTTCATGGACATCACATCGCCATCATTTTGGTCCCGAGCATGTATTTTCTTCTCATCTGAGTAGTTTCCCTGGCCAAAATGAATGGATGGCATTGGCTCTAACGGCATATTTTGGCACTTTGTTCACACCTTTTCTTAATTCCACGCCTACCAAAAAATACAAGGTGTAGCTTTGGATTACAATGTGGTCCATGTAAAATCTGCACGCAAGCTGTTATCTGGGCCTCTTCTTTTATTCAATCACCCCTAATTAAGCACAAATATAATGAAAGATATCACTCAAATTGAGACTTAATGTTCTAAGTTTCGTTAAGAACCATCATTTTGAAAACTAATTACTGATTTCAGTATTGGAATTTTAATTTAAATTTACATAATGAGTATTTATTATTTGATATTTATATGAGTTGAACTCAAAATGTTAGATAAAAAATTATGAATAATTTTACGATAATTTACTTTAATTTTGGAATGCCCTATAATTATTGAATAAGAAAGGAATAAATTTAGTCCATCCCTATCAAGTTAGGCCGATTGAACTAAGAAATTAAAATTACTAAACTATCCTTAAGGGACTCAAATACCTCAAATAATCATCTCTCTTGAGGCCAACTCTTTTCTTATAGAACTCTCTCTCTCTCTCTCTCTCTCCCCCCCCCCCCCTCCTTTTTTTTTTCTTTTTATCTCTTACAATATTCATTCTCATCTTCTTCCAATTTGCTTATCTGAATTATTCCTCTCCGCTGTATACTTTGAAAAATTAATTTCTCATAATTGAAAAACCTACAGACCTACAAATAATTGAAAAAATTTATATACAATCTTTTTATATTTTTGCTATTAAGTTTTTCAATTAAAATAAAATAAGTGTTAGGCTTTTTTATGACAACCTGGAAAGTCTATAGTTTTTATAATCAAGTGTATGATTTTTTATTTAAAAAATATGTATTTATCATATTTTAATTGAAAAATTATACATTTGCCATACTTTAATTAAAAAATTGATAATAAAATTATAAAGAATTATATCTAAATCTAACTTAAAATAATTTATTAAGAAAAATATGTTAAAGAATTATAGCCAGAGCTTCAAAAGTCCTGACTTTTGTCAAAGGTATAGTGGGATTAATGTTATTATAAAAGTAAATTATTAAGATATATCTATAATTTTGTTAAAATTACATTGATCATTTCTTTATTTTTAAAATATACACAAAAATTTTTTAAAACAAAAATTTACCTTATATATTAGTTTAATTTTAATTTTTTTTTACCAAAATGCCTTCTATTAACTTAAATACATATTTTTTTAAACTAAAAAAATTTTACATGAAAGATATTTTCGTTAAAAATTTTAAGATTAGACTAAAGTGTAGGACAATTTTTTATTTTAAGGGAGGTTTGCATATATTTTAAAAATAAAGAAAAGATAAACATAATTTAAATAAAATTTAAGAGAGATTAATACAATTTATTCAAATTATAAATGTTAAAAGTTTGAATGTTTATTTTGGAACTTGTATTTTTTGGTGGGGAGCATTATTTTGGGCCAAACCCTTAACAAAAAGGTTATATATATATATATATATATATATACATGTACATGTATGTTTATGTGTGTATATATATATATATTATATTATAGAAGAGGTCGATCAAAAAATCACTTGACAAATTTATACAAATTCTTTCTATTGATTTGGCTTATTTACTTAAATAAATTGAGCATGTATCAATTCTATAGTAGCAATTGTAACATGTGTTACCATTCATATGTCAAAATTTTGTCTATTAAATAAAAAATTTATTAGTCCTTAAATTAGATTATGAACTTTGCCAAATAATAACAAATGCCACAAAGGATTAGTATAAAAACTCCCCATACAATTTTTTTTTACACCAAAGTAGAATCAATTGTGAAGGGAACCATAATTGAATCCTTAAAGTTCGCACGAAGTGCAACAATACAGCATAAGTAATTAAAATTATTTATCCAATTTGGTCTCTTAATTATTTAATTTTAATTTAGTTATCTAAATTTCAATTTATACCATTCCTCCTTAACTTCATTTAATGTTTTAAAATGATCTCTTAATATCTTTTAGTATTTCAAAATAATTTTTATTTTTTAATATTTTAAAATAATTCTTTATGAATACAATAAAAAAACAAATATGATACAAATTGAAGTTTAGAAAGATAAATTAAAACAAAAGTTAAAAACTAAGTTAAAATAAATATTAATTAAGGGATCAAAACAATAATTAAACCTAAAATTTAATTTTCTTAACAAAATTTGTTAAATAGAAGCAAAAACAAAATTAGAACTTATCAAATATGTGTATTAAATAAAAATCTTAAATCAATGCAGAAAGCAAGTATATAAAAGTACCAAATAAAAAAAATTATGGAAACAACTTACAATTTTGTCTTTAAATTTTTTAATTAAAACTTTATAAGTATATAAATTTTTAATTAAGTTATACATATATCATATTTTAATTAAAAATTCATCAACATATTATATTTTATTATAACAATTTATTTTTAATATATTGGCATTTTTGGCAATGGCAAGGGTAACATGGTAATTTCGAAGGACAGCGTCCGCGTCATCTTGAGGAGACATTATATGAATGCGAGCATAGGAAAGTGCGTGCGTGTATTGTCGTCCCTGTTTGTTTCAAAGCAAGAGGTCAGCCATGGAAAAATACCTCTAAATTTGGCATAGACCTTACCCTTCTCTACTCTCAACCATCCAATTCCCTGAAAGTGAAGCCCGATTTCTGCGTAACACTCCGATACAGATTCTCGGCTACAATCTCCCTTTTCCCCAAAATTTTCACCACAGATCTTCTTTAGCTTTGCGATTTGCCTTTGCTGTCCATAGTCTCTCTCTCTCTCTCTCTGCCCCTTATATATACTAGCCGCATTTTGAAGTCGCTGTTTACCTGGTCGCTCAGTGGATTGTTCAGAATCTACTGGTAAGTGAGTTTTCGTTTTCCATTCTGTTTGTGAATATTTATCTACGAGTTTCCGCGTTCTGTCTTCGGAATTAGTGCCTTGTCTAGCGGCCGTTTTATATGTGATGCTTCCTCCTATTGCTCAACAGGACATGAGAACAGAAGGAAAGGAAAATAATGTAAATTTTTGGTTTTTTTAAGTCTACGCAGTAAGGAAGCATTCCAAGTAGAAGTTTTTGTTTAGGTGAAACTTGAATGGATTACTGAATGAGAACACACAGCGATTGCTTTTGTTATGATTTCACCTCAAGTTTCATAAGTTCTAGTTTTAGTTAATTGGATTCCTACATGGTATGCCAATAGGTCTATTGTGGTATTTGTTACTGTCTCTGAAACTCTCAGAGAGAAAGAGTGGAGGCAGGCAAATTAGCCCCTAGAGTTTAATGCACATAGTGTTGTTGTTGTTGGTTTTTTTTTATCAAAAGAATGAAAGGCAATCTGTCTCCACCTTATTTGGTTGTATTATGCACTGAGAGAACTTTTCATTAATACATGACTAAATCAACAACAACAACAACAACAATAACAATAAAGCCTTTTTCCTCCAGGGGAGTCGGTTATATGGATCAATCGACGCTATAAACATTTAACGTAAATCATATTTTTAGATAAACCATTTAAATCTAAATCTCTTTTAATAATTTTTCCTATAGTTTTTCTTGATCTTCCTCTACCTCTAATTATTGGACTATTCTCTATCTCATCTACTCTTCTAACTGGGGCTTCTATAGGTCTCCTCCCAACATTACCAAACCATTTAAATTTTGATTCTACAATCTTTTCTACGAAAGATGCGACTTCCACCTTCTCTCTAATGCATTCATTTCTACTCCAATCTCGTCTAGTGTGTCTACTCATCCAACGCAACATTCTCATCTCTGCAACATTGAACTTATTCTCTTGTTGACTTTTTATTGCCTAACACTCAGTTTCATACAACATTGCAAGTCTTATAATTGCGCAGTAGAATTTACCCTTAAATTTGAATGGTACTCTTCTATCACAAATAACACCCGAAACACTCCTCTACTTCATCCACCCCACTTGAATCCTATATTTTACGTCTTCTTCTATTTTTGTATGAGGGATCTAAGATATTTAAATCGTGTAACTTGTGGTATAATATGTTATCCAATTTTCACTTCTGCGCTAGAAGTAGTGTGTCTCTTACTAAACTTACACTCCATATACTCCGTTTTACTTCTACTTAAACGAAATCCATGAGTTTCCAAAACTAATCTCCACATCTCCAACTTCTCATTCATTTCCACTCTCGATTCTCTAACTAAGATAATATCGTCTGCAAAAAGCATATACCGTGACATCGGCTCTTGAATATGTTCAGTAAGCACATCCAATACTAAAGTAAAAAGATAAGGGCTCAGAGTTAACCATTGATGTAGACCAATAGTTATCGAAAAATTTTCTGTAGGTCCACCTTTTGTTATTACACTAGTTATAGCCTCATCATACATATCTTGGATTGCTCAAATATAAGCTATACGAACTCTTTTTTTCTCCAAAGCCTTCCATAGAATCTCTCTTGGTACTCTATCATATGCTTTTCCAAATCGATAAACACCATGTGTAAATCTCTTTGATTTTCTCGATATTGCTCCATTAATCTTTGCAACAAATATATTGCTTCTATAGTTAACCTTCTTGGCATAAAACCAAATTGATTCTCCGTAACTTGGGTCTCTTTCCTTAATCTTTGCTCAATTACTCTTTTCCATAATTTCATAATGTGGCTCATGAGCTTAATTCCTCTATAATTTGCACAATTTTGAACGTCCCCCTTACTCTTATAAATAGGAATTAAAGAACTTCTCCTCCACTTGTCTGGCATTCTCTTAGATCTTATAATTTCATTAAATAACTTTGTGAGCCAACTTATATCTTTCACTCTTAAACTCTTCTATACTTCAATAGGTATATTATCCAGTCCAACTGCTCTGCTACTCTTCATTCGCCTTAATGCTTCTTTTACCTCTGACTTACAAATTCTACGATAAAAAGTATAATTTTGATCCTTTTCTCTAGTGTCTAACCTATCCAATTGCAATGAAATCTCGTAACTTTCATTAAAAAGCCTATGAAAGTAACATTTCCACTGTTCTTTGATATCTTGTTCCGTGACCAAGACTTTTCCTTCTTCATCCTTAATGCATTTCACTTGGTCCACGTCTCTTGTCTTTCTTTCCCTACTTTTAGCTAACTTGTAAATATTTCTTTCTCCAATTTTAGTATCTAAAGATTGGTATAACCCATTGAATGCTCTCGCTCTCGCTTCGCTCACCCCTTTCTTAGTGTTTTTTTTAGCTACTTTATATTTTTCCCAATTTTCATTACTCTTACATAACGACCACACTTTATAACACTTCCTCTTAACTTTAACCTTATCTTGTACGTTTGCCTCCCACCACAAAGATTCTTTATCTCTAGGTTCAAAACCTCTTGATTCACCTAATATTTCCTTTGCCACCTTCCTAATCTCTTTAGCCATTTCAGTCCACATATCGTTAGCACTAAATCAATTATATGTTAATTTTTTGGGTGAAGGGCTGGTCTGAAGAAAATCCTGGAGTCTATTTGTTGGTTGATGCAGTATGAGATATGGGAAATATATTTTATTTTATTAATTTATCATTTACTTGTAATATGTAAACTCAAAGCTGTTGTTTCCGCCATTCCTTCCATCACCACCGTCTGTCTCTGTCCTTTCTGCTGCTACTTGTTGTCTTTTTCTGCTGCTTCTCTATTTCAAAACTCTAAAACTGAGTTTTCTCCAACCAGGGGAGAATAATGTAGTATGAGAGGAAGAAATTGATGTTTGTTCAATTTATTTATCATGTAATACTTTTATCCAGAAAAAAAATGTCATGTAATACAATTTCGGATTTGGGGGTAACTTTGAGTTTATTTATTAGTAATTTGGGATTTTAATTAATGTGCTTGGGTCTAGGAATATCTTATCTTGTAGTAGTGTTTTATGGTACTTGAATGAATGTTATTTATTTTTCCTTTGTTTCATTCCCATAGTGCATCACAGGTATAAAGTTCAACTTTTGGCATCTTATTTTGTTTCCAACTGAGGAAGAAATCTGGGCTATTTTGTTGAAAGGAAATACCAGAATTTTAGAGTAGAGATGTTTGGCATCCATCTATTGCACAATTGGACTGTCTAAGTGAAAACTGGCTTGCAACTTCAATTTCATATTAATTTCTTTCTTTTCTATTTCAGATATTATAAATCATTTGTGCAATCACCATGATCAGACTACGTCATTGTTTTCTTTTTCTTGATTTGTATGATTTCTTCCTTGAAGTCTGAATGCATGAGGTCCTACAAGGTGGGATTTGCGGTAGAAGATCTCATATTCTAATTGCATTATTTAAAATGAAAAACATAATACTTTTAAGAATCTCTCACTAAAATGCTGAAAAATCCTTTGTATAAATTTTTAAATATCCTAAGAGCCTTTGTTTATTAGATCAGTCAAAATCTCAACTTTCTTCATATATTTTATCTGGCCTTCCATCGGAGTCAACTTGCTACTCCAGGTGTTCAGCCAAATTTTAATTAGTTTTCAGTTAGGTTTATAATGTTTGATGCCAGCCATATATTTCAGTGCCTGAAATTTTCACTTTAAATTATTTATCTTGTTTGACTTCTATTTTTTTTATTGAACAAGTGCAAGCACTTGGATTTATACATTCAATGTTGTCATGCATTAGGCAGGAAAATTTGTTCCTCAGTATTACTGTGTGACAGTGTGTAGTATTGATTTTGCTGATAGTTTCTCTCCGCATATATGATGTGGGCTCTAACATTTGTTGAATGCACACTTGGTTTTAGTGCTTTGCAAATATACGAATTATGCCCTTCTATGATATGATTTTTTTATGATAAATTGGGTGCTCTCTAGTTGATTCAAATTATTTTGATATTGTTCAGTAATATGCAAATGATCTTTGTACGTTGTTAGTTTTGACAACAACTTTCTTATAACAGGAGAAAAACATGCTTAGTCCTGAAGGAGAACTTGAAATAAGTTTTGGCTATCAATGCAATAGTGATAGAGTAACCTCTTCTAATGTAATCAATAGCTATAAAATCCTGCCTGAAATCCGTAGAACAAGCAGTTTCTCTTGCTTGTGTGGTGCTGCCTTAAGTGCCAATGCTACATTAGCCAACACTAGCATCTGCGATGGTGTGATAGGAGAAGAAATCCTTCCGAGCTGGGACTCTCCTAATACTTTTCGTAAGGTATCCTCTTCTTCAAGCCTTTCGAGGTTGGATATATTGTCATCTTCTCTCCAAAATAGTTTGTCAAATTTAAGTTGCAGTCCATCTAGTCCAAGTGATATGCTTGAATATGACTCTTGCGCATTAAAATCCATGATTGCTCCTTCGAGAAGTGAAGGTTTTCTTAATGCTATAGAAGTACAAGTAGCAGGAGGAGCTGCTGGTGAAGACAGAGTTCAAGCAGTTTGTTCTGAAGAAAATGGGTGGTTGTTTTGTGCTATTTATGATGGCTTTAATGGGAGAGATGCTGCTGACTTTCTGGCTGGTACCCTGTTTGACACCATTTCATCTTATTTTAATAAGTTATATTCAGAATTGGAGACAGATTCCATCAGTCCTTCTAACGATATGGGTTTGGATGGATCATTCCAATGTAACTTGGATCATAGTCTTAATAATTGTGATGAACAATCTCTATCAAAATGGAGGATTAATAGTAGTCCATCCGCTAAGCTAGACCCATTCTGTAAATCATTTTCACATGGGGTACTCGATAGCCTCCAGCATGCTCTTAGTCAGGTTGAGAATGATTTCTTATACATGGTTGAGCAGGAAATGGAGCATCGTCCTGATTTGGTTTCAATTGGATCTTGTGTTTTACTTGTGCTTCTTCATGGGAATGAATTGTATACACTTAATCTAGGTGACAGCAGAGCATTATTGGCAACAAGCAGTAATGAATTGAATGGGAGTGGGAAACTCAAAGCTGTCCAGCTTACAGATAGTCATACTGTTGAAAATGAAGCTGAAAGAGCTCGGCTTCTGGTTGATCATCCTGATGATCCTATGACCATTAAAGCAGGAAGAGTGAAAGGAAAACTGAAGGTTACTCGTGCTTTTGGAGTTGGCTACTTGAAAAAGGTTGGTATTCATCTTTTATTTTTGGCCAAGATGTTTCTACAAGTTTTTGAACAGAGATTATTCAAGAGTTATATATGTATATCTGTAAATATATAAAAGCTACCAGTGGCAACGGAGGAGTGAAAGTTTTGGTCATCTTGTGTCTTGGGTTTTGCTGATTTATAATTAACCCCTTCATTGCAATTTACAAATATTCTACCCCACCGAAAAAATATGCTTTCTTACTTATTTTTATTTGTATGCAGAAAAGTCTGAATGATGCGTTGATGGGAATCCTTCAAGTTCGTGATCTTATAAGCCCTCCATATATTTCCACTGAACCATCATTGAGTGTGCATAAGATCTCAAATTCTGATCGTTTCGTCATAGTAGGGAGTGATGGTTTATTTGACTTCTTCAGCAATGACGAGGCAGTGAAGCTTGTAGAGTCTTATATCCAGAGCAATCCTTTTGGTGATCCAGCAAAGTTTCTCGTTGAGCAGCTTGTATTAAGAGCAGCTGATTCTGCAGGTCAACTTTGAAAATCCCATGCTAAACTTCAATTTACCCCCAAGAAACTAGTTTTCTTGAGGTTAGGGGTTATAGGGGTTTAGACAATTTTGGTCATTAATGCTTGGGGCCAAACGCTTTTGGTCCTTTCACTTCAATTCGAACACATTTAGTCCCTCAAGCTTCTAATTGGTAGCAATAATTTGAAAGGTAAAGATTAGAGATTACGTTCAAATCAATTTACTTTGATTATGAGTTAGGATGTTGACGCAAATATGACTCCCACTTTTATTAGTTATCTAAATAGTTGTTTTTATTTTCATTTTATTTATACAAGAATTGATGAGTCCCCAGTTTTCCGAGTAAACATGCCAACTCATCATCCAAGCAGAATGATTTGAACATAATCTCTAATTTTAAAATTATTGCTAATATTGCAAAAATGGTTTCACCCCAAACATCTGGAGACCAAAATCGTCCAAAGGCTGGGGACAGATAATAATCAGTTTGCTAAGTGATGTTGATGCAGGTTTCAGCATGGAAGAGTTGATGAATGTTCCAGCAGGAAGGAGGAGGAAGTACCATGACGATGTAACCGTAATTGTAATCATTCTTGGGACGAATCAGCGGACTTCAAAGGCATCAACTTCCATCTAAGTATTTTCTGTGAAGTGAATGTCCTTGGTCAAGTAAGGATATCCTAGGTTTAACTTTTGTGATATTCGGTGTATAGAATATAAATGATGTGTTAGAATCATTAGATGTTTTGATATGTACAAATTTCATACTAGTATTTACCATTTTGTTTGATTGTACACTTATTTACTGTTGTTTGTAATAAGTCCATGGATCTGGGCATATCTTAAGAATGTTAATGACGACCAATTGCATCTTGACAGGATAATTGCTGGATGTTTTCCTTCTGAATAAATAAATAAATTCAAGCTTGGATCGAGATAATTTATGATAAATATACACCAGAAAACTAATTGAATTATAGAATGACAATGAAAATATTTAAATATAAGTTACAATCTATTTCTTTGTTACATCTAATATTCTAAAGTTAAATTAATATGTTGATTCATAATTTCGCTTAATTTTTAATTTAATTCATTTAGATTAAAATTCTTTTATTGGATACCTGGTTTTTTAATTTTTTAAATTGGTTTTCGTTATCTACTACCGTGTCATTAAATGCTAATGACGTCAGGAATTATGTATTATTTTAATATTTTAACTAGGTATCATTTATATTGATTCACTCAAAAGTACTTAGTATAGTGGCATCATATATCATGCATTTATGTAGATTTTATGCCATCATATATTCTTGTCTCTTTTATTAAAATAAATTATGCAATTTTAAAGTATTAAGATGACATATGACTAAGTAAGTAAAATTTAATAGGATATCATTAAGGTTTTAATGAGAGGGATTAAAGTAATTTTTTTATTAAATAAGGATTTAATTACTAATATTTTATTTATAAGAATCAATACAGAAACTAACATGATAGTTTAACCATATTTTTACCAGTAAACTGATTTAACTTGTTTAAAATGAGAACTATTCCTTGCTGCATGTTTCCAATTCTTCAACATCATCATCCTTGAATTAACGAACAGAGTGTAGCCAAGGCTTCTGGTATTCATCTCACCCTTCCAATAAAGGAGAGTGATCAACAGATTTGTTGAGTCTCCAATACAGCTGGTCTTATTCAACATCACAGAATGCTCAACCTTCAAACTGAACGAAATTCAAGCGGAATAACATTATCAAGCACACTAATTTATCATTAAAGTCAGAAGATTTTTTTTTTTAAGAGAGAGAAAACATAGGCATTTACCGATTTAAGATAAAGCACGGAAAACTGTTAATTTGAACGATGGAATTAACATTTCAGGAAATGTGAGTAACAATTTGAATGGGAACACAATACATATAACATGACAAAATATAGGTGTTTAAATATAATTTAAAATATTATGTTATATCTAATATGAGTGTTGAATAAGTATAAGACAAAATATATATACATATATATTTATTTATTTTTATACTATTGGTAATGTATGCAAAGAAAAAAAATTAAGGAACAAAAACAAGACCAAAATCTAAATTAATTAAGGATGAAAAGACTGCATATCAAAATAATAAAATTCAATTAGATCTTCCTGCCTGAGATGTCTAATTGATGAGAGGTACATAAACATCGAAAAATTTCAAGAAAAAAAAATCAAATACAACAATTACAAAAACGAACATTCTGTCATAAATCGATACTCATTTAATAAAATAAGATGATTTTCTACATCATTTAAAATCTTAATATTAACATATACATGCGGCTGATTACATATTTGGAATTGATCTCTAACAAGAACGATTTTTCATCTACAATATGAAACTAATGAACATTTAGCATTTGATCGAGGAAACTAGGCTCTTGTTTGTAAGCTGCAAACTAGAAATACGTTAGAATAAAAATAATCTGAGTCGTGTGCAAGGATATTATCCTTAAGAGTTATTCCGCCACAAGACAGCACTCATAGGATTGAACAGATTTTTCTGCAGAGTCGTAGGCAAGCAGAATAGTAGAAAAGAAAATTCAAAGATGAAGAGAAATGTCAAAGAGGAAGAGGAGAGAATAGCTCGAATATGTTTGCAGCTGTGGTGCATCGAATATGGTGTTCGACCTCAATATTTATAGGTACAAGTGCAGCGAGACATTGGACGACGTTTAATGATGTTAATGAGGATGTTTCTGAACGTTGGGTAGTTTTCGAAATGAGGATTAGTGAAAAATTAAACCAGATAATAAAAACCAAAAACGAATCAGCAATCAAAGTCGAAAATGAATTAGTAATGACCAGAAAATGGATGACCAATGTCCAGAAATATTTACATCATGAACTTCATAACTAAAGCCTTAAAATTGTAGATATTCTAGAAGACTATTTGAAAATATTTTTTTTTATTTTTTAAAAAATAATTTTTGGCAACAATGATAAAAAAAAAAGTGTCCAACACCATGTATATTTTCGTGCGCAGGAGGGAATTCAATGGATTTCAATTGAGTTCAACTGTGTTAGCCCAGCTTTTTTTGTGCGCATGAGCCCAATAATCCCCCACATGTATGTTAAAAGATCACTTTTCTCTAAATTATAAACACAAGTATAAACATTTTGAGTATGGTATCTTACAGACTATGAACCATACTTAGACTAATAAAGTTTAATACACAGAGTTGCCAGTGAAACTTAGAGCTTCTATAAACCAACAATTCTTTCTTGTATACTAGCGGCTTTAAGAATCAGCTTATACTCCAACTGTTGTTATCACAGTTTTGTGCTTTAAACTACGGTCGTGCGCATGCCTGGTTTTAATGAATGCTTTAGAGATTTTTGTTATGATCTCATAGAAGCGACTCCACTCCACATTCATATAGGTGATTTTATCAAGTGTGTCTGCAATGAACACACTATCCATAAAGAATATAAAATTATTAAGAGCTTTTGCTCAACCTCGGCAATAATGCATCCAAACACTTTTCTCATATCATAGGAAGAGACCAAAAATAATAAAGTGCTAGCAAAATTAACAAATGACTTGTTTTTACCCATATAAACCTCCTTCATGAGATCACCAATTACAGAGGTTGGGTTATCGTCACTGTTAATTTTCAAATTGGCTTAAGTCCTATTCCTCTCGATGTTTCCAAAATTTGTTTCTTCCCTAAAGGTTTGGTTAGGGAGTCTACCAGATTTAATTCTGACTTTACAAAATTGATTGATATTACTCCAATTTTCAACAATTATCTTATAATATTATGTCTCAAACGAATGTGCCTACTTTTGCCATTATAAGTCTTATTTTTAGTAACAGCTATTTCCGATTGACTATCACAATATAATGACACTGATGGTGTTAGTTTTTCACCTAATGGAATATTTGCCAAGAAATTTTTCAACCACTCAGCCTCATTACTAGCCAGCTCCAGAGCAATAAAGTCTAAATCCATAGTGGATCTCGCTGTAATATTTTATTAAGCTGATTTCTAGGTTATTGTACCACCATCAAGAGTGAATACATAGCCACTAGTGGATTTGGTCTCTTCTGAATCTGAGATCCAGTTAGTATCATTGTATCCTTCTAATATAGCGGGAAATCCATTATAACATATACTATAATTCATGGTACCTTTTAGATAACTCATTAATCTGTCTAAGGCTAACCAATATTCACTACTTGGACAGTGAATATATCTACTCAATCTACACGCAGCATATGGTGTATCAGGTCGGGTGTAATTTATTAAATACAGTAGACTCCTAATAATCTGTGCATATATAGATTGAGTTACCAGATCACTTTTATTTTTGACTAATTTGGTGCTAGCATCATAATGAGTGCTCACAGGTATTTTTTCAAAGAATTCAAAATTTTTAAGAATTTTTTTAACATAATATTCTTGAGATAGTAAAATGTCATTTTTACTCCTTATGATCTTAACACCTAATATCACCTTTACTTCACTCATATCCTTCATATCAAATTTTGAAGAAAAAAATCTTTTAGTTTCTATTATAACATTCATACTTGTACCAAAAATAAGCGTATCATTAACATATAAACAAATAATCACACAACCATTATTCACAATTTTTGTATAAACACATCTTTCTACTTCAACAGTTAAAAATCCATCACTTGTTAAGACTTAATCAAGTTTTTCATACCATTGTTTAGGCACTTGTTTCAATCCATATAATGATTTAACAAATTTACAAATTTATTTGCTTGTCCAGGAGTAACACACCCTTCCGGTTGTCCCATATAAATTTTCTCTTCTAAATCACCATTTAAAAAAACAGTTTTAACATTCATTTGATGAATAAAAAGCTTGTCAACTAAAGTTAAAGCAATCAAAATTCTAATGGAGGAAATTCTTGTTACCGAAAAAAAAGTATAAAGATAATCAATATTTTATTTTTGAGGAAATCCTATAACTACTAGCCTCGCTTTATATTTATCACTGGATCTATCAGGATTATATTTCTTTTTAAAAACCCATTTGCAACTAATAGGTCTTGCTCCTAGAGGTAAGTTTGTCAAAACCCAAATTTTGTTTTGATTTAGTGAATCCATTTCAGTTTTAATTGCTTTTTTCCAAAGATGAGCATTGGAAAATGAAACTGCTTAAGAAAAATTTGATGGTTCATCTTGTAACATATAAGTATAAAATCAATTCCAAAAGAAGTTTCTTTTCTTTGTCTTTTGCTTCTCCTCAAATTTTCAACAAAATTTTCACTTTCATTTACTTTAGATAAAGAAGAAAATTTTTTTGTTGTTTGATAAGTATATTGAACTTTCAAAGGAAAAATATGTTTAAAAAATTTTGTATCTTTGGTTTCAATAATAGTGTTATGATTAAGAATATCACTTTTCAGAACTAGAAATCTATAAGATGCACTATGTTTAGTATATCCAATAAACATGCAATAAGAAGTTTTAGAACTAATTTTTCTCTTTTTAGGATTAGGTAATAAAACTTTTGTAAGACACACCCACACTTTCAAATATTTTAAATTGGATATATATCCTTTCCATAATTCATAAGGTGTTTTATTTATTTTCTTATAAGGTATTCTATTTTATAAAAAATATGTAGATAACAAAGTTTCATCTCATAAATTATCTAGTGCAAAAGAACTTACAAGCATAACATTCATAATTTCTTTTAAAGTTCTATTTTTTTATTTCTGCTACTCCATTTGATTTAGGTGAATATGAAGGGGTTATTTCGTGAATTATTCCTTCTTTTTCACAAAAATCATTAAATAAAAAAAATTCTCCTCCTCTATCCGACCTGACCCTTTTATTTTTTTTTATTTAATTGATTTTCTACCTCAACTTTATATAAAAAAAATTTATCAAAAGTTTTATCTTTATTTCTTAGCAAATATGTTTTAGTATATCTTAAAAAATCATCAATAAAAGTTACAAAATACTTTTTGCCACCTCTTGTCATAGTTTGTTTCAAATCACCCAAATCAGTATGTATTAAGCTAAGTAATTCAGTTTCTCTTGATACAGAAAAATGAGACTTTTTGGTTAACTTAGCTTCTGCACAAATTTCACATTTGTTTAAAAAATTATTTTTAATTTCAGAAATTAAACCAAGTTTTTACATTTTCTTTAAATATGACTTACTAGTATGTCCTAATCGAGTATACCATATATCAAAAGTATCAACCATAAAGACATGCAAGTAAGCAGAAGATAATGTATTTTCATTCATATCAGCAATGTTGAGTACAAACAACCCCTGAGTATAATAGCCCTTCCCCACAAACACATTATTCTTTGTCATTACGATCTTGTCAGATTCGAATGACACCTTAATCCCAACTTTGCTCAATAGAACTACAGAAATTAAATTGGCTTTAACATCAGGCATAGGAAGAACATCATTGAGTAACAAAGTTTTTTTCAGATATGAGTTTCAGTTTAACCTTTTCTTTTCTTAGAACTTTTGCAATTTGAGAATCAACAAGGTAAACATGGTCTTCTCCTTCCTTGGTAGGACTATAGGAGGTAAACATCTCACAATTTGCACAAATGTGCTTAGTAGCCCCAGAGTCTACCATCCATTTTTTCACATCGGACACTAAGAGAGCTTGAGAAATGACAGCTGTAATGATCTCATTTTCTTCATCTCCTTGAACTAGATTGGCCCTTGGAGGCTTGTCATTTCTAGCCCTCTTTCTACACTGAGCAGCATGGTGGCTTGGTTTTCCATAAACAAAGTAACTTCCTTTCTTTTTGAACTTAGGGTTAGAACTTTTAGGCTTGTAGTCAGGTTTTGTTTTAGAGTCATACCTCTTGTTGTGCTGCTTTGTCTTTACTAGATTTGCTTTTCAGGCCATCTCCTTACCTTTTGCAGCTTGCATTTCCTTCTGGTTGGTGTTCACAATTTTAATGTGAGTGATCAGATCTAACAGTGACAGTTGTGTTTGTTTGTATTTCAGCTATTGCTTGTAGTCTTCTATGATTCTGGTAGCTTCTTGATCAGAACTCTAGCAACGAATTCATTATATAGATTGATTTTTTCAGCACGCAACTCCTCCAGCAGCTTGTGGTACTCATTAATTTGTAACTTTATATCCTTGTCATTAGTCATCTTCCATCTATAATAATTTCCAACCATGAACTTTTGCTTCCCAATATCCTTAGCAGTATATTTTGCAATCAATGACTCCCAAATTTTGGCCATTTCCTTATACACATAGTATGTATCGAAGAGATCATTAGACAAGATGTTAATGATGGTATTTTGGCATATCTTGTTAGCATAATCCCAGGCAGTCCTTTGACTTTGGTCAACATCTGATGAAGGTTCAGATTGAGTGAGTGTAGCAACAACTCCATGCATGTCAAGAATAGAATAGACACGTTCTTGCCACCTTCTGAAATTTTTTTCATCGAACATCTCAATTTTTGAAACATCAGGTGGTGCCCTAAACAGTGGCACCAGAGGCAGTGCAAGCGGAACAAAGGACGTAACATTGTTTTGTTGTGACTCCATAACTCTCAAGATTGTAAACTACAAACTAGAAATATATCAGAATAAAAATAATCTGAGCCGTGCACAAGGACACTATCCTTGAGAGTTATTTCGCCACAAGACGACACTCCCCAGGATTGAATGGATTCCTCTACAAAGTCGCAGGCAAGCAGAACAGCAGAAAGGAAAATTCAAAGATGAAGAGAAATTTCAGAGAGGAAGAGGAGAGAACAACTCGAATGTGTCTAGAGCTATGGTACATCGAATATGGTGTTCGACCTCAGTATTTATAGGCACAAGTGCAGCGAGACATTGGATGACGTTTAATGATGTTAATGAGGATGTTTCTGAACGTTAGGCAGTTTTGGACATGAAGATTAACAAAAAATTAAACCAGATAATAAAAGCCAAAAATGAATCAGCAATCAAAGTCGAAAATGGATTAGTAATGACCAGAAAATGGATGACCAATGTCCAAAAATATTTACATCATGAACCTTATAACTGAAACCTTAAAATTGTAAATATTCTAGAAGGCTATTTGAAAATTTTTTTATTATTTAAAAAAAAAAATTTTTGGCAACGGTAAAAAAAAATGTCCAACATGTATATTTTCGCACGCAGGGAGAAAATTAACAGATTTCAATTGAGTTCAACTATGTTGGCCCAGTTTTTTGTGCGCGTGAGCCCATTCTCCTTTTAAACCCATTTTGCTCTTCCATAATCACATGTTAATATTTATACTCTTAGGTTTTTATTTATTTGAGCAATGTGAGACTCATCTTTTTCTCTTCCCCTTTTGACACACACACACACACACACACACACACATTCTCCAACATTGATTGCATCCGTAATATTCACACATGTTCATGTCATTCACATCGACTTCATCATCCATAAATGCCCAACTTCATCTTTTGATTCTCCATCCTTTTTCACATGTCTTATAATCACTTAGAAACTTCTTGTCGCCAATAACCACTCCATTGTTAATCCACATCTCCTTGAGACAACCTTAGACTCTCTTCCTACATCTTACAACACACTTGCACATCCTCAAGAAACACAAGACTTAGAGTGCTTGCAATAATTTTATCAGCGTTAACTCATTTTCTTGATCTTCTTCTTCACTGCACAAAAGAATCATAACTACCACATGCATTGCTTTTTTGTGTGCAGCCTTTTAGTCTCAAAGCCTTTGGTTTTAAACTCCACATGGCTAAAATATTGAAGCATTCTTTCTCTATACAAACTCTCCAAGTTTCCACTTTCCTTGCACGGATTCAAGAAGCAAGTTTTTGATATGCTCAAAATTAAGAGTAACATAGGAAGGAGAAAAGGAGAAGAGATGGATATGAAGGAGAAATTCATTTTTTTGCATAACCAAATGATACACGATTTCATACCTAAGCAACCAACTTATTCACGTAGAAAGACCCCAACCTACTACCAACGGTATTCAATTAAAAGTAAGAGATAACTATGACTTTAATAATAGAAAGAGAAGACAAACATATCCCTGCTTAATTCGAATTACATATCAATGCCCTCTTATAAGACCATTAACCCTAAGGGTGTGTTGATCTAACAAATTCTAGAAAGTCCTTATGAATCATATACCAAAGTTCCCATGTTGTTTCCTCTTCAAGCTCATCCTTCCATTTAATTAACGCCTGAGTTATAGGTTGATTCCTTTTCTAGACCATACACTTATCTAAAATCAATTCTGGTTCTTGTTTGGTCTTTGCATTGGCCTATGAATCAAGTACAAGAGTGGCACCTATGGTATCCTTTGGAAATCTTTTAAGTAAGGATACATGAAATGTGGGATGAATTCTTGAAGAAGAAGGTAATTTAAGAGTGTAAGCCATCAAGCCTCCTTTTTCTAATATTTGGTACTATAGAACCTTGGGGACATCTCTTCGGAAACTCTTTTCTCTACTAATAGTTGTTTAAAAGGCTGTCGTTTCAAGTAAACTCAGTCCTTTCTTATTTGCCTGTTGCTTTATTCTGTTAATTGCTAAACTCAAATTTTGCTTAAGCTTATGAAGCATTAATTCCCAAACCTTAAAACTCTTGTCAATTACCTCAAATGAAGATTCTTGTGTTAAGTAAGGAGTATGTAAGGGAGGTGGCTACCTATAAATAACTTCATATGGAGTTGTACCAAGTGAAGAGTGATAAGTGGTATTATACCACCATTTAACCAAAGGAACCCATTTGCACCATTCATTAGGAGAATTCCAAGCCAAACTTCTTAGATATGATTCCAAGCACCTATAAGAACATCACTTTGCCTTTCGAATTGAGGATGATAGGCATAGGACAAACATTGAGTTACACCCAATCGAGTCACAAATTCATGCTAAAAACTACTAGTAAATAAGGGATCCCTATAGCTAACAATGTTGGTTAGTGCACCATGCAATTTATACACATTGTCAAGAAAAATTTGAGCTAATTATAATGTAGAAAAAGGAAGAGCCAATGGGATAAAGTGTGCATATTTGCTCAATTTGTCAACAATCACCCATATAATATTCTTTCCCCTTAATTTTGGTAGCTTCTCAATGAAATCCATGGCTATACTTTGCTATAATCCATTCGAGATTGAAAGGCATTGCAACAACCTAGCTTGGGTTATTGTTTCATATTTGCATCTTAAGCACGTGTCATATGTCCCAATGAACCTTTTGATGTCTTCAAGCATTCCCTTCGAATAAAATATTACCTTAACTTGCTTCCAAGTAGCCTTAACACTTGAGCGACCTTCTTGTGGTAATGAGTGTAGCCACTAAAGAATAGTCTTTTTGTTGGCTATATAGGTTCCCACCACCACCTTATTTTTTTGGATTAATACCTTGCCATTCCATTTGAATTCAAGATGTGAAAAGATATCATTTTCCAATTATTGTATCATTCTCTATAAATACCTATCAACCTAATATTCCTTCAAAATTTCCTCCCAGAGTTTTGTAGAAATAGAAGTTGCTGTCATTTGTAAAAGTTCACCATGGGAAGTTCAAGACAATGCATCAGCAGCCATGTTTTCTTTTCCTTTCCTATAGCAAATTTGATACTTCATTCCTATCAATATGGTAACCTAATTGTCTTGAGTAAGAGTAGATAATCACTGCTCTGACAAGTATTTCAACCTTTGTTGGTTAGTCAAAATGGTGAAGGCTTTTACACTTAAATAATGTTGTTATTTATCAAGAGCATGCACTATTGCCAACAATTCCTTGTCATATATAAATAGGAGTCGATTTCTAGGTGACAAAACTTTGCTAATGAAAGCTATAGGATGTTTTTCTTGCATTAAGATGGCTCAAATGCCATGACTCTATGCATCAGTCTCAACTAGAAAAGGCTTCTTTAAATTGGGTAATGCCATAACTCAAGCATAATGAGAGCCCTTTTAAGGTTGGCAAAGGCTACTTCTGCTTCATGGCACCATTGAAAATTATCTTTCTTCAATAGATCAATTAGTGGTTTAGCTATTAGGTTATAATTTCTAATGAATTTCCTATAACATCTAGCTAAACCTAAGAAGCTTCAAAGTTACTTGGCTGAATTAGAAGCTAGCCATTCACTCATTGCTTTAATCTTTTAGGGATCAGTGGAGACTCCTTTTACGGAAATATGGTGCCCTAAATATTCAATCCTTCCCACAACAAAGGCATATTTAATGGTTGCTTCTTGGTGTGTTCAGCACATCCCTCAAATGCTCCACACATTCTTCCAAATTTTTATTGTATAACAAAATATCATCATAGAAAACCAATGCATACCTTATCAATTGTTTTTCAAATATTACATTCATAGCATCTTGAAAAGTATAAGGTGCATTAAAAAGGCCAAATGGCATTACTAGAAATTCAAAGTGATTTGAAAGTGTTTGGAAAGCAGTTTTTAGAATGCCTTCTTCCTTTATATGTATTTTATGATACCTAGAGCAAAGGTCCAATTTAGGGAACTGTAGCCTTCATCCAACAAATCTTTAACCAAGGGAATGAGAAATCTACTCCTTATAGTGATTTTATTAAGAGCACTATAATTAATACACATTTTTCAACTTCCATCCTTTTTCTTAACTAGAACCACCGGTGAAGTGAAAAGAAATGAGTCCAGTCATATAACAGCTTAATTTCTAACTCTTAGTTAACTCCACTCTACAAACCAAACTACCAGATGACTCCTAAAACTCCATAAGACTTCCTCTTAAAACTCCATAGGATCATTGAAAAGGGATCTAAATCTCACCTTAATCGCCTCCACTAGCATTTACTAATTCATCTTATCATTGGTCATCTTCTTAAAATTTTGAAACCATTTATAAGCTACTTCATCCAATGTAAGATTGGCGAGCATTACTTTATTACCCTTTGGTGTGTTGTCAAGAACAAAGAATTGTTCACATTTGGAAATCCATCCATTCACATCATTTTAAGTGAATTTTGGAAACTCAACTTTGGTGAATTGTGTAGACATCTAATAATCACCATGATGTCCATTATTATGATGGCATTCTCGATCATGGTGTTGGTTCATGAGCTCAATAAATTGGAAGGATAACTCTTTGTCTAGTTCTTGTAACCATGCCATTTACTGCTCCATTGATGCTAGTCATTGTTCCATAGTAACTTGCAAGCGATCTTCAGTTTCATGAAGTGTGACTTGTGATCTCGTTGTGTCAGTCATTCAGATTGACTACTTTGATACTAGTTGATACGCTCAGAATTAACAATAGAATAGCAAAGAGAAAAGGAGAAGAGAATGATACGAAGGAGACATTTGTTCTTCTACATAACCAAAATGATGATACCAGCTACACGGTTTCATACCCAAAGCAAGTAACTGACTCATGTAGAAAGGCCCCAACCAACTGTCAATGATATCCAATTAAAAGTAAAAGACAACTATGACCTTAATGACAAAAAGAAAAGACAAACACATCCTTGCTTAATTTGAATTACTTATCATTTTTTTTTCTCTGAGAAACCATGAATCAAAAGGAAATTTCCCTAGAGAAACTTGTTGCTATATGCAATCATTTTGTGCAGCATCAAGAAAGTATCTTGAGCTGATTTTGAGGTTAAAGAAGTCTGTGAAGGAATCAAAAGCAACCCTTACAATTATCTCCAATTACAAATCCTTTGGAAGAGATGTTATGGTCGTAGAAGAGCACCTATAAACACCTCTGACTCTCTTCATCAATCTTGAACCAACCATTGATTGAGTTTGGGCTTTTCTCTCGTGTGTGTGTGCATGTGTGTGTGTGTGTGTTTGTAAGTTTTAATTTTTCTTTTCCTAATTTCTTCTATTACTTTCCTTTTTTTTCCCTTGGAAATTGTAATTACCTTGTAATTAATGTAAGTAAGTTGAACACAAAGAATTAGGTTTTTTTCTTACTTCATAACTTTACTAACTGTTATGCATCTCCTGTTTTCTTGTTTATTAGGATTTCCAATTTCCGTTGTATTGTAATATGTTGTCTCCTCGAAGGATTAGGATTCCTTTTTAAGTTCCTGTATCATTCTTTAAAACAATTCTGATTTAGTCTCACCTTGTAATTATGTGAGTTTTGGTTGCCTACGCATAGGATGAGAATTTTTTTTTTTTTTTTAACTTCCAAATTCTTAAATTGTTGAACTTCAATTACATTTAATTTTAACAAGTGATAGCAGCAGTGGTTTAATTGTGTACAAAAATTATAATTATTTAAGTATTTTAAATTAATCCGTTATGAGAATGTGGTGCCTTCGAAAAAGGATTTACCGATTTATTATTTGTGCATTTTTGCTTACTAATAATTAATAATAACAACGCCAACAATAGCAGCAATATAAACATGTACGATCAGAAATAAAAATATATATATTGCAAGAGAGTAATTAAAACTTCTAAGTAACAATTACGTTGAAAGCAACAAGCAAGCAAGTGGATCTTTTATTTTTCATTTTTTGCCAATTTATTGGATTAAAAATTTGAAGTCAAACATTAATATTTTCTTTGTTCCTAAAATTAAAAAGAAAGTGAAAATCAAATTAGTTTTCTTAAAAATTTGAAAACTAATGGAAATAAGAAAGACCTTAATTAAATCTGTTTCTTGATAGTAAAAAATAACAAACTTTTAATATCTGTTACAAGAATTTTACAAATCCAATATCCTCAAAAATCCAAAACGATACAATTCACATTGTCAAGGTTCATGCTATTAGGATAGGAGGTTGACTGCTAGCACTTATTTTTAAATATAAAACGAAAATAAGTTTTAATTTGGACAAAATTCATTACCTTACCCAAAGAAAAAACTAAATTAATTAAGGATGAAAGGACTGCATATTAAAAGGATAAAATTCAATGAGATTTTCACGCCTTGGATATCTAATTGATGAGAGATACATAGATATTGAGAAGTTTCAATAAAAAAGATCAAGCTTGCTAATTGCAAGAAAGATCAGTGTGTCATGAACTGATACTCATATTTAAAAAAATAACCTGATTTTCTACATCATTTAAAATCTTAATATTAACATATGCGGCAGGTTAAATATTTGGAATTGATCTCTAACGAGAACGATTTTTCATCCACAATATGAAACTAACCAACATTTAGCATTTGATAGAAGAGCCTAAGCTCATGGTCCCATCTGCAATATTCACACATGTTCTTGTCATTCTTATCGTCTTCATCATCCACAAATGCCCATCTTCCTCTTTTGATTCTCCATCCTTTTTCACATGTCCTGCAGTCACATAGGAACTTTTGTTCGCCAATAACCACTCTATTGTTGATCCACATCTCCTTCAGACAACCTTGGACTCTCTTCCTACATCTTACAACACACTTGCATAGCCTCAAGAAACGCAAGTATTGAAGTGCTTGCAACAATTTTATCTGCGCTAACTCATCTTCTTGATCTTCTTCTTCACTGCACAGAAGAATCATAGCAACCACATACATTGCTTCTTTGTGACCGTTGTGCGCAGCCTTTTGCAGAGTCGCAAAGCCCTTGGTTTTGAACTCCACATGGCTGAAATATTGAAGCATTCCTTCTCTGTACAGACTCTCCAAGTTCCCACTTTCTCTGCAGCGATTCAAGAAGGAAGATTTTTTATCACTGGGAAACCATTGAATCAAAGGAAATTTCTCCAGAGAAACCTGCTGGTATATGTACTCATCTTGCGCAGCATCAAAAAAGTCTCTTGAGCTGATTTTGAGGCTGAAGAGGTCTGTGAAGGAATCAGAAGCAACCCTTGCAACTATCTCCAATAACAAGTCCTTTGGAATACTTGTTACGGTTGTAGAAGAACACCCATAACCACGTCTGACTCTCTTCGTCAATCCCGAACCAGCCATTTGATTGATGAATCTTGTATTGAGTTTGAGCTTACAAGACTGTCTCGCGCGTCTGTGTGAGTGTGTATATAAATGTTTTCATTTTCCTTTTCCTAGTTGCTTCTTATTTTCTTTTTTTGTTTCCCCTTAGCAATAGTAATTACCTTGTAATTAATGCAACTAGTTTGAACTCAAAGAATTAGGTTTCTTTTTTGACTTCCTAATATCATTAACCGTTTTGCATCTCTTACTTTCCTTTTTTCTAGGAATACCAATTTCCGTTGTATTGTAATAAGTTGTCTCCTTAAAGGATTAGGATTCCTTTTTAATGTCGATATCATTCATTAAAACAATTTTGATTTAGTCTCTCATATATATCTTAATTGATTAGTCTCTTACTCTTTCCTACTTTTTAGGATAGCAATTATTACCTTGTAATTACGTAAATTTTGGTTGTCTACTCATAGGATAAGGATTCTTTTTTAACTTCCCAAATTCTTAAATTATTGAACTTCATTTAGATTTAATTTTAACAAGTGATAGGAGCATCGATTTAATTGTGTTCAAAACTTTAATCATGTTCAAAATATGTTGCAAGAGAATAATTAAAACCTCTAAATAATAAGTGCGGTGGAAGCAAGTGGATCTTTTATTTTTCATTTTTTGCCAATTTCATGGATCATGATGTTGCTAAAAATTTGAAGTCAAGCATTATACTTGCTTAGTTCCTAAAATTAAAAAGAAAGTTAATATCAAATTAGTTTTTCTTAAAAATTTGAAGGCTAATGGGATTAAGAAAGACATTAATTAAATTTTTTCATTAATCGTAAAAAATAACAAACCTTTAGATATCTGTTATGAGTGTTTTATTAGCTCCAAATCTTTACACACCCACAATGATTTAACTCACATTATTATGGTCCATGCTATTAGGATAGCCTCAAGTAATTAGATAGAATAGCTCTGACCTTGTCAACTGATAATGAGAAAATGAAATCCGGATAATTACCAATACCTATTATAGGTATAAAGATAGAAATCGAAATAAATAACTCTCGCGGCCCATAATAATAAAAAAAAAAGAGTTCGGTGTATTAAAAAACTTGTATCCATAGAACATCTGGCGTAACATAGATAATGAATAAATAGGAGTTAATATCATTCCAATTGTCATTACAAAAGTAATTAACCTCTATTTATAAATATTACTATATATTGACTATTGCAAACATCTTTTTTTCCTCTAAATTATAGAAAAAGGAACTTGTATTTCACCAAAATAGTATATTATTTTTTTACTGGACTAATTTTTTTTTTTTGCCACATTCCCAATACCAACAATATCTTAAAAGAATAACTATAAAAATTTTAGGGGATCAACATGTTACAAAAAAATCCAGTATTAAGACGGTAAAGTTTTCCACAAGTATAAGGCTTACTTTGACCTGATCTGAACAATATAAATAAATTAATCCAAGAAAAACTGAAGTAATTCAACGCTCAATTAACCATAAAATGTATTCTTTCGAAATCGAAATGTTCTCACTTTTTATTAAGAAAAGCGTTTTACGACTTCTGTTTGAGTGAACGCTAGAGCTCTCTCATGCACTTTGGAATACGAAAAATTGAGAATTAACCATTAAGAATGTGTGACCATCCTTATCAGTTATATATCATAAAACTAAATATTTGAAAAAGGAAAAAGAAAAACTAAGTCTTGAAGTCTGTTATATATATATGTGAAGGCTTGCTGTTTTATATTTTAGTATCCAACTCTTTGTGATGAAAAAGGAAATTAGTAGTTAAGGAATTGTATTCCTTTGAATATTTGAGTTCAAACTTTGAGAACAATATATTTAAGGGAATTTACTCTTTTAAGTGTATCAGATCAATGTGAGGGAGAGGCTTTTAAGATTAATAAAAAAGACATCTAGTCCCAGTTAAGCTGAAACAAAAATATCTTAACCGTATGAAAAGAAAAGGGAGGAGGGGTTGTGTATAATTAAGATAGGTAAATTGGACATATGGGCTGGAATGAGAGGGACCAATCCACTATTTTTTCAAAATAATAAAAAACGATATAATTTTGCCTGAAATCATATTTAATTATCCATATAAAAAACGTATTGTTATATTTTGACAATTGTATTGAACATCATCATATAGCACAGTACTTTCATCATACAAATATTTAGTACATACAAAAATTTGGTAGGGTCTATTTATGGTAGGAGTTTTAAGATAATGTACTCTCTTTAATCTATTATGTGGAGTTTTTTATTTAATATTTAAGTAGACTTTATTTATAGTATATTTATTTGTTTTTTAAATCATATTCTATTTGTTTCACATTTGATTTTTATAAATTATAAATGTGTTAATTTCGATGAATCATTTTTTTTAACTATTAAGATGATTAAATTAAGATTTTCACCTCTCTTCATCAAGACATGAAAAATAGAATTAATTTACACAAATTGTTATATAAATAATGTTAAATTCATCGTTTAAGTTATACAAATGAAAATGTTATGACTCAGCATCCCTACTATACTTTATATCTCAATAAGGAACACATGCATGCATGCTTAAAATTTGACAAGAGTCTTTCCTTAAAATTAGATATATCTACTATTACATTTATTATTAACAATATCATTCTTATACATACATACATACATACATATTCAATTTATTAATCCAATAAGTATGGCCATCACAAGGATCTAAAAAACATAACCCATACCATACACAAAAATTGGACTCCTGTAGCTGCAAACATGGAGTTTGAACCCAAAATAGACGCCACCTGAACAAAAGGAGGCCTACCAAAATCTCTCTAGGATTGCCATAAGTCATAAATCCCTGATTCGAGAACTTGCTAATTTGAAAATTATATTAACATAGAGAGGGCAAGTCAAAGTCACATAGATATAGTAAGGACATAATAAGAAGGATAAACATGATAAGAAACAATAAGTTACATGAGTGTTTATCCTATGAAATACCTTTGTAAAGATATAGAACATTTAAATTTAGAAGTGTCGATGTAAAACAAGATTTAACATTCTCTAAACATTTCCTACTTCAATATAAGGAAATAATTAAAAAGATAATTTAAAAAAAATCTCATACTTCTATGTAAAAGAAGAATTGAAGAATAGTTTTATAACGATTATTTCCTTGACTTTTGATAATCATTTAACAAAATGTTTTAACGAAACAAATCATTTTTGCCTTTATAAGATGGTTTTACATAGGTCTATTCATGGGCAGGGTCAGCTTACATATTTAGTAGGTCTGATACTCAACCCGATTAAAATATTGGTTTGTTTTTATACTCGTAACTCGACCCAACCCGAACAAGTTTCGTTTTATGTTGGATTAGGGCTACGTAGGCCTTTTTTTTACTAAATTAATACTTACAATATAAAAATATCTTTTTATATACTCATGACATATATTTTAAAACAATGAGCTTTTAAAACTCTCATTTTTTTATCAATAAAATAATTACAATAAAAAATAGTCTGATATTATAAAGCAAAATACAAGTTATATTAACATAATTAATTTTAGATAAACACATGTATTTTCATTAAATAAACGAAATGTCAGTAAGCATGTACATTAATAATGAAAATAATTAAGATGCCGGGAGAGTTCGGGTGAGTAATGAAAATTGTAACATGCAGAAACAATCAAACAAAATAAGAATAAAAAAAAGGTATAATATAACAAGATGTTGATAACAAAAAAAAGTAACGACTGGGTTGGGCTGAACAGAATATGTTTTTACTCGTGATCTGACCTAACCTGACTATATAATTTTGTTTAAAATTTTATCTATTTATATTTTTGGCTCGACTTGGCCTGACTCGATTAGGTTGAGATAGAACGAATCTCTCGAATCTAACAAATCAATGAACACCTCTAGTTGCACATGAAAGAATTGTCATTCATTAGCTATACAAGCCATTCAACAATCACGTGACTATATAAGTCATTTCAACAATCATATAGCTACACAAATTATTTCTAATTACTTGGCTACACAAGCCATTTAATAATCACGCAGTTACAGATGCCATTACTTAGCAATCACACCACATCTCAATATGTATGCACCGAAGACGTTATTCTTGCTGATGGTTATGGAGTTCTAATATGGATTCCAAAAATAAACGTTTAAATAAGTATTAGAATTTCCATTATTATTTTCCAACATGAGTATCTCATCACATTATGACAAATAACATTCAAATATTCTAATATTCTTTGGGCTCAAACATATAACTAATTATAAAGTCAAACTTCATATCCCTAAAATATCTCAACATAGAAATCATAATTTTAACAAGAATCAAAATTATCAAGATGCCGCATTTTTTCACATAAGAGTAAAGGTCTTATTTCCCAAGGACAATTTTAAGTAAGAAATGAATTGAGAAAATATTTAACAATAAATTTTGAAAGAAGGAAATAATAATATTGTCAAATCTAGTTCAAAATTATGTATGAGCCATTTATAAGAATAAGTTCGGAATCCAATGTAAGGATAAAAGAAATGAGAATATAGTGAACAATAATATTTAGAATAACAAAGGCGATACTTTTCTTATTATCCGCTTACAAATTCACGCTTCACCAAACTAGCCTAGCTCAACTCTAAAGACTCATATGGATGCGGCTGTAGAAGTCTCCAAAGAATCTACAAAGAATAAACCATGTCATAACATTGGACAACTACTAATTAGAGCTTAACCACATTTTCTTCTATTGCAAATCTAACAAAAATGCGGGTTTTCCTAAGAAAGTGCTAAAACTCACATTCTTATTCAATCTAAAGCTTCTTCTACTCCTATTAATTTATTTCCAATGTGTTACTTTGCTATACCTATTCACAATCACTTGGACATGATTTATGTTTTGTTTAAAATCATGCGGCAAATAAACTAGTACTATTTATAAGTCTTATTAAATTAATTGACTAAAAACATGTTTTAATATATAGAATCAATAGGAAAACAGTCTAGCACCTTTAAGATAGAGAAGAATTTAAATTTGGGCATTTTTGACTTAAGGTTTTAAAGGAGAATCAAGATTGAACACAAAAGTATGCTAAACAAACTTCTTTATTTGACTCAAATTTGCCTATTGATCTAAACAAGAAAAATTCTCCATCATCAATTTTCGTTCATAGCCTTTCAAGAGGAGGAAGAATGGTGGAAAAAGTGTTTGGAGGGATAAATGTGAAGAAAACTTCAATATCTTGCTATGGGTGAATGATTTTGAGTGATAAATCAATGGAAAAGTGGAGAAAATGAGTGGAAATGAAAAAGAGATGAAGAAGAATGGAAACTGGTAGAGTAAAATGGGAAGTATCATGAGGCTCAGGCTGATATAGCAGGAGGAAAACAAAGTGGGGTCTGTTTTCAACTTATTTATGAAATTGCCACTAGCCATGTAATAAACTATAAATAGTGTAGTAACATTTTGGGAAAAATGAGTAATATATTGCAGGAAAGTTGTATAACTTTGTAACATTATGTATATAATGATAAATGGCAGCAATACAAATCAATATTTCCTTCATGAAGACATATATATTTTCTCCCATAATGAATTTTATAATGGTGTGTAAATCCACCAAATATAACATGATAAAATAAATTTTAACTTAACAAGATCAAAGAAATGTCCAAGTTATGCAAAAATTAGTTTAATGAAGGAAATCGTGCTTGTTTAGGTTAAAATCCTGGCTATGTGGGTTTGTAATTACGAATAGATTTTTAGATAAAAAAAGGTGTCTAATATATTAAAAAAAAGTTAAAATTGTGGCTATGTGGGCTCATTTGGGGTCTATGCCCTGCTCTTTCCTCATCCTATCTTAAATCGACTCTCTATTGAAGGTTTTCTTTTTTATCGAAAAAAAATGATATGCAACATCAAAATATATATGAAAATATAAATTTTGACCAAAGATGTTGACATTAACATCAATAAAGTCAGATGACATTTTTTTTAAGTAATAATCTCTCTGATCTCATATATAAAAAATAATTAATTAATTTATAAATATTAAGAAAATTAGTTAAAAGTAATTAATTTTCTTAATTTAGTCTCAAATAAAAATTATTATTTAAAAATACTTCTATTTAATATGTGTACTTTCTCTTTGAAATTAATTACTACCACTACTTATAATTTGTATGACTTATTTAATGAAAGACATAATTAAAATACTGTAATTAATATGGTAGTTTATTTTTTATATATAAGACCAAATCAAATATTAAAAAAGTCTCTCATATATGAAACTGGATGAAGTATTTACTAACTACAAGACGTGGTGGTCGCCATTCATTGGGAGGAAAAAAAATGGACATGGGGGGTATTTAAGACTATTTCTTACAATGTAAGAATCTTGAAATCTAAGAGCTATAAGATTCAAAGAGAACTCCAATTTTTCCTATCACTCTTGGACTATGTAAAAGAGAAAAATATAGATATATATATTATTATTGAATTGTTTGGTAAAAAAAAAAATATAATATAATAAATGATCAAAATGACCTTAATAAAATTTTTATTGAATAAAGTTGTTTTTAATCATTTTGTCATATAGACATTTATTATACCTTACTTTTGGTTTATAAATGAAAAATAAAGTATAATATATGATAAAAATGTCCTTAATAAAGAAAATTTGTTTGAATCATTTTGCGACGCTGACGTTTGTTATCCCTTACTTTTGGTTATTTATTTATAAATATTACTTTTAATAATAATAATAATAATTGTTATTTCAAAAAAAAAAAAAAAGCCTAAGGAAAACCTCCGACTGTGTCATGCTTTAACTGTGTTACTTCCATTTTTTTTTTTCTTTCTTTTCTTCTCCAAAATCGCCATGATTGGTGAGGGACATGAAGGAGGTGATGCAGCGGCATTGCAAGGGGTCAAGGTCTACATGTGGGGTTGCCTTCCTGGAGCTCTGCCCTGTTGACGGCGATGCTTGTTGGGGTTCCGGCGTTGATTGGTTTCGTTGGTTATACCTGGAAGGATATTTGCGCTGGGTTGGCAAAATGAAAGGGAGGACAGACCGAAGAAGAACAGAAGCACAGATAAAGGGTGTGGAGCACCAGAATAGATCAGATCAGTGTGAGGAAGAACAGGAGCAGGGCTAAGGGTGTGGAGCACCAGAAGGGCATAATCGACAAACGAAGACTTTTTGGCTCCAAACCATTCGTCCGCACGAGGCCTTTCTGCCAAGCTTTCCTTTCTACCATAGTTTCTTTATATTGGTTTGATACAATCAAGCGTTTGGTGATCGTATTGGTTTTATTACTTCGAATATTAGGCTTATTAACATGTGACATGTGTAAAATCTCGAAATTATTTAAGTAAAATTACGAAGAATTAAAAATTTAATTTAAAAAAATAAAAAATTATCTTGAAAATTAAGGATAATTATGAAAAATAAAATTTTTTAAGGAAAATGATTATTTTAGACATTTAAAACAAATAATTATTATTTAGTAATTTTTGACAAAAAATAAATTTAATTGTAGATTTGAAATTTTGGAGAGGAAAAATTTATCAATGGCGGTGAAAATTTCATTTAAGCTCTATAATTAATTTAATTGATTTGATACCAATCAAGTGTTGGCGATTGCATTGGTTTTATTACTTCGAATATTAAGCTTACTAACATGTGACATGCGTAAAATCTCAAAATTATTTAAGTAAAATTATGAAGAATTAAAAATTTAATTTAAAAAAAATAAAAAATTATCTTGAGAATTAAGGATAATTATGAAAAATAAAAATTTTTAACGAAAATGATTATTTTAGACATTTAAAACAAATAATAATTATTTAGTAATTTTTTGACAAAAAATAAATTTGATTGTAGATTTGAAATTTTCGAAAGGAAAAATTTATCAATAGAGGTGAAAATTTAATTTAAGCCCTATAATTAATTTAATTGCATCAAGAATAATTTTAAGAGCCTAATTCAACTTTTAATGTAAACCAACTCAATTGGACTTATCTAGTCATAGCTTAACACTCAAATATTAACCCAATTTGGGCAACCAAGGGAGAGAGGAAAACACACAAAAGGAGGAAAGGTTAGGACTTTCTGCTTATTGGCTCTGATCTGCACATCTAGAGGAAGATTTAGCTAAGATAAATGATATAAAAATTGATTCTCTCATTTATCTTTTTATTTTGAACCATTTGGTTTGTTATTTGGAGGCTTTTCATCAAACCTAAATGCTGTAAATTGGAGATTTTGATGCTTTTTGCTTAATTTTCTACCTTATAAGCTAGTAGAGTTGTTGGGTAAGTATTTCTCTCTATTTTGATGAGTGTTCTTACTCAAATTTCATCCCTTAGATTGATTTTATTTTATGATTGTCACATGTGCGAAAATAGAGATGTTGAAAGTGACCAATTGTGGACTCAAGTTGTTTTAACCTCAAATCAGTACCATTAGTTATGTGGAAGATTGGGTAAGTGCCTCCTATTATTTTGTGATGTGTATGTGTTAAAATTTTATTATTTAGGTTTATTTTCAGTGCATGGCTATTACATGTATGAAAATGGAGATGTTTGGAGTAATTCATGATTTGTTCTTAGTGCTTTGACCTTAAATTGGTGCAATTAACTCTTCGGAAAATTGGATAAGTAATTTCTAATGGATTCTTGATAAAATTGATCAATAGGTATGAAGCTCTTTTGTTAATGATGGTTAAATGATAGTAACTATACTTGTTTTAGTTTTGGTGGGCCTTTTGAAACATGCTAGTAGTTAGAGGAAGAATAATTAGGTTTTATTGAGATAACCAGGGGTCAATTCCATGGATATGTATAGTTTTGATCATTTGTTTACTTGTACATGCTATTTTGATGACTAATGATTAGTTTGACTATTAATTGTATAACTTAAATCGTTATCATGTCTTTGTATGTGAAGCTGTGATCATGCTTCCATGTGTGCATTGTGTCGTAATTGTGTATTAAGTTGTAATCATACTCTTGTGAATGCATCAAGCCATGATCATGCCCCTCCCTTAGTTGTTGGCCAATAACTCGTTGGATGTGAATGCTAGTTTGGGATAGTAGTCACTTGTAGTTAAATTTGTTTATTTAAAAGGATGCATACTTTCCTCTTGTTATAGTTATTCATGTAATGCATTATGTTGATTAATCTATATATATATATATATATATATGAAATTTATCTTTTGTTACTAAAATTTTATATCTCACCTCAATTGTGAGCTAATATTTTTAGGGACCAAACCTCTTAATAGTAAGAAGAAGCTAATAGAAGCCTACCATGATGGATTAGTAGTGTATATGCTTGAATAACTTATTTAATTGGATTTGTATAGTAGATATACTAACTCTTATGTAATTGCTTATTACGTTATAGAATTGCCACACTACATCATATATTGCCAAGTATAGGGACTAATTATATAATTTAGGTCATCGCGAAATTGGTACTTGTAATTGTATTCAGATGATTCATAATGAGTAACTTAGAATTATATGACCAATAGATATTTAGCACTGTGAAATTAATATTTTGAGATATTGGTATTTGTGAATCATAGTTGAATGTTCACTTCAGTCTTTTAATCAATATTTTAGGTATAACTTGACTACTTAGAACATTTCAAGTGTTCTTGGTCAATTTTCTATGATGGGCAAGTGTATTTGAGTGGTTTAGGAAGGTTGATGTGATTCGAAGTCACTTAGACTCAATTTGAAAAATTGGGCATGTGAACCTAAGTAATGAGCTTATTTAGAAACTAACCCTTGTAAGTAAAGGTTGAAGTGGTCACTTTTGTCCCACTAATTATAATGAAGGTTTAGATGTTTAGACAAATTTAAATGTGTACTTTAGACTTATTCAAGGTGTTTAAAGGAAGTTAGAAGGCATGTTTTGAATTTTGATTTTCCATTTGGAGGTTTTAGAAGTAGCTCTTTAAATTTTGCTGTCATATAAAATGTAAAATGGATATCAATACTTGAATAATTGTAGTTTTGGGTTTGGTTGTGTTTTAGGAGCCTTAGACATGTGCTTTTGGTACTTTAGTCATGTGGAATGTGAAATGGACCATCCCTTAAGTGTTATCATAGCATATTTTGTTGTCATAAAGGAGTCTTGTGCTGAGGTACTTGAAGTTAGATTAATGTGATTAGCTTTTAAATCCTTAAGCTAAGTAAGATAATTGGATAGAAATTATATGAATGTAAATCCTTTAAAAATCTTGCCTTTTAGCCATTAAAAAATTGTAAAATTGATCTTGAGATAATAGCAACTTATTGATTCACTTGTTTAAGTGTTTAAGGTCAATAGGTATTTGAGTCGCAACCAAAATGAGCTAGTAGCATTCTAGCAACAAATTTGGCCGTAATGCAAATGTTTAGCTACGGCGCAAAAATTTTGGTTGTAGCACAAAAGTAATCCAGTAGCTAATTTGGTCACAACATAAATATTTTGGTCGCGATATAAATAGTTGGTCGTTATGTAAATATTTTGGCTATGACATAAATTGTGTGTGTGGAAAAATTGGTCTAAACCCATGTTTAACCACAACAAAAACCTTTTAGGTTGTGGCAAAAATGCTAAATTAAAGTTTTAGGAGTTTTAAAAGCCAAAATGGCCATAGTCTAACTATTCTAAGCCATGGTCTAAACTCCAAGACTCTCAATTTAGGTATAAAAACTTGGTTTTCATCATGTTAATGATGAGTAATGACTAATAGTTCAACGTATATGAATTTTCATGCTTCTTAGAAGCAATTTGAATGAGATAACCAATGTTAATGAAAATTTTAATTTACTCTAAATATAAATCCTCTTATATGCATTGATAGTAAATATTGATAATATAAATGTTCAAATTTTTTTATATTTTTTATTGTTGCTAACTCATTATTTAAATTGAACCTTAATTGTAACTAATTAAAAATACAATTATATATAATTAACTTAATTAAAAGTTAAGATTGTTACAACAGGCGTAAAATTAGGCTGGCAAATCATAAATTTTATAGCCCAAAATCAATTAGAACGGTTACTACAGCGTTCGGATCCTATGCTTTTACGTGATGCAATGCACAACGTCAATTATCCCCATCTCAATCCTTTGATCGATCAATAGCTTCCATGAATGACATGTCGCCTTCACTTACTCAAAACACTGTTCATTTAATGTTAAAAAATTGTGTTTAATTTAATGCCTCTCCAAAATGAGAACCCTTTCGCTGACTTCCTCTACTCCATCAACCCCCATTTCAACTTTCGCATCTCCTTCTCCTAGTTTTTCCCGAAAGCCTTTTCTCACAACATCTAGCAACGACATTCCAACACGTCTCAAATGCTTTCTTTATAGAAGAAATGGATTTGAGGACAACACAAAGTTATGGAACTTGTTAATTGGGTACCTTCTCCATACGAATTTTGATTTTAGATCTGGCATTTCTTGGCCTAATGAGCTCTCTTTAAAGCTGAATCAGCTTTTCGCTTCAGAGCATTCTCACAGACCATGGAATGCCTAATCGGTCCATATACTATGCTCAGTCACAAGCAACCCAAAACCCAACCCAAACCTAGAATTCAAACTCCTCCAAATCACATTAAACTCATTCTTCGGCTGAAAATATGGACAGAAACAGAAACCCAATTGAACAGAATGAGTAAATTAACTGCACTGCGAGCAAAAGAGAAGCGAAAGTTGAAGTATAGAAGTAGAGGTAGTCAATGAAAGGGTTCTCATTTTGAAGAGGCATCAAACGAAATGCATCGTTTTGAGGTAAGTGAAGGTGATGTGTCACTCGTGAAAGCCGTCGATCGAACAAACAGTTGAGATTGGAATAAATTGATGCTATATGCATTCCATCACGTAAATATAGAAAATTCGAACGCATTATTATATGACCTTTTATTAATCTCAAAATAAAATAGTACATAAATTGCAGGTGTACCTAGAGCCTTCAAAATACGTATAACCGTAATGTTGTCCGCACCCAACTTTGTAAAAGAGATGGGTTGGACTAGCATGTAACTAAGTTTTTTTTTTAATTCTAATTAAACACTCAACTGGCTCAATAATATATCTTTTTTTCTAATAAAAGACATCTCTAATGTAATTATTTTTTTAAATAAAAGATAGAAAATAAATTGCATGTCACATAAACAAATTATCTTTATGTTTTTTCACTCTTTTATTTTCGGTCAGAATAATGCTTTCTCATTCATTGTGATTGCTTTTCCTAAGTAGATAATAAAAAAAGAAATAACAAAGACTGGAATAACTAATTTGGGATAAATATTTGTTTGAGAGATTTTTTTTTTCAATATGGAATAGAGTGGAGTATGGATTTCAACTTTTTTTAATTTTTTTTTTCCTTTAAATGCAGCCAAATCCGCGTATCAGTGGTATCCGCAATGTTTGATATGCTTACTGTTTAGTTTAGTAAGAAAAATACACAATGCTCAATAGTTCCATTTTAAATTATTGTTCTTTCTAAATCTTACTAAAACAAATAGTGTGCATATAAATCATTGCAGATCTTATTAATTTAGGAATCTGACTGCATTTAAGGAAAAAAATTTTTAAAAAAGTTAGATGAGTTGTGTACTATAATGCATAGGTGAGGATCCATACTCAATGGAATGACAAGACACTCAAGATTTAAAATTTTCTGTCCCTCCAAATTGAATGATCAGAGAGGAAATGAAATAGACTTTCAAACAAAATTACAATTATATTCTCGTAGAGTGAAATAACTCTCGCATAGCTTGAGACTCATAAGAAGGATGTAGAGGTGGAAGCTCGTGATATAGATTCGCAGATTCTGCTCACTTCAAGGAACAAGCCGAGTACTTTATTCGCAGGTTGAACAAGACTCATAAGATTTTATAAGTTAAATTTATAAATTATTTTATTCAATTCATTTTTATTATAACTTCTAAATAGTGATAAAAAGATTGATTTCTTTTATTAAATTTCTAAACAATAAAATAATATATCACTTCATTCTACTTTTTGCCTTTTCATTCTACTCCTTTATGATGGGATCATTTTGCCGATAAAATAATTTTTATGAAAATATAATGGAATAAAATTTTGTAACATATAATTATATTTAGTATAATATAAAAAATAATAGATATTTCATTTTATTCTTATATTTAGTTGGATGAAATTAATATATGAATAGAAATAAAAGTTAAATAATTGACTATAATAATCTAGTAAAACAAATTAAAATACTCATATTTTATTTTAACTTGTAAAAATATATTTTAAAAATACTCATAATATAAAATGTTTAAATATTTATTTATAATTTTTTAATTTTTAAAAATTATTTTTGAATTACCAATAAGAAGAAAAAGTATTAAAATAATTTTTTTTTTATTGAAAGTATTTTTATCCAATAAAATTTCATTGTCTTTGATTAGATTAGATTCTATGAATTTTGAGATGGAACGATCATTCTATCAAACATAAAAATAACCTCTCCCTCAAGAATAGAAATAAAATGAGAAAATGGCTCCTTTCGCTGAAACCCCATTCGAGCCCACCCACTAAACGGCGTTAGTGCAGTCAAAATTCAAAGGAAATCCTGTGTGAGTCGAGGATCGAATGTGTGCAGGTGGTTCTCGTGCACTTGAAGAACGGATCCGTTCAGCATGCAACGGTCATATTTTCAAAATTCAGTATCTCCTACAACGGTCATATAATACAACAGCTCAACTATGTAGCGTTGGATCACTATAATAGGGTTTACGGACGAAGTTTGCATTTTCCATGTTGTCATTGTCTTATTCCTTTTTCTCCGATGCCGAGCGAAGAAGAGTTATGACGGGAGATAGCAGTAGACTGGTGAAGAAGAAAGATGGGAGAAGTCCTTACGGCTTCGGAGCAATTTGGTCATTTTCAGCGGTTGGCTCTCCGATCAATTTCTGTGCATAAAAATTCAAATTCTTTATTGCATTCGCAGAACCATAAATTGCTCCGAAGCCGTAATTTGGGGAATTAGATTGCTTTCTGTGCAGCACTTCGCGCGTTTGGTCACCGCTGAATCAGCCAGAGATGTTCAAGTTATTGAGACGGCAGTAATCCTCAAATTCCTTCCATTCTGATGAGGTATAGCCCTTCTTCTAAGAAGTTTCATCAAGAATTGGAATTTTTGTTTATTGGTCATATCATCACCAATTACTTACTGCTGTCCATGCTCCTAATTCCCCAATGTTTGAGTTGTTTGAAAGTGAACGGGGCTTGCATTTCTTAAAAAGGACTTGGAATTTAGATTCTAGACGGTCCAATTACATCCATTGAAGATTACAAAAATCAATTAGAGCTGAGATCCATAATCTGATTAATTGAAAGGAAACAAAGGAGAGAGGGAAAGAGAAAAGAATGAAGAAGCAAAACCTGTACATACGGGCATAAAATATATATGGATTGAAATTCTCTGTTAACTGGCTTTGTACGGATGGACACATCAATATTCAAGGCTGCACGAGTGTTTTCTGTAGGGTTGCTTTTGTATTACAGTTTGTGGCTGCGTAAATATTTTCTTTTAGTTGTACACACTGATTAAGTTTACCTTTGATTTTCTCAAAATTCATAGCAAATTAACGTTTGTGTTGAGTAGAAGTCAATTAAATTCTGGAGTGCTCAGTAGTTGCTGGTGACTCTGTTGTCCATCTCTTACTCCTAGTTATTGGAATGCTTTTCTTGCGCTTAATTTTATTGTCTATGATATCAGATGACAGATGTTGATCGGCGTCTTGAAAGTATATGGCTAAAAAAAAGTAACTTGAAGGAAGAAAACAATTGGTTTATGTGATGGCTTGAGCTACTTGTGTGGTGTCAAAGCTTGATATCTATATCAATAATGCATTAAGAAACAAATAAAGAGAAAAGTTGTAAGTTTTTGTGGACTGGTCTCATGAATGACCTAGAAGAAGAGAAATGGTTTCACAAGCTATGAAAATTGCATAGCTTCAAATTGGGGAGGGGAGGCTTTGAATACTTAGGACCTCTCTTGTTATACAAAGTTTGTTGCTACCATTTTGTGCCTTTTCTTGCTTGACAGGTCAACATGGAAGTAAATAATAATGATACAATATTTGTAATGGTTTAATAATCATAGGCATAGTTAGCCTTAAATATGGATGTGATCTTCTTCTTATGAAATTTTTATCAAGAATTGAAATTTCCTATTAAATTGGTCATATCATCATAAATTCCAATATATGGTTATTAGGAATTAGAGGAAATATTTTTTAATATCTTAAAGGAATTATGTGTTAGATTGATACGTTCCAAAAGAGTTGAAATAATTAATTATCTAGTAATTAATATTTTGAATTATTTGAATTTAAAATGAATTATTTGAATATATCATACCAATTGGTTTTCCCATCAGATTTCTGTCTAAGAGAGATGTAAATAGGAGATTAGGGTATGTAGCTCCTAAACCACAGCAAAGTAATAAGTAAAAATTTGATCAATCAAATTATGAAATAGGTTGCATTTGAGCAGGTATAAAATTTCTTCCATTGTAATTTTTAAATTAAAATTTACTTTTGAAATTTTCAAAATTCCTCTCGCTACATGATAGAATTATGAGTACGTTAAAAATGTCAAGTGCATTTATATTTAATCAGTCCTTTCGTTTTAAAATATTTTTTTCAACATCTGCAGCTCAACCTGTTGTAATAATTTATTTGTTAATTGTTGATTATTAGAGACTGACTCTGACCATACTTCCCAAAAAAAAAATCTGCGTTGTTTATTTGTTAAAAATTAAAAAAGAAAAAAAATGTAGCTTTGGGATTAATAGAATGAATGTTAATGGTGTTAAGTATATTTGTTTGTGAAAAATATTTAGTCCTCATAAGAGTTTAATGTATAGATGTATTCTTTTGCCTTAAGAGTTTAACGTATATTTAAGTTTTCTTATTTTAATTGACATTAGTAGTATTATTGTTAGATCAAATGTATAACTTTTAGGATAGGGTATATCAGTGCAAGCTTGCTTTGAAAGGTGTATACAGACAGATTAATATCAATGCTATTTCTCTGTTCCTTTTTTCTCCTTAAGAGATAGGAGTAGAGATCTACCTTGATATAAAACGCATGTCAATTTACCTTGCGCCATTTGTGGTACTAGCTTATTGGCTATCAATGCCATTTATATGTCAAATAGCATTGATATTATTTTTTTACCTTCCTAGTGTCATATTTATTTATTCTCTATTTATGTAGCATATTTTCTTTTTCTTTTTTTCAATTTTTTTGTTTTAGCTCCTTACTTCAGTTAGGTGAGAGCTTTCAAGGGCTTCTTTCCTCAAGTTCCGCTTGCTCGGCTTCTCCATTAGATAGTTTTACTCCTTCGTTCACATACAAATTTATTAATTAGAAGATTTATTTGTGGATATCTCCAGGATTCCTGGTTATGTGCTATCATGGCAATTGTATCATGTCACAAGTCATTGGGTATAGAAATAGGTAGATGATCGTAGGTTCAATTAAAGATGTACTCAAAGGCGGGGCAATGTGTGCAACATTCAGATGCGCGAACTAGAGCTTCGCGAATGTTCAAGCTGGAGAATTAAAGTAAAGAAGTTTACATACTAGGGAATACCATGGACAGAATGTTTAGTTATGAAAGGGATTGAGGGAGCTATTGTTGGAATTCAAATCCTAGTGCTTGTTGGTAAAATTTTTTGTTCTAGTAAATTAATAATGGCAGATGCACGTTGAATTATACTTGCTTGCTGCTAGTCTAAGTCCTAGTTATTTACCCCTTTACCTACCGATAGATCACCGAATGGAGATAATCTTGGGAGCCCAAGGATACTGAGCTTTACTTTGTTCTAGAGTGCACTGCAGAATGTTTGTTTGCTTGGTTTCTTTATTGCCTCTTGCTTTATGCTGCTTGGTTTCTTTTCTCAAAGCATTCAAGCTTCCAAACTCTCCTAATACACTAATGTGCATCATAGTGTATTATGGAACTAGACAACTTTGTTGTCCATAAACAGCACATTGTATAACTTGAGTATAGTATCAAAGTATAGTAAAAAATAAGTAAAGGTTTTCACATTTTCATGAACGAATATAAATAAAGAAATTAGTTCACGAGAATGAAATTCGTTAAGTTTTGATATAGTGTAGGTATAATTATGGTATAAAAAAAATATTGTAGGGGATGTAAAAAGGCTAAAGGAGGCGAGCACGTATCAGTTCCCTTCGCTATGGCGAGATTTAAACTTCGCTATGGCGCGCGCTACGGCGAGCAGCCCTATGGTTTTTGTATGGGATGCCCGCAGAAGCATTTTTGATATTGCGAGAAGACTTAGAAAAATTTTTAAACTTCAAAATTTTTCCTTTTCTTTTTTCGATTGTTACATTTCTACTCCTCTTAAATGAAATTTCATCCAAATTTAAAGACTTACCTCAAACCTCTCCAGATCACCAGATCACCTTCACCAGAGGAATGTTCTTGCTTCTCAGCTGTTTTAGCTTAGCATCCACAATTCTCTCCGGTCTTATTACATAGGAAAGATCTTCCTGCAATTGCACACGCTCATATTCTATGACATGTGAGGGTCTGGTAAATACTTTTTCAATTGGGAGACATGAAAAACACTGTGGATTTGGGCTAGGTGAGGAGGTAAGGCTATTCGGTAAGCCACGGGTCCAATTTTCTCAAGAATTTCAAATGGACCAATATACCTAGGGCTGAGCTTCTTTACCCTCATTGACCGACCTACTCCCATCACTGGAAATACTCGAATGAACACATGGTCTCCAATCTCAAACTCTAACGGCCTCCTTCGCTTATCAGCATAGCTTTTCTGCCTACTTTGGGCCGTGAGGACTCTCTTTCTAATCAATTCTATCTGTCGAGTAGTCTGGTCCACAATCTCAAGTCCTATCATACTCCTCCCACCTAACTCAACCCACTGCACTTTCTCCCATACAAAGCCTCAAAAGGGGCCATCTGAATATTGGAATGGTAACTGTTATTGTACGCAAACTCTACTAACGGTAATCCCAGTTACCCTTCATTTTTAACACACAAGCCCTCAACATGTCTTCCAATGTTTGGATGGTCCTTTCAGTCTGACCATCTGTCTAGGGGTGATATGCAGTCCGCAACCTGGTCCCTAAGGCATGCTGCAATGACCTCTAAAAGTTCGATGTATGAATAGCCTTGATAGCTAAAAAGTGTGCAGACTTCGTCAGTCTATCCACAACTACTTAAATAGCATTGTGTCCAGAGGATGTCCTGGTCCATGGCTAGGGATATCTAGAGGTTGCAACAACCCAGCCGGCTTTTGATGTTCTATCTTTACTCTCTGACACACTAGGCATCTAGCCACATATCCGTCACATCATTCTTTATCCCTGATATATCTTGGTGGCACTTGGGTGGATAGTATACTTACTCTTATATGCCTCTTCTAAAATGCTTTCTCTCAACTCATTCTGACTAGGCACACAGATTCTATCTCGGTATACTATCATACCATCCTCAAACACCTTGGGAAATCTCATTCCTGATCCGTTTCAGGAATTCATCCTCCCTCTGGTCTAAGATCTGGGTTCTCAATATATTCTCAACTCGGGTTTCACTCAGATACAATTTACCCGATATCACCTGACAAGAGAGGTTCAAGTTTCTAAACTTCAAGTTTCTAAACTTCTCTAGGAGCTCCTGCTCCCTAATCATCATATAGGCTACATGGATGGTTTTTCTACTCAGGGCATCCGCCACCACATTGGCCTTGCCCTTGCCCGGATGATATTTCAACATATAATAATCATAGTCTTTCAAGAATTCCAAAGAATTCCATTCCATCTCCTTTGTCTCCTTTGTCTCATATTGAGTTCTTTCTAGTCTAGTCAACTGCCTCGAGGCATATGCCACTACTCGACCCTGCTGCATCAACACACATCCTAACCCTTTACCCGAGGTATCACAATAAACCACAAATGGCTCACTAGGGTCAGGGATAATCAGTACAGGGGCAGTGATCAGACAGAGTGAGTTTCAACTCCTGCAAACTCTTCTTACATCTATCATCCCACACAAAAATCTTTCTTAGTTACTCTTTCCTAATTAGCCTCGTCAGTGGTAAGGCCATCTGAGAAAAGTCATGAATAAACCGTCTATAATACCTGCTAAACCTAGGAAACTCCTAACCTCGGTGATCGTTCTAGGTATATTGTATGAGGGGATCAATCGCGACCCTGTCTCGTGAGATCACATGACTTAAGAATCTCACATCGGTCAGCCAAAACTCACATTTACTAAGTTTGGCATATAACCTTTTCTTTCTCAAGGTGTCTAGGGCTAATCTCAAATGCCTCTCGTGCTCCTCAAAGGATCTGGAGTACACTAATGAAGACCACCACATACTAATCTAGATACAGTCTGAATACCTTATTTATGTAATCTATGAACACAGTGGGCGCATTCGTCAACTCGCATCACAAGGACTCATAGTGCCCATATAGGCCGTCTTGGAGACGTCTTCAGTTCTCACTCTCAACTGGTGGTACCCAGATCTAAGATCTATCTTGGAAAACACAGATGCCCCAGCTAACTGATATAACAAATCATCAATTCTAGGGAGAGGTAACTTTATTTAACTCTCTGTAATCTATAACACCGGAGCTCCCCAAGGTGAAATACTAGGGCGGATCAACTCAGCAAGCTCGGCGGGAGCCATCCTATGGCTCCTAAAGTCAAACTCTTTAGGGAAAACCTCAGGGAATTCCCTAACAACTGGGATCTCCTCTATCAGAAACCCTTGACATCCACACTCTAAATATCTCTCAACCTGGGCAGTGGTCATAAAAGATAACTCAGCTCCTACCCTAAGTATGGTCCCACAAGCAGGTAGGGAAATAGTTCGGTGTTCACAATCAAGTATGGCATTATTTGCGGCCAACCAGTTCATACCAATCAAATCAATATCATCGAAGTAAGTATGACAATGGTTAAATTGAACAGTGACATTTAAGCAAGTATGGGAAGTAACCACGTGCCTCCAGTGGGTGTAGTGACAGACAAGTCAAATGGCAAGACACTAATGACTAGACCCAATTGCCTCACGCAATCATAAAATATAAACAAGTAGCACCCGAATTAAACATAGCAACTACAGGAAAGCAATTCACTATCTTGGCCCTGGGTCTGTGGCCTAGGAGGAGGCGCTGGGTCTGAGGATAGTGTCTAGCAATGTGCCCTGGCTTCCCACACTTGAAACATGTCACCGGAGACTGCTAGAAGGATGACTGGCTCTGAGGAGGTGGCATACCTCGCTGTGGCCTTCTATTCCACAGCCCCTTGACTCTCCTCTTGGTACTAGGTGTCAAACTAGAACCCTCTTCTGACTAGCTGTAGTCGTAGCAGGCCCTGTTGACCTCCACAAGGGTATTGAACTTCTTGATCCGCTGTGGAGTGACTCTGTCGCTAATCAGGGGCTTCAACCTAGTCTCAAACTGCTCACATCTCCAAGGTTCATCATCATACCTCTGGAGGTAAGAGGAATACCGAGATAACTCAATAACTCAATGAACTTGGCCACATATTGGTCCACAGTCATCTCATCATCACCGAACTAGGGACATATTTCTCATAAAACTCGACCAAGAAGCTTTCCCAAGTTATTCCAAGTTATTTGTATGTTCTTGGTCTCCATCAGGGGTTTCGTGCTACATCACCATCTATCAGCTTCCTTTTCTAACATGAAGGTATAGCTAGGCTTTCTGCTCGGTGGTACAATCTATCAGCTTCCTTTTACATCACCGAGAATATTTTCTTTAGCTGCATAACCCAAGCCTCAGCCTTATCCGTATCCAACTCCCCGTCAAATGAGGGTGGATTATTCTGTCTAAACTGCTCTAATACTTTCTGGATAGGCGTCTGGGTCTGTGGAGCAGCAGGCTCCTGAGGAGGTGCAGGTGGAATGCTAGAGGCTGGCCTCTTCTTGCCTGGCCAGGCTTGGCAATGTATCTCTGCTCTTTCAGCATCTCTTGGTGCTGGCCTCATACCTAACAGGAACCTCTGGCTCAATTCTCTAAGCCTTGGGTGGTCTGCCTCTAGTCTCAACCATGTCTGAAAGAAGTGCCTCAGTGTGCCTCAGTGCCTCAGTTCACAATAATATCATAAGCACATATGGATGCTACCACTTCCATGACCATTCACACCAAACACAAGCAAATCTCATCATTCAATAGCCTAACATCGAGCAAAAGTGCCTGAACATTTGCTCTGATACCAAAAATGTAACATCTAGCCTCCCTCTGGGCTCGATTCCATATGATTTCTAAAGAATCAGTACAAACCGTGACATTTTCATGCTATTAAACGGGGTTTCCAACACTCATCTTTTGTCCCATGGGTCCTGTGAACCCATCATTCACCTTCTCTACTCACACTCCATTTATACAACTCATACATAGCAAAAAACAAGCCATAAGAACCAAGAACCAAGAAAATGCAATTTCTCACATGGCCCAAAAAGTCAGATTTTTTGCTCTAACTTTGAAAAATCATAACTAATTATAGAAAAATGAGAATCTAGCAAATCATAGATTTTTGGAAAGCTCTAAGTGTTAACTTTACATTAAAAATACTTCCCAACTATAATCTCAGCGTTTGGAACATGTTTAACATCGAAAATGGGACAGAGGTCCGACTGTCCCTGTTTCGGGTGCAGCTTACTGTCATAAATTTCAAAAATTCATAACTAAATCCACAAAAATTCAATCTAGGCAAACTACACTAATTTGGAAAGCTACAGATATCCAGGTCAGTTCAGCAGCCCTTAGACCTCGAAAATCGATGGAACAGTAATGAAGGTCAGGTGACTCCCCTGATGCTGATACAGAACTTCAGACGGTTCGTATAGGTCACTATGGGTGTTACAATTTCAAAATAATTGGACACCGTTTGGTCTATGAATGACACAAAATCATTTTCGGACCTATGGTAACAGTACCATGACCAAACCATTAAAATTCCCAAACTTCAACAATTCGCCAAATATTCCCTAGACCTCTAGAGGCATGCAAAATCTCATGGTAAGAAGAGCTCATTTGGTCATACTTTGACGTAACTCACCCAAAACGGTTCAAATGGCCTCCTACTTGTTCTAGCAACTCATGGACAAGTTTAAAAGCATGAAAATAGTTTATATAACATGTCCAAGTGGTCCAAATCATCATACATTTCAAACTTACTATGCTACGGGCCAAATGCTATGGGCCAAAATACACTATCACATGCAAGCCACAAAAAAGGGCAAAACCTACATTTGCATTACTTTGGCTATCTACCAACATTTACACTTACTACAACATTTACATCTCAAAAATAGAAGGTGCATATTCATTTTTAGCACTTAATAGTCAAAACAAACTAAAATTCATCTAACATTCTCTTAGGCTCCTTGGTGTGTACTTGATTCTCCTTGAGCTCCACCTAGCATGTTAAGTTGGGAGGGGAAAGGGTGAGATTCATGGACTCATTCAAGAAAGTAATCAAGGGACATGCTATGGAGATCACAACTATGCCACAAGTAAGCTTTAGGGACTTTTGGATGGCCTCATTCGGTTATGAGACTTTTGGCCTTGTCTCACCGAGACTTTCGACCCGAGCAATTCTCACAATCCAACACGCAAGCGCAAGCATATTAGTACCAATGCATCAAAGCAATAACATATGGCATATCTCACACAAGATACATCTAAGAATGCAACAAGAAAGAGTGGAGAGAGAGCTACCTTATGAGTCAACACAAGCTTTTCCTTTCAATCCCTCTTCTCTCTTCTTAGTTTTACACTCACACCTTGATGGATGTGCTTTTCTTGAGCCTAGTCACAACAAAAATATAGAATTACTCTCTCACAACTTAATAACTCTTAGGAGTTCTTCAGAGCAAATCTTTCTAACATATAAGAACTTAGGGTTCTCTCTCCCTCTCTAGAATGTCATCCTCTCTCTCCAGCTCTCATGGTAGTAAAATCAACATAGTGTTTTCCACTTTTCTTCTTCTAACCCATGCCTAAAATCCAACTAATTTTACAAGCAAAACCATAGAAAAAGAGGGCAAAGAGAGGAGATCAAGATTCTAAGAAGAAAAGAGAGAAGCTTGCTTACCTTTCCTTTGTTCTTCCTCCTTCTCTTGGTTTGTTCTTCCTCCTTCTCTTGGTCTCTCTTACTCTCCATGCCTCTTTTCTCTCCTTAGGTCGAAGTCTAGGGCAAATAAGAGAGAAAGAATGAATTGGGGCATTTAAAGAAGTCAAATTCTCGCTTTTTACTCTTTTCCGGACTGACCATCGCTATGGCGAAAATTAACCTTCGCTACGGTGAGCTCGTATCAATTACCTTCGCTACGACGAGCTAGCACGTATCAATTCTCTTCGCTATGGCGAGGTTTAACCTTCGCTACGGTGAGCACGTATCAGTTCCAGCCCCCTGGTTTTTGTATGGGACGCCCGCACTCGCTATAGCTAGAAGCAACAGCTACTCTCGCTATAGCCAGGTCATTTCTCGAAATTTTTCAGCTTTCTTCTTTCTTTTTTCGATTGTTACATTTCTACCCCTCTTAAATGAAATTTCGTCCTAAGACTTACCTCAAGGGAATAACTCTGGATATTTTTGCCTCATTTCATCCGCCAATTCCCAGGTTGCTTCCTCAGATGTCAGATTCCTCAGATGTCAGACCTCTCCAGATCACCTTCACCGGAGGAATGTTCTTGCTTTTTAGCTGTTTCAGCTTAGCTAGCATCCACAATTCTCTCCGGTCTCACTACATAGGAAAGATCTTCCTGCAATTGCACACGCTTATATTCTATGACATGTGAGGGGTCTGGGGTCTGGTAAATACTTTTTCAATTGGGAGACATGAAAAACACTGTGGATTTGGGCTAGGTTAGGAGGTAAAGCCACGGGTCCAATTTTTTCAAGAATTTCAAATGGACCAATATACCTAGGACTGAGCTTCCTTACCCTCATTGACCGACCTACTCCCGTCACAGGAGATACTCGAATGAACACATGGTCTCCAATCTCAAACTCTAACGGCCTCCTTCGCTTATCAGCATAGCTTTTCTGCCTACTCTGGGTTGTGAAGAGTCTCTTTCTAATCAATTCTATCTGTCGGGTGGCCTGGTCCACAATCTCAGGTCTATCATACTCCTCTCACCTATCTCAACCCAACACAGAGGAGATCTGCACTTTCTCCCATACAAAGCCTCATAAGGGGCCATCTGAATACTGGAATGGTAACTGTTATTGTACGTAAACTCTGCTAACGGTAAGTACGCATCCCAGTTACCCTTCATTTCTAACACACAAGCCCTCAACATGTCTTCGGGGGGTGATATGCAGTACTAAATCTCAACCTGGTCCCTAAGGCATGCTGCAATGACCTCTAAAAGTTCGATGTAAACCTGGGGTCTCTATCCGAAACTATGCTATTAGGTACTCTATGAAGTCGCACTATCTCTCTGATGTACAACTGGGCTAATCTATCCAGTGTATGAGTAGCCCTGATAGCTAAAAAGCTTCGTCAGTCTATCCACAACTACCCAAATAGCATCGTGTGCAGAGGATGTCTTGGGTAACCCCATAACAAAGTCCATGGCTATACTATCCACTTCCATATCTAGAGGTTGCAACAACCTAACCGGCCCAACCGGCTTTTGATGTTCTATCTTTACCCTCTGACACACTAGGCATCTAGCCACATAATCCGTCACATCATTCTTCATCCCTGGCCACCAGAAAATTCTTTTCAAATCCTGATACATCTTGGTGGCATTTGATTAGGTACACAGATTCTATCTCGGTATACTATTATACCATCCTCAAACACCTTAAAATCTGAGGTCTTACCTAGGAAAATCTCATTCCTGATCCGTTTCAGGAATTCATTCATCCTCCCTCTAGGCATCTAAGATCTGGGTTCTCAATATATTCTCAACTCGGGTTTCTCTAGGAGCTCCTGCTCCCTAATCATGGATGGTTGTTCTACTCAGGGCATCCGCCACCACATTGGCCTTGTCCGGATGATATTGAGTTCTTTCTTGCCCAGATGATATTGAGTTCTTTCTGGTTAAACGAGTACTTTAAACTCTTGTGGTCACTATAAATCTCTATGGTAGCACCATACAGATAGTGTCTCCAAATTTTAAGAGCAAACACTACGGCGACGGCGGCCAACTCCAGGTCATGCGTGGGATAATTCTCCTCATGAGGCCTCAACTGCCTCGAGGCCTAACAAATGGCTCACTAGGGTCAGGGATAATCAGTACAGGGGCAGTGGTCAGACAGAGTTTCAACTCCTGGAAACTCTTCCCTCGTCAGTGGTAAGGCCATCCGAGAAAAGTTCTGAATAAACCGTTTATAATACCCTGCTAAACCTAGGAAACTCCTAACCTCGGTGGTCGTTCTAGGTCTATCCCACTGAAATACAGCCTCAACTTTATGGGGATCAACCGCGACCCCGTCTCGTGAGATCACATGACCTAAGAATCTCACCTCGGTCGGCCAAAACTCACATTTACTAAGTTTGGCATACAACCTTTTCTCTCTCAAGGTGTCTAGAAAAATGCCTCTCGTGCTCCTCAAAGGATCTGGAGTACACTAAAATATTATCAATGAAGACCACCACATACTGATTTAGATACGGTTTGAATACCCTGTTCATGTAATTCATGAATACAGTGGGCGCATTCGTCAACCCGAATGGCATCACAAGGAACTCATAGTGCCCATATCTCGTTCTGAAGGTCATCTTGGAGACGTCTTCAGTTCTCACTCTCAACTGGTGGTACCCAAATCTAAGATCTATCTTGGAAAACACAGATGCCCCAGCTAATCTAACAAATCATCAATTCTAGGGAGAGGATATTTATTCTTGATGGTAACTTTATTCAACTCTCTGTAATCTATACACAAACGCAAGCTACCATCCTTCTTTTTCACAAATAACACCGGAGCTCCCCAAGGTGAAACACTAGGGCGGATAAACATTTTCTCTAACAATTCCTCTATCTGCTCTTTCAACTCAGCAAGCTCGGTGGGAGCCATCCTATAAGGAGCTTTGGACACCGGTCAGCACTATGTCTATAGGGAACTCTAATTCTCTCTCAGGGGGTAGACCACTAAAGTCAAACTCTTTAGGGAAAACCTCCGGGAACAACTAGGATCTCCTCTATCCCTTCTACCTCAACCTGAATAGAGAAAAAGACTAGAAACCCTTAACATCATCCACACTCTAAATATCTCTCAGCTTGGGCAGTAGTCATAAAGGATACCTCAGCTCCTACCTCAGCTCCTACCCTAGGTATGGTCCCACAAGCAGGTAGGGAAATTGTTCGGTGTTCACAATCAAGTATGGCATTATTTGCGGCCAACCAGTTCATACCAATAATTAAATCAATATCATGGAAGGGCATACAGATCAAATCAATAGTGGTATGATAATGGTTAAATTGAACAGTGACAGACAAGTCAAATGGCAAGACACTAATGACCAGACCCAATTGCCTCACACAATTATAGGATATAAACGAGTGACTAGCACTCGAATCAAACATAGCAACTACAGGAAAGCCATTCACTATCAGCGTACCTCGGATCAAACTGGGAGATGCACTGGCTTGATAGTTTGTAATAGAAAAAGAAACTTTTAATATTATTAATGCTTACACACCATATATAAAATTAGAAATATTATTAGAAAAAAATATTATTTTAAGAAGGGATCTTAATAGATTTTAATGATCATATAAGGAGTGTATATAGAAGTCATGATTCGTATGGGGGGAATATGACTAAGGAGAAACAAATGCAGGGAGAAACAAATGCAGAGCAGGGGGTAAAACTATAACATAAAAATAAGTGTTACTAATGAATGTTAATGAAAGTTTTACCCTCTACAATTATTTCTTCTAAACCATATTTTTCATACAAATATCCTCATAATGGTTTAACTTTACAATTTATGTAAAGTTTTTTACTCACTTTTCTTATTAGAAAGAAATTAATTTGAGAGCATACTCCTAATGATACGTGATATATGTTAGCTATTTTACCCTCTGCATTTTTCTCCTAAACCATATCTCTCATATAAATCATCATACCTTCTAAATGCACTTCTAAGTCCTCTGCACTATTAAGCGCCAATAACATTAAAAATTTCTTTTAACTCTTTTACATCCACCACAATATTTTTTCAATACTTATTCACAATTACATCCTCTTTCTAGATTTAGTTTTTCTGATGCGCTATAGTGCTTTTGAGCAAACAATCCAACATTGGCTACTGCCATCTTCTTTTTTTCGAGTTTAAGACCAACTATAAAATGATAAAATGATTGCATTAAAGCACAGTATAGGCAAAATTAAAATATTAATAATAATAATAACAATAATAATTTAATTGAAATAAATTAGGTAAAAATAATAATAAAATATTAATAATAATAACAGTGACGTGTAGGACTGTTTTTCAGTTTTAGCCACTATCCAAAAGAAATATTTTCTTTCTTATTCATAAACCCTAATTACTCCATCTCTCAATTGGCAGACAAATCTTTTGTTCTACACCAAAATTTTTGATAACTCTCAACTAATAAATTAGAATTCCAATCTTTAGAACTTCCCTAAACCTTATTGTATTGAATCTTTTATGGACTCAAAATCTTTTATAATACCTTTGCATTGATGCAAACACTTAAAAATGATTCTTTGCAAGGTGAATAATTATTCTAACCTAATCACATCGTATGTACATTTCTTAAATCATAATACATAGCCTAATGGTTTGATGGAAGCCTAGTCTTATCGCAAGATATTCCTATGGATGACTAGATTGCTAAGTTTCTCTCTAACTCATGAGCCTATATCATCAACAAAAATAAGGGCTAGTAGACCTGAATATAAAATTATACCATAAGATCCTATGGATAACAGGAATGCTAGCATCTGTATAAGATGACAACAATAGTCTCTCTCCAACTGATGAGCTTATCATCAATAGAGAAATAAGACTAGCTGACCTTGATATAAAATTATAGCATCTATATTATTATATTATTATGTGCCTAGAGTATAATGTTGCTTAAGTAAAGTTACTTTTATAAGGACATGTAATAATGTTATTTGTCTGTGTGTACTAGCCTTTGGCTATATAATTATGGCTTGTCTTAGTTTGAGGAGCAAATTTGAAATTATATCCAAACTTTTATCAATAAAAGCATTTCTCATGTTTTGAAATCTTTTTTAACTAAATTTCTTATGTTTATCTTACTCATACAATTGTGCTCTACACTTGCTCTATAAGAGGATTTGTATATCAGAAAGTATTGATAATAGAGTACAACATTTATCAAAGAGATATATTTTATCTGAGTTTATATATCAAAAATATTTCAAAGACGGTTCAGAGAATTTTTAATAGTAAAAGGCATAGAAAGCTTAGAGGAAAAGAGGCTAATTGTCTAGATATAACAAGAAGAGATTCTATTAATCATAATTGGAATACTAAAGTAGGATTTTATACTCTTTATAGATAAATGTCATCTTCATAGATCTTTCTGTTATTATTGTACTTCTTTATCTCAAAAGGAAAGAGTTGAGTTAGATAATATTACAAAGCCTTCTTTTCTGTGAAATTTTAAGATCCAAGTTGGTATCAAAGCCTCTCTTCTTATGATAAATAAGAGAAATTTAGTTTTAAAAATAGAGTAAGAAGAAACTTTCATTCTTATGAATACTCAATCATAAACTTCTGAGCCTATTCGTTTATTTTCTTTTTTGTCAATACCTAGAAATATTCCCTCATCCTATCTTAAAACCCTTCCCAACAAAATAGATAATCTTATTGAAGTAACCCATCTTCCTAATGATACTAAGATAGAAGAAACTTCCCTTCCTCTCCTTAACAGTATGTCAGCATCGAAATTCCATATGAACTCGTCAACAATTGGAGAAACAATGGTTACACCTATTTTTGTCATGGAGCCATCAGAATGGTCCTTACACTGTATGGAAGAAAAGGTATAGCAGTTACAGCTAAAATTGCTTTTCTTGATACTAGTTATGAAAAATGCTATGGTTAACACTGTCCTTACCATTCTTCTTAGCTATAATGTCAGGTTTGATGATCCTACTCTGCTTACCAAATGGAAAAATCCTAGTCCAGATCATAGGAGCTAGATAGATTACTATAGCTATTATAGCCACTCTTCATCACCAGCTTATTTCTAGAGTTCAAAAATTATAGCCTTGATTTGCACTTTCTAAGTACTTCTGGAGATACACTATATGTCATTTCTATTAGACCAAATCATCCCAACTATCATTCAAAGGAAAATTTGATGGAGATTATACCAAGAGAATGGATCATCAACTATGAAAAAAAGTTTCATGCCACTTCCAGACTTTAAGAAATCAGAATAAGAAGAATCTTCTAGAAGCCTTGTTGTCAAGTAGTCGATGATGCTTACTCTAGCTACAACTTAAAAGAAATATGATTCCCATATATGATTCAAACCAGATGATAAATACTCTCTAAAGCCAAGGTAGGAGTAAAAAATACTCCACCAAAACCCAAATTCTTTGAAGAACTACTGAAAGAGCATGGTCATTATGATCTTCTTGCGGCTCTTACAAAAAGGAAGAAATTTCAGAGCCAAAAAGACCAAAAGCAATAGTTGCTTTTAAACTAAAGGTGCTTACCCTATAATCAAATCTTAGAATCTGACAAAGCCAATTCCTTGTATGATGTTCTCTCTACATCATGAACCTATGATTCTAGCTTTCCTTCACTAGAAAGATAAATAAATCTTACCACATAAGCATCCTCATAAGGTTCTGCAAAGAATTGATTCTAGACTTAAAAATCTAGCTGGACGAACCTTTCAATTGCATTCTAAGCTTAATGGTCTCTCTTCAGAGATTTAATAGCTTTATCATCATCATTCCCAGTGAATTAACCAGTTAAATACAGAGCTAAGAAAATTTATTACAAAAGGGTATGTTGGTCCTATGTTTTCTCAAGAGGAGCAAGAAATTAAAGATCTAAAAAAAAATGCCACAATTCAAAATAAGGTTTTGCAAAGAATTGATTCTAGACATAAAAATCTAGTTGGACAAACCTTTCAATTGCATTCTAAGCTTAATGGTCTCTCTTCAGAGATTTAATAGCTTTATCATCATCATTCCCAGTGAATTAACTAGTTAGATACAAAGCTAAGAAAATTTATCGCAAAAGGGTATGTTGGTCCTATGTTTTCTCAAATGGAGCAAGAAATTAAAGATCTGAGCCTTATCCACCCTTATATGCCTCTCCTTATACCCCTTTTCATTATGCCACCATACTCTCCATATCTCATGGAAAATAATTACAAAAAAATACTTTAAGATGACTCATGAAGTTCTTCGAAAAGCATTACCTCCATCTCAACCAAAATCTCAATCTAAACCTCCAACCAGGCCCTTTATGGACTAAACCTGTTGAACCTAATCATGAAGATGACATTTATCTCTTAAGAATCTAGGATTTGGTTCAACACTTTATCTAACAAAGAGTATAAAATTCTATTTTAGTATTCTAATTACAATTAATAGAATCCTCTTCTTGATATGCTTGGATTATCAGCCTCTTTTCCTTTGAACTTTCTATTGTCTTTTGGTTTGTTAAGATTAAGAATTCTCTTAACCTTCTTGAAAACCTTTTTGATATATGAACTAATGGATAAAATATATCTCTCTAATAAATATTATACTTTGTTATCAATACTTTTTTATATATAGATCTTCTTATAGAGACAAGTGCAGAGTATATTTGTATGGACAAGATAAACATAAGAAATTTCATTAAAAAAGATTCCAAAAAAGGAAAATATTTTTAGAAGGTTTTAATACTTGAGAAACACTTTTTTTATTAATGAAAGTTTGGACACAAATTCAAATCTACCCCCAGCCTAAGACGAGCCTTGGTGCACAGACAACTAACATTATTACATGTCCTTAATAAAAGTAATTTTATTAAAGCAACACTACATTCTAGCCACACAATAATACAAATGCTTTTAGTACAATAATAAAGAGATATCAGGGTTCACCATTAATCCTTGTTTTTCGTATTGTCATCATCGTTTGAGTTATCACAGTCCATTCATTTTTTTTCTAAGATTCTTAGCAATCTATGTCTATGTTATATGCAACATATGGATCTTGAGAATTTTCCATGAGAATATCTTGCAATAAGGTTGGGCCTTCATTAAACCATTAAGTTTAGTAGGAACTTTAGGTTGGACCAAAATAATAGGCTACAATATTTAAAATATCATGGTCTGGCATCCTAATTCTCTTGGAATAAATTCTCCTAATAATGGTCCAAGAAATGTATAGAAGATTTGATTAATTAGGTTAAGATAATTATTCACTTCAAAAAGACACATTTTTAAGTGTTTCAAGGTATTCTAGAGATTAGTCTTGATTTTGAGTCCATATAAAATTATTATTGCCAATATGATAGGGTTTGTAAAGGATTAGGTGTTAACTAATGTTTGTTTTTTAAGAAGTTTCTGAGCTAAGTAGTAAGTAATGATGACCTTTTAGAGTTCTTCACGCCATTGGAAAACCATTCAAAGAAGTTTTAAAGATTGGAATTCTTATTCATCAACTAAGAGAAAATTGAGAATAGATAGATGGACCTTATAACTCCTGAACAAAGAATTGTTAAAAACTAAAAGTACCAAAGTTCTTTAGGAAAGTTAGAATAGATATCTAAGAGAATGAGATAGGGATTTTGGTGCTCTAAAAATAAAGATGAAGGTAGTAGAACAAAGTTTTATCTGCCAATGCTTTAACCTCAGCAAAAATAATTGGGATTTTTGAATAAGAAAAAAAAATTTCTTTTAGACAATGGCTAAAGCTTTAAAAAAGGGTTCCACAAACCATTTGAAAGATGGAGCAAGTATGATATATATTTATTATTCAAACCTGACCCTACTTTGAAGCTTTGCAATTTTCATAATTATTCTAATAAGATATTAAAAAAATTCACCCCCATTCCTAATAACCATTTATTTGAATTTGTACATTCAAAGGTAATGGAACTAAACCTATACCTATAAAACAACTACTAGTTCAAAACCCCCTCCTCCTATTCCTAATAACAATATGTAGGAATTTACGATGATATGACATATTTAACACAAAATTCCAATCCTTGATGAAAATTCATAAGATCACCTCAATAATCAAGGCTTACACTTATAATTATCTGACCAATGAAAAATACTAGATTAACCTATCAAGTAAGAAAAGGCACAAAATCGCAGCAAAAGACTTTGTATAACAAGGTAGATCATTAGTGTTCAAATTGATATATTGGAATTTATGATAATATGGCCAATTCAACAAAGAATTCCAATCCTTGATGAAATTTCATTAGAAGAGCAAATCGATACCAACTACGCTTATAATTATCAAGCCAATAAAAATACTAAATTGATACCTTCATGTTGACCAATCCACCAACAAATTTTGTATAATAAAGGAGGTCATCATTTTTCAAAGTCTCCTAACCCCACTTTGAAGCGTTGAAACTTTCATAATTATTCTAATAAGATTTTAAAAAATATTCGCTCCCATTCCTAATAACCTTGTATTGGAATTTGTACGTTCAAGGTTATGGAGCTAAATGTCTACTTGTGAAACAACCACTCTGGTTCAAAAGACCCTCCTCCTATTCCTAATAACATTATATTGGAATTTATGATGATATGACCTATGTAACACAGAATTTCAATCGTTGATGAAAATTCATAAAATCACATCAATAATCAAGGTTAACTACACAAATAATTATCTGACCAATGAAAAATGCTACATTGATACTTCCATGTTGACCTATCAAGCAAGAAAAGGCACAAAATGGCAACAAAAAACTTCGTATAACAAGGTAGGTCATTAGTATTCAAGTCTCCCCACCCACTCTGGAACTATATTATTTTCCATAGCATGTTAGACCATTTGTCCTCACTGGTCATTCATGAGACCAACCTCAAAAACTTATAACTTTTTTTTTCCTTTGTTTTTTTAGATGCATTATTGATATAGATATCAAAGCTTTTTTTTTAATATAAGCTTTTTTTTTTTTACATACCTTCGAGACACTAATTTACATCTATCATTTTATATCATAGACAATAAAATTTCACACAGGAAAAGAGTTCCAATAAGGAATAAGAAATGGGTAACGGAGTCACCAACAACTACTAAACACTACAGAATCTTCTTTATATATTAAAAGCCATGGGTTGTTACTATTCATTTGGGACTATTCATAAATTACTGATTATAACATCGCATTGCTAACCCGGTTCATTTATTGTGTTATACTACACTGTTCATCCATACTTTTTTTAAAAAAAATTTCGTTTTTTCCTTCTCATGGGACCCACTTTTTATAAAAAAAAAACCTTGAATCTGCATGGGTTGTTCTAGTTTGATTAACTTCATTACATACATTAATTCGCTAAGAACTATGAGAAAATCAAAGGTAAACTTAATCACCACGGACAACTAAAAGAAAATATTTATGCATCCACAAGTTGTAAAACAAAAGCAACCCTGGAGAAAACACTCGTGCAGCCTTTGAACATCGATGCGTTCTTCCATACAAAGCCAGTTAACAGACAATTTCAATCCACATATTTTTTGCCAATTTGTACTGGGTTTTCTCCTTCATTCTAATCTCTTTTCTCTCTCTCTCTCTCTCTGTCTTTGTTTCATTTCAAATCAAATTATGGACATCAGCTTTCTCAGATCTAATTAATTTTCTAATCTTCAATGGATGCAATTAGACCGTCTACAATCTACAATTCCAACCTTTCTAACAAATGCAAGCCCAGTTCACATTCAAACAGGTCAAACGTTGCGGAACTAGGAGGCATGGACAATAATTTATGATGATATGACCAATTAACAGAGAATGTCAATCCTTCATGAAACTTCATAGAAGAAGCACTATACCTCATCAGCATGGAAGGAATTTAATGACTACTGCCGTCTCGATAACTTGAACATCTTCAGCTGATTCAGTGGTGCCCAAACACGCTAAGTCCTGCACAAAAAACAATCAAATTAGGGTTTTCCCTTATAAACTTGAGTGTTCACAACTATCTGATTCTGTGAATGCAGTAAAGAATTTGAACCTAAACGCACAGAAAATCATCGCAGAGCCAACCGCTGAAAATAACCGAAACACTCCGAAACCGTAAGGCCTCCTTTCATCCTTCTTCTTCACCAGCTGCTATCTCCCATCATAGGTCTTCTTTGCTTGGCATCGGAGAAAAAGGAATAAGACGATGACAAAATGGGAAAGGGAAACTGTGTTCCTTAACCCCCTTATATAGATCCAACGCTTCAGAGGGGAGGTGTTCTGTTATATGACCGTTGTAGGAGATACTGAATTTTGAAAATAAGACCGTTGCACGCCACACGGATCCGTTCACGAGAAGCCCCTACATGTTATATCCTCTGAGATTTGACATTCGGAGGAATTCCTCTGAGATTTGACTAATTCCGTTCCATTTCATTTTCTTTTAAATTTTTAAATTAATATTTAAATTGAAAAAATTGCAACCAATGTTCAATTTAATTCAAGTGACGTTGACTTAAGTATTAAAAGATCTCGATATATTTAGATTCAGTTCCCGCCTGCGCTTTCTCCCATTCTTAATTTTTAGGCCTTGAGCCTCCTTTGTGATTCAAAAAATAAAATAAAATAAAAATAGAGACAGAGGGAAGAAAAAATAAATTTTATTATAAACATTATATTTAATTTAGATATAAATAATTTTTTTTCATTTTTTAGTCATTCTCTTAAAAATTGATATTAAATCTAAATCTAAATAAAAAAGATATCTATATTAAAATTAGTTTTTTTTTCTTCTTCTTCCTTTTATTTTACTCAATCCAAACTCACAGTATAAGATATAAATGTATTGTCTCTTCCATATTCTTTTCAATCTTCTGACATTTATATGTTTTGATAAATACTTATATTCAATTTATATTAAAAAAAACTAAATCAAACTAATAATTAATGAATAAGAAAATATATTAATATATTTTTTTTGTAAATTTTTTTAGAAGTTACATATCTATCTAAAATTAATTTATTAACTAATTTTTTATGAAGTAAATTTACTCAAAATATTTTTCTTATATTTTTTAACAAGTAATGGCTGAATTCTTATATGACCACATAAGTTTATGAATCCTTGATGATAGGGCCGAAAGCCATATCTCCATGCCCGTGTCTTGTGAGCCCAGCCATGTATCCACCTATTCTGCTTTTTCCAAATATTGGTCACTGGGAATCATAAGGGATCCCCATATAAAAAGCAGTATATATATAGGAAAATGCGTCAACTTCTAACTAGTGAAAAACAAAAAGAAAATTTAATCCCAAAAGAAAAAAAAAAATACAGAAGAGTGAAGGTTTGTGTGATATCTGCAAAGAAATTCTACTTAGTGGCACTCAAATCACTTTCGGTTGCAAGTAGGACCCCATAAAATATACACAAGACTTATGCTAATGCAAAGCTGCCTAAACCAGTTTATACTTTCTAATGATCAAGAAATTCTTCGGTGAAAAAAGTCTATCTTAGGCTTATTTGATATAAAAGAGAAATAAATTTCTTTTTTAATGTGCCAAAAACGAGATATACAATATTTATTCTACAATTGTCTTTTGAATTCTCTACTTATTTAACGAATAAGTTTCAAATTATCGAAATTAAATATAAATAGTTTAAATTTCAAAATTTTTGTTTTTAATCTAAATCATCATTTTTTGTCTATAGTTAAGAGATTATTTTTTATCCTGCATTTTACTTTAAAATAAGTATATATATCAAATTTTGAAAAAAAAAAAAAAAAAGATCTAGACTGGTTTGGATTATCAAAATCAAGATAAGCAAGGGATGCATTTTCTACTACTTATTATTATTACTCAACAATGTCTATCTCCTTTTATCTTTATTTTTTATTTTGTGACTCATAAGTATCATTTGTCATCCATTTTACATTTCATTTCCTTTTTCATACCTAATAATGTGTGTACCAAACAACCCCTAAATAGTATATGCCAATGAGAAACAATCATGTAATCATATTGAATGTATGACTTATGTCCACATGATTGTTTCCAATAGGCAGACATAGTAAAAAGAAAAATTCCATCTAATTAAACGCCTAATGGAAGACCAAATTGATCAATCAAAGACATCTGAGCATATTGTCTATCAAAAAAAAAAAGAGACATCTGAGCATATTAGTATATTTTTCAATAGAATCTAGTTCTTACATGCTAATATATTTATTTATAATCAGTTTAGTCTATTATTGACTAAATTTACCTAAAAATTTTTCAAGTTAGAATGAAGACAGGAAGACGGGAATCCTGGAGTTGCTTGAAACATGAAAGCCTCAATCTGCGGACTGTGATGATAGTGATTAGCCCAGTGATCCCTCAATCCTCAACGCCTAACATTGATTTTCATTGTCCAACTTCTTTTATGTGGGCCAACATAGTGCAATTGATTCTAAATATACATCATCCTCCCCAATAATGGTCAAGATCTCAGTTATGGTGCCATCCACTCACAAATAATTAAATTAAGATCTAATCGACCATCAATCAAATCTGGTACCAAATCACTATGGCGAAATAGTCAGAATATAAGAAAACTGTGAAAAGAAAAAAGAACAATTAAGAATAGTGGAAGGGACGAATGATAGCCAAAGTGTTTTCACCATGTTCATAATCAACATGAAGCGCACATTTGAGGATCAAGTTAGCCCTCTGTAGCAGCTGGTTCTCGCTGAGAAGATTTATGATTACCATCATGAAGGAAAGCTTAACTAAACAAGGCATGTCTATCGGCATCTTATTTCAATATTATTCTAATATCATGAGACGGGCATAAATTTTAAAACAGAAACCAATCAGCTACGAGCCTACAAGTAGACATTGGTGCATTGCACATTCTCTAAAAAAATATTCAGAAGATTTAGATTTCAAAGTGAAAAGGACCTGGAGCAGGAGTACTAAATGTATTATAACTGTAGCAAAAAAGGGAAAAAGGTTTTTGTGTGTGTGTGTGAGGGGGCGGGGGGGAAGCTTACTGTCATTTTTTCCATCCTCTAAACATGAAATGCTTTCTCAAAAGCTTACAAGAAATGTTCTTAATACATGCTTTTCACATAAATCTATCGTTCCAAAGCAGCAGGCCACTAGAAAACTCCCGCATAAATAGAATCAAAGCTTGTTATATCAGCTGCACAAGTTTTACTAGAGGAAAATGACACCGCAATTTGGTAATGAACTACATTGCCTAATTAGATATCTTCCCAGCACCGTCAGGATGCATGAGAAATCAGAGTTTAAGGAAATTAAACGGAAAAGCTTATATTTATATGATTTTTAAGCATACAAGTACGGTGATTATCATAAACATATCTGCCCTAGTCCCAAAGCTGAAATGTGTTGAATAATTGTCAAGGCTAATGTTCAATCTTTAAAACAGAAGAGATAAATCATATGAAACACCAAAAGCTAGTCTACTCTTCATTTCTCGTTTCTGTAAAATAGATTTCTAATCAGAAGATAAATTTCTAGAACAGACTGGATATATAATTCAATTCTTCGGAATCATCACTACAACTTTCAGGGAATCATTGGTTCAAGTTCGTCTAGATAAGTTACTCAGCAAGAGGGAAGAAATGCATATTTCGTGCAAACTGAAAGACATATAGATAAGGCATAAGAGCTGTATTTTAGATCAAACATTACCCTCTTTCTAAAATTTGCATTAAAATATAGTTCATAGACAACAAAATTTAATCTGTAATACTACACGAATGTGTACTTACTGAAGACAGAACTTAGATGACCTTAACCTTTCTAGATACATTCTCACATTTTGCTGTTTTCATGAATCTCCATATTTCTACTCAGAAGAATCACATGATGATGGAGTGGCAAATTGACCCTAGAAAATGCATTGAACAATCAACAAATAAAAAGCCATTATGCATTGTCATACTCATAACTAGTAAAGATGCAAATAATTTGTTTCATGACTTCTGGGTGCAGTTTTACTTGCAACACTACTAAGGTCATCTTGGCTCCATACACATGTAATTGCAGCAAACATATATAAAGACAGAAGATCAGAAAGAATTAAAGATAGATTTCTACAATCAGAACCTTCAATAATTTTAGCTTGGCCCAAGAAACACTGCAGAATGGAAGGGCTCTATGTAATTGCTGTGCCCCCTCCATATCTGTCAATAAGACAACATCCTATAAATAAGAAATTTCATAAGAAAGTACAGTTCTCCAAAGTCCAAACCCTGCTTCTATATCATATCAAAGAATTCTAGGATGTTGCACTAGCATAATATACAGCTCAATTAGAACTCCAAATCTTGCCACTTCAATTACTCCCTTTTGGCTCCACTCTCCCCCACACCCCCCCCCCCCCAAAAAAAAAAAGAAAGGGAACGTAAATTCTCTGTGATGTCTCATGAATAATCTTTATTTTCTTTTTTCTCAGTCAAACAATGGATGCATCAGCAAGTTGCCAATGAATATTGTTCCCCCACAAGTAAACTTTGAGGTGAATTCACAAGATAAGATTCGGCAACGAGATGCAGGTTGCTACAACTTGATAGATTTGATACACTATTTCATACATCTTCTAGAAAGATAGCTTAAAAGAAATAATACTATGGAATGCCCCAAGACCTATAGATTATTGCCGATAAAATACAAATGCTCTATAATCTAATCCAGAAACTATAGCAGATATAATTAAGTAAAGAAGGAAGGAAGAAGTAAAGCAACAAAAATTATAATTACAGTGAACAGAAGAAGAATGACAGATCCGGTCACAGAGCTAAATTAAGTTCCTGAAGTCTCGATTGAATTTTCTGCAATGTACCGTCAATTGATATATCAAAAGCATCTTTCTTTGTTCTCAGACCAGGTGAACCATTATGCTTCCGGTACAGAACTCTCGGTATCATCTCCAAAACTTTCTCTCTCATCCTCCTAACTCTAGCTCTAGAAATGCGTCGCAAGACATCGAAAATCCTCACCCCTTTGAACACCACATCCTCCTTTGGTATAAACACTGAGAAGGTCTCAAATTCATTCTCCAGCAAATGCCATCCGTACTGCGATTTCGCGGATTGATCCTCGAAGAAAACCGGGATACACCCAGCAAGAAATCCATCAAACGTTGACCTACGAGTTGGAGTATCCCCCGGAGGCTGCAAGCAGAAACTTGCTTGCAACATTGGCCTCATGTACCTTATAGGGTCGTGCTCACAAATTCCATTAGAGCAATCAACAATGTCACACAGTTTCGCATACCCACCATATGTGGTTGAGTTTCCAGTATTGTTCTCGCACTCAATCCTAATGCTTCGTCGAATATTAGGCGTAGCAGAGACCCCTCCGCCTCCGGCAAACATCGCCAAAGCGGTGCGCTTCGAACGCCTCGCGCGCTGAATCCAAGACTCCAACAGCTCGAGATTGGGGGGGTGAAACGACGTCGGATAAGGAACCGCGTGCTCCTGCCATGGCCAAGCACGAGCCTCCAATGTCAAAACCGTGACATTAAAAAACTGCGGCAACTCCAGAAACGAAGTTCCCCAAATGGGTGGGTTGTTCTCCAAGGGTTGCGAGAAATCCCACGCCGGCCGAGCCATAACCAGGAAATGGTCATGACCCATGTGCCGATTCCAGATTCCAGGCTGGTCCTTTTGCAGAAACTCGAACAATTCGAGCCCGTGCTCGGCGCTAGAGTTAACCTCAGGGCCATAGAGATAGCGCAAAGCGTCGAGGCTAGCATAGTAGGGGAGATAAACCGCGTTAGCAGAAAATGGATCTCCTGTGAGACATGGGTACTCCAGCATGCGGCGATGGAATATGAGTTCGAGCATCAATGGGTCGGTGCGATACCAACTGTGAGAGCGGTTATGGGTCTTCTGGCCAAGGCCATGGTTGGCCAAGTAACGGCAAAAGTTATCGAAAAGTGGGTATTCGGAGCAATTCACGAGCAGATCGAGGTTGAAGCGCGGAGGGAGCCTGCGTAGGTAAATCCAACGGTTGTCGCAGTCCAGTATTTCGTCTGATTCATCCCTGGAAGTTACTTGAGAGAGAGTCAAGTAGAAGAAGAAGGAGAATAACAAGAGGGTGATGAAAACAAGGGTGGACGAGCAGGATGCCATGGGAGAAATGTAGATTTACAGAAATGAAGAAGAGTAGCTGATATATGCGAGTAACAACGGGAAAAAAGTTGGAAGCTTTTGTTTTTTTTTAACTCACCATGACGGTGAATTCTGGGTTTGATTCTCCTCGCTGTCTCTTCTCATTTTTCAAAATTTCATAAAAACAAAAATTACAACTATGATTGTTACTTTCTTACCATAAAGGGAATCCTAGTGCTTGTTCTTTTGTTCTGGTGGTGAACAATGAACACACAGAAACAAATAGAAAGTGGAATAAAAAATTTGGACGTCTTTTTAAAATTACTAAAAAAAAAAAGAGAGAATTTAGCGACGAAGGAGAGGGTTTTGAGTTTTGACGTGGTGAGGTTTGACCCAGCAGTTGTCGGTGGAGGGAACAACGGCTTAGGACAGGGGAGAACACTTTGCACTGCCTCCAAATGCGGCGTCGTCTTGACACAATATTTATGACACGTTTTTTATTAAAAAAAGTATAAATAAATTGTTTATACTTTGATTATTAATTTTTTTAAAAATATATACATGTTTTATTATATTTTCACTATTAAATTTTTCATTTAAAATATGACAAATAAATAATATTTTAATAACATAACAATATACAATTTTTATAAATAAGTATCTAATTTTAATAACTTAATAATTTTATTAAAAATATATATATTATAGTTAAGTGCAGCTAATTAATTTTTTAATTAAAAATATAATAACTCAATATTCATTATAACGTAACATTATATAAATTAATTTATTAAAAAATTAATTTAAAAATATTTTAAAAAGAATTGTAGCTAACGTTTTATATTGTTGCATTCCGATCCCGAATTTCCATTACCGTTGTCTTCACTTGGCGCCATAAATTATGCAATTATTTTCTTATGATGGGGATGGGATTGTGGAAAGGGAAATAATCTAGAGTGGTCGTTTCTATTGGGCACGAGAATATGATTGGCACAGATGAACTAAATTTTGGAACGGGAGGGGTGCAGCTTCTCAAGGACACACAGGATTACAACAAACACGCACGATCCACGTGTCCTCGCTCTTGCATTCAAATTTCAAAGGACAACTAGGTATTTTCAGAGCGCAGAGGGGAGCGTTTCTCAGAGAGCAGTGACTTGCTAAGTGCAAGCTTAAAAATTCGGTTATTAAAACTTAGCATTTAGCTTGTTTGATGTATAAATTGTGAATATTTTATTTTTATAATTTTATAATTTATAATATACATTATGTCAAATAACTTTTTCTATGATACTTCTTTTAATAATTTTTACGAAAAAAAAATATACTGACACTCCTTATATTTTGATCTATTAAAAATAATCATTACATATTTTAAATTTCCTATAATAAGTTCTTATGCTTTAACATACTTAGAAGCAAATCTATCTATCCACTTTTTATTAAATATGTAACCGATATCTCATATTTACATGTGTTAAAAGACATGTGGCATGCTCCAATTAGTCATATTTTTGTCATAGATTTTTATTTTTGCTAGGTTATATCATGTCATTAATAATTTATAATTTATAAATAAATAAATAAAATTATTAAAAATATATATATTCAATTTCTTAGATTCTTGTTATTAGACATTTTAATTAAAATATGATAAATATATAATTTTAATGTATGATTTTTGCAGACAATTATATAATCTTTACAAATCAACTTTACATAATTAATTTTTAAAGATTGTTTTACATATATTATAATTTTATTAAAAAACTTAATAACAAGTATATATGGAACCATTACTAAGTTTAGTTCTGAAAAAAAAAAAAATCTAAAAATGGACCAAACAAGAAAAACCTCATAACATACCATGTCATAATTATCAGCCAATTAAAACATGCCACATGTCTTTTCACAGATATGCATGTGAGGATTTCATTGAATATTTTATAGAAGATGGATAGAAGAATTTACTTTCAAGTATGTTAAGATGCAAGAATTTATTGTCCAAATTTTAAAACATGTAGTGATTGTTTGCAAATAAGTCAAAGTACAATAGTGTCTATGAATTTTAAATTATAATGGCCTTAAAAAGTATGTTAAGATATATTAATAGTGATTTAATGCTTCTTATACATAATAATCAGTACATAATAATCAGTTTTAAGAAAAGTTATTTCTTAAACATTCTTAGAAATCTAAAATGGTTAGAAACTTAATTTGAATCATATATATATATATATATATTATCTTACAGGAAGTAAGAATGTACAATCTATATGAAAGTCAGGGCTTGAAATTATTACTACTTATTTTATAGATTGTGTAAAAAAATTTAATGATTATAATTTATACTCTCTTTCACACTCAATAAAAATTGTGAAATTTAAAAATATTCAAATTCCTTGAGAATGATATAATTAGTGGAAGTGATTAATTTCATGACATAGTCATTAAAAATAATCATGTTTAAGAAATAATTTTTGCTAGTTATAAAGGATCACTAGTTTTACATAACATTGATCCAATAAAAGTGAATGTAGAAGGAGATTTGACCATTATATATAAGTAAAATTAATAATTAACTCATATCATCAATCATATTTTTTATTGTCATAAAAAAATTATAATATACAAGATGTCTCGATACTTGTCAAACTGAGACACTTTAAATTTTTGTTAACAGGCCTGCAATACAAGCTAACCTATCATAAAGATGATATTGGATTTACCTGACATTGCGTCAAAGTCATTTGACCAAGGCACAATGTCATAGGTAACAATTAAAAGATGTAAAAATAAAGGAGTTTTCACGTGGCATGCATTAGTTGGAACTTGAGATTACATTGCTATATAGAGTTCCTTAATTGGTCCAAATATTATCCTTAAAAGAAAATTAACCTTTTCCATTAATTTAAACTGATGTTCTTTCCCTCTCCTCCAGACATCCTTTGTTTCTTATTTTCTTACTTTCACTCTTCACCATCTTCATATCTCACTCTCAGTCATTGTTTATTGTATTAGCGAGGTCCCTCACAGCTCCCTTTATGGCATTTGCATGGTCCCCTCTTTTAGTTTTTAGCACCAATAAATACAGATTTTAGAGGTGTTAATCCATCTTCATTCGCAATTGTAGCATAATATATAGGCTTCAAATGTATCTTATGCATTTTTGCTACTACCACAATCTCCTTTTGTAGGTCCCAACTTATCATTTTATATCCCTATGTCGTCACCACCACAATCTCTGTTTGTGGCTCCTGGCTCATCATTTTATATCCCATTGTTGCCACCTATGTGATATGCTATAGGTCATTCACAAAAATGTTATATAATATGTTTTGATGTTGAATATGCCAATTTGTTCTTTTGCCCACAGAGGATCATTGAGCGACCAACAATAGGGTTCGTCGTCACCTCACACTAATCAATTCCTCTTACTTGGTTTTAGTAGGACTTAAATTCACCGTTGACTAACATTGTAAACGACCTATAAAAAAGAAAAGAAGACCAACCTATACTAAAATGAAGGCAACGAGCAAGTGTGAAGGCTTATTATGGTATTAGAAGCCACTTAATAGACTCTTAAAATGTGCCTTCTACAATAATGTTACATACACTTGTTTCATATTTGTTTAATAAAATTAGTTTCTATAACAATTCTTTTGTATTAGTTTATCATATTAAATAATCAAATAGTGTACACTAATTTTTTGTTATATTGATATAAACTATTTCAGCAAAATTTAAATAACTTAAAAAAAATATTTTTAATTACTACAAAAATGTCAATAATTATTTTTAAATATTATATATATATATATACATTAAATTTAAATTATGTATATTAAATAATATGTGTACCTGAATTATTATTTTAAATTGTTAAATAAAGAAGAAATACAAATTAAATCATTAAAACGCCTAAATTTAAATGATATATATTTAATTAATATACGTGTCAAATTAATTACACTATTTTTGCCAATCCGTATGATATCCTTTTTTGAAAGAAATCTATCTCCTTGATAATGAAATTGAGCAAGTAAAATGGTTGCCACTTGCCAGCAAGTAAAAAGGAAACATGCCAACATGCCACCGTATTCATAGCAAGGAAATTGTAATAGACTGGTCTTGGTGCAGCATGCACCAAGATGTGTACCAAGACCAATCAAGCTAATTTTGATATGACATAGGCCAAGACTAGCTGAACACCAAAAAGAAAAAAGACAAAAAAAAATCAAGCATTTCAATCTAACACAAATTGAGACCCCCATACAATGTAAATATAAAAGGCAAAAAGAATTACAACTAACCATTTGATATTAATTATTTGTATTATAGTAAAACAATAAAAGAAAAACTAAATGTAAAGCATAATGAAATTTCAAAAATTTCAATTGGTTGTACTAAAAATCAAAAGTTTCAACACTCAACAAATTCTATCATTATTGATGAGGTGCCTAATAATGTTCATTAGGCACCTTAAGAGGTGATAAAAGATAATCTTATCATATCTTTTAATTTTATGAAAATATCATAAATCAATATATATATATCACAAGGTTAGTGCGAGCAAAATTATCTTTTTGATTTTATATGTGCACCACATATAGCTTGCCTTAAGTGACTTGGAATTGCTATATGAAATAAAACAACTATTGCTCAATAACTCTAATATAAAAGATATAAGAGAGCATCTTATGCCATAAGCATAAGGATCCATTAAAATAGATCTTAAAGTATCTTAAAGATCATTACAAGAAATTTATATTAGTGAGATTTTTGAATGGTTTTAGATGAAAGACTATTCACCTAATATAATATAATGTCTATTATAAAAAAGGACTAATTTAACTTGTTTTAATATCTCAATAAGGATTCATAAAAGTAGATCTTAAGGTATCTTAGGAACTATTATATGAAACTTATATTAATAAAGTTTTTATACTATTCCAAGTGAATGACTGTTGATCTAATATTCTAATGTAACACTTATTATAAAAGAGAATAAATTTAACTTGTTTTAATATCCTATTAATGAATTGTAAAAGAAAGAGATAGAAAATGTTTCTTATACTTCAACAATTAAAAGCCTGGTATATGCTTAAGTTTGCACAAGATTGGATATAACTTTTGTTGTGGGCATGTAAGGTATTAAAAATAATATTGGCATGGATCATTAGAAGATTGTCAAAAAAAAATAAATTATGAGATACTTTTAGAGTATATAATGATATATGCTTATTTATAAAAGAATTAACAATTAAAAAATTTGTTGTTATTCGGGTTTGACAGGATATATTCACACAAAGAAGTCTTGGATATATTTGTCTACTATCTATATCATCAAAGTTGAGTTCATCCTTATTTCAAGGCAAGTTGGGGGAATATGGCTAAAGAATTTCATTGTCAAACTTAAGTTGTAGATTTAGTATTCATGTCTGTTAAGAATGTATTGTGACAGCCATTTTTTGCTTGGTTATGAATAATAAAAGTGAAAATAGAAGCAAATACATCAATATTAAGTATTTAGGCTTAAAAGAATAGGTTAATTATTTTAGTATGGAACAATATATGAAAATGGAGGAAGCCAAGAAGGTAGTTTTATCTTATTAATTAGTGTTAAATTCTTACGCAAAAATTATAGTGTTAAATTGACTGATAAAGATTTTATTTTCCTGTGTAAAATTCAGTAGATGGTCCAACATCTAATATGTGACATTCATTTTTTTATTGAATTAAATTCCAAAAACCAAATGATTGACCCTTATTGTAAGCAATCCACGAACAAATCACCGTGTCGGATGAGAGCGGAGAGCAACGTCGAGAAAAATAATGTCCCCAATTTTTCAAAAATGATAAATGATAATAACATTCGTTTGATTTGTGTTTCAGATATCTATCAATAAACTGGGGTCGAAAAGGCATAGGATCAGATCTTGTTCAAAACTCCTAAAAAGCGACGTTAATCAATCGATAAGATAATTGGAAAAAATTGTTAAAACATAAAAATCTGATTAATTTATGAAGTTATAAAATATTATCTGTATATATAATATAGAAAATTTAGGCAATTCACGACTCAGCTAACTTTAACTTGTTTATTAAATAAATAAATTTAAATATTAAATCATATCGATCAAATTGTTTAATTCATACAACTCGATCAGTATTAAGGTAATATACATTATTATATATTTTATCTGATAATACTTATAATATATAATAAAGAAAACAGAGTGAGTTGGCTCACACTTGACTGGATTAAGCCCATTTTATTTACATAAATTAAATTTGTCTTAAACCACAATTAATTAAAGTTTGATTAGTTTAAAATTCCACTTGAAGTCAACAGAGCCAGAGTTTATTTAGTTTATTTATTAGATAAAAACTTGAAATAAGTAAAACTTACTCTCCATTTGTTAGTTAGGTATTGTTCAGATACTAAACAAATGAAATTTATTTTTCACAAAAATATGTGAATTAAAGATAATTTTTACACTCAATTTATGCAAAACTTATTATACTTTTATTATCATTATTTTTTATAAATAAAAATATAAAAATTAATTTTTATCATTTTTTTATTTTATTATAATTATTTTTATCTAATTAAATATACAAATAAAATAATATTTGTATTTTTTAATTATATTTGACATAATTATTTCATTACATTTACATCGTTCTCATTCATCGTTGTTACCTAATAATTCTACGAACAACCGTGGCGTTGGATTGACTCGATATTACTTCCATACGAAACTGCTCTTATGCAGATTGCTAGGGTACTGCGAAACTAATTAATTAAACTTTTCAATAATTAATTTCGTCGGTTATGAAATATGATTATCCACAGCGGACATGTCAGACTTTTACTGAATCAATTATGCAAACTGCATTTTTGTTTTATTTGGTACTTATTAATTCTACAATTAGATTAATTACTTGGAGGAATTAAAAATTACATTTTGGTTGTGATACTCCTTAATAAACAAATTGGCAATTTAATAAAACTTACTGACTTTTTAAAAAATATAAATATATCTTCTAATTACAATTTTCAAAATTACAGTGATTATTAACAATGCATAACATTAATTTGTTAAGTATTTTATTAATTTTTCATATTCATACTTATATATTTCAAAATTAGTAATATGATATTTTATGAAAAATATTATTATAGTGTTATTTTTCACAAATCAATCATGAACCACTTTTGGCTTATAAAAGAAATCCCCAAATGAAACCTAAACTCAATCGAAAGAAAAGGATTCACGGCATTTAAAGTGGAATTTATAATTTTTTTGATAAAAAATGAAATTTATAATGAAATGAAGGATATACTATAAGTTAATTTTTTATGCTCAGGTAGTATTTAGAATTTAATATTATTACTATTTAATTTTATTACACTTTTTTTAAAAAATTTAAAAATCACATAATTTAATTTCAAATCATAGTTCGTTAAATTTTAAATAATAATGCTTTATTTATCAAAATATAAATAAACATAATAGTTAACTTTTGAATACTGAAATTATATAATAAATATTTGTATAATTCTCTCTATTTTTTTAAAAATATATAATTAAAAAAATTAAATAGAGAAGATTTTTAATTGAAAATTTAAAATTAAAATAAATTGTAAAATGATTTATTATTTTTTAAAAATTATATATGTTTTAAAAATAAAAAAATTTATATAATTTTAATAAAACCTCAAACAAAAAATATGTGTAATTTATTTTAAATCCCTTCTATCATATGTCTTGATCAAGCATGCAGACAAGTAATAATGATAAGATAGAAAGGAAGGAAGAAGTCAGCAAAAGCAGAGAAAAGGTGAATCACATCAAAACGCACAGTTCCCGCCTACTTTCTCTTTAAAATCAATAATATAATGCTTTTAATGATCATAATTTGCAAGTTGGATTAAATTAATTTTTAATTAAAAAATTACCACACCGAAAGCAAATCAAATTCCTTTTAAACGTAAACTATAAAGCTAAGTTCATATTCGTTCATCATTTGCCTTGAAGGTGGAGCTCATTTTTGTTTTATTCTTGAAAAGTAAAACATAAAAAAATAGTAAACCTGAGAAAAGAAAAATTCGAAGTTAAGACTTTTTTTATGTTGAAATTTAAATTTAATTTTTTTTTAATTTAAAAAAACTAAAGTTATTATTGTTGACACAATCTGCTCCAAAGTTGAAGGCTTCCTTAGAAATTATAAATTCCGCGAATCCTTCGTTTTGTTTTAAATAGAAAATCAGGGAAGCATTTGATATAAATTTATTTTCATTTAAATATATTGAAATATCAACATAATTTGATAGATAAGTATAAAACCATATCTAAATGTATCTATGGTATTAAAAAGCATAAAATGTTTTCATTTTACAAAACTTTAATTATTCAAACTGAAATTTTATATTAATTCTATTAATTTTTGTAAAATACTTACTATACCGTATTTATATTTTTCTCTTGCAATTTTTTTTTGATATGTTATTATAAATTTAAGTTATTTGTACAATAATTATTAAATATAAAATAATATTTTATTAAATAATTGTTTATAACTACGTGATATATTCTCGACTTCATATATATATATATATATATGTATTTTTTTTTTTTCCACTTGGGTCAAGTTCTTTCTGCACAGTAAAGACAAAGCAATCAAACGGAGCCTAGGAATAGCCAACGCAGAACAGGGCAGCCACACCAAGCTCTGTGCCTCTCTCTCTCTCTCTCTCTCTCTCTCTGTTCCGAGAGGTCTCAGGTTCAGAGCAATGGGTCAGGAGTCTTTTATATATAGCTTCGTGGCTCGGGGGACGATGGTCTTAGCTGAGTACACTGAGTTCACCGGCAACTTCCCGGCGATTGCAGCTCAGTGTCTTCAGAAACTACCCTCCACCAACAACAAGTTCACTTACAATTGTGATCACCACACTTTCAATTTTCTAGTCGAGGATGGTTACGGTAATCCAACCCTACTCTGATCTCTTTTTTTTCTTTTTCATTCAACATTTTCTCTCTCTTGCATGTATGTGACAAGCGACAACTTTTCTCAACCAAAATGAAATGGAAGTTGAATTGTTTGTTGAAGTACTGGATCTGGTTTTGAAACGGATTTGACTATATATGGGACCATTCACTTGACACAATAATTTCGATTTTTGGGCTTTATTTAGTTGTTTGATTTTGATTTTCTAAGCTAGGTTTTGTTTACTTTTATGGGTTCTGTCATAAATTTTGTTACCTGTCCATCTGACTACTGAAGAAGATAATGAACGAGGAGAAGCAGAATTTGGGTTTTGAAAGTCCAACTAAGTTTTGTTGCTATGTTGCATTGGGTATGGTTTTTATTTATTTCATACACTTGGGTAGTTTATCTGGCATGGCGCTATTTGGATAAAGAGTTCTGCTTTGGAATTCAGATGAATCTTTTTTTTTTTTTCAAAGATGAAGAGGCATTTATCACTGTCACTGATCACTGGGTTTGAATTTCATTAGTTTTGATTACTCAGTTTTGTTTGTGAGGATGGAGGGTTCTACTTCTTACAAGCCCTTGCCCCACATATTATGGCTTATGGACTGTAAGTAAAAGTCACGGGTATCTGGAAGAATAATTCAGTCTTATATACGTTGCAGGGCTTAGGGCTGATAATTTCCCTTTTTGCGGAGATCCCGATAGGGATTCCTCTGCATGGGGGTGAGGATGGGGAATTTGCCCTTTGCAGGAATAGGGTGGGGATAGATTTCCCTCCGCCTAGAAAATGGGGACAGGGATGGATACCATACTTGCTGCCTCAAAGGTCACCGCTATATTAAAATTACTAGAATAATCTTTATTCAATTACTTTGGTATATATATGTCCATTTTAATATACTAATAAACTTTAGCATATGTTTATTTTCAGAGATGTATTTGAATTTTGAGATTTTATTATTTTGATTTTTTTTTTTCAAAGTTTTACTCTATTTTTTTTTTTATATACTTTTACAAATATGGGGATACCCATGTATGAGTCCTTGTACCTTTGTGGGCAATTAGGATGGTGGAAATTGTTTAATGTTGTGGAGAATAGGACAGGAGGCCGGCTGCACATCGTCACCCCTAGCAGGGCTATCCCAAATGAAGGAAAAAAATGCCACGGTGACTATGGAGACTGTTTTATATATATATATATATATATATTTTAAAATGAGAAAAAGGAGTTCTTACACATTATTGGGTTCTCATCTGTGCTGAAGCTTTATTTTTTCTTTTACTATGTTGCTAGACCACGTCCCTGATAGATAACATTTTTGTATCATTAGATGGTGAACATTACCAGAAATATGGAGTAAGGCTGGATGTTGCCATCCCTAACTGGGTTATCCCTAATGGGAAAACCCAAAAAAAAAAAAAAAAAAGCAATGGCAACTATGGAGACTGTTGTGTGTGTGTATTCCCTTTTTTTTCAAAGAAAGAAGAAAAAGGAGTTCTTACACATGATTGTGAACATTGCTAGAAATAGCTGGTTTACCATGTTACTAGACCATATATCCTTCATTGATAACTTGTTTGTATTATTAGATGGTGAACATTGCTAGAAATAGCTGGTTTAAGAGATATTCAATTCTTTTGGCACCACTTCCTTGTAGGAACCTAAAGTAACGCTTCATTTCAATGTCATCCTGTGGTGCCCTTAATCCTGAGAAATCAGAAGTCTTGGCAGGACATGAATCATTTTGTCAATCCCTTTATAGAAAGTCATGCTACCATAAGTCTTCAATCAAGGGCTTATCTTGAGACCGAAGTTGTGACAGCAATCCTGTAAAACTTACTGTTGAGATGCTTTTTGGTTTGGCCTTAGGGAGCAATAGGAATGCATGGTCAGTTGCATCATTGCATGATGATAAATACACAATTATTACCTCCAAAATGTTGGTGCCTAACTTTTCGTTAGCAACTATTACCTTCACTTCCATAATGGAACCTCCAGAAATTAAAATTTGACTTTATTGGATTTTTTGCCATACTGCTGAAAGTCAAGATTTACTTAATCATTAAGTTGCGGTAAAATGACAGGTTTTAATGCTTTTTGTTTCATGAACTGGGCTTCTTGCAGCTTACTGTGTTGTTGCAAAGGAATCTGTTGGCAAGCAGATCTCTATTGCTTTCCTAGAACGTGTAAAAGCAGACTTTAGGAAAAGATATGGCGGTGGAAAAGCAGATACAGCTATTGCCAAAAGTCTCAACAAGGAGTTTGGGTATACTCATTTCTTCCTATACCCTTAGTTCATATCTTAACACATGGATGGAAAAGTTTGTTTGGAAGGGTGAATAATATTATCAATGTACATTTGCAGACTGGTTATGAAAGAGCATATGAAGTATATCATAGACCATGCTGACGAGATTGAGAAGCTAATAAAAGTGAAGGCTCAAGTTTCAGAAGTTAAAAGTATAATGTTAGAGAACATTGACAAGGTACCTTAATTTTTCTGGAGTAAAACATGGAAGTAATTTTTATTGTCATTCATTTCTAGTGCAGTTGTCTCTGTGCATCCTGGTCTAACCTATAATTCATTGCAATTATATGTTTTTCTCTCTTGTAAGAAAGGGTGGGTGGCAGGGGAAAATTTTAGTTTCTTGAGGTTGCTATGTTAGTCAGTACACTGCTTTGCTGCAAATTTTGGAGAAACTCCATCTTTCTGCCTGCCTCCTTTTACTTCCGTTGATGCAATGATAATACTAGGAAAAGCAATTCGCTTCTATGCTTAATTCTCCCTCTCCCTGCCAGTATTACTAGTGATGACTTGCAACGAAAGATCGATAATTCTTCCTGTAGTCCATGGATGATGCTTTTTTAGGTCCTTGTTACTCTTGCAAATCTGTAAATGTCCATTTGGTGGCTGAGTTACAACCTGTTTAATTCTGTATCATTATGAAATTTCTTTGCATGGATTAATCTTTTTTGCATGTGTCACCATTCAAGCTTGGGTTGCGTTATTTGAAGTTTCATTATAGTTGGATGCATTTGTCCCATACTGGACAAGATGATGTAATATTTTGTGATCTTTATTTTCATTGCACACGCTTTCAGGCTATTGACAGAGGAGAAAATCTGACCATTCTTGCGGACAAGACAGAATCATTGCGGTCACAGGTAAGTTGACTAACGTTAGACAACTAACCTTTCTAGTCATATGCTTTCTAGGGCTGAGGACCTCCTGTGTTTATTTTCAGGCCCAAGAGTTCAAAAAGAAAGGAACACAAATCCGTCGGAAAATGTGGTATCAGAACATGAAAATCAAGTTGGTTGTTCTTGGAATTTTGTTGTTTTTGGTCCTCATTATCTGGCTTTCTGTTTGCCATGGATTTGACTGCACAAAGCACCAATGATTTTTCAGTTTACAGATAGGTTATTTATAATGATGTTTAAATGTAGTAAATAAGCAAGAAAATCTACTTTCAAGGGGGAATGTGGCCACTAAAAGAAAAGGTTTCCTACCATCTTTGCTGGCTGGTATACGGTAGTTTTTACAAATCCTTAAAAGAGGGAGGGGAATGTCACTGTATCTTCTGCTGGAAGAATTACTGTTGTAGTTTGCTCTGTTTTTTTTTTTTTTTCCTTCTAAAAGAAAATTGTAATATTTGTTTCACAGTTTTGATTTCCGACAACTAGGTTGATTTCGGCTTCCCCATTAAAGTGTATTTTGTTTCTTATTCATTTTTTATTTATTGGGTTGGTTGCATACAAATATTAACAAAAAAAAATCTTCCGATTTACTTTCTCTGCCATTTTTAATGTGTTTGCAGTCTCTTGACATCTCTCTTATTGAAGCAATCTTACGTAAGTAGCTAGCTATTAGTACCCTGTTACCATGCTCGAATTGCCTCATTAGTATGTTATTGTCGACCCTCAAACCCGACACTTATGTCCTCCAAAAAGGTTGGAACTGTTTTAGGTCCATTGAGCAGACTTATTGTTCCCCTGTTCGAACTAGATCAAACTGCACTAAGCTAATCGGTTTACTAATATAGTGAACTTAGCCGTCCTTCGCATGTTATGGGGCACCAGAGAGGCATTGGGCTCAGTGGAGTACTGGTGTGATGGGTATGGGCTTCCGAACCTGGCCCAAGGGCCGAAATGCCCATTTTGTTAGCCACATCCACATATGCAAATGTTGCATGATTGTACATACAGCACTTCCTTCTTCCCCCCCCCCCCCCCAAAAAAAAACACAACCAAAAAAAAAAAAGAAAAAAAAAAAAAAACACTGCACATGTGTAAAGAGCATTATTCAGATTTGGGTAACCAATATTGAAGGTTTAAATTTTCTGTCCATCTTCAATAAGGTAAGTAGCTTTGTACCGGGAATTGTCATATGGCAAAACTTTGTAGCATCAGCAAAGTTTTTTGGGTCAGAAATGATGTTATTACCCACAAGGGAAAAAGGTACAAGGGCCATGAGAGAGTGTAGTCATAGAGCAAGGCTCACAAACCAAAAAATAGCAAAAGCAGAGCCTGTTCTTTTGAGAGAAATAAAAAGGGAGCACAAGACAATAAAGACCAAGGGGAGATGTGAAATTGAAGATCGGAGAGGGGTATTATTTTATTTTTGGGACAACAGGGAAGGGTTATTCGGATTTAGCATTTAGGGATAAAAAAATTACATCCCTTCCTGTAAAATCAAAAGATGCATTACACAGGTTTCTTTTGCAATAAAAAATAAGTTCTAATTATATATTTTGAAAAAAAATACTCTTGTATTTCTTACTTCAATAATGTAATAGACATTAAATATATATTTGATCAATATAAAATTATCATTTTATTAAATTTATAATTTTTTACACAATAAATAAATTAAAATAAAAGTTAAAAAATACATTTTTTAGTATTGTTTTTTTTAAGAGTTTGGTTATTTTTTCATTTTAAGAGAGATTTGTATATATTTTATAATATAGGAAAGGAATGTGTAACTTAAGCAACTTTCAATGAAAGAAAAAGTTATTTACCCTTATTAAAAAAAAAAAAAAAAAGAACCAATGCTTTCGTTTGATAAATAAAATTTCTTCATAAAATACAACCTGGATGATTGCAGGTAGGATACTATATTCCCGACTCACATGTGGCAGGTAATAAACTCCTTGTTCTTACTGAATCATAAATTTAAATCTCTAAATTTTTGAATCCATTTACCTAAAAATATTTTTTAAAAAAATTTCTTTTTAAGTCGAGATTCCTTTACATAAAATTTATTCATATAAAATTACGACAAATAATCAAATGCTTCAAACGGCTATAAATATAATTCAACACCAATAGAACGGTATTTAGATAGTATTCTTATAAAATCTTTTTGATATATTAAATTGATTATTATACATATATATATATAGAGAGAGAGAGAGAGAGAGAGAGAGAGAGAGAGAGTTTAGGATGGGGTAGGTACATATTACCTGCATCTAACCTCTTAAAAATACTTATAAAAATTTTTATCCTTAAATTTGAATAGATAAATTTCATGGCTAGCTATAAGATTCGAGTATTTTAGCCATCCTGAGACCTGTCGCAGCATGCCAACTCGATTTTTGCGGATTTGCGTACAGCTCTACTGGCATTTAAAAATGAACTTTTGTGTTGGCCAAATACAAATGAACCCAAAAAAAAAAAAAGTCAATTTAATATATAGAATCAGAATATGTTTGCCCAACAAATTGTATATACTTTATATTACCTTCAGATCTCATAAATCAGTATCTTACAAACCAATTTAAAATGGTAGCAGCAATAAACTAGTTCCTTTGTCTTCTGGGAAAAAAAATGTTAAATGGGTTGTCAAATAAACTACGAAAGTTTTATTTGAACAAATATTATGCTACATAAACAACTCTATTAATATTTTAGTAACAAAGTTAGCGTCAAAATCATTTGATGTGTGTTTATAATAATAATAATAATAATAATACTTTTAAAGATTGAATTGATAGCAATAATTTTTTTAAGGGATTAATATAGTTTGCTCAAAATAATTTTTGTAAAAGCATTTTACATACAAGTTATCATTCTCACATGACAGTATTATGTTTGAAATAATTTTAATATAATCACATAAGTCAACTCAATTGAAGACAACACTACAAAAAATCTCACTTTTAACATAAACTTTTAGTGGCAACTATAGAAGTTGTCACCAAAAGATTCATTTTCAGTGGTGACTTTTAATGGTCGCCACCAAATATTGACTTTTAGATGCAAACTTAAAAATTTTTTTCCAAAATTTTGACCTTTAGTGGCAGCTACTAAAATTGACTAGGGCCCACTTGTGAGTTAGTTGGCAACGACTAAATAGTTGTCATCTTTGGTAACTTTTAGTAGCAACTATTAAAAATTACCACAAAAGATATCACTTTCAAATATTTTGTATGTGGAGTTTGCTTGTAATTACATTGGTAGCTACTTAATAGTTGCCAACAAAAAGTGACTTTTGGTGGCAACTATGGAAACTTGTCACAAAAAGTCCCACTTTCAATTTTTTGTGAATGATAATATCGATGGCAACTAACTAATTGCTACTAAAGGTGACTTTTTATGGCGACTATTGAAAGATGGCATGAAAAGTCTCTTGTCTCAAGCACTTTATAGTTGCCACCAAAAGAGACTTTAGGCAGTGCTTCTCGTGATAATATTGGTGGCACATATATAGTTGCCACCAAAAGTGGGTTTGGGTGGTGACTATTAATGTCACCACTAAAGGCCCCTTTTGGATATTGTATGCATGTGAAGTCACTTGTGAGACTATAGGTGATGACCAATTGATTACCACTAAAAAAGTCACTTTTGGGTGGCAATTTTGGTCCTCCTATTAGATATTTTGTGTTATAAGGCTACACATGAGACTATTGACAACAACTAATTGGTTGGCACTAAAAATCACTTTTGATGATGACTATTAAAGGTCACAACCAACGATCCCCCTCTTAGATATTTTGTGTACAAGATCACTTGTGAGACAATTGGTTGCGACTATTAAGTGAAAAAATCATCTTTGGTGTTGATTTTTAGTAGTATAATTTTAGTAAGATCCACTAGATTGAGTCTGATATAACCTGTTAGTGGTAAGATCCACTAGATTGAATTTAATTTTATATATTTTTTGTTTATGCTATATTATTTATTAATGTATTGGTTAATTATAATTTACTATATTCAAGAGGATATAATGGTAATTTTACTTCTTTTTTTTCTCATGATCAATCAATTTTGATTCCATAATTCTAATTCTATTAAATGGGAAAAGAAATACTTATTCCCATATACGTGGGAATGGGCTCTTCTATGGAATTGTACATTACACTTCTCTTATCAAACATTAGTCTAACCTATTCCTCCTCTCATTTCCATTCCAAATGCCCTTTTTCATCCAACTATACATGCCCTCATACCTATTAATAGTCCTTGATTTTGGAAGTTATTTTAAATTATACATTTTATAGTTTATTTAAATATCTATATAAAGATCCCTAATACCTATTAGCAACATATATAATTTCCTATCTTTTATGAACTTTAAGGGATTTTTGTAGGATACCATAGTTGTGAACACAATATTTTTTCTAAATAATTTTACTTTTTACACGTAATATTATGAATCTGATAAACATCATATTTTGTTTGAGTCACATATTCCTCTTGCCTTTTTTACCATTATATCGAATTTCGTATGGTCCAATTGTGTCAACATCTAAAAATACACTAGATAAAATCTAGTGTAGTTTAGTTGTGTTAGGATCCATTAGATTGAATATGGTGTAATCTATTTATATTAAGACCCACTAGATTGCCTATAGTATAATATAGTCATATTAGATTCAATCTAGTACATTCAATTTGAGTAAAATTTTTTTTCTCTTAATATAGTTTTTGAATAGAAACCTTTTTTATTTTGTTTTTACAAAATTGCTCTTCTCTAATATGATTTTTTAAAGATAATTCCTTTGAATTTAATCTCCTAAACATTTTCTTCAAATCAAAATGGTGTATCTGTTAGACAAAAATGACATCTCACATGACTATTAATTATTGATATAAATTTGCTAAGATGTTTTCAACTCCTAAAACAGCACCTTTTTTGTGTCTAACTATTTTCAATGCATCAAAAGCCATAAATGTTTTTTAAGGAACTATCTTAGTTAAGAAAATTTATTTAAACAGTTAAATTGAGATGTTTTATATTTAAAATCCTAAATTAATTTAAGAGTTTTTTTTAATTAAACTAAGATATTTTATTTCTTAATGCCTAAATTTAGAAAAAAAATTAAGAGCTAAATAATTAATTTACTCATTACTTTAACATGCTTTTATGAATTTTTCTTCTTTTGACTTTGATGAACAAAAGTTCAGATCCCAGCCACATGGCATGAATTGCATAATCTATCCATTTTTCAATTAAATATAGTTTTTTGTACATAATTAATTAGATATGGACATTGAGAGTATCTATTTGAAAATTTGAGTGTGAGTCATTCCAAATTTAATCTATAAAAGCATCCAAGCAGCATTACCTCTTGAGGGACAAAATCAATTTCAAATTCTTATATGTGTTTGCATGCGAGCAAAGGAAATTGTACACACTGGTTTTACCTAAGTTGAGGTCTATATTAGGCAAATATAATTTTAACTAATTTAATTAATATTTATAGTTTTATTAATTTTTCATCCAACTTGCTATGGTAATTTTAACACGTATAATTTTGGAAAAATTATGTTTAAGAACCAAGAAGCGAAAAATTTTATTTTTAAGGATCTATTACTACTAGATTCAATTGTTTGTTGCTAACTCAATGGTAATCATCATAAAATAAATGGTAACAAGTCCTTAAGAATAAATTTTTTTATTTTTGGGTCCTTTATTATAATTTTCCCTATAATTTTCTTGCATTTAAGAAGCATATATTATTTTTATCATAATTAAACATTGTTAATTAATTTAGAATTTTCATTTTATATTTATACATTTTATTACACATATAATTATATATTTATTACAAATTTTTTTTATTTTAATGGGTGTAATAATAATTATAATTAAAAAAAATAAAAATGAATAAGTGCATTTTTTAAATTTATTTGTAAACCAAAAAGAAAAAAGCATGAACATATGAAACAAATGTATAGGATAAAATGTCCTATGTATTATAAATTGAAAAAATTAGAATTAGGAATTTTAAATTGAATACTATAAATCTTAAATTTTAAAAATATTTCAAAGAATTTAAAAAATAAAAATTTAAATTGCGTAGAAAAATAATATAGTTTAAGATATCAAGTTAAAATTTTTTATCTTTAAATCTTTTAGAAAAATTTTAAAATTTTAATATAAATTATTTTTAACTTGAAATTTTAATTTTTTCTTGAAAATATCTTGATTTGTTTAACTAATTTGTAAATAGATTTTTATAATTTTTTAAAAAATTAATTTAATATCTCTCATTAAATTTTTAACAATTTTTGGTTGAATTTTGATCATGTGACCATCATATATTATTTTAATATTTTGAATATGCATGGTTAAAAAAAAAGTAAAAATAAATAATAAAATTAATTTAAATCATATATATATATACACTATGTAATGTAACATATTTGTATGTTAGGTTGTTTAATTAATTTAAATCATGTATATTTAAATATTTAAAATAATATATGATTAACTACAATGAAAAAATTTAATAAAATATCGACAAAAATTAATTAAGTATTTATTATCAAATTTCACATTCAAAATTATGACAAATAAACTTTCTTTTAATAAAGAATCAGTATAAGAGTTATACAAATTCTCACATATTATGTTTTTATTACAAAAATTAATAGTAAATTTTTAAAAAATTTCACTTAATTTTATCATTTTTAAAAATCCATTTATTACCATAAGTTTTTTAGTATACGAAGCCAAAGTCTAAAACTAACATATCCATGCTCCAATGAAAGTCAATAGCTAGGTTCATCATCATAAAGTAATAATAATTTATTGGCAAATGACATATCCAGCACGCATGCTGATTGTAGCTTTTTCTAAACTCCATTTTAGCATCTCTTCCTCCCAAAATTTGAAATACTCAAATATTATGGCACGATGCTCCATTCCTTCATCTTTTTCCCTCCCACACTAGATGGTATGCATTGCGTCATCTTGCACACACTGGTTATCGGTTATTCATCCAATTTGAAAATCATGCTCCAATAAATGGTAAAACTCATTTCCCCACCCTAGAACCCTCGAATCTACAAAACCCCAAAATCTTTATTCTTCTTCCTCCCTATTGGTTTCAATCAAAGAGCCTTATTGAAGGGTATTCCTAAAGTCTATTGTAAAAAGGAAGTCTTGCTTTAGTTGTGCCATAAATCATGGTAAAAATTTCATGCCACAAATTTCTATTTTTCCCTCCTTTGATAGGATGCTCTATTTTAGTTCTGTTGCTTCTTTTTTGAATGATAAGACACTTACAATGCTTCTTGTTTGAGGTGGCCATGGTTTCATGGGTTAATGGCAAGTAGGGTCCACTAAGCTTTAAGTTATTCAGTGTTCTATTTGGATTTAACAATGAAACTCCACATGCTTGCTGATAAAAACAAATAGCAACTGTTAGTTTATCACTCATTTTAATTTTTCCTTTTCTTACCCTGCTGACTTGAATCTCATTAGCTTTTTCCCTGAAAAGTTATGATTTATTTCTTGTGTTACTTCGTTAATTCATGATAAGGGCCACACCAAAAGGTGTGTTTAATAGTGATGGGGGTACTTGGACTTATCATATATATATATATATATATATAAAGCAAAAACTACCTGCGTACTATGTGTCATTCTCTAATTTGGACTTTTATATTGTCTTCTTGTTTGATATGTGTGGTGCTTAATAATTGTTCAATAATGTCCTTATTCTTATTTTTCGAGTACATGGTCCTCTCTTTATTACTTAAATCTCTCATCATAGATCAATATTTAATTAGTTATTAAAATTACTATATATCATTAGAGAGAAATTATATTAATTGAAGATGAAATCATTACTTAATTCTCTATTGATTACTTTCTCTATGCAAAGAGGGAAATTAGAGGGAAGAACTTAAAACCCACACCAATAATTGAGTCTTCATTAGCTATGAATTCTGGAGGTAATAGCAATATATAAAACTAAAGCTAATACGTCTTCAGGAGGCTAGGCTTGAATTATATATATATATATATATATATATAAAATAAAGCAATTATTAACAACCTATCATAAACAAATTTGTCAAAATTTGTAAATAGAAGTCATTTACTCATAATTAACTTCAAGTAAAAATGAGGTTTAAGTGTAATGGCACTAGAGGAAGTCATTATGAACCACTTCATTTTTTGCATTCTACAATTATTCCCTGTAAAGTTGTTTTATGGGTGATGACAAGATTGGGATATCCTTGATTTCTGAGGAAAATAACATTTTTAATTTCAAAGAGAAAAAGACAAAGTGTGCACAAGACTCATGCTTGTTATGATAATTTACTATTCAAGTGATCTTACACGTATTGTGTCTTCTTCTTGTTTTTTTTCTCTTTCCTAAAATGAACACTGTTAATTTTTAAGAAATTGAGAGATATCCAAATCCATAATGGGTGAGAAGGAAGGAATGAAGACTTTTGTTAGAATACAATTATCATCAATTATGTAAACAATGACATTTTTAGTTGTTAGATCATATCATAATATAACATAATTTTAGTGCACAATTTTAAAATGAATTTAGGTTAATAATATATTTCTAATGTTTCATTTGAACCTATTTTTGTTAGAGAGATCACATAGCTGCAAATAATTTCTAAGTAAACTTGAAGAGAAATTAAGGATATGCTCAGAGTGCCCAAAAATACTATGACTTTTCCATGGTGATGGTAGTCAAAGGAATGTTGAAATCAAATGAAAGCCCAAAGTTTATATGTTGGCTTATTATTATTATTATTATTATTATTATTATTATTATTAGGGGGAGTGTTGGAGGTCTTATAAGTTTATGCATTTGCTTATCCAACAAGTTTTTCATTGACAGAATTGTAATTGTAGACCTTCATTCTATAATATACTAATATTAAATAATGGTAGCAAATCCTTTTGTTTTTTTTAGGGGGGGGGGGGAGTAAAAAGGTTCTAGACAAAAAAGTGAGTGCTTTTTGACTTATAAGATTTTTTTTGTTGAAAAAAAATAAAAAAATGGTATTGTCTTGTTCTGTCCTGTAATTAGACATTATAATTTTATATTATTTAATTTTAATTTTTTCTATGATTGAATTTCATAATAAACACTAATATGGAATAAACATTGATACATCAAATGTGGACACTTAAAGCATATGTTCAAAATAACGTTTATCTAAAAGGTTCAATTGCAGAAGGTTATTTGATAAAAAAAAAAAAAGCCTCACATTTTGCTCACAATACTTGAAGAATATCCTTATCAAGTTTAGTAGACATACTAGAAACAATGATACAATTGAAACAACTAGTAAAATTTCTGTCTTCCAAAGAAGTGGTCAACCAAGAAAGCACTTTAAATTAATCACTCTATCTCATGAAAAGTTCCATCAAGCTAAGATGTATGTGCTTTAAAATTGTGTTGAAATAAAGCCGTTCATTAAGTAAGTTAAAATTACCTCCTTAATATTTTACAAAGGGATAATGTTTTGTATTGCCCTAACTAGCTTGTACATCGTAGGGAGCATATGAAGGAGATTGAAGCATAAGCTTCATCAGTAAATGAAAGACATTACAAGGAGTTCCCTGAATGGTTTTGTGCACATGTAGGTGTTAGTCTAATTCATTGTGTTAATTTCATTACATGATCTTTTAATGGTAACAAAGAGTTCTTTGTCTATATAGGTTGTCAAACTATGTACACAAGGACATGCAGATGATAAGCTTATAAGCTTATCAATGGGCCCACTTAAAGTGGTGAATCACTATTCCATGTTTATAGTGAATTGATTTAGATTTCACACAAAATATTGTGTGTTAAGAAAAAGAACTCAGAATAGCAGAGTTTTTGTAATAGGTGATGATTCAAATGTTAATAAGGAATATTATGGCGTGTTGGAGCATATTTATGAGCTATCTTACGTAGGAAATAGGAAAGTATATATCTTTAAGTGTCATTACAGAATGTGACTCATTTGGGCAGAAGATATAAGATGGATAAATATGGGTTTACAAGTGTTAATGCTCGATATTCATTGAATACAAATAAATCATTGGTCTTGGCATCTCAAGCAAAACAAGGATTCTATGTGAATGACATTGTTGAGCCAGATTGACTTGTTGTCATGAAGACAAATTTTCTTGACCTTTTCAATATACCTCAAGAGGATGACAATGATGTAAGTAGTGACCACAATGATTTAGTCACTAAAAAAGCGTATCAGCAGTTAGTAGTTGACTTGACTATGTCATCTAATAATTGGGTAGAACTTGATATTATGGTTAACTTGTTTAGAGATGATGTAGAGCCACGAAGCATCCATCAAGCATGTGAATAGCCACGAACAAGTGTGCGTCATGCTAAAGAGGCAAATTTCATTGATGATGATGACATACATATGTCTATGAATGAGGAAAAGGTGGAAGAAGATTTTGATGATAGTAGTGACATAGAAAAGAATGAAATAGATAATAGTGACATAAAAGACAATGAGCTAGATAATAGTGACACAACAGACTCTAATTAGAATTAACTAAAGATTGATATGTGATGGTAATCTACAATAATTTCATGACCATTTCACAAAGATATAATAATTCCCTCATTCTTTACAAAATGTTATATGCATAGTTATGTTCAAGCCCTTCATATATGTCTACATTAATATTATTATTTATGCTTTATATCCAACACTATAGTAAATGTCAAGATTTGGAAGGGGTAGAGGGGGAAGAGGACACACTATTGGATGAGAAAGACACAACAATCTTGATGAAGTGACTTTAAGTGCATGCATCACCACCATAGACACCTCAACTTGATCCACAACTTCCACACCCACAAATACAAGCTGCAAATTCTCCACAACCTCCACCATACCTTGTTGAAGGCAACATCAAAGATTCTCCATCCACATGTCATAGTAGAGCTGGTATATTTCCATACATATTATACAATAATAATCAAATTATTAAATTAAGTGAAAATCCTAACTAATATTTTTTTGTATGGATGATAGCATCTTGTAATACCATTAAGAAAGATAGAGGAATTTACAGATCCTTACAAGTTGACATGAAAACAAAGTATGGTGCCAAAATCAAAGTTCAAATTGTTGAAATGTTATTAGAGCTATAGGACCTGCAGCTAGGGATCTTTCAAATTATTGTGGATTGGTGGTGATAACTACTGTATCATTTAAAGATGGTGAGTGGAATGACATAGTTGCAAAACATGGTGAACAGATGTGGTTGAAGGTGAAGGTAATAAGTTACATATATTCATATAAATTTTTATCTTATATATGTTATTTATATTTGGAGCATCCATATAACTATTTACGTGTGTTTTAGGAAAAATTTACAACTACTGATGAAAGGAGAGAGATAGAATTTCATAGTAGTGTTATGCAAATAATGCGAAATGCTTCTAGAAATTGGAAGAATAAATTACATGACCACTACAAGTTATATGCTAGTGATGAAGAGAGATCGGCCAACTGACTAAGTATTATTGGCCCTAAAGATTGGCAATGGCTTATAGAGCATTTTCGCTTGCCAAATTTCAAGGTGCTTTGCTAATCATGTAGTTTAATAAATTGTTACTTGAACCTTGATATCTTAAATAACTATTAACTTTATTGTAGATGGCAAGTGAGGGAAACAAATTGAATAGGCAGAAGTAAAAAACAAAGAACACTTGTCGCCCCAGATCATTTGCAAAAGTTGAGGAGTCTACAATGAAAATGCCTATACACTCTTCATAATGTTTTCTTCTTTTCTTTATATATATATATATATATATGCTTTCTTTATATTTTGTGTGCCTTTATTATAAAAATGTATTGTAGAGAGACCTTGAAACTGGGGAGACGGCACCACCGCATCATGTGTGGGAATTACAACACACTTGTAAAACTAAAGAAGGAGAAATTGTGTAGTTGGATCCATAGGTAAAAGAAGTTCATGTATTTGTAACAATTTATTAAATTTTTTAATAAGTCAAAATATGCCTTGTAATCCATTAAACTAAATTGATGCTTTAATTGTAGGTTCACATCCATGAGAAGGTGGTCCAACAACCATCCCAAAAAAGTAGGTCTTAGATGACCTCTAATCAAATTTTGGCTGTCATTCTTAGTGAGAGGCTGGGTTATGTTAGAGGGAAAGGTTATAGAGCAAAACCTACAAGAAAGAGAGGCATTGCTCAAGTTGATATTGATGCTTCCTATCTTCTGTAGTGGAGAATGTGTATAAAAAAATAGAGGCTAACTTTGAAAGAAGGCTTGAGGCAGAGCATGCTGAGCTAAAACAAATGATGGAACAAATGATGCAAGTACAATTGGCTACTTTGATGACTTTTATCCAATAGGTATTTTTGTGGCTTTTCCTATTTTTCTTACCCTTTTTCATATATCCATTTTTTTATAGGTTTGGTATTGTTTGATACAATACGGGTTAGCTAAGATTATAGTTTGTTTACTCTATACTTATGTGTAGCATAAAATCTATTCTTTGTTCATTATTATTGCACTTCTCTTTACCTCATGTTTCAACTACTAAAGCGTATAGTTATGTTTCTAAAATTCTTGTATGCTTCATATTGGGAAATTTTTGTGAATTACTGTAAGATTATTTGATGCAAAACTTTAGGTTATGCTAATAATGTATAAATATCAAATTTTGAATATGCTAGAATTTAATGGCTTAGTATTAGACTGCACATATGTATAATTAGAAGATGAAGTACTTGGTATTGTAACTAAAGCTATCATAATCTTTCTGATCAATGAATTGCTTCCATGATATATCTTGATTGACTATTATGTTACTTTTTGTAAGTTATACCCTATGGTGGAATAAGATTGGTTACACATAAACTTTTCCAGACATTGATCATATGATGATTGAAATATAGGCTCTAGGTGAATTGCTTACACTTTATTTTCCTTTCACTTTTCTTTAATTTTTACCTATGAAAGAAACAAAAATGAAAAATGAAATGATGTGGTAGCATGGTTGAATGAGTGGGTAATATGGCCAAAATGTCAAGCACTGGGTTTGTCATTGGTTTAGTAGAATCTACAATTACATTGAATGTTATGCTGAAATGGGCTTTTTTTTTACCCTTTTTTGCTTGATTTATTTCTATGTAAGGAAATTGTAATAATTTCATCGTTCTTGTAATGGATGCCTCACAAGATTTTGGTATAGTGTGAAGTTTTTAATGAACTCTTGAGCATATTTTCTTTGCTACTTTTTTTGAGTTTTACATAAGATGTTGGAAGAAATCAAAACATGTCACCTAATCTAATTTTTTTCATATATTAGTGTTCAATAAAAAGTATCATGATGTTTAAGACATACATAATTTGAAATTGGATTCAAATTGTTATTGCAAATGTGGAATCTATTTTCTTGGTCTAAATGTATGAATTGTAATTCTATGTTTTTGTGCCCATTTTTTGCTACTCTTTTCCTTTCTCTCTTTGTTGACTTTAAACTATACAATGTAAAAAACATTCTCCATGTTTGGGTTCCTTGATATAAAATCTTGCATGATTTAAAATTCATGAATTGTAATAAGCTCAATTACTAATTATCATAGTCACATAAGCAATTTTGAAATAAATAGCTTTAACACTTTTTCTTTTTGGTTGGAGGAAGCAATTGTTTGGCCTATATATTTGCACTTGGTATCACGTAAGCTTTTCATGAGTAAGAAAAGTTATCGTGCTATCTTCTCAACATATCTATTTCATATTTAATTAATGATAAGGACTTGATAATGTTGCTTTGATATTTCTTATTTGTTATATTGTTGCTTCTTTTTAAAACAACATAATGGCACAATATATTGTACTTAAGTTTTGTTTATGTTCAAGAAAAATTGAAATTAAAATTTGTTTTGATGTATATTAATTTGTTTATTTTCTTTTAAAGTAGAGACAAATGCCAAACATAGATACAAATGCTCTAAGTATTGACGCAAGGACTAACGATACCAGAAATAGTTGAAAATAAATATATTATTTATATCTGGTATTGTACTTGTGTTTTTTTTTTTAGTAACGATACTCCAAATATTTATGCTAGGACATATTTGACAATGAATCTTATATGTATTTTAAAATATTTTATGATAATGATGTATATTTTGAAAGGTTTGATTAATTTGTTAATTGGTATTTATTTTAGAATTTTAAAATTAATATTAAAAAATAAAAAATACTTTTAGTGCCACTAAAGATTAACTTTCAATAACAACTAGAGGCCACTGAACATAGACTACTGTGGTGACCATCAAAGGTTATCACTAAAAATATTTGAATAACAAATGAGTTTTCAATAATGACATTTAGTAATTGACATCAAAAGATACTTTTAGTGGCGACAAATATTGCCGCTAACATTATATTTTTAGTAGCAACTATTAGAATTATCACAAAAAGTAACTTTTAGAGGCAACCAAAGTCACTAATAAAGTTTTTTTTCGGTGGCGAATACCCAACACCATATCATCATGCTTTAGTAGCAACTTTATATATATTCAGTGGCAATTATAGTTGCCATTGAAAGTGATGTTTTAGCAATAACGTTTTTTATCATTGCCAAAACTATTTGTGACTAGACTTTCTCCAACCACTTTATGATGACTAAAACATTGCTACCAAAGACTATCAGTGACAACTTTGTAACTTTTGATAGCGACTAAAAAGTCTTCTTTTTTGTAGTGCAAGGAAGAACTCGGTTGCCCCATACTTTGTGCATAGGACAAATAACAAAAATCACAAATTGCTTCTTCTCCATGTTTCCTCTTTTAAGTTTCACATCTTATATAAAAATTAACTGACCACGCAATGTAGCCCATACAAAACCAGAATCGACACTAGTTAATTTTAGTGTTTTTTTTGTTTTGTATGAAATGGTTCCTGTTGGTGGATGGGAGGCACAAACATCAGTGACTCTTGCCTCACTTATGATTATGAATTAAATCACAGAATTTATAAATTATATAAAATAGGTTAAAATAATATCCCTATCTCTTATAATTATCGTTTCAATGCAAACTGCTGATTTCATCGGCTTCTAATAGATCCACCTGACTCGGCATCCCATCTACCAAGGTGTGAGGCAAAGGAATGTTCATAATCAAATATATTAGAAGGAGATGCCAAGTGATTAGAAACATTCCTTTGATTATGACGGATTCACATCTCACTTTGGTAGTCATAAATAGATTGATGATGAAACAAAGGATTTATACCAGAAAAGAAATAAGAAAGAAAAAAAAACACAAGAGGCATACTTAAAAAAAATCACTTTGGTATGTGATAAATCAGATTGGTCTTAATTTGAATATTCCTAATCGTCTTCATAGAATATATATATATATATATATATATATAAAATAAAAATCTAGCCTCCTGTAATGAAGATAATCTTGCTACTCTAGGTGAGGGAGTGGCAGTTGACAGAATCAGGATTTATAAAAGTCCCTAATCAAAGGAATTGCCTCAGGCGTTTTGTATTATTTTAAGAATAATTAATCATTTGATCCCCTGAATTTGTTTGAGTTTTTAATTTGATTCCTACACTTAATTTTTTTTCAAACAACTCCTTATATTCTCATTTTGTTTTCAAATAAGTACTCATCGTTAAAATCTCTCACAACACTATTAAATTAAAACCGAGCTGACTAATAGAATGCACATGTGCCACAAGCCAATGCTGAGATGTATTATTTTTTTCCCTTATTTTTTCCCACGTAACCAGCTAAGTTGACACCTCGCCTAAACCCCGAACTCGTTCTGTCTTCTTTTCACTTTTACGCCCTCAAACCAGAAATCTTAAACTCCTCCTATACACTAATGCAAAAGATAGTGGAGGGGCTCGTCGCGTTTCCTGAGGACATCATGCCTTTATTGTTGGGACCCCATATCCGTTCCAGGAGAGATGCCTGATGCCCTACTTAATGGCATCCGATTCTGTATTCTCCGCCAAGAACCAACCCTATATACTTCCTTAATCTGGGCTAAAGAAATTCGTTAATGATTCCTTAAGCATACAAATATCAATATGGTTTTTCTATTTCTTTTTCCTTTTCTTTTTGGGTTTTAATTTAAGGATACTTCAACTACTATCATTCTGATCTTTTTACATGCACATGTATCTAATTTAATATGGCAATTTATGAGTTCTGCATAAGATATGAAGAGTGAAAAAAGGACATCCATACATTGATAAAACGCACCACACGTCAATCTAGCATCAACCAAGTGTCATTACCACCAAACACCCTGCACAATCTTTATACTATAAAAGGCTCAATATGCTTCATTCTAACAACAACTAATCCTTCAATCTTGAAAAACGACCCCGTGTTGGAGAAATCTGACAAACACCAAAGTGAACCCACTCATACAAAAATCTCTAACTCCATTGACTGGGGAGAGATCTCTGGAGTGCTTTCTCGGGCAGAATCAAAGACGTATTGGAAAGGCTTGACGCTGTGCTCAGTAAGCATCACCAAGCCCTTCACCATCTTCTGCATATAGGAGGAGTTTTAGATTTCTGGTTTGAGTGCATAAAAGTGAGAAGGGAAGGGGTCGAGGGTTGCGGGTGGGTGCCAATTCAACTGATTACATGGGGAAAAATAATCCAATTCAGGAATGGCTTGTGGCACATGTATATTCTGTAAGCAAACCTGGGTTTAATATAACAGTGTTATGATAGATCTTAACCACTGAGAACATATTTAAAAAACAGAATGAAAATGTAAGTAGTCATTTTTTTTTTAAAAAGTGCGGCTGCCAAATTAAAAGTTTGAGCAAATTATAAGTATTAAATGATTAATTTATCCTCTGTTTTATTTTGATATTTTCTTATGTTTATTTTTTATTTTATTTAGATATATAAATTATGATTGGGCTTGTCATTTTATCATTAAAATACATAAATAATGACACTAAGATTTCATATCAATTAAAACTTAACTAATTTCAGTAAAAAGACTTTTTATGAAATGAATTTAAAATTTATGGATTATTTTAAAATGTTTCAAATTTGATAAATCAATTTAAATTGATAAATAAGGTTAAAGAATGAAGATATTATTTTAACCTATAAAATAAAATTCAAAACTCAATCTGTTATATTAATATAGATCATTATTCAATCCCAGGCCCAACCTATAAAAGCACATTTTGGCGGTAATTATTGATGCCATTGGCCAAAAGTATTTTTTACAATAGATGCAACATAAATGGTGGCCTTGTGAAATATATTGGGGATATATATTTAGGTATTTCTAAAGTAAAAACAAACAGAAGATCTTATTTCATTGCAGACAGATCATATATATAGAAGGGCCCTGTCATTTCAAATCATTTTTCAAACGGAGGTAATTTGAAACCTTTAATTAACTTTGACAGATTGTTCATCCAAAATGATATGTATTATGTACCTTATTTAAAGACTTATATATTTTCAATACAAATTTGACAAAAAAATAAATTTCATAATTTCCAATTAACTGAAAAAATGTTAAACTGAGACTGTGTTATTTAAATCAACATAAAATATATTCATTAACTATATCTTAAACATTATTAAAGACTAAATCTGATTAGTAGTTTTTATTCTGGAAATATTTTAAACAAAATTTCTTCAATTTCCGTTTTCAATATATAAAAATCATATTCATTTGTATAGTTTTGTATTACACACACACACACACACACACACACACACATATATATATATATTTGTGAACATAATAAAAACAAAACAAAACAAATCTTCCAATAGTGTTTAATGTCGATTTTGTTACCCTTTTAACTTTTTCTTTTATTTTTGACAATTAAAACTTAAATTGAAACCATGGTAAGTTGGCAAATTGGATGTTCCTCTTGTCTGTTAGCTTGTATTTGAACTGTCATGTTATTCTATAGTCAATTAAATAAATGATATAATTATAAGTGAGATTATAACTGTTCTAACTCCATAAAGTAGTGTAGAAAAGATTGACGCATCTATTTTACAATAGGCAAGTTAAGAAAATAGAACAGCACCCTATGGTGTCGTTAAGTAATCTCTTGATCTGATGGCAAGGAGGTCACATCTCAATCTTTGAGTGTGAAAATTTTGTAAGTTGTAAGATTTTTCTTACCAAAATGTAGGTACATCGATTTTGTGGGCATGGATGAGATTTTCATGAAGTAAAGATGCCTTTTAGGACGCTACCCAATTATACCGTTGAGGTAGTCATGTATGATGAAGATCTTCAGTGGTGGGATATGTTCTCGTGTTGCTGTGATCGGGATATTAAGTGGGAAATGTTCAAGAATGAAGTATACAAGTCAAACTAGACTTTCACATATATGTGTGCTTCAGTGAAATCAAGCCCTTAGCTTTTGAATTGAAGATTGAGGGAAGGGGCATCCATCAGTTTCAGTTAATTAGGCTATCATGTACTTCAATGGAATCAAATCCTTGTCTTTTGGCCATCATGTAACAGTGGAGGATATTCTCATTTTGTTTTCCAAAGTGTCTCTCATATATAGTCAAATATGGTGTCTATCTGTCAGAGAGTCCAACACGTTTGTAAGTACTACACATAACATATTGTTTAATGCCCTTTTTGGTCTTGAATCAAAACATGTCTTTTTTTAGTAATAAACAAATAGTGATCTATACTAACAAATTATAGGAGGTATATAATATTTATCGAATTTGTATTTTTTATATGACATGATAATTATATGAGAAAAGAGATAAATATAGAATAGTTAATTAATTATAAAGTTGTGTTTATCTTTTTTTTTCACATGATCATTATGTCAAACAAAATAATCTAAATTCATATAAAATAAGTGAATGGGACATGCATCACTAATTTGTGTGGTAAAGAGGATCAAAATTATGACCTTGCAAATTAGGGACCGCTTTACGTTTAAGCTAGGGGATGCATGGCATCAAATCTATCCACTTAAGCTTTGATATCAATGTTAAAGATTATTTCAACTAAAAAAAATTTTACTATTAGATGAAGACCTTTAAATAGCTTTACCATTAGATCACATATGAGTTAGAAGATGAAAAATTTTTTTAAATTTAGATGACGAGCCACTGTTGTAATTTCAAATATTGTATATTTCGTAAATCATCCAACGTGAACAAATAAAATAATTTTATATAAAAAAAATTGGTGGCATTGAAGCAAAAGGTTTAAAACTTGATAGCATTGAAGCAAAAATTTTCTAACTCGGGCACTCAATTTGAAGAAAAATATTTCAAATTCGATACCAGTGTTACCAAATTCATACGAGTATATATAGCGTATGAATGTAAAAATTTTTACACTATAGTATTTGACTCTTTATTTTTTATAGTAAAATTTTAAAAAAATTGATCTATAGTAAAGAGAAATTTTTGAATAAATTTTAAATAGAAGGAAGGTAAATTTATTATGTTATGCTCTTTTCCTTTTTGTTATTTTTTATTGTGTTTCATTAATTCCATTTTATTAATTATGAAATGTCCAAGCATAGTCTAAGTAAATAATTAGCATTCAAATTAAGCAAAGAGAATAACCTTTGATTGAAGATATGACTAGTATATTGAAGATTTACAACAGCACACAAACTCACGTTCACAATAATACTCAAACTAAAGTCACGATCACTTACTTATAGAGACACTAACCCCATAAAACCTAATCCAAATTAAATGAAGGTGCACAAAATATGTTAGTTTCCTGAATACTTTTTTTTTTTGGTAAAAAAAAGTCTCATTTAATTTTGGGTAGCTTATAAATAATTCTATAAACTTTCAAAATTAAAAAAAATAAGTGATTCAACTTTCACATTTAAAAAAATGTCCTATTATCTATTTTACCCTTAATGCAGTTACTTCATGTATCACTTCATACTGTCCTATAATTAACGTGGCAAATTCTTATTTATCCCCAATACCACTATATCCAATTCAACATAGAGTTTAAAGTGACATGTAATAATGATGATAAAGAAATAATATACAAAAAGACATATTTCATGATATGTGAAAGCTGAGAAAACCTCTTCTTCCATTTTAGAAGTTCAGAGCTTATTTGTAAAATTGTTAAGTGACTAGTTATAAGTTTACTTAATATTACTTTAGTTTGTTATATATTTTGCATTTGATTCTTTTAGGTTTATTTAATATTAAATTATTCTTTTAACTTATAATTTATAACATACATGTAAAATGTCTGATTAGCACTGTGAGACATGGTTGTTAACAGACGATTTAAGATGCATATATATTAGAAGTTACTAATTTAACATTGTCAAGAAAAGGTCACAAAGAAAAGAAAGAGACACACACTTTGAGAGGCCATGCAGATCTACATGTCCCTAACTTGAAAGGCGTTCTTGTTCTTGACGACGATGTCGTACATGTGCATGGGCTTGAACTTGTTGAAATCCTTTGGGAGGGAGATGAGGTGGACGGTGGATCGCTTGTGGAACTGAAGCAGCTCTGGGTTGTCGTAGTACCTCTCCCACCCAAGCGACTCCAGCTTCCTCTCCAGCACAGCGTACGACGTTATGGCCTCGTTTGTCGCCGTGTCAACCAGCACCTTCCGCCTACTCGACCCCTCCCCCGCCGGGTTCTCCACCCGCCGCACCACCCCGTTCTTGAACACCCAAACCCCTGACATTAATTCTTCAAATCAAGAAATAAAGAGAAGCAACTATGTAAGATACTTTGAAGGGTTTGTGAGAATATATAGGTTAAATAATGGAGGGATCACATAGGTTGGTGGGAAATATTTAGAAACTATATTAGTGTTTAACCCAATAAAAATTGGTTAAAATGACTATGTCAAGAGAAATTCTACTAGCTGATTATACAATTAATGAAAGCAAATGAAAATTTACTAAAGTGGAAATATCAAATATTTGGGGGGTGGTAAGTGCAATTAATTGGCCGGGACTGTGTAAGTGTGAGTGCCCTAAGTCAAGGGTACATTTGAGGATAGGGTGTGTGTTGGGGTCACATTTAATTGCCTATTTTGGTCATATTATCGGATTAAGGGGAATCCTGCAGGTTCTCTTTTTCATCTGCCTAGTCCAAAGTATTCTAACCCCACCTAGAGATTAATTTTTATTTTCTTTGGATAACAGGTCACTAATTAAGATTAACAAGAAAAATATAGATTTTACTATTATGAATGTGCATACTATTAACTATTTAGAATGTGAATCTACTAGCTGCACATATACACGTTTTTTTTAAATCACATGATCTAGAGTAATTGTATATTTTATTTGAGCTAATTTATTTTTAAACAATTTTAAAAGCATATTGTTCCACAATGATTCTAAAGCATTTAAAATTATATTCTTAAAATATTTTCATAAAAAGAATCAAATTTATGTTAATAAAAAAGATAGTATAAGTCCTTATTATTATTGCACTTATATATATATATATATATATATATATATATAAAATAGAGACTTGATCATGAAGGATAATTTTTTTTTCTTACAAAAAAAATTGTTCAAATTTAAGTTCAAACTTTTAAAAATTGGTAAAAGTATCAACAGGCCAATATGATCATTGATTAGCTTTAGCTAATGATATGTAGGAGCACATAAAAATTTGTTAAATATAACAAAGTTAAACTCATTGATCACTGGTTCGAGACTAAATAAGGTTATTTATAACTTCAATGGCAGCTATTTACATGTCTAGGGAAAGATTATTTAAAAAAAAAAAAAAGATTAATGGGAAAAGGAGAGAGAATATGTGGAGAAATATAATTTCGAGCTAAAATAGATTTCTTTCAAGTAGAAAGCAGGATATGCTCGTGGCACTTTGAAAACTTAAAATGAATAATGCCCTTTTTTGTGGAAGTTTTTCTTGAGTTTGAAAGGAAGGATGAAGGAGTGCACAGTGCTTCGAAGGGGAACAAAATAAAAGTGAAAGCAATTGGATGTTAGCTGTGAAAATATTCATAGATTTGCAGTAGAAAATCAATGCGTATGTGGCGGGAGGCTTAATCTCCAAGCATTTCTTACCTAACTGTTTACGTTAATTTGTACTTTCGGTAAAAGATTTTTTTGCCTAACTTGTGTTGACTATATATATATATATATATATATATATATATATACACACGCATGCTTATATTTTATGTATCATATTAAGAATGTCGAGTGACACTTACACACATAAATAGGATGTGTTATTTATCTCACTTTCCAAAAATTTTAATTTTATTAATTTTTATATAATATCAATTATATTTTTTTCTTTTATAACTGTTAATATTATGTCAAACACAGAAATATTATATATATATATATATATATTATACCATGATATTTATAAGGTATTAATTAAAAATCTAATATACTAACATATGATATCAAAGAGGTACTAAGATTAAAAAACATAAGATGTCACTATTTATCTCACATTCTAAAACTTTTAATTTTCTTAATTTTTACAAAATATTAAATGTCACTTTTTTCAATAACTTTTAATATCATACCAGATATAAAAACATTAAAGAATACAGCATAGTGAATGGTATTAATTTTTGAAAAAAATGTAATTTACCATTGTATGTATAAAACCCTAATTTTCCCAGTTTACAAAAGACAGACTAGCTAATACAACCTAAATCTAAACCTGCAATATTGGAGTCTGATCAAATTAATTAAAACTCATATCATATTATTCTGAAATGTGACACCTGTGCAGCATCAATTATTAAGTACCCTCATTGTTTTCTGCCCATCTGAATTGTCTTCTCCTCTATATTATCTATATCCAATTAATATATTTGATTGCCCTAAGCTTTTTGAATTTCCAAAGTTCTTGAATAAACACAAATAGTTTGTGTTGAGCCTTGAGCCTTTAATTAAATCCTTATTTAGAATTATCACCTACAAGAGCAGACAGACTACTTAACTGTTACTTGGAAGATCGAGTTCTAGGCTCATCCATGTGCCTATAGATTTTTTTGGAAAATTGGGAAAGGTAAATAGAGAAGCAACAACTTGGGAGTGATCATAAAAGTAGAACTAGCTGGATTCCAAATACACCATACGTTAACCAACCAGATTAAAGTTGAGGCATCAAAGTGATAAGCCTTTAGGGCACACTTGCTTTCTAGTCCATCACCAATTCACCATGTCGTTGCCTTGCTTCAATTTGCTACGTACCTCGCCCACAAGGTTCTGAGGATAAAAATCTTAATTAAGTATACTCATTGCATAATTAGATCATAAAAAAAGTTATAATAGAAATTCACTATAATAAGTGTGTCGGTAGATATCACTATTTTATTTTAATGAGTTTTTATTATTTTATTGTATAATCAACAGGTATATTATATATGTGTGAGAATATTTTCAATTCTATGATGCTGACCAACCTCGACCAGAATTTTCAATGGCCTTCTTGACAAAGATTTTGTTGGGGACTTTTCTATTTGAAGGTTTCTATCAAATTTCTCTCATGAAACACATTGAACAACTCCGTGGTTCTTCTCGTATTTTAAAAGTTTAGTTGGTATAAATTGTAATCTTCATTCTACGAGGACATGTTATAAAAGTAATAGAAGGCTTCCATAACCACAATATTCTCACACTTTATTTTACCCCTCAATTGGTAAGTCACTTAAATTTTTTTTCATTGCGGTATTTATTCATCTCTTGAAGTTTAAGCTATTGAAGTAAACATGTAACAAATTCTCACGGAAGGAATAACCAAAATATATCAAGATTAATGACATAGACAATAGGTGAACTCGTTACATCAAAGCTTATTTTCACCTACGTACAAATACTTTTTTGGCATAAACACGCGTCTAACATATCAATTTTGAACATGAATTCATTATTGAATAATATTGAATAAACCCAAATTGCCACCTTTTTTTTTTCAGATCTATGAGACTATAATATTGATTTGTTTATTTTAATTTGATGAGTTTCTATTTAACATGATTTAAGGAAATTTCTCCACCACAGCGATATTGATTCTCCATAAACCAAGGGCCTTTTTTTTTTTCCAAGCTGAGGTTTCTTGATAAGCCACATGAGCTTCAACCATGACTTTTGGGATTTTGCCCATACTTAATTAGCTGTATAATAAAGTTATTCGGAGAACATATCTTCTTAGCCTCAAAACAACGTCCATTCCTAACATGCCTGCTTGCTTTGAGAATCATATCTTCTCCTCCAACAGCATATAAACACAAGAAGAAGAAGCCCATGCTTGCTTGCCTTTATTTTTTTTATTTAGTATTTATGTTTGAAATAAATATTAAATTTTATAAAAATAATTAAATTCCATTGTTTGGATCAGTTTTTTTATTACCAAATTAAATCAAGATAGTAGAATCTTATCGATTTTAGTGAATTTAAAAACTTTTTTTTTTTAAAAGCCAACGTTCTTGGGGGAAAAAAACGGAACTAAATTCTCCTTTAAATCATTTTCTAAATAAAACCAAAATAAAGTAGTAATAATAAATATACAATTCAATTGAAATCTCAATGTTTAGTATTTTCTAAACACATTCTAGAATACTAATTTGAGAGATGTTTATGGCCCCAATTTCAAAACTCCTCGTTTGCTTATTGTCAATTTATCCATACATAGATATTTGAATCACTTCGAAGATGTGATCAATTCCTATATATCTTTTAGCCTCCCAAAAAAAAAATATTTTGATTAATTGTACACAACTAATCTATGCATATGCAATAGAAAGCAATACTACTATAGCAGGCTAGCAACTCAGAGCTTAAGCTTCACAAGAAGGGATAAACTAAACTGCAATATGGCTTGATTTTAATTATACTTATGATAACCATTATCTCTCAGTAGCTGGGTTTGGTGGCATATAGAGATTCAATGCCTTCATAGCAATTAATTAGTGGACATCACACGGCTTGAATATCCATTAATATCCTAATATGTTGATTGCAAACATTTAAAAATTAAGTTTTACTTAAATTTTATTTACAATATAAATGTCAAAAGTAAATTTTAATCTTAAGAAATTCATTCATTCATTTTTAATATATTGTGTCTATAAAATAATTTACCCTTTTTTGGTTCATTTTTGAGATGATCCATTAATGTTTGTTGCTTAGTTAGCCTCAAAAAGGGATTTTTATTTAAAAATTGATTTTTCAAAATGTTCATCTATCTTAATCAAGGTGTAGGCATCTTAAGTGCTACTAAGTTTAAAATAACATAAGAAAGCCCGATATTGGGTTTGCTAAGTTATAGTATATAATTTTTGAGAGGGTATATTGCAGATATTAATGAGGATATTTCTAAATGGGGGAGAATAATAAAGGTTGAGGGGATTTTGTGATAGAAGAGAATAAGATTAAAAGTTAAGGGAATTGAAAATGTTTTGTTTGGTCATCAATTTAGGTTTATGCCTAACTTTGACTTTTAATGTTGGAATGAGAGAATTTACACTGGTTTATTTTATTTTATTTTTCTTTTGGGTGACAGAATATACGCTGGTTTTGAGAATAAAGCACTAAACAAAACATAAGGAATTTAGGACAGATTCTCTCCTATGGGCATTTGAAGAGCGAGAGAATTTGCTTGTCATATTCCTATTATAATGACAAGGAAAAAAGACTGAAAAAAGAATTTATTGATTGCCGATTAAAATATTCAACTAAAGCGAAGATAAGGATTTGGTTTCCTCAATTAATTTGATCCCTAGGACTTTTTATATAGTTCAATGTATGTAATATTATTAATTCTATGCTTCTTAATTCTTCCTTTCTGTTTGTGTGTGCTGAATTCTTCATGTTTCGTTCTAATTAATGATAGAGTTTGTACTGAGGTTTAGTGGAAAATAATTTTAAAAGAATCCATAAAAAAATTTATTGTTTATTTTATTAGAGAAATTTTTTAATAAAAAATTCTTATTTGGGTCTGCATGCAACCCATAATGGGCTTTCATGATAAAGTCAGCCCATACGAATAGTAACATTAGTATACTTATAAATAATATGAACTAAAGTACAAATAGAAATAACTTTGTTTAAACAAAAAGGTTGAAGTAAAATGTCGATTGGTCATTTAGATACTTTCTTACTACGGTCTATGAAGGACATTATAGAGTGATTATGGCGCTACTTGGTTTTTGTTGTGAAACCCCATCAAATGAACCTTAAGACTGCCTTTTTACATTGAAGCTTATTTGAAAATATTTATATGGTTTAATCAAATAATTTTATGGAATCATGGAAATAGCACTTGGTGTACAAGTTAAAAAGAATCCATCTGAGTTGAAAAAAATGGCTGAGCAATACTATGTGAAGATTAACAAGATTTTAACTTCTCTAAATTTTGTTGTGAGTATTTCAAATCAACGTACATTTAGGAAATTGAATAGAATTATTTTATTATTTTTGTGCCATATGTTAATGACATATTCCTGGCTCACATTAGTATTAGCCTTTTAAATGAGACAAAATGCATGTTTTTGTGTCACTTTTAACATAAAAAATTTTAACGAGATTTCCTATATTCTTAAAATTCAATTCCAATGTGACAGTCTTTGATATTTTGCATTTGTCTCAAGTAATTTTTGCTGATCAAATGTTTAAGAAATTCAATATACACTCTTGTTCTTTTTAAAGTTTTCCTATTCAAATAAGTGAAATGTTATTCAAATCTCAGTGTAATTAATATTATATAGAGAGAATTAAAATGAAAAGAATTGTCATGTGTTTCCATTATTAGCAGCTTTGATTTATGCTTAAATATACACTTGTTGTAACATAGCTTTTGCTATAGTGTGGTCAATAGATATTTAAATAATTTACTTTGGATCATTGGATAACTGCTTAAGATCTTATACATGTGAAATCATTAATACCATGTTTGGTTTATGGCATTAGATTTTTAAGGGAATGGAAATATTTCAAAAAAATAAAAATAAAAAAGTCTATTATGCCATTGTAATCATTATTAAACTATATTTGTCCTTTATTATTATTATTTTTAAAAGTAGGATATGAGTATTATTTTTCATTTCACTTATTCGCTTTTCTTTTTTTCTTTCCATTTCATCAATATCCTTTCTTACATACCAAATATAACCTAACTATTCAAATTTAGATTATGCAAATTGTGTAGATGGTTTGAAATCTACTTCTAGTTACATCTCATAAATTTTTTTTTTTTTTGAAGGAGTTGTTTTATGATAAAGTGTCAAATAGAAAATTATAATTACCTCAACTTTGATATACATATTATGATGTTTGAAGGAGTTATTTTGTTAAAATGTATCAAATAACTATTTACAATTACCTCATCTTTTGGATACATTTGATGATGTCAAAAGGAGCTGTTTTTATTAAAGTGCCCAACTAACGTTTATAGTTACCTCTTTGAATATATAATATGTTTTTGTTGTGAGGTCATTTGTTAAGCTATAAGATCAAAGAGATTAATCTCTGTTATGCACATTATTGGATGTATATCTTGAGTTTTAACCATTTATTGTGACAATGATTTTGTTATATGATTCTCTTAAAATCATAAGAATTCCAATCATACTAAATTTTAATATTAGGTTCTTATTTATTAAAGAGAAAATTCGTAAATTTCAGATGTAGATTATATATATGTTTTATAAATAGTCTACTAGCTAATCCACTAGCCAAAGGCTTACCTATTAGAGTTTTGGAAACATGTAACTCTTGGTATTATTAAATTTTGATGTCTTCATTTAATGGGAATCCAAATTGTGTTCTTAAGGACACTACCAATTATTAGATTTCACATGTGGGAGATAATAGGATTAAAAGTTTTATTTGGAATTGAGCTGGAATTTGTGATTCCTTCAAAATTCTCACAAGAAGTTGAGAGAGAAGAGAAAGGAGAAGAGAGAGAAAGGCTTATAACTTATAATGTTGACTGTTCTGGACTAACTAAAGGTTTCTATATATATAGTGACAAAAAACTCTAGTTAGTGTAAGTAAGATAACTAACTCAAAATATTGGTTGTAATTTAGGGCCTCTTTATTAATAAGTTTATAGATGATCCAATATATTACAGGGCATCCATAATATGTGACTCAATCCATTTAGTCAATGCTAAATATAAAAATAATTATTTGATATTATTAAACATAATCTATTAAATAGTCTAATAATTTGTTAATGCTAATCTACAAATAAATATTTCAACAATTTTTAACTTGGATAACAATAATCAATTATTAGATAAAACAAAAATAAGATCAATCTATATATATCAAGAATATCAAATAATTAATAAGCCCTTTGATCAAAAAAATTTAAAGGTGAAACGGTAAATTAAGAACATCGAATCCAATAGAAAAAATAATGTTATACTTGCTAACAAAGTTTTAACTATAAATAATAGAATTGTGAATAAAATATATCTAAGACATTAGCTTAATTAAATGTCAAAATACATCAAATTATATATCCATGACCATTGGTGAGATAAAAAGTGTAGTATTTCAATTAAAACAAATAAGTGCTCGAGGTCCTAATGATTTTCAAGCTCAATTTTACTAACAATATTGGGATATCATTAAGCAAGATATAATTAATATAATTCTTAGCTTTGTAACTCATGGGCATTTATTTCGACAGCTTAACAATACATATATAACCCTTATTCCCAAATGTGACCATCCAAAAGAACTATAATATTATTGTCCAACAAGTTTGTATACGTGGTGTATAGGATTGTGGCCAAGATCCTGAGGAATAGGTTGGAAGAAATATTGAATGATCTTATAGCACCCAATTGGATGGCTTTTTTAAAAGGTCAACTCATATTTGATAATATATTTTGGTCTTTGAAATATTTAACACATTGCATATGAACAAAAAATCCTGCAAAGGCTGGTGTGCTTTCAAGTTAGATATAGCTAAAGCATATAATCTTGGTCTTTCTTGCAGGTTGTATTGGTGAGACTGAATTTTCCTGATTAACATGATACTTCAATGTGTTACCATAATTATCAGGTCCTGGTTAATGGGTCCCTTACTTCTCCTTTTTTACCATAGTAAGGTCTTAGGCAGGAGGACTCACTATTCCCTTATTTGTTTATTATATGTTTTAATGTTCTATCCTGCATGATTGAGCAAGCTAAACAACAGCATAGATGGAAGGGCATCATAGTGGACAATCACCACCAATAGCACTCTCGATGTATGTAGATGATACTTCTCTGTATTTTTTAAGCCTATGTCCCAACATGTAATGTAGTAAAGGATGTTCTTCACCAAGTTGGTTCTTTTAGGTCAGGTCGTTAATGCTCAGGAGTTGAAAATTATTTTCAGCCTAAATATTCATCCTCGATTCAAGAAGATCATGCCTAGAATATTTGAAGTTCATTATAAACCTAGACTGGGTAAGTACTTAGTAGAAAGGGTGGATGCAGGACAACACAAAACTGTCATTTATAATGAATTAATTGGAAAGACTAATCATAAATGATAGGGTTGGAAAGCCTCACTGTTCTTTCAAGTAGGAAGAATGACATTAATCAAGGCTATAATTAATTCTACTTTAATTTACCTTATGTTCTGCTTCGTTATGCTACAATTTTATTGTCAACAAATTGATAGAAAAGTTGCATATTTCTTTTGGGGACACAACCGGCAGAAGTAAGGTCCATTAATTTACCCAATTGGAATCATCTTTGTCGTCCCACAACAGAAGGTGGCTTAGGTTTCCGATGTGCAAGTCAACTTAATCAGGCCTAGTTAGCAAACTAATCATGGAGATTGTTAAATGAAGAAGTTCAATTATTGTTTGTGCAGGTGCTACAGCCTAAATATCTCCTAAATAAGAACTGAGGAAATTTTAAGGTTCACTACAATCCTTCCTGGGCATGGAAAGGCATTTCAAAGGCTAGCAACGTAATTTCTGAACCTCCTTTGGCAGATTGGAACAGTAGATCGAATGACTATCTCTAATAGCCTTTGGTGGCAGATGCAGGATTGTCCACTGTATTTAACTATGGTCTTGGATCTTCTACTGCATGACAATGATACTTGGAATACTCAAAATCTTCAGGTTCTGTATCATCCAATGGTGGTACAAGAAATTATGCAACTTAACTTTTTCTATTACTGGATAGCCATACTAATTCATATGGTGCAGTAATCAATCTGGACAATATGCAATTGTGGATGGATATCTGTTTTTAACTAACCATCCTTAAAGGCACATTGACACTCCTTTTCAAGCTTGGGACAGATTATGAAAGACGAAGTTACCTTCAAGAATCCTCCTCTTTAGATGGAAACTGCTAACTAATTCACTTCCAGTGTCTAATATACTTCGAGCCCACCACTTCCAAATTGATTCCACATGTCCATTTTGTTTGCATCATGCATAGTGAATCTTTAAATTGCTTATTTCTCCAGTGCACCTTTGTTAGGGCAGTATGGCTTGGCATTCCTATTTCTCTAAAGATTTGATCAGATACTACCTCAAACTTGGTTCTAGATTTGGTTTTCTCAATTGAACAATACTCTTCGCCAAGCTAAATATTTTATAGGTATTTTGCTCATCAAATTATGTCTTTCGCTATTTCAAGAATAAGTTAATATTGTAAGAATAAGTTGAAGACAGTTATATGAAATTAGAATACTAGATTGATTACCTGTAGAAGGCAGATGACAGATTTAGGATGCTCCATTGATTTTGAACGCCTGAAGGTTTGAAAAAATTAGGGCTTCTTCTGTGATTCACACTCCCTATCACAATTTATAATGTAGTAAGTTGTGGAGTTTGTGTTTGACATGAAACACAGAAGAGACCTAGCCAAGTTTAAATAGAACTCTAGTATCCACCCATTATGGGCCTATGAGTTATAAGCCCACACTTTCACACATACTAATCAATTAGATATCCAACCTAATAGGATCACTAATCATAATAAGTGGGCTCAAATACATCTCTCATGAATCATTAATTAGCCCATTTTTATTTAAAACAAAAATAATTTATTTCAGCCCACAATAATTCTTACATTCTCCCACTTGGGCAAAATCAATTCTTCATTTAAAAAACTTTTATTTTGAAAATGACTCTCGAGCTAATGACTAATTTTGTAATGTGGCCACATTTTAAAAACAAATAATCTAAGATGCGATATCTAATATGACTCCATCCAACTAAAACCAAGTAACATTGAATCATGGCAGTTATTATATCTATTACTGATATTAAACCTTTAATGGTTACAAATGTCACTGACTCCGTCAACTAGTCATTAGTGTGGAGTGCAATAAGAAAATAGTATGTCAATGTGATTCAATGGCCAAACTGCTATTTTCTTTGTCAATCCTCACAATTTCTCTCAAATACTTTAAAGCCAGAGAAACTGTATGGTTTGTCAATAAACCATCATACCTCAACTCCAATATAGCATCGACTATAGGGCATAGTAGTCCTAATGATACTGAGTTCAAAATTTTACAATTGATGCATATATTCAAAAATACATAATACCAAAAATTTAATGCATTATCAATTAGCCAGAATACAAATCATATGATTGTTAAAAATGTTCAACAAAAAAAAATAATATAAAACTCAAACTCTCACTAACCAAACATATCAAGAGAACTTACAATGCTCATATTCTCAACGTGTCTTTTAAATACAATGGGCTCAAGTCTTTTGATTAAGGGGTCAATTAACATAGAATCTGTGTCTATATATTCAATAACCATTTCGTTATTCTTTACTAAATCTCTGATAGTTTAAATATTTCAACTCTAGATGTTTAAAAACACTAGCAGTTTTATTATTTTTAGTGTAAAATGCTACAGTATTATTGTCACAATAAATTCTTAGTGGTTGAATAACAGAATTTATAATATAAAGCCTTGTCATTAAATTTCTCAACCAAATAATATGAGTAGCAACAGCGTAACAACCAATAAACTCCACTTGCATTGTGGAGGAGGTAACTAGAGTCTATTTTTTAATTATTTTTTTACCTTAATTTTAAAAATTTTAAATTTTTCAAGAGTATCATATTTTTCTTTAATCAAATAAAGATACCCAAATCAATAGAAATCAACAATAAAAATGATAAAGAACCTATTACCACAAATAATATGAGAAAAAGGTCCACTAATATTTGTGTGAATGATTTCTAAAAAACTTGAACTTCTAGTCGCACCTTTCTTTTTACTCTTAGTGAACCTTCCTCTAATACAATCTACACAGGTCTCTAAATTGTCAAACTCTAAGAAAGGTAAAATATCAATTTTAATTAACCTTTTAACTATTTCCTTAAATATATGTCCTAAATGCTTGTACAATAATAAAAGAAATTTTTCTTTAATTTTAGACCTAAATATTTAAAGATGATGAAATATTATCAAAAACCAAAGATAATTTATATAAGTCATCCACTAAATGTCCATAACCAATAATTTGGGAGTTTAATATCAAATAAAAACTAAATTTATCTAAACAAGAAATAGAAATCAAATTCCTCCTAAAAGAAGGTACATAAAAAAAAATGTCTTTCTAAACAGTTTCATATCCGATTGCCAAAACTAAAATGACATCTCCCACTGACTCCAACACTACTTTAAGATTCTTTGCTACCCTTATCTTGCTTTCTCTCGGATTTGTTCTCTTCAGGTTCTTGAATTCCTCTAAATTTCTGCTTATTTTCTAGCCAAGCCTTGAATTTTGTGCAATCATTCTTTTTATATCTCTTTTCCTTACACCAGAAACACCATATGTTTTTCTTAATGAGAGTTGATTTAGAACCTCTTACATCACGATATTGACCATTACCTGGTTTTCTTGAACTTTGATTCTTATGAGGAATATTGAATTGATTTTTCTTATATTTCTATTTACCATTACCAGAATGGGATTTACCATGGGAAGTAAAAAGGGCTACCTTACAGGATAGGTCACTCTTTTCTTTCTTTAATTTTTCTTGTTCAGCCACACACTTGGTAATGAGTTCATTAATGGTCCATTTCTCACCAAAGGTATTATAGGCAGTTTTGATTTGTGTAAATTCGGCAGGTAGATAGTTTAAGGCATATGAGACAATGAAATTCTCATTTAGGTCAATGTTATAGGTTTTCAATTTGGTTTGGATGTGAACCATCTTTAAAATGAACTCCCTTACTCCCTCATTGTTGTCATATCTCATATCAGTCAACTTTTTCATAAGATATCCAAACTCAATGTTATTAGATACTTAGTATCTTTCTCCCAAAATAGTAAGAAATTCTTTAGCACTTGTGGTTTCTAGTAAGCCACTAAGTAGGTGCTCAGAGATAGTCCTTTTAATGGCAATTAGACTAAGTCTGTTAGATCTCTCTCATTTGACTAGGAACTCTTTTTGTTCAGTTGTACTATTCTCATTCACTTCAGGCTTACTCTCGTGTAGTGCCAGATCAAGGTTAGCAATTCCTAAGGAGAATTCTAGGTCTTACTTCCACTTGTTATAATTTGATCCAGTTAAAATCTTAATTGAAGCAAAATAATTATTCATAAAAAAGGTAACTGCAAAATTGGAATACATTAGGATAAACAATAAGGGCAATTTTATACATAGTTTTAATTAAAACAAACTATCACAATGAGGCCAACATAATAGCACATTCCCATTTGGGCAGAATGTACAAATCAATGTCACAACTCAAATCAGAACCTCATATGAGTTAATTAGTAAGAATACATTGGGCTTAAATATCTATCCCCTTTAAGTAGATAAATATTTTAGACCAATATAGTCCCTATTAACTTTATCCCAAAGTAACTCCTAATTATAATATACAATAATCCCCTTTGGGCAGGTTATAGTATGAGATAATTAGAAGCCTTCCTCAAATTACAAAAGAAATTTTATGTATTAAAATGAATAATTCCACTTTTGTTTTAATTATCCATAATAATTTATAAAACTCCTTGCACAATAATTACTTGCATTTTGCCCAAAATTATAGTACAGTATTTAAGGAGATGAAAAACTACACCCCTACTGTCCATGAACAAATTCTATAGCATTTCCAAAGAGGCTTCATGCAAATACAATTAAAATAGAAACATACATTTCTTAAAACAAACATATTAAGACATATATATTAGGCTGAAAGTAGGCAAATATATATTATTATATATGAAGAGTGAACATCATCATAAAGTTCAAAATATAATGAATTACTTTTCCAATGCATCACTTTTCAGAAAATCATCTGAATAGATATTAAAATCTATTTTATATATTAATATTTACGTAAAAAATATTTATAGTAGTTAAAAATTATGAAACATATTCCAAAAAATCACATTTAAAATATAGATTGCAAAACAAAAGACGGCACTGAAAAATTCCATCTGTACATTGCACACTCTCCCTCACTCTCCTAGGCCGCGAATGGGGAAACGCTTAGGGGGTTCATCTTCTTCCTTAGGCGGGTCAGCCCAGGCACTGAAATGGGTCATGCGGACCCATGGGTTTCTGAGCCGGGTTTCAAATTTTTTGAGCTCTTTTCTTGCATTTTTGATGTGGTTTTCACTCATAATCTCATTCTAAATCTATTGGAACAAAAATCCCTAATTATTATGATAGATTTGAAGGCTTTCTAATGCAAGAAATTCCTCTCGTTACCGGCAGCATGGACAACGAGTTCTGACTCGTGTTTCTTACAATTTTCGTGTGGTTCTTGTTTATAATCTCATCCTAAACACATACTTCAAAAGCCCCAAATTTAATTGATGGTTTAAGATGTTTTCTGCATGAATTCTTTTCTAAGACCGACGCTACATGCGAGCTGATTTTTCGAATGAAATTTCCATGGAGATAGTTAATTTTTCATGCAATTGATCTGTGAGTTTATTTTATATGATTACAAGGAACAAAATACTTGAAAATCATTCATCAATTTGAGGTATTTTGTGAGAATTAGAATTCAATTTTAAAGAACCCTAACAATGGATTTCGAATTGAAATTCTCATGGGATTTAAGAAATTTTGATGCCATTGGTGTGTGGTTCTATCTCCTATCATCACAAGGAACACTATATTCGAAAATTATACCACAATTTTAAGCAATTTATGACAATTGAAATTCAAGCTTGAAACCCTAATCAAGAATTTCAAATTCAAAATTCCCCATCTGTGGTTCATGATAATTTGAATTTCATGCATCAATTAATTCAGAATATCAATATATACAAAAGCCCTAAAGTTTTAAGTTCTAATTCTTTGAATATCATCCAATTTTATTTATCAAAAGTTATATGGATGAGAATAGCCCCTGGTTAAAGCTTTTATGCATATGATCATGGCTTCAACCAATTAGATTCTAAATCATATAATTGTGGCTCTGATACCAAATGTAAAAATAAGTTGAAGACAATTATGTGAAATTAGAATACTAGATTGATTGCTTGTAGAAGATATAGTGACAGATTTAGGCTACCTTGTTGATTCTGAACACCTGAAGGTTTGAAGAGATTAGGGTTTCCTCTATGATTCATACTCCCTATCACAATTTATAATGGGGTAAGTTGTGGAATTTGTGTTTGACGTGAACACAGAAGAGACCTAACCAAGTTTAAATAGAACTCTAGTACCCACCCATTATGGGCCTATGAGTTATGGGCCGCACTTTCATCCATACTAATCAATTAGATATCCAACCCAATAGGATTACTAATCATAATAAGTTGCCCCAAATGCATCTCTCATAAATCATTAATCAGCCCGTTTTTATTTAAAACAAAAACAACTTATTGAAGCCCACAATAATTCCTACAAATATTTGAATCTAAACAAGCAAAGCTGGAGAACGCCATTCAAAAAATTTGAATCCTGTGCAAGCAAATATAAGCTTTAATGGAATTCATCGAGGTGCTCGAAACATACATGGATGGAATGTAATATTATGTGTGGCTCCAAAACAAAGAAACTTGGATTTTCCCAAAGCCATTATAAATGTATACTTCAAAGGCCAAACATTACGAAAGTGGTGCTGGTATGCCAAGTCGAAAACTGGATATCAGAAAGGATTCTTACAGGTTACTCGTTATTCTATTTTCTTCATCCTGCAGCAGGAAGTTATATCATCTGCAAACTACATTTCCTTTAAATTTCTTTGTTAACAACATTAAACATTTTAAATGTGTCAATAACAATTCCAAATACGAACCATCTTTACAGATGCCGCATGTTGATCTCTGGAGGCTTTCTCTAAGGTTTACCAAAAAGCAGGTTCTTCTGTCACAATCACCTCAGAGAGACGAGTCAATTAAACAATGTCAAGGGGAATTAAGTTCTTTTTTTTTTGGTACACGTACTTGTAATATAGCTCTGAAGGCTTTGCCTTATTTAGGCTATCCGATTTTCATATTCACTACTTTAGTTGTATTCCTTTTTTTTTAATCATTAATTTAAAAAAATGTAGATCGGTGAGAAATTTTTTTTGAATTTTTCTTTATCCAACAAAACAAATATAAAAAAAAATTTTGTCAGATTTTTTTTTTCATAAAAAAATGTTTTAATAAAAGAGACGAGTAAATAGAGTATTCATAGGTTCGATTTGATTTGATTTTAGACCAAAACCAAACTGAACCAATTTGATCATTTTAGTATTTTTTGAATTTTGTCGGTTTGGACTGCTAATTGATTTTGTTCAATTTTTGTTTGATTTGATTCAATTTGATCTGATTTGATTCAAGCCTTTTTCTTTTTTTGGCCAAAAGTGATTTAATTTTTTTTTAAGATTTTATTTTTTGTAATATATAAAATTTGACTTTTAATATGATGCATCTATTAACATTCTAATCAATAATAGAGTTGAAATAATTAATTATTATATATCATTTTAAAAAAAATCCCTCATAATTATGTTCAATTATTCTACAATTGTAATTGAAAATCATATGTAAAGATAATAAAATAATAATATTTTTAAAATAACTTATTTGTAAGCTCATCTAAATATAAATAGAATAGGAAAAAAAAAATCACTATTTTTTTATTGATAAAAAGTTTATGTATAATTTGGACTTGGTTAATAAAAATAAAAAAAAAATTATTAGTTTGATTTGGTTCAATTTTAACTGAATCAAATCTAACAGAACTGAAATCCAAACCAAACCAATCGATTTTTTAATGTCCAAAATTGATTTTAATTTTTTCTCAATAAATTTTGTTCAGTTTTTATCGATTTGGTTCAATTCAATTGATTTGATTCAATTCAATTGATTTTAATCGGTTTTGGATACCCCTATGAATAAGTGTAGTTTTTTTTTTTTTGGGAAATATTTTATCTCCTTAAAGTAACGTTTTTACAGCTTTAAATTCCCTGCAAAATTATAAGGGCATAGAAAGAAGAGATTAAAAGAAGGAATGAGGGCTGAGATGAGCTCCATGTCACTCTCCTTTTTCTATAGCACTGGTTTAAGCTCTTTTAATTACAATTTTAATACCTAGACATTAAATTAAGTTCTTAAGGAAAAACTGGTAAAAGAATTTAGCACTAATGCTAAGTACAAACCTAGATTGCTTTGGTTATAGATTCTTTCCCTTTTTTGTATTTTCAGAAGAATATAAGTCCGACCAGACTAATCTTCAGAGACCTTATTGCTTGATGAAGAAATATTTGACGTCCAAATAAATACCCAACCACAAAATCTATGCAAGGAATTTTAATTTCAAGACTAGATAGTACGAATTGGCTATAAAAATTTAAAAAAAAAAACATATCATCCCAAATTTGGGGGTTTTTTTTTAAACGGTGAAAAATAAAGATATTCAGGTTTCAATAATTCGGCGGTGATTGAACAATAGTCCAAGTAAAATTTATAAAAGATGACAATTTATTTTAATTATATAAAATTAACAATGATGAATAGAAATCATTATAAGAGCGTTAAACTATTATAGCGACAGTAAGTTAAAGAAAGAAATAGTTGGATAAGTTCTTTTTCAATCGGTGGATCCGTTCTGATTTGACAGGTAGAAAATAGATCTTGATAATTGAAAAAAAAAAGTATATGTTAAAAAAAATACTGAAGCTTTCGAAAATTACAAAATACGCATTATTGTCCACCTATCAGATATCGGTAAGAAAACAGACTCATCCAATTGCAAGGCACAGAGTACAACAGATGTAAAGCCCCAACCCAACATACTCTTCCGTAGTAACTATATAGCATCCAAATTCAAAATTATGAACCAGCAAAAGTACGAACTCTAAGAGGAACTATAATAGTAATTACTCACAAGAAATGCCCTTATAGCTTCGTCAGCGTGTAAGTGTTATTCCAGTGATTCCAGTTCACGATCTAGATGATTTGTCAGAACCAAAAAACAATCTTTCCTACAAGGCACTGATAGCTTAAATGTAGAAGACACATACGTGTTAGGGTCAATACAGAGTTGGATATACGTTGACAACTCCCCTAGCAATTAACCTACTAAAATTTGACTTAATGCAGAAAAAAACCGATGCCTTCTTCTGCTAACCTAGAGTTTCATTCACGTCTTCCAATTACTTCGGGAAATACAATAAGAACCTTGGAGTCGTATCTATTCCGACATTCATATCAAAAGATCATGTGACACTTTAAATTGCACCACCCGAACACTTCATGGTCACTATCAATGGAAGTCTCTACAAGGACTTTCAACTTTTTCTTTCAATTTGTTCTCTTGGAAAGATTTAGCATGTAAACTAAAAGACTCATATGGTAATCACAGACCAACTAATGGAACATCTAAGATGCAGTAATTTCACTATAACTAACAATTCATCAAACATACTTCAGTTTATGAATGGCCGACTGAACAAAATTGAAAAGACTAAAAAAAAAAAAATGCCCATTCAAACAAGACTAATAATTATAATTAATAATAAAGACAAAACATGCAATAACCAATGACCTGTCCTTGAGTTTTATTTCAAGACAAACAATTATAGTTAAGCTTAAACAAGAAAAACTTGAGAAAGAAAAGCTAGTACAATCTAAAGTCGCTACCAAGTAGTACCAACCACTCATCTGCACATTTACCTGTTCGCTTCTTTTGCTGTTCCATTCAACTCAGATAGTCCGCTTTAGAATTCTGTCAGTCTGTTTGATGGAGAACTAAGATAGCAGCTCACTCGTCTACTCCATTGAGGAACCAATCTAACATGTGATTCTTCTAAAATTTGCAATTTCATGTTGGCTCCATACACTGTTCTATGTTAGCTGCACATTGCTCCAGCGCACTGAATCTTTTTTTTTAGTCTGGTGGCTACATAGTCACCATGGTATATGACAGTAACCACAAATGTTCTATCTGTATTCAAATTTTCAAACTTACCCATGAGCAAGCATGCCAGTTGCCTTTGAACAGTCTCTGTCAAGAACTTTCTTCAAACAAAATGAGGAACATAGGTGGATTTAAACTCGTTTATTGTTTATGGTTTGAGCAGGAAAATCAGCAGAGAGCATACCAGAAATAGCAAAACAATTTTACAATGCCTACTCTGTCATATCCAGAATCATGGTCCCAGTCCCAGCAATGAGTATCCAGAATTTACTACAGAAGAAAGCATATTTGCCTCTCCAAAGAAGATGGGAAAGCTATGCCAGGAAAATACAATAGCTAAAGCTGCAGGCTTTATTTGCCATGTCACAACAATTATCACCACCATAATGGCTTTTATTCTTGAGATCCCAGAATTCATTTACCACACATCTCCGCTGTTTCTTTTCTAGAAAAATAAACCATTCATCATGCTTCCTCAGAATAAGCTTTTCTTCAAATTTTGCTGAGCTTCCTCACTGCCTTAATCATAGAAGCCACTTATACTCATTCTAATCTTCCAAAAAAAATCAGATATTATCTCTAGTGAATGTCTAAGCCAAACTCCCAATTGGCAGAGAATTTTAAGCATGAAAGACTAATCTAGCCGATAATTGAAGGGCCAGATGATGAGTGGTTCAGATGGAAAATTGCTCCAGGTAAAGCCTATACAGAGACAGAGTTCAAGAGAGATACAACTGTTAAATTATTAACTAGGGAAACTGGACACATGAAACTTGAATTTACCTGGCAGAAATCCCCTACTTCTTGGCTGATCAAATGTTAAATTATTAAGCAACATATACCTCAGCTCAAAGGGAAAACTAATTGTACATCCTAAGGAGCAGAAGCAGCATGGATCAAGTATCTTAATTGTTGCCATATAATGAACTGACAGACCCTGCCATTGACCACAAAAAGGGAAAATGAATGAGATCTCTGGTTTGGCATCTACTTGATTAACACATTGAATGACACGTAGAGGAAACTTTTCACATTCCTCTTTAAAGATGATACTGTCTTTCAATTGACAACTTTCTCCTTAATTGGGGACCTGAGACCAGATCAATCAAGAACACCAGTCTTGATTTTCTCTATTGTTGCACGTACCTCTTTTAAAGAGGTTGCGGCAGGCTTCAATTCATTTGTCATGACTTTCATCTCATGCAAACTACAATTAAAGGTTGCACTCTTTCCCATTCAACTTTCCAGAGAACTAGAATGTTCAAAAAAGAAGTATAAGTAGTCTCATCTCAAACTCTCCTTCAGCTTCTCTGCCAATAATTTTTCTCATTCAAGGACAAATCCCTGACTGGACTGCCTCCCAATATCTGCAACCAACTTATATTAAACATTTTGAAAAAAGAAAAAAAGAATTATTAAAATAAATTATCTTGCGGGATCAGACTCAAGAATTTAACACTTATGGCCTGTATCTTCTCAACTCTTCCCTTCTCTTTCCCACTTAAATTCTGCTCAAATCCAGCCAAAGCTTCAAATTGTGATAACATGTAATTAGGTGGATCTTCTAGAGAGCTAACCTGTTTTTATCAGTAGAGGTGACCGTATTTCTACTCTATCTTTTCACCACTACTATCAACATAAAGAACTTTAACTTTTTTGCATCATCCGTCAACAAGTTAATTTTTTCCTTCTGGGAACTTCTAACAGTGTTCTGGTTGAGATTTCTTTCAAAAACCCTCTGAACCCAGAATAATGGAGAACTCTCAATCCTTGTAGTTTAAAGATAAAAATTAAATGAAGGAATAGCCACATAAACAAAATCCCGAATTCCAAATTTAGGGAAACTTTAAAGCTAAAACTAAACAAGCAGAATATAATACATCTATAACCTCAGCTCAATAAATGTTCATATTGAGTTTCAGACATACCTTGACCATGGTAATTAACAAGACCAACAAATGGAAATTCAATTTAGTGATACTCTTGAAACCACTACATATCATGTTGGTGGCAACTTTCGCAAGAGTTCTGATTTCTATACAGTTTTCAATTCAAGGGAGAAAGAAGGGCTAGAAAGTGCATCAGTTGGGATCGGCAATATAAAATCCTCATCATTCTTGTGAAGCAGAAACCTGGAGGGCTTTTCAATGTCAAATGTACATGTAGAAAATATCATTAATTCAAAACAATCCTTAACGTAAAAAAGCTAAGTAATCAAATTCATAGAAGTAAAATAACATTGTAGGCACTAATGTAATTGAAGGGGAGATAAATATAGTTATAGTCACTGCACTATTCAACAAAAAAGCGTTCTCAATGTAATACACAAGTTCCTCGTTGAATCAAAATCTCACAGTGACCCAAACTGGATAACACCAACTTAAAAAACAAGCAGATATGCCTCTCCAACACCAACTCTCTCGCAAAAACCTTTCAAAGCTCATCCTCCATCCTCAAATACTCTCCAATATCCGCCTGGTGCAGCACCACAATACCATTAGGGTCCAACTTCCTGCAATCCTGCGTGGACTTGGCAGCTACTCCAAAACCCAATGGCGTATCAGACATGGAAAACACTACAACCCCATCGCCCGGCGCAATGTTCTCTGTAATCCTTCCCAGAGCACTCTTCAACACATGATTCCCGTACAAGAACGACATCTCCGACTGTGGTTTGAGCCAGACCTTGTGCTTGGCATTAGCTGCCAACAAGTTCAGCGCCTGAACGGTTATATGAAAATTACCTCCATGAGTGTATCTGCCGATGCAAGTGCCAAGAGAAACGAGATTAGGTCGCGCTATGTTGGTGGCCCGCTTGACGAGAGATTCACTGACGTAGTAGACCTTGTTCTTGTGAAGGCGGAAGCAGTAGCGACCAGGGCTGGAATCGGGACCTTCATGGGAGGGATTTTCAACGATATTCTTGAGGTTGTTTCCGACGAATTTGAAGAGCTTTTCGAACACTGCAGTTGTCTCTGTCTCGTCCAATGGTCTCATCTCCGCTTACGAAAATTGATTTCAATTGTTGAGGACGATGTCGATGGCTAGGAGCGAAATATCGTGCCGAAGGAAAAATGGAGGAACTGCTCTATTCTATGCTATCGGTAGGCCGCTAACCAGGGCCCCTATTAGAATAGTGAGTGTGAAGAAGCGAAGTCGAACTGTAACTCCTCAAACCCTAATATACAAGAAGGAGGAAGGAGAAAATAGGAGAGGTAACTCTAGACTCCTCGTTCACTACTGTATCCCTCTGTTTTTTTTTTTTTTTCTTTTGGAATTATTATTATTATTATTTATTGATGGATAAAAAATATTTTTTAATTAAAAAACGTATTTTTTTATTCCTTAACCTTAAATGAGAGTTTTATTTTTTTGCTACAATAATAATATAATTCATTAATTTTATGTATTATTTTAAATTAATATCTTAAGTTTAAAGCATTTTAAAATAATTTTTTAAATTTTAATTATGTTTTGTAAAAATTTTTTTAAAATAATATTTGGTAAGTAACTAACTATCACTTATTTCTTGAGCAACATGAAAGTCACTATCATTTTTTTTTTTTGTTGTGAATACTATCATTTATTTCTTAAGTAACATAAAAGTCACACATGTAATTTCATTTCATCTCTTTTAAATGACGGAGAGACACTCACTCAACATTTATTTAGAAAAAATGAAAAGACGACATTCCGACAAAGAAAATTGTCAATTGCGTTGGCAAAATCTGCTATATATCCTCCTCCTCTTCCCCTTATCTCTCTGATATACAGTATAATCGAATTTTCTTTTTAGTTGGACCATTCTGCCTATATGTATTTCAATTACATTGCATCTCAGAGGTTGACTTATTAATGTTCTGTTTATTACTTTCAGAGGTTGGAAATCCTTACAAAAGCCAAAAGCATATAATTTAATATGTGCTAATTGACTTCAAAGAAGTGGTATTAGTTGAATCTCCGCTGCATTGCCTCCAATATATGTTCGTTGCATTGGGCAGAGACCAAAGCATTTGCGAAATGACATTTTTCTTAGTGAAGGCCGTAATTTCCTTCTTGACAATAATTCCCCATCGGCGCATATTGTATTATAGGCAAAATTAGGTTTTTTTAACCTGAATATAAAAAAACAAAAATATATATATATAACTTTAAAAACAATCTCTCAATATATAAACTAAATTTAAAAAAAATAATATGAAAAAAATAATATAGGACGCAGAGCTACAAACTCCACTTCCCATTTAAAATTTTTTTTACGAGAGTCAATTTTGATTGATGTGTAGGCCAGTAAATATATTGACCCCATTTTGGGAGTTAGTCAAATTTTTTTTTTAATTTTTATATAAACCTTCCGTCCACCTTATTTTCATTACAGAATGTAAATCTCTTCTCTCCCTTCCTTTATTCATACTCTCATATATGTTTGCTTCTTCCTCTTTCATTCTAAAAAATTTTTCCATCTTCTTCTTTTATACTCAGTATATATAATTATTCTATCTCCTTCAAGTTTCGTGTTCAAGACTTTAGTATTGAAACATCTATCATCTTTGTTTTGAGGTTTGTAATTAATTGTTATATAAAATTTTTAATTTATTTTTCATTTATTATTAATTTTTTGTTTCATTTATTATTTATTTTCTTTTAATTTATTCTAATGTTATCTTTATTTGTGATCTTTGAGTATTTTTATAAGGTTACTTATGGTATTTATGTGTTAATTAAAATTGAATATTAATATTAATTAAGAGTGAAGATTATAGAAATGGGATAAAATTTATGGAATATTAATATATTATGTTTAATTGTTATTTATACATAGACATTGAAAAAGTTTTTCAATGAGTAGAATGAAAGAGATTATATACATTTATACAAATAGAAAAATTTTGGAGACCAATGAAGGAACAACGTTTGTCTATAACAAGTCCAAATTATTAAGAGTCGATGTTGATATTGGTCTTAAACAATTGAAGAGTGTGGTTGGAGAAAAATTACGACTTCAGTCAAGACAATATGTGTCTAAATTAGTGTACTGATACCCACAATCACTTAATCTAACTTGGTATTTGCCATATATATTAGAAAATGATTCAAATATCCAAACCATGTGGCAAGCAAACTGACACTTTTCATCCCAATTGGAGGCACCAGAATTATATACACACATCTTGACTAATGATGTGGGTCCAAGTGTGAAAGAGAATGATGTTATTGAATCAATGACAAATCCATATATAAGTCAGATTGATAGACCTAATGAGTTAGTTTCCTTATTTAGCTCTTATCTTGGAGATGCTCATCCGTTTGAGACACAACCTTTTAATTCTCAACAAATATCACTCGTCAACGATGTATCTCAGCCAAGTTCATATGGATTATTAATGTGCAATAACAATCCTCTGAGTCCTTCAAATATAACCGAAGATATAATGGATGAGTTTGAGACGAAGGATGAATATGATGCTCCACCAAATGAAAATGAATATGGAGACGATGATATGAATGGTATTAATATTGAAAAAGATTCAATCACTCTGTTGAATCAGTATTCTAACTGGGCATTTGCCTTTTTATCTTAGATTGGCAATGCCGATGTGAGTGAATTTGAGATGCTCGACAAAGAAGGGGTTATCGATCTGAATGATAACCAAGAGATGTATGTTGGTTTGCGATTTCCTGATAAGCAGTTGATTAGCTGTGCTACGAAGCTGTATTTAGTCCGTACACATCACACATTCAAGGTACACCAATCATTAATAAAGTAAGTGGAGTATTGTTGTCCAAAATATGGTGTATGATGCAACTGGTGGATAAGGGCTTGTCAATTTAAAGGAGAAAATGACTGGTGAGTAATGAAGTATGCAAGCCAACATAGTTGTATTTCTTTTATACTATCACAAGATTATCTGAAATTAGACTCTGATATAATAGCATCGAATATTGTGTTGATGGTCACAAAAAATTCCTCTGTTTCTGTCCGTGATATCATTAAGAGGATACATAGCATCTTCAACTATATAATGTCTTATAAAAAAGTGTGGTGTGGTAAGCAACAAGTAATTGCAATCACCTTTGGGAATTGGGAGCAATCATATATAATTCTCCCTAGATGGTTATTTGTTGTCTAACACTTCAATCGAAGCTCGTATTTTGAATTTATCATTAAGGAATGCCTGCAGACAGCATTAGATATAGAAGCGATAGTTATATTTCATAGGATGTTTTGGACATTTAAACCTTGCATTGATGCTTTTGATCATTTGAAATCGATTATTCAAATGGACAACATGTTTTTATATGAGAAGTATAAGGGAATATTGCTCATTGCTAGTTCACAAGATGGGGCCAAAAAAATTGTTCCTCTTATATTTGCCATTGTTAAGGGTGAAACACATGAAGCATGGGGGTGGTTTCTAAATAACCTTAAGAGGCGAGTTGTGCTGAATAAGTAAGATATTTGTTTGATATCTGATTGTCATTTAAGAATTTTAGCAGCAATCGTAAACCCAAAAAACGGTTGGCAACCACCTCACGCACATCACATGTTTTGTTTACAGTATATTGCAAGCAATTCAAATACAATGTTTAGGACCAAGTGGTTGAAGAAGAAGTTTGTGAATATCGGATATTTGAACGAGTGTTACTTGGTTGATGAACAGTTAGCACAGATACAACAATTACATTCAGTGGCGACAAATTAGATAGAGGATATATTAAAGAGTAAGTGGTTATGTGCATATGACGTAGCTGGATATTGATGGAGGCATATGACTACAAATTTAATAGAGTGTATCAACAATGTCTTCAAGGGTGTTAGATTCCTACCCATAATTAGCTTAGTCAAAGCAAAAATGTATTAGTTGAATAGATACTGGGTTGAGCAGGCACAGACCATATTTGCTCAAATACAAACGAGCAGCTTATTTTCTAAGGACATCCACAAGAAAATTTCTACCAAAATTACAAGAATATCTACTTTATTAGTTAGTGGTTTTGATAGAAGGTCTTCAAAGTTCAAGGTTGAAGAACCATATGATCCCTCAAACAAAAAGTATGAGTGAACTTATAAAGTTAGTCTTACGAACCGAACATGTGACTGTGACGAATTCCAACTCCAAAAGTATCCCTTTCAATATGTCTTTGTTATATGTGCTAAGGTTTTTTTTGACCCCTCACAATTTATGCATAGTATTTTTCAACTCGAGATGATACTAAATACCTACAAGATAAAATTTCATCTAATAGGAGGAGAAGCTTATTGGCTTCGTATAAGTGTACCTCAGTTGATCCCTGACCTTTCCATGATTCAAGATAAAGGACGACCAAAATAGTCACAAATAGGAAATGAGATAAATTGGCAAGAAAGTTTCAGAAACAACTAAAGATGCAGGCTATGTAGATAGATTGAACACAATTGCACCACATGCCCCTTTAGTCAACCACAAAGATAGGCATAATTATAGGAGTAAATTGAATATTTATTGTCCATGATTATTTGTATCAAAATTACATAACAAAATTATTAAGATATTTAAATTGACAATGTACGACTTGTTGATGATGTCTAGTAAATTGTATTTCACCTTTGCATGATTTACGAAGCGATTGTGTATGAATAGTTAATCACTAGTTTGTAGGTGATGGTTCACCCATATTTGAATTGTGCGTGAACTGTTAATCATTAGTTTGGCTTCTCAGTGTTATATTACTGACTTTTGATTTTATTTTATTTTATTTGCTCTGATATATGTATTCATGTTGCATTGCCATTAGCAGAATTGTTAATCCTCAGTTGAAAGTGATAGTTTACCCATATTTGAATTGACAGATATTTTTGTTTTTGGTTGCCACTATGGACCCTTGCCTGAGTGCTATTCATATCAGGCCAGATGATAAGTCTTTATTATATTTACAGTCTCGCTACGTGTCCCAGGCTGTCTGACAAGAAAGAATGAGTTAAAAATTTACTATATCATCTATTGTTGATTTGACTAAATTTATGACAATTTCTCTAATACAATGATACAAAATGATAGAATTTTACACATATAATGAATAGCACAAGAAAATTATATTTTTGATCCCGCTCTATCTATTGTCTCATATCTCATACTAGCTGATTTTTATAGTATTTCATGATTAGTCATTTTGACTTTAATGCTACACTTGTGTCAGTCCTTATTGAGCGGTGGTGCCTAGAAACATATACATTTCACCTCACCAGGGACAAATGTACAATCACTCTGCAAGACGTTGATATCCAATTGGTTTTACTATGCACAAGGCATGCAGTATGTGGATGGACAGACTTTAATTGGTCACTTGTTTGCAATGAATTGTTCAATGTGATTCCGCCTCATGGGACATTAGATGAATAGAGGTTAAGCGTTCTTGGTTGGCATAAACATTCGACAACTTACTCGATGATGCATATGATAATACTATTCGTCAATTCACTTGAGCATATATCCTGTAGTTGATTGGAGGGTACCTGATGCCAGATAGGACTGAACCTAAAGTTATGTTAATATATCTTTCGTTATTTACTAATTTTATAGAGGTTGGTCAGTATAGTTAGGGATCAGCAGTGTTAGCCTATTTATATAGAGAAATATGTAATGTCACCCATTATAACAAAGTTAACATAGGTTGTTGTTTGACTTTGCTTCATTTATGGGCATGAGACCGATTCTCTCGTCTTGCTTCACGAAGACCCCCCAACCCAATTCGCAGATAGCTATCTACCCTATTAGACCCCCATTAAGTTTTAGGTATATACATATATATTTTTTAGATTTACTATTTTTTCAATGGCTGATAAATAAATATGTATTCTCCTATCCCTCAAGATGGTAGGATGTTCCACAAAATCCCCGACCGACAGTAGATGCTTTGTAGCAGTATAGGATATTGTTAGACCAAATAAAGGATGATCAGGTTTATATTTGTGTAATTACTTGTTTTTCATTTTATGATTATAACATGAAGTAACCATCTTCTTTTTTGTAGGTTATTTAGCTTCCATATGACTTACCAGAGGTTGTCTAATTGATTCTGGAATATTACTTAGCGATGTTTGATGTATGGCATGCATCTATGCCTATATTATGCTTTTGGATAGTTAAATGGTATCACACTGATCGTGTTCTCCGTCAATTCGGTAGGGTGCAACATATTCTAAAAAAATCATTTAATATAGGATCACTGCATACTCTTCAATTAAGAGGCAAGATACATAAAAACTAGTGGGAAGAGCATGTAATTTTTATTACATCATGGAATTCATAGCTCCAGGTAGTGGCACAAAATGATCTTACTGATAGACTATTAAATCGTGCGTCAGATTACATGTATTGGTATTGACGACATACGTGACAGTGGATCCATCTGGCTAATGGTTCTTAGGGTTTTGTAGTATGACTTTTACATGATTCTCATCTTTATATTTTATGTCCTTTAATATGTATGTGTGTGCGCGCGCACGCGTGTGTGTGTATTATTTTTAACAATTATTTTTTTTTCACAGGCTGGTATGTTGAAAGACTTATACAGATTTGCTATCATTGACCCACCGATGCTTAGCTATGGTGATTTTAGGCAGAGAGCAAACGGTGATATTTGAACCATGTTCATGTTCTAGGAGAACATCAAGAGATGCTTGTCTCTCAACTAACTACACCGGCACCTGATCTATCCAGACCTCCAGAGTCATAAGCAAGACCAGAAAAAAGAGGTCATGGATTTCTCTCATTTAAGGAACCAATGTTTGGTGGCTTTCATACAAATATGCCATCATCATCTTACACGATAGCCCATATATCTGGTGGTGACGTTGGTCATTCTTCTATTCCATTACAAACAGTTGGTAGAGATGTTGGTCTTTTTTCTTTTTCACTATCCACAGACATTGGCATTGCAGTTTCATCTTCTTTTGCACCTTACTATAGACCTTCATTGCTTTCGTCCATTTATATGGACTCGTCTTTCTCTACACCAACACCGCAGCCAATGCAATCTGTTGGGGTATCATTTATATCATTATTTATAGATCCAACTGTATTTAGTGTTGAATATAACAATGCTTCTTTTACACAATTGGCATCCTACCAACCTCAACAATATTTTTTCACTCTAAATCAATTGATTCCGCTTGTTCAGTCTCTTAAATAGAATTTTAGTTCCCAATAAATTCAAAATCAAGTGAAAAATGAATCGATCGAAGCAGAAGATGAAAAAATACTTGCAAATGACACCGAGGATGATGAAGAGCAAGAACAGCTACATTGCTTGGATTGGAGAGTTGTAAGTGCTTATAGATTAAGAAGTTATATTGAGTTTATAAAAAGTTTGAAAAAGATGTGGCTTGCGTGCATGAGATTGAGTCAAATTGTCCAAGTACAATGCAAATTATGGATTTGCCCCACCATGCATGTGAGTTAATCGTGTGGGCTAGCTTTTTGTAAAATATTATTTTTACCTATCTAAAAATAATTAATTAATTTAAATAGTTAATTATGGATACATTTGAACTAGTCAAATTCAATTCTTACTTTTTGAATAAGTAACACTTCTATTATCTAAGTATTTTCAATTTTTGAATTTTAAATTTCCCCCATATTCTCAGTTTATCCACCCATTATTTTGTCCATTATCTCTTTAATATTAATATTCTAATGTCATTATTTTTAATAATAAAAATATATACATCTAGATACATTTTTCTAACAACACTCTCTCTCCCGCTCCTAATTATTAGGTTACATATAATTAACTGTTGTTTTGTCTCTTGACCTTTTCAAAAGAGTTTGTTTAATTGTGGAGAACTTTCGCAATTAATTTTACAATGCAGCAAAATGGTTTTTAAAGACAACGTACATCTATACGACTCAAGCTATTGTTTCCCAATTTATTTTCATGTTCATCATCTTTTCTAATAGTTATTGCAAACTCATGATCTCCTTAGCAAAGAAAACTTGGATCAGGAAATCTAGCAATTGATCACTAAATTCTCCTTCATGTTTATAACTTTTTCCATATCTCCAAACCTTAGCTGCATCAACTAATGCCTTCACTCGGTTTCAATCTCTCACTGATAACCAACCCTTAATTTCCAAAAATGAAGCCTTTGAACTTGGCTTCTTCTCTCCTACTACTTCCAAAAACCTCTTAATGTGGTACAATAACATCCCAGTCAAAACCATTATCTAGAACAGGAGTTGATGACTTCGTAGCTAACACAAATGTCAACTCTTCGTCATTGATTGTTGAAAGCTACCATAGATTGTCATCTGTTGCCATCCAACACTATAAACTACCATGGAAGCTTATTGTGAGTTGGCAATCCTCGGTCAAGCCTCAATCTGAGTTTGGCCCACAAGAAGGAATGACTTTGTTGCATTTTGGTGTTTTAGTCTTTTTCTTTTTCATTAAATAAATAAATAAATGCTTAAATACACACAAAATTTCCTTGTCAACAAAAAAATAAATGGTGATTAGTCATTTAATAGATTTTAGGGAAAATTACAACGTAGGCAGTGTCTATACCCAGTAGTAAATCTTCTAAAATTAATAATAAAATCCCCTAAAACCTAATAGTAATTGTGGTTCTTGAAAATAATTTTTATTTTTAAAATCTTTTATTGTAAATTTTATATAATATGGATCCTTCATTGTAATTTTACCTAGATTTTACTAAAAAAATTTTAGAAAATAAAATCAAAATTTAATGGACCATTTTAAAATACTTTAAAATTAGAAGACTAATTTAAAATAATAAATAAAGTTAAAAGATTAGATTATTATTTTGATATAACTTTTATTTTACATCAAAAGACACCTAAATCTTGAGTTTTAGGTTATGTACAAATAATTATTTAATTTTCAAAATTAGACAATAGATTTCTCAAATTTGACATTATGTGCAAATAATCTCTAACATTAATGAGTCTGTTATTTTACTAATAAAAATATAATACACTTTCTATATATAACTCAAAATTCAAAAACTTATTTATATAAAAAATAGAATTTAGAGGTTTATTTAATTAGACATATCTCCCTTTTATCAGCCAAATAACATATTCACAAACTGTAAAGGTTATGTATATAAAATTAAAAGTTGGGAGAGTTCTTTGTCAAATTTTGAAAATCAAGAAATTATTTACACTTGACATGAAGTTCAAAAGAATTCCATATATTTTGGCCTTTTTTTTTCCAAATAATTACATCCCTCAAAGTTAAAAAAGACTGTGAAAGTAGAAACTCCTAGAAAAAATAAAGATGTTCATATGGAAAGCGTTGCATGGTCTTACAACCAAAAATCTTCTAACACAAGACTTATGCCTATTTCTAATGCTTCTTCTTTAGTTTGACCCAACTTGATAGAAACACTCCGGGCTTTCCTTAAATCATTAGAGGTTCCAACAATTACTGTGACATCTGTGGAAAACTGGAAAAGCCAAAGTCTTCCAAAACATTGTTTTCAGTCCCTTAGAGATTGTTTTAGAGATTAGCTCACTATGCTCAAAATATAAGAATTTTTGTTTTTGATGGTTTGTGATGATAATATGTCTTTTTTAAAAAGAAAAAAAAAACCATTCTCCCCAGTTCAGTTTATATGGTGACTCTATTTTTTTTTTTTTGGTAAAAAAATTAAAAGGGAAGGATGGCACTCTCAATTCCCAGCAGGACTCGAAATTCTAGCAATTAAAAGTCCATTCTGTACCTTTGGCTGCCACTAAAAGCTTAGTCACCTAAAGCTTTAGAGATGGGACAGCCATTAAACCACTAGCAAGGGCCGACAAGTCAAACAAACCACATGGAAGTACCCCACTAGTAAGTGAGGGATCTCCCCATGATCAATTGCCACCAAATAGAACTTGAGTGACAAAGAGGAGAATCGAACCCACAACTCAGAGATTGCGGAATCGTCCCTCTTGCCATTTGTGCCAACCTACATTAGTTTATATGGTGACTCTGTTGTTTGAATGAAATACATACTTTCCCCCCCCCCCCCCTCTAAAAAAAAAAAGAAAAAAAGAGTTTGGGTAATGCAATGAACTAGTGTTGAATTTCCACCCATATCCTACCCTTTTTTTCTTTTTTATGGTTTCTAGGAGTGGCTATTTCTTTTTGTACAAATTGAGTAGTGAAGTTTGTTTTTCGTTGATGAAAAAGGCATTGAAGGCTAGCTTGAAAGGGCTCATAAATGAGATTAGTGAGTAATTCATAGGAAGATACTTCTAATAACAAATAAGAGACCCCAATCTCCTTGGCATATTCAGCTCTCACTCCTACGCTACTTACATGAAATTATTATGTGGGATTAATTACAAGCTTGTGATTTAGCCGGCAAGGTTTTGGCCTTGTCCTTCATTAGCATTTCATCAAATGCATTGTTGTTTCTTCCTCTGTTTTCCCTTTCAACTCTTTAATTTTGCCAACGATTTTATTATTTTCCAACCCTAGCCTTAAAACATCTCATTATTTCATTTTTGACCAAAAGTTTCTCTCAATTATAGGAAATTTTACAATTTATCCTCCTCAACTTTAAAAATTGAACATAAACCTTTCAAATTTTAAATTTTGTGCTACATAACCCTTTCATCTCAAACCTTGATGCCACTTGTTTATGTAGTGTAAAAGAGGCTAAATTAACTATATATATATATATATATATCCAACCTATCATCTCAATTGGATGGTTAGAAAAAAAAATCGTCGCCTCAAATGGCTAATAAAAACTTTTTTTTAGTGTATAAAATGTAAAAGAAAATGATTGAAAAAAAAACAGTTTTTGTTTATTGCTTAAAATAACAAGTTGAATACATAGATAAATACATACATATATATATATATATATATAGATTGTTGATTTAACCTCTTTTAACTTCATGAACAGAAGATGTTAGAATTTTAGGCAAAAAAAAGGTTTCCAAAAAGATAATGTTATACGTATAGTTAACTTATAAAATTTACGAAATAAATTACATATGCTCTTAAATTTACGCCTGTCTTTTACATTTTGGCCTTCATATTTTGTTTCTTTTCATCTTCCCAGTGTTTCACACACGTACATAAAAAGTATAACATTTGTCAAAATGCTCTATTTTGACGATGGGACGAAAGAAAATAGTCAACCTGCTTGTTTTCAAAAATAATAAATGCTTCTGGTGTAACGGTTTAAATAGTTAGAAAATTGGGTCGAAGATATCAGATATGTTTAAGATATTGAAGTTGAGCATCAGATTAATCGTAAAATAATCTAATCATCCACCAACCCAGTAACACCAACATAACATGCGACCTATCAAGAGATAGAATTTTTATTTTAATTTTTAACTTAAGTTAAAATAAGAAAGTTAATGAAGAGTGTTCATCATATTCTTTATAGAATAACGCTTGGTGTATGACGTATTATAGATATATAGTCGTTGTTCCTCTGCGTTAAGGAAAGTAGAAAATAAGACACAAGAAAGCTCCTTAGCTACATGTGGACGGAAATCCTAGCCTGGACGCATTTTTCCAAGTTTCCCTTTCAATTGCTTGTCGATGGGGAACAAATTATATTTTAACTAATTAATATATTCATGTTTACAAATTAACAATTCATCAACAGTCCATTTATTAAACGCAAAAACCCCAAAAAAAAAAAACGGTTTTTATTCGTAAAAGATTTGGAAATAATGGGCTTGTTTAATTTTTTGTTTTTAGAATTGTTTTTTGTTTTTAAAAATAATTAAAAAAAACTTGTTTGATAATGTGTCTTTAATGAAGTGTTTTATAAAACAAAAACACAAAATTTTATTTTCGAAAACAAAAAAATCAAAATATTTTTTAAGTATTTTGTAATTTTTGTTTTACAAAATCAAAAAAAATAAAAAATAGTTATTTTTTAAAATAATGATTCAAACAAATTTTTTAATTTTTTTTATTCTCAAAACTTATTTTAAAAACTGTCTATTTTAAAAACATTAAAACAAAAACAAAATCAAACAAGCCCAATAATTTACTTGTCCTTCTATTTCTAAGCAAAGTATGCACTCTCATTTTAAAGCAGCTTGGTATGGCGAAAAGTTGCCAAATGAGCTTTCTAATTCATTGAATTCCAGTTACAACTACTAATTTACGCTATGATGACTTTCGTAAAAATCCCAAACTTAGATCCTTAGCAATAAGTTTACAAGATATAGTTAGAATGAGAAAGAAAGAAGAGTGTGAGCTTCATATAAGTGAGATCTTCTTTTTCTCAACCACCGTATCTTGTACAGTCATGCGGAAGATTCTAAAACAAAAATCCCATGATCCAAATTTTGAAGAAGATACAAGAAACCAATGAGTTTTGGCTCATGCTAAAATGGATTTTAAAATTAAAGAATTCGAAGTGTTAAAAAGAAGGTACAATGAAGATACTACATTTAGATTTGAAAAAATGTAATCATAACTTAATAAAAATGATATTAAAGGATTTTCAAAATTAAAATTTTTTTAAAGAACTAAAAGAATAAATTATTATTAATACTTGTCAAAATTATTACTCATATTTTCTAAAGTTATAATATAATCTTCTTAAATTTATAATAGTGTTTTAAATTTGCGAATACTCCCATCTTGATAAAGGGACCAAAAGAAAAAAGTCAAACTACTTGTTTTCCAAATAAGAAATGTTTCTGGTCTAAGTGTTTAAATACTTGGAAAATTGGGATGGAGACATCAGATACTTTTAAGATATTGAAGTTGAACACGAAGGTAATTGTAAGATAATTTAACCACCCACTTATCTAGTAACATCTACATAACATGCAACCTATCAAGAGACTGAATTTTTAACTTAAATTCAAATACTAAAGCTAATGAAGAATGAATGCCATATTCTGCATATAACAATGTAGGTCAATGTTTTTAAAATTAGATCAATTATTAAATTAGTAAAGATGTTAACTTATAATTTATTGGTTTAATTGTAGTTAAATTGATAATAATTTAAAATATATTTTTAAAATTTTAATATAACAAATAAATTTTAATAAATTTTAAATATTACTAATTATTAATTTTAAATATTAATGAAGAAGAATTAATAATTTTGGACAAATATCTTGATACCTAATAAAAATGTTATTAAGAGATGGAGTGTGATGGAAAACAAGTATAAAAAATCGCCAAATACATGCTTTTTGTTTCTCTTATTTTTTTTTAAATTTATTTCTATTTCAACTCATTTTTCCTCTATTTTTAATTTTTCATATTTGTCTAAGATGAAATAATAAAGAATCTAAAAAAAAAGATTCAAAACTACATGAACCTTGAATTGGTCTCTAGTTTAATCAATTTTTAATTAGTTCAATCAATTTTTGATTATTTTTTAGCAAGTTAGTTTTATAGGTCAATTGACTGAGTTCAATGATTGATTTACCATTTTTTTTATTGGTTCAACCGATTCCAATTTAGTTATGATAACAAAGGTACTTGATTATAACATAAATATAAAGGGTGCATATGAGCTAAGCCAAGTTTTACCTTACCATAGAGTCTAGCCTAGTTTAAAGTCAAGTTAGAGGCTTGAGTTGGGTCAGGTCAAGAACTTGGTTAGATTGATTAGACCAAGTCACTAGGCCTAAATCGAGCTAGACTAAAATAAAAATTTGAAACTTTGAATACTCATATTTGTAATTATTTAACCATTTTGAACATAAGATCATTTATTTTAATACATTTTCATGAGAAAAATGTGCGTTCAAGAAAAAAATGTTACTTTAGAGAGTAAAACTTCAAAAGAAGATTAACTTAAAGCTTAGTGATCTAATTAGGGAGTTTTTTATTTTGGTTTTTTTTTTAACAGAGGTGATGTAAACACGAGAAGTGATTTTCTTAGCTATTTTTCCCCCAAAAAAAAAATCGTTTGCTATCTTAAATCTAAGACTTTTGCTTTCAAATTAAAAAGAAATGTTCATTTTCTATCTTATATTCTTTCATCTAAATGTAATAATTATATTTAAGAGAGATTTAAAAACAATATTAACTTATCTATCTATTTATAATTTATAAAATATATTAAAAATTAAAAAAAATATTTATTTTCATTTTAGTCTATATATATATATATATATTATAATATATATGCCATTGAGTTTGGTCAAGTTAAACTAATCCAGACAGTTGACCTAGCTCCACCAAACCTTGTATTTTTCGTTTAGATTGACCCCACCCCACTTAATTGAGCATTACTAGACAATAGACACGCTTACATATATATATATATATATATATATATATATATATATATAGTTGTTAGTCTATCTTAGCAAAGTAAAAGATAAGAAACAATTTGTTGAGACATGTGGATGAAATTTTCCAACTTTTCCTTTCAATGGTTTGTCGATTAGGAACAATTTTGTTTTAACTAGTTTGTATACTCTATGCATACAAATGAACAATTCATCACCAGTTCATCTCTCAAACGCAAGAGCAAAAGAATTGGGCAGGTCAAATTGCACCTTAATTCAAAGTCCACCCAAATCTAGCTTAGTCAAGAACCAAGCCAGGCTAGCCAGATTGCCTCACCAGGCCTACAATGAGCCAGAGTTCAAAAAGAAAAACATTTGAAACTTTAATTACTTATATTTTTGTAACCATTTGATAATTTTTGACATTTGATAACTTGTTTTGATACTTTTTGCGAGATTTATGCGACAAAAATTTAAAAATGTAGGTTCTAGAAGAAAATGCAGTTTTAAAGAGTGAAATTTAAAAAAATGATAATTTAGAGTTTGATAATTCAATTTTTTTTTTATTTTGAGCATTTTTTTTACATGAACATGATGTAAATGCCATAAACAACTTGCTTGACTATTTTTTTCCAAGAAAAGTCACTTGCTATCTTAAATTTGAGACTTCAATTCAATTTTTTTAAATATATATATATATATATATATATATGCATTTTTTGTATCATCTTCTTTCCTATGAACACAATAATCATATTTAGAATAAATCCAACAATAGCCTTAACTCTATGACTATTTGTAATTTTTTAAAATATGTTTAAATTTTTTTTTAAAAAAAATCATTTTAATCCCAATATTATTTTTATAATATATGCCATCGGTGCTAGACTGGTAATGACTCGACTCAAATAAATAATTTGACCTAACTTTGTGCATTTTCATTTTAGATTAACCCAACTCGAATTAAGAACACCAAACGTTGAACACCTCTACATAAGTATATGGTTGTTGTAAGCAAGGTAAAAGATAAGAAACAATTTGTCGAGACTTGAAAGCTCCTTAGTTACATGTGGACGGAGTTTTCCAAGTTTTCCTTCCAAAAGCTTGTCGATTAGGAACAGTTTCGTTTCTTAAATGCAAAAACAAAAGAATTGTTCTTTTCCATAAAAGATTTAGTAATTGAAAAAATATATATAATACCACTCTATTGCATATTTAACCTAGCTCCCTTGAATTTTTTTTCAAAAAATATCTAATTCCATCACGGTAAGTTAGAGAAAACATTCCATTATAGCGAAAATTTTCATAAAAGACATTGAACTACACTTAAATTTTATCCAATTCCAAAAGAATACTAGTATCATCGGAAACTCCAAAGAACTCAGATAAAAAGTTAAAAGGAGATCTAAAGCATAAATTACATAACATATCAGCTAGCTTCATAAAGAGCAGGACCTCTGAAGTTTTCTCTCTGAAGTCTCTCATATCTCCCTTTTTCTTTCAACCTAATTTTTTTGACAGAATATATGAGAGATTTGAGAGCATTCAAAGAAAAAACTTCAGACCATCCAATTTCTAGGTTCATCACAAGCCAGAAAGGAGCTCACAGAATTCATATTATACATCCAAAGCAACCAAATAAGATGCAGATTATAAGTCAAGATCGCTACCTCAAAACTACAAAATTTAAAAACTGTAAAATTAATCAAAATCCAAACCCTCCGTCAAAGCCACCAGCATCATAACCAGCATCATAAGCACCCGCATCAGAGATCATATCTCCGATCAGCAGCCCGCCAAGCGCTCCACCCAGCAACCCGGCTCCCAAACCCATCCCAAAATTGTTCTTCTTTGCCGGTTGCTGAACCGGCGGGTACCCATAACCCGGCTGCGGCGGCGGGTACCCGCCATATGCCTGTGGATAAGCACCACGGTATGGCGGTGGCGGGTACCCGTAACCCGCGGCATATTGCGGGGGCGGCGGCGGCGGGGGAGGATATCCTCCGTGTGGCGGGGGGTATGGTACGGCATACGGCGGCACCGAGCTGGATGCCGCCGCCGGTGGAGGATACGCCATCACAGGCTCATCCTTCGAAACCCCCGCCGAAAACGCCTTCTCCGACGGCACCGCTGCCGGAGCGGTGACCTTTTCCCCAAATTTGTAAGACAAATTCAACGAGCCCTTGGGCTTCCCCGAGGGTTTCCTGACCTGGTAGCTGACGAACTTCGAGGATTTGCCATCGCCGGGGTTATCGAGGAGCTCATTGACGGGGACGTGGACGACACCAACGTCCTTGTCGCCGGAGACCATACGCTCGGATCGGAGTTTGATTTCGAGGTTGAGACGGTTCTGGCGCGCCGCCGATTCGTTGATGGTGAATTTCATGGGGAAATTCCAGGTGGGGTTGGTGCCGCCGTCTCTGTCGACGGGGGTTTTGGCCTTCTGGTTCTGATATGGGTCGCCGGAGAGTGAAACGACGGCATATACATCCATCTTGGTGAAAAGGTTGACATCTTTAAGGTCTTTGGCAGAAATTAGGGTGAGTTCTAAGGGGATGTATTCCATGTTTGTGAGTGAGGTCTTGAAAAGAGAGAGATAAACAAAGAGGGAGAATTATTGCGAGAGAAGATCAATGGATGGAATGGGTATTCATGAATTTGATACAAGAAATTGGGATTGGACTTTTCTCTTGATTGTTACCCTGACGTTGACGTCAATGCTCATGAATGACTGACTTTATAAGTTTGGAAATCAAGGCTGGGATTCTGGGAATCTTCCCCACCCTGGACGATGATTCGTCTTGACGCGTTGGTTTTAACTTCTTTTTTTCTTTAAAAATAGGGTTATGTTTTTTAATCTATCTCCATGGTCAACTGTTAAATTATAACATTAATCGTTTTTAACTCACTAATTCTAGTAGTGTGACACAAGATATAAGCTCCGTCTGGTATCCGCTGAAAAAAGAGATTTTTTTTTTATTTTTCACAATATTTATTATATTTTTGAAATTATTATTTAATAATTTTTAATTTTTATTATTTTTAAAATAAAATTACAAGAATTATTGTTTATTTTTATTTTCAAATTTAATATTCTGTATATCAAATGATTTCTTCTTTTCAACTAGTTTTAAATATATTATATTAATTAATAATTATTTTATTGCAATTAAATTGTAATTAAATCAATTTATTTATTTTATTTATTCTTAAATTAATATATTCTTTTACCAAAAAATAATTTCTCCTTTGCTAATAAATACACGAGATATAAGATTAATGGGAGAATTGACACTTGCCCAACAACAAAAAAAGAATCAAATTGATTTAATTTGATAGAGAATATCGGAAAAATTATAAACCACAAGCCAAAAATGATGCTTGAGTGCCGATTCCAATTTAGAATTGACCCGGCCAGGTCGTGTGTGTAATCGTCATCACGCAAACTCACAAAAGAAATATCTGCGGAATTGTTTATCATCCATGACGTTGCCATCTTTATCAAAATTTTCTAGTGATCGTCTCCAAGGAAATTACCAAACGCGAGTGTACGCTGAAAATTATGCTTGAACGTTACTGTGCGTTAAAACTTCCAAGAGAATATTTCTCAGCCTTCACTTTGATGAAAACACAAGGAAGGCCGTAGCTATTATAATATTCCATCCTCAACGAGAAAACCCTAAACTAAAGCCAGAATAGTATTCTTTTGCAACTTTGTACCTATTATACATATTCCATATTAGAACACATCGCCTTCTGCTTTCCAGAAAGTTAAGACGTCTTTACATCTTCGTCCTGCTACAAGACAACACCTAAGAAAGAGAAAATGGAAAAACAACATACTTTTATTGACAAACAAAAAAGTATTTAAATCTTTTTTTCTCTAAGAACTTTATTAGTGCAGAGATAATTCACTGATCTAACTAGTTAAATCAGTTTAACTGTAAAAACAAATTAATTATAACATTGGTCAAACTGGTTTAATGGCTAATTCATCCAATTTCTACAAGAATGCTTTACATCCAAAACTAAAACTTGGAGCAATAAGTGTTGGCCAAAAGTGTTTTACAGGTCCAATAATTTTACACAAGTCTAATTATTTGATTATAACAAAATTAAAATTCAAAGTATTAAACAAAGAGTCCATGGATCTAATTCTTTGAGACAAGCTCAAGTATTCAAATGGATCCAATATATACCTGAAGCCCAATTGTTAACAAATAAAAATTATTCCTAAAGACAAAAAAGAACAATCTTAATTGGCAGTAAATGGAACTAGTTAAAGACAAACAGACAAAAAAAGCCAAAAAAATATCAATTTTTTATTCTTTCACAAGTCAAAAGTTATATATATATATATAATACTTTATCTCTTATCAAGCCATGAAAAAGTATATTATATTTTGTGGTTGAGATTTACTTCAAAATATTCAACATATAATAAATTACATTTATTAAAGACAAGAAAAATTGGACTCTCTCCTCTACTCTCCTCTATTCGATAGTTGATATTTCACAACAATAAAAAGTAATGAATGAAAGAATTTTACGGCCGTTTAATACGCAGAAAGAGTTAACTAATGATTAAATAATGATTTTTAAAAAAATAAATTTTAAAATAAAAAATAATTTTAATTTTTTTTTATTTTTAATGATTGAATAATAATAATTAGATAAGGTTAAGTAATAATTAAATAATAATTATGTAGATAAAATAAATATAACTTTTTTATTTTTTTTTAGCTCAACCAAACAAGTCATTAATATTGAAGCTGCTTCATTCAAAAGAAGTCAAAATTTAGCCATTATTTTAGCGACTAAAAAAGTTGATCAAAGAAAAGGTCGAAAACTCCTCTTATAATGATTGATTGATAATTGAAGATTATAAATGCATTGAAGTCAAAGTGAAGAAGTAGAGAAGCAAAAAAAAAAGAGCAAGTAATTAATGCATTTCATCTTCTCCTTACATTTCTTCTAAACTTAATTCTGAGTTTATCGTACTAGTTGAGATAGATCTAATCATTGGCAAGAAAGTTTGTCCAATCCAACAGACCTAAAACAAAAAAATTCGAATATGAATTGAAAGAAAAAAAATTCTAATAAAAATGGGCCTACTTTTTAAAAACCTAAATATAAAGTGAGTTAGACTTAAATTTTTTTTTTTTTAATTCTGCCCTATATTATAATCAACTTTTCTTTTAATATTATTAATCAATAATATTATTTTATCATAATTTCACTTTATCTTGCTTTACCGATCCTTTACACTAGTTGAATGCCCCCCTTACTCCGTGGACAACGCCGAGCAGATTTTTATCTACGTGGATTATGGGGTCTGCCCAAAGAGGTGTGCATTTTCAATCTTCATTGTCCTTTCCTGTACAAGATGCATTCGAATCAACATTATGGATGCACGACAAATTGCTTCTAGTTTTGATTCAATAGATCAACTGGCACCTTTTTCTCTCCAATAAGAGAGGCATCTCACCAGCGCATGTTTGAATAACTGTTTTTGTCTTTTAAATTATATTTTAGACAAAATAATAATTTATTATTTTTACGTAATCATAATTGACAAATTAAATTTTTAAGTTCTTCATTGTTCATCCAAACACACTGGTAGTAGTTGTGTGTTGTGAGTGTTTTGTATTAAAAAAAAAAAAGAGGAATTTCTGATATTTTTCTTGTGATTAAGAGTTACACTTTCTTCTCCTCTTTAATGTTTCTCATGCGGATAGACGTGGCACTTACAGGGCCAAACCATCAAACCAAGGTATCTTGTAACTTCTCACTGTTGGTTGTGATCAGAAACATAATATTGATGCAGCAATGAAAATTCAGTTTCACCCGAAAAAAAAGGGAGAAAACGGGCTTTGCGGGCCTACCTTTTTTTTGTGAGCTAGTCCTGGCAATTTTAATGCAAATTCTTTTAGGATCTAATCCATTTTCTAACAAACATAGCCTATGATCAAGTCTAATTAAAAGCATTTATTGTATTTCCCTCGTCTATGAGAGTTATTAAATTATTCCTTTTTCTACTAGATGAGTAACAAGCGAGGTAAAGATAAGTTAAGAGAAGTGAGTTAGGAACGTTTGTATTAAAAATAATTAAAGAAAAACCTCTATTGTTATATCGATATATTAATTTAAAAAAAAAACTCTTAAAATATAAGGAAACTAGACATAAACTTAAATAATGAACCAAAATAGATATTGATATTTTTCCTCTTCTCTCTATATCTTATTTACTTCTGGTCTTAAATTTTTAATTAATTGACTTTAGTTATAGTTAACAAATTGTTACTATTTTAACTTTACTGTTTCACGTTTCAATTAATTAATTCTATTTTAGTCAACTATATCCTAACTCTTCGGTTAAATTACAAAAATATTTTTTAAAAAATAATTGTGCATAAAAAAACTTATTCATTTCATCTAATAGTAATCTTCAATAGTCACATAAATAAGGCAGTATTTTGAAAGTTGCTTGAGAATGCCTATTCCAAGTGAAGTTCATTAACAGTTGTACTTGACTGGTGCTCAGTATTGACTCTTGCGTCTATCTATTCCATAATACTATATGTATTTATTAAGCATCTGAAATCTGACCTTAAAGTCAATATGGGTTCTTTTATTGGTCTTCCAGAAGCCCTTCGCTGGCTTTGACACGAGGCCAACGAAAAGGAACATGACAGGTCAACATCAATGTATGAAGAACTAATTACCTCACATATAGATCACAAAAAAATTCCATACAACAAATCCTTTCTCTATTCTACCCAAGCCGCAGCTGAATTACAAAAGATATATAAATGCAGCAAGCCTATCTACAAGTATTCTATCTATGGTGTGCTGTCAAGGTTAGGGGTACAAAATACAGACCTACAATATAGTATGACTACTCTCTGTCTACTGAACAAATCTGAGTCTGGACTCAGTTCAATGACTCTGCACTCCACAACCCCTTCCTCTCTCCCTAGAACTCCAGGATTCACACCCGCAACTCAAGTTATTACTGTGGAGTCTGGACATATGGTATATTTCTGTGGGGTAATTAGAGATGGGAAGGCACATATCCAAATGCAGACTTCAAGTTATTTATAATTTCATTACACCTGATTAGGTTGCTCAACGTTTGTTGGAAGATGTCAATGCTCTGTCTGAGAGTGGAAGCAGTGGTGTTCACACCGACTGCTTCAGAAGATCGATCATTAAAATGCTCAACAGATTTATCAAATAGATCGTTACCGGTCATATTAGATATCTCAATAGGAATAGCAGGTAAGGGTCTAAGTATCCTCTGTTGAAGGTTCTGATCTATGCTGGTGGGGAGAGTAGCCAAGGAAGAAGATGAATTATTAACATATGGATAATCACAATTTGTGTAATTGACATTGTTCTTAACGACCGGCTGCTCTCTCTTACCACTTTCACTCTCATCCACAGCAAATTTTAAGGATGGAGTTTGCTTAGGCATAACTGTAGTGTGCCCAATCACATGTGCCAGTGGCTTCTTTAGATATGTCTTTTACTGAATCCCTGGTTTTGGAGGAGCCCCAGTAATCATGGTTGGCAACTGTAAATCCTTTCCACAGGTTTGATTCACAAGCTGATTTCCAGATTTTTGTGATTGTAGTGGTGGGATTTCCAACGTCTGCAACTGGTAGAGTATATTTGCATTGCCAAAGAGAAATTTATTTTGGGTTGCATGATCATAGGCCCAAAGCATCGGATTTGCATTTGAAAGCAGCAATGTATGTCGAAGATTTCCAAGAAACAGGGGTTGCTGAATGATCAAGGGATCCAAAACGTACAAATTTTGCTTTGAGCTTTGAAGTGGACGGAAGTGCTGATTTAGAAGGGAATCTCACAATTAAAAGTGTAGGTTCAACACTCTTTATATAAGTTTCAGGTTTCTTTGGAACATGTTTAACCTAATTTGCCACATGCTCGGCACCTATTTTTTCTTAGTTCCTACTCTGTGACTTTATATCCTTCGGATCTCTAGCCTTTTCTACTGCAGCAGCCAATGTCTTTGACTTATCCATGCCTCTTTGAACCCTTTGAGAGATATCTTCCCCATTATCATAGATACTACTTTGCTGACAAGTCATTGGATAGCCATCAGGCTTTAGACGTTTTTCTGGTGGAATAGAATCTAACAGAAGGCTCTGAGCTCTTGCCCTCAGAGGACTATGAACAGCCACAGTAGAAGGAGGAAAATCTGAGGATTTAAATTTAACTTCATCTAATTCCCTCTTTACTAGTAAGCTAGCAACAAGGCTTTTCTGATAAACAATAGACCTAAATTGTAAAACAAACTTCTCCACAATTGACGAGATGTTCTGTTCCGCACCATGGTGGGATTTAGAGCAAGAGCTAACAGATCCGCATGTATTCCATAGAGTTCAACTTCTGTCCTTACTGAACCAAGACCTTACTTATTATCCACAGAATCAGAGGGCAACATATGGTTTGCTCTGTCTTCTTTCTGTTGCTGGCTTATCAATGAATTCTCTTTCTCAAATAAAATAGTTTGACCAGACTTTTCTATGGGATTAATCTTTAATGATTCATGCATTCCACCTTTCAGGTTTTCAGATAGATGTGTCATGCTACCCTGCAGCTCTGCTTCCGTTTTCCTCTTTTTATTATCTACCTTAATTGCTTTTCAGAGCTCCGGTGTTGGCCAGGATGTTCGAGGTCATCTCGCTTTACATCTACAATGTGACTAGCATCCTTAAATTCTTTTCCAGGAAGAACACCCTCTAAGGGAAAGGGAATTAGAGAAGACTTCAGGCCTCTGACATCTATATCCATTTTATTACCATTGCCTCTACTTTTAACTACTTTCACCATTGAACTTGACTGAGTTTTCAGGCCTCCAGGATTGGTATTATTATTGGAGAACACTTCATATGTGCTTTGGGTACATTCTACATCTTTAACGAGGTCCAAGACCACTTCCTTCTCATGATGTACATAAACCCTTCTCATCTTGTTTGGAAATGCAAGTTTCTCTTTCAGGTTGATCAGTGAGCTCTACTGAACTGGCAAATTTTTTTCTCTGTCCTACAGCTTTAGAAATCTCCATGGACCTACTCTGGGGAACTGCAGTTAACAGAGCATTGAACTATATGAGGGAGACAAAGAATGTATACAATTTCCAAATAAATAAAAGCAAAGGAAACTTATTTGAGAGAGAATTGACTTTAGATCATTCGTTAATCAGTGTAAGATTTGGTTTATATGTGGTATGCCTGCAATTTTAACTCCGTTTTAAGCTTTAGACTGTAGAGAAATTATATAATATTAGATAAATATGGTATGACTGACGGGTCCTCTCATGCTTCTAATGGCTTGATTTATCATATTCTACATTCTACGATAAAATTCATGCCTTAGTCCTAACTGCATGTAATAGATAGGAACAAATAAAATGCAGTAAACACTACTCAGAAAAGTGATAATTTAAACCTTGAAATGGTACCTCTTCCTGCTGCCCTTCCAAATCAATGGTTGAATAGCTACAATTCTCTGATTGGTCTCCATGTGATAGTACACAGGTTTCATCAGTCTCCTCAAACACAACCTTGCGATTGGCATAAACCATAGCCACATTCTTAATCCAATCAACATCTTTCTGCACCTTCCAACCTGGCATCAATGCCAACTGTCTTACAAAAGAAAGAGCAAGAACTGGCTGAAACCCATCTCTAGCGCTTTTTATTTGTTTCATTGAATATACTCCAGAGGAATCATACCCTTTTATATGTACAGCATAGAACCAATCAAAATAATTTATATGCGGCATGGATAAAAGGTTATGACACGGGCATGCCAACCCTAATGCTGTTCTCCTGGTGACCTCATCTTCAGCATCTTCAACAATATTCAGAAAAGTTGGAATTTTCGTCTGCTTTGATTTCTCAACATAGTAGGGATCGAATGGTTTAAGTTCCCCAGGGTCAAACCATCCATAGCTGCTGTCCCCAAAAAATGCAACCAATACATGCCCCTCTTTCTTTCTTTTCAAAATAGAACGAACTGCCCAGTCTTCCTTAAGGTAGTGTTTGGTTCAATGGAGGGGAAGGGAGGGGAGGGATTTTAATGAAGGGGAGGGGAGGGGAGGGGAGGGGTTTTAATGATATATTGTTTGGTTGAGGAGGGGAGGGGAGGGGAGATAAAATTAAATGGACAATTATACCCTTATGATATTAGAATTTTTAATTTTTTTATTTTTATAAAAAAAATTTTTTCTTGCTTTTTATTATTAAAAATAATTTTTTATTTTTATTCAAAAATATTTTTTATTTTTATAAAAAATTATCTTAAACTTAATTTAAAAAATAAGATTTATATTATATTTTAAATAAAAATAAAAAGTAGGGGCAATTTTGTCAAGTAGGGATAAAATTTTCTCTCCCCTCCAAAAACCCCCACTTTTGGAGGGGAGGGTTTGGAGGGGAGGGGACCTCCCCTCCAAATTTTTCATACCAAACAAGAGGAGGGCCTCCCCTCCCCTCCCCTCCCCCCAAAAACCCTGAACCAAACGGACCCTAAATATATGACCCGGCCGCCATGGATGTGATTTAACCTTTGCCCACACCATATCTCCCACTTTATATTTAACTTCAACCGCCCTATCCACAATTTCTGCAAGTTCATCACTCCTACGTTCACTTTTTTTCATTTCTCTAACTTTCTTAGCCAGATTCGCAGCTGACATATTTTGAGCCGCAAAATTGTCATTCCTCATGGGGTGAACCATACTCGCAGCCTTAATTACAGCATCAGACTCAGTATAAACCTCACACTCTCCAAACCCACCATTTCTTGCACCAATTGCTTGCCAAAACCTTTATATCAGCAAACCCCATCATTCTCAAACCCACGCTTCAGTCTTCAAATAATCAAACGTGGCATGTGCCTAACCAAAGCAACCAAATAAACTATTTTCCGAAACTAAAATTTGGTAACCGCAATGCATCTCTAAACCCTGAAGAACTACAGAAAATGGGAAACGGTTACATATTCAGAAGAAAATGATAGGTGAAGTTTATTAGAATGCTGAAAAAGCTTTAACCTATTGGCAACAAAACCCTAACAAGTAATGAACTTTCAGTCCGAACACAAGTAACTAGAAAACGAGACCATACTTACTGCGAAGCCGACCTCACGAGGAACTCGTAGACAAATGAGAGGCTAAATCCAAACCACTCTTCCATTTTGTTAGTAGATAGCATATGTGACGAATGGAATATCATGAATGGTGAATCCTGGATACTCATACTTCACCCAGAAAAAGTTTGCTAGGATCAAGTAAATTGCTATTTTATTCGTTATAGAAGAAAAATGGACATTGATATCCTTGACATCAAAAGCTCATTAAAATAGAAGTATTTTTATCTTTTTATATTATGGACATGCGTTTTGAAATGTAATAATGCTTGTAGCATTTGCACGTTTGGTTAAAATAATACAAAAATATATTTAAAAAAATCTCACACCATTATTTTAAAAAGTAATAATGATAACAATAATAAACTTTATAAAAATTAAATATAATAATTACTTTTAAATAACTCTACCTATGAGTTTTAATATAAATTATTTCATAGCTGATCATTAGTACAAAAAAAAGATAATTATTATGTTAGGTAGTCAACAATCAATATAAAATTTTGTTAAATCTTCATGTTATGATGTATTAAAGTTAATGCTATGTTATTATCCAAAAATAACACATTGTATAACTCAAATATAATGTTAAATTAGTACGAGTTATTGCATCAAATCTTAGGTATACTAAAAATGAGTAAAGGTTTTTATATTTTTGTAAATTAATGTGGGTAAAAAAATTAATTCATGAAAGTAAAATATATTTTGGAATTTAGAATATAGATATATTTATAAGTAAAACAATGAAAATAATATATATCATAATTAGGAGGAAAATTAATTTTATGTGCTCATAAAAAACTAAATCAATAAAAAAAATGAAAAAAATAGATACATCAAGTTTTAAGTTCTAGTACACCAACAAAACTAAATCTAAAAATGAGATAAGTCTAATTATAAATAAATATTGATAAAATGTTATGGTAGATATAAAATGTTAAGAAATAGAATCATAACATTAAAGTTTGTAATAAATAAAAAAATTTTTAATATTATTAATACTTACACATCACAAATTTTAATACTACAAAATAAAGTTTTGAAAAGATTTATAAGGTTTAGATTAGGGAATAATATTAAGAAAAAAGATTTTTTTATGAGAGAATCTTAATAGTCATGTGGATAATACATTTAGAGACTACAAAGGTTCATATGGAGGATATGACATATGAGAAGCAAATGTGGAGATTAAAATTATTTTAGACTTTTTTTTTTAGCATTCGACTTTATAATAGTTAAAACTTATTTTAAAAAGCATGAAAAGCATTTTATTACATACAAAAGTGGAAGACATATTCTTAAATTGATTTCTTTCTAATAAGAAAAGTAAGCAAAAATCTCTAAATGAATTACAAAATTATACCTAAGAGATAACTTAATTACCCCACATGAAATCTTGATTATGAACATTTGAGTTAAAATGATAATAAAAAGTAAAGATTAAGATAAGATGTCAAAAATCAAGTGATGACAATTGAATATGGATTAAAAAAAAAAGAGTTTGAAGAGAAGGATTTAAAAAAAATGGTTTGGGAAGGCATAAGAAAATGTTAATAATATGTGGAATGAGATAACTAAAGAGATTAGGAAGATAATAAAAAAAATAATTAGTAAATCAAGGGGTTTTAAACCTAAGAATAAGGAATCTTGATTATGATATGCAAACATACAAGATAAAGTTAAGATTAAAATGGAGTATTATAATGCATGGTATTTATGTAAAAGTGATGAAAATTAAAAAAAAAAAAAGGTAGCTAAAAGAGATACTACAAAGGCAGTGAGCAAAGCGAGACTTACGAGACTTGATGGGTTATATCACTTCTTAGGCATTAAAGTTGGGGAAATAAATGTTTACAAACTAGCTAAAAGCAAAAAAAAAAAAAGAGGTATGAACAAAGTAAAATGTATTAAGAATAAAGAAGAAAATGTCTAGGTTACGAAGTAAGATATCAAGAAAAAATGAAAGGACTATTTTCCTAAGCTATTTAATAAAAGACATGGAATTTTATTATATTTGGATAGACTAGACACTGAAAAATAGAACTAAAATTATGTCTTTTATCATAGAATTAGAGAGTCAATGGTAAAAGAAGTATTGAAGAAGATGGAGAATGATAAAATAATTTAAACTGAATAATATACCTATTGAGATATATAAGAGTTTAGGAATTAAAGGTATAAGTTTGTTTACAAAATTATTTAATGAGATTATAAGGTCTAAGAAAATACTGAATAAGTAAAAGAAAAATACTTTAATCTCTATTTATAAGAATAAAGGGGACATACAAAAATATACAAATTATAAAGGAATTAAACTCATAAATTACACTATGAAGTTATACGAAAAAATAATCAAATGGAGATTAAAGTAAGAGACTTATGTTATAGAAAATTAATTTGGTTTTATGCCAAAAAAGGCAATTGTAGAAACAATATATTTGTTGTGAAAATTAATGGAGAGATATCAAAAGAATGAAAATGACTTTCATATAATATTCATCGATTTGGAGAAAGTATATGATAAGGTGTTAAGAGAGGTTTTCTTAGAGTGCTATAAGGAAAAAAGAATTTCATATTGTTTATGTTCAAGCAATTCATAATATGTATGATGAGGTTATAAATAATATGAGAACAAAAAGTAAGCGTACAAAAAATTTTTCAATAACCATTAGCTTGCATCGAGAAGTCAACTTTGACCTCATATCTTTTTGCTTTAGTCTTGAATATGTTCATTAAATATATCTAAGAGTCAATGTCATAATACATATCTTTTATAAATGATATAGTTCTAGTTGAAGAGTTGAGAAAAGAAATAAAGAAGAAATTAGATATATTGAGACTAACTTTGGAAATACATAAATTTTGTTTAATTAAAAATAAAATTAAGTATATAAAATGTAAGTTTAGCAATAGGTGTACTACTTTTAGCGTATAAATGAAAATTAGAGAATATATCATACCACAAGTCACATAATTTAAGTATCTTAAATCTATTATACAACATGATAAGAAAATATAAAAAGATGTAAATCATAAAATTCAAGTAGAGTGGATGAAATGAAGAGATTCTTTAGGTGTTATTTGTAATAAAAGAATACTACTCAAATTCAAAGATAAATTTTATCATATAACTATAAGACCTGTAATATTATATAGGATTGGGTGTTAGACAATAATAAGTTAACATAAAAATAAGGTTAATATTGCAAAGATAAGAATGTTGCGAAAGATGAATGGACATTAAAAAAAAAAGATAGAATTATAAATGAATGCGTTAGAAAAAAAAATTAAAATCACATCTATTATAAAAAATTGTTAAATCATTACTTAAATGATTTGGACTTATGTAGATAAGACCTATAAAAGTTTTAGTAAAGAAAGTAGACTATACGAAAAATAATTCAATAGCTAAAGGTAGAGAGAGAAAAAAAAAACAATAAGCGAAACTATAAAAAAATTTAAGTTTAAATTTTTGTTTAAAAATATAATTTACAATAAAATTTTATAATATCGTTTGATCTATATAATTAACCACATGAGAAAATGTTTGTTGTTATTATTATTGTTGCAAATGCTTTTAATTCTTTTTTAATTTAACAAAATATGTATTAAATAAGATTATTTAATTAATTTTTTTCTTCTTCTTTTATCTTATTCTACTAATTGAGACATAATGATGTGGTTGTTTTTTTTAGGCTAGTGAAGAGTAGTGGTAGTGTTATTAGAGTAAATATAGTTTCATATCAAATTATTTATATAACTCTTATAATTTGTATAAATATTAAGCTTCAATACAATATATATATATATAAGAGTAATATTTGAGATAAAAAGAGTGATGTATAAATGACAAGTTGTTTTTTAAAAAATATTTTAAAAGTTTACATGACTTGTATAAGTATTTTTGAGTCATTATATTTAATTTAATTGACCTACCTGGTTTCTATTTTTGCAAAGTCAATTAGAGTTAATTACAATTACTTGATCTTTCATGTAAACATTATTGTAAATACTACAAGTTAGCTACATGTTATTTCTATAATAATGTCAAATATATATATCTATATATATATATATATATATAATATAGCAATATATATATACATATATATATTAATGTAAAATCTCATACGTAGCCCTTTCGAGTAATGTCAAAAAAAGAATTATATGCAACTTGTTATATTTTTATTAATTAATTTTTAATTAAAATATAATAAATATATAATTCTTTTACATAATAATATGATAAATATATAATTTATACAAATAAGCATATGCTTTTTATAATTTAACACTATAAAATTGAATTTTATAAAAAAAATTATATATATTATAATTTTATTAAAATTTAAATAATAAAATATAAGAAATTTGAATTAAGCCTAACTTTTTTGCCTTTTACCCGATACATTTGAGAATACTTCCGTCAGTTGTTTAATACGCACAATGTTAAAAAAGAAAATAACAATTAAAAAATAAATAGATAAAATAGATAATTATCATCCTCATATCTTTATTTTAAAAATATAATAAAAAGATAAATACTATTTAATAATAATAATAATATAATAAATATTACCCAAAAATTTTTATTTTATTTTATTTGTTTGGCAACCAAATCACGCTTTATCATAAATCCATTCCTATTTTATTTAGCTATATATTTCTTAAAACTTTTAGTATTTTTTCTCCCTCTGGACGAATGACACAACGGCATGACAAAAAGTAATTGGATGTGATATCTACATCGCCAGAAAATCTAATTTCATCTTTACCATTCATTTCGGGAAAAATTATGGTTCAGTCCATGAAATTACATTATTTCTTCTAAAAAGTCTTATACTTTATAATTATTTTAAAGGATTAAAAAAATTTAATATTTTAAATTTTAAAGTGCACCAAAATTTAACAAAACTGCTATTAATAACTAATAGAATTGTAATTAATAACTATTAATGAGAATTGTGTCAATTATAATATGAAATTGTTTGCATTAAAATTTTCAAAAATTATTGGTTAATGTCATAATACTTAAAATATTAACTCTTCTAATTCTCTTAAATGATTTATAAACACAAGATTCTTAAAATAAATATTATAGTTTCATGTTTATAAATATTAATTTTTTTTGCTCTCCTCCTTCTTTCTCTTCTTGATATCTCGCAAAAGTGAAGGAGGCATTGGAAGTTGAAACAATGACTGATATTTGAGAAAAATATGACAATTATTGCGTAAAAAGATACATTATTTTAGTTATATTGTTATTATTGTTATAACACAAAATGATAAATTTGCTAAATAACTCTTTGTAATAAAATAAATGATATGACAAGAAATGATGAAAATACTATAAATTTAAAGGTGACACAACTAAAACCCAAAACACAACTCTCTTTCAATTTATCAACTACAGTAGTGACATTTTGTTTTGAGTAAAAAAAAAATATATATATATATATATTATTTTAATTTTATTAAAATTATATAAATTTCTTTTCTATTTTAAAAATCTATACAAATTTTTCTTAAATTTCAATGAAATTATACAAACCTCTCATAAATTTTTAAAACCAACACAAATCTTTTTTAAGTTTTTTTTAAACTATACTAACCTTCAATTTATTTTCAAGAGAGGTCTCTGTAGTTTTAAAAAACACTCAAAGGAATTTTATATAATTTTAACAAAATTTAAGAGAAATTTGTGTAATTTTAACAAAATTTAAGAAAGGTTTGTATTGGTTTTAAAAAGAAAAAGAAAATTCATATAGTTTCAGCAAAATTAAAAAATATATATATAAATTTTAAAAATAGGTGAGAGATTTATGCAATTTCAATAAAACTTAATGGATGTTCGAGTAATTTACTCTTTTCTATTTTGGTCACTCATGATATCAAATCTTTTTTCTTTTGGGACGATGTCTCAAAAGATATATCAGTCTTTGATCCTTTGCATATAAAATGACAAAAAGAAATGAGGATGTATAGACTCATTATTTATTTATTTATTATTCTATCTCTTTCTAATTGTATATATGCAAAAATTTTAAATATAAATATATTTAGTTTGATGTGTTATTAGATATACAAAGAGAAAAAAAAAGTATAAAAAATGAATAGATGAAAAAAATAGTAATATTTTTATTTTTTATTTTTAAATAAATGGATGAGATAAAAAATAATTATTACTGTCAAGTAATGATTTAAAAAACATATTAAACATTATAAAAATATTACATCGCATATTAGCAACTAATAAACATAGGTTTAATAGTATCAAATTATAAGGTTCTGTTTGGTTGGGTGCATCGCGAAATTATTCCTTTACATAGCCTGTGTAATGTCTATTATACTCTTATACTTATTATTTTATTTATCAAATTATACTTTTAAAAATAAAAATAAAGTAATTATTTTTTATCTTACTTATCTCCACCTACTTATATTTTACATTTTCTTTATCATTATTGGTGTGTTTGGTTCTGCTTTTGGAAGGCTCAAAATCACGTTTGTAAGGAAGCAACAATTTGCTGCTTCTACACAAACGTGATTTTGAAACTGGATTCCAAACACGCACTATATCCGCCAGCTAAACAGAACATTAACTCTTTTGTCTTCTACAACTTTCAACATGAGCTAGCTTTTAATCTAGAAATGACACCTTTATGGGCTTATGGCCCATGTATACGTGGGGCTAAGCGTGACACACCACTCCCTTCGGTTTTGAAGCTCTCATAGCCCACTATTGTCCATCCCTCTGGGCTTTCTTATAAGAGTTTTTGGGCTTTAATTGATGTTCATTAGCATTTACAACTCATACTACCAATATGCAACAATAGTCTTGACAAAATGGGCAGAAGAAATTAATATTTGCCTGAGCACCGTATTCGATTTTTTAATTTCATCCTAAGTCAAAGTATTTTTAATTGGCGAATTGCATTGTCAATTATCTTGCAAAATACATTTAAATTCAATTCTTTGTATCATTATTATCAATTTTTTAAAAAAATATATAACACATGTAAAAAAATTATTTAAAATACTTAATGTGATGTTAAGCTGTGAATACCGTATACTTATCTAAAATTTTTATATATCTATTTTTATGTTATTATAAAAATATGATAACAAATATAAAATTGTACCTTTTTTTGGGGGGGTCAAACTGTGGAGAAACAAGTTGAAAGTTTGAAGAATATATCCTGCAGGTAGTTATTTGCTAACAAAATAAATCTCAAGATATCACATTGTCAACTTTTAAATTATTTGATTTTTTTGGGGCAAATTATTCGATTATTTTACATTCAAATTTTAGTAGAAGTTTTAGAATTTTTTATTTTTTTAATTAAGGTAAATTTGAAAATGGATTAGAAGATCGAATATCACGTGGCGCCTAACCTTATGTTTTTCCATTGAAAGACTTGGCATGACTATAACACAGCCCCGTGATTATATCCAACTACTATTTGCCTTTCCCATGTTTGAGAATTCTATCGTACTAAAATTATAATATTTATAATTCTCATTCATGTTAAAATAAAATCAATATATGACCACTGAGCTTTAAAAATAAAAATAATAAGTAAAATAATAATCTAGCCACTAATATATTAACCTTATTTAGTTTTAATCATTAAAAAATAATAAATATATGTATTAGTTTCTGAAAAAATAAACTCATTATACGTTCATCCTTATAATATATTCGAATTACTTGATAAAAATTTGACATGCAATAAATTTATTATTCTTAAAAATTAACCAATACACTTACTAATTTTTTGTAAGAGTAAATTATATAGATGTTTTTTAAATTTTATTAAAATTATACAATATGTATTTTTTATTTTTAAAATATACATAGATCTTATTTAAAATAAAAAATTACTTTACATTTTAGTTGAATTTTAAATTTATTGACCAAAACACCTTTCATTTAACCTATATATATATATATATATATATTAAAAAAATTTAAATAAATAATATTTTGGCAACACAATTTAAAATTTGGTTAAATTATAAAATAACTTTTTGTTTCAAACAAAGTCTATATATATTTCAAAAATATAAGAAAAGTATATATAATTTCAAAAAAATTATATAATTTAATCTTTTTATAATTAAAGCTAAATAACATTAACAATTCAAAAACTAAATTTTTAATTCTTCGTTTATTAAAAAAAAGAAAAGAAATCATATTTAGTGGAGTCCCTTGGAGGATGGAAGAGGTATGGTATCATGTGATTGGAAGATATTTTTGGTAGTGTCTCTTTGGTTTTGACCCATCAACATCACCAGACAAACAAACAAACAAAAGAGTGTCATCAAAGTTGCATTCTTTTATTTTGTGGTGAGGTCTCAAATTATTGAAACTAGTTGCTCTCTTTTGCTTGGTTTGCCATCTATAACCCTAACCAACCTCACATGTCCTTCTTTTATTTAAAGAGCAACATACAACAAAATCATGTGTCACTCACTACTTTGGACTTTGATCAGTGATGGACTTACATATTTTGGTCCAGGGATCGCTGTTAACAAAAAAATATATATAATGTATACTTTTGATTTAATTAATAATAAAAGAAACTGGAATTGTTTAAATAATTTAGTATATTTTTACCTGATTCAACACATTTTGTTACTCAAGTTATTTATTTATGGTTTTTTCCCTTATGTTGATATCATCCTTTTTGGTATGATTATTATTATTATTTTTTTTTTTGTATTTTTACAAATGAAATGTAATTGTATTTTAATTCTAGTTGTACATAGGGCAATACTTAAGTAAAACTATATACACTTTAAAGCTATTTGATATGGCATCATTTTTATTATGATATATTCCATGAACAAGGATCTGATATACTTGTATTAAATAATTAAATATATTTTTGCATATCTAATATGTCTTACATATATCCAACAAAAAATAACTTAGGTGATATCTCATGTCATTGAAAAATTACGAGAATATTATGTTTATGAATTTTTAATTCTATTAACTTTTATAAAGTATTTTTTTTAATTCGGCTAATTTTCAATTGTGATATTTAACGTGTAAATTTTAAATATCATAATATATATATGTATATTTATTTATTTACCTTGGAGTCCTATCAGATATACTAAGCAAATCTTAAATACAGACTACCTGTAATGATTATACTTGAAAAAAAATAGATGTGGAAATAATACTTTTTGATCAGAAACAACATTATTAATTGATAGTAATAATATTATATACTAAAAATAAAATTTATTATAATTAATCTCCTGCTTAATCATAATTTAGTTTCTAGAATGCCTCTTCCCTTGACCAGGAATAAATGTACCTCTTTTATGGAAAAACTCTACTTTCAAAAAGTACATCATCCATCATAATAATAATGGATGAAGATTGATATCACTTAATATTTATAAATTCATTCTTTTTATTTTTTTATTTTTCCATTTTATGACAAACAAAATGATGATTATGGGTCAACCACTTTTTAGATTCCCATTAAAATGTTCATATGACTAACCTTTTCAATTTCCATGCTTTACAAGAGAAATCATGTCCATCGGTCTAAAGGTGCATGGCAAGTGGATAAAAAGAAACAATCTTCAAAGCGTAAGACTATTCCAAAAGATTCACGTCGTTATGGCATTTGATAGAAGATTAGATTTAGATATAATTTTTTATATTTTATTATTAAATTTTTAATTCAAATATAATAGATATATGATTTTTTAAATTATAGCATAATAAATGTATAGTTTAATTAAATAATTTTATATTTGTTTGTAAAAATTATATGCTTATTATCTTTTGATTGAATAATTTAATAACAAAAATATAAATAATTATATATAATTTTTCTCCTTTGATAAACAAAGAAAAACTTAGTTTATATATTAAAATTGAATGTTACATCAAGTATACAAAATTAAAAGTGAATAGGACAAAACAATTGATGTAGAATAAGAATAAAAAATTAAATTAAATATCAATCATTATACCAAAAAAAAAAGTAAATTTCTTATTGACACTATAGATAAAAATAAATCAAGTAGCCAAAGTTTCATTATTCAATTGGAATGAGTGAATATGCAACGAAGGATCAAATTTGTTAAGCTTGCTTTGTAGTTTTTATAAATGGCTCAATGAAATGGAATAGAATAAAAAAGAATGGAAAGAGAAATATTGGAATAAAATAAATTTACCTCCCTCTTCTCTTTAGAATTTTATTACAAAAGTGAGTGAAAACCTTTTAATTTTTTCGTTTAAGAGTTACACTATAAGCGAATTAACTAGTAAATATTATAGATACTAAATTACAAGATAGCCTTTTTACATTGATAGATTGAAATGTAGAGTTTATATTTTTATTGGATTGTCTTGTAACCACGCGTGAAATATATTTGAGTTATAAACCACATATTTTCATTTATCTAATTACACAGTGTAAGTAAAAATTGAAAGAAATTTCATGTACTTCTTTTTTATTTTTAAATTATATATACACCTTATTCAAAATGAAAGATTATTATATACTTTAGTTTAATTTAATTTTTTTTACTAAAATACCATTCATAAACCTAAATATATTTTTTAATTAAAATTTTAAATTACATATATTTTAGTCAACAAATTTAAAATTAAACTAAAATATATAATAATTTTTTATTTTAAAAGAGATTTGTATATATTTTAAAAATAAAAAGAATGTATATAATTTAAATAAAATTTAAAAAATTTTATGTTATTTAATCTAAATATTATTGTCTGATGATATTAGCAAAAGTTTTAAACAGTTTAAAATATTTTAATTATGGGTAGGTAATGTCAAGACTAAACCAAGCTTAACCCTAATAATGACACACATTGTTGAGGCTCAAGTTGGATCCCAACCTAATTTAAAGCACAAATTATAAGCTAAGCCTTGCCTTTAAAGTGTAGGCCCCACTTGATCCTATTTAATAATCCCATTTATTATATTTGTCAATCTAATTTAAATTGTGAAAAATAATAAATGTACCTGATTCCTGCGGATAAGAACCCAACTGGGTTAATGCGGATAAAAGAAATTGTTGATTTATGAAAGTTCAAGCTTTTAGATATAATGTACTGATAAATAAATAATATACAACGAATTAAGTAATATAAACATCTATTCAATTATTCAATTCACTTTTTGAGCAAAAAATTAACTGGTAAACTAGTTTTTAACTAATATCATATGGAGAAGAGAAGATAATTTTTAAACAAAATTCTAAAAATTTAATCAAAAGTTTCAAAATTTTGAATAACTAACTAATCATTATTTCCTATCAATACAACTTATGTTATTTTATAAAATTATTCGCACTAAACTTAATTGTAATTTTTTTATATTATTTTTATTAAAATTTTCAATTAAAACATGATATCATGTTTTAATAAAAAAATTGATAGAAAAAATATAAATAATAGTATATAAATTTGTTTCAAACTATTTTTTTAATAAAAATAGATTATATAGATTTCTCTTGAACTTTATTAAAATTACATAAAAATTTCTTTTTATTTTTAAAGTATACATAAATTTCTTCTAAAATCATAAAATGTGTTATATATTATTCTAATTTTAAAATTTTTTATGAAAATATCTTCTATTATCCTAAAGACATTTTTTAGCTAAATTTAATAAATAAATATATATATTATTTTTATTTGTGTATATTTTGATATAATAGATAATTATATATTTAGGTTAATAGATAATATTTTAATAAAATATTTAATATGTATAATTTATTTTTTAATAATAATAGTTGGATTAAAATAAATAGTAGTTTTTGCATATTTAAAATATATTAGTAAAGTATGCTATTAATTACTAATTGTAGGTAGCATAAAATTCTCAGATGGACCTCAAAAAAGAAGATTGAGTCCTGGAATTACTCTCCTCGTATAACAGGTCAATTTTCTTCACCTGAAGTCAAAAATACGATTTTCAATTTTCTCTCCGCTAAATCCTGCACGGCGTTCCATTCAGAAGAAGCTGACTCGTCCTATTATATTCCTTCCTATAGTATTCTTAATCAAATAAGGCGGTAATGCTTTTTGTTTCTCTCTCTCTCTCCGAAATCTGAATGTGGGCTCTGTTTTCCAAAGCCTCCTCTTTCTCTTTGCAGGTAACGCATAGGCTGGTATTGTATTAATTGTTTGGAAAAATTGCTGCCTTTTTGTCTCTAATACTCGATGAGAAGCGTAATTGAAGAGGAACCCTAGTTTTCTGGAGCATTGATGAAGGGTTTCAGCTAATCATTCGTGATACGGTTGCTTCCTTTTTTTTTTAAATATAAATTTCTATTTCTTTGGCATTGTTGATGTGGGTTTCTTTCTTTTTGTTTTTTACTTTTTATGGGTGCTATGAGATTTCTGGTATATTTTTAACGTGGCATATGCAAGTTTCTCGAGTTTGAGGCGGTTCATGGGCAGGTTGTAGCCTGAAAGGAAGAGTGTTTCTGGCAATGGAGGAGCCGAGCAAACTGAAGCGGGCGATGATTGATGCTTCGGCTGGGGCAATCTCGGGTGCCGTATCACGGACAGTGACGTCGCCGCTTGATGTTATAAAGATTAGATTCCAGGTCAGTTCTGGTCCGTTGCGTCTTTTTGGCTAATTCCAAGTTAATTCTTGTATTTTCTTTGTAACGTTTTTCTACGTTGGCCCATTAACCTGTTGGTACGGGTGTTGTACCTTCTGTCTTCCATCGCTATTAAATGCTATCGTTCAATGAAACTGCTAGAAACTCCATAAAGAGTGGTAGCGTGGCAGTTGGAGAGGATAAGACAGGTGATTGAGTAATCCGTCGATTTGAATCTCCTCCTTCTACTTTGTCTTTCGCTCTAATAATTCATCTCTTTCCTCCCCTCTTCTTTTTTGGGTACAGGGGTGGAGGGAAAGGGGAGTTTTCGCTGTTGCTTGGCAAAAGTTTTAACTGTCAAACGTTTGCTTTTAAATAATTTTCAGTTTGAATGGCAAAATAGACTACCCTAGAATTATTAAAAAAGAAAAAACACAACAACAACAACAAACAAACAAACAACCAAACCTAGAATGTGGGCTTAGTTTTGGTTTGCAAAGTTACTTTTGTTTGACATGATTAGGATTTCAAACAGATTAACTTCATAATAATACGAAGTAGTATGGCTATCTGGCATTTGCTCGAGTCATATCTTGTATCTTATAAGCATCACAGTATAGTATGAGACAGAGTATGATGTTAATTGCTGGCCAGAGGTGGGGAGTTTATGAATATAAAGCTGATTTAATTTGACGCCTTTCACTACAAATAGAGGTTGCTTGTCATTATTGTTTTTGACAACAAATGGGTTTATTGACTCTACAAAATTTTGTGTTTGTTTGCGGTCATCAGAAGGCTTTTCAATTTACTTCCACACTAGGGCAGGTATTTCTTGGACTTGTGCATCGTTTTACTGGAAAAATTATGTGACTCAGGATAAGTTTGCATCCACAGTTGGGGCTGCACAATAAAATTGGTGTATACAGTATATGTATTATGTTCTATGAAATATATATATATATATATATGTATATATAAGTATCATGTATTTCAGTTGTGTGCATATGATTATTTGGATTTTTTGGGTTTGTGGCTGTTTACTGGTGTCTACCTTCATTTTCAAGGTAAGCAATGAGCTGAAGACAATCCCCCCTCTCTTTCTTTTTTCTCATTTTTTGAAAGGTTCAACTAGAGCCCACATCTTCATGGGCTTCACTACGGAAGGAGTTGTCTGCACCATCAAAATATACTGGGATGGTTCAAGCAAGTAAAGATATTTTTAGAGAGGAAGGCATAAAGGTAGGAAAGCTCAGCTTCTTTTATCATTGTTTGATTTTCCCTCAGATTTTGTCTCTTCAAAGTTTATCATGTTGATTTATCAGTGCCTTAAATGGTCAATATTGGAATAAATGAGCATACTTTTACCTACGATTATATATTATACACACATATATTGTTCTTCCACTTGCATGCATTGAAAAACAAAATCCATAATATATGTAATACATGTACGATGTAAATACAGGTAATATACTTTACATAAGTAAACAAAACATACATTGCTTGTTCGAATGTACCCATGTATCACCTTGAAGTATCATACCTCACACATAGCTCTGAAGCAGAGGAGTTTCTTAACGCTTATTCCTCCCTTGTCCCCCTTTTTCTAAGCAGTTATATGCCACAATTTGTCCATAATAGCTAAAAATACTCTTGATACTAAAAATGACAGTGAACATGAACTCTTTCTGTCCATTTACTTTTAGTCATGATCCTTTTTGAACCTTTAAACATTTGAGATGCTTCTTTTCATGCAATGGACCTAGTAATCCCAATCAAATGATTTCCTCTCTGTTCCTTGATTTTTTTTTTTAATTGAGAGATGCAAAATATGTTCTTATATGCTTTCAATAAAGAAATAAACTGCAATATTTATAAAGCTAAAAAATGTGTCTACTAATTTATTGGCTCTTCTTTAGTAATCTTTTGCCTCTTCCTTCCCATTCTTCTTACAAAAGTTGGCTATTGGTTTGGTTGTTTAAGTGATGGCATTGGAAATCTCATAACTTCTTCTTCAAGTTTCATGACATCTTTTTTTCTTTGTCTAGAGAAAAATGCATATTATCTTTTTTTTTTTTACTGTGACACATCTTACTATAAATTAATTGTTTGTTTCAGGGTTTTTGGCGGGGCAATGTGCCAGCATTGCTCATGGTTATGCCATATACAGCCATACAATTTACAGTTTTACACATGCTGAAGACTTTTGCCTCTGGTTCTTCAAAGACAGGTATTTTTTTTTGTAATTCAATTGCTTTTCAGTGGTTCAGCATATTAGCTTTGATGACCAATGTGAATTGGTGTGTTAGGTATCTCTTCGGTAATTTTGTTGGTAATTAGTTGTTTGTTTATCTCATTATTGTCTACTGTTCCGATTAAAGGATAGGTCCATAAACTCATCATTTTTGTTTCAGTATCTTACTCTTGCTAAATTTTAATTTACTAATGCATGAGGTATTTTAGGGAAGAATGCTGTTTGTAGTTTAATTGATGCACACAGAGTATATGTGCAGGTTAAAACCTATGCCCATGCCCATTTTAGAGATATTTCTTACTGAGATTGTCCTGTATTTTTCTGAACTAAAGGTTTATGTTGTTTATCACTTATCTTCTGTTGCTACAGAGAATCACATTCATTTGAGCCCATATCTATCCTATGTAAGTGGGGCATTAGCTGGGTGTGCAGCTACTATGGGGTCATATCCCTTTGATCTTCTCCGAACTATATTGGCTTCTCAGGGTGAACCTAAGGTGTAAGCACTATTTTATGATTATATGCCTTGTCTAATTAGTTAAATTTCCTGATATAGTTTTTGAGATATATTTAGTTCCATTGGCCTACAGTCTAACTTTAATTCCTTAAAACATTCTTTGATATTTCTCAAGTGCACATAACTTGCAGTACCAAGGGTTCAATACCTGGCCTAAGGAGATGCCAAAAATCTGTTGCCCAATCTTTGATCTTAAGGGGTGATAGGGTGATATGGATAATGACTCCAGCCTTTAATTCAGAGCATGCTTTTCTGCTGTTGTAATTAGCTTTCATTTTCACTCTGCAAAAAGAATTTAGATCCTGCCCTTGAGAATACAACTTTGTAAGCTTACAGCTTGAATCTAAACAGCATTGAGTGATAGCAGCATAACACAATTTGTAGTTGAGTTCTAGTTCTTGGTATGCGCTCCCTTGTTTTGATTCCTGGAACTTTGACTAGAAGGTCGACTTTAGCTTGGATGAGGGATAAGCTTACCTCTGTATAATAGTGGCTAGTCCTGGGCCCTTATCAGGCTTGTTGTTCCTCTGGAAAATCTATGTTGCCTTTTAAGAGGTTGCTCCAGCTGTTTACAAGCATTTTGTGGATAATGTGGTTCTTACATGCCTCAGTATTTTTCTGATGGTTCTTTGGGTCATATTCCATCTATTGACACTTGACAGATATGAAGGTTTCATTACTGAAATCTTGAACTTCCACATATTGATTTTGGTTTTGTAAAGTTGCATGTCATCTGTGCTTAAAACAATTCCATTTTTTCCTTCCTTTCAATCGGAGGTTACTGTGGTCTTTGTGGACCTGATTTTTGTAATGATGCTTACCATGTAGGTATATCCAAACATGAGGTCAGCATTCCTTGATATAGTCAGGACACGTGGCTTCCAAGGCTTGTATGCTGGATTATCACCAACAATAGTTGAGATTATACCCTATGCAGGCCTACAATTTGGCACCTACGATACATTTAAGCGTTGGACCATGGTAAAATTCCAGTCTCTTCTGCTGGTGTTTTTTCCATTAGTAGTCACAATGCTTTGCATGCATTGATCTTATTTAGGTCATTGTGAACCTTTTGTAAAGTTGGCTCGTGGATTTTCTGTGACTCTACATTACAGGTTATTCTAGCTTGTTATTCACTTTTTTGTCCCATCATTTTTTTTTGGGGGCAAGTGTTCATTTATGTGTCTCGCTCAATGTAGAATCTCCATTTTAGATAAAGATGCTTAATTCTCCTATATCTATGGATTACTATTGGATTCACATGACTGTTGTCATCCTTACACAGCAAGGTTATTTGTGCTTACAATGAAGCTATAGACAGTAGTTTGTGCTAGTTTGAATTAGAGTGAATCTGAGCGATTAATTATGCCTTGTGCCTAGTATCAAGTCGTCATTTCGTTCATTTAAAATAAAATTTGGTGGGAAATAGTGGCAGAAAGGTCAACTTGGAATTATCTCACGGCAAAACTGCAAATATATTTTAGTTTTCCTGTTATTGTAACCTCAGGAAGGATGGAGTTGGTGGATTCATCTCCCATGCCGATAAATGTTCCATTTTTTTTTTAAATGGTGAGCAATTCTTTTGAAACTTATTTATTTTTTGATCATATATTGTGTATTACCGTAGGAGTGGAACCGTTATAGACATTCGCACGCAAGCTTGTCCTCTACAGAAGATGGCCTCTCTAGCTTTCAGCTCTTTGTTTGTGGGCTGGCCGCTGGAACATGTGCCAAACTTGTCTGTCATCCACTTGATGTGGTGAAGAAAAGATTTCAGGTAGGTCTCTACCTGTTTTCAAGGGACAAAATTTAGATGGCTATTTAGATATTTGGTATGAGATTTTTCAATCAAAATTTGACATGTGGAAGAACTATTTTGAAAGAGTCAATGATGTGCTATTGAATTGGAAAAAATATCTACATTTATATTTTTATTGAAAAATCTAGTAGTGAACACTTGAAATATCGAACCTAAGCCTTGTCCATTTTTATTTATTATTGCTAACATCATCTGATCAAATATCAAATAAACTGCTGTTGACCTTGTGCTGCCTAATTGATTTCATCTGAAACAAGTATAGGATATTTTAAAAAACTGGACATTGGTCATTAGTCCACGTGGATATATTCATGGATCTTCAATAATTGTTTTCTGCAGATTGAAGGCCTCCAAAGGCATCCCAGATACGGAGCTCGAGTTGAGCGTCGTGCATACAGAAATATGTTCGACGCTATGCAACGGATATTGCGGTTGGAGGGTTGGGCTGGTCTATACAAGGGAATAGTCCCTTCAACTATCAAAGCTGCACCAGCTGGTGCTGTAACATTTGTTGCATATGAATTTACTTCAGATTGGTTGGAGTCCATATTGACGTAATTTTTGACGCTTCTATTTTTTTTTTTTAATTATTCATATCATTTTTTTGAAAAAACTTTAGAAGTTTGGATGACTAAATCCCTCATGGGATAGGAAGAAAGCAAGTTGGACATGCTGATTTATTCTAGTTATAGGGGAAGCTGATAAGATAATAGTTCCCTAAGATGGAGGAAGGTTTAGGTAAAGGCTGAGATCAGACCTAGTATACTGTTGCTTCTGTTTTTCCCTTTTGGAAACTGTGAATGATAGCTCTACCGTTGAGGTGGTTCTTGCTATTATTGCCAATTTTGAGATCTAAAAGCAAATTTCCCAGAATGGTGCAGACGTAAGTCTCTGTCTATTTTATCCTGTTTGACTGGTTGAGTAGGTTGAGATTCTGCGTGGACCGAGTTTGTAATGGCATTGACATATTGCATTATTTGGGTAGTATGTCAAGGGAAAATATATATTTTATTCTTGAACTAAGTTCTAATAGTAATTTTAGTACATTATCTTTAAAATATAACTATTAAAAAAAGAAGAAAATATTAATGATATGGACGTGTTTAATGTTTAAGATCCAGTGAGGCGCAGGTGGTTTTTTATTTATGTAATTTCTCTCCTATTCTCGAGTTAGCTTACTATAAAGAGCCAAATTTCTAATTTTTTTAAAGGTATATTTGGATTGAAAGAAAAAAGAATAAAATTTTAATTGACATTTTCTTTCATTTATATTTAAATTTTATATTCTTTATAATATGTTTGGATTAGGAGAAATCAATAAAAGAGAAAAATAGTTATTTAAATTTAGATAAAAAATATCTGAATTAAAATTTTACTTCTTGCTTTTTCTTCTATTGTCCACAATCTTAATGTATCTTTAATTTTCACGAGTTTCAATATTCTTTGGATTAAACAGGCTCAATCAAAATGGTGAGAAGAGTTACATTTAGTGAGAGGATGAAAATGGAACTTCTGGGTAAGTGAGAGGATGAAAAATTACATTTAGTGACACATGTTCCTCACCAGGTCTTTTGATGTTAAATGAAACGGGAAATTACATTTTTATTTTTATTTTTTATTTTTAAGAAATGAGGTGTGCATACAGTAGCTTCACGATATGGAACAAGCGATGAAGCTCCACGTTTTGATAGACTCAGTAGCGCATGTCTTTCACATTTTCTTTTTTGTGGTTTATGCGCAATAAGATTGTGGTCTTGACATATTTAAACTCTTAAACTCTCGTAGTGAGGGATAATAATACTACAGGCTCAATCAAAATGGTGAGGAGAACAATGGAACTTTTGGGCAAGTGAGAGGATGGAAGACTACATTTAGTGACACATGTTTCTCACTTGGTCTTTTGACGTTAAATTAAACTGGTAATTACATTGCTTTTTTTTTTTTTTTTAAGAAATGCGGCGTGCATACAGTAGCTTCACAATATCAAACGAGTGATGAAGCTTCACGTTTTGATAGACTCAGTGGTACATGTCTTTTCGCATTTTCCTCTCTGTGTTTTATGCCTGATAAGATCATGGTCTCGACATATTTAAACTCTCAAATTCTCGTAGTAAGGAATAATAACACTACAGGTTCAATCAAAACGGTGAGGAGAACAAATGAAACTTTTGGGCAAGTTAGAGGATGGAAGACTGCATTTATTGACACATGTTCTTCACCTGGTTTTTTGACATTAAATGAAAATGGGAATTACATTTCTTTTTTTTTTATTATTATAGCTTCACAATATGGAACAAGCGATAAAGCCCCACGTTTTGATAGACTTAGTAGCGCATGTATTTCGCATTTTCTTTTCTGTGGTTTACGCCTGATTAGATTATGGTCTCGACATATTTAAACTCTTAAAACTCCCATGGTAAGGGATAATAATATTGCAGGCTCAAACAAAATGGTGAGAAGAACACTGGAACTTTTGGGTAGGTGAGAGGATCGAAGACTACATTTAGTGATACATGTTCCTCATCTGGTCTTTTGATGCTAAATAAAACTGAGAATTACATTTCTATTTTTTTTTTTCCAAAGAAATGGGACGTGCATACAGTAGCTTCATAATAGGGAACGAGTCTTTCTCATTTTCCTTTATGTGGTTTATGCCTGATAAGTTCATGGTCTTGACATATTTAAACTCTTAAACTCTCGCAGTAAGCGATAATAATAATGCTACAGCACGCAGAACCAGCTCCTGTTTTGCTGATATGGTTAGTAAACATTTGTGGTTCTGTATCTGTGCCGAAAAAAAAAAAAAACCTCACCATCCTTGCATGTCAGAAAATGGTTAGACATGTAATCCTTGCATGTCAGAAAATGGATAGACATGTAATCACAGTCAAGATAAGCAATTGCCGAGGAGAATTTGTTTGATATACTCCTTGAGTAGAAAGAAGCAATAAAGGCTCACTCGAGTATGTGTTAGATGATGAAATTCGTACATTTCTATTGGCTATTTGCATCAATCTTAAGTGCAAGGAGTGAATTTAGAATTGCCAGTTTTCATACTAATCCCACAAGAGAGACTCAACCTGATAAATTAGGGAGGTAATTCTCCTGTTAGCAGCAAGGCTAATTGTCCAACAATCTTTAAGTAAATACAGAGCCTACAAACACAGAACATATCTTGCTAGGCAAAACACTAACTGCTCTTGTTTCTAAAAACATAGTGCTTAAATCACAGATTCGTTGTCATTATAGCTCGGAACCACTGAAGAATTAACGAACAGGAAATCCTTAACTATGACAAACTTTTCTGGATATTGAAATATCCTAACAAAATTAGTACTTGGGTTTTTCAATGGTAACACAAGCGCAACACAGAGTCACATACGAGTCAATAAACACCCCAGATTCATGGTTCAACAGTCAAATTTTCTGTGGAAGATTTCGACCATCATCCAATGGGCAAGACCCCATGTAGTCTTCAAATACGTTTAGGACTGACCTTTGTTGGACAGAAACTTGTTAGTAGTGCTCTCAAGGTTACTCATCTTTACGGTCTTTCTTTTCTTTGTTGCTACCTTCAGGAGGCAGTGATAGAAACTGCAAGATCTTTTGAAGCTGGACAGTATCAACCCGGAATTTTTCAGCAATCTGGTGGACATCCATAGGTCCGTTGTGATCATCAGCCTTGCCCTCGTGCAGAAGGATGATATGGCGCAACTGTGCTACATTTAAAGTGCCTGAAGGAACGGGCCTTTCCTCGTACCTGCCAGATTCTGGTTTTGTGTTCCGCAATTTTGGCATTGGCCTATTATACTTCTGTACCACAGCCTGTAACCATAAAATCAGACTATGAGAGGGGCTTGTCCTAGTAAAACATGCAAAGCTTACGTGATTAAGGCGGTGTTAATCTTTTGCTAAGGTGAACAACATGAAGGGAGATAAGGTCAGGTGCAAAGATTCAGGTTGTCTTAGTCATTATGGGCCAGAGCATTTTCTGAACTTGAGTTAGTTAGAAGGTGAAGTTTCCTGAAAAGATTTCTGAAATCTGTTCAACTCCAATGACAATATCCTAGTTCCATTAGTCAGACAAGGACATATACCATAAACTCCAAGTGGTGATGGTGAAATTACAACGCAGCCGCCCACCAGGTTAGATCTATTTGCTTATTAGTAGCAAAGACGAAAATATTAAAAAAATAATGAGACAGATCAATTTGTAACGTACTGTCAGGGTTGAATTTTATTGGAAGATTTCATCTCGTTCTTTGGGAGATAAACAAAGCATTATATAGGAAAGCGATTCCCTTGGACCTGAACTTAACTCCTTTTTCTAAGTCAGCATACCAAGATCAACATATGCCAGTACTCAATATCCAATTCCCTTTTCCTTACAGTAAGAAAGTGCACATTCCAATTCATTTGTAAAGTGGAGAATAACAAACAATCTCATCCTTATCATATAAAGATAGTGAACCAAATAAGCTTCAACTAGTTGAATGTCAAAGTTCTAAGGTCAAGGTGTACACAAAGAAATGGATCATAAGGGTATATATTAATATTTTACGTAAAGAGTGAAAGCAATCATAAACTCACCTCACCCATCTCAGGTTTCCCTCCAGGTTTTGATGCAATTCTACCAACCATTTGACCAAGCATAGCGTCAAATTTAGGATCTCTTTCTTCCAAGATGTTGTCAACATTAACTCTAGGACGACCACCTTAAGGCAAGAACAATAACAATACTATCAGCCACAATGAAATGATAACAGTAGCAATAGACAACCTCACAACAAACACCAAAAATCTGTTTGTTTCAAAAGCTAATCCTTGGTAAGCCCTCAGGAACTCTAGCAACAAAGAATCAAAGATATCAATTCCAAAAGCAAAAAACTCTTGAAATTCACTGACGCCACATTGTTTCAGTTCTTTTCAGCAATGAAACAGAGCATTGTCAACCAATTCCCCCACAAGCAACAAATTCTCAGGATAATCCATCAACTATGGCAATTACTCAGGCACCCAGTAACATGTTTGCATCTATAAGACACAAATGAAGTTAAAAGAGCTAAACTTTTCACAATCCCTTAACCACAAAATATGGCAGGCATAAATAGATACACACCCACGTCCAGTGCGTCTTGTTGGGCGGACTTCGAGATCTCCGCCTTGTCGGACGGTGGAGGCCGCCGATCAACAGCGCTCTTGGGTTTCGACGACGAAGTCGTATCAACTGCGGAAGCAGCTCGGAATCTTCCAGATGCTCGACGAAATGCCTGACCCATCTTTCTTGTGTTTATCCAGCACGTACCGCTCCTGCGAGCCCAAACGCAGTAATCTTCCTCTCTCCCCCTCGCTCCCCCTCTCCGATGGTATTAAATATTAATTATTATTTTAGTCTCTTCACTTATTTATTTGATTTGATTTAATTTTTAACATTTTTTAATTTTGATTTAATTTTTAATTTGTGTGATACTCATTAATATTAAAAAAAGTTAAGGGATAGTTCCTTAATTTGTTGCGTAGTCCCTTAATTTTAATTTTAAACAATTAAATAAAATTAAAAGATAAATATAGCACCAATTGAAAGAGAAGTGACCAAGTTAAAACAAAAATGAAAAGATTAAATTGAAATAAATAAGTTAATGGACTTAAATATTATATATTATATATTTTAAAAATTATTCAATGTTAATTTTTTAATTTAAAATTTTGCAATTATGTGTTAATTTCCATTAATTCTAAAATAAAAATAAGTATTTTTCAAATAAGAATAATAAATTACATGTAATAATTTAAAAATTTATAATTTTCATATAAAAAATTGTCTACTACTACAAAATAATTAACAAAATTAAAGTATATAAGAAGATAACTTTGAATGTTGCTGCTTTTGTAAAGGTTAAAAAAAATATTAATGATTCAAATACAACCATGACAAAAGTATTTCCATTAGACGCAATATTTTTTAAAAAATTCGGTGACATTGTCACTAAATTATATATATATAAAAAAAAGTCTATTAGGAATGACATTTTTCCTCCGCGGCTCAACCATTGGCGCCTTGTTTGGTAGGGAGAGAGAAAGAGAGAGAAACGAAAAATTTGATAAAATTTTAATTTTAATTTTATAATAATCATTTAATATTTTTTATTAATAATTATTTAATTATTATAAATAAAAGAGAGAGAGAAAGAGAAAAAGAAAAGAAAAATTTGATAAAATTTTAATTTTATTTTTATAATAATTATTTAATATTTTTTATTAATAATTATTTAATTATTATAAATAATTTTTATTTATAATTTTTATATTTAACTTTTAACGTACTAATCGAGTTATGAGTTGTTTGGTTAAGTCTACCCCTTTTCTCTTTTTATTTAAATTTCTTTTCGATGCAACATCCTGGGGACCCCCTTGCCGGAAACATAAAGCGGAGAACTGTATGGAACAGCTCTCGAGCGCAACAATTATCTGACAAAAAATTACAGATTTTGTAATTTTCTAATACGCACAATATCACCAAGTTGGCTAAAACTATTGTATCTTTTAATTGTGTCAGGCTGAAAAAAAAATTGTTTTGATTTATTGCCACAAATGAAGTCCATATATTACTTTTTAATCATATTTTTACAGTAAACTAGTAGCTCAGATTTGGCCAAAAAATTAAATTAATGGCGTGTGTATGTAAAAAAATTTGCATGTATTATATCACTTAAGATTAAACTTAGTTATAGTCTTTTATATTTTTATTATTATATTTTTTAATTAAAATATAATAAGTATATAATATTTATAGGTAAGTATATAGTTACTTAATTAAATTATATACTTGTTAGTTATTATTAAAAAAATATACTTGTAATATTTTATTAAAAAATTATATATTTATTATATTTTAATTAAAAAATTTGATAACATAAATTTAAAAAATTGTATATAAACTTTCTTATTACTTATTGAAAAAAATTAAGATATCGATTAGTATTTATCAACTTATTTTTTAAAAAAAAATTTAAAAAACCTCCTGCAAGAGTTATAATATTATTAAAAAAAAATTATACTTTTGATTCTTATAATTTTATTTAATTTTTATCATTTAAAAATTTGTAATTAAAACCTTAAATTTTATTCTTTTAAAATTTAGTCTCTACTATTAAAATTCTGCCAGTATTATGATAAATTTTATTAATATAACTAATTATATATTATTTTAATATTTTAAATATTTATAATCTATTCTAACAAAAAAGATAAAAAAATATATAATAAAGTAAAATTAACTTATGTATATAGTAAAATATTAAAAAATATAAAAATAAGGATTAAATTAAAAATAATTTAAATTATAAGAATTTAATTATAAATTTTTAATTTATAAAAATTAAATTAAAAATTAAATAATACTGTAACAACCCCTAGCAATGTAAGCAATATGACGTAACTGCGGTGACACATCGTGGTCATGCAAGCTCACGTCCATGGTTAAAGAATGGGTCCCACAAAAGGCAATATGGAGCCACGTGGCCGTTTTCATTGTCGACCACGTCCCGTTCCTCTTTGCACCATAGGTGGAATGAATATGGAGAATCAATATTTTGGTTGGAATTTAATTAACAAACAACTACAAGTTTCATAAATGCACTCCAATTTCTGTAGAGAGAATTAAATGTACTCCTTTTTAAATTTAACACAAGTGAAAGTAAAAGTTATTAGGTTACATTATTTTGCTGGTTTTAAAAGTTTTATTTAATTTTCATAATTTAAAAAATTTATAGTTAAGTGTTTATTATTTTAATCATTTTTAATTTAATTCTTGCTATTTAATTTTTATGAATGCCTTAAATTATTTTAATATGACTACTTATATATTATTTTAATATTCTAAATTTATATGATTCACAACTTATTTATAATATTTAAATTAGGTGACATAATATGCTATACATGTAAGTGAATTTAACTCTATTATTACTATGCTTAATTGCTTTTGTTGGAATATACATTCCAGAGTGATACTATTAACACAGGGAAGATTATGTTAGAAAAATTTTACTAACTTTTGGAAAAAGTGATCAAATTAAAAAATTTTAATATTTTGAGGACAAAATTCTAAACTTTTAAATTATAGAAACGAAATTAGAAATGAAGTAACACTTTAAGAACTAACCTAGCAATTTAACCAAGTTATTATATGAATATTGACATAGATATACAAAACACAATAGGAACCCCAACATCTGTTATGATAAAATATAAAGTATTTATGTATGATTTAAAGTGTTACTTTGTATATGATAGGAATGAATGCTTGACACGAGTTGGATCCATAGTTTTCCTTAAGTATTCATAAGATAACATTAAATAATTAATAAGATAATATTAAATAATTAATACATACTTTCTAATTAAATTTAACGAAAATTCAATAAATTTAAGTATAAATAAAACGTTGATTCGTTCTTAATTTTCGTTATAACCGAATTAACTTATATTGTAAAAACGTAGAAGGTCAACAAGAAGTTAACGCTGATGACATTTTACCAAAACTGTGAGGAAAAACAATTGAGTTCGCTTATCCTGGTGAAAAGGAATAAGAGACAGTGCTAAATTTAGATCTAATACAAAGCCATTTTGGATAAATAATTGACTAAATTACAGATTTCCTTTGAATTTTGTTGAAATTATATAGATTTTTTTTAATATACACAAACATCTACTAAAATAAAAAATTTATTTTATATTTTAGTACAATTTTAAAATTTTTGGCCAAAATGTCTTTTACTTAATTTTTTTAAGTTTAAAAGAGATATATATATATATATATATATTTATTTAGATTAATGGAGGGTATTTTAATTAAAAAATTAAAATTAGACTAAAGTATAAAATAACTTTTTGTCTTAGAAAAAATATATATAATTTACTCTCAACAATTTTAATTTATTTGAAAAGACCTTATGATCCTTATCAGATAGGTTTTACCGTTATAAACGTAGTCTAAAGAAGTTGATCTTTGTTTAGAAAGACACTTGGAGAATCGTTTACGTAAATAAGAATAACTTTTTGTTTCGACATTTTTATAAAAATATTTTGCGCTTAAACTAACTTGAATATTCACAAACTCTTAATAATACGAAACTAGTTAAATAAGACTTGTTTAAGTTCCTTGATATTAATATGGAATATGGTTCTTATTTGTCAAAGTATTTATAAAAGTGATACTAGAAAACTAGAAGAATCCTCTGCAAGTCATGGTTTCATCTCCTCTTCCTCATACCAATTATTAAGTAGCAGTATATTAATAACACGTGGTTTGAGAAATCGAAAGCAAAATAGCAAAGACAAATACAAAGAATCGCCAACTTTGAATGGAAAAATCACTCAATATATGCATGTATAATGAATGCTTAGAGTCAACTTGAAGAAATCGAGGACACACCCAGAAAGGGGAAAAGCCTACTGCTAACTGCTCCACTTTCCTTTTCCGTGTCGATATTGACAGAATTGATAAGATTAAACATCAAATTCTTGACCATATTTTCTAATACACAAAGACCAAACTACAGTCATATTCGCGGATATCAGAAAAGGAATTGACATTGGAGACAGGCATTGAAACTAAGAAATGAGACAAAGCTTAAAACTTTGGAAGACAGCTTTTTTATGCTTTCAAAAGTATTTCTCTATGTTTCAGCTTTTCAAGTACCTTGCACCTAAAGGAACCTCTTGTGTAAGCAGTCTCTTGCAAAGATTTGACATCCATAGTCTTCCGTTTCTAAGTTTGTATCTATGGTCATGTATGTTCTGTACCAATTTAAATTCTGAAAAGACTTCGACCTTCATGTCATATGCCATGACGTTATTGGAAATAAGCGATGATTCTTCCAGGGCAAAGACTAGATAGAAATATCATTCTCATGCTGAGTCCAGCCCCTTCATTCTTCATTACACTTGAAGCCTGTTAAAATCACATCTCCATTACCATTACACACAACATTTGCTCTTTCCTCCTTTTGGAAATCTGCCCCACTGCTACTAGAAGTCTCGCCTGTCTTTTTACCATGTGCACGTCTGGAAGGTCTAGATGCTGAACTGTCTAGCAGATAATCCCTGCTTTTACGCTTCTCCTTTCTGTCTAGATATCCCAAGGCAAAAGCTTCCAGCACTTTTGCTGTCAGTGGCCGGTTTCTTGTGCTCTGCCTTCTGATGTTCATGTTAGGCTGCTCAGAGTTATCCACAGGTTTGGAGATCGTTGCTGCACAGGAATCATCTGTATCTTCCCTGGTGTTATTTTGTTGTCTCTCAGTCATTTCGACATTGAAAGATTCATCAGCTTCAACTTCTGGTGAAACAGGTAAGTTAAGGTCAATCATAGTCCACTTCTGGGGTTTCTCATGTTGATCCTCATGATAAGAAGAGCTAGTTGCAGGAACAGCTTCTCTACTAATGATTTGACTAGCATTTAACAAAGGATCTGCAAAAGTCTTGTTCTCCTCCAGTGGAGGATCTGCTATCTCTTTAATATCCCAGAGTGGATTTTCTCCAGAAAAAACAATCTTGCTAGAATTTGCATTGTCACAACAGCAAATGGCCTCTTCTTGTTTTACTCTGGGAGCCACAAAGATGTTGGCAATGTTGCAATTTCTCTCTGCACGGCTACAGGGAGTTAATCTCCTTCGTCTTTTGGTAACAGGGACAGGAACATTTTTGTTATCTGGTGCGATTCTTGAGCTTGATTGGAATTTCATAGCATTTTTTCTGTGTGTGTTACTAAACAAATCTGTCTTCCGGTCCTTGGAGGCAACAGATAGGTTAGTAGAACCCATGCCACCCATCAAAAGCTCCTCACTTGAAGGATTATTTTTAAAACTATTTATTTCAGTAGAGACTTCCCTACCGATGTTACCTTTGATAGCTTCAATCACATCAGCATTGTCCCTATCAAAGCACATGGTATTGACAGATTCCGATTCATTTGTAGGCTCCTCTGAAGTATCCTCATTGTCGGAATCATTTTCAGATGTAGAAGCTAAAACTCCCACCGGTAAGCTTCTCAATTCTCTCACCTTTGTCATCTTTTCACTAGCCAGACTTGTGTCCACGACAGTAAACTTCATTACATCTGTACTACGATTTGGAGTTCGTGGCTTGAGATAGCAGTAGCGTTGCTGATCAGGGGAATTTTCCCCGTCCAATTTTGTTTCTTTTGTCCACTCATTTCTTTCCACGCTTCTGCTATCATTGTCAGCTATTGACTCAAGCTCTATCAGCTCTGGATCTGAAGCAACTTTACCTAGGACATCACTAACAGAATCAAAATAGTGATTTCCCTTCACCAGTTTCCTTGTATACTTTTTGACTCCAGGGACAAGAAAGACCAGAGAATTCTTGGATGCGAGAGCAGAATTATGACTACCAGGCTGCTCAGAGAGCCAACCTCTGGCAAGTAAACGAGGCCAAACAGCTTCCCAGAAGAGATCACTTGATCGAGCTTTACTTAGTCTGAAATCACCTGTTAGAAAAGTTATTATTTCTGCAGGTGTAAGCATTGAGCATGCCTTGCCAACTGGTATTTCTGGGCGGACAGGAAGTGCCTGAGTGGGCTTCAAAGAATCTGTGGTGAAACCCGTAAGATCTTCCTTTCCTTTACCAATTCCCACTGCCTTGACTAGAGCATCAAGCCCAACTGCGGCCTTCAAAGTTAAAACATAGCCTTCTAGAAGCATTTTGCCCTCCGTAAATGTCTTTGATGCCTATTCAGTAATTGAATTCAATATCAGTAATAACACATTCCTGAGTGAGTAGTCAGTGAAAAAAGAAATTGTAGACCACGATGGCTTTTATCTGCATAACTACTGAGGCTTCATATGCAAAGATTTTTCAAGATAGTAAATGTTGAAGAAACTTTCAAGTTAACAAAAAACTGTGGCAAATTGAGAAATTCAATTCAGACGAACACTGTCCATGAACCACACAGAAATGTGATAGGCAAATAACAGAATTACAAGTTATTCATACGGTAACCACTTGGCATCGCTATTAGCTACCAATATGAATAAATTGACATTGTGAATATTATTACATTATGTTTCAGTTTAATCAAAAATTTATTAGTACAATATTATCTAATTAAATTTGCCTTGGTAGATCTGATCCCTTATTCGAGATATCTGCAAGAAGCAATTGACAGTCAAGAAACCACTCCAAAATTATGACATTCAGGTGTATACCTCCATTTTTGTGATTGTAATAAAGAAATTCAAAGGTGCTTTTGTTGCTTTAGGAAAAGATGTTCTACAGAATACATTCATATGATTCTTTTTCATACAATTTACATTCTATTTGAGACCGTACAAACCCCTCCCCATCCACACACACCAAAAAAGAAAAAGAAGACAATCGATTTGAAAAGGCAACAAGCTACACAGATGTTCATGATTTAGTGCCATGATGACATAGAGACAAGAATGCTGGTTGAATGACTATGAAAAGAGGTGAAGCTAACCTGGTCACTTTATAATGGTACAAGTATAAATTCTTTCCAAAGAACCATATAGATGGGAAATTCATCTCCACCCTCAACCAAAATTCATCATCACTTTACTTAATTCACCACTATCCTTACAGAATGGCAATGTTAATTGAATGAACAATTGAAATCCTATATAACCATTCCATTTTGAGAACACTTTCCAGTTATTTTGAAGTCTCGTAAGGTTAAGCGGGTGAGATGCTTTTCCCTTTTTAGAACATTTAGATTAATCACCATTATTTCTTCCCTTTAGTGAATAAAGTGTGCTAAGTTTTTAGGAAGAAGGAGTGAGAAAGCTTTATATTTATAAAGTTGGAGCTCCTTAAAAAGAGGTTAAAGGAATGGAATCTAGATTTTTTGGGTATACTAGGATTAGAAAAGAGATCTTAAGGGAGATTGATTCTTTAAAGAAGTTGGAACTGGACAGGGCTCCTTCTCTAAAGCAAAGAGATAGGTCAACTAGTTTGAAGGACGATTTTGAAGAGGTTCAGTTTGGGGATGAAAACAATGGAGGTCAGAAATCTAGGCTTGAATGGATCAAAGATAGGGATGCAAATTTAAGGTTGTCCATAGAGCGCTGACCAGTAGAAGAGTAGTTTTACAGAGTTAGGGGTTCAGGATGGAAGTCAGATTAGAGATCTTGTGCAATTAATTACTAAAGAAATCACCTAATTTTATATTGCTCTATACACGGAGGGAAGTCCTCATAGACTGCTTATCAAAGGTTTGGACTTGTGTTGGGTGTCCTACTCCTATCTCTCAGAATAAAGCTTGTTAATTGGAAAGCCCTTTGAAAGAAAAGGAAGTGTGAAGAACTGTTTGGAATATGAGTAGGTAGAAAAGCTCTGGGGCCAGATGGTTTCAATATTGCTTTCTTCCAAAATTGTTGGGATATTAATATTAATAAGGAAGACCTTCTAAAGGTATTTGTTGAGTTTCATTGTGACAGTAAGATTGGTGTAAGTATGAACACTACTTTCATCATCTTGTGCCTAAGATGGATTGATCTATTAAGGTGAAGGACAATCAGCCTTATTATGTCTGCTTACTAGTGTGTACAAGCCCATTACCAAGGTTCCTTCAGACAGATTGAATAAAATGCTCTCTGAAACCATCTCAAAAAATTTTAGTGCTTTTATTGCAGGTAGACCAATTTTAGATCCAGTTCTATAGGGAATGAGGTGCTGGATATGGTTAGAAGTAGAAATTCATGAACTGAAGCATTGGTGATATGTGCAAAAGTGAAAGAGTTACGACAGTTATTAATGTGGCAAAGCAATAAAATTGAAGTAGAAATGGTATCCTTGATGGTACACTTTCTGAAAGCATGGATTTACCACAAATGTGGTCATGTAGTTGATGGCATAAAATGATGGACGGAGAAACCATAAACTTGGAAGAATATCAGTCAATACCTCAAGTAAATTATTGTAGCATTCCTCTGATACATTGGGTAGTAAACGAGATAGCAGTTCCTGCTGCCTTGCTCCTGTAAAAATTTTCTGCCCATAAATGCATTTTCTGCTTCTCATTTTCCTACATTCTGACCATCTTCGATATCTGTCAGACTTGTAAAATTTCCCATAATAGAATGACAATATATCCCCCATCTTCCTATTGCCAATAAATTTTTTCACTTGAACAAGATTCTTCCCAAATATATACAAGCCAAGGATGAAACTGGCCTCTTCTATTTCATTCCAGGTGTCACTTGAAGACCCAGGAACAAGACAGAAGCCTTTGCCTTTATGGTTCTCATGCATCTCAATCTTTGCTTTTTGCTGCATATTGGAATTTCCAGATTCTTCCAAGTTGGTTCTCTTGACCAACGAACTGTCAATGACCTCATGTTTAGAATTTGATTCATTAGAGTCCAAAATATTCTGGCTCTTTTGGTTGCATTTTAGTTTTGAAAACTCAAATTTATTGGCAATTCCAATTGATTTGCATGCATCTTCCAGCGGCTTATGCTTTTTGTTCTCTACTTCATCTTTAATCCAGATTATTGGTATGGGTAACCCTACTAGAAAACCATGGGTAGTAGCTGCTGCACTCTCCGCATCACGTGTGTTCTTTTGAAACCAGCAATAATTAGAATGTGACATTAAAGGTGGAATTTCAACCTGGTACTGCTCACCCACCCGAGGAAATATGTCTGGATCATCAAAAGCATTATAAACATCAGAACCTTCCAGAGAAAGTGATTGCTCATCTGTGTGCTCCCCAATGTAATTCACAAGGTCATTAACTTGAACTGCATTCACCTATGAAGAAAATTAAACAAATTTAGAGAAAGCATCACAAGGACGTACTCTTTACATTGCTGCTGAGACAGTACCAAAAAAGTTAGATTTAAGGCCGAATTGAGTTTGCCCTTCTCTTTCTATAAACAACACTCACAATAGACAGTACTGGAATTTTTTCATTATGAACTGACGAGGGAAAACAAAAAGTATGAAAGGAACCACACTGTGTATGTCAAAAAGTCAACTATCCTCTTTTTTTTTTTTCTAGTTCTAAGTAAATATTGTTATTTTCCCAAGCAAATGCTGAGGTAACTAAAACCCAGAGCTTTTGAAGGTACTAAGAACATTTCACTCCCTGAAACCTTCATGAATTAGTTAGAAAGACCAGTGAATAATTTCACCTGTCAATCTAAATTATACACTAAGACAGCCCACAGATTCACAAAAGAGATCTGCTGCTTTCAGCTAGCCATTGTGTTTTGACAAAATAGTCCAGTAGCATTGGTTTAGTAACATTGCAAGACCATCTGATATACATCAATAATATTCTTTATACCGATTATTTCAAGTTTCAATCAGATAAAAATAGAAAAAAAATTAAACTAACAAGAAGGGGGGGGGGGGGAATGGTTAGATATTTACAGAAACCAGAAAACCAACAAGAATAATTTGAACCCATCTTTATAATATTTTTTTTTCATTTCACCCAAAAAAAAAAAAGAACTTTATGCCCACTCCAAAAACTACAAAGGTCCCAAATTAAACAACTGGTAGAAAAAGGAATTGAATAAACTTATCTTGAGCAAATTTTCCAAGTTTATTATGTTAACCAACCCAACTCACAAGAACAAACTTGCTATAACAAAAATTCATATATCGAGTTCAGATATTTCTGGAAAGTAAGAAACACCCGACACAAGAAAAAGCAAACCCAGAACGAAGTAATGAACCAGATCCACTTCCCAACCCGAAATATAAAACGTGAGCAACCCGATATCCAAAGTCTAGGACTTCACACAAATGCATGAAAATCCATCGAACACATTACTCTCAAATGCCAAAAGCAACACAATCTCGACGAAAGAAGCCCGATACGAAGCTCAAACCCGAGCAGAACAATAAAGAAAAAAAGAAAAAGACGAGAAAAATATTCATAAAGGAAAATAAAAGTACCAAGAAACAGACAAGCACAGCCAACAGTTTACCAGCGAGAATTCCAATATGATCCAAGAAAATTCGAGTCACACACCGGACAAGGAAGTGGGAGAACGCATTGACGAGTACATTAAAATCGTGCAGGAATTAAGCAAAGCACAACACAGAGGTAAAAGAAAAGGAAAATAAAAGAAGATTCCCACAGTACCTCCATGGTAGAAGAAGAACCAACCGAGACCCACGTGAAGAAGCAAACCTGAGAAAATGGGTCGTCATAGTTATACACCGATTGGCAAGTTATAGATTGAAAAAAATAATAATAATAAAAACAAAGGAAAAAAAGTGTATATACAGAGTTCAGAGGAAGAGAAACACATAGACATAGAAACTAGTATATACATATAATAAAGAGAGAGAAAGAGAGAGATTGAAATAGAGAGGAAGTGGTACCTGCGTTTAAGGAAGGTGAGCTTTCATGGCCACGAAGGTTGAATTGGAGAAGACTGTAGTGAGAGGGTCGAGACTCGAGGGAACAAGATAGACGAAAAAGAAAAAATAGAAAGTGAAAAACCAATGTCGTGCTCTCGCTATATAGAGAGAGAAGCAATACACTACTAATATAGGCGAAGCTTTTTGAGGGAGAAAATTTAGAGAGAGAAAGGAGGATTGTGAATTGTGATGTGGTCTGCTCAGGGTCAGGGAAATAGATATCCCACGCGCAAATGGCGCGTGCATGAACATATCACACGTGGCTTGCAAGATTCTCAATTATTTTTTTTTTTCTTTTCTTCTACGAAGAAAGGTCGACGAGATCCAGGTTTCATTAATTTCTGTGTGACCTACGTTGAGTTTCCTTGCACTGTTTGGGACTCTTATGCAAACACAAAAAATTATTTTCGCAAATAAATTGTTGAACTTTCTAAAAAGATTTTTATATCATTTTAGTATTTATAATTTTAATTTTATTTTATAAATTTTTAATAAGACAAAATTTTATGGAAGTTTAAATAAAATTAAAATTTTAAATATTAATGTGATATTATTATTATTTAAAATAAGGACCGAAATAAAGCTTTATTAAAATAATTATCCTGAAAATGAAAAATATAAAAAAAGAAATGCAACAATGATCAGTGAGCAACTACATCATTGTGTAGTGCATATTATTTTAATGATAACTAAAATAAAAGGTTCTAAGCAATTGATTGGGAGCAGTAACTTAAATGGTCATGGCTTTAAACTTTAAAGAGCGTTCAATATATTTAATTATTAGGTTATCTATATTTTCACATATAACTGAAATAAATTGAAATCTTATTAAAATTTAAGCTATCAGGATGGTATTGTATTAAAGTAAACAAGGTATAAATTTTAATATATCAAAATTTACGCTTAAGCGCATGTGCAAATAAGAGCATTAGTGCAATATAAAAAGTAATACATTAAAATTTGTGATTTTTGACCCCAAAAAAAAAGTTTTTATAGAATAAAATACACATAAAACTTATGACACTAAAAAAGATAAAAAAGCCAAATCCCCATGAAACCAAAATTCACTGAACATTACTTGAGTAAATCTATTTAGGCTCTTCAAAGATCCATGGATTTTGCATTATTTCAAAGATTTTTTGCATAGCTTTAGTAATTAAAAGTTTAATATTGTATAAATTTATCATTTGAGAGCTATTAGAATAATTATAGTACATCAAATTTTAATAATCTTGAAAAAATTTGTATTGAAAAGTAATCTATATTAAATTCTGATGCGTCTATTTGGATTAAGGATCTTAAATATGTAATTGTTTAAGATATAATTTTACCACCTTTGGTAAAAATCATTGATAATACACACATCATATAGCTAACCTAAGTGTGTTGTACTTTTCCAAAAGAACAATAATTTTTTTAACATTATAAAATGTTTACACTAAGGAGATATATTTACCACAGATTTTCTAGGCTTTTTGAGCCACATGCTTCTACAAAATCCTAGCCTGCTAATATAATATGCTCCAGCAATGTGTTTTCTTTTATTAAATTAGGCAAGTTATGAGATGCATGTTTAAAAAAAAAAAAAAAACAACTTAACCTGCCCAAAACGAGGGCGAGTTAAGTTTTATTTTAAAAAAAAAACTCAGGGCACGGTTAAATTTTTTTTGGCCATGAGGCAATTTTTTTATAAGATATATTATTTGATTATTTAAGCACAAAATTAGGATAATTTAAAATAATAAAGTGATTAAAAAAACACTAAATGAGTTAATTAAATTTAATACTAAAAAGAATTGTAGTGTTGTATTAATACAAGGCCGGTACAAGCGGTCGTAGATAACTTTTTCCGTTAGCTAATTTTTTTTTTTTTTGTTATGACTTTTTTTTTAAAAGAAGATATCCTATTACAATAGTGGAGGCGTAGCTTAATAATATTATAATAGTTTAATAAATAATTTAAAAGAATATTTTGAAGGAAATAAAGGTTTATCTAATAAAGTATAAAAATTTATAATTGTTAATATGCAAAAAAAATTAAATTTATAGGGCATTGTAAATGTTATTTTATCCAGTAATATTTCAAACGATTTTGAAATATTTTTGAAGATAATAAAAAATGAAGAAAAAAAAGAAATGAGGAAAAATATGAAATTAACAATATATATATATATATAGTAATAGATTTAAGTTAAAATATCAACTAATTAAAAAAAGTACAGGTAAGTTTAGTAAGTTCAAAATTTTAAAATATTGACCGAGGCATAAGTCCATCCTCAAAATTTAGCGTTCATGTGAATTAAGAGTGATTATTATATAATCACTTATATAAAATTGGGCTTATAACATTTTAACTGACCATTAACTAATTTGTTGTTTCCAAAAAAAATTAAAATTAATTAACGTGAGTTCACATTCATAAATTTTTCAACGTGCAAATATGTAAATTTGATTGAAAAAGATAATATTAAAGAAAAAAAGAACACGTATAAATATTTTGACAACTGATACTGCATAATATAAAATGACAAATCTACCCATTCAAAACTCATTGAAACAAGAAGGTTTTTGGTTGGATTAATTTAGGAGACATAAATTTAAAACTTTAAACCTAAGATGTCTCACTAACTAAATACAAGAGAAAAACATCCGAAACTGGTTGAATGTTTGGTTTGATTAGCTAACAAAGAGAACTTTGACATATAATTTAGGAGCAAAATGGATAGTGAATGTCATTTGTTCATAGGACCAAATCCATCATTGATTGTAGTGTGCCTTGTCTTATCAAAGCTACTCAACAATATATGAAATTCACATCTCTTACCCTATTTCTTTTCAATAAAATAAAATCTTGTATAGGAGGTGATCTAATTTGAATGGAAGAGCCCAACTATTAGGATGGGAAAAAAAAAGAAAAATATGATTTTAAAAATACAAATTAACCCATATCCTTATTTAAAAACTAATATTAAATAATAATATAAAAAATATTATACAAAATTTTACCTTTACCATTCTCTTTTATGTTAGCCACCGAACAAGCCGTGAGAAAGACTAGAATTCTGGAGTCACGTCTTTTGCGATCAAAATTCAGCCAATCTATCCTTAACAGATATTTGGATCTTTAATTCCTCTCTTTGCAAAATTTGACTTTGTGGCAAGAGCAAAGTTTCAAAAAGAAAAAAAAAAAAAAAAGATTCAACTTCAGGCGTCAACTGATACTAAAATTTTGTTAGGAGTCAACTGATACTAAAATTATCTTTGAAAGAATAAAATGAATTTTTAAAATTGGAGAATGTGAAATAAATAGCCAGCAATAAGAAGTGAGCATCTATATCATTACCTAATGTGTAAGAATTTAACGATAGATAAAATAAATTATTAGATTTGGTAGAGTATTTCTAATGTTTATTATTAAATTCTCTAACATACATATAATAAGTGAAATATTTTGTTTTAACAAACCCAATTATATGATGGTGAATTATTAAAAATATTCTCTTCCTACCCCGTCAATTTGGACCGGTAGCTGAAATGGTCGTTGCTTTAGTTCTTAAACTTTAAGCGAGCATAGTGGTGAGTTATATTCTTCTTACATTCTCTCGATGGTGGTGCTTAATAGATTTTTTTTGAAAAAAAAAATACATTAACTTAAAAATATAACAAACATCTCTTCTTCAAAAACAAAAATCCCTGTTCAATCTCATTTAACATAAGAGTGTTCTGTGTTCTTTTTTTTTTTTTCCCCCAAAAGAACAAGAATGTTTTTTACATTTAAAAATGTTTATATTAATTAAGTTGTACTTAACCCTAAATTAAGGTGATAAAAATATATTTTAACCATAAATTTTCTGTGCCCCGTCCCTTTCTTCCTTTACCCTTTCTTTACCTCCGTACTCTTTTTGATTAGGTTCTTGGACTTTCCTTGTAATAAAAAAGAAAAAAAAATAGAGGTTTACATATAATCTCTTTTATTAGTATGAATTACACAACGAGAGATAGCAATATTTTGTTATTCTCCCCCGTCTTTCTTAGCTTTACATATAATATTTGCTCTCAAATTTTTTTTGATAATAAACATTACCGATATTTGTAGGGCACGAACCTATTACCAAATCCTTTAACTTACGACTAATCTCGATTCAAGCTCCTATTGAGCCCGAAATTTGGAGAGTTCTCTCAAAGACCTTTTTTGTATTCACATGGCCTCTAACTTGAAATTCTACTTAAGCGAAATTTAGTCTTTTCTGCTAAAACCAATGCTTGTTGGTTTGTTCTTGAAATTTTAAAATATTATCGAATATGAAGCTTTTATTATTAAAAAATTTTATTTGTGCGTGTTTGAATACAAGTTAACTAATAGTTTATTGAAATATTTTAAACCCAATATTTATTTAGGGATTATATGGTAATTGAACTCAACATATATTTTAATTTGAATTTAGTTGATAGTTAAAAATGTATGCTATTTAGTTTTAATAAAAATTGTAAGGGAAGAGTCTAGTAAAACATGATTTAAGGCAAATTTAGATCCCTTTCTAATTTTAATATGTGAGTTAGTTCTATTTAAAGCTGCAAGCTTAAAGCAATAGAGAGAAAGACCCAACAAGATCTCATCAATTAACTTTATTCCGTTGTGATCCTCTAACAAATTTTTTTGGTTAATCTTACTCATAATTTGGTGTCTTAATTATCATACTTGTGATCCATTATTTTTTATACTATCTAGATTTGTAATTTTAGTATAAATTTATCACATGGTACCAAAGCCTAATATATGGTTTTAAAATCTAAAATTTATGTTAAAAAGCACATCTTTGCTCTTTATTTTCAACTTCTACTTATCTGACTGTGCAAAACTTTTAATCCTCTCGGAACATGCCTATTACATAGACCTAATGAGAGAGAATTTTAGCCTTTAGTTCGTTGGGTTTTCTTATATTTGAATTTTTTTATTTTGCTTTATATTGATTTTTGATTTGATTTCTTGTATGGGATTCCTTATTTGCATGATTGTAGACTTGCTAGATTTCATTACAATCCCTTGAAATGGTCAAAAATTGGGAAAAAAAAAAAAGTTTTATGGTTTGGAATCACAAAACTCACAATTTTAAATCTAAAAGTATTGTTCGCATATTTGATCTTAAACCTAGTGTTATAACATAGTATATATTGTTTATATACTATGAATCCTAAATTTGAAGCACTAAAGTTGTGCTACTTGAATTTTGATTTGTAGCAACAAATTATTATTCATATCCTATTTGTAACAACAATTATAAATGATCTTTTAAGGTACATTTGGTAAAGTATTTACTTTATTTGACCATGTGTAAATTTTTTTAATTTAAGAATTTTATTTTGTCAAATTGTTGTAAATGTTTATCACTAAAATAATTTAATTTTATAAATATGATTAGTTCTTTTATTGATAAAAAATAAAGCATGATTCCCCTTCATTTTACATAGACAATTAGCTAGTTTATGGAATAGAATACAGATGCGGCATATCAAGTGTGAGTGCAAGCAAGTGTGCAAATGTAACATAAAAAGTAATGCATTTAAATATGTGACTTTTGATTAAAAAAATATAGTATTTATGAAATAGATTACACTTGATGTATTTAAGCGAGGGTGTAAATATAACGTAAAAAGTAATACATGTAAATTTTGTCCTTTTGAATGAAAAATGATACAATATTAAAATGCACATAGTTTGTTTAAAGTAATACAATATTTATGAAAATCTATGAATTATGTGTATGTATAATGTGTGTAAATCTATGAATTAAGATTTAAAAAAGCCACAATATTTATGAAAAAGGACACATATATATTTTAAAAACTGACGGCTGCAAAATATACAAGGACAAATCAACGAAATCGAAAGTCATTGAATCGAAAAGGATTTTATTTTGATTAATTTATGAAATATAAAATTTAAGAATTTAAGCCTAAGACCTCTCACTAATTAATAGGGAAGTACATAGGTTAGATTGGATATTAGCTTAATTCTGTGCTACATTGAGTTTCTTTTTTTGAAGTCTAATGCTTGGGTTCGGTTTAATTTGGTTTAGTATTGGGTTGAATTGGTTTTCTGAGTTGGTGGGACAATTTTTTTTTTGTTTTTTTTTTAAATTTTGATAAAAATTATAAATTAACCTTTGAAAAAAATAATTCTTTTATATAAATTTTTGTATAATTATATTTTATGTTTTAAAAAAATTAAAATTTTATATAAATTTCTATAAACTAATTTTTTTAAACAAAATTAATAGGATTGTGAGCCTTTTTTTTTTTTTGGATAGAGTCTAATCCAACTTGATGTAACTCATTGCTTGACTCCTAGACTCCTAGTGATGAACAGCTTCTTGAACTTAAACTATTAAATAAAATGGGAAGTAATAGCTTTAGACTCTGAGAATGTTCACTATATGTAATTATTGGAAAAAGATCCTCTCCCATGCCTCTCTCTCCCTTATCTCTCTCATAAGATCTGGATCGTTTAGATTTTAATATAAATGGTTCAAATTTTTTTTTTTAATTTTTCTAAATTTAAACAACATTTTTTTAAAAGTTTATAGTTAAAAAAATAATTTTATTTTATATTTTATTTTTTTTAAAATAATTATTTTTTCAAAAATATAAAAAAAAATAATTAGATCTGAACCGTCCAAATTAATTTGGACGATCCAGATCTAACACTAGAGAGAGCAAGTGAGAGAATATGGGAGAGGATCCAAATCCGTAATTATTGTGCTATCCACTCCCACATAACTGTAATACAATGAAATCTATCCAAAATTTAAGATTTCTTATGATATTGCATTAAAATAAACAAGTTATAAATTTTAATATATTCAAAGCCCGTGCGTAAGAACATGTACGAATAAGTGCATTAATATAATATTATAACATAAAAAAGAAATACATTGAAGTTGTGACTTTTGATCAAAAAACACAATATTCACCGAATAAAATACATATAAATATTATGACACTGGAAAAGATAAAGAATAAATTACACCACTTTTGAATCTTTTGAATTATATATCCTCTTCCTCTATTTTTAAAATATATACTTTTATTTTTTAAATTAAAAAGTTATACTACACTTTAATTTAATGTTAACTTTTTTACTAAAATATCCTTTATTAATCTATATATATATATGTGTGTGTGTGTGTGTGTGTGTGTATTTTAACTAAAAAAACCTTTTTAAGAGCCAACAACTCAAGAAAATAGATTTAATGATAAGAAAATCTATTATTTGGAATCAAAATTATATTTAAAATTAACCCGAAGGAACTAATTCACTGATAAATCAAATATATTAAAAAGTTATGTAAAGTTGAAATTTGAATTTGCAACAATTAATCATGAGCTAGTTAATTTATATAAAAAAGAAAAGAGAAAAACTTTAAAACTATTATCATTCCATATGAAAAGGCACGTCTCACATTAACTATTGGATGATAAATGATAATTAATTTAAGATTTTATCAAATTTAAATAAAATAAATTATATTCTTTTTTCTTTTATTCTTGTTTGTGTATATTTAGATATAATTTCATAAAGAACACCAATGAAAGTAAGAATATTGATGTTATCAAACAATATAGCCTCTATTTTTTAAAAAATTTAATTTGATTTTTCGAGGATAGATAAATTCAATATCAACGGGATTTTTCAAAGATTTTTTTGTACTGCTTTGGTATTGGTAATTAGAAGTTTAATGTTGTTACAAAATTTAATATATTGAAAGCCGACGCATAACCATATGTGCAAGGGAGTATGTCAATATAATAAAAAAAGTAATGTATTAAAATTTGTGACTTATATCCGTAAAAACACAATTTTTATAAAATAAAATACACAGGAATATTATCACTATGTAAGAGATAAAAAACCAAATCTACATTAGATCAAAACTCATTAATTTTTTTTTTTGAGTAAAAAATATTTTAATTCTTTAAAGAGAGATGAATTCAGTATGCCTTAATATATAAAATTATATTATATTTTTAATACATGAAATAAAACATATTTAATTATTACTAATTTAATTACAATTTGATTATAGTTAAAATAATAAATTATAAACTAATACTTTCATTGATTTAATGACTAATGTAATTTTAAAAATATTATTTGATTGATAAAAAATACAATATTTGTGGAATATCATACATAGATACTATGACAATTGCATAAGATAAAATGCCAAATCCACCGAACCTAAATTCATTGAAACCGGAGGGCTTTTGTTTTTGGTTAGTTTATGAAACTTAAAACTGAGAGGTTAACTATATCAAATTTTTTTTTTTTTTTGGTTGGAAGTATATCCTAAGGAGATGTTTAGTAGGGAGATCGAAAAGACATTCCTCTGATTGAATCTCACCAATTTTCATATTTTCATTTTGGAGGAGATGTTATATTAGTGTGTCATGAAAATATAATAACAGTTATCAAGCTAGCATTCAAATGGCACCATTCGAAGCACTATATGGAAGGCGATGTAGGTCTCCAATAGGATGGTTTGAGGTTGGAGAAGCCAAATTTTTAGGTCCTGACTTGGTACAAGACGCACTAGACAAAGTGCGGGTGATAAAAGAGAGATTGTTGACGGCCCAGAGTCGACAAAAGTCCTATGTGGACCACAGGCGGCGAGACTTAGAATTTACCGTAGGTGATTTGGTGTTCTTGAAGATATCTCCAATGAAAGGAGTAATTTATCTATTTCTAAAGATTTAATTATTTATTTTTGGTCAATCCAAAAAATCTAACATCAAATTATTTTTCACCTATCATTGACTTATTATTCAAATGATTTTTATTATTGTTATCATTGTTATCATTATTATTATTATTAACTTTTTAATAAAACAGTGGGTCATAAATTATTATTTTGTAATAAAAATTTTTAACATAGATAATTTTAACAAATTGTGATTTTTCACCTATCACTGACTTATTATTAAAATGATTTTTTAATAAAACATTGGGTTGTAAATTATTATTTTGTAATAAAAATTTTTAAAAATGTTTTTGAAAAATCATAGATAATTTTAACAAATACTGTGATCAGATCATTATAATCTATGGCAAATCAAGATGTCGATGTAATATTAATATCTAAAGAATTTATGGTACATTCCAATGAAAACATAAATTGTTATTAACGTGTTTGGATGAGCATCGGAGAGTTTGAAAATTTCGTTTGCTAATCATGGTTACGTAGAAATAACAGAAACAGATACAGAGTATCCAAGAGGAAGGAAGAGAATGGCAGAAAGGAAAGAGAAATGCTGAGGAAGAGAATTCTGGAAGTTAACCACCCTTTGGTCCTCCCCGTGCAACTTTCATGTGGATTTTCTCTCTCTCGTGCTGCGTCTAACGCTTGGTGTCGCACGTGTCTTACCTGTGCTAACCGATTCATTTCCCATCGTGGCATTCTTTATGTCCGTCTGCATAATGATTCATGACAATTATAAATATTTATGAGGATAACATGAAATATTTTAAACAAACCAAATCATGTGAATAGTATTCTTTTTAGTTGTCAAACATAAAAAAAAAAAATCTATTCTCATATATACCAAATGCCTCCTAAGCATGGATGTGATAATAGAGACAATTGAAATGGCAATATCTTTAGTTTTAAAAAATTGAATAAGCCTAACCCCGGACGTCAAGTTACATCGTTTCCACATTCTCTCAATAGTTATTCAACGAGAAACAGCCATTCTTTTTTCTCTCAAATTTTTTCAGTCTGATTAAACAGAATTTAAGATTACATCCTTAATTCACAATAGAAAAATAATTAAAAAAATTATAATTGATGTTAAGTTCAAGATACTTATGTTGTAAAACTTTAAATTTTAAAAAATTTCAGGATTAAAAATTTAAATTACATAAAAAATTATAATTTTAAATTTTAAATTAAAATTTTTACTCTTTTTATTTTTTAAATAATTTAAAATTTATATTTTTTAATATAAATATATTTAATTTAAAATTTTCAGTTGAAAGTTTTTAAAAGTAATATCATTTATGCTCGGAAATTGGTAATTTTAAAATTAGCGCAAAAAACATGATTAGTTTTTTTAGCGGCAGTTGCTCCCCACCAACCATACAGCCGCTAGCCACCGGCAAGACGGCGGCCACAATGTGGAAGGCCAGGGCCTTGCTGGTAGAGTTCTCAAGCCCTATCTGACCGAAGAAGCTTCCTTCGATTTTCGATCAGCCTCCTAGGAAGAAATTTTGGGTCATTGATTTCGCTCTCTCACGGATTTCTCAGGCACATCTTGAATTTTCGGGTCTGTCAGTTGCAAGCAGCGACATCTTCAATTGCGTAATGCAACTAGGTAAGCTTTCAAAGAGTTTAAATGACGAGTGTAGCTCCTCTTAACTAGATTTGTAATTAGCAACTCATTGCCTTTCGGTATTCAAAACAGTAATTTAGCAAGAAAGAGTCAAGGAAGTTGGTTGCCATTCCATCACACATTCAAGCCCAAGTTCTGTTCCAGAAATCCATCTTCATTCCATTGCAGTTTTTCTCTATGTTCCCTGTTCTATCATTGTTGGCTTGCCCCGTGTTTGGAGATGTTCTGATTGCTATCAAACAGTTTGCTGGTGTTTGAGATTTGAGGAATCCTAGTGTTCAATTTTAGGACATTATGTGTGGGTTCCTTTTAGACTGCGGCCTCGGTTTTTATTTTTCCCCTTTCTTTAATAATATAATATGAAATTGTCATAAAGAAATTGTGTATTTACTAGAGTATTATGATAAGGTTTGAGTTGATTATGTCTGCCCAAATATATTTATAGAAAGCAATAGAAATCTACGCAGCAAAACTTGGGTACTTGGAATGTGCTTTATTCTGGTTGGAACCATCTGGAATGCTGCACTTGTTGGAAGTTTTTCAAATTTGGTAGTTTTGTAATCTCTTGGATACCAATTGTAATTCAATTACTACTTCAATTCGTATTAAACTGGATGGTTGACATTCTTATAAAATTATGTAAAATCTGGTCCTAGGCCCCTTTCTCACTTATGCATGATCTTGAATAGTAAATTCTTGTTTGACCTTTTATTTAACTGTCTACCTAGATAATAGGTGATAAATATTTAACAAGTACGCTAGGAATAAAGATGAAATATGAAACAACTTATGCAAATTCAATTGATTTCACAGTTTTAAATGCATAGTTAAATAGAGGGGTTTTTTTTTTTTTGAGGAATTTCATTAATAGATATTCAGTTAAGCACTCCTCTATTGATTTGAGGACCTTTTGTCCTCTATATTCTGCTTATCTATATGTTTCTTAAAAATAAAGCTTCGAAGTTAATGGGCATCAACTGGGAAACCCCAGGCAATTAGTGGCACATTTTGATTCAAGTAAATGGTTAAAGTAAACTTAGGTCTTAGGCCAAGTTGATGAAATGTAAATTGTTTTAGACATTCATTAAACTTATAAAATTAATTTCTTATCTATTGACCATACATTCTTTATTGCTGCTCTCCTGGCAATGCGATATGACAAGAGATTGGTACATCTTCAAACTTTTGCTCTACATTCATTTGGTTTTCTCCCCTCCCACTCTCTTTGTTTGATACAATCCCATTAATGGTGTCTAGTTTTGTGCCTTTGTGTTAATTTTCTACCCATATGAACTTTCCTGAATTTAATAATTGTAATTCTTCTTCACTATGTTTGGTTTATGTCCTCCCTATTGCATTATGGACTAACTGGATTAAGTTTCGATATTTTCTTTATATAGTCACCTGAATCCCTATTGTACTCTGTAATATGCTTATTGTTGCCCCTCATGGTTCGTAAAGAGGTTGAACTTATCTCTTTCTATGACTAATCAAGTGTTTAAGAGTTTTATCCTTGTTGACCTCACTTTTCTTATTAGATTAAAATAAATTAAAATTTCAGCGCAAGGTTAGGATGGACTTTGCTTTGTCTGGGCTTCAAGTTCAAAGGCTTTCTTATGAGCGGTGTGCTAGAGATATGAATAAAAAATCATTCTTGGGTCTCATCATAAAAGCTTAAGCTTAAAACAAATAAAATAACTAAAAACAACTTAATTAAAATAGATGTAATTTCCAACTGTTTGTAATTGTATTTTCTTATGAGTATTCAATCAACTTTTATGGTAGACTTTCTTTCTTTGGTAATTTTCAGTATTAGAACACATTTCTATTGTGAAAAGTTTTCTCTAGATCATTTGTTATGCTGACTGCTGATGTTTCCACATTGTGTGATCAATTCGCAGCCTTGCCAATCAGAGAATATGCAGCAGTAACTCTTCTTTTTGTTTTTTGGCTTAAAATCAATAAAAGAAGTATGGGACCTTCCATCAAATGCAGTTAAGTGTAATGATAACAGCAATCCTGAACTTGATGAACTTGCCAAAGCAGAGGAACGTGTGGAAGAAAAGGTTTAAATCTTATAACATTTTTGACCCATTTTTAGATAAGAAAATTTTTTGTTATAATTTTAATACACTCTGCCGACTTATTTCTTACAACCATGATGTTGGCATATCCATTATTCGAGGTGTCATGTTTGTAGGCATTGCTTATAATACCATGTTCTATTTTTAACACTCTTTGATTTCCTTGCCCCACCTCATCCTTCCAAATTGTCTTCAGGTATCAAAACGACTTTTCAATCCATTTGAGACTGTTTGAAAATCATTCAGCCTTGTATTTTTTGCTGTAAGACTATTCTCCTTTTATATTTATATGCTGCAGTATCTTAGCATAAATTTCTGATCAGAGAATCCTCAAAAAACAAGAGAACTCATTGCATTAAATAAACTTTCATTTTGTTGCATATTCTCAGTATGAGCTATTGCTACTTCGCACTGTTGATCTAATTCTTAAGTTAGAATGTGCAGTTTCCGAATGGTTATTGCTGGCTAAATTTTAAATGTCTTAAGTGCTAATGCTAGAGCAGTTTTAAGCACCTCCAATAAATTGTTCACAGTTCATTAATTATATTCATGTTAGTAATGTTCCCTGTATATCTTATCGTGTTTTTTGTTTTTGCTAATTAGTCCCTACGTAGGTGCTCACTCTTTTTTTAACTTTGTGGTAGGAAGCACTAACTAGTTTTGTGGAAAATTTTGAATCATTGGAAAGGAACCAAGTCATATGGATAAAGGAAAATAAGTGTACATGGTAATTTGATTTTTTTCTCCTCAAATTTGTTTCGTTTATCATTGTGTTCTTCCCATAATTGCCCTAAGATCATTTAATTGTTATTGTTCATTATTTTCGAACAATCCTTATCAATTACCTAGCTCTTCTCTGCGAGCTGCAATTGTCAAGCTTCCTCTTAAAGCAGGAGGGAGGAGCCCTATTTTTTGAGCCATGAATGTCACAAATGAGAAAGCCTAGCAGTTTTCTGATCTTATTTCTCAATAATTTAACTTGCATGCTCGAAATCCATTATGATGAAGCCCATCAAATGTTGTTTTCTCTCTTATTATTTTTGCTGTTTAGTTTCTCCATTCTAGGAGAAAGTGAAGAGGAATTGGTATTTCATGCATGATTCTTACAGAGATGGCACTGTCATAAAGGTTAGATTCCATTACTTCCATTCCAAGTTGTGTGTGTTAAATTATGAATATATCATAAGAAGTCACGACTTTGTGTCTTTGTGAGTCTGTCGTTTTCTGTTGTGCTTGGCGTGTTTTGTCCATGATATAGTCTATACTTGCTCACAAAATGCTTGTCTACCATAGGAAAAACAGGGACAAGACTCAAGTCAAGAGGAGCAACCCTCTTATGAATTTTGCATTTAACTGTGCATGTGAGTTTCACTACAAGAGCTCCCTGCTAAAGTATGCCACCCTACTCTGTTTCTGCATTTGGTGACAAGACTTTTAAATTGAAAATTTGATAATGTAGACAGGTTAACTCCTTATGTAGCGTTTTACTACTGGATTTTGGAGTTACTCTATTGATAGAGATAGATGAGGGAAATTAGTACTTTATTTCTGAACTAGAAGTATGTTAATTGTAATTACTTTCAAGTTTCAACCGTCTTACTTGGCATAGATTAAGTACTGCTTTCTGGTAGCATTTGTTATATTACTGACGTCGTAATGATGTAGATATTGTAATGAAGAGGATGTAAATCAATCATTTGAGATAATCTTTTTTGTACAAGATAATTGAAGATGAAGGAATATACTTTCCGCTACTGTCTTGTGGGATTTTCACGGTATTCGAACAACCATGTATTCTTTCTATGGAAATCATTTTAGGCTTCTATATATGCGTTGCTTGGTAGCTTACAAACCAAAATAAAAAGAAAAAAAAAAGAAAAAAGAATATGATTGCTTTGCTGCAGTGCTATTCCTCGTATCATTAACAAAAGTCTTTTCTCATTAGATAGAGTTGGTTACATGGATCAAATAATGTTATAAAATTTTAATCATTTCTCACATCAATAACAATTATTTTGTACTAATCAGCCAGTACTTCTTTGCTTTGCTAAGCCATTTTGTTGTTTGGAGGGGAAAAAAAAAACATCTTAAAAAAAAACATCCCAAGCAATTGGTTAGCAAGATTCCCTTGGTCAGGTGTTGGAAAAGGAGCATCTAGGCACAAGGTAGTCTTTCTTGATGGTTTTTAGTTGCAAGGACTTCTTATTTAGATATTTAGTTTGTGGTTCTCTGTGACACACAAATGCATGGTGAAGGAGACCTGGTGGTAGGAGACTTAGGGAAATTTTTTGTTTCCATTTTGGTTCTTTGTAAAAAAATATGAATATGATGTCTTTGTGTAAGGAATGGTTAAGCACCCAAAAGAGGAGGTGAATTGGGCATTGAACAAAACAAAAATTTTCTCAAGTGAAGGATTAGTTTTTGAAAAGTTTTTAAAAGAAAGATGAAGCCTAAGAAATTTGAGAGACTATAATGCAAGCTAAACAATACTAAAACAGAGTACAAGAAGATTATCACTTAAAATGGAATAAAGAGTAGACTAATAACGCATGTAATGCTGTAAAAACTAAGAAAATGAAAGAAAAAAAAATTAAACTCAAGCAATTTATCCTAATTCAGCATAAACACAAACTTACATTTAGTCCTCAAGCCTCAAGCCAAAACACGGATTGTGGATCGACAATTAGGGACTTAGCACTTGACTAGTAGCTCTTAAGTTGCAATCCTAAGAGTTTTAATAGTGTGTCATTCAATTGGTAACAACTAGTAGTTCTTCGTAAGTTACTGGTCGACTTGTAGCAACTTTCTACAATTGACTAATAGCTCTTTGTTTTTGACATTCAATCCATTAATCAACTTGTAACACCCTAACAGTTGACAAGTAGTTCGAAACTTTCAGTGAAACTTTGGAGAAACTATCCAATAAGTTCATATTTAAAACATACAAGCTCTTACTAATAAGTTTAAAAAGTTTTTTGAAAGCTCAAAACAATTCTAATCCCTTTACACATATTTTAAGTCCTAGGTTCAATAGATCATATGTTCATGAATTTCTTGGTGAAAGTCCTCTAAATTATTTGTTATCATCAAAATTAGTGCGCACAAAGTAATGGGGGTCAACATATTGTAGTTTAACTTATGAATATGTATGATATTTTGATTCTATCTTGAGAGAAAGTATATTAAAAAAAATTCCCCAAAATATCACAGAAATTCAAAGTTGTCAAGAAAGTAAAATGAAAAAAAGAAATCCAAATAAATATGGGGATGGTTCACAAATTCTGGTAAATGTCACTAAGATAAAATAAGTAAATTCTTAAAAAAAGGCTATTACCAGTCCCTAGATAATGACAAAATGAAAATAAAATAATAATGTCCTTTAAATTTTGGGACGGTTATCAATTGTTGGTAAATAAAATAAATAAATTCTTAAGAAATATAATGGCAATTATTACTTATTAATGGTTGGGAAATTGGAAAAAAAAAGAATACAATAAAATTTTCTTTAAAATTTATGATTAGGAGTCTCTCTTTTCATGGCACTATATTATTAGAAAGAGATAAATAAGAGAAATTTTTAAATATTTTTAAAGTGTTACATTATTTATGTTTTCTCTAATTAAAAAAGTCTACATCACCGCCTAATAAAATAATATTAAATTATAAAATTAAATCCTACATTTAATAATATATTACTCGATTATTATATATATAAATAGGGCATTGTATAAGGGTTCACAGTATTATCCTTTATAAGAAATTTTAATTTATTAATATGTAAGTCTTATTTTATTTGATTTAGATTTATTTTATTAGAGAGAGTATAAATGATGTGATATTTTAAGAGCTCGTTTGGTACACAAAAAGTTAATAATTAAAATAAAAAATATATATATATAAAAAATTTTGAAAATAGATAATGATCTTTTTACCTTTATTTTAAACTAAATATTTATTGAGATAAATGCTGTTAAATAGTAATTACATGAATATAATAGATATTTTGTAAAAATATTTGCTTCTTTTTCCTTTTATTCTAGCTACGAAACCAATCCTAATAATATCTAAGAATTTTTTAATAGAGAGAAAAGAAAAAGAAAGTAAAAAATATATATATATATATATATATTTTATACATACACTCACTTATTTTTGTCATATCTTTTTATCTTTTTCTAATAAATTGGCACGCAGTGCAAGAAAGGGTTCAGATAATTAAATTTATGGACAATTAATAACTATCAATAAATATAAATAGATAAAATAAATAAATTTCTAAAAATATAATGGCAATTATCAACTACGAAAAAATGATAAAAAGAAAACAATTCATCCAAAAAAAAGAAAGAAAGAAAGAGAACAATAAGAATCCTCTAAGTTTAAGGGTGGTTAATAATTGTCAATAAATGTCAATAGATAAATAAATAAATATATATGTGTGTGTGTGTTAGAGAATATATATATATATATATATATATATATATATATATATATATATATATATATATATATATAAAAGTTAAATTCTTTGACATTGTAAATAAATTGCTCATGATATGATTTTTTTTTCTTTACTTTCTATTGATTTTCACTTTTTATTGGTGGTGCCCACCTTGCTTTAAGCTCTCTAATTTTTGATAAATACAAGGAAAGTTGCCATCAGTCGCGAAATAACAAGAAAAAGAAAGAATGAAAGAACAAAAAATAAAAAGAACCCGTAAATTTAGGGGCGATTGTTAAACGCCGGTAAATATGAATTATTGGCGGCTTGTCAAAATTGTAGCTAAATGACGTCCGGACGCATATATTACTGACAATTACCAAACCATCAACAAATGGCATTAGCGGCAGTTCAACCATTGTTAAAAGAGCACTTAAACTGTTGCTAAATGCTCTTTTTTTTTTTTTATTGAATATTATCGAATAGTGTGTTTAGCCTTTCTTTTAAAAAAATAAAAAGTTTTTTCACACACACACGCGTATATATATATATATATATATATATATATTTAAAAAAATAAATAAATAAATAAATAAATATATATATATATATAGAGTTCTATTTGACCCAAACTTCTTTTAAGTGATAATCTATTCTTCTGCTATGAAAAGAACGAGTTAGAGTTTCTTTCTTTTCAGAAACCAAGGAAGAAGTATATTTTATTAAATATATTACTCAAAATCATTAATTACAAAATTTGCTCATCTTTTTTTTTTTAGCATAAATTAAACTAAGCCTATCTAAACTTTTGAAATTAAAAATTTTGAATAAAACAATTATATTTAATCAATAAGGAATTTAATTATAATTATAATTTTGATTATAAATTTTATTATATCCTTTTTTGGACAATGTATTTTAATATATGTATTTTAATTTTATATATTATTTTTTTTATTAAAATGTCTTAAGTATGTAGTGTTTAATTAAATAAAAGTTAGAAATTTAATTAAAATTAACCATTATATATTTTTTAAAATTATATATTCATTTAATCAATATTGATTATAAAGTCATTTCTAAATATGTCATCAAATTAATTTAACATTAAAAATTACTTTTCTTTAAAGATTACCCAATCACTAATTGATGTTGATAAAATGCTCATGGCATGATTTTGCTAAATATTAGTTATTTCTTTGTTCCAGTACTTTTTATGAAAACTTATTTTTTTAAAAAAATTAAATTTAAAAAATATTAAAAGCAAGGTCAAACAAGCTCTTAGACTACTAAATCAAAGTTACAGTAGCCTACTCTTCCTTCTGTAAGGCTCCGTTTGGTTTAATAGAGGGGAGAAGAGGGGGTTGAATGAATTCTATTTGATTGGAAAGAAAAGGAGGGAAGGGAATGAGAGATTATTATTTGGTTCAAGAAGAGAGGGAAGGAGAGGGGATGTAATTATATTTGGATAAATTTACCCTTTATATTATTTTAATTTTATTTTTTATAAAAAAATTATTTATATCAATATTTAAAAAAATTATAAATTTTAATATTTTTTATTTTTAATTTCTGATAAAAAAATTTATCTTAATTTTTATTAAATACTAATATATTAAAAAATTAACGGATAATAAAGTAAATTATAATTTAAAAAATATTCCTCCCCTTCCCTCCAAAATCCTCCAATTTGGAGGGGAGTAAAATTTGCATCCCTTCTCTCTTCTCCCTTCCCTTCTAATTTTATTCAACCAAACATCTTATCTCCCTCCCATCTAAATACTTCTAACCAAACACACCCTAAATCTCATCTTACATCTTCTCAACAAGATTTGAATCTAAAACCTTCAACAGTGCTTAATATATTTACCACATGTTTGGTTTGTTAGGAGAAAAAGAAATTTTTTTTTTGGATAAAATGATAATTTTACTTCTCTAATCATTATTTAGTTATCATTTAATATTATTTATTAATTATTATTCAATCATTAAAAATAGAGGTATTATAAGTATTTTTTATTTACAAAATTATTTTTTTTATTTTTATTTTTATATTTAACTTTCTATGTATCAAATAGGTCATTAATTATAAAGCTATCATCTTCCATACAATTAAAATTGAATGAGATCTTACTTAAGTTTAAACTTTCATAATATTTTATAAGAAGAAACAAGCTACGATGTTTAATATATTTAAAGTGTGCATCTTAGTAATGCATCTTACTAATTTGTACCTTTCGATTTTAAAAAATAGCATTTATGAAATAAAAAACACATGAATATTATGACTGATAAAAAAACCAAATCCACCAAACCAAAATTCAGTGCATATTATGAGAGTAAAATGATTATGATTCTCAATATCAAATTAACTCTTTGATATCCTGTATTACTATAGTATTAAAATGTTCAATTTTTTTTTATTACAATTTCATCATTCCAGATGTATTAAAATAATAATCTATAATATTTCAAGAAAGCAAATGTCTTTATACGGTGAAAATTAAACTTTTGACTACTGATGACGTGATTTCAAACCAAAAAATAAAAAGCATTGAAGTGAAACTAAAAAATCTTTAACAGAGCCGATTAATTTAATATTGATACCGTCTTTAAAATACTAAAATAAAATTTTGGTCCAATAGTTATTCACGTCAACGAAACCCTTCTCATTTCCTCCTCTTCTAATTGACTAGGTCCTGGGGCCTTTCGTGTAATAAACCAAGAAATTTTTTTTTTGATTAAATTAAACTTAATATTTTCTCATTACAAAAATTATATTAAGCTTTTTGATATTTAATATATATTTTAAAAACTTTTTTTAATGAACTTTCCGTCAAAATAAAGTTCCTGTACAACATGTTATATTAAGAATACAACCATGATTTTATATTATGTAAAAAATTGACTTTATTAATAGAAAGTAAAATAAAAAAATATTTTTACAATATATATGTATATATATATATTAAATGTTAAGGAAATCAATTTTAATTTTTGAAATAAAAAGACATCAAATATAACGTAGCTAAATTAAAAAAAGTTAATTCACAAAACTTTTTTTTTACTGAAGTTTAGGTACAGAAGTGAACTGGATATTATTATTATTATTACCACGTTAGAAAAAAGTGACTTGCCAAGGGCATAGAAAAATTCAAAGGGCGAGCGTTGCAGAAAATGGAAGCTGTGGGCTTGTGTGGAGACCACCTGATTGGCTCACGCTCTCATGTAGCGCGTTTGGACAACGATCTCGGATGGAGTTGTCTGTCGAAATGACCAAATTAGCCTGCGGATTTGTTGAGGAAAGAAACTGTCAAAAGGAAAGTATATATAATAATATAAATGAGACATAGGATATGGTTAAAAAAGGGAATGTGATTATTTTCTTAAAGTATTATAATCATTGTAAGCCTTGAAATTATTATTATTATTATTATTATTATTATTATTATTATTAGTTGGTTCAAAGGTGCAGGGCCCAAAATTCTTTTTGAGGAAAGCCTCCACGTGTGAGGCTTTTGGATTTAAACTTGGTCAATTAGTTTATAATTAATTATTTTCAAAATCCACCATCTACATTGAAAGAGGCTGAGAGAATTTTATGGTGATAGAGTTACTTCTTGTTGCTGATGCTTTGAAAATTTTACATAAAAAATTAATAAAAATGTATTAAAATGAGTGTGAGAATGAATCCATCGCTTTATGTACATAATTTAGTAACATTCTATTAGTTCTTTTTTGCACCAATATTGACAGCAAAAATTAATGTTATTAAATATGTAAATATTTTAATTTTTTTGAATATTTTAAAATTTTATTTATAAGAAATTGGGGAATATGATCTATGAAAAGTGTCAATATTTTTATATTATTTAAGACATATCTAATTTAAAATTATATATATATATATATATATTATAGTCAAATACTTTATAAATAATTTCTTTTTGCATTTAACAAATTAGTATCACCACATATCAAATACTACTTAAAAATCTCAGCTCTAAATAATATTTTAAAAGTCAAATTGGTCATTAAATTAGTAAAGACAATAATTCATAATTTGTTAGTTTGATTATTGTGAAATAGTAATTAAATTGCTAATAATTAAATATATATTTTTAACATTTTATATATGTAACAAATAAATACTAATAAATTTTAAATATTTAACTACTAATTCTATATTTTTTAAAATATTTGAGAAAAAATATTTTTTAATCAAAAAATAAAAGCTACTTATAATTAAAATTTAATAATATTTAATATTAAACTTTTAAAATTCTTAAATTATATTAAGATTTCATTTATTATTAAAAAATTTTAAAAAAGTAAATAGAAGAGGAAGAAACAATTTTAACCAGACATTTTGATATTTAAAAAAGATGTTATTAAGAGATAAAATATGATAAAAAACATTAAAAATAACTAGGTATACACTTTTTGTTTCTTTTATATATATATATATATATATATATATATATATATATAATATTATATATATATATATATATATTTAAATTTATCTCTGTTTTAACTTAATTTTCTTTTATAGCCTTTTATTTTCAGTTTTTTAAATTTGTCTAAAACGAATTATGTTGTTTTATAAAAAAAATTTGAAAAATAAAAATTTAATGACTAGTTTAGCGAATTTTATGATAAACTAATTTTATGAGTCAATCAAATTAGTTCAATAACCCATTCACCAATTTTAGGGTGGATAATTGATCTGATCCAATTTTTTTATACAATATCTTTAAGTCTTATATCAAATCTAATACTATATACTGATGACAAAAGTCACATTACTTTGAAGATTGAAGTTTGAACTCATCTATTTTGAAAATAAGTTATTAACAAAATCCATATAGACACAAATAAATCATAACTTTTAAGTTTTATTATAATAAAAAAGAGTTGAAGGGAAGATTTGAAACAATTTAAAGCATGAACAATTTACCAGAAATTCAATGATGTCCGTATCAAAAAAAAAAAGGAAATTCAATGATGTCATTATGGTTGTGCAGCACTAGATTTGATAAGAGAGAGGCCATTCTCATCTAATCCAAATTGATATGTTGTGTACAGGCCCGTTCCATTCTCCACTTTGGATTAGATATGGCGTCAAAACTGCGTTTTCAATATCACAGGGTGTTTGACCAAAAAAGACCAAAAAAAACAAAAAACTAGCAAATTCGAATAAGAAATGCAGCAATTCAAGCCCTTAAAAAATCACTGTAAGATCCCACCTTTTGCAGTTCAAAGCCCTTCTATAGCAACACCAACCCCACAATGCTTTCTGCTTTTGCATCACTACCCACCATCAACATTCTCTCTGAAATAGAGCAAAATAGAGCACAAGTGCTTCTTCAGGTAAACACTCATTTACTGTATCATACCTGATAAACAATTTCGGGTTCTCCCAAGAAACAGCTTTAAATGTTTCCAAGAAAGTTCAATTTGAGACCTCACAAAAGCCAGATTCAGTTGTCAGCTTCTTCGAGAGCGACGGTTTCTCTGAGTCTCATATAAACGATCTCATTAGAAAGGATCCATGGCTTCTTTTGTGCCATCCCCACAAAAGGATCTTGCCTAAGTTTGAACTTTTCCTCAAAAGGTGCTTGTAGCTCCGACATTATCTTTATGGTGCAAAGGAGCCCGAGATTCCTAAATAGAAGCTTGGAGAATCACATAATCCCATCATATGGATTGCTAAAAGGGATTTTTCAAATTGATAAGGCCACCATTGATTATATAAAACGCTCTCCAGATATGCTTTATGACACTCGAGTGACACTAGGTATCAACTTGTTGCTTAAGAATGGTGTGTCAGGGGCAAACATTGCTCTTATACTATGGAGGAGGCCTCGTACACTACACTTCCCAAATGACCTTATAAAGGTGGGAGAGGAAGTAAGGGTTTGGGATCTAATCCTTTGAATACACCATTCAGTGTGGCATTGACAGCCAAAATGAGTGTAAGCAAGTTCTAGTGGGAAGCCGAAGCTGATGTCTGTAGGAGGCGGGGGTGGTCAGAAGAAGCATTGTTGGAAGCATCTAGGAAGCAACCGCACTGTATGTTAGCATCCAAGGATAAAATTGATGCACTGATGAGTTTTTGGGTCAACCAGTTGGGTTGGAATTCTTTATCCTTGTCAAAGTATCAAAACTCTTTGGATATAGCTTGAAGAAAAGGATTATTCCAAGGGCTTCAGTATACAGTTTATTCACTCAAAAGGTTTGAGAAACAAGAATGCTAGCTTACTTGCGCCATTTAATATTTCTTTAAAGCGGTTCCTGGAAAGATTGGTGAAATGTTTTGAGGAGCATGATTATCAGCTATTAAAGCTATATGAAGAAAAAATGAACATCTAAGATAATGTGAAGAATGGTGGCTTGTTGTGTTCATGAAAATTTTAATTTGTTATCTTGTGTGATTCAGCTTCATTTTGTGCCTCCTTCCCATTGAAGTACTTGCCTTGTTTAAATTGGGATTCAACTAGTTTTACTGAATTGCTTCATTTGCTAACTTGGACCTCTGTTGGTGGTTTTATCATTAATACTAGCTAGCCATAGTTTTATCTTATGCTTTATCAATAATTGATTCAAGCATAGAAAGGTGTTACGGTTGTAGAATACATTTGTAAGCAATTTTGATTCACTCTCCTTCCTTGAATTAATGGGTAATGACCTTTGCATCCATGAATTCTAGCTTCTGCAGGCACAATACTGTTTTCTATGAGTTGGCAGAAAGTTTAGTAATACACTGTTTTGTATCTCACGCAAGTAATCAATTAAAAAAGATTATCTTTTGGAACCATAAAGTGTTCATAATGCAACAAGTTTGAACATTTTCAACTTCACTTAGAAAGATCAAAAGTTTGAGACATGTTGCTAGGATGAGGATGCAATATTCTGTTTGAATTAAAATTCTAAGGTGAGGTTGCAATATTCTGTTTGAATTAAAATTCTAACTTTTTATCTCCACTACTCTAAAACTGACCTTGAGTTTTCATCATCTGTCGGTGACCATATAGTGTTTAAGCATGTTTCCATTATTTAATTTCTTTCCATTGCAAGGAAGACAAATTCATCTAAAAGACAGGATTAAGTATGAACAATGCTCTACATCCATATGCAATACTGATTAGTAAGATCTGAATTCCTCATTAAAGCATCATCTGATTTTGACTTGCAGTGTTATTCTAATTGTGTTGCAAAATTTCAAAGAGTGCACAAACCATTATGGCTCAGATCGAAGTTATCCTTCTCCTAATTGAGTTGAGCTCAAATAATGAAGTTTGGAAGCTCAAAAACATAGAACCTTAAGTTCTGGGCGTGCATATACTACTGAAGAGCATGTAGTGGCTTATTGCCTTTTTTTTTAAACACGGTAGTTTATTTTTAAGGATGGGTTTAGTTTGTGATTGAACAAGCTACACCAGTGGGGCCCTTTTATAACCTTGGAGGAAATCTTTTCCTAAAAGACTGCCCTTTTAGAAAGGTAAAACTTCCAGGCTTATAAGCTCAGTTGAACATCTCTTTATACTTGATGTAGGACTAAGTAAGATCATAGCAGGCTCTCACTGAAATCATATCCCAAAAATATATAAGGGAAGAGAGAAAAAAAAAGTAAATAAAAAGAAAAAAGGAAATAACAGTTGATATACTCTATTTAACATTAGGGATACAAAGGGTTTCTAATGGGAACATCATTACTTAGAAGTGTGCGGTCCTTCTCAAACTTCAACATGGTTTCTAGGCCTTTCATGGATCCAAATAATTTTAGGAGGAACCCTTATAATCATCAAAAGTATCTGGATTCTGGTACTATTTCATTGGTGGGGTACAATTATCTTTTTGTTTATATTAATTACATGTAATTCTCTATAAAATTATGTTAGTTTTCAAATTATTTGTATTTGATACTTCTCTTCACATTCTCAACTATAATCAACATTGGTGAAAAGGCATCCACTAAGATAGTGCTGCCACTTCTTTAGGGCAAAAACAATTGCCATAAGTTCTCTTTCATAAACGGAACACTGTATAGCTTTATTGGATAATTATTGGTTGAAATAAGCGATAGGCCTTTTGCCTTGCGTCACTACCATACCTACCTCACATCCTGAAGCATTTGCCTTAATTTCAAAAGGTTAGTAAAGTCGGGCATTACAAGCACTGGGATTGTTGTCATGGCTATCTTCAAAACTTCAAAAACTTATTGATCCTCTTTTCTTCCTTGGAAAGCATCCTTCTTAAGCAAATTAGTGAGAGGTGTTGCCAATTCCCAGAGTTCTCCACAAATTTTCTATAATAACATGTGAGTCCTAAAAATCCCTTTAGAGCTTTCAAATCTTTAGGAATTGGCCATAGCCATAGCTTCAATTTTTGAGGGATCTGCTTCAACACTTTCTAATGATATTATATGCCCCAAGTATTCTAATTTGGATTAGCCAAACACACACTCTTTTTTATTAATCACCAACTAATTTTTCAATCAATACCTCTAATGCAACTTTCAATTACCATACATAGGTCCTCATATGTAGCTATAGACTAAGATGTCATTAAAAGACACCAAGATGAATTATCTTAGATAGGTTTTGAAGATGTCATTCACGAGGGACTAAAAGTAAAAGGTGCATTGGTCAATTCGAAGAGCATCACTAAAAACTCAGGGGCTTTTATGAGTCTTAAATCCTTTCTTAGGCTTATCCCTAAGCAAGACTTAGATCTGGTGGTACAAATCCAACTTAGAAAATATCGTGGTCTCTCCCAACTCATCCAACAACTTATCCATGGTTGGTATGGGAAACTTGTCAAGGATAGTAATGTTGTTCAATGCTTAATAGTTAACATAAAACATCCACTTTTTTTTTGTTTTCTTTTTTCTTTTTAATACTAACAATATTGGGCTTGAATATGGGCTAATACTATGCCTAATAATTCTAGCTTCAACCATTTCCTTTACTAATTTCTCAATTTCAACCTTTTGGGAATGTGCATACCTTTAAGGCTGAATATCAAGGAGTTGTTTCCCTAGTTTAATTATCCTGGCATGGTCCTTAGAGTGATGAAAAGGAAGTCCAACCACTAGTTAGCATACCAAGGCAAACTCCTCAGGTGGCTTTTGTATTTCTCCATCATTCCCATGCCGTTCAACTTCAGGTTCAATTGTAATAGCCCTAAAATCTAATAAAAACCCTTGTCCCTAGCTTTTGAAAGCTCTAATGATAGTTTTGTATGAAGCCACTGATTAGGTTAAAGTGGGATCATTATTAAGGCAAACCCATTCCTTACCTGCTTTAATTTTCATGTATGATTGCCCTGGATTGACTCTTAATTCTCTAAGATCCTCTAATCAAGCAATTCCTAAGACTAGGTCAACATCTCCCAATTTAAAAGGATAGAAGGTCTGTACTATTTTCATACCTTGTAACTCTAAGCGAACCTTCATACATTTACCCTTGGCCACAATTTTTCACCTGTTTCCTACTAGTACTGAGTAACGCTTGGTATCTTGCACAAGAATATTAAGTTTTTTGAGCAACTTTAATGAAATGAAGTTATGAGTTGCCCTCCTATCAATAAGCACCATCACTTCTTCTCCATAGGCTTTTCCCAGCAATTTCATTATCTTTTGGCCTGCCAATCCAACAATGGAACTTAAGGACAGTGCCATGGAAGTCATTGTCTTCTGAGGTTCCTCCACCATTGTTTCCTCAATTTCCCTTCCCTCCATTTCTTCTGTTCCTTCTTCTGTTAGAATCATCATGTGAATTTGCTTGTTTTTGCACTTGTGATATTAGACCCACATTTTTCTTCTTATTTAAAACAAAGCCTAAGTTCATGCCTTTTGTTAATCTCGGCCTTAGACATTCTCTTCTTGACGCTAGTATTGGCACTACTGCTAGTGGCAGTGGTAATTGGGATGCTGACCTTATTGTTAAAGGTCTTACTCTTCTCATTTCCTTTCATTTCTAGATTCTTCCCAATTAACCCGTAATTCTCACTTTTGGGTACCTCTACTACGCTTGAAAATTTAGAGAAATTTGGTTTAAACCCACTTCATTTGGGTTTCAAATTGGACTTCATTCCCTTGGTATTCTTCTCTTCTCTTCTTAAGACTTTTGCAGCACCATGTTCCCTCCCTCCACCTGAAATGCATAATCCACGATCTGTTTCAAGGATTTTGGCTGCATTAATCTCACTTCAACTCTTATTTCCTCCATTAATTCATTTTTAAAGACTCCCATCAATACTTGATTTGGAACATCCTTTAAAGGAGTTGAAAGTTACTCAAATCTCTCCTTGTAATCTTCTATTGTGCTCTCTTGCTTAAGGCTCATTAGTCTTTTGTAGTTGTCACTTAGTGGGTTACAATGAAAGTGATCTAACACCTCTTTCTTGTACTCCTTCCATGGGCCCATTGGATTCCTACTTTGAACCAGTTAAAGGCTTGCCTTCCAAATTCATAGCAGCTGCATCAAGTTTCTGCCCCTCTATAATCCCATTAATTGAGAAATACCTTTCGACCTTAAAGAGCCTCCTATTGGGTCATCTCCAGAGAAAATGGGTAGTTCCAGCCTTGGAAACTTGTTCCTTTCTTTTTCCTTGTCGATCTCGAACACCCCTACCTGGTTCGCTACCGCTGAACTCATTAAAGATGTCTACTCTGCTACAACCATCGTTGTCATCCCACCTTTAGCACCCAACATTGCATAGACTTCCCTTAGCTAGTCTTGCATCTTAAGCATAACGAGTTTAGTAGAAGTCAACTCATCCTTCATCTCTCCCTAGTTCTTCTGTAGTTCATTAACTCCTTTCTCTAGCAATTCTACTATATCCTCCATCCTTGTACCAACCATGCCCTGGAATATAAGAGCCTTGATACGAATTTGATGGAACTTTCAATTCACTGATATCATTTATATATGTATATTAGTGTCTTCTTCCTCAAGCAATGATAAAGAAGAAGAGAAATACATAGAATCAGTGCTACAAGTAAAGGATGAAACAAAAAACAAAGAAGTTTCCTCTGATTTTTGAAAGACCAGAGCTTTCTTCTACAGTCTTGCTTAATTCCTATACGCACTTCTTTTCTCACTTCCCATTTAGCACATGGGAAGTTAGTTATGTTGAAAGCCTTTATGGGACACCTCATCAATATTGGTCCCCTCCTCTTTATTCCTTTTACTATAAAACTTCCCATATTTGGGCGTGGGCCCATTAGACTTTAAATATGATTTTAAAGTCTTTGAGGAGGTAGTGGAATGTGGAGTTCAAATTGATGCTTAAGGTAGAAAAGGATTTTATAGAGAGTTAGTAAAACTAACTAGTTGAAATGAATAAGCACATATGGGAGTTTGTATCATCAAGGGATAACCTTAAACCTAAGTCCTTCATGTGTTCCATAAGCATAATAAATTGATTTGATAGAATAAAAGATCAAGGAGAATAGAGTGTGAAAAAAATTTGAAAAATTACAATGCATAGATGCAAGTTCCATGGAAAAAAGTGATAAATAACAACAACAACGACAATAATAACGAAGCCTTTTCGCACTAAGTGAGGTCGACTATATGAATAAATCGATGCCATAAAATCTTATCGTAAATCATATTTTTTAGACAAATCATTTAAGTCTAAATCTTTTTTAATGGTTTATCCTATAATTTTTCTTAGTTTCCTTCTACTTCTGACTATTAGATTATTCTTCATCTGATTTACTCTCCTAATTAGAGCTTTTATAGGTCTGTTCCACATATGCCCAAATCATCTAAGTTGCAATTTTACAATCTTTTTTATAATAGGTGTTACCTCTACTTTCTCTCTAATGCATTCATTTCTAATTTTATCTTATCTGGTATGTCCAGTCATCTAATGCAACATTTCATTTCTACAATATTGAATTTATTCTTTTATTAACTTTCTATCGTCCAACGTTTAGTTTCATACAATATTGCAGGTTTTATAACTGTGCAGTATAATTTACTATTAAGTTTGAGTGATACTTTTCTATCATAAATAACGCTCAAAGCACTCTTTCATTTTATCTATCCCATTTGAATCCCATGTTTTATATCTTTTATTTTTCCGTCATGTTGTATAGTGGGCCTAAGGTACTTAAACTGTATGATTTGTGGTATAGTATGTTTTCTAATTTTCACTTCTACACTAGAACTAGTGTGTCTATTATTAAACTTACATTTTATATACTCCATTTTACTTCTATTAAACAAAATCCATGTGCTTCCAAAGTTAGTCTCCACATCTCTAATTTCTTATTCATTTCCTTTCTTGATTCTTCAGCTATGACTATATCATTTAAAAAAAAACATTCATTGTGACATCAGTTGTTGGATATGTTCAGTGAGCATATATAAGATTAAAGTAAAAAAAAATAAGGACTCAAAGTTAACCTCTAATGTGGACCAATAGTTATCAAAAAATCTTCTGTAAGTTTACCTTTTATTATAACACTAGTTGTAACCCTATCACACATATCTTGAATTGTTCAAATATAAGTCATATGAACTCTTTTTTTTTTTTCCTAGAGCCTTCCATAAAACTTTTCTTGACACTTTATCATATGCCTTCTCTAAATCAATGAATGCCATGTGTAAATCTCTTTGATTCTTTCAACATCTCTTTATTGATCTTCGCAATAAGTATATCGCTTTTATGGTCAATCTTCCTAATATAAAATCAAATTGATTTTTCATAACATGAGTCTCTTACTTTAATCTTCGCTTAATTACCCTTTTCTACAACTTCATAGTGTGGCTCATGAGTTTAATTCCTCTATAATTTGCACAATTTTGTATGTCCTCCTTGTTCTTATAAATAAGGATTAAAGTATTTCTCCTCCACTCGCCCGATATTTTCTTATACCTCATAATTTCGTTATATAACTTTGTGAGCCAACTTATGCCTTTTCACTCTTAAATCCTTCTATATCTCAAAAGAGTGATAAACATCGGATAAAATAATCTAAAGGATAAAGAGAATATCAATAATGACATAGGTAGTAAGTGATGAGGAAAGATTCACATGTCAAAGGGTTAGTGAAATTGTAGTGCTGTATAAGATGATAAAGCAAGGGAGAATACATAGTGAAAATTCTATATAGTTTCTTATATTTACAAAAAATAGAAGGGGGGAGTTATATTAACCACCAACATCATTTAAATAAATATCTTATAATGTAGCTGAGTGTCTTTTTCTATCCATATGCAAAGGGAAAACATATTTCAAACTCTTGAATTTAAATTTTTTATGATTGTTATAGATGACCATTTCAAAATAGTTTTTAAGGTATGACACTAATTTGATTAATTATTATATTTCAAAATATTCAATAATTTAACAAAAAATATATATTAAAAAAATTCTATATATCATTAAAAAAGATGACACTCTGTGCCTGATCTACTAGTATATTAAACATGAATGACAAAAGTGTAGTGATAATAGTTCCTGTTTTGGCATATGTAAAGATAAAAGTGTTCTTTTGGTCATTAAATGGCAAAATTGCTGTTTTGGTTTTTTCCTTTTATCTTAAGTTTTACTTTCTTCTCTAATCTTATTTTATTCTAATTTGATCTCTTAATTTTATTTCAAGTTTCACTTTCATTCTTATTTTTATTTTATTTCAATTTGGTCCCTTAATTTACAAGGATTACTTAAATGTTTCTTTCTATTTAATGACATGACAATGCTTAACAGAAAAATTTTATGTGGCTCCTTGGCTGCTTAATTAACTTTTTGCTAACTTAGATTTACTTGTTATAATATCCTTTCCGAATACTATTTAAACACTACATTTTATTCTTTATGACTTTTTCTTTTGAAAAAGTACTATTAATCTTTGACCTTAATGTTTTCAATGAAAATTGAATTGACTAAGGGTCTCTTGTCAATTTGACATAAGCAATTGCATTAATCTTGAGGCTTTGTGCATGACGTTTATAGATGTTTCAATATCTCGTCTTCTTTTATTCCCTCTTCTTTTTGAGATACCTTTTTGAGTAAGCATCTTTTAAGCCAAATTTTTTTTTTCTATATGGTTATTTTATTGCGGAAATTGTTTTTACTCTGAACTTTAAACTTTGCATCGAATTGGAATGACCTCCTTAATCTAAAAAATTAGCAATCCACTTTCTAATGTATTGCCTCTATAGCAATTACCCTTTACTGTTTAAAAAAAATATGTGATCTTTAACTTTTGAGTTTCTATGTGCAATGCACATGCTTGCTAAAGTTGTCACAATTTATAATGACAAAATTACCCTTCTCTTCATCTTATTCTTTTGCAATCCTTTTTTTTTTTTTTAATTCAGAAGAGTGATGAAGAAGAGAAGTATGTTTGAGATGAATTATATTCCATTGTAAAGTAGTGTATTCATTTATAATCATACATCCTCACTTATAATGCCAGCTATTTACTATAATACCTAAGTACCAGACTAACAAACTCCTAATTTGGCAGTTACACAAAGAAACTTAACCAATACAACATTAAGCATAGTAGTAAACTAACTTTGTTATAACAACATTACCAATCACACTGCTAATATTCCCCTATAACATTAAGTGACATTATATATCATTGACTCTGGGTTTATTTCTAAGGGAAATGAATCCAGTACTTAAGACTGGCCTTGTAAATATATCAGCTACTTGATCTAATGAAGGTACGTGACAAATTGATAGTTGCTTTCACATTCTCCCTAACAAAGAAAATGTTCAGCTGCATATGTTTTATTCTGTTGTGCAAGATAGGATTGTGTGACAACATTACTAGGCTTAAGGTGTTGTATTCAATGTTAGAACCTTCAACTCATGCATCAGTGTAACCAGATGATTTCAGCCACAACATTTTCCAAACTTTTTGTATTGCACTTGATCTAACAACTACATTTTACTTCTTGGTAGCCTAAGAAATTAGATTATCACCCAAATATATGCAAGAGCCAGAAGTTAATTTATTAATAATTAGGATCATTGCCCCAGTTTGCATTATAAAATCCCTGGTGAGAAAGGTCATTAGACTCGTTCATGATCAATTCATGGGATAAGGTTCTATTAAGGTACCTTATTATCATCTTTACAACGTTTCAATGCTCATCTAAGGGTTGTAGCATAAACTAACAAACCTTATTGACATTATAAGAGATCTTTGGCCTGGTGATGGTCACATATTGTAAAGCTCCCATTATTGATCTATAAAGTTGAGAATTAGCCATTAAATTATGTCACTACTTTGACAGCCTTGAACCAGTAGTCATTGGTGTAATCATGCTTTAAGTGCTCCATTTTAGCATTGGCCAATAAATCAAAAATATACTTCCTTTGAGATAGAAACATTTTTCCATTTTCAAGTTGTTTTTCTTTTATGCCTTGGAATTAATGTAGCTTACCCAAATCCTTCAATGCAAAATCTTTGTTCAATTGTGCTTTCAACATGTGGGTATAGTGGATTGAATTTGTAGTGGTCAAAATATCATCTACATATATTAGTACATATGTGAGGTAGTGTGGTTTGGCTTTGATGAATAAGGATGGATCAGCTGCAAGTTTTTCAAATCAAGCTCTTGGGGGGTTACTTCAACTCATAAAGAGCTTTGATGAGTTTACAACTATACTCTTGTCTTAGCTTTGAAAGTCTTGAGATTGCTCTATGTGCACCTTTTCTTTTAAGCTGCCATTAAGGAATGCATTTCTAACATCTATTTGGAAAATACTCCACTATTGAGCTAGAGCCAACTAACGCAATTCTGATGGTGGCTGGTTTGACAATAGGGGAAAATGTCTTATTGAAGTCAAATCCCTATTGTAGATGGAAGCCTTTGGCAACTAATTGTACTTTTTATCTTGAACACCCATTTACAACTTATGGCTTTTCTGTTATGCAGGTAGTGGTACCAAGTTGCAAGTCTAATTCTTGATGAGGCCCTGATGTTCTCTTCCAGTGCTTTCTTCTAGTTGTGATTTTGAATAGCAGTGTAAACATTGTCTAGGGATGTTCCAGCTAGGTATGCCTTGGGTTTGAAGATCATAGCTTTACACCTAGTAAGTGTAGGATATGTTGTAATTCATATAACTATCAATTGGCCCTGTGGTGTAGGAGATTCATAGTTATGAGCTGGGTGGTGACTAATATTTGTTAGGTAGCTTTCGTCAAATGAGGGTTGATTGGGAGCACATGTGAATTGATGGGAATTTTGGACTACTGGCTACGTACTTCTCTTGTTGCTACTTGTATGAGAATAAGTCGAAGGACTAGGAACAGAAATGTTAGTCATATGCATATCAACATTTTGGGCATTAGCATTGGTTATAAGAACTTGGGATGATGGTGCAGGAGTTGATGAGGACAAATGATGGTTCTGTATATGGGTGTTGTTTTTAAAGGGGGAATGACATTCATTGAAAATTACATCTCTAGAGATATAGATTTTGCTAAAGAGAGAAAGACACTTGTAACCTTTGTGTTTAAGGTTGTAGCATAAGAATGTGCACTCAATTGATCTATATGCCAATTTGTGATTGTTGTAGGGCCTCAATAAGGGGTAACAAGTATTGCCAAATACTTTAAAAAGGAGTAATCAAGTGATATGAGAGTTTTTGCATAGGTGTGTCATGGTGAATCACAATAGATGGAAGTCTATTTATGAGAAAAACTCTGAGAATTTTAAAGGTAAACCTGCATGAGCTAAGAGGGAAAGGCCTGTTCCCATTATGTGTCTGTGCTTCCTTTTCATGGTGCCATTTTGTTAATGTGCATGGGCACAATAGTGCCTATGGAAGATGCCATTTTGACTTAGATAAGTAGTACTTTTGAATTCACCTCCCTAGTCAGATTGTAAGGACTTAATTTTACAATCTAGCTGGAGCTCTACCATTGTCTTAAATTCAAGAAATGTGGATAATGCATCAATTTTTCCTTTGAGGGGATACAACCAAGTACATTTAGAAAATGAATCAATAAAGGTAACATAATATATAGAACCATAAGCAGATTGACATGGTGAAGGGCCCGACACATCTGTATACACAAGTTCAAATGGGTTGGGGTAAATTATGTGTAAAAAGGTGGAAGGAAGTTTAACTTCCTTTCCATAGCAACATGCAACATAGAAATCAAGAGTTTCTTTATTGAGAAATTTTATATTTCTTGTTTCCAGGATATGACAAACTATTGTAGCTGTGGGATGGCTTAACCTACAGTGCCACAGTGAGAAGTTGCTACAATTTTGCAGTACATCAATAGAATGCAAAGTATTTTCTAGCATACAAATGGCTTGGATATATTTAATGATGAATTGAGTGTTTACAGATTGGGATTGAGTAGTGTGCAGCTTATGGTAATGGAAAGGCATGGCAGCTGCGTGATTATGTTGAGTTGGGCTTGCCTGTGCTAGACTTGTTACGTTTTGTGTTGGAGCTGATGAATGTCAAAGCAATATAGATCATCTGACCTAATTGTTCCTTCCAAGACAACTTACTTGGTGCCTTGGAACTTTACACAACATAAATCAAGGTGAAATTCAAAAGATGTAATTGTCTTTTGCAAATTTCAAAACACCAATTAGATTTTTGGTTATTGCAGGTACATGAAGTAAATCCTTAAGTGAAAGTGACATGGAGGGTTTAGATGAGGATAAAACAAATGAATGCCCACAGTGTTTGATAGTCAGACCTATTCTATTGCCTATGTTGTTACGCATGAGGTTGGATTCACCAAGTATGACATGATTTGTGGCTTCTGAATCAAGGAACCATATCTGATTGTATAGCAGCTTAGGAGTTGTAGCCATATAAGTAGACACCTTTAGATTGTTATGAGGTTAATTTGACTAAGATAAGGCCTAGTAGTTGTAATCAAAACGATGTTACTAGTAGGATGCGAGATGGCCTGGCTTGTTACAGAGTAGTTATCCAGCTTGACTAAGATGGCATGATTGAACATTATTGCATTGCTCTACGCTCCCAAGATAAGTGCAGTGGAGGAAATTGTGCCATTTTCTATTAATGGATCATATCAGCTTTAATATCATGATGGAAATGTAATGTAAGGTCAAAAGAGTAATGAAGGAGAGAAGTATGCTTGAAATGAATTGTATTCCATTGTAAATCAGTGTATACACTCACTATCATACATCCATCCATAAGGTGCTAGCCATTCACAGTGACACCAAAGTACCAGACTAACAAACTCTTGACTGTGCACAGTAACACAAACAAACTTGAGTAATATAATATTAACCACAGTAGTAAACTTTGTCATAACAACATAACTAATCACACTTTTAATAATATTAAAATGCAAATGCAAGCAACGTAGGATTGTCAATGAGCCTCCACAGCACAATCTTCGAATATGCACTCATTCTCATCTTCAAGTCATATGCTTATTAATTCAAGTCTTGGTTGTTCCTCTAGATGAACAAATCTAATGTTTCTAATACCTTGAAATTGAAGCTTAGTAGAAATTTCTCATTAGTCGAAGCCTTGCTCATTAAGGAGGCCTGTTGAATGATTGTCTTGGGCACAACAGATGAGCCATGATTGGATTCATTTTATTAAAATAGCTTGTTTATCAATTAAAAGTAAAACAAACATTTTGTGGAAGAAATAAAGAGAATTTAAAAGTTGTAAAGTTTAAAAGTCATAACCAGATTAGTTGGAGAAAATAAATAAATAATAAGTTATTTTTTAAATTAAAAAAGATATTATGATCAATATATATAAAAGAGAATTTTTTTAGATATTATTTTTAAATTTGATATGATGGTCTGCCTTTTTTTTTTTTGTTTTTTGTTTTGGTGGGGTGGGGGGGGGGGGGGGGGGGGGATGGAGATGTTGGAGGAGTGGGGTCGACCAAGTTGATAGCAAAAATTGAGGAAGCGCAATTTGACCTAGCGGGCGACCCGACGCCGGCTTGGAGAAGCAATATAGAGATCTGCTTGGAACTTTGATGGGTGCTGAGAACATCGGTCCCTTCAGATAGCTTGAGACTGAACAATTCAAGCTCTTCAAAAATCACAGTAAGATCCCTCCTGTTACAGCTCATCTCTGAAACTCATGTTTAATTTCCAACGCCACAAAGCCCTTCTATACCTGAAGGGTATTGTAAGAACATCACCAACCCCTCAATGCTTTCCTCTTTTGCAACACTACCCATCGCTAACATCCTTTCTCAGCTACAGCGCAAGTGCTTCTTCAGGCAATCACTCATTTACTGTATCATACCTCATAAACAATTTTGGGTTCTCCCAAGAAACCGCTTTAAGTGCTTCCAAGAAAGTTCGATTTGAGGCCTCACAGAAGCCAGATTCAGTTGTCAGCTTCTTCGGAAGCCACGGTTTCTCTAAGTCTCATATAAACGATATCATTAGAAAGGATCCATGGCTTCTTTTGTGCGATCCCCGCAAACGGATTTTGCCCAAGTTTGAATTTTTCTTCTCAAAAGGTGCTTCTAGCTCCGACATTATCTTGATGGTGCATAGGAGCGCGAGATTCCTAAATAGAAGCTTAGAGAATCATATAATCCCATCATATGGATTGCTAAAAGAGTTTTTTCAAATTGATAAGGCCGCCATGGATTGTATAAAACGCTATCCAGATATGCTCTATGACACTCGAGTGATACAAAGTATCAACTTGTTGCTTAAGAATGGAGTGGCGGAGACAAACATTGCTCTCATACTATGTAGGAGGCCTCGTGCACTACACTTCCCAAATGACCTTACAAGGGTAGTAGAGGAAGTTAAGGGTTTGGGATTTAATCCTTTGAAGACACCATTCATTATAGCGTTGATAGCCAAAATGAGTTTAAGCAAATCCCAGTGGGAAGCCAAAATTGATGTCTATAAGAGGTGGGGGTGGTCAGATGAAGCACTATTGGAAGCATTTAGGAAGCAACCGCACTGTATGTTAGCATCCAAGGATAAAATTGATGCAGTGATGAGTTTTTGGGTCAACCAGTTGGGTTGGAATTCTCTGATCCTTGTCAAAGGATCAAAATTCTTTGGATATAGCTTGAAGAATAGGATTATTCCAAGGGCTTCAGTTTTACAGTTTCTTCACTCAAAAGGTTTGAGAAAGAAGAATGCTAACTTACTCACGCCATTTAGTATTTCTGAAAAGCAGTTCCTGGAAAGGTTTGTGAAATGTTTTGAGAAGCATGAGTGTCAGCTATTAAAGCTATATGAAGAAAATATGAAGAATGGTGGTCTGTCATGTTCATGAGATTTTTAATTTCTAATCTTTTGTAATTCAGCCTCATTTTGTGCCTCTTTCCCATTGAAGTATTTGCCGTGTTTAAATTGGGATTCAACTAATTTGACTGACTTGCTTCGTTTGCTAGCTTGGACCTCTGTTGGTGGTTTTATCATTAATACTAGCTAGCTACAGGGTTGACGTATATCAATATTTATAATATCTTATGCTTTATCGATAGTTGATTCAAGCATAGAAAGATGTTGTGGTTGCAGAATACTTTTGTAATCAATTTTGTTTCTCTCTCCTTCCTCGATTAATGAGTATTGACCTTTGCATTCTTGAATTCTAGCTTCTGCAGGAACAGTACTGTTTCCTTTGAGTTGGCAGAAAGTTTAATAATACAATGTTTTGTATCCCAAGCAATTGCTTAGTTAAAAGGGATTATCTCTTGGAACCATAAGGTGTTCATAATGCAAAAAGTGTGAACATTGTCAACTTCACATGGAAAGATCAAGAGTTTGAGACATGTTGCTAGGATGAGGATGCAATATTCTGTTCGAATCAAAATTCTAACTTTTTATCTCTACTGCTCCACAACTGACCTTGAGTTGTCATGATCTGTTGGTGACCATATACTGTTTAAACATGTTTCGACTGCTTATTTTCTCTTAATTGCATGGAAGAAAATTTCATCTAAAAGGCAGAATTAAGCAGGAACAATGCCTTACATCCCCATGCAATACTGATTAGTAAGGTCTCTGAATTTCTTATAAAAGCATCATCTGATTTTGATTCGCAGAATCATTTAAAGTGTGGTGCAGAATTTCAAATAGGGAATAAACCGTTATCGCTCAGCTCAAACTTATTCTTCGCCTAATGGAGTTAAGCGCAAATAATGGAGTTTTGGAAGCTCAAAAACATAGAAGCTTAAATCTGGACATGCATATGCCGCTGAAGAGCATGTAGAGGCTCTTTTTTTTTTTTGGTTAAAACAAATTCATTAGTTTATTTTTTAAGATGAGTTTTTGTCTGTAATTGAACAAGCTGCACCAGTGGGGCTATGTGACAACTGTGGAGGAGATCCTCTCCTAAAGACTGACCTGTTAGGAAGGTGGAGCTTCCAGGTCTATTGGCCCACTTAGGCATTTCATACTACTTGAGGTGAGACGCAGTATGATAGTAACATGCCCTCACTGAAATCATTTCCCAAAAATATAAGGGGAGGAGAGTAAAAAATAATAATAATAAGAAGAAAAAGAGGGGAAAGGATAGTTGATATACTCCATTTAGTATTGGGGATATATAGGAACATCATTTCTTGGAAGTGTGAAGCCCTATTCAAATTTCAACATGGTTTCTAGGCCCTGCGTGGATCCAGATAAGCTTAGGAGGGACCCTTACAATCATCAAAAGAATCTGGATTCTGGAACTATTTCATTGGTGGGTACAATTATCTTTCTGTTTATATGAATTACACGTGATTCTCTATAAAATTATGTTAGTTTTCAAATTATTTGTATTTGATACTTTTCTTCACATTCTTAGCTATAATCGACTTTGGCATTTCTTTGAACAGCTTTTTCCCTTATTTTGCAGATACCCTCTGTTTGCCAAAGCTGTTCTTGATGGTTTTGCAATTGGAACTTTGATTTTGATATCTAATTCTTTATGTGAATGTAGTTGCTCATGAATCAGAAGTGCTTTTTTCCCCCTTCTTAAGCTTGTAGTCAGTTTTCTGTCAGATGATGTTTAGGATATATATATATATATATTTGCTACTGTCACACATACTTCAAACTCTTCTTTAAACAATTTATACTTATTGAACAGATAGGGGTATGTATTGTCTTCCAGTAATTTCTTTAATTATTTTTGTCAATCATTGATTTTTTCTATTTAAAGTTTAGAATAAATGCTTTCTTGTAGGGATTACGATACTTTTTCTTGAGCTATTGCTAGATACTCTTTCATGTTCCACATATTTTGTTTAATACAACTCTGAATTTATGTTTACTGTGAATATGTTTGAGGATGCTCAGCGTTAACATTGACTTGGAATGCATGGCTCTTCTTGACATAACAGAGAGCTTTAAATGTAAATCTATTCCTGCTATAAAAGTACTAGTCGTTTACAAATCATTAAAAATCCAAAAATACCCTAACCAATAGCTAAATCATGTTTGACTAAATTCTAAAATTGCCCTTATTAAAGACCAATTTCAAACATTTAGCGCTAGATAACTTGATGATGAAGAAGGGGGAAAAAGAAAAAAAGAACACTTGATGGACAAATATTCTTGCCTTGCGTCTTGCCATCATCATTTTCTCCACAGGACTTTTTCTTTTCTTTTTTTCTTGAATGTCAATCGATTGTTGAGACTAAAATCCAGGAACCACGGTATACTTAGATCCTTGAAACTTTTACCGTTCTGAGATGGTTAGGTTTTGATTAATGAAAACCTGCAAGTACTTTAGTTGGCGCAGTTGAACACGATTGTTGTAGGGAGAGGGTAGTCCCTGCCAACGCCGAACCCAAGCCAGAACCTGAAGCTGCAAAGAGTGTTCATCAGAGACTTGGCGGACGAACCAAGAGAGAGGCCTGGGCATATGGCACAAATAACCATGACAATTAGGGTGATCCCGTACGTACAAGCACATGTTCGCAAGTGCCGCAGTGGTTGTTTAGGCTTATTCCATTGAACATCTCGGTCGAGTGGAACATCTCCTTTTTCATAGGCGGCCATGCTTGAGCCTTCTTATTGCTGATGAATCACTACGGCAGCTACAAACCCCTTCCTTAATCATTGCGGAATATGCTCTATTCAATAACCAGCCCGCCCAATTGCTATGTATCAACCCCATTTCCCTTGATTCTTGCTTCAAGCAATACTTATGTATGTGTTTCACAAGAATTTATGGTCTCTTTTTCCACTCTGGGCTTTTAATTTTCCCTGCCATCGTCAGAGATGAGCATAAAAGAGTTAGGTTCAGAAGTGAACAAATTTTGAAAATCAAAGGTACTCTTGCTGACTCTATCTTCCTGTAATTTATCTCTTTTTGCAAAAAATTGAAGGCATGCTATGTTAACGATGTGTGTCCAAAGGAGATGGTGAAGTCTTCTATTGTTCTGTATTAGATCACCTTATAGGAACTCCAATGTAATTTTGTGTCGGTTCGCTTCACCTCTATTCAATAAATTGCTTATTATAATTTGTTATTCTCTTTTAAAAATATCTTCCATGGCTTGGATCACTTGCACTCTGTTTCTCTATGGTTTAAAAAATATACCTTTTCAGAAAAAAGAAAAGAAATATGATTTTCAGAGGTTCCCCGTTCTTGTTATAATATGTGGAATGTATGCTTTTTGAAGCAAGTATAAATCCTATTGCCTTCATGCGGGTGCTGCATTTTAATGGTTGTCTTGCTAATAATAGAAGTTTGCATTAAGAAATCGAAAGGAAATACGCAGGTGTTGAGAGTCCTCCGGCGAGGTGGCAGATTTTGAAAGGAGTCAAGGGGTAAGACTTAGATACTAATTTTATGGAGCCAAAGTGTAATGAGATGATGGCATCCATCAAAGTGACTAAATCTAACATCTCAATTTTCAGTTAATAGGATTTACTTGTGAAAAATAAAATTTTAATTAATGATCAATTATGAATTAATGAGGAAAATAAGAGTTTTCAAGAAAAAATATCTATTTGAGTATTTTTGAGAAAAAAAATATTTTGAAATTAAAAAAATTTAATTATCGAATTTAAATTTATGGGGTGAAAAATTAATTAAAAGCTTAGAGTTTAATAATTAGTTTGATTCTAGTAAAAATAACTTTTGGAAGCCCAAATTGAATTATATATTGAGACTTAACTTTTTTGGGCTTAGCAAATTATGATCTAATATCCCCAATTGGAAAAAAAATGCTCATATGTCAGCTACACTCCCACTTAAGCTGTAAAAAGTGTTGAAGACTTCTTTTTTAGGCATGTTGAAAATGTTGGACAGCATTTGGAGAGGAGAGAAAATGCAGAATCCAAGGAGAAAAAAGAGTCTTCAACACTTTTTACAACTTAGGTGGGTGTGTTGTTGATCTAGAGGCATTTTTGTCCAATTGAGTTTACATTTAGGTATTAAATAATGGTTTGCTAAACCCTAGAAAATTGGATCTTAGAGTATAATTCAATTTGAGTTTTTAAAAATTATTTTTAGTAGAGTTGAACTAATTATTGAGATCTAAATTAATTTTTCAAAATGTCTTTGATTAGTTTTTCACCTAAAAATTCAAATTTCATAATTAAATTTATTTTCTTCTAAAATTTTTTAAAATAATTATTTTTCGTCAAAAATGCCCAAATAGATATTTTTCTTTTAGAAATTCCTATTTTCCTCATTAATCCTTAATTAGATTCTTATTTTTCTCAAATAAATCTATTTAATTAAATTTTGAGATGTTACATTAAATATATGTTTAGAGCCTTTAAGACAGTGGTGGAATGTGGAGTTCAAACTGATGCTGAAGGTAAAAAAAAAAAGAAAATTTTAAAGAGGCTTATAAGGCTAGCTGGTTGAAATAGGTTAGCACATGTAGGAGTTTATATCATCAAAGAATAACTTTAAATCTAAGGTCTTGTTTGGTAGGTTGGAAATCCACTGCATGGAATGAGAGAGAGAGTAGGAGTGAGGTGTTTGCATGTTTGGTAGGCTAGTATAGTGTAACCTCAAAGAGAGAAGTATCCTTTAAATGCAAGAGAGACCAATCCTCCAGAGTATCAATGGAAAGACTGCACCTGTATGGGAGAGACATAAATTTAGACCATCTTGCCCTTAAAATTTCTTTGCACGTTACGTAGCTAAAGCTCTAATGAACCCACATTTGTCGATGGAGAAGCATCATCCACTGTGTACACAAGTTGCTTCACCTAATGTCTCTCGTCATGGCTACCTCCTTCGCCATCTACTACCAAATCCGATGAGTTCTTGAAGAAGAAACTTTGTTTCTCCTTTTCAACTAGGATTGTAGAATGCCCGAGGTTTTCCCCCTTTTTCTCCTCTTTAGCATCATATGTGGCTTTCATTTAGGTTCTAGCTGGAAGATATAAAACACTTTGGTTTGATTTTGTTTTAATTGCTTTGATCTAGTTTTTGTTCAAAATGGCAAAAATTCATTTCTAGTAACTTGTAAGAGCTAGGAAATGTGATTGTGCTTGTTTGTTTTTTTACTTAAATTCAATGATTGTGAAAAGTTTTGACTGTAATTGTAATCAACTTGAAGGAGTTCTTTTTTTTTTTTTTTTCACTAAGAAAGAATGTCTTCTACTTCCTGTACTTTATAAGTGATAGGATAGATTTGCTTGGTCTGTTTAAAATATCTTAAAATTCCTCCTCCTCCTCCCACAACAGATTTAAAATTAAAAATTTCCATATCTTATCTATGTTTTAAACTATAATTTTTGTCTATGATGGATAAGTAACCTTTTCTTTTGTTGCATTTTTGGGCAAAATTTGATGAAATTTTATGTCAATTTCAAATAAAAGTATGTAATATTTTATTATTTTTTTCTGAGGGTCATTTTGGTCTTTGTATCATCTTCTTTTCCATTCATATCATATTTCTATCTCACCAAACATAAAAATATATTTCTATTCCTATTCTTTTTCAGATCATACCAAACATGATTTTGGTAACAACATTTCACTCAATTCCTATCCTCATTCACATTTCTTTTCCCATTCAAATTCAATTTGCTTATCAAACAAGGTCTAAGTCTTTCATGTGTTCTATAAGCATAATTTTTGGAGGATTCTAAATATGTTTTAAGAGTCTTTAAGGGGGGTGGTGGAATGTGGAGTTCAAACTGAAGCTTAAGGCAGAAAGGGAAAATTTTATAGAGGGTTAGTAAGGCTGGTTGGTTGAAATGAATAAGCACAAGGGGCAGTTTATGTTATCAAGGGATAACCTTCAACCTGAGTCCTTCATTTGTTCCATAAGCATAATTGTCGGAGGAAAGATAGTATAAGCAAAGGTCTGACTTCAAAATAAAAATAGCTATAATAGAATAAAAGATCAAAGAGAATAGTGTGAAAATTTATGAAAAATTACAATGTATAGATGCAACTTCCATGGAAAATAATGATAAAAATCACAATGACATAGGGAGTAAGTGATGAAGAAAGATTAACATGTAAAAGGGTTAGTGAAATTGCAGTGCTGTATAAGATGGCAAGGTAAGAGGGTGTCCGTTGGGAAGATTCTACTTATTGATTCAGAGTTAATGCAGCTGACCCCACATATTTGGGGTCGAGGCTTATTATTGTTGTTCTGAATAAAAATGGAGATGTTGTATACAAGAATTTCTCTATTGCCACTGTTCTTTGCATCCATGAATATAGAAATGGATCATTTTTTAGCTTAAAAACGTTTTATAAAAAGAAATAAAGATAGCACAGCCACTTTCACAAAGAGAGAAGATCTATCATCCAATGCTATGAGGCTAGGCCGGTTATTCACTTTCATCATCATCATCAAGAGGAAAACAAGGTAAGAAATTTAGGGAGAAAATGGATTTATTGAAAAACACTATAAGTCTTGAACCCTGCGTTTTGCTAGACAATGACTCCCAATCCTCTTAGGCTTAACTGCAACTGGCGCGTATTCAGTATAGCTGTACAGGCCGCGGATAGGAATACCAAATCGTGCTGCACTTGCATTTTGCATTGAAGTTGCTAAACATGAACTGCTGTAGTGAAATTCTCCTCATCATTGTAAACACTCAAAATAACATATTATTCAAGAAGATAAACTAAGATTATAATTGCCCTCTTGAGAAAAGAAGATTGGAATTCATTAATTAGTCTGCATACATATGAAAATGCTTTGTCATAGAACAATAGCCAAAGTCTTCTGTACAGATAAGAGAGTATCCACAAAAAGAATGCACATTTATCTTTATCCTAATACAGAATTTTCTCCTAAATTATTCTGGGTAAGTTTCATTTATCCAGAGCGAGATTATTGTGCAACTAACTCAAGTTTATAAACGGTACTCGGGGCATAAATTACAGCCATTGCAAATTTTAATACACCAGCACAAAGGACCATTAAAATAATTTTGTCAGCAATTAGTAATCGTAATGACCATGAGTTGTTAGTCCCAATTAGATTGTTTAAAGTAGCAAATTTGCTATGCAAAAATATCTCACATTCCCACAGGTACTTTTATAAAATCCCCTTTATAATACTATTGTAGAGGGCCTTTCATTTCTAAACTCTATGAGTTACTGTTGTTGGAAAAAACTTGTACTCTGTATGTTATTTCCTTTTCTGATTACATTTATACTTAATAAAATTACTATGATTTAGATTCTTTATAAGTTTTTCACAGATATAAATGGGAACCGTACTTATTGAGCAATCTGGAAGAACTTGGATTCAGAGAACCAACGCCTATCCATAGGCAGGCTATTCCTATTTTTATACATGGATGGAGTTTCTATTAGTTCTTGTGCTTTTATTGAACTTGTTTTCCTAATATATTGTTATCCTGAAGTAACAACTGTAATTTGATTTTATTTATTTCAACTTGATATGGACCGAAAGTTACTTGTATAACAATATTTTTTTTCTTGATTTTCTTCCTCAATATTTCAGGATCAGGATCACGAATGCTTTCGACTCCCAAAAAACCATGGCATTTGTGTCCTATGCTTATGAAGCTTAAGGCCTTCTATATCAAGATGTCATCTACTTAAGATGTAAAAGGAATGAGGGGGTAACAATTTATTCAGCAGTAAACACAGACGATATGTGACTAATATTTGCACAGAATATTAAGTCTACTGGAAATTTGCTTCCCATAAATGGTTAGTATCAGGAGACATAAAAAACAGGCAAACATGTCGTTATCGGTAATCTTACAACATTGAATCTGCTTAAAGCCTATGATCAATGCCATGAGATCCATTAGAAAAGTGTGTATATGCCATAGGAAAAAGTCACTGTGTTCTTTCAGTTTTTGAATACGTAAAGGGCTGTTATGCGTTTATCGTCCGTCAGTAATTTTGTTCATTTGTGCCTTTGTCTTATAGAGAGGGACAGAGAGGAGTGAGGGTGCAGAGGTTATATGACTTTCCAGTTCACGTTCATTTCCTCAAAAATGGTTTCCCTTCAATTCTCATCCTTATTCCTATAATCAAATTATCTGGAAAATAGAGATAACTAATTTAAAAACAGAACTTCAAGAAAATGTGTCTTTTGAATTTCCAACTTTTGACATGGTTGAAAATGGTGAAACTAAGTACCGTAATTTGATTAATTTATTACTTTGGCTATGATATAAGATGTATTTGGTTAGTTTCAATATGTTGACTAGGTTTCTGCTACTATGAGCATAATTTATCTATTTCCCAACTTACAATTTTGCAGGGAAAAGAAACTGAACTTACAATCTGCAATCCATGAGTATATTAAACACTAAAGTGTCAAGAACCAGAAGAGAAATAGAGAGAAATAGAAAAAGAGAGAGAACAATGAAAAGATAGAGAGAAAGAAGAGAATTGTAAAGAAATTTCCCAGATTGGTTTACACACAGACTCCCATCCTTATATATGCTAATCTTCTACCCGGCTTAGTTAGCACCACTAACAACCCAACCCCTTAACTAACTAACTAACAAGTATTTAGGATCACATCAGTACTTCTCCCCTAAAAGCCCTTGTCCACGAGGGTCAAAATGAGATGAGAATTGTAATCATAGTTAACCAGCATCAAGCATCAAATGGAACCAAATTTTTGCAATTCAAACAACACCACTTGTAACACAAATGGGGTCACCTCCAGTTGGATAGCCCACAACAGTCAAGGTTATCATAGGAATGACCTCATCATTTGACACCAATACCCCAACCATGGCATTGGTTCCATCAGCAAGGGCATGTGGGTCATGAGCTATCACATTCATGCTTTGTTGGTCCCAAGATTGTGATATAATCTTAAATCATTTTCATGATAACAGAACATTTAGGTTAACTTGATAAAGGTATTAAGTTAAAAATAATTAAATATTATTTATTATTTTATTACATTGAAAGTCATGAAAATTATTTTTGGTAGACAATAATAACGGAAAAAAATAAAATATATAAAAATAGAGTTTCATGCTAATTATATTAAAAAAGAGTATTATGCTAATAATATTCTAATGAAATTCAAAATTAAAGCGGTCATGATACAAATTATTGAAAAAATTTAGAAAAGTAACTTATGTTAATAGTATTTTACACGTGATGTCATTTTATATATTTATTATAATATATTTGCTTTCCAACATATTTATAGAAAAATAAAGAAAGCAATTTTTTAAAATATATTACCACACTTTTGTTCTCACATTTTGATAAAGTATTATAATTGTTTGATATCTTTACATGTTATAGTATATTATATGTGTCGAGAGATTGCTTTTTATTCACTTGTAGCACTAAATGGAAATAAAATACAATTGTTGAAAAGTCAATCCATATGGTACAATGTGTGTAGTAGAGTTGTTATGCAATAAGGGATTTTGAATATAATATCTTATTTTAATGTATTGTCTTTTTAAATGTCAATACAATAACATTAATTTTGTACTTTTTGTAGATAAAGGAAAAATTTCTATAATGTTTTTCACAAAAAGACAAAATAGATGAATGAATTAAGAGAGAAAGTATGGAACTATATAAGAAAATCAAAGCATTAGAATACATTTATTCTTCTTTTAAATTTACAAATTTTTTTAAACATGTATAAAAATTTTGTATATTATGTCCTTTTTACATGCAAAAAATATTATATTATATTATGTGAAAAGTGATTTTTTATCAAACTTGTTCAAAGCATTTATTGTACAATAGTAAAACAAAGCTCATTCTCTCTTCCTTTGCCCTACACATATAAAAACAAAGGGAAAAAAAAGAACTAAGTTTGAGTAGCCAAAAAACAATGTCTCTATATACTTTATAATTGTGCAAGTTCTTCAATAAAAGTTCCTTCAATGGTGGCTATTTTAGAAATGGCTATTTTAGAATTAGCTCTCCAACAGAAATATTTTAAAGCTTTTATATAAATAGAAGAAGATGAACAGAAGAACAAATAGATTGAAACAAAGAAAGAAAAGCCAAAATTACATTATTGTTCTCCTTTGTTTTCTTCATCTTATCTAAGTTTAATGTTAGTTTTATTTAGCTTGAAAGAGCTTTAAAGAAAAGGTGAGGCTAACATAATCTCTTTTTTTTTTTTTAATAAAAGTTTCAAATTTATCTTTATATCATTATATAAATCCTTTATAGTGTGAGAGAAGTAATTTTAAGGTAAATTTAGTGAACTACCCTTGAAAAAGAGAGTTTTGGATGAATTTGTGTAAAACTTAAGTGCTATATTAATTTGAGGTGAGTTAGCAAAATCTTGTGTTGGTAGTGAGCATGTGTAAAACTATCCTAATTGTAATTTGAATATTGTTTGGAGAAAATTCCTTAAAATTTAAGAGGATTGGATATAGGCCAATGACTGAACTAGGATAAATTTAGTAGTATTTTTTTTTCTTTTCTCAACTCTTTTTTTTATTACTTTATTTTTAAAGTTACTCCAAATTTGAAGGCTACTCCACTTTCTTATTTAGATGATGTTCCAAATTTGCATTAGCCCACTCCATTGTTTATATGTCTTTTAGTTACTGTTATTTAGCTAACTTTACTTTTAAAGAATCATTTATTTTTTGTTAGCTCACTTCGCTTTAATGTCCTCCAATTTGTATATGTTATAATTTTAACTATTTGTTTTTTCTACATATCATACGTATTCACCTTTTAAGTGGGATTATCAATTGGTATCAAAGCAAATCTTACTATTTTGTTTGTTCTTAACAACTAAAAGAAAAGGTTTTTTGTTATTTTTATAGAAAAATAATGTATTAACCACTTGAAGAATGTTATACTTTAATGGAAGGTTTTGATATCATTAAACTCCTTTTCTTTGTTGCAATTAGCTTTAGATTTTGGAAGGCTAAAATGAAAGTCTTGAGAAACAAGCAGGCCGTTTCTTTGCAAAATTGTGCTCAATTTCATATGTGGCAATTCTGCCAAAAGGGGCGTATGCAAAAATTAAAGAAAAAGGTAGAGATTGGGTTTATCCAATCAATAAATAGAATAATTCAATCAATATAATATAAATAGAATAAAAAAGCTTAACCAAATATCTTGACATAAGTATATATGATGTAATAAAAAATGATTTTGTGCCTATACAAAGAAAAGATTGGGCTGAAAATGATAAGAAGTTATTTGCTTTGAATATTAGAGCTATACATATATTATACAGTTTTTTTAAATTGTTATGATTATGTTAAAATAAAAATTGCTCTATTGTTAGAGATATATGGAGTACTCTTCGATCATTATATGTTTTTGAAGATAAGAATGTTGACAATTTTCAAGAAATTATGCAACCAAAAAAAAAAAGTTGTTTAGCTCTTGAAGATGACTAATATCAAATTATGGAAGAAGTTATTTGAAACCTAACTAAGAAGAAATACTTCTATAAACTCATTATCAACAATGTAAAAGAAGAGGTTTCACAAAAAAAGTTTATTGAGTAAGAATTTGAAAATTCACAAGCTATAGCTTACAAGGACTTAGAGGTATATGGTTCCAGGCTTGCCATTAGTCATTTCCATAACAAATTGCTATATGCATTTAATGAGCTACATGATACAATGTCTTCTAATTCTAAATACTCAAATTGTTGTAAAGAAAATAGTACGTCTATTGAAACTTCAACTATTTCAAGGCACGTTAAAGAAAATAAAAGTATATTTTTTGGAAAGTTGAGAAAAAACATCGAAACAAATAATTTGAAAAACTTTCCAAACAAAAGGTAAAAGTGTTCTAATAGCTTTCAAAATGCTTATACAATTATTATTTGTAATTATTATGATCATCAATGACATATTTCTCACCTATGCCCATTAGAATAAATTTTTGTGTGAAAAAAAAATGTTTAGGTTACTAAATACTTTAAAAGTCTAAATACTAATATTCAAGAACCCAAGTTATAATGGGTACCAAAATGTCCTTCTAGTACTTCAATTGTGCAAAATATTTTTTAGAAGAATGGATAAATTAATCCAAAGAAGGAAAGACCACCAAAGAGAGCTTCTTAAGTACATAAAATGGGACTTACAAAGTCTAAAACTTACAAAGAAAAGCAATGTGTAAGAAAAAGGCATCTTTCACACACCAAGGTTAAGGTATCAAATCATTAAACCTCTTATATTATTGTTTTTGATATTCACTGAGGTATATGATTTATGACCTTAGATATAAATATTGCATTGATCATAAATATATTATTATTAATACATACTTGATCATGATTCATGCCTCTAGATTATTAATTTGAATAAGTTTCTTGTAATGCTTAGTATCAATAACTCTTATGCATCATGCAATTATGCTTTTAAAAAAAATCAATATACTTGTCTAAAAGATATATGGGTACCTAAAAGTGCTTAAGCACATAAGGAAGAAGAATCTAGTCTTGTAAAACTCGAGAAAGCTGGGGTATCAAAATTTAAATGATCTTTACATGCAAGTATATGCCTAAGATTTTGATTCAAGAAAAGATCACCTCAAAGAACTCTCAAAGTAAATAAAGTGTTAGATTGAGTGACAAAAGCTTAATGTGAAAGCAAGCTACTGGAGCAATGGAAAGTAATAAAACTTAAACTAGCATTGTAGCCCTAAGGTTTCAAACTTCAAGGTGATTCCAATTACTCTAAAGATAAAATTAATATGGTAAATCATATATGATTGATTCTTATGACATATTAAATGTTTGAAATTGGTTTAAAAGGTGTTGATCAAGATTACAATGTATGTGGTGATCCATCATAAGTTTTAGTTGACCAAGTCTTAGTGAACTAAGTGCTAAATATTTTGTGATTCATGTCTTATTAAATTATTTAAATTGATTTAATTACTTGAAATTGTTGCTTATGAATTTCGCCTGATATTCATATGCACAAAATTTGCTTGCTTAATGTTAAAATTACAAAAGTTGCTTACTTTGCTATTTATATATGAATTTGAAGTTAACTACAAAATTTTGTATTTATTGAAGTTAATTCTAAAATGAGTTCTAGTGGTCATGACCTAATTTTCAAGCCATGACTAGTATATAGGCTAAACAAATTTAACAATTAGCTTAGTTTAGCAAACCTCAAGAATCTAGACTCAATTATAACACCATAGATAGCATATACATTCCATATGTTTTGGAAATATACATGCATAACATATAATTCATTTGGATGTTGCTAGAAATCCAATAACACATCTCCTAAAAGTTGGATATCTTAACCTACATAACAGTTTAATTCAACACCAGTACCAATAATATCAAATTATATTCAATAGAATATATCATCAGGAAATTATAAGTGGTATATGTACATGTTCAAAGTGGCCATAACGGGCCCTACAAAAGACACAACACATATCATTCCCAAAGTATTCCGATTACCTATATGTCATTACATCATAGAGTCTGACACTAACTACACAAAATTGGGCGTATGCTCTATATGTCTGGTAGCATATGAGCTTTTAGATCACCTTACTTTTTTGTCTATTGGTCTATAAAATAATAAAAGAAAGGAATAAACTTACTACTGACTTAGTGAGTGCATAAATGACAAAGTATGTAGAAGGGAAACTAGTGCATGTTTGAGTTTTTAAAAATCAAGGAATTAACAATTAGTTTAAACAATATTATAATTTATAGCTAAAATGAAAGGCAATTATTTAATAAATAAGGAATTTTCAAATAGAAACCAAATTTTCTAAATAATAATAAAATATCATAGAAAGGGTTATCATAAGAAGGAACTAAACCACCAAGTGCTTTCACATAATCAAACTACAACATCATATCTTTTATCATTGCATTAGATACATCAAATCTCAATACTTTGATAATACACATCAAGTATTTCATGCCTCTAAACTAGATACATCATATCTCAGTGCTTTCGAAAAATCATAGTTCATTATAGATGCACTTAGGCTTTTGCTTCCACTAATAACTACGAGGTCCTAACCAGATCCCTATCCATTATGTCATTTTAAAAGAAATGGAACTAGAAAATAAAATCTAATAAAAATAGCATTCAAGCTAACAAAAAATAAAACAATGAATCAACAAAACAATAAAATGAACTACCTATTAATAGAGTCATCATAAAATATGAAATAATAAAATAACATATGATACTTCTCTTACAAATATATATATATATATATATAACTACTTTCATTTCCCCAATTCCTTTCTTTGCATCCCACAAGTACATAACTCTTCCACATTCCAATTATCTATTTGCTTATTAATTTATTTATTATTTCATCATATGAATATGTATACATACTTATATTTGCATCACAACACTTGACTTGAAGTTTCAAAAATACAAATTTTGTTTCCTAAAAAATGTTAAGTGTATAAATTTAAAAACAAAATTTAGGCTATTGAAACATAACATAGAATAAATTGAAAATATTACTATGTTATTTATACACTTACTAGTGGGGATCAGTAATAGAGGTCTCTATTTCTTATTGCTCAAGATTGAACTTCAGTTGAAAGAGTCTCTTAGTGTCACTTAAAATTATGTTCAATTTGAAATAAATATCTTAGCTACTCAACTTGTATCCACAATTATTTATATGGCCTAATATGCTCTCTAATAGATTAACCCGTAAATTTTTATGTACTTTTCTATCTTAGATACAAACTTTAAGTTTAGATTTTTAAATCTAAACTTCTATAATCTAAATTAAGTTTAAAACTTACTTTATAGTGCTTGATAATTGAAGATAGGAATGTTAATTTGCTACTTGAAGGATCAACAATAGAAACCTCCAATTTGAAATCTTAAACATGGCAACAATGAAGGAAGATGAAGCTATAATGTTTCATTCCACTAATGAGGGATTAAGTAATGGAAAAGATGAGTGAAATAAGTGAAAAGATCATACAAGCCAAATAAAAGAGAAAGGAATGTGAGAAGAGTAAGATGGACTTACCACTTTCGGCCTTCTCCTCATTTTCTCTTCATAGCTACACACAACAAGGGAGTAATGGAGTTATAAGCTGGCCATCAGAACAAGGCACTAGTAATAGTAGAGTAACATGACTAGAAATGACTGAAAAGGGAGGAAAAAATCAAAATATGAAAGAGCATGGATCTTGGCCAAGAAAGAGGCAGCACAAAACATTGGTAAAGAATTGGAAAAGAAATGTGAAAGAGCCAAAGAAAAAAAGGTGGAGAAAGAGAAAGAGTTGGAGGAATATTATGATATCCTTTGGCTAATATTAAACTTTTACCTTTAGAAGTTTGATGTGCTTTAATTAGGTACCTAAGATATTTAAAAGAGTCCTTAAAAAATTTTATAAATTTTGTAATTAATCTAAAAATTATTTAGTCTTTGTTTAATAACCTAAAATAATTTATTCTATATTAATAAGCATTATTTTTATTTTCATACTTCATTTCTCACCATAAGGGACCTAATTGAAAAGTTTAAAACTTTCAAGGTATCACATTAGTTGACTTCTCCTTGAAGCTTTGAATTATTATGCTATCTTTGGTTGCAAATGTCAAAAAAAATTAGGAAAGTTAGTTGTTAGAGAATCTTTGCATGGGGTATTTAATGAAACTAAACCTTCTTTGAGAAAAATTATGAACTTAAATGAGAATGGAGTTAGTATAGGATCAATTGCTTCAAGGAATTTTAAAGAAAATAAAAATCACAAAAAACAATTGCAATAAACTTAGAAAAAGAAAAAAATTTGAAACAAAAAATAAGGAAATTCTAAAGAGCAGTTAGAGTAAACTTTCAACTCTAAAACTAGAAGCTGACTTCAACTAAAGCAGAATGGAAAAAAGAATCTAAGGACACTTTTAAAAGTAGCTTAAGTCAACATAAAATTATTAATAAAAGTTAGAGTGAACTCCACTTACCAAGATGGAGTGAACTCTAAATCAATTATAAAAGTTAGATTGAGTAGAAAACTCCAGGTTAAAGCCAATAACAATTTTTTTAGAAAGTACCAATGAGGCCTAAGATCTTCCAACAAACAACTCCAAATGACAGAATAGAGTCAACTCGAGCTACCAAAGAAAATTAGAGTTTCCTCCACTTCTCGGAATGGAACCTCTTCCACTTCTCAAGATGGAGCCTCCTTCACTTTTCCAGATGGAGCCTCCTTCACTTTTCCAGATGGAGCCTTCTTCACTTTTTAGAAAGTCTCCTCCATTTCTCAAGATGGAGTTCCCTCAACTAAGGTTACTCCTGCGAAGCAAGTTAAAGTTGGAGTTTCCTCCTCTGCTTAGTAAGAAGTAGAAGCAAGGCATGCACTTTCACCTCCTCCACTTATCAAAGAAGTCATCCCTCCTCCACCTTCACCTCCTCTTCAGAGTACTCCAAAGAAGGAAACCGTTAATCATCGTGCAGAATACATATTTGGAGATCCAAATAAAGGATAAGAACATGAGCATCTATGTTTTAAATTGCTATATCTTTATGCTCTTTTACTCTATCTTTTCTTTTGTACTATTTTGACATTAAAGAAAAGAAAGATTTAAGCAAAAGGCAATAAGACAATAGTCTAAATTTACCTCCACTTCTCAAATTGTAGTACCCTCCACTACATATATATGTACTTGGTATATCTTGATAATTTTTAGGTGTATATACAAAAGAAGCTTTAAAGTATATGCAAGAAGAAATTGAAGCTCACTTTACATTGGATAGAGAAAGTATAAAATTCTCTTTTATCTTATTTTATTAAAGCTTTCATGAAAAATTTGTTTTAAATAGATTTTGAGCTGACACCTTGTTTTGTAATTTAACATTTTATGCTTCATTGATATATCTTTATGTCTAAAGATTGAAACATGCATTGATGAGAGTATATTTTGATTTGATAATCCTTTTGGACGACACAAACATTCCCTTTAATCAACATCATACTTTATTTGAATGAATGTTTACATTGTTTAAACATATTATAACTTGTAAAGACTTATGGTTTTAATCTGATGTGGATATTTTGGTTTACTTATATTACTAGTTGATACATTTTGATTTGAATACTTTATGCTTATGATTATGTTGACTACTTTTATTTTACTATTCCTTTTTTATTGCTGGCAAAAAAAAAAAAAAAAGGAGAAGACTTAAGCAAAATTTCAATGTGATTATACTTGGAGTTAACTCCACTCTATGCTTAATGTATAATCCTTTTAAATTCATGTTTTTGCCTTTATGTTTTGTATTCCTAGGTTATCATCTATTTTATGGGATGCTGATATTGAAGAAGAGTGACTGCAAAACTCTATTGATGTTATCTTGATTTTGCCTTGTTGAAACTTACATGATTATAATTTATATAAAATGTTTGGATAACTCTTGTGCCTTAAATATATTTTTTTAAGAGCTTATTCACTCTTTGATAATAACAAATGAGAGAAATTTTGTGTACACATTGTCCCATGATTTTGCATGAGTTTTTATAAGAAATTAGGTAAGAAAGTACAAAGATCATTAAAAAAGATTCTCTAAACAATAGCTACTGCACTTTTAATTGACCTAGAATGTTGAATACCTTTTTGATGATGTTAAAAATGGGAGAGATATATGGTACAAAACTATATTGAAGTTATTGCTTAAAGCAAGTTCAAGAGAGCATTTTCATGGTCATAACAAGAACATATTCAAGGGGAGCCTCAAAGGGAGAACGTTAAATTTAAGTCTTGATATATTGCTACTCCTTATACTTAATGCTTCTATAAAGTTTTACACTTAACTATTTTGTCATCATAAAAAAAGAAGATTATTGGCTCTAGGTTGTGATATGATCTTAAATTATTTTTATAATAACAAAACTCTTAAGTTAAATTTATGAAAATATTAAGTTAAAAATAGTTAGATATTATTTATTGCCTTATTGCATTAAAAGTCATTAAAATTATTTTTAACAGGCAATAATAATTGAGAAAAATAAAATATATGAAAATAAAGCTTTGTTATATTAAGAAAGAGCATTGTGTTAATAATGTTCTAATAAAGTTCAAAATTGTAGTAGTCATGATACAAATTATTGAAGAAATCTCAAAGAGCAACTTATGTTAATAGTCTTTTACACATGATGACATTTTACATATTTATTATAATATATTTGTTTTCTGCCCCATCTATAGAAAAATAATGAAAGCAATTCTTTTAAATATGCTATGCACCTTTGTTCCAACATTTTCCCGAAGCATTTAAATTGTTTGATATCTTAATATAATATAATATAATATAATATAATATGTGTATTTGGAGATTGCCTTTTATTCACTTGCAACACACTAAAAGGAAATAAAATACAATTGTTGAAAAGTCAATCAAATATGGTAAAATGAGTGTGGTATAATTGTTATGCAATAAAGGATTTTAAATATATTATCTTATTCTAATTTATTGCCTTTTTCAAAAGTCAGTGTGATAAAATTAACTTTGTACTTTTTGCAGAGAAAGAAGGCGGGTGTGGTAGACCATAGAGAGAGTTTTATTTTAGTTCACCATTTAGTTAACTGCTATAAGCGCTAGTGAAAGTTAGTTTCGGTTAGTAAGATAGCTGGAAGTCGAGAGTGACTTTTATCATGTCTTCACAATGATAAAATAGACAAATGAGTTAAGCGAGAAAGTCTATAACTATGCAAGAAAACCAAATCATTAGAATATATTTATTCTTTTCCTAAAATCAAAAATGTTTTTGAACATATACAAAAGTTCTGCATATCATGTTCTTTCTATATACAAAAATTATTATATTATATTATGTGAAAAGTGACTTTTTAACTGATTTGTTCAAAGCATTTATTGTGTAAAAGCAAAGTAAAGCAACATTCTCTTTTTCTCTACCTTTTGTGAATAGAAGCAAGAAAGAAAGAAGAGCTAAGTCTAAGCAGCTTAAAAGTGTTATCTCCATATACTCTATAGTTGTATAAGTTCCTTGATAAAAATCCTTTTAATGGCTATTTTAGAAATGATTATTTTAGAAATTGCTCTCCAACAAAAATATTTTAAAGTTTTTATATAAATAGAAGAAGATAAATAGAAGATCAAATTGATTGAAGTAGAGGAAGAAAAACTAAAATTACATTATAATTATCTTTTGTTCTTTTCATTTTATTTAAGCTCAATATTTGGTTTTATTTTGCTTGAGAGAACTTTAAAGAAAAAGTGAACTTATTCTAATCTTTTTTTTTTTTTTTTATAAAAGTTCTAAATTTATTTTTATATCATTCTATAAATCTTTTCTAGTGTGATGAAAGTGAATTAAGTGTGAGTTTAGTGAAAAAACTCCTAAAAAAAAAAAAAGAGTTTTAGATGAGCTTGTATAAAATTTAATTACTGTATTAGTTTGAGATAAGTTAGGAAACCTTGTGTTAGGGGTGAGTGTTATAAAATCATCCTAATTGGAATTTGAAGATTAATTGAAAAAATTCTCTTAAAATTCAAAAGGATTAGACATAAGCGAAGAGTTAAACAAAGATAAATTTAGTTATATTTCTTTCTTTTCTTAACTCTTTTTTTTATGGCTTTATTTTTATAGATACTCTAAATTTGGTGGCTATTCCACTTTTTTATGCGGATAACACTTCAAATTTGTATCAGTTCACTCTCCTACTTATATGTCTTTTAGTTGTTATTTATTTAGCAAACTCCAATTTTAAAAGACCCTTCATTTTCTATTAGTTCACTCAAGCTTAGCCTCTTCCATTTTTACGTATGTCATAATTTTAGTTATTTGTTTTTCTTTCTGGGTATTACATCTATTTATCCCATTTTAGGTATGATTATCATACTTAACCCTTTTACTCATCTCGACACCTCAACCATTAGAACTTCATAATAATTGTTTATTTGCCATTTTTCGGCTTCCATGGCGATGAGAATATTAATTGGAGATCGTATACAAGCTCTTTTCTACCAATAATTCCAATGAAAGCATTTTTCTGTCCTTAAGTTTCTTCTGCAGTTCAGGTCCCATTTCAAAACCAAGAATCGCAAGAGATTTCATGGCTGATTTCTTAGACTTTGAACTGTACTGGTTATCTTCAAATATTCCTAGCATTTTCCGAGATGCAATTACAGAAATGGTATTGAGTTTTGATTCTGTCAAAAGTCCTTGAAGGTTCTCTTGATTTTGGGCGTTAACACTCAATATTGGTATTTGATCTGTACCAACTTGTCCATTATAAACCAAAGACGAAGATGAAGACATGTTGAGTATTTCATGGTTACCATCAAAATTTTGTTGTCATTAATTAATCCAGTTGGCACGTTAACGTTTACATGGCTCATTAAGGTTTGAGTAATTAAGTGAAACTCGATGTTTTACAAAAGGTATACACATTTTTAAAATCTTTTCCCATTCTAAATAAACTAAAATAAAACAAATTTAAGGTATATTTATCATTTCCCAGTTCTAATTTGATATTATGAGCTGTCAAAAAGAAACCCATACTCTTAGAAAATAACATAACCAGTAAAATTTGAATGGCAACTATGAAACACTTGGTGAAAGGGCTAATTTGTAAAGAGTTAGGCATTTTTAGGGATTAACTCATATTCTATTAAGAATTTAAGGACTGTCAACTTTGTTTAAATCAATATCTTGTAACATGCAAGGGGAAAACATATTTCAAACTCCTGAGTTTAATTATTTTATGATTGCTAGAGATGACCATTTCAAAATATTTTCTAAAGAATGTCACTAATCTTATTATTTATTATATTTCCAAATATTCAATAATTTAATAAATATTCAAGATATTTTATATATCATATAAAAAATGACAACGTGTGTCTGATCTGTGTATATGAAACATAAATGACTGTAGAGTGTACTGATAATGGCACCTCTTTTTGGCACATGCGAAGATATAAATGTTCTTTTGGTAAGTAAAAGGCAAAAATGTAGTTTAGGGTTTTTTTTATCTTATTATTTTCATTTTGGTTCTTTAATTTTATTTTTTTCTAATTTATTTTCTTAGTTTTATTTCAGTTGTTATTTTTGTATTTTAATTTTATTTTTTAATTTAGTTTTTCAACTTTTAAAAATCATTTTAATATTTCTCTAATACTATCAAAAGATACTCAATATAAAAATTTTAGAACTTCTTTAATTGTAATAATTTCTTACTGACTTAGATGTACCTATTATAATATTTTTGCTGAACACTATCTAAACATTGCGTTTTATTCATAACTTTTTTTTTAAAAAAAAAAGAGTATCATTAACCTCAACCTCGTTATTTTTACTAAAAATTAAATTAATTATAGGCTCCTTGCCAATTTGACGAAGGGCCACGGCTATCTTCTTTCTTTGAACTTCACAAAATGTGCGGTTCCATTCTTTCATTTGCAATGAATCCAAAAAATAAAAATAAAAAATAAAAAAATTACAATAAAAAATCCATATTATCAAATATTTATAATAAAAAATTTTAAAAATCAAAATTATTTTTAAGGATTATTATTACTATCAAGTTTTAAGAGATTTTATCATTAATTTTAGAAGATTTATTATTGATAATAATAAATTTCTTAAAATTAATAATAAAATTTTTTAAATTTGATGATAATAATAAAATTCTTCATTGTAAATATTTGATTATATGAATCCTTCGTTATAGATTTGCCAAAGAAAATAGCCGTGCATTGCGAGGACAGTAGTCTAATTTGAGATATGTTATTGAGAAATTTTTTGAAGTATATACAAAGTATTAATTAATTATACAATAAATTAATAAAAACTCATTAATGAGTTTATTAATACACTTTAATAAATTTTGATTTACTATTTGTACCATCCAACTGGGCTAGAAGGCACTGAAGAACATGTCGTAATGTTTGCTGACACATCATTCACGTCTGAGCAAGGTGGCAGATTTTGATTTGGGTAGAGCCTCCACCGCATTCACACGGACAAATTAAAAGTTGCCACCTTGCACAGGTTTGAATGCGTCACCAACATGGATTCAATTAATAACTTATTACATTATTTCCACTTATTTTTTATATAGAAATTAGTTGCACGGGCTCGCGTCGAATTATTTTAATTTAACAAAATGAGTCAAAATATATAAAGAAAAATAATGTTTAGTTAAGTGATATAAAAGAGAGAAAAATATAAATGTAAATAAATAAAATATAAAATAATTTTTTTATTTTTAAAAAATAATTTAATAATTAAAATAATAATTTAATAAATAAAATAAAAAATATAAGAATATAATAAATATTACATAAATTCTAAATTATATAAGAGAATACGTTAGGGCTCAGTCAAAAAGAAGAAAAAAAAAATTTTCACGTAACTCAAAACATAAAAAATTGGCACTATTCCGAAACTGCGGACTTCTTGTAAAATTTATAGATATATAGATTCTACGATTAATTTGGCATCAATATTGAGGCTTTGTCATTGATGTTTATATGTTTCAATATCTCATCTACTTCAATTCGCCATTCTTTTTTGAGTATGTATCCTCTGAGCTTACGTTCTTCTTTTACGTCGTTATTTTATCTGAGGAATTGTATTTATTTAGTCTAAATTTTGCATCTAATTATAATGTTCTTCTTAATCTAAAATAATAATAATAATTTATTTCTGAATTTATTACCCCTATAGCAGTTACCCCCTACTATTTTTGACTTTTCATATAAAGCACGTAAAGTTACCATATGACAAAATTATCTCTTTCCTTATATTGTTCTTTTCCACCCCATTTTTCTTATTCAAAATTAGTCCTCTCTCATGTATCCCAATTTCAATCTAATTCATAACGTGAAATCAAAATCTCCCAATCTCTATAGAATAGCCCATTGCTCTGAAATATCTCGAATTTCTGCAACCCTAAATAAATCATTCTTTTCTCTCGTTCATATTCTGCTACTCTAAATTATTCAACTCTAACTCTTTTTCAGAAAATCCCTTTATCTGCTCTTAGAGGCATAGAGGCATAGATGAATAAGGAGAAATCCACTCCATTTTTGTGTATATATGCCCACTTCCGCTCCTACAGCTCTTTGAATTTCTGATATAGCTTGTGAGTTTTGAATTTGAGACTTCGAATTTCGGATAGACAGGGTTTGAGCTCCAAAATCCTTTGTTTTTTATAATATTTTGAAACTGTTTTAGTTATTTTTTTAATTTTATTTTTTGCTATCTTACTATAGTTAAGGTTGATGTAATAAAAAATGCCAATATAATAAAAATTGGACTGAATTGATCAATTCAACTAGTTGAATTGAGATTCAAACTCTAGTTCAATTTAATTTGCCAAGAATATTAGTCCATTAAAGAATCAATTGAACAGATTAAAAATTAAATAAACCAATCATTGAAGTTTTTTTTAAATTTTTTTCTTATAAAATAGAATAGTTCATTTTGGATAGATTTTGAAAAATTAAAAATAGACTTCACTTAAAAAAAAAGTGGGTTGAAATAGAAAGAAATAAAAAAAAAAGAATATAAAAGAAATAAAAATGCACCTAATTGACTATTTTGGTACTTATTGTCCATTATGTTTTATCTTCTAGTAACAATTTTTTTTTCAAATATCAATGTGTTTGGCAAAAATTATCATTAGTTTTTTTTTAATGATAAGTAGAATTTTAATATAATTTGAAAACTCCAAAAGTTTAATATTAAATACTCTTAACTTTTAATTATAAATTATTTTTTGCTTTTCAATTAAAAATAACTTTTCAAATATTTTAAGAAATATTAAATTAGTAATTAAATATTTAAAATTTACTAATATTTATCTTTTACATTAGAATTTTAATATATACAATTTTAAACCAATAAATTATAAACTTATACTTTCATTAGTTAAAAAAATTGAAAAATATTGCTCTAGCATTAGTTAACAGTTAGTACAATGCGACACATGGTAGTTGATGTTGAAAATTAGGAAAGCTAAGGAATCAAGGGACATGTGGTAGTTGTAGTAATCGAATTGGGAAGAAAGCATAGAATGGAGAGAAGGGGAGAGAGATATATACACGTAATGAAAAAGAAAAGAGTGTGTGGAAATTGTGATGTATTCTCTTTGAATTTTTTCTTCTTCCTTTTTTCTTTGACTCCACTTTCTTCTCCCTTCAATTGTTGAAATCTTCTTCTTCCATTGATATTTTTGATCTTCTGTTGTATTTAGCTTCCATTGAACTAGAATTATTTCCAATGCACTAGAACTTACTTAATCAATATATTAGGGAATTATTACTCATTAATTTAGTTGTGATAATTTGTTCTTAAGCTACTGCATTATATTGGTACTTTCATTACTCACTGATGACAACAACATCGGACTTACAGATTTTGATGCGATGATGAAATGAATGGTAGATGCTATAGCACAAAGGAATTCCATTAGTTCCTCTTGATTGGATTGTTTGGCAACATCCATTGAAGCAATGCATATGACTGTTGACTTTCTTTCTCATAGTATGACACCGATCTTTCCTCAATTAGCCATTAATGCTTTGAACTTTGATAAGTAGCTTATGATTCTTACTCCCAGTATTGGCCATGTTAGAGCATCAACCAAATGGTGATGGAAGGCCATCAAGCCTACTTGAAATTGGCTTAAACTTTGCATCTTATGGGAGTTATCGAGGATGTGCACATTCTCACATAAGATTTTGATGAGGTAATCAAATTCAAACACCTTTGTCTTATTTTATGTTTGACTTACTCTTTGCTCTTTTAAGATGATTTTTTTTAATAAAGATGATGCAGGAACAAAAGAGAGGATATATGCAACGTGTAAGAAAATAAGTCCTTATAATTCATTTCAATTGCAACTTCTTGTTGTAGAAACTCTACACACATTACTACAGGATGGTTACCTACAACCTTTCCAGAATATGTTTTCACTTATAATTATATATAACTGAGTTGATAATTTCTTCTCATGGTGATTGTGAAATTTGGCATATGGGTACACTAAATTTTGGTGTCATTGATGTTGATGGTGCTACTTTTATTATTATTTCGTTCATCTATAGCAAGCTTTTCACCCACATACTTCCTATATGTGTTATATTTATAATACCCCTAAAGTATTTAAGGAAATGTTTTGCTTTTGGCCCTTTTCATTTTGCTTATCTTGGAGACCACATATTTTAATTAACTTAAGTCAACTTAGTGCCCAATTATTACCTACAGAATTTTATGGCTTTAGCTAATCATGTGGGTCTACATGTGGCTGAACAATTCTTCTTTATCATTAATCAAACTTTATGGCCTACCTCACTTCATGGTCTTTGATAGTGATAAAGCTTTCACCAACAATTGATGGCAACATATATTTCAATTATAAAACACTACTGTGTTCTTCATACCATCCTGAAACTTAAATATTGTCTCTTGGTATTCTGTGAATCTTTTAGGTGTTTGTATTTAGAATTAAATGAAGACTTTTAGTATTACATGTCATGAATTATTATCTTGAAGTATGTGTGTGTCATAAATGTATGAAAAAATGTATATCATAAATATAATAGTAAATAGAGGGAGTTTAAGAGTTATGAAATTAGTATAAATAAGAAGTGAATGTTAGTATATGAGATAAAAGATTGGATTTGTAAAATAATTTATAATATAATATTATAATAGTGCTTTTCATATATCTCTATCTTTCCCTCCAACAAAGTGGTATTAGAGTTGTGGTGGAAAGGTCATGGTAAAAATGCAGAAAATAGGGCTATTGCAAAGTTATCTCCGAATTGTGAAAATTTGTTGAGACGATAATCTCTAGGATACGCGGACCTATTGAGACATATGGGTTGTGAGAGGGGATGCCACAAAGGAAGATAAAGAAGTTGTGAGGATATAAAGAGATTGCGAAGATAAAACATCTAAATGTTTATGTAGTAGCCAATAGTGGTCATGAAGAATAAAGGAGCACATATTGTCATAAAAGAAGAATAGGTCGTAGTAATTGTTCAATTTAAGATTATCCTAAAAGAGTTATTGGAAAAACTAAATTTACCTTTAGCAAACTATTCATATACAAAATATAGTCCAAATCATAAACTACAGTTTCTAGCCAAAGTGATAGTTACAAATAAACATGGGAGGAAAGAGATATAATGATACAAGGCATTCACAAAAAAAGGAGGTAGAAAATGAAATTATACTTTGAGTAATACAACACTTGCAATATTTCTACAATATTGTGATTGAAGATATGAATTTAAGGGAATTGCATAATGTCAAATATGAATTGGAAGATTTAAAAGAGGCTCATGAAGAATTAAGACAAACTTATGAAAAATTTAAAGAAGAACTGCTAGTTTACAATAGAAAAAGAAGTGAAGGGATCCGAAAATAATGAAAAGGCCATTGCAAAGTAAGGGACAAGAAATGTAGTATAAGCTATTCGTGATTTTCCCTTTAGATGTGGTCCAAACCAACGACATAAATTGTAGAAGAAATATTAAATTTAAAGGAGATGTTGAAAATAAGTAAAATTGAATATTATCTTTGAGTATTTTGTGAGTCTTTTAAGTGTTTATGTTTAGAATTAAGTGAATGCTTTTAGTATTATATGTCATGAATTATTATCTTTAAGTATGTGTGTATCATAAATATATAGAAATATGTACATCATAAATATAATAGTTAATAGAGGGAGTTTAAGAGTCATGAAATATTAGTATAAATAGGAAGTGAGTGTTAGTATGTGAAATAGAAAAGTAGATTAGTAAAACAGTTTATAATATAATATAAAGTGTGGTTTATATATCCCTTTTTCATGTAATATATCTTTTCCTCCAATAGTGACCAACAAATATATTGAATTATGCATTAGATGTGTTGTTTATAAGCATCCTAAACTCAAGGTTACGTTTCCATTCAAAGTAATATATGGTATAAATCCTTATGATGATAGCGCTAAGGTGACATAAGCATTATATTTGCATGATAAATTGCTCTCAAGGCTCAAATACAATTTAACCGTAACTCAAACTTGGATGAATTTATATGCTAATCAAAATTGCAAAGTTAAAGCTTAAAATTGGTGACTTAGTCTTTGTTAAGCTATAACCATATAGACAACGTTCTCTCACATTATGAAAGTGTTGGGGCCAAAAGCAAAAGCACACATAAAGAAAGAAAGGTGGAAAAACAACATAGGTTTAACATGGTTTAGTCCCTCAAATGGACATACATCCAAGATCCTAAAAGAGATAACTTTATTAAAATAAAACTCTTACAACTTTTAAATAGACAAAATTGCAAACCCTTTATTGATCATAACTACTCAAGATTCCAAATACACCTTATATTAATCTTAAGGCTTGGTTTATTATGGTACCTATACCAATACTTAAAGGGTCTATTTATAAGAACTCATGCCCCCTCATTTCCTTCTTCTACCAATATGGGATTTTGTTAACCCCCCAGTAAATCCTCCTTTTTTCCAAAATTCCAAATATCTCTACTTTGAAATTGGAAAATTGAACTCTCTTCTTAGTCTTGTGAATGCCTCTCCTTCTACTACAATCCATCTTTGTTGACAAGGCATGTCCATCTAAGTAGTAGATGTTCTTTCCTTTCTTCCTTCCTTGCATAATCATGTCTTCATCTTTGTACACTCTACACTAATTCCTAATGCCAACATACTTGTACCCATGTGAAGTAAACTCACCCAATGAGATAATATTAGCTTCACCAGTAAGTACATACTTTATATTTGTAATTACTTTGATTTTATCATTGTGGAGCTTTAAACAAACTCTCCCAATAGCTTTAATTTTTTGCTTCAGTTTGTTTCCTATATTGATGTAACCAAAGTCACCCTCAGTATGCAAAGTGTCAAATAAATCTCAATTAGTGCATGCATGGATATCAATAGTAAAGTTGATCACTCAGTTAGAATTACTTTCAATAGCAATCATATTTGACATGAAAGGTTCATTATCATAATTAACTATATTTAAAAAAGAAGAAGAATTATCTTTTGATTTATCTTTCAACTCTTTTATACATTTTAAGTCCTCTTTGAACTTTGGATAGTGAATTTATATGTGACCTAATTCTCTACAGTAATGACATTAAATAGTGTTAAAGCCTTTTAGTTGAGGTGGCAATCATCTTCCATGTTAGTCACCTCTATTTTTTCTCCCTTTCTCATGACTCTCCATAGCTAATGATTGACTTTCTCTAGGTTAGTCATCATTTTCCATTATCTAATGATTCTCTTTCAAAGCCCTCGTCTTTTTATTCAATTGTAGTGTGCTTTTCTTTGCTAGCATTAACTACATGAATGATTTGTAATAGTTAGGTAATGATGCCAATAAAAGCAATTAATGCTAACTCCTTTTCCTTGATTATCTCCTATACATTCGAAAGTTTAGAAACCAACTCCTTAAATTTATTCACACGGTCAATAATGTTACTTCCCTCTTCCATCTTTAGTGAATACAAATCCCTCTCATCATTAGGTGATTAGTTAATCTCCTTGAAGTATACTTATCTTTTAACATGTCCCATAACTTCTTCAATGATGTTTTTGATAATACAATCACTTTTATTTATGGAGCCAATGCCAATTAGATTATACTAACCATCTTTTTTTGTATTGTATTCCATTCTAAATCTTTCATCTTACTTGGCTTTTCATCTTGCAATGTAGATTCAAGATCTTGTGCATTGCCACAAATTGAAACTAATCTTTCTATCGAACCATGGAATTTTATACTTTGTATTTATGGTATATAAATACTCCCAATTAAATATCTTCTTCTAAATAACTAGCAATAAATATTACAAACAACCCAAATTTGAGAAAAATTGATCTAAAAAATGGAATAAAAATGCTAAAATTAGAATTAACTAACCTCTTTTCGAAAATTGTTGATGTGGCATCAAGACCTGCAAATATGGCATTAGGACTTACTTGGATTGCTGATGTAGCACCTCACTTCCTTTCTCTTTCCTTCTTAGACCAAAACCAATGGCTTTGATACTGTTTGTTGGGACCAAAAGTGGAAGCACAAATAAAGGAAAAAAAAAAGAGGAAAAATAACACAAAAGGGTAACGTGACTTAGTCTTCAAATACACTTACATCCATGATCTTGAAAGGGATAACTTTACTAAAATAAGACTTACAAATTTTGAATGGACAAAATTGTAAATGCTTTCTTGATCATAACTACCTAAGATCCCAATTACACGCTTGTATTAATACAAAATTGCAAATGCTTTCATAAGTCTATTTATAGGAGCTTATATGGTAGGGGCTTTGTGAAAACTCCCAACAAAAAGAACCAAATACTTAGCTTGAAGTATTTTCATTCTTTTCTTATCTTGAAAAGGATTAGTAATATTGCTATTCTTCTTTTACCTCACATTATTAAACTTCATCATATATTTCATGATTCTTTCCTTAAACCCTGTGTTGTGAACCTCAAAAACAACATGTCCTTTTGCCTTTTCTCACCTCCACACGTGGCCCTCTCTTACAACATTTAGTTGTCATACAACATCACATTATTTTACAACAAAAAACACTTGTTGCATTAGATTTTGATCTAATAGGAAGGATTCACTACTGCTTAGGCTACTTGGAATGATGCAAACACCTTTTACCATGATTTTCTCACTTTTAACCTTAAGGACAAGGTCCATCTTGATGGAAGGGTGTAATGTGTTATGAAAAATATTGCTCCAACGTTAGTTAGTACAATAAGGCATGTGATAGCTAATGCTTAAAATTAGGAAAGCCAAGAAAGCGGGGACATGTAGTAGTTGTGGTAATCAAATTAAGAAGAAAGCGGATATATACAATTAGAGGAAAAGAAAAGAGTGTATGGAAATCGTGATGTATTCTCTTTGTGTCTTTCTTCTTCCTTTCTCCTCTAACTTTATACCTTTTTCTTTCCCTAAATTTTTGAATTCTTCTTCTTCTTTTGGTATATTTGATTTTTTATAATATCTAGCTTCCAATTGACTAGAATTACTTCTAGTGAACTGGAACTTGCTTAATCAAATATGCTCAAGGAATTATTCACTACAACAATGATAGTGGATTTTGACTGAAACTTTCAACTAATTTTTAGCTACTTTTTTTTTTTTAATTGTAAACTTAATTTTGAACTAACTTTCAAAGAAAAAAAAATTGAAAATTTAAAGCTGCAATCCATTTAAAAAGTAGTATGTCACAATATCTTTTGGAGAAATTCAATCTCCCAATAAAAGAATCAATTGGCTAATAAGGCTATCCATGTTGGCCGATTGAAGTTTGGTAAACATTGGTAAAATAAAATTTATTTTCTTTTTTTCGAGATTTTAATCTCATGTGAATTTTAAACCCATTAAAATTTTTATTCTTCTTTACTTCATCATTTTCGTTTTGATTTAGAAGCTCTTTTGTGCTCTTTTCAAAAGCTCTCTTCTTCTTCTTCTTTTTCTTCTTATTAAAAACTCCCTTCTTCTTCTCTAAAGCTCTTTTTGTTCACAATTTTCTGCTCTCTCACAAGCTCCCTTCTTCTTCTCAGTTTCTCTTTGTAATATCTTCATCTCTTCTTTCTTTCTTTCTTTCTTTTTTCTTTTAATATGTTTATCAAATTCTCATATTTCATTTTTGTAAATTTTCATTTTCTATTGTTTAGTTGTCACTGTTTTCTTTGCTCATGCTGCTTCTTAATAAGTTTTCTTTTCTCTATAGATAGTTGCAATTGGCATTGTAATTTACTCCAAGTAAAGATTTGCAAAGATTTATTTGAGTTTGTAATATTTATTGTAAATTTTTTATAAATTAATTATTTTCAATGTATGTTATAAATTTACGTAGGAAAGCTATAAAAGAGAGCTAGATGATGAAGAGAAGAATGCTTAAGATTGAAAATAACGAGAATGACAAATTTAAGTTTTATTAATTAAATTACTATAAATATTAGTTATTAATTTATTATAATTATGGAGAAATAGTCATTAATAAAAAATTAGTTTAAAATTATCTAATTTTAAAATTTAATTATAATTATAAATAAAAAAATAAAAAAGGAAATGAAATATACACACATACACGCGCCCGCACCGATTGCTGCCAAACTCTGCAAAGCATCAATGAGTAAGACATGAGTTAGATGTTATTATTTTCCTACTAAAATTTAGTAGATTAACCACTTATTGACTATCAAAAAACTGAGGGATGGGGTGACTAATATTTCAATTGAAAATAATATATTTCTGACTGAATTAGTAATTTTTCAATTGATAGTTTAATTACTATTTTGCGTTTTTATTGTAGTGTATTACTCAATTAGTTTAGCTTGATTATTTGTTCTTTAGCTACTACATTACAGTTGACCACATAAACAGTTTTTTTTGGTTCAATTTTGATGATAATTATTATTGAATAAAATTTTATATTGTATTTCTCCATTTCCGGGTTCAATTTTAAACTTTCATGCCAGTTTGCTGTGCCACTATGCCTTTCTACCTAATTGTCAGCTAAACTTGCTTCAGAGGAATAGATTCTTCGAGGGCAATCAAAATATTGAGACAGAACAAAATACAAAATCTATCTGTCTAGATTGAATTAAATTAGTAACACCATCCATCGACACCCCTTTAGATACCCCGAATATCCCATGTTGAATATTACCCAAATTTGAAAACAGGTTTGCTATGACAATGTACTGTTGACAATTGACCAATATAGTAAGTTATTTTTGTCTTTAGCACACTCTGCATTTGTATCTATATATAGATGCTTAATTAGCTTTACTTTTGTCTTTTGTATTGATTCCAAATAATTTTAATTGCATTTGGAGTCGAAATTAGTTGTTTTTTTTGGGATATTAACCACTACTTTGGGATTGAAACAATATTGAGGTTTTGTTTTTACCTATTGATGAAGGGATATATAGACCACTATATCTCTACTATGAGATTATCTTCAGAATGTAGAAATGCCATCAACACTTTAATATAGATTAGGAATGCTCTTAAGTTCTCAAGATGTTAAAAATATTTTCCGTATTTTTAATTATATAATGTATGTGTACTCTATGGATTACAAAGAACTCAAACCAAAAGATATTATTTTTAAAATTTTTAATTATACTAAGTATGAAGTATTTTTAAACTTTTTGAAATCTATTAAATTTTTTAGTTCTAATTATATATTTAACATTCAAGAAAAGTGTTTAAAAGAGTAAAGGATACATATATTTTTTTTTAAAACGTACTGTTTTGAAAATTTCATCAGTAGTTTCTTAATTAAAATTTAAAACAAGTATGCAAGATAAACTATATATGAATTGCATAATTATATTTGATAAAAGTGAAGAAGAATATAATACAGATTTAGAGCTTGGTGGGATCCAATCACTTGATTTTATGTCTTTTCTCCAAGCTAGCGCCAAGATTGAGACTTGTTCTACTATTAACAAATCCCAGTATTATGAACAAGTACTCACACCCACTTTTACAAACTAAAACTCACACAGAAAATCACACCAACAATTTTACAGAATCGATCAACATTAAGGCTATGTGAACGTAATCTCTTTATGTAGTTTGTATAATATTTATATCTTTATATTTATTATTTTATCTATCAAATTATTTTTTTAAATGTAAGAATAAAATAATTATTTTTTATCTCACCTAATCTTACCTACTCACATTTTACATTCCTTTTACTATTATATCATCTAACCAAACAAAGTATAAATATTTCTTATGAGGAACCAAAACTTTCAACCTTGCTAGGCACGTACAAGATATTTTTTGAGTGTTCGTTACCTCCAAACTCTTTATATTTTACCTAGCTCAAGAAGTGATTAATTAAGATAAAGTAAGTATTACTCTTGGAGAAAGCTTCACAAATCTAATTACTATTAAAGATTAAATGAGCCACTAATATAGAATTTTTCAGAGTTGAAGAATATAGAGCGGACATGCACTAGGTAATACAAGACTCAAGATTCTTTAAAAAGGAACAGAAAGGCATATAAACATTTCAGCACATTAATAACGGTGTCTCTTCAACCATTAAAAGTTTAGTTAATTATAATTCATGAAAATGAATATTCTCATGAATTAATATTGGTATACTCAACAAAAGTATATAATTATTTCATGTATTTATTATAAATATTTTGACAACTTACTCAAACAGACTTAAGAAAATGGAGGTCATTTATCCCATCTCTTTGGGCGTAATAATAAAGTAAGCCAACAGCCAGTAGGTCAAGGTTTAAATTTCACAAAATATGACCCCATAATTGTGAAATTTTTTTGGCCGTTCAAATTCGTTTCCTTTTTATCATTAATTATTATCTGGTATTTATATTACTCGCTCCAAGGAATATGCTTGCAGGCGCTATATCAGCTTATTTCAAGCAAACCAATGTCGCTTTTGGCTTCATGAACATTGTTTCCTCCAAGAATAAGAGTTGGTACTACTAGAGTAGTCCCAATATAACGACACGGCCTAAAAATTGTAAAATTCCAAATATAATTTTTAAAGCTAAAGATACTACGTTGAAATTTAAGTGAAATTCTAATAGAATAATCTAATGTATTTTTGTATTTCATTGTGGAACAGTTATTGTAGATGCTTCAAAGGTTTTTGCAAACTTCTAGGTTTACTTTCGACAGTATATATATCATTGAAAAATAAGGTTGGTTTTGCTTAATTGGTTGCTTTTCCACCAAATTTTGTCCCAGCCAGCATCACGGTAAACAAGACCACAAACAATTATTGCGCATAGAATATTACAGATCAAAATAACTATAATGAGCAAATATATTATTTTTAATGGCCCTTTAATTCTTGTGGGTTTGTTAGTGTGTATATGTTAGTTTGTTCAATTAGGAGTTGGATTTGTGGTTTTACTCCTGATCATCATGATCATTATTCCACTTCCATTTGAAAAAGATAGATACAGTGAATACCCACTTCGTCCTAAACGATAAGCTAATTAATAAGTACATATATAGTACTTAAGCTAGTGGCAGAAGAACATTCCGTCATAATTAGGCAATAGATACTCTTACATATGTGAGATGATATTAAATTCCAATTCTAACTAAAAAGAAGCATATCTAATGATATTAATAGAATGACAATGGTTTTCTCAAAATATTATATAATTTAAATGTCAAATAATAAAACAATCATAAACAATTGAAGGAGGCCTCATAGCACACGTATTATTCATTCGAAAATATTAAAACTACTAGATTTAGTCTAATATATCACGAGTTTTAGATGATTTGTATGGGATCGACTTTGAGTTAAATCTTTTGTGTTAATTGTATGTCCGAAAAAAAAAAACATGCTTGGTAAGTAGGAACATTATAGCAAGTGATATCTAGCTAGGCCAATGAGAAGAGCCAGGAAGCCAAGTCTTCATCATCAGTATCACCTTAGAAAAATATATAGAGTTAAAATTGCCCGAACAACTATTTTTGCTCAAGAAAATTTAAAACTTTCTATATTAATTACTTATTAATTTTTAAAAATTATTTCACCAGCCAATTCTAAAATTAAGAACAATATTATGATGTTTCTTAGAGTTGAGCCACTAACATTACTCAATAAAGTCCTTTTTAATACAAAAACACTTCAAGATTATAAGGTGTGTCTATATTGATTAATTCTTTCCAATATATATAATAAGATAATTCAGTAAAACCTCCATTGATATAATAGATTAAAGATATATCAATTAAAAATCAAGGACAAATCACTCATTCTTTAATTGTTTCACCAAGTTTCCCTGAAATTCTCAGCTTCCTCTATTTGCATGTAGTCTTGGATACTCTTAGATTATGGTGTTATTTATACTCTCTAATAAAAAGAAGTTCAAATCAAACAAAATAAGACTCATCTGTTTATGTAATAGTGGTATCATAGTGGATAATTTAATATGGGTCCCAATTATATAACATGGCATTATTTTATTAGTACATGAAAGTTAGTTTATTTGATTTAAAATTTTTTCATTGAAAAGAGTATAAATAATGTGGCATTATAATAATACTTAAAAATTTCTTTTAAATATTTATCTCCACCACTTTTAGAGGCCAAAATCATGTACTGTAGGGCCCCGTTTGATATGACAATAGAAACATAAAATGAAACGGAATCAATTGTCCTTTGCGTTAGATAATAAGAAATCATGATAGAAATAAAATCCATTGAGATTTACACAGTAGCACACGACGATAAAATAATTTTGAAAATAAAATTCTCAAATGTCCTTAATGCCCTTTAAATTTTGATATAAGTTGATTGGAAAAAGTTGGTATGCATTAAAATTGATATTTAATAAATAAAAAAAATACTTGAACAATATTTATATGATACATTATATTTTTACTTTTTAAATTGTTCATCTATATTTTTTAAATCAAAAAATTTTTAGATACTATATTTAATTGTTATATAATATTTTATTAACAAGAAAGATTCTAAGATTAAAAAAAACGATTTTATAATTTTTAATTAAAAGATTATTATTTTATTATTTTTAAGTAATTAGAAAGTCAAAAAATAATTTTTTAATTAATTACAAAAATCAAAATTAATAATATTTAATATTAAAAATAATAAATTATATAAATAAAAAAATAGCAACTATAACATAATTAAAATTATACAACCAAAGATCAGTCAGAAAGTAAACTTCAACTGACATTCTGTTAGTGAATTGTGATGCATTGCCACAATTAATATATATATATATATATATACATTTATATGTTAATATATATATGTTATATCTTTTTATTTTATATATACATGTATATTGAAATATAAATAATATTATAATATATTTTCCATATATTATAATATATAAATATAATTAAAATTTATTCATTATATTTATATACGTTATATTTGAATAAATTAATATATATAATATTAAATAAATAATTATATATATATGTAATATTGTAATATATACTATATATATTATATTAAAATTTGTATATAATATTATAACACACACACGTTTATATATAGAGAGTAAAAATAGAAGATCTTGAAATGTTTAAAAATTTTTTAACTTATATATTTTTTAAATTAAATAATTTTTAGATATAATATTTTTATTTTTTTTAACAAGAAGGACTCTAAAAATTTTAAAAAATTATTATTTTTAATTATTTATTTTATTGACTAAAAAATAAATAGTATTCCTTTTATAATAATAATGATTTTATTTTAAAACTAACTAATAATAAATATATTTTTAAAAAATAATAAAATAATTTTTTAATATTAAAATTAATAAATTATATGCATGAAAATAAATATTAGAAATTATAAAAAAGACTTACCAATTAAAAATTAATTAGTAGCTATCCGATCAATTAACAGTCAATATTAGTCAAATGGCACTAATACATTGCTACATATATATATATATATGTATATGTATGTATTATTATTTTTAATATATATTATTTGTACATAAAAATATATATAATATTATATATATCTATATTACATTTAAATAATTTAATATATATTAATATACATAAAATCCTAAAATAAATAATTTTTTATTATATATAATGTATATAATAATATTAAAAAATATATAATAATATAGTATATATAATATATAAATATAATTAAAAATATTTATTAATAAATTATATGCATGAAAATAAATATTAGAAATCATAAAAAAAAACTTGCCAAGTAAAATTCAATTAGTGGCTATTCCATCAATTAACAGTCAGTATTAGTCAAATGGCACTAATGCATTGCTATATATATATATATATGTATTATATATATTATATTTATATCTATTACATCTAAAGCAATTAATATATATCAAAATGATATATATCAAATTTTAAAATAAATTATCATATTTATTATAGTAATATAAGAAAACTCACCAACTGAAATTCAATTGGTGGTTATTCGGCCAATTAGCAATCGGTATAATACTGACTATTAATAAGTCAGATGGCACTAATTTATTAGCCCAGATATATGTGGCAATGTATTAACACACACACATATATAATAATTTTTAATATATATTATTTATACATTAAAATATATAATATTATAATATAAATTAATACATTATATATAATATATATGTAATTAAAAATAGTTGTTATATTTATATATATTATATTTAAATAAATTAATATATATATACAATTTTAAAATAATAATTATTATCTTAAAATAATAATTTATAAACTTTTTTTTGAGAAATAAAATTTAGTTAATGCAATGAATGTATTTTTTAAAATATATTTTTGAAAAGTAAATTTTCATTAATATATAATTGAATTAAAATTATTTTATTTTAAACATAGTTATATAATATAGATTATTGAATTATAAAACTATTTGGTTTAATAATCTTATTAAAAGACTTATTGCAAAAGATAATATACGTATATATAACGCCATGGACTTCAGGTGGAGGGAAATTATTTTGGCAAGTGAAAGTATTTTGGTTTTTTTAATTTTATTTTATCTAACTAAATAAATAAATATAAATACAATCATTTCTTTCTCATACCAAATATAATTTATTTTATTATATTCTATTCAATTTTTTATTTTTTTTCATTTTTATCACTACATTTTTTATATATCAAATGAGGCTTAAATATTCTCACACCCACCCACCCACCCCTCAACACAGAGAGAGGGAGAGAGATTGGTGTAATATACTATATATCTTTTATATATATATATATATATATATGTAAAAGAGAAGATCAAAAGGATTGACATATTGGTGTATTTTTTTATATTTGGGATCAATATTGGTGTAATTCTTGACGCACTTGTACAATCCAATGTTATTATAAATAACGATTTTTATCAATTTAACAATTACAAGTTTTTATCATTTTGATATTCTATATTAATAATTAAGTATAATCAACATTTTTTATTTTTTAAATATTATATTGATGTGGTATATGTGTCAATCGATGCGAAAAGTAAATATTTACACATATTTAAAAATATTCATTATTTTTTCTGTAATACATTATGTGTTAATTTTAATTTATATTGATAAAGTATAAAATAATTAAAAAATTAGTGTAAAGTTTTATCATAATATATATTCATGATAGGAGTTCCTGATCCATGCATCAGTAAATAATGTAAAAGCTAGCTTCATCGTATAATGTTCTTTTTACAGTGCATTTTAGTACGAGTTTAATTTATGCAAGTGTCTACGTAGACACACACACACACACACGCACCCCTCGACAGCCTACCATCGAAAGAAATCAAAACCACGTTTCTTGAGATATTAAGGAGGCATGTGAAACACGAGTCAATAAAATTGAAAAAAAAACCGCCATAAAAAGACACTACGCTTTAATTTTGCTATTGATTAATATATAGCGGGATAACGTTTCAAAGTTTACAAATTTTTAATAAGCCAAGATCAATTCAAGCTTATTCACACTTTATATATATATATATATATATATATATAACGCTCCTATACCAATGCACACGTTAAACCCTCCCTAGCTCTCATGCCCTAGATTAAAGCGAGATTCAAACTCAAATTCTTGTACCCATTAATAATTGAACTAATTATGGTATTTATGGCAACCTTAAAATCTAAAATCTTTCCATTTTTTTAATACAAATGGATGATAGAATTTACGATTATTTATTCAAACCCTTACCTAACTAATTGAGTTGTTACAGTTACATCTTATAGCATAAAAATATTTTTCTATTACCAGACCATTAAAAAAAATTAATTTCAAAATTATGGTTGGTTGGTGCTGGATTATTAGTTTAAATAATAATGAATTAAAATTCTAAAGAAACAAGCAGAAGTTTAGTTGGCACCTGACTTTATCAAAGAGCAAAGGCGCAGCAAAAGTGGGGAATCCCAACAAACTCGGAGCTCATTAACAGTTGGACTATGCTAATTACATACGTACGGCTCCTAAATTCCCATTCAAACCCCTCCAACGCTGGACAATTATATTAAGAAAAAAATTTCAATTAAATATCTCAAATTAAAAATATTTATATTTAAGAATTTTAAATTTTAAAATTATTTTAAAAGACTTATAACTAAAAATTTAGACTAAATAAGAAAATTATCATTTAAAACTCAGAATTAAAATTTTTAGATATTGAGTATTTGGATACAAAATTTTTTAATTTAAATATTCAACTGTATTTTTTTTAATATTAAACCAAAGCATTACTCAGCTGTCGTATGGAATGACGTAATCTTGCTCTAGACACATTGAATTCATCGTTTTAGCTTTTGCTTTACCATTGATTCTTTAATTTATCTCTCTCCTTTTTCTTCTCTTTTTCCTTTTGAGAAGTTGAGTTTGATTCCATCCACCTTGCAAGCAAAGTGCAATTTTATAATCCTCACGCTTCAAACATCTCATCATTTCTTAAATGCTTGTCTAAGCTCATTGGTAGTTCAAATTGATGGTTAATTACTTGAAAATAATACGGTTTCACCTCTCAATTTACAAGATTTGTATATTAAAACTTCAACCTTAGAATTTTACCATTTTTAAATTTTATAACTTTCACACTCAAAATATGTGAGAATACTCGATTAAAAAATAATTGTAATTCAGTCTCTATTCTCATAACCACATATATATTAATATATCCATATCATTTAATTTTTTTAAACAATAACACTAAAATATTGAAAGAAAATGATTCCTAGATTAAAATAATCTAACTCAATTACCAATACATTAGTTTAAAAGACATCTTTTTACAATTTTAATTGACATTTTTGTTAATTTCAAATATTGTTGGACTGCAATACAGAAATGAAATTTTGTTGTAGAATACTAACCTTGGTTAGTAAGTCAAAGATATGCCATGTTGCGTTGGCCAAAGGACCGGAAAAGAGAAAAGGAAAGCATGGAAAATGATGTTATTTAATTTATGCAATGTTTTTTATATTTTTGTTATTATTATTTAATAATATCTATTTTATTATTATTTTTTTATGTAAAGATAGGAGGGTGATTTCCTATCACATTCGCATTCTATATCTAATATTTTTATGTACCAAACATTACTTAAATGGTCTTGGTTAATATATATGTTAAGGAATTTTAATGCATATGGGTTTGATTACCATCTTACCCATTCTCGGTGGTTTTCTATTCTTAAAAATCTGCTTTCAACTTTACAATTTCAAAATAAAAATAACTTCAAAAAAGGATATATATATATATATATATATAACTAGCATGTATATATATATATAGAGAGAGAGAGAGAGAGAGAGAGAGAGAGAGAGAGAAATAGCCAGAGGGGAACTAATTTATTAATTAAACCTAAATTTATATAGTTCCACCTAAAATACCAAAACTCATAAACCTAGAACTTTGCTGTATATTTGCTAGGGCTATTTTCTTATTCATTTTCAATCTTTTCAACTGTCGCAAAAGCCTTCTTATCTTCCGTCCGCTTTAATAGCAGTTGCATGCCAGTGAAATACAATGATTACTTGGGGTGTGGATTTATCTATATTTTGCAAAGAAATGAATGTGTAGTTTCCATTGGATTAAGCTTCAGCATCGAAAGACCCCACCATTCAAGCCGACCAGGTCGGCATCATTCACATGTCCTATTGAACAAGAAGACACAAGTCACAGCTTTCATGGGTGACTAAGCCCATCTCTCTCTCTCTCTCTCTCTCTCTATATATATATATATATTTATATCTGTTGCAAGTGATAAATTCACTCACACATTCACTTTAATGAATTTTTATTCTTTTATACCAGTTAACTGAACAAAGTCTTATTTTTCTCGTATATATAACAGGGTTTGATGATCTGACCGAGTCTTAGTCAAAAGAAATCAAAGTAGCTTTTGTTCCTGGGAAATCGAAAATGGTGGATAACCTCGGAGGTAGTTCCTCATCAAATGTTGACAATGGTGTCATGATGAAGGAACAAGACCGGTTGTTGCCAATAGCCAATGTTGGTCGGATTATGAAGCAAATATTGCCACAGAATGCGAAGATCTCGAAGGAAGCGAAGGAGACGATGCAGGAATGCGTGTCGGAGTTCATAAGCTTCGTCACCAGTGAGGCCTCCGACAAGTGCAGGAAGGAAAGGAGGAAGACTGTCAATGGGGACGACATATGCTGGGCCTTGGGAACTCTAGGTTTTGATGATTACGCAGAGCCACTTAAAAGGTACTTGCATAGATATAGGGATCTTGAGGTAGATCATAGAGCTAATTCTAATAATCAAGAAAGAGAAGGACCATGAGCTTTTATGAAATAAAGTCTCTCATCAGTCTCAGTTTAAGGATGTGAGGATGAGACATTGATTTAGTAATTTTCTAGCTTCTCATCTCTTTATATACACATGACTATTTGCAATTTGCATGCTTTGTCTTTGGTTTGAGCATGAAATCAATGAATCTTGGACCTTACAATTCTGCAGAATTGATTTAGTTATTGACCTTGAGCTTCATATATATCATGTTGTATATCTTTCTCCAATTCAAATAACAAAATTAACTTATAAATTTATCTACCCTTTTTTTGGTTCATTTTGTTCCAACTCGCGTATTTGAACTCAAATCTTCAATTTTGGAGACGATTCTAATACTAAGCACCGACCCATTACATGAGCCAAGTTCTTTGGCTTAACGCTTATGAGAAAAATCAGTTCAAGTATGATGTAAAAATTCTTAATTCAGGAATATCAAAGGATATTCACTCTTCAGGAAAAGTTCACAAGAAGACAGAAATCCTAACGTTAGTAAATTTCACTATCTTGTTTGCTTTGATCTGAGTTTCTTAGAAATCTGCCAAATCTTCCATTTGTATTGAGAAATTTCCAATATTTTCCATGAATTTTCCTTCCATTTGTATTGAGAAATCCTGTAAGATTGATGTTTCGAGTTTGATTTCATCTTTGATTATACCCATGATGAGTACCAAGTTATAATTAAATTTCTTGGTTAATTAGTTAGATTCTGGTCGATTCTCCTTGTTTTATTCGTATTAATCCTATTTTAATTTGAAGCCTCTATTGTGGCCGTCACCAAACCAGTTGGTATGAAGTCTCTTTCTAGGGTTTCTTTGACATTGTGAATTGTTAATCAGCATCAATTAATTAGTGTTCTCAATTATAAATGTTGAATAGGGATTAATTATTAAAATATCAGACTATAAGGTTAGGGTTTTTTATTAAAAATTAACCCAAAATTTTTAGGGTTGGGGGACCACATTACACTCCACGACTTAAATGTCATATACCCCAAAAAAGTGATCGGGAATTAAAAAGAAGGATGGAATTTATGCTCTTGAGATTCATTGTACCTAGGTTATCTTTCTAAATTAATTAGAAAACTTAATTAGGGTAGTTCCTACGTATGCCTAAAACATCAAGTAGGTTTCCTACGTAGAACCCTGTTTTCTTCTTATGGCCTTCAAGACTTGCATTGGACTACTGTTATTACACGTGCATGTTCCGATTAAATCAAAATCTGTATTCCTGGGGCAGCAGAAATCAAGGACGAAATTCCTAGAAACGTGCATCAACCAATCAGAATGATTTGTCTTGAAAAATGATAATTTTCATTTAAAATCGTAAGCTTGGGCATAGTGATATACTGAAATAATTTTTAAGACGAAAAAATTTGAATTTGAATCACAATCGAAACAAAATTTAAAATAGAAAAAGTGATCATAAAGAGAACATTATTTCACAGAGTGCAAAATTTTTGGTATCTTTATCTATCAGTACTTTTCGATCGTTGATATTATTATCCATCATTAATTTAATTTCAAACAGCCTCATGTATTGATGAATATTATTATTGTTGTTAACAAAGAAAAAATTTATACACAATTTTTTGTATTCTTGTTATTAGATTTTTTAATTAAAATATGAAAGTATATAATTATGTAATTAAAACATGGAAGCATATAGGTTTTGTAAACATTTATTTAATTTTTAATTAAATTATATACTTATTATATTTTGATCGAAAATTTTTATAATAAAAATATTAAAAAAATTGTAGCTAAGTTTACTCTGTTAGTAAATAAGCATCATTTTGCATTTGATCCGTTTTGCACTATTTGGATTCATCGAAAGACATAAACTTGATAATTAACTTAGAAGAGTTGGATGCATTATTCCAATTGCAATATGTCGAAAATGCATCAAAATTAGTAAGTGCTTATTCATAAACCTGAAAATTAACGTTAAAGAGTTAGATAAATTATTCTATCTCCATGTATATAGAGTGCATTACAATAATTAAAGCAAAGACCCTTTAATTGACACAGCTTAATCCAATCACAATCTTTTCAACTGATAATTTACTTCTGTCAACTAAATAAATTATCAATTCAAGTATTACTTATATATATATATATATATGTAAAGGACGTACGGAGTAAATATTGAATTAGATGATGGAAGCTGCATGAATGTACTATTTCCTTTTCCCAATGGAAACATGTTAATTACTAAAGATGGGTAAATAACAAGAACCGATTTGCTTTTACAGCCATGGCCAGCACCTTGCCAGGTGTGAGGCATGCAATTGGTTGCCCTACAACGCATGCAACAAATTCAGTAGCTTGCTGGTTGGACTTTCGTGTGTCAGTGTGCCTTAAAGCTTTAAGAAATAGTCAGAGATATATTGCATTCCAAACAAGACCACAAACTCCATGCGCACACTTAATGTTGTGAGTGGTGCACATTGAAAAGCTAGGGTAGTGGGGAAAAGTCATAATTAACTTTGTTTGATTAATCATCCTGTTAGGTCGTGTTATTTACTTATTGTGTGTGTGTGTGTCTATATAAATATATGAGGAAAAGTTACATTTGTTAACCTTAATCTTTTTCCCAAATTACAATGTCTCTTATAATCTTAAAAAATTAGAACCAACTCCCTAATTTATTAGCTTTATTGCAATAATTTTTTAATGTCCAAATTTAAAAATTTTAGCTATATAAAGTTACTAATAATACTCTTCCTATTATTTAATACCATTTTTGCTCTCTCTTCATCTTCCTTTTTACTCTAATATTCATCTTCCCCCACCAATAAATATATTAGGAAAAATTGTATTTATCCACTCTGATTTTTACCCCAAATTGCAATATTCCCTCTAATCTTAAAAAAACCATAATGGACACCTTGATCTATTAGTCACATTGCAATAATTCCTCTAATATCTAAATGTAAAAATTTTAACAATGTAAAAGGTACTAAAATATCCTTCATATTATTTAATTTTTTTTAACTCTCCTGTTTCCTCTTCAATTTTGCTCTTATTTCATCTTCCCCTACCAATTTTCTCACTCTATTTCTGACAATAAAACATTAATAGAAAGGTAAACTTCGATCAAGAGGAGGGTTAGCTGATCAGCTAACTGCTTACTTTCAACATCAATCCACCATCTTCACCAAGGGGTCTGCCGCTTGTTGTCTATAATTCCATTTCAAAAATCACGACCAAAAGTTTCATTGTCTCTCTCTTTCTGTGTTTCGTGTCACTGAACAGACACCGGGTCCATTACTGATTGGATAAACACTGGATCGTCTTTGTTTTACTAGAAGTCTAAGAAACTACTCACTTTTCTTAAGTCACTCCTGGTTCTAGCTAGACACTCTTGTACTGTGATAGTATTTAAAAGGAGTTCTTAAAATGGTTCTAGAGTACTTTAATTCCGCTTTTCCATTCTTTTCCACTGAGAATGAAGGAAGAGAGCTTCACCTTAGGCTTGAGGACCATCAGTTTTGTTGAGAGACTTAAGAAAACTCCATCCACCCGTGGCCCCATTTTCGTGTCATGTTAAGAAATCGTTTGTGCTGGATTTCTCTTATTTGGGTTTCAGTGTGAGTAATTGGCGCAGAGATGGTTGGGATGTGATATTAAATAATAAAAGGGGTATTTAACTAATTTTATTTAATTGAAAATTTCAAATTTAGATGACATAGGGTTATTGCAATGGAGTTAATACATCAAAAGTCGTTTGTAACTTTTTTTTTTATATGAGAGTGACATTGCAATTAGAGGAAAAAATAATAAATAAGTACAATTTTTCCTATATATTAATTAACATAATATGATATTGCTCTTTTCATATATTTCGTCTTTTTGAATCAGAAGATTTATACGTAGTTGAGAATTTGTTCACTTATCTGCGCACTTTTAGAGTGATAATAATAATAATAATAATAATAATACCTAACATATTTTTACAACTTATATATTGTGAGAAAATGGATTCAGTCTGACGTTATTGACTCAACTTTTTTGGGCATTATTAGCTGAATTTTGATATGAAGTATCACTTTCTTTTCACTATGAAGGAAATCAAAGTGTCTCTTTTGAAGCTGCTTACCCCATGTGTCTCTATAGATCATATTCAATGTGTTTAGCCCCTTAAACCTGAAACCTAGATAGAATGCAAGAATACTTATTTGACTTTGTTAATCAAGAGCTTTTTTAATTTTGAGTAAATTAATAATTCAGTCTTTGAAAGGTGATCTCTTCTCAATTTGTTTCTTAAAAAATAAAACTTTTCAATCTAGTCCCTCTAAAAAACATTTGTAACTGTTTTTCAAGGTTAGACCACGTGGTTGAGAGAAAATATTCAGGGGTCAAATTGAAAAACTTTATCATTAAAGGATTAAATTGAAAGAAGAATGATTATTGACTAGATTGAACATCTTTGAAGATCTAAATTGAGAAGAGGATAATTTAGTGACTAAATTATTAATTTATTCTTTTTTCTTACCCCGTTCTTGTTTTTCCAACTATGCATATATATATATATATGGTAGAGAATGTAAATCATAGATCTTCCTCTATATTTATAATAAAGAGTGAATTAATATTACAGTCCTTAAATGATACACATTATATATTTTATTTTGGCCCCCCAAATTGAGTTAATTGTCTTATATGATGTTTAAGAATAGATGAATACTTAACAACCACATTAATTTTATGTTATACCACATCACCTCATTCTTTTAATTATTTAATGAGTATAAATTATATAAATATTTTCTCTATTTTTAAAATATATATTTAATCCAATTTGTTCTATTTTTGACTAAAATACTGTCTATAAAATTATGTAAGAGGATTAATTAATAGAGAGTATTTTATTTAAAAAATTTAAAATTAAACTAAGAATAGTACACCTTTTTATTTTGAAGGAGATTTATATATAATTTGAAAATAGATTGGAGGTCTAATTAATTTTAATAAAATTTAAAGGATGTCTATATAATTTATTATTTGATTTGTTAACAAAATTTAATATGAGAGAAAAAATTGAAAAAAAAATTGGAGATTTGAAATAAAATGATAAAATTTTGAGAGGCCAATCTGAGATGAAGTACACGTATGAAGGCACTCTTTAATGAAATAGGCTTTGAAACCCTTTTGTTTTTGTTTTTTTTTAATATATATAGATTCAAACCCTTCTATTAATTAGTTGTTTGGGAAGAGTAAAATAGAGGAAACGGAAAGCGATAGATGTATATATTTATATATATAAACACGTAAACGCATGTACACACACATGTATATAAAATTATGTTAATTTATGTAAAACTATCAAAATTTTGAGGCATATTCTTCGCTTTTTTAAAGTGATATCAAAATCTTACTACTACTATAGCCATATATATAGCCTAATACTTACTCACATAGTTAGAATAAAGAGTTAATAGAAAGGTAAAATAGTAAAATCGTATTATCACCAACTATTTAATCTTTTATTTTCTTCTTCTTATTTATTTTAACATTCGGGCAAGAGGAAGAAATTAGCAACTAATAACCCTCGCTTTCCCTTCCTTCCAATTTCTTCTCTTCCAGGAGTTAAAGTATTTTGCTGGTTTACCAGTGACCTCGTTCTCCCGTGATGCAATGTAATTCCTTTGTTCTTTTGGTTTTTGGGTATTTTGCTTCTCTTTATTATTGAAAAAAAGAAAGAGAAAAAGACTTGAGAAAAATCATACATTCGTTAATTAATTACATACTGCATATCAGCCACATCAGCCATATCAACCCTTAATATCACTGGCAAATTAATTAAATGGCAATTTCATAAATCACTTGAACTTCAATTCTCTGCATGCATATGCCTTGCCTTTACACGGTGTTGTTTAATCTTTCAAACAAACACTACTTTAAGACTTTCACTTTATTGTCACAAATTTACCCTAGTTAGGCCTGCAAGTAGGGCCATATTATACATTGAGCACCATCCATTTTATGAATTTAACAATGACACCTCACTTTTAAGTTTTATTGAACATGAGGCCATTGCATAGATATATATATAAATATATATAAAAGTTTTTTTTTGCTCATATTGAATTCCTTTTTTTTATTTTTGGGTAAACAGAGGAAAAGCCAAAGAAAAATTAGTTTCTCCAAAACCACTGGAAACCGGATGCATCTGCTAGTATATCTAAGTTTGTCTCTGCATGTTGATACCATTGTCTTTGCATAAGCTTGTGATGATTGAAGAAAGTGAATAAATTGGTTTCATGCTAGTTTTGGTTGTGCATATATACGGTGAGATGTTCTTAAGTTTCTTATATCTAGCTAGCTAGTATTAATTTTAGGCAAACTATTTTAATGTTTACATAATATAGTAAATCGTTTTTATTTCCTTATATTTTAATGTTAGAGTTAATATAGTTTTATTCAGAACACATTACTGTGTTTTAAATTTACCAACACTCAATCTTTGTAAAAATTAATACGAAATTAACTAACCATTGAAATATTAAACTCATATACTATTTGGTGTCAGTTGAAGTATAATTTAGTATAGCATTATTTATTTATTTTATTGTTGTTAAAAATCTTAATGTTTGCAAAATTTTCACAAATTAGTTTATTAGCTTGAATTTAGACTATTGGTTCATCATATACATAACAATTTTTGTAAAATAAGAGATCTATACCAACATGAAATTGCTGAGCTTTTATTTTTATTTGTTCACTTCCGCTTCTCTCTCTCTCCCACCTTAGTTTTAAATGGATATGCTTCATTCCACTAAATATTCTGCACTCCTTTTTTTTTTTGACAACTTTAGAATACAAAATTAATTTGTTTCTAAATAATTACTTGGGCTTCATTTATTCAACAGTTCAATACCCCTCTTCTTCATGATACAATTGCTTGAAATGTTTGCCACCACATGGTTATTCTAAATCAATGTTTTAACAATGTAAAATCTACTTTCATTTATATGTTCGTAGTTTAACAAGTTAATTAAATCTAGTTAAATGTTTATTACTATATATTATCATGTACATAAAAATATAGCAGCAATTTATTAGTATAGTGATTCCTTTATATATAATCATCCACTTCGATTTCCCAAAATACTTGCCAAATTTTAGGTTCTTAGTTTTTTTTTTCTAAGCAAAAAAGTAAATTAAACATAGATTCCTGGCTGATCTTTCATATTTGAATTTTGAGTCTTAAAGGATCGAAACTTAGGTAGTCTTGTTTAGTCACATTATAAAATTGTTAATTTCTAAACATCACTTTTTTTCCAAAAAAAAAAAATCATAGTGTTGTGACAAAATCAGTTAAGTGTTTGACCAAATTTCGTTTGTAAGAGTTGTTGGTAGAGTTAACACTGTTTGAGATAATATTTATAAATTTTTAATTAAGTGTGGATTTTTTTTAAAAAAAATTATTAATTTTTGTTTTTGATTCTGCTTTAGATAACAAATTAAAATTCTTATTTTTTTAAAAAAATTCAAATTCTTCCCTTACTTCTATGCTTAATAAATAAATAATTTTGCTATTATTTAAATATGAATTTTGGTGCTTGTCAAACACATAAAATTTTAAGAAAATGTCATTTCCTTAAGAAAGTAGCTTTTCCTTTTTATAGCATGACCATACATTTGTTTATTATATTTAGGACAAGCTTCAAATAAAATTCTTTATTAAAAATATAAAACTTGGGTTTTTTTTTTACCTTATTCTTAGTTTGTTTTAAAAAAAGTTTTCACATTTCAAAATTGAAAAAATCTAATAAAAAATTCAAAAGTTAAAATTAAGTTTTTTTTCCTTCTTATAGGCTAGCCCAATTTAATTAAGCATTTCTTTTGTATTTAAAACTTGAATTCAAGTCTTTTTTTTTCTCCTTTTAATATATGTGGTAATCATGCTATGCAGCAAATAATCCAAATATATAATTGGACCCATATGTTTTTGAAATCCCTAAATCCTTGCTTTGTTTATTGAAAAAATTATATTCAAAGGCTTAGACTTTGTAAAATTTACAATAAAAGATCTCAAAAACTTAAATTATTCTTAAGGCCCAAAAAACCTTTATTTTTTGTTTGCAAAGACAAAAATTCCTCCATATAGTTTCCCTTACATTTTCATTCTCAACCATCTATCTCTCTATCTTCTCTCACTCTCATGCTACTCCTTGTATTCTCTCCCTCTCTCCTCCTAGAATCCATTAAAGAAGTTGGACAAAACTTTGAAAAAGAAGACTTATCCTTTTATGAAAAATCCCTTTCTACATGATTAAAGAAGACCCATCCATCTATGAAATATACTCATACATTCTATTTTGTTGCATTATAATTGTAAAAAAAAAATTAAATGGCAAAAGTATATTGTTGTAGATACAATGTGCTAAAAAAGGAAAAAATGAGAGTAGGTTCTTTGTTTTTTTTTTTCTTTGTTGTCTGTATTGCTTTCTTCTTTTATGTAAATGGTAGCTCCATGGCCTATTGTTGCTCGTTTGAAAACATACACACAAGCATATGTATCACAATATTAACAAATTGATGACTATAGCATTGTTTTAATGACAAATGGTCATTAAAATAATTATTGAATACTAAAATTGTGCACCCTAACCTAAATCAAGTTAATAATAAAAATAATAAGAAATTAAACTAAACTAAAAGCATAAAAATAACAAAATAAATTAGAAATATCATTCTAGAAGAAATTGGAAAACAAAAGGGTTTGGGATGATAATTTCTCTTAACATGTCATATGAATTAATTACTTCTCTTCATCTTACACTTAATGTCATTTATAGCCTATGATTTTAATTTACTTACAAGTATCTTCCGAATTACCTATAGGCATTCCCTAATCAATCCATAATTCCTTATACAATTGATTTAATGACTTAATCAAAAATAGGTCCTAATGTGACTATATGAGGTTGGTACATATATTCTTATCCTACATGCGAATCATGTAACGCTCGGTACGTTGTAAAAACACTGAAACGGGTCAGTTTGAAAAGCAAGTCTCCTGAGATGAGTGATTCAAGGCCAAATAAAATTGGAATAAAATTTTAAATAATAGAAAATGATGATTTGAGCCTTGAGTTGCCCAGAAATCAGAGCTGGAGTGATTCGAAAAATTTGCCGAAAGACCAGTGACATTTTCATAAATAAGTACAATTTTGGAAAAACACCTAGGAGGGCTTTTTAAATGAAAATTTTGAGTTGTCCAGGGTTCTCAGAGGCCCCAAAAACTATGGGAAGCCCCGAGACTGGTAAAGTTCCTTCGGTGTACTCTTTTCAACATCGGTTGACCTAAACTTTGACCGATTCGTTCAGGAAGGTTTTAGCTCCAATTTGAGTGATTCAAAAGGAATTTTATTAAATTAGAAATCTAAATTTTATGATGAAAAATACAGTTTTAAAAAAGGAGTTAAAACGAAACCAAATCGGAAATGCCATTATGGAAGGGCAAAAATAGAAATAAATTTTACAAAGAAGCTTTTAAATGCTCCTTTCAAAGCCACATTCAGCCTCTCCCTCTCTAAACCGACTTTCTTCTGCCCAAATCTCAAAAAAGGAGCTGCTATCTTAGGTGCACAAAGAGAGGAAATTTTGGAGGAAGAAAAGCCAAGGAAATGTGAGAAAGTGTAAGATTTTCATGCTCCTTCCTCTTGAAACTTTATCCTCCCTTTCTTACTTCATCTTTCCATGGTTTTAATGCAATTTTTTGTGCTGATTTAGGTCCAGATCAGAGGAGAGAATTTCAAAATTTAAGGAGGAGGAAAAGGGAAGAAGAAGAGCTCTTGAAGGAAGCTTGATTTCAAGGTAGTTTCTCTTCTCTTGTTGCTTCTTTTCTCCTTCTCCTCTTCCATGGTGGGATGCCTCAAACAGAGCCATGAAGAGGGAATAGTTTCTATTTTATAATCCAAAAAAATCCATCAAACTAAGCCATGAGAAGATGGATTATACCAAAGAAATGCATGAAAAACTATTAAAACTCAAGTTGAAAAAGTGTAGGGTGTTTAAACATAGTTTAAAATCTAGGTTGATTCAAGACTTTTCCATCCTATGTGAGTATTTGTTTGAATTTTTAAGACTCATAGGGAGCCTCCTAAGTGCCCCATCCATTAAGGAAAAATCTCAAACTCCATAAGTCTTTAATGGAAGCATAAATCGGTCAAAACCTATAGAGATAACTAGGGGATGTTTTAAATGGTTCCAAACTTGATTTGCGACTTTATATGATAAAAGAAGATAGGAGAAACCCTTGGAAAAAATTTAGAAGCCTTAGATTGAAAGATGAAGTAATGGCTTCCATAATGTAACCTTATGAAGCAACATGGATCTAGGTTTGTAAAAGTGAGTGTGTTATGGCTTCAAGGACCTTAAATGAGGTCAAGAGATCTAAATATGGTAAGATAATGGAACCAAGAATTTTACTTGTGGTAGTTGCTTCATTAGGTCCTTAATGGAACAATATTGTGACAAATAGAACAAAGTGTGGTCTTAAGAGTGAGTTGGATGTTATAACTTGTTCCAAGAGTATAATTAAGTGTTGTTTATTGTTAATAGGCCAAAGAAATCCAACCCCACCTCCTTGTGTTTGTGGAACCAAAAAAGAGAAAGAACAAGTAAAGTAAAGCTTAAATTTGCACCAAGGTAGCTCTCTACCTTTTCTTATTGCATTTCCTTGTTGCATATGTGTCATTGTGTGCTTGTGTGTATATTTTTATGTTTGAGACATGCCACTTGATGCTATGTTACTATTTTGGTACCAATATGCTTTCTTAAATGTCATTGAATTAAGGAAATGGCTCACAAGGGTGAGATAGTGCCAAAAGTCCCTTAATGTGGGTAAAGAAATGCCAAAAGTCTTATGGCATAGGTGAGACAAGGCCAAAAGTCCCTTAGATGGGTGAAGCTAAGTCAAAAGTCCTAAGAACCAAGAGTGAAGCAATCCAAAAGTCCTAGAAATGGGGTGAGCCTAAACCAAAAGTCCCTAGAGCTCATTCTTATGCTTGACATGAGTTTATGACACAAAAAAGTGAAAGTGGAATGCTTTATGAATTGATTGATTGCATACTTGTACCTTTGACATGTTTTATACCTTGAAAATGTGCTTGAATAAGTGTATGAACTATTGAGATTTAATGAATCTTACCCCCTTTCTCTCATCTCATATGATTTAGGTGGAGGTCAAGATCCAAAGGATGGAAGCCAAGGAGCTTAAATCTCCATCTCTTAGCAAATTTTGCTAGTTTTGATGTACTAGAATGTTAAAGAATATATGTATATGTTATTTTTGAGCCATGACACTTTGAACAAGTGTAAAACTATGTAAATTTAGTATATGAATCAAGAATAGAGTCAAATGAATAGAAGTGTGCATTTTGACCATTTGGGAGCCTATTTGTACATGTATATTTATGGAAGTGGCATGGTGAATTTAAGTTGTATGAGGGTTCAAACCTTATGAGAGGCTCATTTATATTACATTTATGCTTTTGAAGTTGCTCAAATATGTGTGAAACAATGGATGGCTCATTTGGACCAAATTTGTCCCTTTATTGGAACTAAAAGTGTCATAATCTTAAGCTATGACAAAGTCTGACCAAATAACCTTTTCTTGACTTGAAATTTTACATGCAATTAGATCTTGTCTAGAGCTCTTTGGTAAGCTAAATATTAGGTCATTTGGAGGTCTGTGAAATTTTCTATGATTTTTCAAAGTTAGTATCAGAATTTTATATTTGCACCAGTACTATTCATTTGGTCAGTTGTAGAATTGTGTCATCCGAGGGGCAAACGTGGTCTAATGGCTATGAAATTTTATAGGCAAAAAATAGGCATTTACAATGACTTGTAGCAATTAGAAGAACCTAATTTGAATGTATGAGCTAAGATATATGAATTTTTGAATTTCTGGAATAGCAACAATAGCGCAGCACGACCTAAGTCACTGTTCTATTGAATTTTAATGGCTGAACTTGCTTGCTCTGGCCTAAGTCTATTTTTACCATAATTTAACATTCATAGATTTCCAAATTGGTATCATTTGCATGGATTGGATTTTTTTGTAATTAATTGAACATTTTCGAAATTTATAGCAGACACTTGCATCAGTACCAGTAGCTGTTCAAACTTTTGCCCCTTTTCACGTGTCAAAGGCTTTCTATGTTATGTTTCATGGCCTATACATATTTTTGGCATAACGTAGACGTGTAGCTTTCCTGAATGGCTAAGAATGTATGATTTCAATTTTTTTAGAATTAGTTATGAATTTTGAAACTTCATATCAGTACTCTGAACTAGTAGCCCAGACAACAGCGACCTCAGTGGTTTTTTGGATGTCAAATGTTCTTCTCTTAATGATTCATGAGTTGAAATTATTTTTAACATGGGGTAGACATCTAGAGCTCTCTGGGATGGTAAAGTTTGTTAGGTTTCAATTTTTGTGGATTTAGTTATGAATTTCTGAAATTGTGACAGAAAAACTGAAATTTCTAACCGAAAATAATCGTGTGAGTTTGATGCTTCCCTTTGAATTCCACAAGTTTTAGGTCAATTTTGGTGATGCAAATGAGTTATATTTATATAATTAAATATGAGAATGTGATGTATGAGCTTATATGGTCTGTGTGACACCGAATAAAATTTTCATAAGTGACGCAACGTGAAATAAGGCATTACTTTAATGCCATTTTTTCATTCCCTTTGTGTAATTCATAATGTGAGACTTAGAAATGATAGGAAGCAAGCAAGAAATATATGGTGTTACAAATCAAACCATTCAACAATGCAAATTTCATAAGTCCACATTATCTAATCTATGGTCTAGTCCTAAAATCTCTTTTTCAAGTTCATTTATGTTACCCAAATCATCTAATAATTTCCATATACTTAGAAGTATGAAACACAAGGATTGAGTGAATAAATCACACTATTAAGTAGAATAATTACAACATATTCCAAGTTAGAATTCATTACAATTCCAAATCAACAAATTTAGTTCGTAACTACAAGAAATAACAATATTAACAACAGAGTATAGACCAAATGAGTAAAGAAATATAAGGAAAAACAAGGGAAGAAGAGAAAAACTAAGTTGATTGGTGAATCTTTCTTAAACTTAAGTTTTTTTCATGGCAAATGAAGCTCTAAACCTTCTTTCTTGTCCCCAAAATGTTTAAAATGACAGCCCCCTCAAAGAAATGGTAAAACCTTTCTTAAAACCCTTAAAAAGTAGTTAAATCTAGTGTATTTTTCTAAAACGCACCATAGTAACTCCCAAAAGCACTACAGCTACTGAATTTTTATCTGTAATAGTCAAAAGCACCACAGTGTGGAATTTTTATGTCGTAACACATTTGGTTCTATCATTAGGCACTGCAATGTTACATTTTTTATAGCAACACTTTTCAGTGTCATGTTTTTCCTTTTTTTTCTTTCCTTTTTTTTTCTCTTTTTTTCTTTTTCTTTTCACCCCCTTTCAGTAAATTTTCTCAACTCTTATTCCTTTACATTCTAAAATTTCTAAACTTTTTTCTTTGTAATTTTAAACCTACAAAAACATAAAATTCATCTAATTACTAATTATAATCTATTAACAATGATTAAACAATTTAATAGCCTACAAATTTAAATAAAAACACAAAAGAAAACTTATACTTAGCTAAAATAAAAAATGAACTTAAAATTAAAGAAATAAAACTAAAACTTACTAAATATTAATTTAACTAAAATTTATAAATTTTATATACCAAAATCATAAAATAAATTATATATTCATATGATAAGCCTCTTAAAATAATAAGAAAAATATAATAATTTAAGGACTTATCACCTATATATTTATGTTCATAGCAATTCTTATGAGTGTGGTTGTGGTGCTTTATTTTTGCTCTACTTTATTGAAATGGAATAAAGTAAGATATAAGAAAAAAGGATGGTAGAAAACCTAAACCTGGTAATAATAATGGTAGAATTCCCTTGTAACCTAAAGAGGCCTTGATTATAACTTTCTAATTCATTTGCAAAAAAGCAATAAAGAGATCATCCTCCATGTTTATAGCCAAAGTTAGAAAGAAGGTAGCAGCTAAATGATACATTTGATGTAGGATATGAATTGTTCATGTAACAAGTGTTTAAGGGTTGCAAAATAGTAATTTTCATGGGTTCATCCACTAGTTGAACTTTCTTAAAACACTTTTGTAACTTAAGAAACATCAGGTTGTAACTTCAAGGAAGGAAAGCAAGAGTTATATTTATTTGCAGGGAATAATAATCCTAAAAGTCCCTTATAATTTAAAGAAACCTAAGTTGTAATTAATATTTAAGATAAGGTGCTCCATGAGAACTAGAAACAAGGTGGTAACAAATCTAAATCTAGGTTATAATAATCCCAAAAGTTTTTTGCAACTTAAAAAAGCATGAGTTGTAATTGATATTTAAGATAAGGTGTTCTATGAAAATTAGAAAGTAAGATGGTGACAAATCTAAAATTGGATTATAATAATCCTAAAAATCCCTTATAACTTTATAAGGCCTGCATTGTAACAAGCTATTTCTAACTTAAAATTGATCAAACTTTGTTACAACCTAGGCTTCCTAAAGTTACAAAGGACTTTTAGGATTATTATAATCTGATTTTAGGTTTGTTACTATCTTACTTCCTAATTCTTATAGAATACCCTTATCTTAAATATTAATGGGAAAATTATGTTTAAAGACCAAAAAGTGACAAAATTTATTTTTAAAAACTTTTATCACTATGTTCAACTAATTGTTGCTAAACTCAGTGGCAATCATCTTAAAACAAGTGGTAACAGGTCCTTAAGAATAAATTTTTTTACTTTTTGGTCCTTTGTTATAATTCTCCCAATATTAATTATAGCTTATGCTTTCTTAAATTACAAAAACTTCTAAGATTATTACAACTCAATTTTAGGTTTCTTACCGCCTTACTTCCTAATTCTCATAAAGCACCCTATTTTGAATATTAATTACAATCCATGCTTCCTTAAGCTATAAGGTACTTTTAAGATTATTCTAATTTGGCTTTAAGTTTTTTACCAGCTTGTTTCCCAATTTTCATGGAGCATAATATCTTAAATATTAATTACAAGTTAGGCTTCCTTATGTTGTAATGAACTTTTAAGATTATCACTCCTTGCAAATATATATATATATATATCTCTTACTTTTCAAAGTTACCACTTATACTTTCTAAAGTACAATGTGATTTTCCTTAAGTTACAAGGGTATTTTAAGAAAATTACAACCACTAGATGAACCTGCGAAAATGACTACTTTATAACCCCAAACACTTGTTACATGGACAATTCATATCCTATGTCAAATCTATTATTTAGCTGCTACTTTCTTCCTTTGTTTGGTTGCAAACATAAAGGATTATCTCTTTGCTACATTTTTGTGAATGAATTAGAGAGCTACAATCCAAACTTCATTAAGTTTCAAAGGAATTTTACCTTTAATACTACCATGTTTTAGGCTTTCTACTATATTTTTTCTTGTACCTTGATTTCATTTTCACAAAGCAAAGCCAAAAAAAAAAAAAGCCAAAACCAAAACCACACTTACAAGAATTGCCATAAACACAATTATATAGGCCATTAAGCTGCCATTTGCATATAAGAAGAATAGCCATATATACAATGAAAGAAAAAAAAAACAAAGAACTTAATCCCTTTTTTTCTACACATTATATCTACAACATATATATTTCCCCTTTTTTTTTTACAATTATGATGCAACAAAATAGAATGGATTAGCCTTCTTAATGGTCAAGTCTTCTTCTCTTTAATTATGCAGAAAGGGATATTCATAAAAGGATGGGCCTTCTTCCATGGATGGGTCTTCTTCTTTAAAGTTTTGTCTAGCTTCGTTAATGGATTCTAAGAGGAGAAAAGGAGAGAAGACAGAAGGATAGATGGATAAGAATAAAAATATAAGGGAAAATAGATAGGGGTATTTTCATCTTTATAAACAAAAAAAATGTCCTTTAGACCTTGAGGATAATTATAAGTTTTTAAGATTTTTCATTGTAAATTTTACAAAGACTGAGTCCTTGAAAGTAATCTTTCCTTGTTTATTTGTTTATTCTTGGTCAAAGATGATTTATTTATTACCCTTTAGACTTTGACCATAAACAAGTGAATAATGCCATTTAGAGTTTAGGACGAGTAAGAAGTGTCTCCTAAATATGACTTAAAATGTTGACAAAAAAAAAAGAAGAAGACATGACTTCTATAAATTTTTGTCAACAAGTCCTCTTCTATTTAAAAGTTCATGTTTCTTTCCCTCTGTCACAAAATTTTCTCTTGAACAAGAAAGGATCTTGGTTTTAAATTTTTATGATTGCCAAAATTTTTTTATTAAAGAAGAAAATGATATTGATCTTTGTCATTGTAGAATAGCAAGCAAATTATCTGTTCTTCATAGAGATGAGCACTCAAACCTTCTTCTCAAAATGCAATCCCAATTGTCCACGTGGAGCACATATCAGCCATCCAATCACAACCCCAAAACACACTATAATCCCAAAAAATGTAGCACTTAAAACTTCTTAAAATGTGATCTCATCTCCTCAAAACGTATGAATGGTTGTGGCATAGGTGTTGTTCAGTGAAAATTCAAATTTATTGTTTATTTATTTATATGTGAAATTTGATAATGAGACTTGACAAGATAAGCAAGCAAATGTGATCTAATTAATCTTCCTTAAATGATGAAGTTACCTACAAGTATAGAAAGTGGGCAAGCAAGTGTAAATTTTCATAAAAATGAAATTACAGTATATAAAGCCATCTGCTAGTCCTGTTATTTTGAAACTTTGGTACGAAAGCAAATAATTCCATTATAGTCTAAAGAATACGCTATACTTTTATTCAGTTTTACATATTTCTTTCATAATGGTTTACATGCCAATCTTTTATTTTTCTCATGGCATGATAGAAATAAATTGCATTAAAGTCTTCTTTGAATAATTTGACCTTTTTAAAAAAATGTTCCCTCAAATTCAAAAGATTCAAATTTAGGAAAAAGATCTATATAAAGACAAGATATATTGTATACAAATGATACTTCAAATAAATTCTACATAACACAACATTACCTTCTCTACGTCTTGTGTTGTAATGATTTTGCAAGTGTACAAGTCATACAAGTAATAAACTGATAAGTATAGTATCATTCCTATGAAAAAGAAAATCAACTATCAATTATCAGAATGCATCCTATTATCTAAATTATCTAATTGAACTAAAATTTACAAATGTAAACTTAAAACTAATAGGATATTTTAAACAAGTATTGATTATGCATAGAAGGCTTTGGAATCTAAAATCTTCTATTTTTGTCTCAATTATCATTCGAAATGGACTCTTATAAATAAATATAATTGGATTGATAGCAATTTTACTAATATATTCATTTTCTTTTGAGATAAATCACTATACTTATATTAAGGCTATATCTACTTTTGTGATCATAAACCTAACACAAACCCATCATATACAAAAAATTCAATGCAAGATAATACTCATAAACTACTTAAGTGCAACTTATAACTATATAAAATTGTCATCTAAGTCTATTACTCTCATGATCTACATTGCAATTGACTTTTCGATCTTCTTGTACTATATCAGAAAAATAATATCTAGCCATTCATGAATAAGAGAAAAAGAGCAATAAATTAATTTGATTAAAATCTTCACAAGAAAATTCCAAATTCAATTGAATCAATAAAAAAGATTCATTTAAATTTCATATCTACAACCTAGTTACACATAATCTCAATCAATAATGAAACAACAATAAAACTAAACAAATCCATCATCGAAATGCAAAAGAGAAAGATAATAATAAAACTAACAGAGGATTTAAATGATCCTTTTATACAAACTTAAGATCTTCAGTAGATCCCCAGAGTATTTCTTTGAATCTCCTCTCCTTTATATCTTTGCATCTTTAAGTCTATTCTTAACTCCTCCATCATAGATTTGAAACTATCCCATAAAAGCCCTAATTTTAGTTAAACAGGGGTAGCCTGTGTTGAAATTACTTATTTACCTTGCCTATGTTACCTTTTAGTAATTCACTTAATGCTAAGATTTTGCACACTGCTATATAAGTTACATGGCCAACTCGTGTGAGTCTCTAGATTGCTCAAAAAGTCCTCTTTCACATACTTGTACTCACTAACATGGTTAAGATGTGTTCCTTGTTGAAATTATCCGATTTCCTACTAATTCTTTCATACTTTTCACTTTTTTCTATACCTGATTAAATCACATAAAAAGCACATAAAAACTACACAATATTAATTTAATTGCTCAATTTTATCTAAGAAAAAGTATATAAATTTAACACTTATCAAATCCCCTCAAATTTGTTTCTTTACGCATTCTCAAGCAGACTATATAATATGTTAACTATGTTTATATTTTGATTATAATATTTGAATAAATGCTAAGTTATCAAATGCAAATCTCAATTAATCACATTAACTAGATTCAAAAATAGGTACAGTACCAAATAAACATAAAATTAAACACATTCCTTTCCTTTCATTTTTATCCACAAATACCTTGCATAATCACCTAAATCTAGCAACTAACATAACAAAATCATGCATAAATAAATAAAAAAAATTCCACTCTTTTTAGGTTTAAACAAAAACATAAAAATTCTATAAAAATATCAATTCCCTTTCTTTTTTCAATGAGTGTGTTTTACGCTTCATCTCATTTCTTTTTTTTTTTTTTCTAATTATGAGTGAGTGTGTTTTACGTTCTATCTCTACTTACTATAAGTTTTTACAAATAAGTGTGTTTTACACTCCCTTTCATTTGTCACATCTGATTAGACATAAATTAAAAAATCTTTTTACACAAATTAAACTTAATTTAAGAGGAAAGTTTTGAAATTTTATCACACACTCAGTTATACTTATGCTACTAAATTCTTATGTAAAAAGGATTGTTTCAATTTGCTATTTAAAAAGAAAAATATTTAACTTTCTTTTATAATATACTATACCTTTTTAATTCTAGTAGTGTGAATAACAGCAAATTACATTTTACAACCTAGAATTTATTAAGCATCGTTTATAGAAAATTTAGAAAAATTAGTCTTAATATGGAAACAATAGTTTACTCAACTAAAGATAATAGAATCCATTCAAATCAATCCTCCCATAAACCAAAACTCTACATTGTCCTTAAAGCAAACAAGTAATATAATTAGTGATTAAAAGGCTAGAATACTCCTCTAATATCAATACAATCCCATTACGAGCATGAAGATATGGGGCTTAATTGATTGATATAAGATTTAAAATAGATCAATAAAATAAAGAGATTAACAAGATAATCAGTAGTACATCAAAAAAGAATATCAGTTAAGTCTAAGAAGCAATACAACAATGCACAAAATAGTCATAAACATAGGCTAAACTATGGGAGAATTAAAATCATGGGAAGAAAAGATTAACTCTCAGGTGATGAAGGGTGGATATGGACTTAAAAGTGGTGTGGATTTGATAGAGTAGGGTTAATAAAAATGGGTTGCTAAAATGTTTGGCTATTCAGGCAGGGTTTGTGTTATTGGGTGGCTAAATTTTTTTTTTTTTACTAGATAGCAAACACGGCCCTGTAAATGAACACAGCTTGCCTATGTTTATCATAGGTGAAGTGTGGAAATTGAAGGATGGCAACACACATGAGTGTTAATGAACACAGCCAGCTCATATGCATCTTGGATTTTGAGGGTTACAACACACGAGTGTGAAAATGGATACGACCTGCCTATGTGATCCTCATGTTTGGAGGATAATTACATCGGATGGCAACACACACTTGTGTTAATGGACATAACTTGTCTGTGTGAGCCACGGGTTTAGAGATAGTGCCGCACATAAAGATGTATCTCAACATGGCTTACCCATGTTCATTGTTAGAAAAAAATGACGACAAAAAACCATAAACATTTTAATAAATTTAAACCTCACAAAGTTAGAACCTTGAAAACACCCAAATAAGCCATTGACACTTTAAATTTGTGTACTCAACAATTAAATACAATGAATCATTAACAAACTCAAGTTTATGCATAACTTTCCATTAAATTTTTTATTCAAATTACCATGATTTCTCTCCTAAACTTAGCATGTCACTTGTCCTCAAGGAACCCACAAATATGCAATACAAAAACAAAAGATAAGGGAATAAAAAACTCCTTAAAATGATAATGTCATTTGGAACCATTGAAACTTTAATAAGTAATCATCCAAACGAACATGGTACCTAACAAAAAAAAAAGCAAAAATCAAGAACAAGATAACACACAAAATAAATTATACTAAAGGATAAAGGAAGAGAAATAGTTCTAATTTTAAATGTTTAGTTTAACTGTCAAAGGTTTGCAAGGTTAAGGGAATAGCCAAATTGCAGGTAGCCACTTTTTCTACTGTCTTTCAAACCAAATAAGGCTTTAACTATTGCCTGATATCTTTGACTACACTTAGAGGTTTATTCCTCTTTATGCCAACACCATGAAAAACTACTTTCTTAGTCTTGTAGTCTTGCAATAAAGGATTAAAGGTTTTCATTTAATTGGAGAGGTAGAGGCTACCATTACTTTATTTTTGTCCTTAAAGGTTGCAGTATATGATGGACACACTTTAAGGAATTCCCATAAAATCTCTTTGTTATATGTCTTCTTTTGTAATTTGCTATCAATATTTAGTGTATGACACTCCTTTTTAAAAGATAAGGTTTTTATATCTTTGAATATCTTAAATTCAATTGCTTCCTTCTCGACTTTCAATGTTAATGTTCCATTCCTTATAGTAATATTAGCACCATTTATTGCTAAGAGTGGCCAACCCAAAATCAATAGCATTGATATGTCTTTCTTTATATCCAGAACTATAAAATCCATTAGGAGATAAAATTTTTCAACTTTCAACAAGGCATTTTCTAAGATTTCTATTAGCCGCTTAACTAATTTGTCTGCTAATTACAATGTCACATTTATCGGCTTCAAGTTCCCTAAGCCAAGTCTCCTGCAACAAATAAAGGCATCAAACTAACATTAGTGCCTAAATCATATAAGGCATCACTAATGACATAAGAAGTAGAAAAATTTAGTGAGTGTAGTAGTAGCATAATCCTTTAACTTCCTCTTATTTGAAAGAATTTCCTTTAGAAACTTTACATGGGTTGACATCTAAGCTAACACATCTACAAATGAAATGTTTATGTGAAACTACTTGAAAATATTTATAAACTTGTCAAACTATTTATTCAGCTTATATTGTTTAAACCTTTGAGATGGGATAGGAAGCATATATGCCTTAACTAATGCCATTGTTGGTAAGTTAGTGGTATCCTCTTCGTCTTTAAATTGAATGGAATTGCTATCTAGTGTCTTTTCAACCACATCATTCTACTTTGTGGAAGGCTCAATCTGATTAGGAATCTTCTCCAATTGTCTACCACTTCTCAAAAGGACTACTTTGCACTGCTTCTTAGGATTAACCTCAGTTTTGTTCAGCAAAATTGTTTAGCTTTAGTATTGGATGATCCAGCCAAGTGACTTAACTACATTTCTAGATTTTTATTATGACTAGCCAACTAATCTAACTTAGATTCCAACCTCTTAAATCTATTAAAGGACACATTACAGACTTTTTCAAATACAACTTCTTAACTTTACTTATTTTCATTATGAAATTGAACCCTTTTATTCATAGGCTATAATGTTGGTCTAAGTGGTCTACTTTGATTTTTTGAATTCCCTAGATGATTCTATTTTTAATTTTCCTAAGATAGGTTAAGATGATTGTGCCATCTAGGATCATAGGTAGTTGAATAATGATTATCCTATGGTGTAAGATTATTTAAGAAATACTATACTTGATTAGCCACATGAGATTTTGAAGAGTTATTCTAGCATTTACTACATAGATTGTCACCACCATAAAATTCATAATTGGAGTAGGATAGAGAGTTCAAAACTGCATTGACACTTATCTGATCAAATCTTTTCATAGGCATGTCAAATTTGATATTAATCTTGTTATTCAATGCATTAAAAGTCTCTATTTCTATCACACTTGCTACTCTTTTATACCTTTCATTCGGCTAGTTATAGTGGTTTGTAGTCATCTCTTTAATAATATCAACTACTTCTTTAGCATTTAAAGTAAGTAAGGATCGATTAGTTGTTACATTCAACTTAACTCTGAGGGATTGCTCAAGCCTATCATAGAAAATTTGCATAGAGATCCAATCTTGAATATTGTGATGCATGCAATGCCTTTGCAAATCATTGAATCTTTTCCAAGCATTATATTGAGATTCCTAATCACATTGAAAAAATCTCTGAATGTCACTTCTTAATTTTGCAATTTTACCTGGTAAGAAACATTTCACTAAAAATGCATGCAAAAGTTTATCCCATGTTGAAAAGGATTAGACAGACATAAAATTTAAACACAAAGTAACTTTATCTTTAAGTGAAAATAGGAATAATTTGAAACTGATTACATCTGTAGAAATTTCATTCATCTTAATGGTATCACAAATCCTCAAGAAACAAGTCAAATGAGCATTAAGATCCTCCAAAATACTACGTTCAAACTCATTCTGTTGAATCATTTAAATCATCCCCAACTTAATCTTAAAGTTATTAGTTGCAATAATTGTTGGGCTAACAATGCTATTATTCAATCCATGTGTGCTTGGCATAGCAAAGTCACCCACTAGTTGGCACGCGACAATGAGGAGTTGCTTTAGCTTCTAGAAGTGCATTGGCTTTAGAATTTTCTACTTGATGTATGGGTTAGAGGTTGGCAGGGGCATCATCTTGACTTCTTTTAGCATGTAGAACTCACTCAAGTTTAGGATCTACCTCTAAAAGAACACTAGATGCTCTATTCATGATGCTAGAGTACTTGAAAGACGAAACTATAGATTAACCAAAATTAAAAATTAATAAAACAAAAAAAATTAATAAAAAAATATAGATTAATAGGAAAAATCTTTCAATTGACATTAAAATATCTTCCCTGACAACAATACTAAAAACTTATTATAACAATTTTGCAAGTATACAGATTGTACAAGTAATAAACTAATAAATATAATATCATTCCCACGATGAAAGAAATCAACTACCAATTATTAGAATTTATCATATTATCTAAATTATCCAATTGAAATAAAATTGATAAATTTAAATTTAAAAGCAATAGGATGCTCTAAACAAAGTCCTGACTATGTATAAAAAAAGCTCTGGAATCTAGAATCTTTTATTTACGCTCTAAGTATCACTCGAAATGGACTCTTATAAGATTAACAACAATTCTACTAATATAAATGAAATTTATTTTTTAGATAAATTATTATAAACATATTAAGCCTATATATACTTTTGTGATCATATATTTAATATAAACTTATTATATACAAGGAATCAATACAAGATAAAACTCACAAACTACTGAGATACAACTCATATCTTTATAAAATTTTAATCTAAGTATATTATTCTGGTGATCTATACTATGATTGACTTCTCAATCTTCTCATAATATATTAGATAAACTGTGGCCAACTATTCATGAGCAAGAGAAAAAAAGCAATATATTAATCTAATTAAAATTTTTACAAGAGAATTCCAAGTTCAATTCAATTAATAAACGGATTCATCTAAATTCCAAATTTACAATCTAGTTACACATAATCTCAATTAGCAATGAAACAACAATAAAACTAAACAAGTCTATCATTTATATGAAAAAGAGAAAGATAAAAATGACACCAATATTAGATGTAAGTGATTCTTTGGTGCAAATTTCAAATATTTAGTATATCCCCATAATGTTCCTCTGAATCTCTTTTCCTCCTTTGTATCTCTAGGTTTTTAGGTCTCTTCTTAGCCTTCTCTTTTAGAAATTTGAAACTATCCCACAAAGCCCCGATTTTAGTCAAATACAAGTAACTTATGTTGAAATCACTCATTTACACGATCTACCTATGTTACCTTCTAGTAATTCACTTGATGCAAGGCTTTTGCACATGACATGGCCATGTAAGTTTACATGGCTAGCCCATGTAAGTCTTTAAATTGCTTATAAAGTCCTCTTTCACATGTCCTTGCTCACCAACATAGTTATCCTACATTCCTTGTTGAACTTGCCTAATTTCCTATTGATTTCTTCATGCTTTTTCCTTTCTCCTATTTCTAATTAAATTACATAAAAATCACATAATTTGAATTTAATTACTTAATTTTATCTCATGAAAAGCATGCAAATCAAACACTCATAATCTTGATTCTTATTTTTAAGCATTGTGTTCTTTTTAGGTTTACTCATTTATTCTCTCTCATCTTTCAAAATCTCTTGGATTCATCATAAATTTTATTGTTTCATAATTGAAGGTAACCATTTTGTTGTTCTTTTACTATTACTTTTGCTGACTATGCCTGCCCTTATTGATTACTATCATTTATAGTGCCTTCTGTTACATTTTTGTGGCCTGCATTTGAAATTTCATTCATTTCTCAGAAATGTATGTCCATTTGAATGATCATCAAACAATTTGAATTGAAGTTCTTTTAGTGTTGTTGGAAATAATCATCTAAATTGTTCTCTTTTTTTTTTTTTTGGCCTTTTTATCACTTTAAAGCCTTTATTGATCCTTTATCTTTGTTGCCATTTATTATTTACCTAAACTGCTGTATGAAAACTTGGCTAATTGGTTTCCATAATATTCTATCACAGTCAAAGCATTCTTTTGCTTTAGATGATAGTTCATAATTTATTTGAGTTGTAATCTTGCTTGATACATGTATGACATTTGTATAGATCTCCTCAAAACTTGAATGATGAATCTACAGAATAGCAACATGCCTAATTTTGGTAATGTCAACAAAAATTTTTATATCAAGAAAACAAACACAGTTGCCTGGAATCCATAGATCAGTGGCAATAAAAATATTTAAACAAGATTTAAGTAAACAGCAATTATCCATAATAGTTGAGTAAATAGATGCATTCTTCAAAATTCAATTTCCATTCTTACCAAATTTCATTTGGCATCCTTTTTTGCGATTCAATTTGCCACTAGACAATCCCCTAGCACTAATTAGTGAAGCCTTAATCAATCTTTCTCTGACTCCAATATGCTGATGTAAGGAAAATGAACTCACCATGTGATTCTCACCCTATCACTTTCTTGGAACTTCTTCTTTAATCTCAATCTAGCTTTTGCAATCCTAACGGCAACAACTCTTCTCATCTCTTCAGGGACGTGGTCAGTAGAGAAATCAATACTTTTCTATAGTCTGCACTACGACCTCCGACCACCACTTGTGAACGCTCCATCGCTGAGGAAGACAGTGAATAGCATTTGATATGGTGGAGATGAGATCGCGCTTTAAGGAGCAAGTTTGAACACTGCATTTTTGGGGATTATAATGCTACTAAAACATGGTGTTTTGGAGTTGTTACTGGATGGCTGAGATCACTTTTTGCGGAGCAAGGCGTGGTACTCTTATTTATGATGAGCAAATAATCCGCTTGCCTGTGGAATGTGTGCCGAAATTTGTATAGGATTATATATATATATATAATATTTCAAAAACATATATTTATTGTTCAAACTTTTTATATTTCAAGTTATCTTAAGGCCTACCTAAATTTCTGGACCTCAATATTAAAGGTTCTTGTAGAAAAATTTTGTAATTTTTATTAAGTTTAAATGTATTTTTAGCCCTTTTAATTTTATAAAAGTCTTTTTTAGCACAAAATCAAATAACGTTACATTTCAATTTTTTAAAATAATTTAATTGTGTCTTATTATCACATGATATATCTAAAATTTTACATCAAAAACTTAAGATTTTTTAAGTGAAGAGGTATATGTTATTTATTTACTTAACACTATTAATTCAACTTAAATATAGCATTTAAGTCAACAAACTGCAAAGTTTGGTATTATTTTGGACAAAGATGTTATAGAAAAATAAAATTGGATTGTTTTAGGAAAAAAAAATCTATTTCTAAATTTGGAGAACAAAATCAAAACTTTTATAAAACGAAACAAATTAAAAATGTATTTAAGCCATTTTAATATTGTTGCTTTTCTTTATATAGAATTATAGTATATTTTGTAAATTTGATTCAATCTTGTGATTTTTTTTAATTAACATTGAACTCGTTTAACAATTGTTCTTATTGTTTGAGAATTTGGATTAATTAACTAACTCACATTTTTTATTCCCACATTCAAGTGATACACTAAGAAAATAATTCTATTCCTCAACTTTAGATTCTTAGACTAAAAAAAGTGTCTAGTTTAAAGAAGTAACGAGTAGCTAAAACTTACGATGAAAAAAAATCAAGGCGATGAATGTGATAAAGAAAGTTGTAAAGAAGGTGATAACTGTAAAAAAATTAAAGGCATGAATTATAAAGTAATGCAAAGGATAAATTGTAAAGATTTAGATTTGATAAATTGGATTTGTGTTTTCAATAAGAATGTATTATGAGTATTTATATTTTAAAACTAGCAATTAACTCCATTAAAATTGTTTGTCACTTCCTTCTTATTTATCACCTATATTAGTAACAATGTAAGATTATGACCAACAATTTGAACAATGATTTATATCACATTAGTACAGTTGAAAATTTAAAAATTATTTTATATTAACTAACTACTTCATTATTTGACTATATCACCTATATCCCGAAGATTTAGGAGAGTAAGTCTTTAAATATATTCTACACCTTTCTTGACTTAGTCAACTTACGAACTTCCCTTGTTTTCAACTGATATGGTTAACTTCCTTTAGAATATTTTGCAGGTTCAGTTTTTAAATTGTAAAGAAGTGGTTAAATGGGTAAAAACTACCTAGAATCAATATAAGCACATTACTAGCCCATTTACCTAAAAATGTTTTGAAAAATATAATAAATTAAATATGTGGCCCAAAGACATTATAACCTACTTTTTGCCTCAAAAGCCCAATTTGACCTTAATCTTGATTCAGCTCTCTTGTTAGCAAATGTAACTCAATCTAACTGATATCCTCTAGTGGTTTAACCTAAATCATAAGCCTACAAATTAGTCCAACCCATTTATTTTTTGGTACTAACATTTTGCTTCCTACATCTTTTCAATTGATGATAAGACTGATAAGAAACTGAAATGATGTGAATTTGAAATTTGAATTACACGTGCATTAACTTGTGGTAAAGCTTTAAATTTGACCACTTCATCTTCTGCTAACTCCATTTCCATGTAGAGGAACTCATGATATCAATATACTTTTAAACCATTTTGCTTAGTGACTCTAAGAGATTTTATGATAATCTCCAAAGTCAAGATAACATATTAACCATAGGCTAATTGAAATGAAGTAAGACCAGTCATGATATACTTAGCATTCTTATATGCCCATAGTGCTTTAGATAAGCCTTCATGCCATCTCTTAGGTTAGTCCTCCAAAGTTTTCTTAATCATATCAATTAGGATTTTATTAGTAGTCTCAGCTTGCCCATTGGCTTAAGCATAGTATGGAGTTGAATGAATCTTTTGATACCATATTCTTAAGCAAAGGCCATCACTTTAACAATTGTAAATATTATACCCCGATTAGCTATTATAGTTTGAGGAATGCCAAGTTTGTAAATGATTTGTTTTTAGATAAATCTTATCACACTAGCTTGTGTGGCATTCACTATTGGTTGTGTCTCCACCTATTTTGTAAAGTAATATGTTGCTACGATAATGAAGACATGCCGCTTAAATGAAGGAGGATGAATTTTACCTATCAAATTTATAGCCCAACCATTGAACCATTATGGTTTGATAACTAAATGTAATTCATCAATTGGTAGTCTTTGAATAGAAACATGCAATTAACAAGCTTCGCACTCATTAGCATATTTGAAACAATAAGTTGTTATTGTTAGCTAATAATAGCCATATATGTAAATCAATCATCTAATATTGGGTCCAGATCTATAGGAACCAAAAATTTCTTCATAAATTTCTTCCATATCTTTCAAAGCTTTTATTTTGTTTAAACATTGTAGCAATAACCCCTTATGCCTTCTTTAGTAAAATTTATCATCAATTAGAATATACCTCAAGACATTTTGTTGAGCTTGAAATCTTTTGTAAATGAGGGATTTTTCAAATGAATGATTAATTTTGTCCTCCAATCCTCCACAATTGGTTGTTAGTCAATTGTTGCAATCTCATATGCTTAAAGGATTTGTTAATCACTATCAAAATCCATAGGTTTAAACCTAGAAGCTTGTAAGGCTAAATTATTGGCTTCTTCATTTTCTTCTCTACGTAAATACATAACTATTACATCAACAAATTGCTTAAGAAGAGCATTAGCTACTTTGTACTAATGTAGTAGATTTGGCTTGTTATACCAGTATTCTCCAATGATCTATTGACTATCTAGGTAAGAATCTCCCATTATTTGGATGAATTAAGCCTTCATAGATATCAACAATTTGATTCCGATAATTAGGGCTTTATACTTAGTTTAATTGTTTAAACAACCCTCCTTCAATTGGAACATAAATTTGCCATGTTATCCTATTGTTGACATCTGCTAAAACATCTTTAATACTAATGTAAGGATGCTAAGCTAAAAAAAATAGCTAAGGTTTGTCTTTTAACGGTCCTGAATGGAACATATTTTAAAACAAAAGCATTTAACTTAATAACCCACTTCATTAATTTTCATTGTAAACTAGGCCTATTAAGTAAATTTTTTACAATGTTGACTTTGCACATAACTAAAACCTCTTTAAAAAGAAGATAAGAGACATAAAGGCTATTTGGTTCATGCTACAAGAAGGAAAAGGCAAAGCAATACATTGCAAAAACATGTTTGGTTACATGCTTCTAATGCATTGGGGTTATGTTAGGTTGCGATCTCTGTAGTGGTTTATGCATAGTGAAGCACTTGACTGTAACTGTCTTTTGGAGCCAAAAAGCAAAAACCCCCCATTTTACCCCTACTTTAAAAAAACGTTGAGACCCATAACTCATTTAGCGTAGGTTGTCATTGTCAAAGAACCCAAGGCATCCTTCATCCTCCTCTATAATGGTAGAATACCCATTTCAAAACACTAATTCTTAGAAATAACCTTACTATTGTCGTGCTTTTTCCAACAAGAATGATGCTGCCAATGACAAGACTATAGGGAACCAAAGAAAGTGCTTTTATAAAATAAAAAGAGTCATTGTCTCATCATCTCTGTTGTCATTGCCTTCATCATCATTAACCATCTCTTTATCCCTTAATAACCATGTCATTTATTCCAACGGATCAGCCATTTACGCAATCCTTTCACAAATACTTTGAAGCCTCAATCAACATTAAGAAAATTGTTGAGCTCAAGTTTAGTTGGTCGAAAGGCTATAGCTACTCTGGGCACTGCTCATTTTGGACTAGGCCAACATGACAATGCTATTACTGCTTATTCTTGCCTTGAGATCGACCCTGAGTAATGAACCACTTAAATTTGACTTAGTTAATGCCCCAATGGTGGCTTCTAGATCTATTTGATGCCTCCCATGAGTAATTCTTTCAAAGATGCTTTCTCTAGACCCATACTGTTGATTCCACCACTAAAGCACATCTACAGCAACTTGATTTCTTAAAGATGATGTAAGATATTTAGAAAAATCATAAATTAATTTTTTTAAGAACACTAATGAAAGCTAGAGAAAAAAAATAAAAAAAATTAATTTTATTTATTTATTGAAATGAGAGCATTTTTGTCATTTTTTCAGCATTGCATTCCATTCCTTCACTATTTTTATCCAACCAAACATGCAAACGCAAAGGCATTCCTGTTCCATTTGATGTCATACTAAAATAAACAATGTAATCCCTTTTATCTCAAAATTCCCTTTATAATTACATCACAAATAATAACCAAATGGATCCCTAGTTTTTCCACTAAAGTATATCTAGTATTAGCATCATTCAACAATTAATTAAGATAGTAAACAACGGTTTCAATTTTATCATTGGCATCTTATGTAAAAAGGCAACCAATAGATTTCTTAGTAGCTGAGATATAGAGCTTTAATAGTTTACTTGGCATAAGAGATATCAAGACTAATGGGTTAGCTAAGTGTTGCTTAATTTATTCAAAAGCTGCTTGTTGTTCTTGTTCCTAAATTAATTTATCAGCATATTTCAACTTCAGTAAAGGCAAGAAAGCTTTTAACTTTCCAGTAAAATTAGCAATGAATCTTCTTAAGAAATTTATTTTACCAATCAAGCTCTATAACTTTTTCTTATTCTGTGGTAGCTTCAATTCTATAACTGCTTTAGTATTGTTTTTATCTACTTCAATTAATGTACAAGGAAACCAAAGAAGTTCTAAGCTAAGACCCCAAATGCACATTTAGCTAGATTCATCTTTAGATTATGAAATCTCATCCTCTTAAATGCATGTTTTATATCAGCTAAATGTTGATCAAAATCCTTGGATTTTACCACCATATCGTTTATACAAATCTCTATATTTTTACTAATTAAATCATGGAAGATAGTATTCATTGCCTGTTGGTAAGTGGCATTTGCATTTTTTAAGCCAAATGACATAAAAAGCCATTCATAGATACCCAACGTACTAGGACAATGGAATGTCATCTTGTGGACGTCTTCTTCAACTATAAAAAATTTTGGTTATAGCTTGAATATCCATCTATAAAAGTAAGAATCCTATGATTGGCTACTGCATCAATTAACATACCAACTATTGATAGGACATATTCATCTTTGAAAGTAGCCAAGCTCAAGTTCTAAAAGTCTATGCCAATCCTAACTTGCCCAAAGAACTATGTTTAAAAGCCATTCCACATATCTAGCTATGAGCATAAAATCTACCTTCCGTAGCCTCTCTATTTTTTCTTTAATCTATGGCAATAATTCCATATTAAATCTCCTAGCTAGCTACTTATGTGGTTTAAATCTTTCTTTAATAGGCAATCAATGCTCAACCAACTCTTTAGCTAAATAGGCATTTCATGGTATTCTCAAGCAAAACAATTATTGTATTGTTTTATGAGATCAATTAAATGATTTCGGTCCTACTCATTTAATAAACCATTCATTCCTGTTAAACTAAACTTTTTATTATTAATACCCAAGTTAAAGTCAATTAAAGGATTTTGAGCCTCAAAATTAAAGACATGCCTCTTGATTATGGATTATAACTTTTATTTTGATGGTTAGCTTATTAAAAATTTTAGATTATCTTTTTGTCCCCCAAGTGTGTTAGTGGTTGATTGTTCAATTCTAACTTATATTGCTAATAAAGCTAGCAAATATAGAATGTCTTTGACAACTTTATATTATTGATCCATAAATTAATTGTGTAGAAGGCCATGGATCATCATCATTGGTTTGGATTTCCATCTCGAAACCTTTGGAAGTAAGGTTGCACGACTCTAATAACCCTTCTTTGTAGTCTTTTAATAATTAGATAGGCCTTACATGTGGTGAATAAAATATACTTTCTACCATTTTTACATTAGCTGCAAATGGATTCTTATCAGTTAATACCACTTTTAACTTAGTCACCTTCTTAGAACATAAGTTACTAATGCAACATGAAAGAAACGTATTGATTGGAATGGATCCAATCCCAACCTAAGAACACTGATTATATAGGCCTAGCATCCACAACAAAAAATGCTGCACTAGTTATATTAGATCTCATTGTTATATCTTCTATTTATACTCCGATAATTGTTATTACTTCCCTTGTGCAGTTAGTCATTTTTATGTTAGTCTAGATTAGATCTGCCTTAGTCTTTCCTAGCTTCTTCAGTATGATAATTGGTATATTTAGCATAGTTCCCCTACCTATGAACACCTTAGTGACTGCCTTACCATTGATATAAGCTTTAATGTATAAAGGCTTGAAATGTTTGGTCATAGCCTCTAAAGGTTTCTCAAACTGAACAATGGTTGGCTCTACTGTTTATCTTCTATCAAGGCTGCCCATTCAGCTTTCTTAATGAAAACATCTCATTCTAATCTTTTTGGCTATCTTACATTTGTCTAGAACTCATTTAGACATCAATATTTATTGAAAAGTCTCAACATCATCCTTGTCCAAAAGGTCATCTTCTTCCAAGTTGATTTTCTCCTTTGGTGGCTCATGACTTAATTCTAGTTCATGTGTGTCAGTCCTTTTAGGTGACTAGACTTCTTTTTTTATCACATCTTTAGCCTCATTAGCATCTTAAGCATTTGCTTCAGCTTTTGGGTAGATATCTGCCTCTATCTCCTCCTTTTCTGAGTACAAGTTAAGGCAACTAGTTGGGATGACTATTGCAACTTTTTTTAACATATTTGTTAAGAAAACACTGCCATTTTTTGACATTAGCTTCTGGCTTAATCATCCTTCGTGACTTTAACTGCTCATCATTATAGATAGTTATTCTCAAGGTAGATATGCCCTTCTTAATGTTGAACTTGGCTATTTGTCTTTTTCCTTTTGGAATTCGTTTTTGGTCCACTATTGGAGTCTGGAGTCTATCAAACATGTTGCTATTCTTCTTTCATCTTAGGTATTGTAGTTTGTCAAAAATGCTAGACTTGTGAATAGTAGATTTTAACTACTTGGGTTGTACGTGCCTTTGCTATTCACCATATTGTTAGGTTCTGGTGCTCTTTTCTTGACTCTCCATTATTTCTACATCAGTTATTTCTATTTATATTTTAGTGAATGAAATGGTAAGCCTAATGCCAAAACCATATTTATAAGCACAGCTAGAAAAGGATCCATATCTATTGTCATTTCAGTTATGCCTTTATTAACTAGTTTAAATCTCTTATCCTTCAAAGCCTTCTAAATTGTATTCCTAAAAATAATATAATTAATGGTAGCATAACTATATGAGTTATGCTACTTACAATATTTGTTGTTCTTCAACTTCTCAACAAATGGAATTTTGTGTCCATCAATAGCCTAATTTGTTAATCTTTAAGCAAATAGTCAAAAATTTAATTAACTTCAGAGATATTGAATAGGTACTTCTTTCTTTTTTGGTTTCTTATCTTTTAAGGGCCTTAAAGCTAGACATCAATATAGCTTCCCTTTTGAGATTTCTACTGCTAAGATATCAGTTGATTGATCTTCTTGATATTTAACTATTCAACTTGGATCATTAATGTAGTCTACTATAGAAACTATATGTAGACCTTTTCCTCCTTAATTAGCTTTCCTTTGTTCTTTCTCCTAAATGAATTGCTCAATTCAAGTAACTTTAATTGTTAACTAAGTCAAATTTGAATATTCTTAAGCTATCAAATTTTCTCTTAGCTAAGGATTCATGTAACTAACAACTATGATGGCATACTAAACTTCTAGGAATTGCACATGACATTTAATTCTTAGCTTCATAAATCTTTTTAAGAAATCAACTATAGGCTCATCTACTTGCTATTTTAAATTTATGAAATCAACTATAGTCACTTTTGGCTATGGCTTATAAAACCTGTCATGGAAAAGTCTTTTTATTTTTGCCCAATTATGCACAGAGTTAGGTGGCACAGACAAATACCAAGTGAAAATAGTTTCAGTTAATAATAAAGGGAACACTTAAAGTATATAATACTTATTTTAACTTGTCTCACCACATTAGGCAGTAAACTTACCTATATGTTCCATGGTAGACTTATCATCCTCACTTGAGAAGGTAGTAAAATCAAAATTTTTGAAATCTATCGGCAGGGTATCATTTTGTCCATCTAGTTAGGATGTGGCTTCTTATAAACAAGCCTGTTAAGAGGCTTTAGTTGTATGCTAAAGTGTCTCTTTATTGTTTTAGCAATCATGTTAAGGTGAATCAGTTGAGGCACAGTAAATTTAGGTTTAGTAATCACTAGTTAATTGTGGTTCGACAACAATACTGAAATTAGACTAGTTCATCTTGGTGGTGTAAGAAGAGTTTAAATCAGTTAATGACTATTTTGTCACTCTAGCATGTGTGGATGTACAATATGATTAGTTATAAGAGGTGGAATTAGATTCCATTGCTACTCCTTAGCTAAATCACTAGATACCCTATATGTTGTTCCTCGTAATAGAGGAATCAGATTTGCTTGCTAAAATATTGGCTAATTTGGGGTTGCTAAGTAGATTGATTGATTAGTTGTCTAAGTTGAAAGTAAATTATATTACTACTCTCCAGCCTAATCTCCTAATTATATAGAAGGAACTACCCTATAACTAGTTGTCAAATACACTACAATGCCTTGCACATTCACTTATGGGATAGTATAAGCAGTCAAATGATTAGGCAAAATATAAGGTAAGCTAAGATTACTTAGTGTATTAAGTTGTTGTTTGGCCATATGTACTTGCCTATACTATAAAATAGGCTGGGGTATTAGTTCATTTAGTGTTTACTCTCTAAAATTAACCAAATTTATGACCATAAGGGCACTCAAGACTAGAATCGAATGCTGAATTTATTGAGTAATGCTAAAGGATGATGGAGAATACTCTCTTATCTGTACTTGCCTTTGCTCATAGCATTATGCACTTCATTCTATATTACTGACTTGACAACCTCAATAAGTTGATGAGATATTTGATACATGACATCATTGAGCCCATGTCAATTTGTTAACAAATGAAAGATGTTGTCATCATTATACATTGGCTTTGTTTGGCTACCTCCTCTATAGTAGGAGTTGCTTGTCCCACATTTGATGGTGGAGTTGTTATCACAGGTTCTCCCATAACTATTGGTGTCATAGCTAATGATAATGGCATGCTTGAACTTAACATAACAACAGATTGAGAAGCCTGAGAGTCAAAAGTTCTTTTGCTACCATTTTTTTTAACAGTTGATTGTAGAATATTTATGTCACTTAAACTTTTTCTAGACTACAAGTGCATATGCCACTTGTAGTTGTGACCAAGTGATTAGAACTTCATTAAAAGTTCTTCTTCTCATCCCACCAAATGTGCCAAAATTATTACTTGTAAATTTAGATTGATTAGTTAAATTGATCTATTAACTCACATTTTTTATTCCTATATTTAGATAATATGCTAAGGAAAGGACTCTATTCCTTAACTTTATATTCTTATGCTACTAAAAGAGACACCTAGTTTGAAGAAGTAATGAGTTACTAAAACCTACAACTAAGAAAAAAATTAAGGACACAAACATGATAAAGAAAGCAATAACTACTAGAAATTAAAATCACAAATGCAAATGAATGTAAAGAATAAATTGTAAAGATTTAGGTTTGATTAATTGGATCTATGTTTTTGACAAGGATAAATAGTGAGTATTTTTAGGCATAAAACTAGCCATTAATCCTACTAAAACTATCTACCCCTTCTTCCTTATTTTTTGCCCATGTTAGCAACAAGTAGGATCATGGCCAACAATCTAAGTAGTAATTTATACCACGTCAGCAAAGTTAAATACTTAATAATTTTTTTACTTACTAACCAACTATTTCATTAATTGATCATATCACCATATCTTTAAAATTTAAGAGAGTGGACCTTCAAGCATATTACGCACTTTCTTCAACTTAGTCAGCTCACAAACTTACCTTATTTCTAGCTAATATAGTTAACTTTGTTCATAATATTCTCCAAGTTCAATCTTTAAACTTTAAGGAAGTTGTTAAATGGGTTAAAACTAGTTAGAACCAACAGAATATTCTCTTCTTTTTCAACTACATTATTAGGCCATATACTTTAAATATTTTAGAAAATATAATAAATTAAATACATTGTCCAAAAGATGTTATAACCTAATTTTTGGCCCAAAATTCCAATTTAATCTTAAACTCGATTCAACTCTCTTGTCAACAAATGTAACTCAGTCCAATTAATATTCTTTAATGATTCATTCTAAATCATAATGTCAATATTAATGCCACCTATCTATTTTTTAATGCTAATTGTTCTTTAAAATTGTTCTAATTATTAAAATATAAAAAAATTTGAGTAATAATCTTAAATTCTAGGAAATGTCTTTCATAATCTAAAGTTTCTAATTTAATTTTATCCAAATATTTTAAAATATTTCATAACGCCTATTATATAACAAATTTTGAAAAGTCATAAATAAAACTCTTTAAAAAAAAAAAAAACTAATGCAAGACATAAATTAAGGGTATGCTAACCCTGATTCCTGAAGCATGAACCAATTATAGACATAAATACAAATTTCGTATCAGCACATTAAAAAAATAAAAAAAATATTCATCCAAATAAGAAAAAAAAATTATATAGTTAGGAGAAATGCATTTTACTCTTTTAAAGTCTAGCTACAAGTTTACATACATTAATTTTAAAATACAACAAAGGATCCTCTAAATTAAAGTCTACTTACAACTAAAAAGGTTGACTCATTCTTATTTAATGTTAAAAATAACAAGTGAAGAGCATGTTCCAATAAATGTAATCTTCCATCTCCTCACCACGCTAAGATAAAGTTATTTTTCTTCTTTTCCCTGTCACCACTTTGACTTAATTAAGCTCTTTTTTTCGTAAGCCAACTTAAAAAAAAAATTACAAGAATGAAAAGCTACGCGATCTTTTATCCTAACGACTGAAAATCAACAATATTTTTAGTAGTCACAAATGAAGTCAGACATAATAACTCAAAAATAAATAAATAAATTTAAATACAAACATATAAAAATGCAAGGAAGTATTTGTCCGAATTTATAATTCAAGAAATATTTGCATATAAGTCATAGCTTAAAAAAAATATTTATCAATTTTTATAATTTTTAAAAAAATAATTTTATCATAAGTCAACGATATCTTGAGTTACCGATACGGCTCGGAAAGCAATGTGCCCATGTGTATCGCAGAACCGTTGACTGGAAAAGTAAAAATCAGTGTTGTCCTCCGCCCATCACCGAGAGTTGCTAGTTGATAAAGATACATAATTACTCCCCCAACCATCACCGCCATGAATGCCCTTCATCATTTGCGTTTGTTGCTTCTCTCTCTATTTTTGCTTCATTTCAAACTCTTTGCTATAGCTTCTGCGTCTGATGATTGCAATAAACCCAGTAAGACTTTCAGGGATGGATGGTCTCTGCTTCAGACCGCTGTGGACAAAGTGATTGGTAAAATAGAAGGGTATGATAAGTCTGGTTTCACACCTGACGGGTACATGTTTTATTATACTTATCCTTCCTATTTTCTCTGTATTCAATGGGTTTTAAGTATGCTTGGATTTTCATGATTAATCCATTGTTGACAGTCATTGCTTTTTCGTTGAGTTTCTTTCAATCTTGATGGAGTTTATAGTACTAAGAAGTTCTTCAGCATGTTATGATTTCGGTTCTGGGGCTCTTTTGGGCCAAATTATTTGGGCATCACTTGAATGAAAAAGCAAATTCTGCTTATCTGTCTGTGTATGTTGTGGTGGGGACAACCTTATTTTATGTTTGGATTGAGGAGGATGGAGGAAGGAAGGGAAGAGGAGAAAATTTTTTATTTAGATGAACAATTCTTCTTCCCTTCTCATCCATTTCCTCAATTCAAATATAGTCTGAGGGGCTGAAATGTCAGACTTAATTAGATTTTCTCTTTCCCTACTCCGTTCTCCTCAATCCAAATATACCTATAAGTTCATCAACTTGGCTATGGAATATAAATTCTCTGATCGTGTAAAAACTTTTAATGCTACTTGGTTTTGTAGTAATTGGGAGTCTCAAGAGCAACAGGCTTCCTCAAATTTATCTAACTACTCTTTAAATTGAGGGGTTGCTGCAGTAAAATCTTTGTCTGAATACATCGTTCTTTTTCTTCCTTAAAGAAGGCATTCTTGATGGTAACTAGTTTTCATTTGAATGAGAGCTTCAAGCCTTCAACAGTAAGGCCATTTCTTGCACGTTTTCAGTTTTCTTTCTTTTTAATGAATCATGGCTGTTAGCGTGGCATATGTCTTTGTTCACTATACATAGAAGATTAATACAATCAGTATTTGATGCTTTGTGGTTTTCTCTACAACTTCCCCACCGGCCTGAAATGTTTTATTGCAATCTCATTTCATGATGCCTTGCTTTGAAAGTGAATGCATGTTTAATTTCTCCTCTTTAATTTTGTACTCCATTTTCAATAAACAAAATATTATAGAACAGTCTTTTATTAGAAACTACACAACTGAATTCCATTCTACCCTAGTCAGAGCTAGCTTTTGGCTTTAAGTGCTTCTTTCCTGGGAATATGGTTCCGTTTGGTTCAACGGGAGGGAGAGGAGGGGAGGTAGTTTAATCAGTTCTGTTTAGTTGAAAGGAAGGAGAGGAGAGAGAAGGAGAGATTATTGTTTGGTTTGAGAGGAGGGGAGGTAATTATATTTGGATAAATTTACCCTTTATATTATTTTAATTTTATTTTTTATAAAAAAAGTTATTTATATCAATATTTTTTAAAAAAAATTATAAATTCTAATTTTTTTTATTTTTAATTTCTAATAAAAAAATTATCTTAATTTTTATTAAATATTAATATATTAAAATATTAAGAGATAATAAAGTAAATTATAATTTAAAAAATACCACTCCCCTCCCCTCTCCTCTAAAACCCCCAATTTGGAGTGGAGCTTCCTCCCCTCCCCTCCCCTCTCCTCCCCTCTCTTCTCTTCCAATTTTATTCAACCAAACATCTTATCCCCTCCCCTCCTTTTCAAACACACCCTAAATAGCAGCTTGTTAAAGTTATACTTCCAATCTGTTTGGTTGTTTTCTATATTACGTTTATTAAGAACTTTTGATATGATTTCAGTGAGATTCAAAGCATTGCTTGGTAGAAAGGACTTGGAAAGGAAATGGTAGATGGATACTGTCTTTCCTTTGTTTGGTATACATAGAAAGAAAGGAAAGGAAATGAGTGGAAAGGATAAGGAATTCATGGGACCCACCATTTGGCCATTCCCCGATTGTTGGATATAAAAGGTGGAAAAGGAAAGCAAAAACCCTTCCCTTATCTCTTTACCCCTTCTCTTATGATAAATATACTTAATTAGATGGAGGATAATAGAGTAATTTAACATCTTATTTACATAAATTTCCTTTCTTTTATTTGATGAAACCAAATAAGGGAAGGAAAATGTGTCTTCCTTTCTATTATATGATACCAAACAAATTGGGTGATAACTCATCCACTTTCTCTCCCCTTTCCTTTCCTTTCTCTTGTATTCTTTCCTTTCTTTTCCTTTTCCGTCCCTATGATTTCAGTGAGATTCAATTGTCTGTGAATTACAAGTGCCAATATGAATCTGACATAGACTTGAAACTGGCAATTTCATTTTGAATCTGGTCTCCTCAAAATTCCCCTACTTTTTTATGATCTTAACTCAAGTATCTACAATTGTTTGTGAATTGTGTACAGACTGCCAGGGTGAAAAAGACTCTAAGTTGCTCTATGACCAATATAAAATGGTTTTTGATGAATATCTTAATCCCACTGCAAGTCTAATTTAGAGATTATTATTAGTACATCTACGCTTCCTTGTGCACATCAATCATCAAAGTTTGCCCAGATATGGAAGGCCAATAGTACAAATATTATTGATGAAATGATTGACCATTTATGGTTTCATTTTTTTTAACAGGTTCTGCCATCTTTGAGAGTAAAGGAAGATGATACCTTGTTGATAGAACTACTTAGAAGATGGTCGAATCACAAATTCATGACTAGTTGGCTTTCAGGATTTTTTAATTATCTTAACAGATACTATATCTCTAGATGGGGGCTTCCATCTCTTGAAGAAAGTAGCTTATTGTCCTTCCATGACTTGGTTGTTGATGAAATTCTTTTGACAAAGTTAATGTACATCTTATTTTGTTATTCTGTGCCTCTCCTTCCTACCCCTGCCTTTATTACTTGTTTCAGGTGTATGGAGAGATGAATAACAAATAGTGGATGCTGTATTATACATGGTATATCTCTCCCCAGCCCCTTTAATTGTATATATATTCTCTTTGAAAACATATGCACTGTATTTATCTTCAAGTTCACCATGCAGTCTTCATTGTCAGCTTCTAGTCTTCAATTTCATCCTTATTAGATAAAGTTTGCAACTTAACAAAGTAGTATTCTCCATACAGTTTCTAATGGAACCCCAAATTAAAAGATGCGAGTCAGAAAGGAATATGGGATTGTTAAGGGAATTTTGGGGGGCAGACAGAATGGCGTCGATAAATAACTACTTGAGAAATATCCAAGTGGGTGAGAAAAGCATGAAAGCTATTCTAAGGAAATTCTAGAGGAATTTTGTAAGGAAAATGTGAATAAAAAGGGGGCCAAGAGATGGTGAGGGGTGAGCAGAATTTGGGTGGTTTGATAGTGGAGACCTGTTCTTGTCTCGAGATAGAAAGAAGGGAGATAGAACGTACTGCGTATTCAACAGAGAGAAAAGTATTTTTTATATCTATTTGTCTATCATCCTCTTACAAGGGATATTTATATATATATTATATTCTGTTACAACGTACTCAGGCGAAGATGACACGAGGCAGAAGAATAAGCAAACTGACTAACAGAAAGAAGAAAACGTGACTAAAAGAAACACGTGAACTATATGCATGCACAATACAGAGTAGGCACGCGGAACCCGATAGGAGATGCTAAAACAGAGGAAAGGCTACGTCTTAACTCCCCCCCTCAAACGAGTGGGTGTTAAGCAGACTCCGAGTTTGAAGCACAGCTCTCGAAAGCGTGTATGACTTAAGGCTTTTGTTAGACAATCAGCTATTTGATTTGCAGAGGGAACATAGCCAACGATCAGCTGCTTCGTTATAACCTGCTCCCTGATAAAGTGTAAATCGATTTCAATGTGTTTAGTGCGAGCATGATAAACTGGGTTAAACGCTAGAGCATTTGCACTAATGTTATCGCACCAAGCTACTGGAGTTGTCTGAGAGACAAAGCCGATTTCTTTTAACAAGGACTTCATCCATATGATCTCCGCTGTCAATTCTGCAAGTGCACGATATTCAGATTATGTGCTTGACCTTGCCACAACTTTCTGTTTCTTTGAGGACCAGGACACGAGAGTGTTGCCGAGGAAAACACAGTAGCCTCCAATTGATTTTCTGTCATCTAGACAAGATGCCCAGTCAGCATCTGAAAATCCCACAATATCCAGATTATTTGAACGTTTGATGTGAATGCCATGATGTATGGTTCCTTTGATATATCTGAGCACTCTTTTGGCAGCTTGCCAATGTAGATCAGAAGGATTACTAAGAAATTGACTCAAACGGTTCACAGCGAAGGACAAGTCTGGTCTGGTATTAGTCATGTACTGCAAAGCTCCAATCAGGCTGCGAAACAAAAATGGGTTCTTCATAGGTTCACCATCTTCAGTGGAAAGAGATTTATTTGCTACCATTGGAGTTGGACACGGGGCAGCATCAGTCATACCAAATTTTTTCAACAGATCTAATGCATATTTGCTCTGACTTAAGAAAATACCAGAACTATTCCTATAAGCCTCAAAACCCAGAAAATAATGGATAGGCCCAAGATCCTTTAAGGAAAACATACCATGAAGTCTCCGTATAAACTCCTGTAAGCTGCCAGTGCTATTCCCAGTCACAAGTATGTCGTCCACATATATTAAGACGATGATGATCTGTTTTTGTGTTTTCAGAAGGAACAGGGACGTGTCTCCCTTAGTGTTTTGAAAACCCCATTCTAGTAGAACATTTTTTAGTCTTTCGAACCAGGCCCTAGGTGCCTGTTTAAGGCCATAGAGAGCCTTTGCTAGTTTACAGACATAGTGAGGTTTTTGAGGATCTTCAAATCCTTCAGGCTGAGTCATATAAACAGGTTTTTCCAGGAAGCCATTCAAGAAAGCGTTGTTGATATCTAATTGTCTGATTTCCCAGTTGAATGACACAGCAATTGTGAGAACTAATCTGATGGTTGATGGCTTGATCACAGGGCTATATGTTTCGTTAAAGTCGGTGCCAGGGTCTTGTTGAAACCCCTTTGCTACAAGTCTGGCTCTGTGTCTCTGTACTGTGCCGTCAGCCTTGTACTTAGTTTTAAAAATCCACTTGCATTCTACCAGATTTTGTTGGCTGTCATGGGGAACCAGTGTCCATGTGTGATTCTGTATAAGAGCTCGGAATTCCTCCTCCATGGCTTTCCTCCAATGGGAAAGTTTAAGAGCTTCTTGAGCTTGTGTTGGTTCACTTTCAGAATTCAATTCTACTGAAGAAAAACCCACAAAGGGGTAACGTGGCTTGAATATTCCTCTTCTGCTCCTGGTAACCATTTGATGGTTGGACAGAGTGGTGAGTTCTTCGACACCTTTTAGTGAAGGAGTAGCAGCAGCTAAATTTCTTTGTTTGTTTCTTGTTATCATGTGATGCTTAGGGAGAGGCTGTGCTTCCTCGATATCTCCAGAAACCAGATCAGTAGCCTCTGAAGATTCACATTGTTCTGTAGGATTTGACTCAGAGGCTTCTTTGTGTGGGTCAGATTGCATAGTATCGAGTAAATCCAGATTTGCCTCATTGGAACAGACTGTAGTGTCATCTAAGGTTGGTGTGGATGGTGCATCATTTTTATCTTCATTGGCCGGTATACCAGGACCTACAGCGGAACTTAAGACATTTTGAGATTCATGATTCTGCAGCATGGAAGGGAAGAATGCTGTTGTTTCAACTTTGTCCTCAGGAACTTGTTTGGTGTTTAGAAAACCTTCTTTAAAGGGAAAATCTTCCTCATTGAATGTTACATGCCGTGATATATAAATTTTTCTTGTTGGACTCAAACATTTGTAGCCTTTATGAGAGCTGCTATATCCAAGAAAAACACACTTAAGAGTGTGGAATTGCATCTTATGCTGATTATAAGGCTTAAGACAAGGAAAGCATGCACACCCGAAAATTTTGAAATCTTTGTAATCTGGATGTTTCTGATGTACTTGATAAAAGGGTGATGTTCCTTGTAGGACTTGAGTAGGCAATCTATTAATTAAGAATACAGAAGTCTGGAAGGCATCCCACCAATATTTCAATGGCATTTTTGCTTGAGCTAAGAGAGTTAGTCCAAGTTCAACAATGTGCCTATGTTTCCGTTCTGCTCTTCCATTTTGAGGAGAAGTGTGAGGACAAGAGTGTCGAAAATGGATACCGGAATCTTGCACAAGAGTTGTGAAACTTCGAAACTCTCCTCCCCAATCACTTTGCAAGGTTTTGATAGTTCTGTCAAATTGATTTTCTACTAATTTTTTGAATTGCACAAAGGCATTTAATGCTTCGCCTTTGTTTTTGAGTGGGTATATCCATGTAAATCTTGTGTGATCATCTAAGAACTGAATGTAGTATTTATAACCATGATAAGAGACATTGGGTGATGGTCCCCAAAGATCTGTGTGCACAAGTTCTAAAGGAAAGGTTGCATGAGAGTCAGATAATTTGAATGGAAGTAAATGAGATTTTCCAAATTGACATGCCTCACAAAAGGATTTTTCCTTAGTCTCAAGCTTAACATTACATAAACTAAGTACTTGAGATAAGACACGTTCAGATGGGTGTCCCAACTTTTGATGCCATTTGTCTCTTGTTGAAAGGAAAGCTATAGGATGAGTTTGATGGTTGCAGCTGCGTGGCAGTGGAGAATCAGAACAGCAGAGATTTTCAACCTTGTATAGTCCTTCTTGAAGAGTTCCCTTCATTAGAGTTGATCCTGTCATTTTGTCCTTCACAAAACATTCAGATTGGTGAAACTCAAGAAACACATTATTGTCATTTGCCAATTTGGAAACACTTAATAAATTTTTGGTGACATTAGGAGCAAACAGTATATTGTTCATGTGTAGAGGCTTGTGACATTGTATGGTAGAATTGCCAATATTTAGAATTTTCAGTGCTTCACCGTTGCCGACAGTAATTTGAGTCTTACCATCATAAGTGGTGGACTGTTCCAGTTGAGTAATGTCGTTTGTAATGTGATGATTAGCCCCACTGTCGATATACCACGCAGGATCATTGATGCTATGTGGTGAGGCTATGTATGCTGAAGGAGTTGATTGTCGCTGGTTTGGAGTAGGCGGACTTCCCATGTAAGTCTTATCAAAACGAAAGAAGCAGTTTACAGCAGAGTGTCCTGTTTTGCCGCAAACTTGACATGTTGTTCTGACGGTACCTCTGTTGCCTCTTCCTCGTGATCTCCAGGTTCTAGTACCTCTTAGAAAAGGTCCCCTTACCTGTCCTTGAGGTATATCAGAGTGATTCTTGTATTCAGATCTACTGTAAACAGCATTTGCTGTTGGAGGACTCAGAGTTAGATGACTAAGATTGTTTAGCTGCTCAAGACGATTCTCATAAGTGAGGAGAGCAGTCTGAAATTTGATCCAGCTTAAGTCCTCTTTTTCTAGCAGCTACATGACAATAGGATTGCACCCTGCATCAAGACCAGCAAGAGCTTGAGTTATTAAATCGCTTGCTGAAATGGGATTTCCTGCCAGAAGCAAGTTGTCAGATATTGTTTTGAGTTTATTTAAGTAATCCTCCATCTTGAGGGATCCCTTCTTGGTCCGTTGAAGTTCACTCTTGTAGAGTGTAATGCGTGATCGAGTATGTGCTCCAGCGAGATCTTTTGCTGCTTTCCACAGATCGTGAGAAGTTTGACAATGAATGAACTGAGACGCAATGTCAACGGTCATGGTATTAAGAAGCCAACCCAGAAGGAGTTGATCAGTAGTAACCCAAGCTTCATACTCAGGATTAACCTCTGTATTATCTGAGAGTAGTTTCGAGGGACAGAGTTTTGTGCCAAAGACAAAGCTCTCGAGTTTGTTACCACGGATGATAGGAAGAACCATTGACTGCCAGAGCAGAAAATTGTTTCTGTCCAGCCTGACAGAACAGTTCTGGGTGAAGGAGGCCATGGGTGAAAACGGTTTTGGAAAAAGAGAAGGAGTATTTTCAAGCGCTGGTTGCTAAGATGCAGCAGTGGAAGTTGAGGAAGTGTTTCTCTGAGATGCCATGGCATTTGCCATCGATGCTCTGATACCAAGATAGAAAGAAGGGAGATAGAACGTACTGCGTATTCAACAGAGAGAAAAGTATTTTTTATATCTATTTGTCTATCATCCTCTTACAAGGGATATTTATATATATATTATATTCTGTTACAACGTACTCAGGCGAAGATGACACGAGGCAGAAGAATAAGCAAACTGACTAACAGAAAGAAGAAAACGTGACTAAAAGAAACACGTGAACTATATGCATGCACAATACAGAGTAGGCATGCAGAACCCGATAGGAGATGCTAAAACAGAGGAAAGGCTACGTCTTAACTTCTCGAAATGCTAAAATATCATTTTCTCTCTCCTTTATGTTTGGCTCATTTTCTGGTTCAGCTTGTTTCTTGCATTCCCCAGAGCTCGTAAGCTGTTCTTCACTTAATTCAGAAATTATGACTCTGTCTTTCTCTCTAATTCTCTGGTTCCGTTCATGAAATCCACTTTTCTCCCTTGTTTGTTTCCATCAATTTCATTGCTCTTTTTTTTTTTTTACCCTTCTTGTACCATCCTCAACTAGATTTCAGTCACTGACATGACATGAGCATAGTTTTAAAATTTGACCAAAAGAAATCAGTTCACCTAAGAGACACTTTTCTATTAGTTGATTTCAATTTCTTGTTCGATGTTAATCAATGGGGTTAAACTGTTTGTATTAGCAAACAAAAAGGATTCTTGATTTTGACTTTTCTTGTCCCATACTTGCTAAGCTTGATATGCAATGCAGATTTTAGATTGTGGAAAACAAAATAAGTAAATATTTATAATTTTGGTTCAACAATCTCTTTATGAGATTCTTTCCTAATGTCAAGATTTAACTGTATACCAATAATTAGAGAATGTTACATTGTTGCTTCCACATGAGAGACTTATCTTTTAAAACGCTACCATATAATCAAAATGAATGTGTCATTTTGAGTTCATTATTTTGTCTTCCCCTAGCCCTTCCCCACCTGACTTTCATTTATAATTGCCCTTTAGTTGTCAGATTGATGGGGAACATGTCGAAAAGCACATTCATCTTGCTCTGCTCAATAATGTGCCCGCTATCTACTTGGAGATTGGAGGTGGCTCAAGAAAATACCATGCAAAAGGCTTTGAAGAAATGCTCAAAGGAAGTACTGCATTCTGTTTTGATGGGGCTTCAAGTTGGATGGCAAGTAATCCATATAAGGATTACAAACCCAAGATCAATTCAGTTTAATCTATTTTCTACTGAAAAAATTAGTATAAATTACTTGAATGCATTGGACAATCCTTTATTATCCTTCATGAAATAAAAGGTCTGTCACTCTGAACTCCATGCTTATTTTACCAATTGTACATTGTGTATATTTTCTTAAAGTTCTGAGCCTTAAAAGGCTTTTCATCTCTCATCCACTTTCTAGAGAAACGCTCCTCTGCACATTTTGCATTTTAAACTACTTCAGTGAAGTAAAACAACCACCACATATGGTAATCTAAGTGAATTTAATCCATAATATTAACTTTTTCAAAGTTTGTACTTTCAGTTGTTCTTGTTAAACTTCTATAAATATAGATGGAAACTGTGTGAAATTTAGCAGAAAAATAGGATATTGCCTTCATTATGGTCTAATGTCTTGGGTAACCAGATCAAGTTATACCAAATAATTGTGTCTATAGTAATTACTGCAAAGCTTGTATAACATATTCCTCAACTTATTTTCAAGATGAGCTGATGTAGCATTTTGTCTAGATTCTCCGTAGCTGGAATGTTACAAATTTTTCATGTTGAAAAGAACATGCTGTAAAATCATGGAATACTTGAGGTTTTATTTCTAATTCATATAATATGATTGTCATTTTTGTTTAGCCATTTCAGGAATTCTGGTGCAGACATAGTTTTGTATGCCAAACATATAAAATCTATATTTTTTATACATGCAGTTGGAAAGCTAGGTGGTGCTGGATGAGAAGATAAAGCTTTTAATTATTTTATTATTTAAGCATGTTTTATTGTTTGGGATAATTTAGATTTATATTGTGTAATTTCAACGTTTGAGTCTGGCATGATGTTATCCCTTCATATTAGTTTATTAAGATATATGTTTTGGCATTCTAGTTGAATTAAGATTTTATATTTCAGTTTCTTATAAATTAGACTTTCAATATTGATAAATTAATTGAGATATTGAGTTTTGAGAATTGTGAGTTCCCTTCTTTGTTTTCCTCCTCGTTCTGCATCACTAGGCTAAAGGATTACCACTGGTTGCGGGAACAGAAATTGGATGACCATCCGATGGAGTCAACAAGAGAAAGTGTACTTGAAGAGTTCTGATGGAGATATCCTTGTAGTTCATTATGCTGTTACACTTATGTTACAGTCAATCAGGGATGTGATTGAATTTGAAACCAATTCGCAAGATGAAAGGGAAGACCAAGGTCTTTAACATTAAGGATGACTTTGACCCCAAAGAAGAGGAGCAATGTCTGAAGGAGAATCCGTGGGTATTTGAGTAGCCTCTATGAAAAAATTAGTAGGCGTTACCAAAATATGGGGAGAAAAAAAGTAGAAATAGTGCAAATTCCAATGTTTGGATTAATTATGAAAATAAGAAATTTTGGGAATACGGGAATTTAAATTTGTTGCAATTCAAAATGTATTCCAAAATCCTAGTTTCTAAAGGAGGGATAAAACAGTACAGCACCCAAACTCTTCATTTGTTTTCATCAATTGATTCCAGTTGTCCATTTTTTTTTTAATTTTGAAAAAATCAAAATGTAAAATAAAAAGAATCTTTTAAATTTTACCAAACATACATAAAGACAATATTCTAACTTTCACTATTATTATTATTATTATTATTATTATTATATTGGTAAAAGTTGACTAATTATGTTTATCTTATGTTTTGCTTTCTTTAAAATTAAAAAAATTAAATTTTTTTTGAAAAATAATACATTGTGCTAAGCAAGCAGCAGCGGAGGATCTTTATCCCTAAAAGAACGGGAGGGCAAGCAAAACTTTACTGCCGAAAGTTTCCTGCATTATACTGATGCTACGGGCGTTTCTATTACGTGCAAAAATTTATATATTGTTTTTCATATTTTTATTATCAAATTTTTAAAATTTTTTAATTAAAATATAATAAGTGTATAATTTTTTAAAATAATATAATAAATGTATAATTTTTATAAAAAAAATATATAAGTTTTTCTCTCCTCCCTTCATACTCCACCCAATTAAACCTAATATTTTTCTCTCCTAATCTTTTTCTTTTTCTTTTTCTTTTTTGTTACAAGGTAATCAAACCTTGGACATCAATGCTGGTTTAATCTTAATAACTGAAATTTTTGCTACAAGTTGAAACAAGGATTAAATTTTAGTATAATTTCTTATATTTTTATTATTAAATTTTTTAATAAAATTATAGTATATGTACTTTTTTTAAAAAAATTGAATCATATGATACTAAGTTACAAAACTTATATATTTTTTAATAAAAATTATACATTTATTATATTATTATTAAAAAATTATACACTTATTATATTTTAATTAAAAAATTTTAAAATTTTGATAATAAAAATATGAAAAACAATATATAAATTTTTGCACGTAATAGAAACGCCCGTAGCATCAGTATAATGCAGTATAAGAAATTATACTTAAATTTAATCCTTGTTTCAACTTGTAGCAAAAATTTCAGTTATTAAGATTAAACCAGCATTGATGTCCAAGGTTTGATTACCTTGTAACAAAAAAGAAAAAGAAAAAGATTAGGAGAGAAAAATATTAGGTTTAATTGGGGTGGAGTATGAAGGGAGGAGAGAAAAACAATTCAAAAAGATTATCTTAAGGTTACTTCGTGAGTCCCCAAGATTTAAGTACTTTTCTGTCTAAACGGCAAACTTTGGAAGATCAAAATATCTAAAATAAATAAATATATATATATATATATATATATATATAAAACAATTTATACTTTTTTTTTTGTATCCTTATATTTTCTCTGATTTTTTCTCCTCTATGATCTTTTTAGTTTTTTTTTTTTTTCTCTTCCCTCTTCTCTTGGATCGAAATCGTCTGCATTTAACAAATGCACTGAAATGCAGCTGCTACTGAAAATGCTTTCTTTTTTTTTCTTGTGATTTAGTTGTGCTTGTTTTGCCTCCTTGCTTGCCTGGTCTGAAAACGCTTGAATTATGCTTGTTCTGGTTCCTTGAAAATGCTGTATATGTACTCAAGCATTGGAATTGACGAGTTTGTTTCTCTCTGCTATGTTTCATTTTTGTGCTTCTGCTAAGGGGTGTATCTTGTCTTACCCTCCTCTTCTTTTGTATGCCTTCTCTCCTCTCTCTTATACAGATTCTTTTGCCAAAAAAATTTAATATGACAGCATGCAAGGGGTTATGATAAACACAATAACAACAAATATTTTTGTTTCCATCTTTGAGTAATTTTTCTGATGTAAAATTATTGTGAACTTTCATAGTTGCAGCATTTTCTTCCGTGTGGCCTAATGATTATTAGATGCTTGTCATAAGCTCAGATATTATATCTTGTATGTTTCACACATCACAAAGCTGTAATGAATCCTTTATAGAAAATGATAGTCTTTCACTGTTCATGCCCTATACAGCCATTTAGCCATTTATTTACTTTGTCATTTTCAAGTACTAATTTGCTGTAACTCTATTGTTTTAAAACTATCTTCTACAGTGGCCTTAAGTAAGTAGGGAAGGATTTATAAGGTGATAATGAATCTTTTTATCTAAGTGATTGCCACTGTTTAGGAAATTAAAGGAAAGAAGAAGCGTTGACTTTCTATTGTTACACATTTCACTAGTCAACCACTTAAAGAACTAACTCTCTATAATGATGTTACACATTTCACTAGTCAACAAGTTTGATGAACACATTTTGTATTGATTTATCACTAGCTTTATGTATTAATTTGGTTGACACTTTGAACAAAGTCTAATATCATCTATAATGTTTGTACAGTTTTATGAATCTGTTTCCGGTAATACACAACTTTATAATAATACAAAAGTCTTTGATCAATTTCACATAAAATGCAATTTTTTTCAAATTGTATATTACATTGTTTGATAATACAGAACACTTGGCTTTTCTCCATCTCAAACAAATAAACTGATATATTAAATTTGTACGACTCAAGTAAAGCAGCCATGTTACAAAGCTTTGTCTACAAGCATTACGGGATTGGCCTATCATGTTTTCCTCTTCCTATTAGCTTCATACTCAGTAGCCGAAGATCCTCCATTTTGTTTCATTACATTCATTTTGCTTCTACATGATCAATTAATTTCTTCCAGGTCCAGATCCTTCGGTAGCCTACAATTTAAAAACCAAGCAGCAAAACAGATAGTCAGTAATGTTATCCTTTTGCTGGTTCTCAAATGATAGCACAATCATCCACAAGCCAACTGAAACAGACACTGGATACACTAATATTCAGTACTTTAAAACTATGGCCAAAATGCAATGAGTATAACAGTCAAGGTCACAACATTATAAATCAAAGTAGCCAGTATAGTTTCGGCAAGTCTAGTCATGTTCATATATGTGGACATAGAAAAATTAACCATTGTCCCACAAAAGTCAATCAACCATTTTGTTTATATTCTATATCAACATATTCTAGACGACAACTTGTTAAATGCAACATGGATGGTGGGGAAAAAAAGAGAAAAATAAATTGATTCTCAAAAATATTTTTAAAAACTAATTTATTGGAGTTGCCACTAAAAATGTAATCCTTTTAAAGGTGAAACTTTGAAAAATACTTTTTTTGACAAGAAAATGAAAAAGTGGTATACTAATAAAAAATGGGTTCAAGAGTTGATTATACTATGAGGAATATATATTAGGTACCTTATAATACCCATTCCCAAAAAAATGATTATTCTAAATTAACTATACAAAATTAATATAGTTTTATTTTTATTTATATTATTCTAATCAAACCACATGCCAAAAAAAGGAAGAAAACGGAAAAAATAAATTAATTAGAGATGTAAAGAGGAAAAATAAAATAAAATATTTATAAAGGTGAAAAAAATATCTACAAAAGCAAACTTAATCTAAAATAGAGACTTAGAGCCTTTATACTGAGTGAAAGGACCACGTAATTGGTGCCTCTTGGGTGACATTTTTTATTTTTGGTGAAGAGAAGAAAAATAAAAACAATTCATTTTCACAAATAAAACAAATTTACAAGTTGTTGGTGTGTTTTAATTTATGAAATCAAGTCAACCCTCACCTTATTGCTCTCTTCATTTTTTTTATTCTTTTGGATTTTTTAAAATATTTTTTGTATTTTTTATTAAAAAAAATTACACAATCTAATTGATATATCTGCAGAGACTTATTGTTACTTATAGCCCCTCAATTGACACCTACATAGTTTATGAAGACTTTACAGTCTTTTATTACAAACTCTAAAAGACAAAGTAAAAAAAGTAAAATAAAATAAGATAAGATAAGATAATTAAAAAAAATAAAATAAAATGAAAACAAGCACATAATATTCCATGCAAGTGCATGCCTGTGTGTAGTCAAGTAGCATTTTATTTTAATAAAATCTTAGACGAATGAAAGAGGAGGAAAATAAAAAGAATGGATAAAATCTTCTTCTTGAGTTTTTCTTTAGTCTCCTTCTTTGAATTTTTAAATATTCTCTCCATCAATTTAAAAAATCCTCCATGGCTCATATATGCAATAAAGAGAAAAATATAAGCAATTAGGCATTTGATATGAAGAACAACAAAGCAAATAAGTACACTAATTTTCAAATAGAATCCAAATACAAGTTATTGGTTGACATGTTATTTTAAATTTATAAAATTAATTAATTATTCCCAATACTAAAGAAGATGTCATTAACTAAGTAAGTCTTTACCACGAACATGCTAAAACATGATGAAATACTAATTTTGATGCATATAATGGAGAGATAGGAGGATTAGCACAACAACAAAACAAGTAAATCAAAAATATGAAAAATATATGGAAAAAAAAAAAGGTTTGATATAAGAAATTACCCATTGATGAATGATAAGAAAGCTCATTGGTAGTTTGGTTGCATTATCTTATGTCACTTAAGAGAGCTCTTAGTTGTACTAACCTAATGAATGTCTCCAACCTAATGGAAAACCCTAGCTAATGGCCAAAAGTGGCTAATTATAAAACATTGTCGAGTTTAGTGGAATTAGGATTTATTGTGAGAGAAAAAGAGGTTTTGGGCGGTCAAAATACTTTTAAGCCCCCTCATGAAGGAGCTACAATTACAAAATAGACAACTTTCTTCAAAATAGAAAAGTGTTGATTACTTATTCCCTAAGTAGTTCCCAAAATGAAAGAATAATTTTTCCAAAGAAATAAGAATCCCTTAAACCAAACACCATTTTACTTCACTCCCTCCTCTTTTCCCATTTCCTCCCTTTTAATTCCTTAAACCTATTAGGGTATAAAGGTTTGGGAGTGAAGAATTAGCAAAACTCCACATTTTGTGTTTATGATTGTCACGTGGTAGGCTTGTGGCCATAAATCTCATGGATGGTTAGAATTGAAGTACATGCACCTTTCATCTAATAAAATTTATTTCTTGCTCTTTTATATCTTTGACTTTTTTCTCTCTTCTTTCTCTTTCTATAATTTTTTAATAAAATTTTTTTCTCTTTTTCTTTCTCCTCCCTTCTTGCTAAGATTTTGTTTTCTCCATTTCTTGTTATTCCATCCCTCTCAAGACATACTACAAAATGTATTGAGAGCTTTAAGTTTCTCGTTGCATGGCTAACGAATAACTCCTTCCATGATATTGTTATTGTCAAATAAACATAGCAAAGAGGAGCTTTCTAGTTAATAACCTACAATGATTTCAAAGAGAAGGTAACAATATGGAATAAGAATGCTTTCGGTTATGTTTTTTGGAGGAAGAAAATAATCTTAGACCAGTTGGAAGGCATTGATCATGTGCTTAATGTATCAAATAACCTTTTTTTAGAAAATTTTCAACAAAAGTTGTGGAAGGAATATGAAGCCATTTTAATTCAAAAGGAAGCTATTTGGTATCAAAGAATTAGAAGGGATTGGCTTCATCTTGGGGATAGGAATACGCATTATTTCCATACTGCGACTATCATACAGGAGAGAAAGAACCATGTTAATATGTTACGCGATAAGAATACAGATCAGGTTATAAATTCCAAGAAATTGAAGGAGATGTCTTTTGATTATTTTAAGAACCTTTATTAGGATAATATGCCTAATCATGGCGAATTTCCAATCAAGAACGCTTTCCCTGGCCTTTTAGCTGCTGCTCTTATGGAAATTCAAAGCATGGTTACTTATGGCAAAGTCAAAGAAGCAATGTTTAGCATGGGGCCTTATAAGGCTCTCAAACCTGACGAGTTATATGCCCTTTTTTTTAAAGTTAATAGCATGTTGTTGGAGAATCTATTTCTAAGTTTGTTAAGAGGTGCTTCATCAATCCTTCGTTGATTGATTTAGTCAATGAAATCCCAATAGTCCTTATCCCAAAAGTGAATGATCTAGAAACTTTAAAGCAGCTTAGGCTAATTTCTCTTTGTAACGTCTTGTACAAAATTATAGTAAAGATAATTGCCAATCGATTGAAAATGCTATTTGGAGTTTTTTATTTCTCCAACTCAATTAACTTTGTTCTTAGCAAGCACATTATTGATAATATTATAATTGCTCAGGAGGTAATTTATAGCATGAAAGGAAAGTCAAAGAGGAAAGGAATGATGGCAATTAAAGTAGATTTGGAAAAAGTATATGATCATCTGAATTGGGGTTTTTTGAATGATATATTAAAAGAGGTAAACCTCAACATTGATTTTGTGTATTTAATTATAAAGTGTGTCTCTTCTATCTTTTTCAATATTCTTTAGAATGGGGAATTTATGGATAGCTTTAATGCAATTAAAGGGGTTAGATAGAGGGATCTCCTTTCACCCTATTTGTTCGTGGTGTGCATTAAGAGACTAGATCATGTTATTAGCCTGGTAGTGGATAGGGGTCTATGGAAGCCTATTACCCTAAGCAGGGAAGGCCTTCCCATTTCTCATCTTTTTTTAGTAGACGACTTAGTCCTTTTCGCTGAAACGTCTAAAGATCAAGTGGAGATAATAAAAAAATGCTTAAAGGTTTTTTGTGCCTCATTTGGAGAGAAGGTTAATGTGGATAAAATTGGTATTTATTTCTCTAACAATATTCACTTCAATGTGGTGAAGTACTTAAGCAATGCCACAGGCTTTACTCTAACTAGTGACTTTGGTAAGTATTTGGGCTTACCCCTACACCATAAGAGAGTATTTAGGAACATGTGTCAATTTATTATGAAAAAAGTGAACAATAAGTTGAGCTCTTAGAAAGTTTAGTATTTATCTCTGGCAGGTTGTATTACCTTAACCAAGTCGATGCCAAATACCATTCCAACATTTTACATGCAAACTTTCTAAATTCCTAATAACATTTGTGATCAAGTGGAAAAGTTATAGCGAAATTTTATTTGGAGCTTAGAGGGAACTCAGAAACAAACTCATCTAGTTTCTTGGGATAATAATGTCTATCAGCCAAAAGAAGTAGGAGGCTTAAGTATAAAGAATTTGAAGAATATGAACCAAGCCCTCCTCATGAAAGTAAACTAGGGTTTAGTGACAAATAAGAGCAGTCTTTGGGTGTAGGTGATTTCAAGCAAATACAACTGCGGCTTTGAGGCCATCCTGGTTTTCAAAAAGAAGGAGTGTTGTTTGAACTTATGAAGGGGAATTCAACGGAGGTAGGGGTGATTTTCAAAGAGGTATGGGTTGGAGTATTCAAAATGGCCCTACAGTTCGCTTTTGGCATGATGTTTGGATACCACATACAAGCCCCTAAAGGGATTAAGCCACCAAGTCTCTGTCAGAGAACGATATGCAAAATTGAGTTAAAGACTTTGTGATGAGCTTAGGGAATTGGGACTAGTGTGAGTTTAGAGGATTGCTTCCTTAGCATATCTGCAAATGAATTATGGTGTTACACTGACCTTTAGATTCCCTAGGTCAAGATGTACCCATTTGGAGTTCGTTGACAGATCATGAGTTCTTGGTTTTCTCCGCTTAAACCTTAGTCTTAAAGTTGAGCGCTTTACATGGTGGTTTCATGTGGAAGTGGATCTAGAGGGCCCATACATCTTAAAGGTGTAAGAGTTTCTTATGGATTCTTACTAAGAAGAGGATTCTTACTAATGATAGACATCAACAATGGGATATGGCTACTGTAAATCTTTGCCTTAGATGTAATACAGTGACTAAAACCTTGATGCATGTAGTAAGAGATTGTATAGAGGTGTGTAATTGCTTGCTTTTTCTAGTCCGTTCTAATAATTGGAAAACTTTCTTTTTCTTAAACATGATGGAGTGAGTGCACTAGAACTTAAGGAAGGACGTGGGAAAGGATGATAGTAGAATTTGGGCTAATATTTTTAGCTTTGGGGTATGGACACTGTGGCTTGATAGGAATCTTTGTTTTTTAGAATAAAGGAAATGAAGCACTAACCCTAGTGTGACCAATAATAGTTAAGGTGGAAGAGTTTTACAATTCTCAAACTCAACTTAACATGACGGGAAAGCTCATAAAGGTTATCATGATTAGGTAGAATTTCCCCTCATATGGTACTGTCAAGTGCAACACAGACGGAAGTTGTCAAAAGAGGGGTGAGAGCACGTTTGCAACAACCCAGCCGGTTGCTGATGTTCTATCTTTACCCTCTGACACACTAGGCATCTAGCTACATACTCTGTCACATCATTCTTCATCCCTGACCACCAGAAAATTCTTTTCATATGGAACCGAGCCCTATGAGAGGCTAGATAGTGTTAGCATATTAAGGTGTTACCTTTTTGGTATCAGAGCAAAGGTTCAAGCACTTTTGCTCGATGTTAAGCTCTTGAATGATATGATTGGCTTGTGTTTGGTGTGAATGGTCATGGAAGTTGTAGCATCCTTATGCATATGTATTTGTGATATCATTGTGAACTGAGGGTTGCTACTTCTTTCAGACATGGTTGAGACTAGACGGGGCAAGGGTAGAGGCAGACCGCCCAGGGCTCAGAGAGCTGAGCCAGAGGTTCCTGTTGGGATTGAGGATGGGGGACTACTCCGGGATGCATCTGGGATATGGTTAAAGGGCTTTGCTAAGAATATTGGTAGTGGATGTGTTATTAGAGCCAAGTTAAGGGGCATTCTTTGTGGACTGCATATGGAATGGGAAAAAGAAGTGAAGAACTTATGCTTGGAGACAAACTCGAAAACTACTCTCTCTCGTCATAAAGGGATTTAGGAGAGAGCATCCCATGGCTACTCTTATGGACTACATATAAGAACTAATGCAAAGACTATGGAAGGTGGAATTAAGACATACACACAGAGAAAGATATTAGGTGGCAAACTACTTGTCTAACTTTGCCCATTCTTAGGCACTGGAACTTTATCTTTATGAGTTATCTTTTAAGGGGTGCATGAATCTACTTAGGGCAGATATGGTAGGAGTTTCATGGTTGCATTTGGTTCCTAATTATATTGTGTTGCCTCCATTTGTAATCCAAAAAAAGAAAAAGAAAAAGATGAGCCTTTAAGTAGGAAAAGGTAACGAGTAATAGTATTTAATAATTTTGAGTAAGGGAAATTTTATTTTACAAAAAATAAATCTTTGTTTGTGCTTTTGTTTCAAAGCTTAACCAAGCATCTCAAAAAATAAAAATAAGTGCTTGAATTTTATTGAAATTATATCAACTTTCTTTTTATATTTAAAACATACAAAAATTTCTTTTGAATTTTATTAAAATTACATAGACTTTCCTTAAAATAAATAGTATATTACACAACTCACTCTTGAGTTTTTTTTTTTTAAAATTACATAGACTCTTCTCTATTTTTAGGAAAAATGTGTAATTTTATAAAAATTTAGGAGACATTTGTATAATTTACTCTTTGTTCAGGATAGGTTTGTATATAATTAAAAAATAGAGGAGAGATTTATATAATTTTAAAAAAATTTGTGAGAAATCTATGTGATGTACTCTTAAAAAAATAAGTAGTTTTTTACCCTTAAAACTTTGGCCAAAAAAATAGTTAAAAGATATAAAAGGGTATGTAATTCAGATCCTTTTATGTAGTGCAAAATTGGGCACCTCATACTCATCTTATTTACGCCATTTAGATATGATATGAATAGTCTTAATTTAAAATTATTTTTGGTTTATAACATTTTTTGTTTTAAAAAATATAAAATACAAAATAAAAATAATTTTTTAACTGCCAACTTAAAAAAAGATGACTGATGTTAAAAAAGTTAAATTTAAAATGTTCAAATCAAATTTAAATAACTTAAATGAGATAAGCATTTTGTGCCTAATTTTGTACTAGGCAAAAAATCCAAATATAAAAGGATATAGACAATATATGATATGAATATTAGAAAAACGGTGAGAAAAAGAAAATAAAAATAAAAAAGAAAGAAAAATGAGTTTAATTAAATAAAAAGGTATAAATCAATGTTATAAGAACCGGACTGGACTGGCCGATTCGATTGAGAACCGATCCTCAATCTGGTTTGGTTAATTCAAAAAATTGGAGAGTTAAAAAATCGGTTAAAAACCAGCTAAAATCGTCTAAAATCAGACCAGTTAAAACTAGTTTGAACCGGTCTACGACAAGTTTCTTTTTTTTTTAGATTTTTTTATATAATAAAATAACTCATCCCAAATAAATTTGACAAATTAAAAATAGAAGATAATAAAAAAAGGAGGGAGTTGAAATATAAAATTTTTTTTAAAGAGAGAATATAAAAGAAGTAAAATGTGTAGAATTAGCTAATTTTTATACTTGTTTTCTATTATATTTATGTTTCATTTCTTAATAACATTTCTATCAAATATCAAGATATTTAGTCAAAATTATTATTTATTTTTTTATTTTTTAATGATAAATAAAATCTTAATATAATTTAAAACTTTAAAATAATTTTTATAATATCTTGAGAAATATTGAATTAGTAATCAAATATTTAAAATTTACTAATATTTATTTCCTATATTAAAATTTTAATATATAAAAATTAATAAATATATATTTAATTATTATCAATTCGACTACGACTCGACTCGACCAATGAATCGTGAATCAATGTCTCTACCGGTTTAATGACTAGTCTAATTTTAAAAATATAGATATAAATAAAAGAAAAAATATATATGAGAAAAGAGACAAAAAATAAAAGAAATAAACACAAGAAAGGTACCAGCAAGAAAGAGAATCAAAAGAAGGATACAAAAATTATTATTAAATAATATATATATATATATATATAAAAGAAAAATAGATGATATGATAAAATATTATTCTTAAAATGAGTCTCTTTTATTTAAATTTTTTATTTTTTAAATTTATTCTATTTTTTAAAAATTTTGAATTAGATGATCTAAGTCCATACAATTATATGAGATTTATATTTAATTTATTATATCTTTTTATATTATTAAAAGTACATTTTTTTAAATAATATCATTTTCTAAGTACTATTTCATTTCTTGTGCCAAATTTATGATTTTACTTTCGAAGGTGAAAATTACATTTAAGATCGTGATTTCCCTCGTCAGTTTCGGAAGATCTATAATAAATTTCTGCAGAACAGTTTCTTTTCCTCCCCAACCTTCGAAACAGTCAACAATTTCAGAATTTATTTTGATTTTTATAAAAAAGCATCCGAATCCGGAGCAGGTACATAACCCGAGTCTCTTTCAATTTTTCGTGCTGAAGAATTCCCCTTTCTCATCAATGTCGTCTTCGTCCTTCTGGACCATCCCCTCCTTTACCGACCTTTTCTAGGGTTTTGTTTTGACTTGCAGCTCCGATTGGGGGTTTCTCCTTCGTCAGGGTACTAACAGTGTCCATCTTTTTAGAGTATGTATCTCTTTTCTTTGCCCTTTTTCGGTGATCTTGTGTCTCGGCTATCTGCTGCTTAATTTTCTCTCTCCTGTTCCGAATGGCGGTGGGATGTTCGAGATTAAGTTGATCATCTATGGTTCGTTAGTGGACGGGGAAATTTCGGAACAAATTTGAATTTCTTTTTGTCTTTTTTTTTTTCTTTTTGTTGATTTAGTGACATTTTATCTTGGAGTTCTTGAATTGGATGTGAATGTCCATGAAGCCGTCATCTGATTGATTGGAGTTTGGAATTTCCGTAAGCATTATTAACAGTTCGAGGTCTACTTTGCAGATTTTGGTATCTGGGCTCAAACCATAGTTTGCTAATATGTCGATGAGCGAGCGCAAGACTATCGACCTAGAACAAGGATGGGATTTTATGCAGAAAGGCATCACAAAGCTGAAGAACATTCTAGAAGGGCTGCCCGAGCATCAGTTCAGCTCAGAGGACTACATGATGCTATATACGTATCCTTCTCTTAGTTGTTTCGATTTTTTACATGCTTGAATTTAATTTACTTGAGATGATTTTATATTTCTTATCAGGTACTACATTTTCCTTAAATCATATCACAGGACTATCTATAATATGTGCACTCAAAAGCCACCTCATGATTATTCCCAACAACTCTATGACAAGTACCGGGAGTCTTTTGAAGAGTATATATTATCAACGGTGAGTAACACCACCATTTGGCTATTGATGGGGAATGATATGGGATATAGGATAGGAAAGTTGGGACTTATCAGGAGCATTATGGATTATTATTCTATGAGCATTTATTAATAAATTAGGTATTATAAGATTGGATTATTGTTGTTATTATTATTATATGGATATTTGGTAGCAAATTAGGTGTATCAATCGTTTAGGATTATCAAGTAAGTTGTGTTCCTCTATGTAAAGGTTCCTTCATAACATTGATTTATTAGACTTATCATATTGGAATATATTTGACATTATTGTTAGAGTTTGGTTCTCCCTCCATTCTATCTCTCTTCCCTAAGTTCCTCTCTTTGTGTGTTTATCCTGCATTAGGTATGGTTAGTTTTAGCATAATGATACTCTTCCCTTTTTATTTCCTTCTCTCAGTCTTTTTCTGTTGAATTTGCTACTTCCAATGCAATTTGTCACTTATATCTTATAATTTTGTGTCATTAATTATGATAGTTGTTTCCTATGAAGAGTTGGTTTCTCTGGTGGGTCATGTTTAATTTCCAGATTTTTAGTACAATTCAGCCTTGGAATATGTTATGTTTGTTAGTTGTTAATTATTTTGATTGTTATATTTGATATGGATTTTGGTTCCAACTTTCATCTAATAAACTTTCTTATTTTTTGGTTTAGGTGTTACCTGCTTTGAGAGAAAAACATGACGAATTTATGTTGAGAGAACTTGTGAAGAGGTGGGCAAACCATAAAATTATGGTTAGGTGGCTATCTCGATTCTTTCACTATCTAGATCGGTATTTTATTGCTCGGAGGTCACTTCCACCCCTTAATGTTGTTGGATTGACTTGCTTCCGTGAGCTGGTATTGTTACTACTGAACCTGACACGGTCCTATGTTTATGCTTTCTATTAATTTTTTTATGTTATTGCATGTCATAAATTCGGACTAGCATTGTAGTGCTACTGATAATTAGATTGCTATCCCATTGTCTTTGTTTCAGTTTAATACTGCTTCTTTTCAAGATAATCTTATGTGCTCTATTATTTCCAGGTCTACAAGGAAATAAATGGGAAAGTGAGGGATGCAGTAATTTCTCTTGTATGATTTCCTGCTTAATTATGCAAGATTTTCAGTTTTTGCGAATTTAGATAATTAACCAAATTCTTTTTGTTTAAAGATTGATCAAGAACGTGAGGGAGAGCAGATTGATCGAGCTCTATTAAAGAATGTCTTAGATATATTTGTTGAAATTGGTATGGGGGAAATGGATTGCTATGAGAATGATTTTGAAGCTGCTATGCTTAAAGACACTTCCGCCTATTATTCTCGGAAGGCTTCAAACTGGATCTTAGAAGATTCTTGCCCTGATTATATGCTCAAGGTTCTCAGTTATGCATGCTGTGTCTTGATCACTTTGTTTTCTTCACTGGATAATTTCTATTTGATCTTGTGCCTACTATTACAGGCTGAGGAGTGCCTGAAACGGGAGAAAGATAGGGTTGCTCATTACTTGCATTCTAGTAGTGAGCCAAAGTTACTGGAGGTCTTTTCTGGACTTTTTGATTTCATTTCAAATGTGTTGTAAGATCAACAGTGGAATTAATAATTCTCATTAATTTTCATAGTTTTGTACTTTTTTCCCAAAACTTTTCCTATTTTCTTATTGTTCTTCTGGACATTTTTCTCCTTTAGAAAGTTCAACATGAGCTGTTATCTGTGTATGCAAACCAACTCCTTGAAAAAGAACACTCTGGATGTCATGCTTTACTTAGAGATGACAAGGTACGTTTTAAAATCTTGTGATGCTTAAGACCTGGAAATGATGCCATATTTTCTTATTTTCCTTGAAATGCTCAGGTTGAGGATTTGTCAAGGATGTTTAGGCTCTTTTCTAAAATACCTCGAGGCTTAGATCCTGTTTCCAGTATATTTAAACAGGTCGGTGGCATTACCTATTTTTCATCTCTTCATTTATATGTTTCATTTGTAAGTTTAAATCTTGTTTAATTATTGCAGCCTTGCTTATTAATTACTTTCTCTCCTATAATACAGCATGTTACTACTGAAGGCATGGCATTGGTAAAGCTGGCTGAAGATGCAGCTAGTAACAAGAAGGTTTGTTCCTGAATTAGTAATTTTTCTTCACATTGCTTTTTGGAAGGTTCATTATCCTCGGTAATTGAGGAAAGACTAATATGAGCTAAAGGGGGCTGTTTTTGAAAGGGGGAAAAAAAAGATGAAACAAAATCTTAGAACTTGGTTTTACATTATCTTTTCTGTTAAGTTTTTATAATGCCATGGAAAATTTTTCCTTCAACAATTTCAGAAAATATTTTTGTTAACATATCAAGAGATTGAAAATGATTTTGGAACAATTTCTCTTGCATATTTTATTTACAACTAAGCTAGTAAAGAATAATGTATATAACTTGGAATTTCCCTTATAATCTCCATCCAAACTGATAGAGCTAGTAGAAAATGACTTATTTAGCTCTCTTACGCCTGCATATATGAGAGTTGTTTTTTGCTGCTGGAGTGACACATGACATGTAAGGGAAACAATCTGGATTTAGGTATGTAAATAAAATCAAAAGTTCTCAAAAGGTTTTTAGAAAACCTTCTAAAACCATGCTATCAAAACTCGTTAAATCGTACCTAAGGATATGTTAATTTATGAACAACTAAGTCTACAAAAAATTTGTATATTTCGTATATTTTAATGAAAGACCTTTTTATTTTTAAATCATTCAAGGACTCTTGAGTATATGATTATATGAATTATGGAGACTAGCTTTTTAGCGGGAGAACATAAGAAAGAGTGACGGAGGGGCCTAAAGTTATTATCCTTAGTTAAAGAAGCTAAATTTGATCCTTTGCATCCCAAAGAGGTGATCTAGGGAAAGCTAAAGTTTATTTTCCTGTTCTGTCACATAGAAATCCAAAATTTCTTCTCATGTGAAACCCAAAATCAAACCCAAAATGTGACTTGATATGGGCATGAGATTTGATCCTTATGTTGTCAAATGGTTCTTTGGTAGTTGTTCTCCTTTTAGTCCTACAAAGGTGAAATGATCGGTGGGGTGTTGGTTTCTGTAACTAATTTCAAAAAATGATGTTCAACCTTGTGTTACTCTGACTATCATTCCTATAATACTGGTAGGTTGGACATGATTTTAAAGCTGCTGTGTCGATTGCTGTATTTACTAGCACATTTTGCTGATCAAGTTGTGTATTATGCTATACTCTAGCAATTTATTTTTGTTGCTGAACTTTTTTTTTTCTTTTTAAAATTGGAATATATGCAGGCAGATAAAAGGGATACTGTAGGTCTGCAGGAACAGGTAAATTCCATAATTTTTAGTTCTATTTTTTTTAATAATCTCATTCAATTGTGGAAATTGAAATTGGTCTTTTTCAGGTTTTTGTTCGGAAAGTGATTGAGTTGCATGACAAGTACCTGGCATATGTGAATGAGTGTTTCCAGAACCATACTCTTTTCCACAAGGTTTTGATCAGAGAAAGGCTTTGAAGTTGTTATATTACAAATTATTCTTGTACATCTGAAATTCTGAATGTTTTGTTTCTGCAGGCGCTTAAGGAAGCTTTTGAGGTCTTCTGCAACAAGGGTGTTGCTGGAGGTTCAAGTGCGGAACTGCTTGCCACTTTTTGTGATAATATTCTAAAGAAAGGTGGAAGTGAGAAATTGAGCGATGAAGCAATTGAAGAAACACTTGAAAAGGTCTGCTTCAGTCTAGAAGATGTTCCGGACATTTACAAAGAAACTTGATTTCTGACTTTGAAATTGGTTTTTCCCCTCTATTTGCAGGTGGTCAAGCTGCTTGCCTATATTAGTGACAAGGACTTGTTTGCTGAATTCTATAGGTAAAACAAAAGAGAGAATGACAATTTGAGGAGTGATTAGGATGAGTTTGATACTGCTTATCAGGGTTTGCTTCTAATTTTTTCTAGCAGTAGCTTTATGTGTCTCGAAGTTCATCAGGATATTTATAAAATAGTACCTACAGAAAATTGCTTCTGCAGGTTGCTTTGGACATTGTTTCAAATGCTATTGTTACAGCAGTTTCCAGTGGCGTTTTTTGAAATATGAAAATCACCCTGTTATTATAAGATGTTTTGGGAATGAATACTCATGAGGTTCTTCTCTGATTGCTTGCAGGAAGAAGCTTGCTCGGAGGCTTCTTTTTGACAAGAGTGCCAATGATGACCATGAGAGAAGTATCTTGACAAAATTGAAGCAACAATGTGGTGGTCAGTTCACTTCAAAGATGGAAGGAATGGTTAGTGTTCTTAAGTTTTTATTTTGAAGTAATATGTTGAATTCTATTACTTCTGTAGGATGTTGAAAGAGATTATCCAAATGCTTGTTGCTTCCACTAGGTTACAGATTTGACACTAGCAAAGGAAAATCAAACCAGCTTTGAAGAGTATTTGAGCAATAATCCAAATGCAGACCCTGGAATTGACTTGACAGTTACAGTTCTGACTACTGGCTTCTGGCCTAGTTACAAATCTTTTGATCTCAATCTTCCAGCTGAAATGGTACATCTGGATCTTACTGATATAAACAATAGAGCTAAGTTTTCAATATTACTTAATCTAGATTTAGTTGATTATGGTAACCTCTAATATCTTATTCTTTATTGCTTTTTTTAATTTAATTTTCTTTTTAAATTATAGATTAGATGTGTTGAAGTTTTTAAGGAATTTTATCAAACAAAAACAAAGCACCGAAAACTCACATGGATTTACTCCTTGGGTACCTGTAACATTATTGGCAAATTTGAACCGAAAACCATGGAGCTGATCGTGACAACCTACCAGGTTGTATTTCTTATGATACACTTGTAAAAGTTTATTTAGTATCTCTTCAGTTGGCCTTTCTTTCATGCTGTGTTTTTGTGAGGTCTGTAGTTTCTTGTGTGTGTGTTTCTGTAGGCTGATTCAAAGCTGTCTCTTTTGTTTTTTAATAGGCTTCTGCATTGCTGCTTTTCAATTCCTCAGATAGATTGAGTTATTCTGAGATAATGACTCAGTTAAACTTGTCGGATGATGATGTTACTAGACTGCTCCACTCCTTGTCCTGTGCCAAGTACAAGATCCTTAACAAGGAACCAAACACAAAATCAATATCTTCTACTGATTATTTTGAATTCAATTCAAAATTTACTGACAAAATGAGGAGGATCAAGGTACCTTTATCTGATTTCATATTATGTCTTTATTTTCTCTACTTTATTTTTATTCTTGGTTATCTTATTTTCTCTGTGCAATCTTCTGAGTTTGAAATTTGAATGACATGTGATGCATCATCATGCAGATTCCTCTTCCTCCTGTGGATGAGAAAAAAAAAGTAATTGAGGATGTAGACAAGGACAGAAGATATGCCATTGATGCCTCAATTGTACGTATTATGAAAAGTCGGAAAGTTTTGGGTTACCAACAGTTAGTTATGGAGTGTGTTGAGCAGTTGGGTCGCATGTTCAAGGTCTGTATGGCACTGCTTGTTTCAAATAATCTGTCTCACACGCACTCTCTCACACTCACTAAGCTGGAGTTGTTGATTTTGTAATTTTACAGCCTGATGTCAAGGCAATTAAAAAGCGAATTGAAGATTTGATCTCTCGAGACTACTTGGAAAGAGACAAAGATAATGCAAATTTGTTCAAGTATTTGGCATGATGTGGCCATGATGATTATCCGAAGGTAGTGGTGACTGGTTGCTGCAATTAGCAAAAATGAGAGGATCATGTTTGGACCTTATAAAACTGGGTCCCTCTTAAGTTGCTTGAGGATGGAACTGCAAGTGCTTGTACATTTTGCCACCATGTCCAGGTATGGACTACTCTAGATGTGTGCTCTTCTTGTAGTGTATATTGGTCCAGCTCACCACTGGGACCTTTGGTATCTTTTCTTTAATTTGTTGTTGCAGTTCCATCTCTTGACATAGTTGATACCTGTGTTAATTCTAAATTACCTCCCCTGAAGAAAATAGGAATTGTGTATGAGTGTATCTCTAGTTCCAATGAAATTGTATTTTGCTTGTCAGTTTAGAAATCATCTAGCGAATGGTCTGCCTTTTGAATCCAAACCCTGCAGTTTTATGTTGCTTTACTTTGTTTATAATCATCTTTTATAATGGCATCTAGTTCAATTTATAGTGTCGGACGAAAGCTACATGAGAAAATCTCATCAGATGCTTCTGTTGTATGTGGAAAGCATTGTATCAAGGATTGACTAGCTTTATATGGTTTTGCTGGCATGTGCTATATATATTGAGACAAAAAGAGGGAAAAAAAGAAGAAAGAAGAGGGGGGGGGGGGGGGGGAGGGGTCGGTGGAGATGTACCATATCAAGACAATCATTGACTCGCAAAATTTTATCTGGGAGTGTATACCATTTGCTCAAACCTGGATGTTCGTACATTTGTGCCCCTTTTTGGGGCAGTGGATGTTTTCTGAAAATTGGAAAGTTAGGCCAAAACAGAACTTTCAAGATGTTCACAATTCTTGTATACACAATTATGCCTCTAGGTCTTCTCTACATCAAATAAGTCTTGTTGATCTATGAAATCGTCACTGACTTGCTGTCTGCATTTGAATGTTGAGATCAAATATGAAGTGAAAAACAAATTGCAGTCGGACGAAGTATGTGTTAGGAAGCTCGTTGAGGTCTCCAATTGCGTGGTCCTCGGTTGCACTGTCAATTGACTGCGGGGCTCATGATAGGCTAGTGCTTAAACTGTGTTAAAAGCTTGAACCTAAACTGGCCCATTTTAGCTCGCTGTTTAAATCCGTGGGCACATGGCTTAGGACAATCTATAATTGATTTTCATTAGCATGAGAGCGATAATTTATCAAGTGATCGATCATTGCAAGTAACGTGAACTTGGCTTTCTATTAGGGAAAAGAACCTGTGTTTTATCTTGCTTTGATTCTTCTCTTCCATTTTTTTAGCTAGGCTTGGATAGGAGGTAAGTGGGCTGAACACTAGGTTTTTAACCTTTGTCGAAAATTATGCGTTTGAATTTGAGCCAAGCCTATTTTTAGTCTAAAACTTGGCCCAACTCAATTTGTATTATAATAGTTAAAATTAAATGCATGAAAATTAATTTTAATTAAATTTCTAATTGTAATTGATTGAGCTGTTTCGCGAGAATTAAAGCTACCTGTCTCTCAACATGGGTTAACTGTGTTGGTTGAAGGAATTCAGGTTAAGTTTCTGCATCTCCATAGTTAAAGGTCGGAATTTTCCCTTCCTCTGGCATTGGTAGATTCATTTGGTAGTCTTCCTTTTCAGGAAGATTTCCTTGCGCTCATAGACGAGTTGAGTAGGTTTTTTTCAGACAGGTTCTTGGAGGGAATATTGTAGGTTGGATTTTTGCTTGCTTTTTTGGGATTGTCATTGATGTCTTGGAGCAATTTACGCTTACCATGTACAAAGAATTAAAAAAAAAAAGCCAAATATTTCCAAGTGATTCAATCATTTTTCGAGCTTATGGAACCTTGAAAGTCATCCCTTTACTATAAACTGCATTAAGGTTGAAAACTTTTGCTCTGTTTGGTTTGATGTATTGCGAATGTAATCTTTTTACATAATTTATGTAATGTTTATTATATTTTTATACTTATTATTCAATTTATCAAATTATTTTTTAAAAGTAAAAGTAAAATAGTTATTTCTTATCTTATTTACCTTTACCTATTTATATTTTACATTCCCTTTATCATTACATCCTCTAACTAAACTTATCTTTTACGTTTTGAGAATGCTATTGATTTGAGAATACTATATATCAATGTTTTGAAAACCAAATTAGTCATTGAACTGAGAAAAAGAGTGGTTCATAATTCAGTAAATTAATTGTAATTGAATTGAGATTGAATTGTTTTTTAAAATATTTATAAAAAATATAAAAATAAAAAAAAGTATTTTACAACCAAATAGATATAGGTATATACATATATATATATTGTAAAATAAATATAAATATTTAAATATAAAAGTTATATATAATAATAAATTTGTATGAAATAAATTAGATAGAGTTTAATAAATATAATAAATTTTTATTGCAAAATATTAAAATTTTGATTTAAAAAAATGTGTAAAAATAGATTTTTGACCATTTTAGTGTCAAAGTATTCATTTTTTTAAATAATTTAGTCAATTGAATTGAAACTATGGTTAATTTATTAGTTTTTTTGGTTTGGTTTTATGTTTTCAACCTTGCCTCGCATATATGCTCTTTTTTTTATACCCTATAAGTGCTTGACACCATGATTTTTGGAAAATCACTTTTAATATCATGTCTGAAATGAGTGATTTAAAATTTTATGAGGCAAATTGCATCTGGCCCACACTTAAGTCTTTAACTATTTGTTTTCTCTTCAACATTCTCATTTTCTTTTATCAAACATTGAAAAGTAAAATACTTAATGTCGATATTACCTAAATAATGTGCTAGATATGTTTAAAGGTTTGGTTTAGTTCAATTTTGAACCTAGGTTTGATTTAGTTCAATTTTGAACTAAAATCAAATTGAATTAATTTAGTTTTGCAAAATGAAAGATTTATTCTATTTTGAGTTGTAGTCAGTTTGATTCATGCTCACGTTTTTTAGGTGATTTGCCTTTTTTCTTTGAAGCATTTATGTAATAATAAAAAATTAGATATAATTTGACTTTATTTTTTGGCCAATGATGTGACCTAACTAAATGTTTATCATTATCAATTTGCTTCTCTTTTTCTTCTAACAATAATTTCTTATAACTTACAAGTTATTTTTTCCCACAACTATCCATTATCTACATAATTAAACAATTGTTTGCAAATATCAAATTAAATATATACAAAGGGTTGAACAATTAATTTTGATTTGTTAATGATTACGTAATTTTTCATTATACCTATTAGACCTATACACTAAGATAAGCATTAGGACTAAATTTGTAGGCTTTATGTGGGGAAAAAAGAAGAAGCAAAAGTAGCATTGATTTGGCTTTAATTAAATCAAATAATTAAAAATTGAAAACTTATCCAATTTAATCGATTTTGATACGTAAAAAATTGATTTAGGCTTATTTTTGTTTAGTTTTGGTCAATTTGATTTAATTCAATCAATGAACACCCTCACAATGCACATCCTACTTAATTCACACTATATTTTTTTATATGAACCTTTAAGCCTCATCCTCAAATGGTAGGGTCTCAAGCATGATGAAGCAACCATATATCAAACATCCTCACATTAAAATTTGTCAAAAGTGAAAAACAAAGATAGTATGAATTTTTTTGTAGTGAAAAAATGTACTTAATTAATAATATCAACAGTTTATTTTAAGGATCTTGCTAATTCAAATATGAATGATTTTTATTTATGGGGTTTAAAATTTGGATATATATTAATAAAGATATGAAGCTTAAAATGGGAAGACTAGGAATAATTTCAATATTGAAGAACTTGAACTTTGACACATGTTAGTCATGTGTCAAAGGCAAAATGACTAGAAAGTCGTCTTCCAAACTCCAAAGGTTGTGAGTAAACTCAAGTTTTAGACATTATTCACATAGATATATGTATTTCTAAGAATTAAAATCAATGTTAAAAAAATCATATAGTTATTGAATAATGGGAAATCAGTATGTATAAATTATAAGACAAAATTTTGAGGTAATTGAAAAATTAAGTACTTAAAAAAGGCAATTGCAACCTAACTTGTTAGACTCACAAAAGCCTTGAATAATGATTGTTATAGAAAAAATGGTAATTTTCTTTTTTTTTTAAAAACTATGGCATATATATATAGTCATCGATCAAGATCGTTGGAAATGATTATCTTAGTAACACAATGAGAGAAAAGTAAAGTTTAAATCAATTGTGACCCCATGTTGATAATCAAGAAAAAAGCTTAGCACATAGACCATTTTAAGATGAAGAATAAATTATAGCAATTAAAATTACCAAAAGCAAAATAATTATGGTTAAAAGTCTTAATTGAATGATTTAATTTTAATTATTCTTAATATAGAAGTGCTAGAGGCACATATAATTATACACTAATGTGTGAAGTTGTTAGCTAAAAAAAGATAATAATATGCATTATTTTAGAATAAAACTTGTATATTTTTTCTTATATCTTTGCTATACTATTTTTCAATTAACGCATAAAATATATTATTTTTTACATCTTATTATCCAATACAATTTTTTACCTAATTTTGTTATGTCTAAAACTAAAAAAGAACAAATTTCGACATTTGACTTGCCCTTCTAACAAAATTGATTCCACCAACAAGCCTTCTGCATATTCCTTACATAAACTGAAGTGGAGTCACAAAGACTAACATATTCACATCTTTCATTGTATAATTAGCCCATCAAAATAGCAGACAAGTTAACCCAAAAAATTATTAGGACCAAAAACTAAAGCACACAAAGAAAGAAAGAAAAAAAGAAAAAAAAGAAAAACAACATAAGAGTTTAACATGGTTCGATCCTTCAAATAGACTTACATCCATGATCTTGAAAAGGATAACTTTATTGAAATAAAATTCTTACAATTTTTGAATGGACAAAATTGCAAATTCTCTTTTAATCACAACTAACCAAGATCTTAATTACTCCTTTGTATCAATCTTAAGACTTGGTTTAATTGTGGTGCCTAAACCAATACTAAGGGAGCTTATTAATAGCAACTCCATGCCTTTTCCTTTCTTTTGCCTACCAATGTGGGACATTGGAAAATCCACTATTCCAACAAATCCTTCTTTTTTTTTCAAAATCCTAGATATCTCTACTTAAGAAGAAAATTGAATTTTTTTGTTAATTTTCTGTATGTCTCTCCTTTTGTTCCAATCTACCTTTGTTGACATGGCATGTCCATCTAAGTAATAAATGTTCTTCCTTTTCTTTCTTCATTATATAACTAGGTTTTCATCCTTATACACTTTACACCAATTCTTAATACCAATGTACCTATACCTATGTGAAGTAAGCTCACCCAATTAGATAATATTAGCTTCATCAGTAGGCACATACCTCACATTTAGAATTGTTTTGATTTTATCATTGTGGAGCTTCAGATAAACTCCCCCAAAACCTTCAATCTTTTGCTTCAGTTTGTTTTCTATATTGACATAACCAAAGTCACCTTTAATGTGCAAAATGTCAAGCAAATCTTGATTAGTGCATGCATGAATATTAGCAACAAAACCTATATCCAACAAGAATTACTCTTAATAGCAAGTGTATTTGATAAGAGAAATTCATTATCATAATTAACCACATTTAAAGAAAAAGAAGAATCATCTTTTGACTTACCTTTCGATTGTTTTATACTTTCCAAGTCCCCCTTGAACTTTGAAGTGTAAATTTGGATGTGACCCAACTTTCTACATTAATGGCACTTAACAATACTAAAAGCTCTTAGTTGAGGTGGAAATTGCCTATTATGTTAGTCACTTTTATTCTTCCTCCTTTTCTCAAAACTCTCCATAGCTAGTAGTTAACTTTCTTTAGGATATTCTTCATTTTCCATCATTCAATGATTTTCTTTCAAAGCTCTCATCACTTCATTTAACTATCATGTGCTTTTCTCGCATTGGTTGCATTAATGATTTGTAAGATTTGAGTAACAAAACCACAAAAGCAATGCTTGCTTTTCTTCCTTGATTGTCTCTCCTTGTTTAAAAGTCTAGATATCGGCTCATTAAATTTATTTGTATAATCAATAACATTACCTGCTTCTTTCATCTTTAGTGCGTATAAATACATATTCTTTCTTTAGGATATTCTTCATTTTCCATCATTCAATGATTTTCTTTCAAAGCTCTCATCACTTCATTTAACTATCATGTGCTTTTCTCGCATTGGTTGCATTAATGATTTGTAAGATTTGAGTAACAAAACCACAAAAGCAATGCTTGCTTTTCTTCCTTGATTGTCTCTCCTTGTTTAAAAGTCTAGATATCGGCTCATTAAATTTATTTGTATAATCAATAACATTACCTGCTTCTTTCATCTTTAGTGCGTATAAATACATATTCATCATTAGATGGTTAGTTAACGTCCTAGAGGCATACTTGTCTTCAAATAGGTCTTGCAATTTCTTTGGCAATGTTTTAGACAATACTATAATTTTTATTTGTAGGGTCAGTGCTAATAGGATTGTACTAACTCCTTTATTTTGGATTGTACTCCATTATGAATCTTACATCTTACTTGGCTTTTCATCCTGTAATGCAAAAATTAAGACTTTACTAGACCAAAAAAAATCTTAAATCATGCATTACCATGTAGTAAAATCAATCTTTCCATCGAATAATGTAATCTCATACTTCATTGTATTCGTGGTATTTAATAACTCCCAATTAAATACCTTTACCCAAATAACTATCAATGAATATCATAAAACAACTAAATTTGAAAAAAATTGACCTAAGAAATGGAACCAAAATGCTAAAACTAAAAAAAAATCAACCTTTTTTCGAATAATGTTGATGCGGTGCTAAGACTTACCTGAATTGTTAATGTGGCTCCATCTATTCCTTTTTTATTCCTCCATAAGCTAAAATCAATTACTTTGATGCCACTTGTTGGGACCAAAAGCGAAATCACACATAAAGGAAGAAAGGAGAAAAACAACGAAAGAGTTTAACATGGTTCATTTTCTCAAATAGACCTATATCTACAATCCCAAAAAGGATAACTTTACTAAAATAAAACTCTTTCAATTTTTGAATGGAAAAAATTGCAAATCCTCTCAAGACTCTAATTACACCATTGTATTAATCTTAAGGCTTGGTTTGTTATGGTGCCTAAATCAATATTAAGGAAGCCTATTTATAGCAACTTCATATCCTTCCTTTCTTTTTCCCATCAATATAAAACTTTGGAAAACCCACTATTCCAACAAAAACCAATTAAAATTACATTTTTCTTCTATTTGCTTATGTAATTAATTCTTATTCTATGATATTCATTAACCTCTTATAGGATTTATTCGGTAAAATAGTGTGATATTAACCAACTTTTGTCCTACTTTGTTTGCCAATGATCTGCTTCCTTCTTCATTATGCTCTTTATAATCTTATTCGTCATTTGCCTCACTAAAATCTTTTTTCTCCATGAGACCTCCTTTACTTCCATCACTCCCAAACATGAGGAAGAATCCAAGTATTTTGGTATATTAAATGCCATCATAGTTGTCATTGTCATTTATCTCTTGACTTTCAAATTCTTTACCTAATCTCAGCAAGAACATGTCTTAATTGTTCCTTGACGGTTTACTTGTTTTGTTAGTGCTATCGTTGGGAATCCCAATGCATTCTTGCTTTAACTGTTTAAATTGAACAACCCTAGGAATCATTTTTCACTTCTTAAACTTTTCAAAGTCTCATCCCTTTCCCTTAAGGGACAGGTGAAATTGATTTTGTTGGAGAAACAAGGAATGACAAATTGATTCTTGAATTTTTTTATTTTGGGGTTTACATAACTTAATAGAGTTAAGTAAATGAAAAACCTTATACACAATTTTTTATATTCTTAACATGTGTATGAATATCTAATAATAATATAATAAGTGTATTATTTTTATAGATAATAATTTTTTAATTAAATTATATACTTGTCATGTTATCATTAAAAAACCTATGTAGTTATTATATTTTAATAAAAAAAATTGGTGAGAAGGATATAAAAATTGCATCTAAGTTCAATTCTAAGTAAAAACAGAGTTGGATGGTGAGATGTAAAAAAATTACAATTATAATGTATTAATTAGGGAATAATATGACAAAGATACAACACGTAAGTTTTATGCATTATTTAATTTCACAACAAATCTTTAACGCTGTCTTCAAATGGAACAAATCGGGTTTTGAGCGGATTGGAAGAGAAATATCAATTGGCGAATTGTCCTTTGAATAATGAGAGTCAGTTACAAAATGTCAATTTTACCTTCCTGCTCGTGTCTTTATTCGAGTAAATCACACATTCCATGGACGAAGCAAAATAATGTAGCCGAAGTTATATAAATCAGATTGTTTTATAAATTATTAAAAGTTAGATTAACGTGAATGTCTAATTAAATAGAGTATTAGTTGGCTCAATATTATAGGAATATGTGATTCATTATTTGCGATGGATCACTTTACACTCAAAAATAAATTTGTAAGAAATTAAGCTGCGCCTTGGTGCGCAATTGCATGGGATCATGTTCATTTAAAAAGAATTAAAAAAGTAAAAAAAAAAAAAAATGCAAAACAAAAAAGTGTACGCTATAATATTGATGACTTAAAAACAGTAATATTTCTATATATATATGAACCAAGATTTAGAGGTATTCCTTTTTTTATATTTCTATTATTGGATTTTTTTAATAAAATTATAATATGTATAAAAATTTTTATTTAAAAGATTTAATAATTTGATATTGAGTAGTAAAAATCATACATTTGTTTAGAAAAGTCATGTATTTATTATGTTATTATTAAAAATTTATACACTCATTACATTTTAATTAAAAATTTTAATAACAAAATATGAGAAATTATATATAAGTGTTTTCCTGTATAAAAAACAATGCAAAGGGAGGGCAAATTAGTCCTTTTGGCTTTACGTCTGAAGCTGCGATTGATCCCATAAGACCTACTTTTTAAAATTGGTAAACAAATACAGAGTAAAAATTCCTTCGCAACCATATTTTGTTTTCTCAGTTTTTGTATTGCAGATTCTTTCAACATAAATTTATACCTAATTCAAGGTACTAAGGTTTATTATTTACGATTACATTTTGAACTACATTTTTCTTCAATTAGTATAGAGTCTTTTGCACCGGATTTCAAATACATATTCAAAGAACTCATTTGGTAAGTAAAAAGTTAAGGATAAAAATAAAAATAAAAAAATAATTTTGTAAATAAAAAATATTAATAATATCTTTATTTTTTAATAATTGAATAATTATTATAAAAAAATATTAAATAATAATTATAAAGATAAAATTAAAATTTTCTCAAAATTTTCTTTTCCCTCTCCAAGGTTACTGGTCGGGCCCAAAGTTGCTGGAATGTAGTGAATGTCTAATAAAATTAGCATAGGGCTTTTGTCCTCACTTGTTTGTTTGTAGATGACAACCGTCTAAATTTATGACCTGCAATGGTGTTTTAGATTAGGAGCAACTTCAAAGTTCTGACTAAAATTAAAGATGACAATTTCAACCTGATATGTTTAAGTTGAATAGGACAATGATTAATTGAATATTAGGACAAATTTTTAAAAAATTGAATACAAATGTTCGAGTTCAAAGTGGAATCAGGACATACATTCTTTTTAATACAAATGAAGATCTACATAGGCAAGAATGTAAATCATTGTAATAGGTTTGTAGAATGTTTAAAAATTAGTTAAAACAAATAGATCATTTTATATATCTTAAATTTACGAAAATTAAAGCTGCTATTAAAAGTATTTTTAGAGTACCTTTCAAAAGCAGTTGTGGCATTTGAAAAGTATCAAAATAAACACTATTAAAAAAATTTAACTAAATATAAATTTATAACTTTTATTGTCAAAAAGCACAAAAAGCAAAAGGCACACCGATTCTCACTAGATCTAGGGCTGTACATGGGCAGGCTGGGTCAGACATCTAGTAGGCTCGATATCCTACTCTATTAAGACATCGGACTTGTTTTTATGCCCATAATTCATCCCGGCTCAAGCAAGCTCGATTTTATGTTGGGTTAGGACGAGTTAGGGCCGCCCAAATATTTTTTATTTTTTAATAAATTGATACTTGTAATATAAAATTTTTTTTTATAAACTCATAGGTATATATTTCAAAACAATAGACCTTTAAAACTCTAATATTTTTATTAGTAATAAAAAAATAATCTAGTATTATCAAACAAAATATAAGCTATACTAGTATAATTAATTTTAAGTAAATATGTGTATTTTCATTATTCAACAAAAGAAATGTAAGGAAACATACACATCAATAATAAAAATAATTAAGAAGCAGAGAAAGTTTGCGTAAGTAATAAAAACTATAATATGTAAAAAGAATTGGATAAAATAAGAATTATATATATATATATATAAGATGGTAATATGTTAATAATTAAATAATAATAATTATTAGGACAAGTTAAGCAGAACATGCTTCTACTAATGGCTCAGCCCGACTTGATATAATTTTGTTTAAAGTTATACCCATTTATATTTTTGACCTGGTCTGGCCTGATTTGGTCTGATTAGACCGGGTTAGGGCGAGCCCTTAAGGCGTATCAGACCAATGAATATCCCTAACTAAAAACTATGTCTAAGTTTTCTTACTAAAAGCCAATATGTATTTTAAACGCCAGAGTCAAGTAGCTAAATTGAGAATTGATTAAACACCTTATAAAAACTCAAAAATTTAGGACTTAAAGAGTAATAAAAAATTAGGTTATAATTTTAAATTAAAGAAATAAGTCTAAATTAAAGAAACTGGTAATTACTAATTAGAGTTAAATAAAAAAATTTTGGGCTGTGTAAAGTTAAATTTTTTGCCTAAGGAGCACTTACTTGCAAAGTTTGTATTTTAGCCGATCATTCTATCTATTTCCCAACACTTTCCTCTCTTTTTTATTTTTATTTTTTAAACAAAATTATATATTTTTTAAATTTTATTAAAATTACATAAACCATTATTTTTAAAAAATTAATTTAAATATTTTTTATTAAAATAACATTCTTAAAAATATATAAAAATAGTTAATAAAATATATTTTAGTTAGAATATTTAAAATTGGGCTAAGGTGTAAAATAACATTTTATTTTTGAAAAATATTTATATTTTTAAAAAATAAAAAATTCATATATTTTCAATAAAATTTTAAAAAAATTCTGTATAATTTTCCTTTTTTTTCCCTTATTTTTCCCATTTTCCTGTTATTTTTCTCTAAATTACCAAATTACGCTCACCTGGTCAATTGTAGAACGATGCGTCTTCCTAGCTCTATTTCGATTTTGGATCCCCTTCTCGTCTCCTCCCACGCGTCGTCAAGCTTCGCACCCGACCTTCGACGTCCTTCTTTCGATCTGTGAAACTCTTCCAGAACTTCTTTTCTTGCACCTTCTTCGATTCTTCCAAGCAAACCATAAGTCTCATTCGATTCTTCCATTCTTCCACTCGGCACAGGTAAGCTCTTTTTTCTTCTTCTTCTTCTTCTTCTTCTTTTTTAATAATACCTTTCTGTGCTTCAATTTGTGAAAGCCCTTCCTCTCCGTCTTCCATTTCAGACGTTTAGTGAGGTACCCATCTGCCTGAAGCATTGAACCATACAGTTCATAGAAAATTAATGAGTGTACCAACTTTTCCATTCAAGGTTACGCTTCAGCCATTTCTCATGTCTTTTCGATGCAATGGATTTGAGTTTGCTTCTGAGTTTCCTGACCGAAGATGGGTTGAAGTGATTTTCCCTTTTTGATTTTGGAATTTTGGAAATGGTAGATTCGTTGAAGTGAGATTCAGAAGCTGGAATTTTGGATTTGTGTTTGTTTCATCCTATCATGAACTTAGCTCAGTGACATTTGGTGCCACTGTGTATCCCTTGTTTTGGTGCCATTGAAATTCGCTTACCCTCGAGGGTAGGGCTTCCTTTGGTTTGCAATTTTGGGCGCGAGTTCCCCTCCCCCCTCTCTTATCTCTTTCATATGAGATTGGGTGAAAAAGTTAAAAAAAAGATTAAAATATATTTTATTTTAATTATTAATTTTATATTTTATAAAATTTTTATAAGTATGATTGAGGAGAAATTTTAACGTACCAATTAACACGAGTATATTGTCATATTGAGAAAAAAGTAAACATGTCAATATTTTTAATTTAAATATATTTTAATTTTATAAAATAAAATATGTTAAATTATACATTTATTAAAATAATTATTTAGTTAATTTTATTTGTTTACAAATTTTTTTAAATAATTATAATTATAGATAATTTTTTATATTTATTTAATTTGAGGGTGACAATATTAAATTTTTAAAAATAAAAAAATAATTAGCAGTATTATTATTATTTTTAAAATATATAAGGGTAAAATGGTTTACATATTATTATTTTTCCTCCCCTCCCCTCCTGAATCAAATAATATATCTCCCCTCCCCTCCCCTCCCCTCCCCTTCTTTGAACCAAATAAGGCCTTAGTGACAGTTGTGAGTGTAAAATTTTATTGCTATATTTCATTCTAATGATTACTTAGAAGCAAACAGATACTTTATTTTTCTTATCTTCAGGAGATAGTAACTTGTGCAAAGTTGTCCCGGATCCGGTTGAGACAGGGGGGAAATTTAAAAAAAAAAATTGAAATAATATTGGGTCGGGATAGAACTTTGGGTTGGGACAGATTCGGGATAATCTTTTGGCCCTATCGGGGCCAGCTTGGCCCGACCCAAAATCTATATATATATATATATATAAATAGGAACTAAATTAAAAAAAAAAATTTTTAAGGATCTTTTTATAATTTTAATCAAAAATTGTTAAATATATTTTATAAATTATAAATAACTAGAGAGGTCAAAATTTATGTTAGAGCTCTCTTAAATATAATTATCACATTTATATAAAAAAATAAAATTAAAAAATACTTATTTTTTTAAATTTTAGTTATTATATTTATATTTTTTTTCTATTTTCTTCTTTGAGTTTATATTTTTTTATGTCCATTATATAAATTTTAAAAAAATATATTAAAAAAATAATTATATGTCTAAAATGATTAAATAAATATAAAAATATAAATTTTTAAAATTAAATAATTTTTTTTAAAAAGGCCGGGCCTAAGATGAAAAATTTATCAAGAAGTTGAAATCAGGTCGATTCGAGTTGACGCAAACCCTAACTTATCTTATCTTATGCCCACCGCTAGATGGTATCATAATTTCATATGCTAGCTATTAGCTTGCAATCTGATGTACTGGCCAATGGGGATGCTATTCAAATGGATACTTGAGTATTTAACTATATCTGAAGCTAAATGAAACAAGAAAACAAAAATCCCTTTTGATTTAGTTTTATGAGTATTCGGGCGGGGCGGGGCAATACCTGTGAGTTTGGTATTAAAAAAAACCTGCGAGAGTAAGGGTTGTGGATGGGTAGAGGGAAATCTGCTCGGATCTGTCCCATTGCCATCCCTGACTAAAATGCATTTGATGCATGAGATGATCACAAATGTTCCTCGCAATCTTGATGTTTTTAAGGATTATGAATTAACTGGAATGGCGACATTTTATGGGATTAAATGGTCAAGCTTTGATGTTTTAGCAAGGAACTATCCTTAATTAAGCTTGAGTTTTGTAAGCACCTAAATCATCATCATTATGATAAATTATGATGGGTTATTGGTGCGGAAACTCCGAGTAAATCAAATTTGAGACTTCCAATCAAATGAATCAAAAACCCTAAACTCCTTAATCAAATTCAGATGTAGAATTCTAAATCCAATGAGGTATGAAATTCTTAAATTTAGAATATAATAGAAGAGTTGAATGCCATAAAGGATTTACTTTTAATAAGTTTATGCAATCCCTAAAGAAACTACAAAAAAAAGTTAAAAAAACAAAAAATCTTAAATTTGTTTTTTGTTCTCCCTCCAACAAAATCCCTCCAACTCTGAGTTGTTTTTAAATAGGTACTCATTAGAAAACTTTAATATCCTAATGGGTCCCTATTTAAAAAATAAAAACAAAAATAAAATGTTTAATCTAACAAAATAAAGGCTAAATGATTAAATAAAGTTTAAACTCTAGTAAATATATCACCTCATTAATGAAATCACAAGTACTCCACATAACATGTTTATTTATATAATAGGTTAAATAATAAACTAGAAATAATTGGATTTTGGCTTAAATCTCGTTTTCACATACCATCTACATATTAACCAGCTTTAGGCCTCCATTTGACTAGCCATCCTTTGGCCCTCGCAACTCCCTTTAGCTCTCAATCCAATAGGACTTATAATCTTGTGATTGGCCTCATTGGCAAGACAACTTCCTTGCTCTGTCTCTGCATATCAATTATGGACTATTGATGAATGGGTATTGTTTTTATGGTGAAAATCGGTCTTAATGTTGTTTGATTTGTATGGCAGCCCCATAAAGCTCCACGTCCCACTGAAATGTCAGTTTGAGACTGAAAATTATAAGAAATCATACATATTTTACAGAGGATTGTAAAATTGTTATATATTTTAAAAGTTCTACAATTTTATATTAAATCTAATGGCTTGGCATAAAATGATGTGGTATTAATAAAGGTACGAGCATATCATTGGAATGTGTGGGGGTGAAGAAGTATTGTGTCATGTAGAAATGAAATGGTAATTCAAATCATAATGCTTTGTGAGCAAACATGGGAATCAAAAGTGGCCAAATAGTTAAAGTATTATGCATTCCAAGTAAGAGATTATATGATGGATCACATTCTCTAAACTATATATAGAAAAAGAGTAAATGAATATGCATTGAGGAAAGAGGGAGTCATGAACGTGAGAAACTCTATTAGACATATTGATTTCCCACAAGAACATGGAGAATATTCTATGTGTCTAAGCGAAAGATATTGGCAATAACGTGATTGTATAGACAAAGTTGTTTCCTTCCGTAGCAGAATATGTGTGAAAACAACTGATTGTGGATTATTAGTTAACATGTGGTCTTTAGGGATGGGTTGTTTCAGATGAGTAGAATTTCTTATCCATTGTGGACACAAAAAAAGAAGAAAAAATTATACTGTCATTTAGTATAAAGATTGAGGTTGACTCATCGAGGCTTTGAATTTAAAATTGATTCACAGAATGAGAATAGAAATTCTCTTGCACACATTGTGTTATTGTATCATAGATTCTGAGTGTAAGTTCATTTGCAATTCTAGGTACCAAAATTTATTGTTCATAAGGAGATATTGCTGCTATCATCTTATATATGAGTTGTGGGTTGACTCATTGAGACATTAAATTATCACTGATTCATAGAAAGAGAATAAAAATTTTCTTGTATACGCACACACATATGTACTAATTGTGTGTTCTTATATTATAAATTCTTTGAGCACAAATTTATCAGAAATTTTAAGTACCAGCATTTATTGTTTACAAGGAGATATTTTTACTGTCATGTTGCAAATAAGCTATCGTTGACTCATAAAGACCTTAAATTTAGAACTGATTCACAGAAAGAAACTAGAAAAATCTCTTGCGCACATATATGTATACTAATTATGTGTTCTTGTAACATAGATTCTTTGAGTGTAAGTTCATATGCAATTCTAAGTACCAAAGTTTATCGTTTACAAAAAGATATTTCTACTACAATCTTACATGAGTTGGGGTTAACTTGTTGAGATTTTAGATTTAGAACTAATTAAGAGAGTAAAATTATCTTAAACACACACACACACACACACACACACACATATATATATATACCATTATGATCTTGCACATACCCAATGCCTCACGTGAGCTTATCAAAAAGTCATTAGTTATCATGAAATAGAAAAAAAAGCTTTTTTGCACAATTATTTATCAATATACAATGCCAACAAAGTAGGAATAGGATCGCAAAGCATCCTTACTTGGGAGAATGACTCATATAATACAATAATTAAAAAATAATTTTCATAAATATAAATTTTCAAAAATTCACATACACTACTACAAAATACCAGACTAATCTATCACTAAATAAGCAAAATCCGTCACTAGATCAAATTGTAGGCATCATTAAATTTAGTGTCAGCTTATATGATATGATATAAAAATATCATTACAACCAATAAACTTTGGTACTTAGAATTGTAGTTGAACTTGCGCTCAAAGAATCTTCCATACAAGAACATAGAGATGGTACATACATATATGCTTTAAGAGAACTTTTATTCTCTTTCTCTTAATTAGTTCTAAATTTAAGATCTCAACCAGTTAATCTCAATTCATATACAAGAGAGTAGAAGGAATATCTCTTTGTAAATGAAAAACATTGTTATTTTCTAAATCAAATTTTAGGTATTATTAAATTTAATGACAGCTTATACAAGATGATATAGAAATATCTTTGTAAACAATAAATTTTGGTAGTTAGGATTGTAGATGTACTTACATTCAAAGAATTTGCCATACAAGAACACTGATAATACATATATGTATTTAAGAGAATTTTTAATTTTTTTTCTCTCATAATTAGTTCTAAATTTGAGATCTTAACAAATTAATTACAGCTCATATACAAGATATCAGTAAAAATTTCTCTTTGCAAATAATAAACTTTGTTACTTTTATCACTGAATAAGCAGAATCCGTCACTAAATTAATTTTTAGGAGTCATTAAATTTAGTGACAGCTTACACAAGATGAGATAGAAATATCATTGCAAACAATAAACTTTGGTACTTATAATTATAGATGAATTTATGCTCAAAGAATCTACCATACAAAAACACAGATGTAGTGTATATATGTGTTTAAGAGAATTTTTACTCTCTTTCTATTAATTAGTTCTAAATTTAAGATCTGAACAAGTTAATCACACAGCTCATATACAAGATAGCAATAGAAATATCTCTTTGTAAATGATACACTTTGCTACTCTATCACTAAATAAGTAGAATATGTCACTAAGTCAAATTTTAGGCATCATTAAATGTAGTAATAGCTTATGCAAGATGATATAGAAATATTATTGCAAACACTAAACTTTGGTACTTAGAATTCCAGATGAGCTTATGCCCAAAGAATCTAACATACAAGAACAAGAGATGGAACATATGTGTTTCATATAATTTTTACTCTCTTTCTCTTAATTAGCTCTAGATTTAAGATCTCAACATGCTAATCATAACTCATATACAAGATAGCAATAGAAATATCTATTTGTAAACAATAAACCTTGTTACCTAAAATTGCATATGAATTTATGTTTAAAGAATCCATGATACAAGAATGCACAATTAGTATACATCTATGTGTGCAAGAGATTTTTTTTTTTTTTTTCGTGAGTCAACTCTAAATTCAAGGTCTTTATGAGTCAACCACAGCATATATACAATATGACAGAAAATATCTCCTTGTAAACAATAAATGTTGGCTTAGGGTGACTCCACTTGAAGAGTGAGCATGGGTGGGATGTTTGCTCGAAGTCTTTATTTGGCTGCTATCTCATGAACGCCCTCCTACTTATAGCAGAATTGCAAAGTGCAATTGGGCTAATGAAAGTAACATCTTCTCTCTTGATTTAAAGCTAACTTTAAGAAGGATATGGCTATCAATTATGACTTCAAGAAGCTTATGTAAGGTGTTGAGTATGTGTAAGATCACAATCCTATGTATGCAACACAGAAAGTCAGTAATTGTAATTACAATGAGAGTATAATCTCAGGGCATTGAGTATCAGTGTGTGTGTGTATATATATTTATTCATTAAAATATAAAAAGAAAAAAAAATATATGTATATAATATTACTATTTGTGTGTTCTTGTGTCACGTATTCTAAACATAAATATGTATACTATCCTAAGTACTAAAGTTTATTTTTATAAGGAAATATTTTTGTTGTTATTTTGTATGTAAGCAATGGTTGATTCATTAAGACCTTAAATTTAGAACTGATTCACAAAAAGAAAGAAGAAATACTCTTGCACACTTATATATGTGCTAACTCTTTGTTTTTGTATCAGATTCTTTGAGCATAAGATCATATAAAATTCTATTTATCGTATACACGAACAGTGAATGATTCATTGAACCTAGAATTTAGAAACAATTCACTAAAAGAGAGTAGAAATCCTTTTGTACACATTTATATATACTTTGCGATCATGTGTCATAGATTCTTTGAGGGTATACTTCTGTTGTCATCTTCCATATAAGCTCTGATTAACTAATTGAGATGATAAATTTACATCTGATTCACACAAAAGTAGAAATTCTTTTGCTCACATATGAATTGACTATGTTTTTTTTTTTAATTGTAGATTCTTTGAGCATAAAGTTATCGGCAATTATAGGAACCAAAGTTTATTGTTTATAATTACAATGTGAATTATAATTTTCTTCAATTGGCATTGAAGTCTAATTTAGATCCTATGTTTTATTTCTTTCAAATTGTAAGTTTTGGAACCCATACTGTTAAGTCATTGAAATTTAGTATTCTGATGAATGTTAAGTAAAATTATCATGGGATTCTTGTTCCCCTATGTCCATAGATAATAACCCTATAATTTTATGACCTTAGTGTTAATGTCTCAAAAGATTCTATTGTTTTACTAAAAAAAGATTCCATTGAAACACATTTGATGTATGAAATAATTTCAAATGTTCCTCATATTCTTGGATATTTTTTAGAATTATGAATTTATTTATGTTGTAGGTTATTGGAATTGGTGTTATTTTTTGGCTTAAATGGTTAGGCGTGAACATGTATTGGTATGTCTTGGTCGAGGGAATACTGTGTCTTTTAAAAAAATTAATGGCCATTCAAATCACAACACTTTGCAAGCAAACATGGGAAACAAATGTGGTCAAACATTTAAAGTATTTTGCATTCCATGTAAAAGATTATATGATGGATCACACTAATATATTAGAAATCGAGTAAATGAGTATGCCTTTAGAGTAGCGGGAGTCATGAACCTAAGAAACTTTATTAGACATACTGATATCCAACAAGAACATAGAGAATATCATATGTGTCTAAGCTTAAGATATTTTCCTAACTTGGTTATGGCCACCCCATATATTCGTGGGGATGCAATCACATGATTGTATTCCCTAAAAGTTGCTTCCTTCCACAGCAGAGTATGTTCAAACACAATAGGATTGCTAGCTAACATAAGTTTTGTGAATGGATTGTCTATGCTATGTAGGACTACTCATTAGTTGATACTCGAAGACATTTCTACTATTAATTGTAACATCTAAGGTTTCAAAATTATTTTAAGTTTTCCTACTATAGCTAGGATCCTTATTCGCTGTAGCGAGAGTGCCAGTTCGTTACAGTGAGTTTGTGTCTCATACAAAAATCAAGGAATTTCTTGCAATAGCGCTAGCTGTGGTGAGAGCAGTTTGGACCTAAAACTGATAAGTTCTCGCCATAACAAAAGGTGCTTCCAGCTATAACGAGACTCATTCCGAAAAAAGCATGAAAAAGTAAAACTTTGCTTCTTAAAGAGTTTAGATTCCCCTCCTATTTATGACCAACTTTAGACTGGCTAAGAATAGAAGGAGCTTTGCCTAAGAGAGAGAGAAAGAGATAAGGAAAAATTCAAGGAGAGCCAAGAAAGAGGAGAAAGAAGTAAAGAAAAAGGTGAGAAAAATTAAGGATTTTCATGGAATTTCTTTCACATATCTTGTTTTCCTCTCCCTACTCTTCCTTTCCATGGTTTGATGGATGAATTGGGTTTGTTTTGGCCTTAGTTTAGAGGAGAAAGTTTAGAGTTTCAAGAAGGAAGGCTAAGGCAAGGAAGAAGCTCTTGGAGGAAGCTTGGATTCAAGATAGTTCCACTCCTTTCTTGCTTTTCTCTTCTTGCTGCCTTGATGTGCATGTTTCGGCCAAGAGGAAAACTTGTAGGGGGAGGAAGTTCTGATTTAGAACAAGTAAGAAACCATTGATTTAAAGTGTGGGAACCTAGGAAATGTAAAGTAAGTGGAAGAAAAACTACTGAACTTCAAGATAGGAAAGTTAGGGGTTCTTGAATACTTTGTAAAATCTATTTTGATCTAAGAATTCTCTAATTTATGTGAGTATTTGTTTAAGTTCCAAGACCTCTAGAAAGCTTTCCAAGTACCCCTTCCATCAAGAAAAAATTGGAAATTTCATAAACTCCAAATGCTCTTCATGGTTCGACCTAGAGCACTTGAGAGGGGTGGGGAGTATTTTAATTGGTTCTAAGCTTGGTTTGAGGTCATGTGTGATGGAAAAAGATAAGACAAACCTTTAGAAAAAACTTAGAAACCATAGATTAAGAGTTAGGTCAATAGCTTCCATTATGTAACCTTAAGAAGCAACTTATATTTGGACTCTTAGGAATGAGTTTGTGATGGTTTCAAAAAGTCTAAATGGAACCAAGAGGTTTAGATATGAGAAGAAAATGAAGCTAAGAGCTTAAATTATAGTAGTTGCTTCATTAGGCCATTAATGGATCTATTATGGAACTAATAGACTAAGTATGTTTCTTAATTATGTATTTGATGCTTTGGCTTATTCCAAGAGAGTAATTGAATGCTATTTGTTATGTCCAAGCCAAAGAACTCAAGCTCCATCTATTCGTGGGTGTGAGACCAAGAAGGGAAAAGAGAAATCAAAAGAGAAAAATTGTGTTAATTGCCAAGGTAGCTCTTCACTCCTTTTTATTTGCAATCTTAGATATATGATGGTCATTGTATGCTTGTATGTGTATTTGTATTATGAGACATACCATTTGATATTACCATATTGTATTAGTACTAATATGTTTATGTTTTGGTTGTAAAAATTGCTTTTAACAGTGAGGTAGTGTCAAAAGTCCCTTAAGATAGGTGAGATAGAGTCAAAAGTCCCTAAGAATATATGAGACAAGACCAAGTCTCATGGATAAGTGACACCAAGTCAAAAGCTGCTAAACCAAGGATGAGGCTAATCTAAAAGTCTCAAAAATGGGGTGATGCTAGGCCAAAAGTCCCTAGAGCTTATTCTTAACTTTGATATGATTTTCATAGCATGTAAATTTTGTATTGAATGATTCTTAATGGTATTGGATGCCTACTTGCATGTTTTGACATATTTATATACATAGATTGCTTCCTTGAATGAGTGTATGAGCTATTGAGATTCTTTGAATCTCATCCCCTTCCCTCTCCTATCTCACCATGTCTAGGTGGTGTTCAAGACGTCAAAGATGGAAGTCAAAGAGCTTCAAAGACTATCTCTTGATAACTGTATAGTTTTGTATAATTTTTTATGTAAAGAGATGTCAAAATTTATATGTACATGTTATTTTTTAGATGTAAATATGTGAGCAAATGTAAAAGTATGCAAATATAGTGTATGAACCAAAGTAATGATGAAATGAATGAGAAATTGTGTTTTGGGTGCTTGGTGACTTGTATGTGGTAGTGTATTATGGCATATAGCATAGCGAGTTTAAGTGATATGAGGTTTTGGACCACTTGAAAAGCTTGTATATATTATGTTTATTCTTTAAAACTTGCTCATGAGATGGTAGAGTAATTAAGAAGTCATTTGGATCAACTTTGACCCATATATAGTGCCAAATTTGCCATATTTATGAACTATGTCAAGATTTGATCAAATACGCTCCTCATGCCCTGAAATTTGGCATGTATATAGGTCTTACCTAGAAAATTATATATTATTTGGAGCTCTAGAGAATTTTTGATAAATTTTCAAAGTTGGCCAATTTTAATAGAATTGACATTGTTACTGTGCAAATAGCCAGATCTTTTGCCTTTGTCATTTGTAGGTTAAATGATGTCCAATGGTTATAAAATTTTATAAGTATAAACTAGACATGATAAGCTTTTTGAAGCACTTAAGAACACCTCATTTGAATTTATAGAGAGGGAGAAACAAATTTTTGAATTTCTAAATCAATATCAGGGGCGCAACCTGACCTCTATTACTATTTTATAAGTTTTCATGCCCTAGTTGATTCTGTTTTGGTGTATACTTATTTTTTCTCTCTAGTTAACATTTGTAGTTCTCAAATTGATATAGTTTACCCTAATTAGATTTTTGTGAAATTTGTTATAAATTTTTTAAATTTATATTAGTAAACTGTATCAAAAACACTAAGAAGTCTGACTTTTCAAGATTTTTTATTATCAAACATAGTCTAAATGATGTTATTATAGCTTAGAATTATTTTTAATATAACGTTAACATCCAAAGCTTTTCAAAAAGCTATCATTTGCTTGATTTTTATTTTTCTAAAATTAATTATGATTTTCTAAAGTCAGTGCCAAAAATATGAATTCAAGACCTGCAAGTAAATTGCAATTTTTCTGATTTTTGGTTTCAAATCCATGATTTATGGATTGTTTTATGATATGTATGAGTTTTATGGATGGAATTTGAGTAGAAGATGATATGGATGGGCCTACGAAGGTCCACGAGATGAAGTATAAACATTTAAATCCCAACATAACGTAATAAAATGCTATGATTTTACTCATTTTTCTTTGGAATTATATGGAATCAAGCTTAAGTGAAGGATAACTAAGACTAATACATTATGGTGTTACATTAATCTTGTATATAAATACTAAATAATGATTCTTGAAACATAAAAAATTAGAACTAATTCACATAGAGTATAAATTCCTGCACACACGTGTGCTTATTGTGTGTTTTTGCATTTAAGATTTTCTGAGTGTAAGTTCATTTGCAATTCTAGCTAAGTACCAAAGTTCATTATTTATAAGGAGATATTTGTACTGTCATCTTATATATAAATTGTAGTTAACTCATTGAGACCTTAGGTTCAGAACTGATTCACAAAAGGAGAGTAGAAACTCTCTTGCACACATATATATAACTAATGTTTGTTTATGTGTTGCAGATTCTTCAACTGTAAGTTTATATGCAATTCTAGGTTCCATGTTGCAGATTCTTCAACTATAAGTTTATATGCAATTCTAGGTTTCAAAATTTACTGTTTACAAGGAGATATTTCTACTACATCATCTTTTATATAAGCTATGATTGAGTCCCTGAGACCTAATTACAAGTGATTTACAAAAAGAAAGTGGAAATTCTTTTGCGCACAAATTATTTTATTCTTGTATTACAGATTCTTCAAGTGTAAGTTCATTTACAATTCTTGGTACCAAAATTTATCTTTTATAAGGAGATATTAAATCTATTATGTCATTTTGTATACGTTATAGTTGGTTAATTGAGATCTTAAATTTAAAATTGATCCACAAAGAGAGATAGTATGCATTATGCAAACAAATTTAAGCTATCTCTCTTTGTGGATCAATTCTAAATTTAAGATCTCAATTAGCATATATATATATATATATGGTAAGTTGAGTTTAGTCATCAGAGAAAATGAGGGTTTAAGTACCAAAATACCTTTAGAAACCTTAGGAATGCCTTATAATTATAAACTATGCAAGTCTCTTCAAAATAGGAAAATATTGACCACTATGCCCCTAAGCATAAAGGAGAGAATAAGAAATTCTTTCAAAACACATAAATTTGCTTTCGTAGTCTTCATAAAAGCTGAAAGTTTTTCATTTACCTTTTCATTTTTGTTGATTTCATCTAAATTTGACTTTTGGATCACGAGTTACACTTAAATTACTAAGACACATTAGGCAAACTAAGTTCATTTGCGTTGCCAATTTAACCTATTTCCTTTGAGAATTAGGCTTTTACACTTAAATTACTAAGACACATTAGGTGAACTCAAACTAAGTTCATTTGCGTTACCAATTTAACCTATTTCCTTTGAGAATTAGGCTTTCAGCTGAATGAGAAAATTGTAAGGCTTTGTCTTAGCTTTCCACAGGTTTAAGAACCAGCCCAATTAAAGATTTGTAAGGCAAGTTATACTCAATTTACTACACCCTAATCTAGAAGTCTGCATGTAGTCTTGTTTTGGCTCAAATCTTTCAATTTAAACTCATGTCTTCATGGTGCTAGACTTCAAATTTGAATTTTGAGCTTTGTTCAAGTCCATTAGCCTCTCTTTTGTTTTTGGGCTCTTTGAGCTCTTCTTTTAATCCAATTGCTTCAAATGATTTGTATTGCCATAAAATGAATGGAGTTGAGTTTTCTTTCTTCCTTTTTCTTCTTCTTTTTATTTCTTTGTTTTTTTATTAATAACTAAAAATTAAAATCGATAGAAAATAAATCAAAATTGATACTAAATAAAATCATACTCAAGTAATGAAAATGACTCAAAAATTGAATTGAAATTAACTCAAAATTAACCCATGATTCCAAAAAAAACTTGAAAATCAATAAAATCCATAATAAAGAATTTTTAATTTTATGTGCCTTTTTCTCTCGTGGGAATTGTCAAGACAAAATATTTTGTTCATAGCAAGATCCTTTAGTTGCCTTGTTTTAATTATGAGAAGAAAATAGGGGGAAATTGTTGTCATTGGAGAGTATGATTCTACCCTAATGGTTATAATTTGAAAGAATTGCTTTCCTAGATTTTGTGTGTACCTCTCATGGCTTTTTTTTTGTTTTTTTTTTTTTGGGTCCTTTGATGAATGAACACAACAATTGTGGGAGCTCTTTTAAGCTAATATGTGAATGTGTGTGTGTGTGTGTGTGTGTGTTTTTTTTTTTTTTTTTTGGGTTGTCATTTGGCTATTGGAAGAATATTTATTGTTTTTCTCTTTTTTATGCTGCTTTTACATAACAAATAATCCTTGATGGGGAAAAAATGGAAAAGCCATTGTGTCCTTAGGGGAATGGTAATTTGCAAAACTGGCTTAGAACTTTAATTTGGCATCTTTTCTATTGGAAAAAAAAAAGGGATAGAAATGAAAGCAACACTTTCTTCAGTATATACTTGTAATCTTACTATTCACTTTTTCTACATTGTCTTCATTTACTTTCCTCCCACTTTCATTTATTCAAACATGAGAGAAGAAATCAATTTCTTCTACAATATTCATCTCCTCTGTTTATTTTCATTGCACTTGTTATAATTTGTTAATAGGTATTAGCAGTTTATGAAAGTCTTGCAAGTTAAGAAAGAGTTAATGGATATGATCCGTAAGGTTATTCATGCAATTATTTCATTGACTTTCACTTCTGTTGATCTGATGCACACACAGCACACAGACATGACATTCTCATTTTGTTAGACCTGTTGTTGGTTTTTGTTTTTGTTTTTTAATTCATTCTTTGGCTACTTTGTGATGGCAAATGGCGCTTTAGTGCGTGTTCTCATACATGCCAATGTCACAAAGTATATTTTAAAGCTGTGGATGGCAGCTGGGTCTATAAAAACACTTCTCCAGTATGGGTCTATAAATTTTAAAGCCGAGGATGGCAAATGTCAGAGTGAGTTATTCCCAAGTCATTCCCCCTTTCTGCCACCTCACCACCTTTATGGGCCTCATTCTTTCTTATTCTCTTGTAAACTCTCTTATTCATGAAGTTGGGCCTATCATCAGTATAATAAGTTGTTAGTACAAAACAGTATATTTATGGTAGATTGACAATCAGTAACTTCATACTAATATTGCTTCTTCGAAAGTTGGCATGCTTAAAGTGCTATTCTTTGTTTGTCAATTGTGAAAGTTATCCATGAACGGCCCCCATGGTGGAATGCATGGTGGTTTGGTGGGCGCCATATGGATAATGGTAGGCAGACGAGATTTCTCACATCTGTCCTCAAATTTATCTTATCTGCAGCCCATAAGCTCTCTTATTTATTTATTTATTTTAAGAGTAAAAGGTTACATCATCAGTGTCTGATTAAATTAATCAGTAAAAATGAAAAAAGAAAACACCCCATTGAAGCATTCTTCTTTGTTGCTCTGTGAGTAAACTCTGAAAGAAAGTTCCATTCAAGCATCCTCAGGCCTTTAATCTTAACAGAACTGGCCAGTATTAACATCTAATCTCTTACCCCCCCCCCCCCCTTCATTGTCTTGAATCTTTCTGCCAAAACCTCTCGCTCTGTCTCTGTCCACTGGTAGTTAGAAAGTAACGAAGGGGCTGATTTGGGGCATGAGGAAGATGATTCTAATTTCTATGGAGACTATGTAATGATTGTTATTCTCTACTTGTTTATTTGCCTATTTTTGTTTGTGTATTGCAAAGTTGTAACATTTTTAATATATTGTCTAAATTGGTTGCCAGGCCCCCATGCCATGCCACCCGCCATGGTGTCATGGCGCTTTTGGGGTTGCCCCGCCATTGGCCGGCATACACCATTGATAGCACTTCCTAGTCCAAACTTAAGTTTACGTTAATTACTCTTTCATTTTATGTTGTTTTCCTTATTTTTCTACCTTTTTATTTATTTCTGAAATTATCATTGTGTTTAATGATGTTTGTGTATATATATACACATTATATCTTATAGGTCCTTCATCCTGATAATAATAATTAAAAAAAAAAGGGCCTGCCGTGGATGCTCACACAGAATATTTTAAAACTTTTTGGTTTTTCTTGTTGATCATTTGCAGAAAATAAAGCCTTGATGAGAACACTGTGGACTTTATTAGTAGCTTTAGCACTTCATAGAGATGATTGCTGCTTGGATGAGCCGGCACTCAACGCTGTGAAGAGAATGAAGGTGAGTGATCTGGATTGTTATACAGTTATCTTCTGTTACTGTTTCAATTAAGAATTCTTTTATTTGACATTTTCGTATGTTCCTTTCCTTGTGTCTCTAAGATGATTTTTGTACTTTTTTATCTGTAGCTATATGCAGAGTTTTTAGCACGCTTTCAAGGAGGATCACCTTATTATATCCATTGTATGAATTCGGAGAGCTTCCCTAGGACTTCTATTATCCTCTGCTAATCTCTCTTTCCTTTGCTTAACTCTTCTGCTTCTTTTTTGGGTTTACTATTTGGGAACTTATTTTGGTTATGATTAGTTTAATAGGTTCCTATTCTAAAAAGTGGCTGATGCCCGCCTCTTATTTCAAAGGCTTTCATCTTCCTTCTTTCCCCAAAATCTGTTCTCATCTTCAATCTCGTAAAAACCATTCCCTACCTTTCAAAGCTCAGGTGGCATTTTCGAGAAATAATGACCCAAAATCCATTTTTGATGATTCTTTACTCCTTCATGATCTATCTAAACAGTGGCATCTGGAAGCAAGAAACCTTCTTGAAAAATTCTACGGAACAGACCTCAATGAACGAGTTGTTTTTTGGACTTCGTTGATTTCAAAGTACTCGCGAGAGGGTTATGTGAACGAGGCTCGAGTGCTATTTGACATTATGCCTCATAAAAATCTTGTTACTTATAATGCAATGTTATCAGGATATCTGCAGTCTGGGAGGCTGAATGAAGCTTGTCAGTTTTTTGAAAAGATGCCATATAAGAACGTTGTTTCGTGGACTTCAATGCTTAGTGGGTTAGCAAATTCGGGGAGGATTGAAGATGCAAGGAATTTGTTTGACGTAATGCCTGAGAGGAATATTGTTTCCTGGAATACATTGGTTACGGGGTTGGCTAGTAATGGAAGGTTCGAGGAAGCAAGGCAGGTCTTTGACCAAACTCCTAATAAAAATCTGGTTTCTTGGAATGCTATGGTTGCAGGTTACGCCAAAAATGGTAGAATGGAAGAAGCAAGAATTTTGTTTGACGAGATGAAATGCAAGAATGTAATTACTTGGACTAGCATGATAGCTGGTTATTGTCGTGCAGGCAATGTGGAAGAGGCTTATTGTTTCTTCCACACAATGCCGGAAAAAAATGTTGTTTCCTGGACAGCCATGATTGGTGGGTTCACTTGGAATCGCTTCTATGAAGAGGCCTTGTTGCTTTTTCTCAGAATGAGATTTTCTGATGCAAAACCAAATAGGGAAACTTTCATTTCTCTCGCCTATGCATGTGCGGGCTTAGGTTCTCCGTGGCTTGGCAAGCAGTTACATGCTCAACTTCTTATTAATGGCTGGGATCAAGATGATTTTGATGGCAGATTATGTAGAAGTCTCATTCAGATGTACTCTGTGTTGGGTCTTATGGACTTTGCACACAATATCTTTGAGATGAACCTGACTAATTGTGATAGTCACTCTATCAATTCTATGATCAATGGTTATATTCAGGTTGGTCAGTTACACAAGGCTCAAGTTTTGTTTGACAAGGTACCCATACGAAACAGAATTGCATGGACTTGCATGATTACTGGCTATCTTAGTGCAGGGGAAGTATTAGAGGCATGCAACCTGTTTAATAACATGCCTGACAGAGACGCCATTGCATGGACTTCAATGATTTATGGTTATGTTCAAAATGAACTTATTGCTGAAGCCATCAGCTTATTTGCAGAAATGAGGGCTCAGGGTGTTTCACCTCTAAATTCTACATATTCTGTTCTTTTTGGAGCCATGGGTGCGATGGCATATCTTGACCAGGGACGGCAGCTACATGGTCTGATGTTAAAGACAGTATATGAGTATGATTTAATTCTTGAGAATTCTTTAATTTCAATGTACGCAAAATGTGGGGAGATAGGTGATGCATATAACATATTCTCTAACATGACTTACCGGGACCTAGTTTCTTGGAACTCCATGATCATGGGCCTTTCAGATCATGGGAGGACCAGTGAAACTTTAAAGGTGTATGAAACTATGCTTGAGCTTGGGATTTACCCAGATTCTGTTACTTTTCTGGGTGTCCTGACGGCATGTGGTCATGCAGGACTTGTTGAAAAAGGGTGGGAATTATTTAGTGCTATGACTAATGCTTATGCACTTGAACCTGGTTTGGAGCATTACATTAGCATGATCAATCTTCTGGGCCGAGCAGGAAAGGTGAAGGATGCCGAGGAGTTTGTCTTGAGGCTGCCTATTGAGCTGAATCGTGCCATTTGGGGGGCACTGATCGGGTTATGTATGTTAAGCAAAACAGATGCAGATGTTGCGAAGCATGCAGCCAAACGACTCCTTGAGTTGGATCCTTTTAATGCGCCGGGCCATGTGGCCCTTTGTAATATTTATGCAGCAAGTGGTAGGCACACTGACGAGACCAATTTGAGGAAAGAAATGAGTTTGAAAGGTGTGATGAAGGCGCCTGGTTGTAGTTGGATAATATTGAGGGGGAGAGTTCATATTTTCTCATCAGGAGATAGATTACATCCACAAGTGGAAGAGATGTTATTTCTGTTATCTGGAAATGATATAAATTTTAGAAGCGAAATGAGATTGAAAGGTGTGAGAAGGCAGGAAGCACCTGGACGTAGTTAGGTATCAGTAAATGGGGAGGGTTTTCTCATCAGGAGATAAATTATATTCACGAGTGGAAGAAATTGTCATGGTCCTCCTCATGTGGAGCCCACAAGTAAATAATTTAAAAAACAAAAGAAGGAATTAATGGAAAAAGTACATGTGACGTGATGTTGCTTAGTTTGATTTTGGTGGCACGTGACCCAAGGCATTAAATTGGTGTGGAGAAACATGTAGCAAGCACAAGAAATCAAGAAGGGTTTCTTGATTCGTAAAGCTTTGCAAGTAAACATGGCAATTAAATCAATTAGCATGTAAAAGTATTTGTGTTCCAAGTAAGAGATTATACTATGCATGCTCAGTAAAATACATGGGAAGTGAGCAAATGAGTATGCATTTAGAGCAGTGGCAGTCATGAACCTAAGAAGCTCTATTGGATATACCAATTGCCGACAAGAACATGGAGAATGTTTGGTGTGTCTGAGTGAGAAATGTTGGCCTAAATTGGTCATGCCCACACCGAATGTATTGGTGCGGATTCAATCACATGATTTTATGCCCAAAAGTGGTTTTCCACATCAAACTACGTGCACAACTGATAGTGAACTGTGGTTAACAGTTAACATGTGGGCATTGTAAATGGATTGTCTATGATGAGTAGGATTGTTCATTGATTGACACACAAATATTTCTATCATGTATATAAACAACAGCTGACTCATTGAGACCTAAAATTTAGAATTGATTCACAGATAGAGAGTAGAAATTCTATTGCACACATGTATATGCATCAACTCTGTATTCTTCATGCATAAGTTCAAGTGCATTAAGTACCGAAGTTTGTTCTTTACAAAGAGATATTTTCGCTGTCATCTTTATGTAGTTATGGTTGACTCATTGAGACCTTAAATTTAAAACTAATTTACAGAAAGAGATAGTTGAAATTCTCCTGCACACATAAATATGTACTAATTGTGTGTTTTTGTATTGCAGATTCTTTGAGTGTAAGTTGATATGCAATTCTAGGAACCAAAGTATATTGTTTACAAGAAGATATTTATACTGAGACTGAGACTACAAATTTAGATTTGATTCATTGAAAGAGAGTGAAATTCTCTGTAACACTTATTCTTTGAGTGCGATTAAGTTCATCTGCAGTAGTTACCAAAGTTTATTGTTTACAAGAAAATATTCGTATTGTCATCTTGTACATAAGATGGGGTTGACTCATTGAGACTATAAATTTTGAACAGATTCACATAAAAAGAGTGAAATTCTCTTGCACATGTATATTTGTAATAACCTAGTGTTCTTGTATCGCAGATTCTTCAAGTGTAATTAAGTTCATCCGCAATAGGTACCAAAGTCTATTATTTACAAGGAGATATTTCTATTGCCATTCTGTATATAAGCTGTGGCTGAGTTATTGAGACCTTAAATTTAGAATGAAAGAGAGTAGAAATTCTTTTGCACACATATAAATTAATGTACTAATTGTATGTTCTTGTATTGCTAATTATTTGAGCATAAGTTTACATACAATTCTAGGTTCCAAAGTTTATTGTTGACAACTAGATGTTTACTGTCATCTTGCATAAGCTATGATGGAGGTATTAAGACTTAGAATTTAAAGCTGAGTCACAGATTGAGAGTATAATTTTTCTTGCACACATATGTACTATTTGTGTATGCTTGTATCGCAGATTTTTTGAACACAAGTTACTTTCAGTTAGAGGGAAGTGCCAGAGTTTATATTTTACAGTTACATTGTGAATAATAATTATTGATATTAGAGTCTTATGCATCAGATTTAGAATCCTTGTTTTATTTGTTTTATATAGCAAGTTTTGGAAGCCATACCTTAAGTCACTGGAATTTTGTATTTCGGTGAATGTTCTGTAGAAGTGTCATAGGAGTCTTCCCCTGTATCCATAGATGATAGTCCTATAATTTTATGACCTGTAGTGGTGTTTTAGATGGTGAGATATTCAGTCTCAAAGTTGCAATTGAAACCCATTTGATGCATGAAATAATTTCAAATATTCTTAGTATTGTAGATATTTTTTAGTATCATGAATTAATTTAACTAATGTTAACTGAAATGGCAACATTCGTGGGATTGAATGGTCCAACTTTGAATTTTGTACGAGTGTGAGTTCAAATATGAAATGAAAAACAAAAGTGAAGCCTGATATGATCTGTTTAGCCAAGCTCTCTTAAAAGAAGGTTTTTTTTTTCGGAAGTAAAATACACAAACCTCTCATAGGTTTTGTTAAAATTATATAGATTTTTACTTTATTTTTAAAATATATATTTTAGGTTTAATTTAAATTTTTTGACTAAAATATTTTTCATTAACTTAAATATACAAATATGAATTAATAAAAATGAAAAGAGCAGATTTTATTTTCATTAAATTAATTAAAACAAAATATGTGTTTAAGTTAATGAAATTTATTTTAATTAAAAAGATTTAAATTGAGCTAAAACATTGCACAATTTTTTGCTTTAAATGAAGTCTTTATATATTTTAAAAATAAAAAAAATGTTGTAATTTTAACAAAACTTTAAAAAAAAAAATTGTTTGCTTTATTCTATTTGAAAAAAAAATACTTAGTTTAGTTTTTCCTGGTGTTTAGCCATAGTTATAAAGAAAATTAAGTTACTTTTATTGGTAAGAGAAGCAATTTTTCTAATACAGGAAGGAAGCAAAAAGTTGGAGTTTTTCCTTCAAAGTAGAAGCAAAGAAATTATTATTTATAAAACAAAAATACCCATACTCAAAATCATTAATTATCATATGATCCATTATCCTTTTCTACCTATGGTCTTTTTCTTTTTCTTTTTTTCCTCCTTTCATTTACACTTATTTGCTTATCCTTGCATATTTATTTTGATGTATTTTCATATATTTATTTTGATTAATTAATTTATATAGTTATTCTGATTTTCTATTTTTAATAAAAAAAGTAAAGAATACATTAAAATTAATTATAATGAATATTTAAAATCATTTCTTTATTCAACTAATATTAATTATAAAATTAAATGAATATATGTTTTTTTTGCTAATTTAACAGTGAAATGTTTTTCATTTGAAAAATTTATCAAACACAATCATATTTATAAATAAACTTATCAAATAATCTTGTCAAATATAAATTATTTTTCTCTCACGATATTTCTTCTGAGACTACATTAAAAAAAAAACCTATTTCAAAATATGTTGCTCCTATTTGCTTCTCTTTGTGATTCGGAATAAAAGAAAAAAAAAAGATTGTATATATATATATACATAAGAGCCATATCCCCTCATACCATCATCTCAATAAATTATTTATATGTGCCCAAAATAAAATAAAAAACTAAAAATAACATTGTGTACAACTATGTGTCAAATTGAAAGAATAAGATCAGACATTATACCAAAACACGACACAACACAATAACAGCTGCTGAACCAAAAATAAAATTGCTAGAATGCTACTAAAAATTAATCGTGTCTTCATTTAATTAACTGGTTAAATTTTGGGGTCAAAATGATTATTGATATATATATATATATATATATATGAGCCTTTGTAAGATATAGTAAATTTGCCCTCTGAGCGGTGCATGAATCTATTGTAGTACATCTTCTCGTAAGAGTTAAAATAATTCATCTGTCTTCTAATTTATTCATGTGAAAAAAGGGAGACAAAAAAAAAATCTTGAGCTTTCACTTAAATTTTTTCAATTGAAATAGTTTTTTTATATGGTGTCAATGTTTCTATAATCAAGTATTCAAAAACTAAAGTTATGTTTCGATCATAATGTCTTAAACAATAACACTAAAATTAACTAATTGGGATAGAGCAAATTAGCTCAAAACCATTTTATCATAATACAATAAATAAATAAATAAATAAAAGTGACATGCTACGTGATCCTATTTAGTCAAAATACATATATGTAGCAAACGAATAGCCCGATTAGTATCCGAAGGAAAGAAATTTTTTTCATTCTTTAAAATATTTATTATATTTTTATAATTATTATTCAATAATTTTTATCTTTTTTATTTTTTAAAGTATAGGCGTGATGATTATTTTTTATTCATTTCATTCATTTTTATTTTGATATTTAATTTTATATATATCAAATAATCTTTAAATATCATACTTGGAAACTAATGTGGACTACAAAGGGACATGTCAATTGAAAATTTCAAGTTTCAAAAGTTCAAATCATTTTTGAATATATACAAAATCCCAGTGATTCATGACTAAAAAATCTCACGGCATGAAATAAGTTTTATATGACAACAAAAATCGCCACTATAAGTAAAAGTGTTTTCCTAGACTATAAATCAGAGGTGCACAACTTGTCAAGCAAGTTTAGTTTGACAGAGACTGGGCCAACTGAATCTAGCACCGTGTTAATTATCTTGGCTAGTATAGTTTAATTCAACCTAGTTATATATATATATTCTTTTAAAATTATTTTAAAAAAATTTATATAAAAAACTTTTAAAGGCAAAATATAATTTTACAGTGATTTATATAAAAATTTTATTGTTTTAGAGAAAAAATAACATTTTACAACTTATAAGGATTTATATAAAAGTTTTTTTTAATGATAAAATATAATTTTATAAAGATTTATATAAAATTTTTTTTTTTTAGTAGACTATTTTATAATTTTTATCAAAAAAAAAAAAAACGTAATCAAAGGTGCTTGATCAGTTAAGTCAAACTAAGCTAACCTAAGCAAGGCCAAACACTTCGCTAAAAAAAAAAAAATTGCTTAGTGAAAACTAACCCCAAAAAAAAAGTCCAACCCAACCTGTGTGTTTTGTACACCCTAATATAAACGGATTCTTGAAGTTTCGAGTTTCCAAAGGTCGAATCAATTTGAACATACAAAATCATAATGATTTATAACCAAAAGAAAATTCATTGCAAGACATAAGGTTTATAGATAACAAAAGTCCTTATTAAAGATAAAAATATTTTCTTAGTGAATCTTGCAACCTATAATTTGGTCAGTAAAAATTTCGTTGATGACTTTGAAAAGTTCTGACAAAAAAAAACATATTCAATGACAACTTCGGTCTTTGAAAGCATTGAAAGATGTTGACTTGGTTGTCGGTTAGTATAAGCTACCAGTTAATATGACTGTCAATTATGAGCTTAGGGCACCACAAGAGCCCCTTTCATGAGGCAAGGCTTAATGTAAATTTGGAACCTAATTTTTTCATGACAACAATTTTTAACTCGTCATTGAAGATGAGAGGAAGATAAAAGGTAGAGATGAGATGTGAGCGTGATTGCATGAGGAAAGTAAATTGCGCTAACTATAAGGATTGATTAAATTATATTTAATATTTTTATTATTTCAAATATTACATTCACCTCTTTTAACATTTAGATATATATTTCAAAAATTTTCTCTTTAATTTATTTTCTACCAAAAGAGTTAGCTTTTTATACAATATGTGAATGTAATTTTATTGTTAATATAACAGTAGGAACAATCAAGTTAATATTAAGTCTTGACATGAGATTGCAATTTATTTTTAACATAATAATAATAATAACAGCTACGTAATCTTATTTTTAGAAGATATACATATCGTTTGAAAGTTAACTTCATTAATATAAAATAAATTAAAACGAAATGGAGTATAATTTTTAAAATAAAAGAAATATTAAGAATAATTTAGCCTATTCTCTATCAAATTATTGTAATTTACTCTTAATTTCAATACTCCGTGAAAACTTTATGTGATAGAAACTAAAAGTACCCAGTGGTGACACCATTTATTTGATGAAATGAAACATTTAAGGGACTCAAAAAGTTGTCGGTTTTGGTTATGACACTTCATGGTGCATGTTTGGAAAAATATTGGCATCCTCCAAACCACGTTTTGGAAGAAGTAAATAAGTGTAGCTTTTGATAAAAGTAGGTTAAGTAAAAGTGATTCTAGGCTTTTCACCGATTTTCCAAACACACCTATAGTTGGTAGCTCTTATATACCTTAATCGCTCACTGAAAGTTGTTATTATTAATAAAACTTTTAAGGATGAATAGCTTAAATAAATAAATAAATAATCTACTTAAAGATCATAATTTAATAAAATAATACTAAAAGACTTTAAAAATTAAAATTTTTCTTAAAAATTAAAAACTAAAGTCATCATTGATACTTTTTAAAATTAAGACTTATATTTGTTAAAATTATAATTCTTGAGTTGGATGACCTTCAGGTAAAGAGAGAGAAAGAGGGATAAAAATGGGAGATCGTATCCTCTGTACATCTTTGCGATGCTAACGCAGGACACAAAATGACACTGTTTTGCTCCTTATAATCTCAGCGGTCTGTGTAATCAACTACTCCAACACGCGACATGTCATAAATGAAACTCTGCATTTCAGTTTGATCCTCATAATCCCAACCATCTACGTAATCAGCTGAATACCATCTACGTAATCAACAGATTCAGCACGCACTATGTCATAAATGAAACGGTGTGTTGCATTAATGTTTTCTTGCCTATAATTAGTGCATCTCAGCCGTTTGTTTTATGCCATCCTAGCCATCTATTAAATATCCTAAAACACACTGTTTTAAATATATATATATATATATATATCCCATTTTGTGTGCTCTAAATACTGTTTGTGCAATCTTCTTCAGTCTTTGAAACCACCTCATAAAGTGCGAGAATTTTTACATTTTTTCTGCTCCGATTCGTCAGATAAGATTTTTATGAAATACTCAAACAACCATTGTCCCTATTTGAGACATTTAATATTTGGAGATCGAGGCTTCTGCCCTTTTTCATTTGCAACCATGATTATAAAAAATTGCATAAAGTTATTTCTCTTGTAATTATTTTTTTGCTTGCATTCTTAGCATGATAGCAACAAGAAATATGTATAAATATATATATATGTGTATAACAAATTCTTTCATTAGATGAACTCTCATAAAATCTATTTTTTTTTTGGCCTAATAACTCTCATATGTTGTATATCTACACTAATTTTTTTGTTTCCTTCTGTTATGACCAATAGTTACACCAAAAAAAAATAATGATATTTTTCAAGCTTTTAAAAAAATATTTAGAACCACATGAGTAAAATTTACAAGTGTAGCATAGAACTAAGTTAATAATAGTAAAGCAATCAAAATCATGTAATCTCTTATAAAGAATTTGGAATTCAGTTATGCTATAATAATGTGAGAGGTTAAAATATTTGATGTTGCTTAAGTATCAAAATATAAATGATGAGTTCAAGAAGTTACTTATGATATAATAATGTGCAAGATTATGTATAATGATGACAAGTTTGAGAAAATAAGTGAAAAGAACAAGCATTTTAATAATATCTTATATTCATGCTAACTTAAAATTTTGTGTGATATTCTTGTATGTTAATAAGCTCTTATAGTAATTTTTATTTTTATTTTTTTAAGGAATCAAAATATTGAGTTTGATTTAACCCTTAGACTAAGGTTAGAATTTGACAATCTACATGAAGCATGGAATTTTTTCGCTGCTTATGTCGGGCAAACTAGATCTAAAACAAGGAAAAATAACAAGACCAGGAGTAAGAAAAATAGCTCTATAGCTTCACCTAGATATATTTGCTGTAAAAAGAGTTTACAAACAAAAAACAAGAGGGATTTTATAACCACCAAATCTCAGACTAATTGTAAATGTTTGTTATGCACATGGATGAAAAATATAAAATTAATGCCTTTATTAAAGAGTATAATCATCTACTCTATCTTTCAAAAACAATTCACTTATTGGCTTCACAATGTAAGGTAATTGAGATTCAAGCCTATGAGACTAACTTAGCAGAGGATTCAAAACTTCAATAGAAATATTCTTTTAAGTTGATGAGTAGACATGTCGGAGGAAAAGCTAATTTTGGCTACACCCAATTAGATGCAAAAAATTACTTGAGAATTAAAAGATAAAAAAGTATAGTGTATAAAGAAATTGGATGCCTATTACGTTGTTTCTAAGAATAATATTTAGAAAACTCATTATTTTATTATATTTATCAGATAGATACAGAAAAATATATTATAAATGTTTTATGGGTTGATAAAAGAATATTACTAAACTATGCGTATTTCAGTGATATGGTCTCTATGGACATAACATTCAATACAGATCATGATCATAGACCGATTACATTACTCTTAGGATTCAATCACTATAAGGGAATAGTCAATCTTAGTGCGAGAGTGGCTATTGTAGACTTTCTTGGAGGCACGCCAACAAAAAAAGTTTTTGACTATTTTCACTAATCAAGATTAAGCCATAGCTTGAGCAATACAGGAGGTGATGTCAGATGCAAAGTCTGGATTATGCACTTGGCATTTAATGCAAGATAACATCAAGTATTTAAGAAAACTGATGAAAGATAGATCACATTTTTTTACTAATTCTAAGAAGTGCATGTATTAATATGAGGAAAAAGTACAATTCATGGAAGAATGGAGTCGGTTATTTTCAACTTATAATGTCAACAATACAACATGTTAACCTCAATTTACAATATTACAGAGAAATAGGCATGGTGTAGTACAAAGAACGTTTTCACACTTAAGGTGTGGAGTACACAAGTAAGTGAAAGTATGAATATTATTATAAAGAGTTGTACAAAACCGAATCTAAACATCATTCAATTTTTTAAGCACTTTGAATAAGTTATGGATGATATGAGATATAATGAATTAAAGCACAAATTTGACGCATAGTAAAAATTGCCTCAATTGATTATATAGAGTGCCCCCATCCTCCAATAGCTTTCTCAAATTTATACTGCACCAATCTTTAACTTGTTCCAAGAAAGAGAGACCTAGTTATAGCTATTAGTATAAAACATATAAATGAGAAAGTGCTTTTGTCTAACTATGTTGTTGATATGGTTGTTGAAAGAAGGTGAATGAAGAGTTCAATTTGATTCCAACAACAATTCAACTTCATGTAACTATCAAATGTTTGAAACCATTGGAATTTTATGCTACCACGCCTTGAAAGTTTATGATATGAGAGATATGAAAAAACTTCCTAAACACTATATTATAAAAAGGTAGATAAAAGAAATCAAGAATAGTATCATACATGATATTATGGAAAATGAGGTCTAAGTAGATCCTAGGCTAAAAAATACATGATGATATAGACAACTCTGTCCTATGATAATCAAATTAGCAATTGAGACATTTCACTATCTAGAAACATTTTCATTGGTGCAAAAAGGTGTGTTAGAGCTAACCAAGCAAGTGATAGAACTTCGGTTAAGCCAACAACGTTTAACCAACAATGGTAATGCAAGCTTGGCACTACTAATGGAGTCTATTGCTCAAGCAAGAGGACTGAAGAAAAAGGATGAAAAGAGGAAGAAGAAGTGAGAGAAAGGTTGGGTTAAGAAACTAAAGAGCATAAGAAGAAGAAGAACTTCTATGATATGGATATACTTGTCTTTATTTTATGATTAATAGTCAATAAATGTTCATGTTGCCTTGCCTTTTTCTTTTAGGGCAATCAGATGCAAGTAAGCACTTCCAACAACACACCTCAAGCACCTCTTACAAGATCTCAAATAATTGAAAGTGACCTTACTTTTACTCAAATGTTAATGGTAAGACTATTTAATTTTTTAAAATTTAACACCTCATTCTAATTCATAAGGGATTATATTGTGATTTTTTGTTGTTTTGTAATGTAAGTACCATCATATTTGAAATAATGGAACTTAGTCGATATGTGTCATCAAGTAAACAATAATATTGCAATAACAATGTTTAGAAGAAAGTATAAACAAAATGAAATTTTATTGAAATAAATGATATTATGTACATTAGACTCTTTTGTTTAAGTTAAATTGAAAATAATTACATTGTGTTTACATTGGACTCTAATAATTACATTTGCATTGTATTTCTTGTCTCTAGCTGTAGATTAAGACCCATCACAATTCTAGTAGTAATAAACCTCTTGAAGAATCAAGCTCTTGCACATTGATGCTTATATCTTGTTTTTTTGCTTTGTTTTGCTTCATACTTGTATCTTGTTTTTTGCTTCATTTGATTTTTTCCTCCATGCTCTCATACTTGTATCTAGTTATTCCAATAGCACATTCCAAATGCAATGAGACAATAGCTTACAATTGTTCAAAGTTATAATCTTATCTTCCGTTATCCAATTTTTTGTAATTGGCAAAACTACATAAGTATATGTACAAGTAATTCTTAAGCATTAATATATGGAAAAACAAATTTTGCTACAATTCAAAAAAAAAAAAAAAGAGAGGGGGACTTAATGACAAAGGGATTCAAAAACCAAATATGAATTTAAAAACATAAACCAAAAGTAAATAATCAACAAAAGAAAATATTTTTAAATTAGTATTTTACTCATTATGATATCTAGCATAAATCTATTAGCACATTAGCATGGAAACTAAATAAATAAATAATGTGCTTAACAAAATTTTTAAGGGACTGTACCTTATTATCTAGAAATAGGTCCATTGACCTATTTTTACCTACCCTAGAACTTACAAAAAAGATACGATGAACCTAAAGGTTTGGACTTCTATCCTTAGTTACTTCCACCAATTGAACCAAGTTTTTAAAAATTAACAAGGATATAATTTTCTGCAGATTCAACACCTAGTTGTGGATGCTCTTTTAAAAAGCAACCAAGTTAATGATTTGGAAGGAGGTGCTTTGTTAAGTTTTGATCATGATTTCAACTCTGGACTATTTGCCATAAATTATATATTGATGGCTATGCAAGTTCAAATTATATTTATTTATTTCCTATTCACATCTTTTTGGCTCATATAATAACTGTTCCTTCTCAGATTTCAGCCCTCAATCAAAATTTCATGATCTAGCTCTTCACTAGATACTCCAAAAGTTAAGCAATTGCACAGTAAAAGATGTTATATGATGCATGCCACACTAGCTTTTGGTGCAGTTAAAAGATGTTGTATGAAGATTATATATTATTTTGAAATACCCAACAATTGTTGCCCTCCACCCCAATAAAACAAACTTTGCTAAAACTACTTTTGATATGTCTCCTTATACCTAAAATCTTACAATTAATTGTTCAGCACAATAAGACATTACATATGATTCCATTTCTATTGGGATGGGAGGATATAATGATACATTCAGCTAAAACCTACTTTCTTTGAGCATATATAAATGCTACCTAACGTTCCATGACCCATTTTTCTCCAAGAAAAAAAAATACTTTGATCAAACAAACTAGCTTTAACCTATTTCCCTTTTTCTAAGAGTTATTGTCGATAATGATATTTCCTATTTCAACAATACAATCTAAAAGGCTTCATAATGGGGTTCCAAACATGTAAAGGAATTGTACGTTTAAGAAAAATGACATAAAATTTCTTTAAAATATCTATAAGTAGAGCACATTTTTGTTTTATAATAGCTTTATACATTAAAACATCCTTAAAGGAAAGTCTTGCACTAAAATAAAAAATAAAAAATTATTTAAATTCTAAATCACATTTAATTTTCCATATCTAATCTGACAAACTTCATATGATTCTACAAAATCAGACATAAAAACTTTATAAAAATATACAAGCAAGGTTGTTAGATCTAGCTAAAAAAGGATCATGGTTTGTATTGTCAATGCACTATAAAACTAAAATCTTACAATTTTTTCCCCTTAAAAACTTATGTACTAATAAATTCTGCAATATATTTGCTCTTTTTTCCCTTGAAATTAGTCAAAATCCTGCTTAAGACTAATCCAACCACACAATTTTTTTAAAATGATGTCAAAAGTTGAAAACAAAATAAACTTGATTGTCAATGCACAATTCATGAAAGATCTTGCATCCTTTCTAAAGTTTGTAAGAGTGGATTCCTAGCATAAGCAAAACAAAACGAAAACAAAAACAAAAAACAAAAAGGAAGTTCTAGGTATTAACCATTGATTGCTTTTCATCATTTAGCTACTTGTTCACTTATGGGGGATTTCTGCCCTCTTCATCTTTAATTTCATATTCAAACTCTTTTGTCAACCTAAACCAGTTAATCATAACAAAAGGTTTGATATTCAATGAATCTTAGGTATGCATTGAAAAAGAAATTACAAAATATGTTTAAACGACATAGAGTTTTATTTCATTTGCCATTGGCACATGGCAAATAGCAAACCCCTTCTACCTGATAGTTAAAAGTCTACATTTTCCTTTTTTATTTAGCATGAGCTTAGGTTGCAAACAAGAAATATTAAAATTAGTAATGCATAACTTACCTTTTGCACTCCCTCATTTTCCCAGTAAGTTCTTCCAGCTTTTTACTTTGTCTACTGGAATCTTTAATCTTACTAAAAGCCATTTCTAGTAAGCAAAAGTTATAGTGTGCTTAGATAGCTAGCAATCAAAGAAAGAGAGCAAAAATGAAAAGAGAATATTAAAAAAAAAAAAAAGCAAGCAACCTACTCTAATTATTGAGATTATTAAATCCAATGCTTTCAACATGAGCTTTGAAAGAGAAGATGTAATGTCGTTCATTCATGGTCAAAGGAAGTTTGAACTGAATGTGTTAATTCTAAGTGAAAGAAGATGGATTTGTTTAAGAAGAATCAATTTGCATCACAAACTCAATGGTGTTTCTAAGGTAAGTAGGGGCTCTCCTTTTTTCTCTTTTTGCCTTCTCTACCATAGGTTCCATCCCCGAATCTTAAGTTCTATACCATGCCAAGGTTGAGGCAAATCTTAAATGGACAATTGAAGGAATTATGAGTAGAAAACACACCGTCTTAATTTCTACATGTCATGCACTAGAACTGTCAATTACACAGATGACGGGGATTGAATGAAGCAAAACAATGGCATTTTGTTGATTCACACAACCTGCGTAACTCTACTCTATGCAGAGGATCCGAACAAAAAAAATGAGATCTATTTATGGCAAAAAGATTCTCTGCATATAGCAAAGATAAGCACCTAAACATGCTCCTCAAATCTGAGCTGTCGCCACGATCTAACATCCATCAATATGCCACGTCGCTTTAGTTAACCAGTGCGTTTTGAGCATTATAATTTAGCCACCAAGTCCATCTATGCCATCTGTCCTATTCCATAGTGTGCGAAACATTAAAGTTATTTCTTTGTAAATGTAAAGTAGGGGTGGCAAATGTGAAGCTTGGAAGAGTTTTCTTGAGTCTACTCCATCATCTTATCCATTCCCCTATTTGTCCTGAAGCTCTGGTAATTTTTTTTTTTAAACATTAGTTGATTAGAATAATGGAGGAGGATTATAATAATGAAAAGAGGGTGATTATTTTAAATATAATATTATTTAAACATATCCAGGTTTTAGCAAGGATTAGAATATGTAACTAAGGTGACTATTTTAAACAAAGTATCATCTTAAACATAACTAATAAACTTTTGAATAACAAAAACAAAGTCTAAAGATCCATTTAATCAAATGATCTAATGAGGTGTAACATCAAACACTTTGAAGATCCATTTAATCAACTAATAAACCTTTGACCAGCAAAAATAAAGTCTTTTTTTATTTTCTTTTTTTTCTAACAAACTTTTAAGGAGCAAATTCAAATGGTGATAGTTCTTGTAATAGAGGCGAAAGTTCTTACTTTCAAAAGGAGATAATAGATTATGTAATTCAAAAGAGAAACCATAAGTTATTGTTGTGTTAGAACTTTTTTTCTTATCATCAAAAGCTCACTCATGTATCACGTAAAGATAGAACTTCGTGGGTTTATGTATTTGCATAACGCTTGCATCAAGTCTATATCAAGTTATGTAAAAGGAATTAAATGATAACCAAAATTAATTTGTTCATTCAAATAGAAATTTGTTTTGTACAGCAGATTCAAGTAGAAAGGATATTATTTAAAAAGCAAATTTGAATAGGAATTGATTTTGTGCTCATATTTGAAAATGGCTTCTTCAATTAGATAGGGTTTAAACTTTTCATCCAAATCAACATTTGAACTTCAGTCACCTAAGGATTGAAATGCCAAAGGAAAAGGAGGAAAACGAAGGTAAAAGCCCATTTGAGTAACAAACTACCTAAATGATAGACTACCAGAGAAAGAGGACAAACAGATCAAGAACAAAAAAGAAGAAGATTAAGGTAATGGTGCATTTTGAGATCTGATTTGCAAAAGTGTGTTTTAAGCAAGTGACATGGTGCATATATGGACGCTGGATTGTAGTCACTACTCATATTTGAGAAGCACATTTTGGTACTCATATCTACTAAATGTAGAGAATCCTTTTACCTATTTATGTGGTTCCACATGACAATTGTGTGGCCCACTTTTCTCCCTCTTTCTCCCTCTTTATCTTACTCCCTAAAATAGTTCAAAACATCTAAGTTCAAGAAATCCCATTGATGGTTCTCAAAGCAAATAATTTCAGCCAACCAAATAGTACTTGTCAAAGCATTACATTTTAGTTTACATAAACATTGAACAACCAAACAGGTCTTAGAAGTTTCTTTTTAATATTGAAATAGAAATTCATTATACTATTATTAATAAAAGGATAAATAAAATATTAAGGATAAAATAAAGTTTACTTTCCTATAGACTTTGGAATTTTGTAGTTTAAATGTTTATAATCAAATAGTTTAGAGTTTAAATGGTTAGTATATTAACATATTGTATTATTATTTTGTTAACTTTTCATGTGACAAAATTTGTTTGAATTTGTCTTAAATTTTAATTTTTTTTACAAAATTTTTAATTTTTCATGCATTGAAGATTAAGATTTTTTCATTAATCAATTAGAATCTCAAATTCAATACATACAGCATAATATTCTTTGAATTTTTCCTTTAAATAGATTTTCTAATTTTGTCCCAATTTTAGCCTAAATTACTAATTTCCTTACAAAATTATTAATTTTCTATGCATTAAAAATTAAATTTCTCCCTTAACGTATTGGAATCTCAAATTTAACATGCCTATCAAAATATTTCTCAAATTTTCCTAATTGTATTTTCAAGTTTGTCTAGAATTTTTAATTTCTTTTCAAAATTTCTAATTTTTTCAAGACTAAAAATCCCAAATCCAAGATTAAAATTCTTCATTTAGCCAATCAAAATTCCTAATTCAACACATACAACACAATTTTTTTTAATTTCCCCTTAAATAGAATTCTTAATTTTCCCCTATATTTTTTTTTCAAGTGCCCAATTTCCCTATAAAAAATTTAATTTAGTTTAAAGATATTGGAATTAAGTTTTCTAAAAATCAAATTTAGCCAAATTGAGACATTTTGAAATGAAATTGTTAAATTGGGAGAATTTCTAAGTCAATTGCTATGCACGTATTATCTTTTATAAAATAATAAATTAAATGTTACTGTAAGATATTGGTGTGCTAATGATTTTAAAGTGAAAATTATTTAATTATAAACTTTTAAACTATAAAGTAGTAAAATAAAATCGAACCAAATCATAAGGTATCGAATTTTATTTTATAAATAATAACTATTAATAAAAGGAAAATTTTTTTAAAAATAATTAGACATATATAAACTGGTTATAAGTTATCTAATTATTTATATATAGAAAGATAAATAAAAAGAAACTAAAAAATAATTGAAAATACACTAAGTTATATTAAATTATCTAATTGTTAATAAGAAAATGAAACAAATTATACATGTCTACAACTGGTGTTTACATAATTGTGATATGAAAATGGAAAGAAAAATTGGGAGTAGCAGAGCCTAATGACCAAAAATTTCAATGCATTTTATGCACAGAACTGGATACATACAATTCTGGTCACCAACATACATATAACAAGGGTATCATCAGTTTTTGTTTTAAGAAGATTTGAGAACCAAAAAAAAAAAAGGTAATTGCCCTTATATATATATTTTTATATATATGCACACTTATAATTCAAGCAACAACAAAAAGAATAAAAACAAAAAAAAAATTATTGTTGGTAAAATAGGACCAAACCAATTGATTTAACTAATTTTATTTTTTACTTCAAAATTGATCTAGGAAAAAAAATCAATCAAAAATTAAAAAAGTCAATGTAACTAACAATATTTATTATTCAATTGATTGTACACTAATTTTTTTTTTTAATTTTTTGCCTAAATTAGTGTTTTAATATTCTATAATAAAAACGTATAACATTCAACAAACTCCACCCAATCTATTTCACATAAATTTGCAACCATAGACAAAATATTTTAATTAATTTTTATATTATAATATGTATACTTATTTTAAATATTATTTTATAATATATGTATCAATTTAATTACAAAACATCATGTATGTGTGAGCGGCGAATCATTTCTTATCTTAATTCAACAACCAGCCCACTTTTTGGAACATTAAAATCCTTTCTCATACCAATCACAGTTGGACAGAGAATGAATGAATAAACATGAAGGAAAATAACAAGAATTACAATTCCATTCACATCTTAGGCAATCAGGTTGGGAGAATAAAATAATTATCTATTTTTTATTAATAAATTTGTATATTAAAATATCTTAACTGTAATAATGTAAAACGATTGGATAACAACTCCCTAAACTTAAATGCCAAAATTGACAATTAATAACTATATCGATATTACTCTAATATAATTAATTACAAATCTTAATCATTCCAAATAGTATAATACATTTAAATAATAAAATAATTAAAATCATTTTTTTCTCATCTTACATAGCCAATGAAAACTTACTAAAATATGTGTTGAGCTGATGAAATTCAAACATATCCACTTCAATTAGTTTTTATAAGTTCATTGTGCCACCTGACCATACAAAAAGTGCATAACAAAAAGTTTTTTTTCATTGGGTGGAGCCGATTATATGGATCAAACGACGCTATAAAATTCTATCATAAATCATGTTTTTAAATAAACTATTTAAATCTAAATACTTTTTAATGGTTTTACCTATAGGTTTTTCTTGGTCTCTTTTGTATTTTTAACTATTGGACTACTTTTTATCTTATCTGTTCTCTTTATTGAAGTTTTTATAGATCTTCTCCACAAATACCCAAACCATCTAAGGCATGATTGTATAATCTTTTCCACAATAAGTGCAACTTTAACTTTTTCTTTAATACATTTATTTATAATTTTATTTTGTCTAATATATTCACTCATCCAATGCAACATTCTCATCTTTACAACATTAAATTTATTCTCTTATTAGTTTTTTATTACTTAACACTTAATCTCATATAACATTGCAAATCTTATAATTGTGTGGTAAAATTTATTTTTAAATTTAAGTAATACTCTTCTATTATAAATAACACCCAAAACATTATTCTATTTCATCCATCCTATTTAAATTATATGGTTTACATTTTTCTCTATTTTCCCATCATATTATATGATAGATCTAAAATACATAAACCATATGACTTATGATATAGTATATTTTTCAATTTTCATTTCTATACTAGAATTAGTATATCTCTTGCTAAACTTACATTTCATATACTCTATTTTACTTCTACTTAAAAAAAATATATGTGCTTCCAAAGTTAGTCTTAACATCTATAATTTCTCATTTATTTTCTTTTTCAACTCTCTAACTAGGACTAATTATTTATCATAAAATATGCATTGGGACACCAACTTTTAAATATGTTCCATGAGCATATTTAAGACTAAAGTAAAAAGATAAAGGTTTAAAATTGACCCTTAATGCAAGTTAATGGTTATCGAACAAATTTTTGTGAACTCACCTTTTGTTTTCATATTAGTTATAACCTCATCATACATAATCCGAATTGTTCAAATATAGTAATACCAACTTTTTTTTTTTGAGAGCTTTCCACAAAACCTCTCTCGACACCCTATCATATGTTTTTTTTTCTAAATTAATGAACATCCTTTGATATCTTTCCATCAATTCTTACAGCAAGTATATTATTTTTATGGTCGACCTCCTTAGCATAAAATTAAATTGATTCTTTGTAATACGAGTCTTTTGCCTTAACTTCTACTCAATTACCCTCTCTTATAATTTTATAGTGTAGCTCATAACGTTAATTCCCCTTATAGTTTGCATAGTTTTGTATATCTCTCTTATTCTTGTAAAGGGGATTAAAATACTTTTCCTCTACTTGTCTAGTATTTTTTTAAATCTCGTAATTTTGTTAAACAATATTGTAAGCCAACTTATACCTTTTACTCTTAAACCCTTCTATACCTCAATAAGTATAATATTCGATCCAACTACTTTGTTATTTTCCATCCTCTTTAATACTTTTTTTACCTTTGACTTTTAAATCCTATAATAAAAGTATATTTTAATCCCCATCTTCAGTGTTAAACTTATCTAAATATAATAAGATCTAGTGTCTTTCATTAAATAACCTATAAAAATAATGCTTCCATCTTTCCTTGATATTTTGTTCCATGACCAAAACTTCTCCTTCTTCGACCATTCATTTCACTTGGTTTATGTCTCTTCTCTTTATTTCCCTAATTTTAATACTTATAAATACTTTTTTTTTCAATTTTAGTACCTAAATATTGATATAACCTATCAAGTACCTTAACTCTCATTTGTCCACGGCCTTCTTAGTGTTTTTTTTAGTTACCTCTTTTTTTTTTTAATTTTTATCACTTTTACACAAAAATCACACTTTATAACACTATTTTTTAATCTTAAACTTATCTTGCACATTTGCATTCCATCACCAAGATTTTTTATCTTTAGATTCAAAAACCCCTTGATTCACCAAATATCTCTTTTACCACCTTCTTGATCTCTTTAGCCATCTTGTCCCATATATTATTAGCACTCTCTTATGTCTCTCAAGACCCCTCTTCCAAAATCCTTCCCTGCAAAATTTTTTATTTATCACCCATCAATTATCATCACTTAATTCTTAATACCACATCTTGACCTTTATTCTTTATTCTCCATTTAACTCGAACATTCATAATCAAGACCCTATGTTAGATAATCAAGCTTTCTCTAAGTATAACTTTACAATCTATGCAGAGCTTTTTGTTTGCTTTTCTTATTAAAAAGAAATCAATTTGAAAGCATGTTTCCTTGACTTTGTACTTAATAAGATGCTCCCCACACTTCTTAAAACAAGTATTAGCTATCATAGAGTTGAACACTAATGAAAAATATAAAATAGTTTTCTTATCTACATTTGCTTACCCTAAGCAATATCCTTCGTACAAACCTTCATAATTTCTAGATACACTTCTCACATGATCATTAAGATCCCTTCCTAAGAAAATATTTTTTCTTAGAAGTATTTCCTAAACTAAACTTTTTAAATCCTCTAAAAACTTTACCTTGTAATATTCTTCTAACCTTACTTGTGACACATAAATACTAACAATATTAAAGTTTCTCTTTCTACTACAAACTTTAATGCTATAATTATATTTTTTAACTTTTTTACATCCACCACAATATTTTTTAATACTTATGTACAATTATACATATCTCATTTCTAAATTTAATCTTGCAAGTATACCAAATCCTAAAACCTAAAGTGTCTAATTCATTTGTTTGTTCTTCTACCCATTTAGTTTATTATATGCATCCTAATTATAATACCTATTATTTCCATTGAATTACCTGTAAATATACTTATATTCTAAGTTCCAAAAACAAAACCCTACTCTAATAAATTAATTTCCTTATCCACATTCGTACATAAAAAAGTAATAACCTTTACTTATTTTTCACTATAATCAAATGTTGATATAGCGGCTCCTGTAAACTACTCGACATGTTATTTCTAGACAATGACATAACACTAAATCTTAATACATCAATAATCTATGACATAAAGAATCAATAAAAATTTTTACATTGATTGTAAACTATCTAACACAACCCTCCTTTTTTTTAAGAGTTTGAAACTGGCAATGAAATAATTTGCATCTACGCATAGCATAGGCAGAGCTCCATACAAAAAGTGTACTTAAAAAATTTCTTAGATGACATCTATATGTATCCGTAGTTCCATACCAACCATACAATATTCCCATAAACAAAAATAATTTGAAACTTTCCAAACTTTGTAGTCTTGTCACAATTCTCAAGTCATCATCACTCATGATTAAATGTTGAATGACATGTACTATAGAGAAAATATCAGACATCCTTGACTTGTAGCAACTGCAAGCATTTAAATTCACCATGAAATATCACGTATCCAAGACTAACAATTCTCTGAAGTTCAATTTAAGATACTAAGTATGGCATCACCGCCCATAAGCCTAGGTTTCTTGGACATATGACGGATGGAGTCCACTAGCAGAGATATCTGCAAGTTTGCATAATTGCTCTACGTAAGCTCTATGCTACAAAATTTTGATGTGTCTGCAATGCAAGTAATTAAAGCATAGAGGGTTGTTTACAATAAAATAAAAAGTTGCTGCGAAATATTCTCACTCTGTATGAAAATGAAACCAACTGAACCAATCAAAAGAAACAAAAGCACATGCTAAAACCTGAGATATCCACATACTCGAGACTTCAGAACCTTGGTTAAAATGAGAAAAACAAGACACTGATATGTGTAACCACAACGAGAAAATTAGAGAGTAGATTCATTTACCCGTTGAATAGTGACAATACAAGGCATAAGCTACAAGATAGTTCAAAAACTTCAATGCCTCCTCATCAAACCCTTGATGTAGTTTGTGGCATAAGATGATAGGATAACTACTGCAATTCATGCCAATAACAATGTTAATAAGTTCAGGATTAATGCAAATAAATAAGGGGATCAAAATAAAAATATTGCAAAACAAGCTCATTAGCAGCCAATATTCTTCACAAGATGCCCCGCACAGAATATCAAATACACCTTGAATTGCTGACTGCTCTCCGTTTAAATAGTTAACCAGACTTCAATTATCAACAGTATGACTTACAAAGATACAGGGACTTAGATCATAAATATAAAGCAAAGAGCTGGAAACAGAAGTTTAGGAATCAAGCCATAGAGAGGAAAAGATTTAAGCTATATGTACCTGTATATGTGTACTTTCTTCAACGCCAATATCTGGCATGACAAAAGTAAAGGTTCTTAGACACACACACCCTCAAGGAAATTTTGTGCAAGAAATTCTATCCATTCAAAAATTCCATAAGATGATAGAAGAGTCTATTTCTTTAAAAAAAAAAAAAGACTAATTATAACTATATCAGTATTCAATGCCCTCAAAATTGTGGCCTAACATTTCCAGGCTCTATTTTTTCCCAGGGCTCCAACTCAGTGGAGCAAAGAATATAGCACAGAACTATAACATAATATCCATCCTGTGTCACTTAAACAGCCAGGAATCCCATCCCCCCATCTAACCCATAAAAATTTGAGGGTGAGAGTATTGTGCCCATATCCACATCAAGAAGAACCTGAACAAATTGAAAATACATTACAAAATTTGTTAATCAATCTCATTTTGTACAAATGTACAGAAGGGTAGCAGATCATGAGAGACCTGCCTCTTTGCAGGTTTCAAAGTGCCAACCTATGAAGATATGCTTTTTCCCCTTCCTTTCCGGATGCCATATTGGTGGTGAAGCAAAACCAAAAAATAACATTATATACAGTATCAAGTTAATCTCTAGCACCACTAAGATCAGCTCGACTTATGGCTTTCGTTGCAATCCAAACCAGACCTACAAGCTCATCGACATCCTGGAAGCTCAAATCAATAACCCTCCTAATGGAAGTTATACAGTCCCTATTCCGTGCCTCTTCCATAATCACATTAGCAGCTGCAAAAGCACTCTGACATTTTCTAGAAGCCTCCATTGCATAAATCACATCCTGAGTCTGCAAAATCACATGCAAATTGTGATCCATAGTGACTATATATGATAAATGATAACTATCAGGACAACTACACAATAAACCCTATAGGAGTTTGTATTCTGAGTTTATAAGTGAAACTCAATAACCATTCAAGCTAAGTATTTATTATTGAAAGAGACAATATAATAAGCTTGTCATTTTATCTTCACCAACCACTAAAGCATACATTTCATAAAGTGCACAGCTTCCAAGAAAGTACAAGTTTGAGCTAAGATACTGTATGACGTAGACACTTGTTTCTAAGGAACAAATTCTGAACTTCCTATCTTGGATAGGAAGCACAGTTGTTTTTTTTTTCTTTATTAAAAAAAAGGCTACCATCCATGCTGAGTTTTTCTCAAACATTAATATCTAGCACAGAACTACTTTCCTTATATTATCTAGCATCACTAAACCCCTTGATCCCCAATAAAAGTTACAATACTCCCATGGTTGTTGATAATCAAAAAAACTTGACAAAACCTTCCAAATAAACCATATTGTGTATCAATAAAAATTGTAACTTACAAAGTCAAGAAGCTGGACAAAATTTGAGCGATTTTGAGCAGATATAACTTGGTTACCACCACCAGCAACGTGAGTGCCAGTACCCCTGGGCAAAGTAAACTTATCCACTGCTGCCTGATTGTTTAAGTTATCAATGTCTGATGCAGAAGATGAAGGAGATTCACCTAAAGAATAGAATAAAAAATGCAGTGATACATCATTGATTTATATCACTAATGGATGCATGCATCCATCAGATAAATAATAATAAAAGAAGCAATCAAAACTTAGTCCTGAACTCTAGCCCACTTCATAACTTTTCAACATATCCCATTGAAATCCCCAAACACTAAAAAATTACCAGTTATGGAATACATGGCAGCCAATTCATACAATGTTTGCTTTCCCTCCTTGCTTAGAGCGTATAGATGAATCAATTTTATAAATCCATTGCCAGAAGAAGTATTCAAGTATAAAAGAGATTGCAAAATCAACATATATCAATGACCAAAAGGCCTGAAGACACGAATACAAATATCACAACTACATTCAGTTACCTTGAGGAACCATTTGTAGAGTTGATTGCAATTCATGCCTACCCTTGTTTGTACTAGAATGTTTACTATAAACCACTCTCATGTATGCAACCTCCATGCATTTATATGCCAAAGCAGCAGCAGCTATTTCATGGTGTCTTTCATATTCGTGGGCACAGGATCTGAAATACATTTCAAAGGGCATTTTATGGCCGAATGCCAGATTAAAGCAAATTACTCAAGGAAAAGATAACAATTCATCAAACTTGTAATGCCATTTATTGGCATCAAGAGTAGAATATATAGATTTTAGATAGGTAATGACACCAAAAGGCACTTAATATGTAGCGGTTTAGTTCCTTTGTATCCCATAAATGACATACTCATAGATCCAAACTCATGGTAGAGAAGCACAAAAACTCCAATTAAGATAGTTTTTTAACTTTAAATAATTGTAAACACTAGGTGAAGGAAGACTCATAGACTGTCACACAACAAAGAATTTGGCCATGGAAACCCAAATTTAATGCCCCTATTGCTTTCCTGATATATGCTAAAGCACAATCCAAAACTATAAAAAAGAGTGGCCCAGGGGGCTGAAAAACAGCATTTACAACAGGAACTAAGGAGATACTTCAACTAATATCTCATAAACTAACAAAAAGATTAAATAATTCTATTGTAATATACTTAGTTGCTTTCTTTCAAAATTAAAATGCCAAAAGATAGCTTCATACAACCAATTTACAACAGGCTCTTAAACCTTTTCCTCAGGATTCACCTTACCCTACAAAGCACCATTACTTCATCCTGGCAGCAGTATCAGTGTCAAATAAGTATCAGACACAAGTATCCATGTGCTATGGCTGCATACATACCCAGCACTTATCCTCCAATTTTTTTAATTTAGAATTTGCAGTTTTGGATACAGATGGAACATGGCTCATTGTGGATGTATATGGGTAAGACACTTCAGCCAGAAAAACTACTCAGCTGCAGTTGAGAAGGAAAGAAGATAAGATTACCATGAGCCTTTGCATCTTGAAAGGGAAACTAGAGAAAAATGAATTGAGGTAGAGCTTTGTCCTCCATCACAGACGACAATTGCTATAGGAAACTTCCATGGAGCTCAGTGGGTATGGTTTCCAAGGCGGTTTTGGCTTTTTTCATCTATGATGCCAGCAGACATTGTTTCTTTGGGCTGGCTCTGGGTATGCGGATAATGGATAAACAATATCTAGGGAAAAAGAAAGAGAAGTAAGGAAGGCAATATGAGTGTCTCTGTTTGAAAAAGGAACTCGCCAGAAAATATTTGTCTCAGAAAAGGTAGTCGGACAGTATAGACACAGCTATGCCAGAAAAAACTATTAGGGGCCTACTTTTCTCTCAAACCAAGTTTTGATACCATGTAAGGATTTAGTGTATGACAAAATATGATGAATTAGAAGGCTTCCACTCACAATCATACTGTAGCAGCCCCCTCGCTTTTATTTATAATATAGTCTGAAAATAAAGATAAACTCTTAAAGATATTGATAAAAATAATTGTAAGAATCCAAAAGATAATAAACTCTAGGACTTCTAGAAATAGACTCCTACTCCTTTAGGAGTTCCATCTACACAAATTTCTCAACAGAGAGAAAAATCAATTCTATCATAGTAAATATAGAAATAGGAAATATTATAATGTTTCATTTATATTATTATATTTTTAAAATAGTATATGCATTAATAATTACTAAAAAAAATATTTTGTAATTAATTAATAAATGTATCCCTGCTATATCATATCTTGAAGTTTAAAGAATTTGCTGTATCCTGAATCCCGATATGCATATCATACCTGCGTAGCACAATGTATACGTGCTTCAAAAATTTACTACTGAATAGCTAAATATCTAGCAAACTATCTACCAACAGTGGCATACTTCCACTCAAATAATCAAAGAACAGTGTAAAATAAACATAAGGTCACATAAAATAATAAATTTCAAGTTATAGCTTCAGAATTGTACTCACGTGAAAAGTTTAGCTGCAGTAGTATAGACTTGCATTTGACTCATATCCCCATGCTTGCTACTCTCCTTGTGAAAATTTTCCAGAAGTGATGCTCCGTGAAGAAACTTCAAGGCAGCTTCAAAGTAAGTCTCATTACTTTCAAATTCAAACCCAGAGTTCTACAAAATAAACAGCATTTAAACCACCTGTTATCAAAGGAAAGATGCTAGGTACAAGCGAAAAAACATGAGAAAGAATCCTAAAATGCTCAAGTAACCTTAAAATGATCAGCTCTATCTTTTAGGGTTGTGGCTTCTTTCAGGGTGTCAGAGGCAGTCTGGCTAGAATTTGTTCTCACAGGAGTTGTCACAGTGAGTTGTCGATCAGGTCCAAAAGTTCCTGAACTACAATTAACCCCACCCTTGCTACTAGCATCAGCAGAACTTTTCATTAACTTGCCCACATCACCATTGCTGGATGCATGGATTGGATGCTCACAAGAGTTATCTCCTTTTTGAGACTCAGATGCAGTTCTGGAACCTGATAGTGTTTCCCTTTTTTCTTCACCCTCCGAAGATGAGAGAACTTTTGATTTGCCATGTCGTGATTCTGTGCACACGGTATCAACTTTATTTCCATCCCCCAAGTCCTGAATCAGGTTTTGCTGGGAGAGAATTTCCTTGTTAGTACTACACAGAGCATCCACTTTCAGAACTGATTTCTCAGAATCTTTTTGTTTTAGCTCATTTTGCTTTCCAATTTCACTTGGCCAATGTCTAACAGAATTTGTCTTACCAATATTGTCAATCTCACATTTAGACTTAGCAAAACTATATTTAGCATCATTTTTTGTGCCATGACCAGATGCATGATAATTGGGATCAACTGCTGATTCATACCTCCCACCATTTTTGGGATAACCATTCTCCGAAGCAGAAACCTTCATCTTATTCCTATCAACCTCAGAACCAGACCTTCTATCCTTTTCTTTACCCCGCAATGATGTAACCTTACCAGTTTTCTGCCAAGAAAGTGCACTTTCCTGGTTGCTCTTGTTCACTCTGTTCTCATGATTAGCACAATCACCATGTTGTTCTACAGTAGCAACATCAAAATTAAGCAAATGGTTGTCCCTAACTTCAGGTGTTTTAGCTTGGATCCCAGTTTTGTCTTTAGCATCCTCAACCTGGAACTCTACTGAAGCAAATTTGTGGGACTCAGGAGGTAAGTCATATGAAACTTTCTCCTCCTCCACTTTTACTGATAGCTTTCCCTCCCTGTTATTGGAGATCCTTAAAGGAGATGAGGTAATAGATTCCACTGGTGAACCTTTCATATCTTCAAAGTCAGTTCTAGCTTTATGAGAACCTGAAACCTTAGAAGAGCTTGAAGTTGCTGCCAAAGATAGTAGTACAGAGCCCAAATCCCTGCCCAATGGATCAACACCATCCACAACTTTGTGAGATACAACCTTTTCACTATGCTTTCTTGGTGGATAGAACTTGTCAACACTTCCAACTTCTTCGGCACCAATAGCTGCATGGTTTTTACTGCCAGACAAGCAAACTTGGTTCATCTCACCTTTTCTATTTATTTTATAATCACCTTCAACAACTGATTTTGCCTCTGTTTTCAAAACTTTGAACTTCTTTTCCTTCCTAGATCCACTTACACTACCTTCACCGTACTGTTTATCATCCTGCAAGGAGAATGTGTCATGAAGCTTATCAGTATCCTGCCAGTCCTCCAATTTCCTTTTCTTCATGGAAGCACCCTTTTTACTGTTGCTTTTTAGATCCAAGGACCCACCATCTGACAAGACCTGAGTCTGGTCCCTTTGTTTCTTTACAGGACCTACTGACTTGTCCTGTACATCCTCAGATAAACAATACTCATCATATTTCCGCATATCCTTCCCACTAGCCTTTGTTGGGAAACCATTTCTTGAATTTCGGGCCACCTTCTCAAGGTCGATGCCAGGATTCAGCTGTTTATTAGCAGCACAAATATCTTCAGTCTTTGACTTCTTAGGAGTTCCAGATGTATATTGATCAGCTTCCATTTTACGTTTCAGTTTAATATGTTTGCCATCACCTGCACATTTGTGTTAAGAACATTAATACTTTTCATTTAAAAATAACGAATTATTTGCAATATAAAAATATATCAGACGCATCAATATCAACTTTGAAAAGAATGCAGTACCTCTGTTCATTTTCTTGTCTTTCTCTTTTGGCATGTGTTTCAGTTCCATCAAATTGTTCAACTTGCTAAGTTGTTGGGAACCAGGTTTCCTCATTGGGTTTACATCTGCGGGATGCTTGTCACTTATAATTTTTCCCGATTCTTGAGGATTGTTCTGTGTGGAATCTGAGAACAGAAGCTTGTCAGTACTGATTCCAGCCTTTTTCTGTTCCTTAAAACCAAGTTTCTTTTTTCCTTGGTCAGACAATACATCAGAGCTGGAATTCTGGTGACTGGGGCCAAATTGCAGAGCATCAGCAGAGCCTACTCCAATTGCCGCTCCAGTGGCGTTGCTTTGGATGTTATTTTGTCCCTCAGAAATGGGCATTTGACATGAGGCATAAAGTTCTTTAGTTGTCATCTCCTCACTGATGTCACACCGGTTCATTCCAGGCCTAGGAACAATTTTGAAAGAACAATAAGGAGGCAATAACACATATAGCACAGACAAATGTAGGCACAAAGTCGGAAAGAAAAAGTGTAAAATATAGTCCTCAATTCTTGTTTAACATTCACATCAAATTAAATGTATATCCAGCATAATATGCTCACACACCCCAAATAAGAAAGCGACTTACAGCCAATTTAGCATGCTACACAACCATTTCTCTGGAAGCTGCTCCGGCTTCATACCAATGGGTAGAAGCCGCCATTTCTGGCAACGGTCACAACAAACCCAATTGTCTTCAATAAGTTGAGGTGCTGCTGTTGTTTGAACCATATCAGGAGCAGATTTATTTCCAGCAACAAGACATGCATTTGAAGCATCTTTTATACCTGAACCAGCTATCAACTTGTTATCCATTTTATCACTATTTGTTCTTTCCTTTATTTTAACCTCATATGTACTCTGCTCCTCAAAATTATCATGGTTAACATTTATTACAGCTTTATGACCAGGAGGCCCATCTACTGGATCTATTCCATTTACTATCCATTCTGGTTTGTTACCTTTCAATGAATGCGTGTTATTGTCTTTGACATTTTTATCCTTCAATGACTTTGTTCTATGCATTTTACTTTTACAATTACCACCAAAGACAGCACTCTTTTTATTATTTACCATTGCATTATTACCAGCCCTGAAATTGTCTTTTTTTGCAACAGCCACAGCTTTACTTGGACTCTGATCCCCTTTTGACTTATGCTTGCCATCAGATAATGGCTTTCCCCTCTGGTTAGTCACATCTTTTTGAGAATCTTCACCAAAACATTTTATTACATCAAGCTCAGCCTCCTGGGAATTCATGTGGCCTTTACACTTGCCATTATTCTTAGGATCAACAGAGTTATTTTTGAGAGAATTCACCAGCTTATGCTCTATAACCCTCTGCATGGAACCATTTCCCATATGTTGCTTCTCACTCTTGTCAAAATCCTGGCCAGATATTGACTCCAATGACTCCTCCTTCACTGCTTCAGTAGACACCATTCTCCCATTTGCCCCATCCTTATTGACCTTCTTGGAGACTTCAGAAGCCCTACCAATCACTTCAGCAGTTTCAACAGCATCACATACTGAACTCAACAGCGGGGTGCATTTCAAGTCATTGATGAGAAAGTCCTTATGTTCTGGAGTTTCATTTCCTAATCTTTTCTTTGAATGCAATATTCTCACTTTCCTCTTCTTCAACAATTTTTCCTCTCCCACAATAGAATCTGACTCATCAGTAGACATGGAACAATGTTCTTGACCATTAAGAGTACACAAAGATTTGCTGTCTCCAAGAACTTTTTCCCGTCTTATCAAGTAAAGCAAACTGTCTTGTAGAGGTGATATTAGCACAGCGCCTGGGATAGGGAAGGAAGTCATAGCCTGTTCCATTGCATAAACAATAAAATAAATAAATATTTTAGTCATTTTAATGTCGAAAAATGAGTATGCACTGAAATGGAAAATCTCTTCTACCTGAATGATGTCAGTTGGAGATTCTTCACCAGTCTCTTGAGATACTGGTGGCATGCCCCCAGTTTCCATAGGGCTGTTCTCCATTGATGAAGATGGAGAGATATCAAGCCCAAGACCACTATAAATTGCTGCATTCTTTCGATCTAAGTTATCAGATTTCATTTTAATTCGAAGCTTCAGTGTTCTTTGTTCAGTTGAGTTTCCTGACTTATTAGTGCTATCATCGTTCAAACTACACCTTTCAGCACCTACATTCGAAGAAATTCCTATGTCTTTCTTCATTGAATCATCAACTGATGGTGCTCTTGCATTTTGGAATGAATGAGCACTACAGGAAGCAGCTCCAAGCCTTATAGAAGAAGGCACATGTGAAGGTGCAGTTGAATTGTCAGATGCAGCCTGCGTAATAACATAACCACAGTACTCAAGTAAACAGGAGTTGTTCCAACCTTGACAATATATCAGCAACATATATTACCTCCCAACCAAATTGTCAAAAAAATAAAAAATTCAAATACCTCCTCATGGTGATTGTTAGGAGATTTTGGCGAGATGTAGTTCCTTTGAGCGATCCTTGGATGAGACCAAAAAGGAGGAAAATGTTCATAGGTAGGCAAAAAAGAGCCATAGCCACCAAATTTGCCACCTGAAAATATAATTTATATTGAATGCCATCACTTTTGTGTGTGCAAAGACAGTTCCTTCATTTCTCAGTACAATCTATGACTTCTAATATGCCACTCACCCAGATTCTCAGCAGAAACGCCACCTTCGAAGTCCTTTTGAAAATGGCCCAGAACATGCTGAATCCTCTCATCCTTCAAGAAACAGAAAGCAAGTCATAGCTGTGTTATTTTCACAATGAGATTAAACTAGAAGACATTAAATTTAAAATGCCATTAATTAACAATAATCATTCAGATGCAATACAGTTATCGCAGAGCTCAAGAAGATCAACAACAAGAATTTGAGAAATGATCTTCATCCTTATTCTCTTAATGGTAGTGGGGACAAGTCTTCTTAAGGGCCAAAATATAAAAGCATATTAAACATATCATCAACCATATTAAAAGATTCTAGAAGTTACACTTCTATTGAAAACTCTTTCTCTCAAATATTGTGGCACGTAATCTTGTTTCTTGGCCATGATGATGTGCGTAAAGTGTGGCAATTACAGTTGCTTAGCAACTAATCAACTATGCTATTCACAAAGGATGCAGCAAGAAAAGCATCTACAGCATCACTTTGCAAGCAAAATCAATTTATAATCTCTATAGGCAGGTGTCAAAGGATTGAACCACTACTTGTGTCAGATAAGATATTATATGTTTCTGAAATTCTATTTCATTGCATGTATAGAAAGCATAAGTTGCCTTCAGCTTGTTTAATTTGACTCGGTTTCTTGTGAATGGAAGCTCAACTATGAACTTTGCATTATATATCTCTTCCATTTTATATATCTCATCATGAACGAAATAAATTAAAACATTCAAACGTCACTATTCATGATGATGAAAGTTTAGCGTTCAGCCAAGTAGAATGAACTATTATTTGTTCTTCTCTTTTTTTCTGCATAACACAAGAAGACCTAGAAATTTTTAAACTAGGAAAGAAGAAACTAAACCAAATTCAAATGGGAAAATTTGAACTTGGTTAAAATTAGATTCAAGTAAAGCCCTTACAATGTAAGAGAGAGAATCAAGGTCAATGTTCCCATCACGATCCTTAGAATAGCATGCCTCTCCTTCCTCGAGCTCAGTATTCTCTTCCATCTTGACTACCCACCCAATATCTACCCCTTGCCTACCCCCATAACCCTAACCGTAGCCTCTCCACATAGGAACTTTCCCTGAAGTCGAGCATCACTTCAATCCAACACAAAGTGGGAAAAAAAAATTAAAAAAAAAAAAAAGGGACCCACAAGAGCACTCCCAAAACTCTCCGAAACCGAGAAGGGAAATCCGCTGAAACCGACTGTGATCATGCCATATGACAAACCTTCATTGATGTACCAACATATGAAGCAAAACACAAATTATTACTCGGATTAAAAAATAATAATCAACTTTGGCTTCAGCCTAACAATCAAGGGAATAAGATCAGACGGTGGAAATCGGTGAACCGATCAGTGCCCACTCGAACGAGTTTGACGGAAAGTTCAAACGGACTCCAAATCCTTTCTCTTCGTTCTGGTATTTTGATGTGTATAATAGCAGAGAATAGCTGGGTTTGGGTCTCTGGATTTTTAAGCTGCTTAGTAATTTGTAATTATTTATATTTGTTTCATGCCTCTTTTGTTTTTCTCTGTTTTGTTTTGTTAAAAAAAAATTCCAAATCCTCTTCACGAATCCGTTTGTTTTTGTTGTATTTTACTTTCTAGTACATTTTTGCAGAAGTGCTCTAAAATAAGTTCAAATGTGTATACTAATTGTTTTTTATTATTTCCGATAAAACGAGTTTAATATCACATGACTAAAGTTTAAAATTACAAATTTTTATAGCCGTCCATTTTAAAGTCAGTTAATAGTGTAATCATATAAAAATTTTAGAGCCACCATTTGATAAAATATCATTCATTATAAAAATTCAAAATACTTACTTTTTTCCTATTTTTTATAAAAAACGATGGTAAAAAAGAGTTTTTATTTTTTTATTAGTTAATATTGATATAATCATCTTCTTTTTTTCATAAGTATTTCTACATCCTTTTGAGCGTGAAATTCATCTCATTCAAATTTGTGACTATCTCTGTCTACAAATGTTTTTCAATAAATTCAAAACTTTGACATTACAAAAATCTTTCAATTAGTCTAACCACAAACGTGCCTTACCACTTTAGCCACTCTGACGTAGATATGTAGTTATCTTTTGATATTAATAAATTTATGATTAGTCATTAAAGTAGTTTAGGATTAGTTTATTAGTGATTGATAGAGACAAATTTTGTTAGCCTTCATTTGATTATACGAACCTAAGCAAATAATTTCATAGTAAAATTTTTTATTATTTGTTTAGTTAAAAAAAATTTTTCTTTGAATTTTTTTCTTATTTGGATTACATTAAAAAAGGGCAGCAAATAATAAAGGCCAAGTGGTTGATAAATGCTAACATAACAAAAAGCAAGGGCAGCATGCATATCTATACACGTGTCAATGCACAAGCAATATGCATGTTAAGGTGTACGAGAGCATGGCACACACGTGTACATGGGCAAGTATATATATGCTCCCATATTGCATGGTTGCATAGCTCGTGCATCCTCACACACACGCACACACACACACACACATATATATATATATACACGTGATATATAGATAGGTGTATGTATGTGTATGCATATGCACATGTATGTACAAGTGTGAGTACATCCATATGTGCATATTGTAGGCATGCAAGCACACTTATATATTTACATGTATATGTGTGTGTATATTTATATGTAAACATGTGTAAATTTGCATTCATACTTGTATATATGTGTGTGTCCTCACTTGTATATATATATATATATATATGTGTTTGTATTTATATTTGTATGTATATATATACACGTATTTGTAATTTACAAAATTAAATTATTGTAGCTTTTTATATTTAAAAAATAATAAAAAGAAGTTATGAAAAGTTATTTAATTTCTCACTATCTCATATGTATTTTAACTTTTCTCTTTTATATTATAACTAAAAAAGACTTGCGCTAATAGCACAGGTCTCAATGTAAAAAAATTTCAAATTTTAGAAACAAATTAAAAGAAGAGAAGAATAAAAAAAAACACATATAGCTTGAAAAAGCAAGTTGGTTACTATTTCAAAACCGATAAATAAAAAATAGCTTTCTACAAACTTTATAAATATAAAAATTTGTATTCTATCTTATTTATGTGTTAGTTATGACTTTAAGATTAAGATATCAAGAGATAACAAAACCATATATATTAGAAAAAATAAATAAATAAATTTGTGTTGCTATACTCATATTGATTTTTTATAATTGGCCTCAAGGTTTCATATGTAAAAGTTTTTATGACAATAAAATATTTAAGATTGTGTGATTAAAAGCATCAACTAGCAATGTAATTATTACCAATTTAAATGCTAATTTGATTGTGTGATAATACACTAAAATCTTTTTTTATTAGGTGAAAATAGAGTGAAGCAAAAAAAAAAAAGGAAATAGCAGATTTAGATATTAATGCATAATTGCAAAATCATATGCAAATAAGAAAACAATTGAAATTGAAGAAGGTCATTGCCAAATTAGGGAATTTAATTTCAAAAATCAAACTACATGACTAAATTGAAGAATTACTATAGCAAAAGAAGAAAATGCAAAGTAAAACTATAGACTGCAGCACGTTAGACAACTTCAAGAGGCTATAATAGCTACTTATCATTAAAAGAGCTAAAAGGAATCTTAAGGAGAAATAGTAAGATAATTATCAAGTTTCCAATATTCATCTTATTATCAATGCACTATGGTAGAGTCAAACTTAAGTCTAAAATGAACTTATTTTGATTTCACACTTTAATGACTAAAATCTTCAAAAAGAAAAGAAGCTGCACCATGAATATTGCAATAGCTAGTGCCTCCATCCATATAAAAGGATACTTATTATAGTATAAAAAAGTAAGAGAGTAATTTTAAAAATGGCCAGCATTCTGAAAGTTAAAAAACAAACTTAACCTTATTTGCTTTTGAGAGTTATCTTGCATTTCCTTATTGCCTAAGGTTCTTAAACAATTCCTTTGCACTGTGCAATTCTCTCTTCAAAGGTAAAGCCTAGAGAGAGCTAATCATGCATGAGCTAATAAAATTTTTTTTATGAAACAAAGGGACTAGATATAGGTTATGTTGGTCGACTAGGATAAATTCTTGGGAAAAATATAATCAACGACCCAAATGTTATAAAATTTGTAATAAAGGATGTAACACCTCAAAATTAATTAAAGTGTTAATAATGTATTTGGAATAATTAAGAATAATTATTATAAAATAATTAAGTAAACTATATGAATGGAAATTTACAAATAAATAAAGCTATTAATATAGGTTTAAGTTTTAAATTGGGGTTAAAGCTTAATTTGAGCCCAAAATTTATTTTAGTAAGCCATAAATAAGGATTTATGGAGGTCCAATGATTCTAGATACAAGTCCAACTCCTTATCATGAGACTTGGATTAAGAGATATCACCTAGCAATAGCCCAATCTAATTTAGTAAAATAGAGGCCCAATACCCAATTTACATGAGTTCTTATAGTTGGCCTAACACACATTATGTAAACTCAAGTTGTATTGACTCTTGGAACTTAACCTAACCCAATCAAATTTCTGTAGGCCAACTCATGAAATAAGGCATAACAAGCATAAAAATCAGAACCCATGAGAATTTGGGCCTTCGGGTCAACCCACAACCCATTTGGGACCCAACTTAAACACAACTAAACCCTAAATACACTTAGCCTCCTCTCCATTCTGCAAAAAAAACATAAGAGACAAAGCAAAATTCAGAGGTTGAGAGGGAGGCTAGGGTTTTTTCTGTATTCCTCCACCATTTCTCACTTATAGAGGAAGATTTGGCTAAGGTAATCTATATAAAACATATCCCTCTCATTCTTATCTTCATTTTGATCCGATTAGTTTATGGTTTTGAGCATTTTCGTCTCCTTTTCAAATTTGAAATTTGGTGTTTAGGTGTTTCCTTGTAAAATTTTTGGAGCTAGAAGTTAGAGGGATGATTGGGTAAGCATTTCCTTTTCATTTTGTGTATTATTATGCTGAAAAGTATCCTCAAGGATTGATTTTCATAATGGGTTCTGCTATTGTATAAAATTACAAGGAGATGAAGGTAAAACAATGAAAATTCTGGGCTTGATGACTAAAATCTGAATTTGGGAATGTTCCATGGTGTGTTTTTGGTAGTTAAGGCTCAACTCAGTCCATTTGAACTCTTAGATGTATGGGTAAGTGATTTCTCTCCTTTTATGAGACGTATGTACTAAATTCTCATCATTTAGACTGACTTTTGGTGCATGGTTTGTGCATGTGCGAAAATGGAATTGTGGAGTGAATCATGATGAGCTTTGATGTATGAACCCTAAATTAGTGTAATAGATCATTAGGAAGCTTAGGTAAGAAGCTCTCAATGAACTCTTGTTAAGATTAATCTGTGGATAAGGAAATTCCTAATTAATTATAGTTAAATGATGATGATTATGCTTATGTTAGGCCCAGTGTGCTTTGAATCATGATGGTAGCTAGAGGCAAAGTAATTGGCTTCATTGAGGTAACCGAGGTTAGTTTCCTAATTTCATGTATATGCTCATGTTAATCTGATATTTGTTATACATGCTTGATTTTGAAATGCTAAATAATTAGTTGACTACTTAAATTGTTATTGTGATTGGACCTTGTGAGTCTATGGTAGAGCTGTGGTGCGGCTGTTACCCGTACATGTACTTCGATTGAGCACCGAGTTGTGATCAAATCCCAAATGCACCGAGTCCTAGTTGTGCTCATTATGAAGTAGGTGCTGTAGACGGATCTCTCTCGGTGTTATTGGCCATTAACATGTTATGTATAATTACTAGTATGAGATAGTAGTAATTGATAGCTCAACTAGTTCATTTGCAAATTGAATTGATGATTCTGATATTGACGATATAAAATTACATTGTATTGATTAATCTGTACATATATATGGAATTTGCCTCTTATTACTGAGATTATATATTTCACCCCGATTGTGGACTAACATTTTCAGGGACCGAACCTCTTAGTCGCAAAGAGAAAATTAATGGAAGCTTATTATATGGTTTAGTAGTGGGTAGGATTGGAAATCTCATCAGATTGTTTTTGTATAACTAGACTACTAGTTTTATGTAATTACTGCATTGCATCATGACTTGCCAACCATAGGGACTATAATCATTTGATACATCATGTGTCAACTTAAACTAGTGATGTATGGAATTTTTAATGGGACTTATGTTTGAATGGAAATGTGAATAGTGTGTGAACTTTTTGCTGTCATTGATCTATGAACTCACTGGTTTAAAGTGGCTAGAGGGTTAACAATCCACATTTAAGTTTTGAATAGGTAATGATAGATATGTTAGATAGATTAGGTAAAAGAAAGACACTAAATTTTCACAAACTAAGTTAAAGTGGCCTAGAGTGTTGCTAGAGGGGGAATTAGAGAGTATGAGATGAAATTTTAAGAGTTATAGGAACAGTAGGGAATTAGCCGTAGCCAACATTTAATTGTGCTCAGCCAAATGTGCGTGAAACTGCTAGGGAAGAAAATAAAGAGCAATTGGCCACGGCGAATAGTGAGGTTAACTGCAGCTAAGTCTGAAAGGTAGATTTGAGGGTGTTCCAGAGGGTAATTGGCCACGGCGAAATGCATGAAAATTGTGAAGGTGTAAGAAGTTGAACCCGAGAGTAATTGGCCGCGGCGAAAGGGAATTTAGCCGCGGCAAAAGTGCTCTATTTCTCATAATCACCTAGAAATCTTAATTTCTCTTAAGGTAATGCTAAGGAATAATCTAGAAACACTTGTTAGAGGATTTTATAAGTTAGAATTGATGGATGAGAGAATCAAAGGCTCCTCATTGATAATTAAATTTACTTGCACATTCGAATAATTGTGGTTGTCTAGCTAATAACCCTAACAACATTAAGGTTTCAAATCTCCTCACTTTTTCCCGATGTAATTAATCTTAATGACTTTAAACCTTGATTTATGATTATTAATTACGTCTTTAACCTTAATTACTATAATTTGAAGTTAAGGTCGTTACAAAAGACTTTAAAAATTAAAATTACTCTTAAGAACCACAACTACCATTAAGTTTTAAAGAATTTATCACTAGTTTTAAAGATTTATTATTGGATATAAAAAAATACTAAACTTTTTTGTATCTAATAATAAATCTCTTAAAACCAATGATCAATCCCTTAAAACATGATTGTCATTGTGGTATTTGAAAATAATTTCAATTTTTAAGGCCCTTTATGGTAAATTTTATCAAGTCTGAGTTCTTGAATGTAATTTTTCCCAATTTTTTTATGTTTGTTTTTTCTTTCCTTATCTCTTTGTTCTATTGCATTGCTCATTACAACATAGTCTTTGTTTATTATATAAACATTAGATAAAAGTTATTTGTAGTCAACTAATTATATGTTCTAGTTTGTTTTACTAAATATTCTAGTAAAGTTTGTTCTTGTAAATTTCATTTCATCTTAATTTCTTTTTGTTGCTTTTTTCCTTAGTTTAATTGTTCTAAACTTATAGCCAAAGTTCTATGATTGATTCAATTACTGCTTACAAGTTTCAAGCTAGCTATAGTACTATTGTTTTAGTTTATGTTGTATAAAAAATATTATTTTTTGCACATACATATACTCACCCCTTTTAAATATATTCTTTGAGCATGACTTTGTAGTTTCTATTATTATAGTGCCTTTTAAAACACTTAATGGTACATAAAGGGGGTTATACTTTTTTTTTAATCAAAGGGCATTATAAGCATGAAAATAAGCATGTAGATATAGATTTCTCACCATTCTCAACTCTTAATTAGGAATACAAATAAGGGGGTACAATATGTAAATAATGATAGAAATGCTCTAAAATTATCTCCAAAATCAAAAAGTTAACCTCATCATCCAACCCCTTAAAATGCTCCACCAATCCCCTTTTATAATTCTCACTCATCTGTAATTATTGTAATTTATCTTATTGCCTATTTGAGTGGACAAACAATTGTATAAATTTTAATGCATATTAATAACAAAAGTATAACAAATTCCATCCATTTACTCTTAACCCTTGCTACGCCTTTATGGTATCAAAGTTATGAAAGTTCTAACAAGCATATCCTTCGCCTATTTCTCTTATGCTATCTCTTCTATCATGCTACCCATGCCCAATACTTCCATTTCTGAATTATCAAAAAACACTCAACTTTAAGTTCAAAACCCCACCAAGAATGGCACTAGTCAAATCCCTATTATTGCTCTTAATCCAATATCTCAGCTACCCATAAAAATTTCAAATAGTAACTTTCTTACTTAGAAAGCTCAAGTCACCACTCTATTGTTTGGATATGACTTAATGGAGCATATAGATAGGTCTTGCCCTCAACCATATGAAATAAGGAAACAAGGCAACCTTAAAATACTTAATCCTTATTATAGACAATGTAATCATGGCCTTTATGGACCACACCATGACCCTTTGGTAACTTCAACTCAAACCACACTACAAGCTTAAGACAACCTGAATGCGGCTTATGCGAATAAGTCATAGACTCATATCTATGGCCTACGTGTAAGACTCACCAAAACAACCAAAGGTACCAAACCAGTAATAAAGCATATGTTGGTCCAAGGTTGACTAGGTCTATGACTTGAATAATAACAAAATCCAAAATTTATTTATGTAAAAGTCCATTTGTCTCTGTTGGCCCATATACATTTATCATTATTAATTAAAGACAAAAGTTTTAATGAATATACTACAAAATTAGATAGCTTTTATGTAGGTAAAACATTAATAGAGTATGAAAACTTCATTCTTTTTGTCTCCCTCTATGATATAACTATCTTTGTTAGATATAAAAATAATAATTTCTCTAACCCGTGTATTGAGTAGTAAATAGCATTTATGACGATTATACCAAATGAGTTACATAAGAAGAATTACATATGCTGCCAATAGTTATAAAGGTGAAAGCTCATGAATATTAGAGACACACCTTACCTATTCCAGCCAAAAAGGCTCTACATGATTAAGTTATTTCCAATGGCTAGGAGCTATTGAAGGTATATATATACTTAAGAAATCAAAGAGTAAAGATAAGAAGATTTGTTGAATATTATCGTAAGCATTGTATTTAAAAAAGAAAAATAACATTTCCAGTCTTTCGTTTATCAACTCATTAGAAACATTTCTAAGCTTAGAAAGAATCTCATTGAAAAGAGAAAATCCTTTCTTTAAATATACTGTTGTAAATTTCTAAGTGAATTAATTAAAACGAGCTATAGAAAACTCTATAGAAAGTTTAAGATGAGCTTGTAAAACCTGTATTGGTGGTAAGTACGTAAAAGCCATCACTGCTATAATATTTTAAAGGGATTAGACGTAAGTCTGAGAGGCTGAATCAGGATAAATATTTGTGTGTTCTTCTTATCTTTGATCTCTTTCAATTACTACATAATTTGCCTTCTCCACTATTGAAGGATCCTTTACTTGCATATTAGTTATTTCTCCTATAATATTGTAAAGTTCATTTTTGTTATGCTTGCTCGCTCCACTCGCTTATTGTCAGTTTGCTCCACTAGATTACTGTTTACCTCATTCACTCACATTAAGATGCTTTAATTTGAGTTATTAATTGTTCAGTCTACTTATATATTATGAGTTGTATTATGATTATTTAATTTATCTAATTATTGTTTACTCACGTTATTAAGCATATGCTCCTTTCACTTTGTACTTCTTTCACTTTTAGTTAGCAAAATTACACATTATTTCAAATTTCTACATATTATACATATTCATCCCCTTTAGATATGTTTATCAATATATGCATGAGATTAGGACAATTGCAAATGAAGTTGCAGTTGCTGGCTCCCTTCTTAATGATGCAAAAATGGTCATTAAAGTCCTGAAGTTGTTTAGGATTAGAATACAAGATATAAGTGCTGCTATTAGGGCTTGTGATACACCTATCTCTTTTAAGGAACTTTATGACAAATTAACAAATTATGAAATATTTCTAAAACTTAATGACGACAAGAAAGAAGTCATTACTATCAATCACTACCTAATTGAATTAGTGTAGTACATAAAATGGCAACAAGAAGTAGAGAAACAACAATCATCAAGGCAAGAAAGGACAAAGCTCATATACTAGCAATGGACACTTTCGAAACAATTATCACCCCTACCAACAAGGCCAATTAGGCTTTAATTAGGGACAAAGAAATCAAAACTAGCTTATCACTAATCCTAGATAAATCAAGGTGGAATTCAATGCCAGCTTTGTGATAAGTCTAGTCATGCTGTGAATGTACATAGATTTCGATCACTACCATAAGCTAACTATATGGCTTGTACTCTCTCTACCCCAAACAATCACTGGACAGTAGACTCTGATGCATCTCATCACATTACAAATGACCTCTAGAACCTATCCATTCACTTTGAATAATAAAGGCACTGATGACATCTTTATTGGAAATGCTAATGGCATTATAATTACTCATATAGGTTCCACCACTATTGATGTTGATCATAACCAATTCCAACTTGATATTATTTTGTGTGCTCTTTTCATTTCTAAGATTTTGTTATTTGTATCTCAATCTTACAACAAAAGTCATACCTCTATTGAATTCTTTCCAACTTACTCTATGGTGAAGGATCTAAGCACATGGACAACACTCGTTTGAGGCTTAATAAGGATCACTTGTATGAATGGCCATAGGCCACCTCAAAGACCAATCCTTATACCACCACTCGTTAAGCACATATGGCTACCACCAACCATACTAGTGTTCCCACCTTCCATCAATGGCACCAACGTCTTTGGCATCCATATCATCAAAATCATCAATTTGTTATCTCACTAAATTCACTCCCAGTCTTATCTTCACCCTTCATGTAATGCTTATATTGTAGGGGCATGTAAATAATGATAGAAATATTTCAAGATTGTCTCCAAAATCAAAGAGTTAACCTCATCATCTAATCCTCTAAAATGCTCTGCCAATCCTCCCCCATATAATTTTCATTCATTTGTAATTATTGTAATTTATCTTATTGCATATTTAAGTGTACAAACAATTGCGTATATTTCAATGCATAAGTATAACAAATTCCATCCAATTACTCTCAACACTTGCTACACCTTTACAATAACATATTGAATTTGTACTATAAATTTCCTTATGAAAATTTTGACAAAGGAATCAAGGGATTGAGTAATGGAAAACACATTCTTAGATTTTCTAAGTAAATAAGAGAAACGAGAATAAAGGATTGTTGCTAAGCATATATATAGTAGATAAAATTGAAGAATGAGAAGCACCTCTCATAGTAACTAGTGAGTCTAATGTATAGAATCAACCATTTAGGGGCACCTATGCATGTTCTACTGGATTCAAAGTTAAGAAAGAATTGTTGGTAAGGGTCGACTAAGAAAAAAAATGAGGATAATAGAGCTATAAACTAATACAAGGGCAATATTGGTAAGTTTGTAATGGACCTATAAAAATGGGGACAACCAACATCGCACATTTAATTGGCAACAATGTAAGCATTTTAATGGAAAGTTCCAATCGAGTTTATGGTGTTAATTTAAATGGACATATTAGTGTGAACCAATACTTAAGAGGCGTATAGAATTTGAATTATCTTTGGCAATAGGAGTGAAAATGAGAGGCAATTGGACCCACATGGGTCCCACTTGAATGGATTCACACTCTTTTTTCTTTTTACTTTTTACTTTTTTTTTTCTTTCCCTTTATTGCATGATTCAATAATGGGAGAGAATCCAAATCTTGTTGAGGAGGAAGTTGTTGAAACTAGAAATCATGCCATTAAAAGTCTTGATAATAGTCGTAGAGATCAAATGGAGAATGATTGTAATGACGAAAATAATGACTACTTTACAAATAACTAATTTACAAGTATTAAAGATAAAAGTGATGGGATGTTCAATATGAAAATTATCCCAGAGCAATAATAATATTTATGACAATGTTTAAGAGAGGAAGGTAAGCAAATAAGTGAATAATTGGATGAATGAGAACCATATTGCTATGTTGCAAGACTGTGGATAGTAAAAGGATCAATGGGCAAGATTGTGTATATATGTACAAGATGATCTCAAGTATATGAATATATCAAAACATTGTGTGATCAAAACATGTTATATTTATGAAAAAACTAATGTGCATGGTTTATTCAATAGCTATAATTTGAAAAGTGGACTGTAAGGTAGTAGATTGATTGCTTGTGAGTGTAGTTATTATATGGGTTTAATTCTAAATTTTAAGGTTTCTAGGAGTTGTGATTTCTAGTTTTCTTTATCTAACATGATTGAGCCACTTTGTATTCTAAGAGTTATATGGATTTGAAAATATTTAAATTTTTTAAAAACATACAATGGTTATTACATATCATTGAAATGATATATTTAGTAGTGTAGGAGGAAAGGAACTACTATTTCCTTCCCCCTTTCCTTTTTCTCTTTTTTCTAAATATACTCCATTAAAAGCAACTAAAACAAATATAGAACAGGCAGAGAAGAACTAAAAACACAAAGAAACAAATAGAAAAAACACTAACAAGCAACCTACTTTTGTATTTTATATAGGCATATATGCATTTAAGCATCGTATTTTTGTCAATCATATTAAAATAAAACTATTTTTAATAAAAAAATTAGGTATTATCAACCTTTCTGACCCTTTAGGCTGCGCAAGATTATAAAGGAAATGATTAATGTGGCTGGTGAAGGAGCAAGGATTTATTTGGATTGCTATATTAATATATTATTCTATCTTATTGGATTTAAATCAATTATGGGAGGATTTAAGCTTGGTCAACAATTTTGTTAAGTACTAAGTTAACGTGGGTAAATTAGTTATTCGCTAACTGTTCGCATGTTATATGTATGTGTGTGTGTGTGCGCATGTGTGTGTTTTAGTTTTTGGTGTTGCGTGGCCCTTACTTTGCATTAGCAAAAACAATGACTATTTTCCTACTTTACATCTTTATTATTTGCCTAACTCTTTCAACATTTTGGATCTTTTTGTGTGATAACTATACCGTGTGCTAGCGAAAATCTAAAGTATTAAAAAAAACCTAAAATTAAAGTTTAGAAAATAAAAAATCTATCCCCCTTTAGGGGATAAGTAAGAAATCTGAATGCCTCTTTCAACACAAGGTTGACATTTATCCATCTAAATCTCGAGTATGGAACCCTTAATATATCAATTTTGCAATTTTAACACTAAAGCTTTGTTGGTTGATTGTGTTCATAATATTTATTCAGGAAAAAATTTAAGAAAGGTTCTTATGTCTTTGTTATTAGAATTTTAAACATATATATATATGATTAATGTGTAATTTACATATAAATGCATATTTTTATAATTGAGTATCGTATAATTAGATATTTTAAAAGCTTTTTACACATATGTTATATATATATTGAATAATTTAATAATAAAGATATAAAAATTATATTTAAATCTAATTTTATTTATTATTCTAGCTAACAAATTACCAATGAGGCCATTTTCATGCTAAGGTAAAATTGCTCTTTTGAAGTTTCTCTATCTCAACAAGGGCAAACATATTATTATTATTATTATTATTATTATTATTATTATTTATTATATTATTATTATTATTATTATTCTTATTCTTATTCTTCTTCTTCTTTTATAATTTAGGAAGATATGGACTCTAATTCTACTTATTTAATACATAGAAAGTTTTTAAAAATAAAAACTTGATTTTAGAAATGAAAAAAATTATCCTTATTTTAAAAAATTTATAAAATAAGGTAAATATATATATACATATATATTATTGAATAATAATGATATTGACTTTATGCAAAAAAAATTTCTTTCTTTCTCCTTTCCTTTTCAACTAGTAAACAAGCCCTCCAGAGTGTCTCTTCTAATAGTTTTTTTTTTGTTGCAATTTTTGTATAACATTGGCAACATTTATTTTGAAGACAACAAAAAAAAAAAAGTCCATATTATGAAATAACACCCTTCCTCTTTGAAAGGTGACAAAGTAATTAATTAAATTTTTTTTTAAGTGTACCTGGTACATGGTGTATCAAATGTAATAAATGGACAAAATTTAATTTATACTAATGAGGTTTATATACAATACAGATAAAATTCATATGTAAAATAAATCTTAACCGTTGAGTGCACAAATGATATGGTGCACCAAATACATCTAAGAATTGCTCAATAATCAATTAAAAGTATTACATCTATTCATTTTTTACCAATATAAACATTAATTTATTTGAATAATAAGCGCAATGTACTTCGCCTTTTCTTATGTTATTATTCTAAGCAAAAATTTGATTAAATTATAATTTTTAAAACTATGTATTTATCATTTAACAACATTAATTTTTAATATGATACTTAATTTTTTATAACTTTTTTATACAATTTCAATATTACGCTTCTATAATACACTATTTACTCATAATAAATATTATTAATGCAATAAAATATTCTTGAATCTTTAGCCTTCTAGCATAAAACACATATATACTAATCTTTAGTCTTCAATGTCAAGTGTGTGACAAAATCTTCGGCTACCTTACCATAGGTCATGCCATCCTCTAGTCATATTCCTCTAATAATATATTTATTATACTATTAAACAATTTACTACAGATATAATCATAATTAAAATTCTCTAACTTATCAATATCTTCTATATAAATATAATAGTTTATTAATTTCTTTTAGATTAAAATATAAATGCAAAAAAAAAAACTTTGAGTCATTTATTAGATTGTCCTTTAAATTTTCAAAATCAAAATTTAAGTCCATCAACAATAGGAAATAAGTCCTTGTCTTTTTCATCTTTAGCATCTTCATTTCATATTTCACTTCACGTGTCCCCTATTGTAAGCTTCCATTTGTTCTTAATGATAATATGTCTAGTTCAAAGTGTTATGAAAAATTTGAAATAACATACAAGATAACAATGTTAATGGTGAAATAGATAAAGATTTTTTTTTTCTTTTTAAGTATGAAAGTTGAAAAATCTATATTTTAGTTTTACAAGTTTATGAGATTATTTGCAAGTAAGTTAAAAGCTCAAGAAGAGTGTTTTGTGTTTTTCCTTATAATAATTATTCATATATTTTTTTCTAATATTATTTAAATATATAATATTATATATTTAGTAAAGGCCCAAAAGCCATTTAATCATGATTAAACTAGTGAATTTTGAATTGTTTTTCTTTTTAATTTGATGATCAATGCAATTTTAATAATATTTTTAAATAATAATTCAACAAATTATAAGAGCATTGAATGATTGCAAAGGTAAACTAATTTTAGACTGAGAGATAAATTGATATTTTTCTCAATTTAAAATGATATATAACATGATTAATTGAAAATGATTGACTCGATTCACAAGTCAAGTAAAAGGCCCTTAATTTATTGTATATAGTGATGTAATGACTATAGTTAAACATTACTCATATACATTTGAAGTGATTAAAATTGGATTTATAATTTTGTTTAGTGTCAAATGCTAATAATCAAAGACAATGTTTTAAAAATTATATGGGTTATTGAATTAAAATAAGAAATAATTCATAATTTAATAGTCTAATCATGATTGAATTAAGATCAAAGAATTTTTTTAAAATATACATAAAAAGCATAAATATATACAATATTCTACCATAAAATTGATACATATATTATAAAATATTATTTAAAATAGATATAAGTATTTAAAAGTATTAAAAATAGTTAAAATATTTTGCATATGCTAGTAAATCTATGTGAAATAAGTTAGCTAGGGTTTATCAAACATCATAAATATGTTGATTCTATTGCTTTAAACTAAAAATCTTGATGATGAAAAACAATTTGGATGAATTTTTTAATAACTCACTAAGTCTACACTCATCATAATGCATGAAAAATGTTAATTTAGCCTTGTGTAGAACTTAAGTTTTATTGTACAAAGTTTTGAGATATTTAGAACTTCTAAAATTATGTTATTGAAGCCTCATCTTTTATAATATTAAGTTATCTAAGTTTAAAAAATTCAATAGAACTTTTAAGGGATTTTGGGAGGGTCCTTAGTCAACTAGGCCTTACTCAAAAAAGCATAAAGTGCATTTTAAATAAGATTAGTTGACGAGTTATGAGCAATAATCAATTTGGTTGCTATGTAAAAGTGACTGAGTCAATTTATAAGTAATCAGTTGATTGCTCTCTTGCAATAGTTGATTGTTTTGTCTTAATTTCTCACTTTTTATCAAAAATTCAAATTTTTGAAAAAGAGACTTGAGAACTAATCAATTGTTAGGTTAGACTAGTCAATTGAAGTAGTATGAAAAATGCATCTACAACTTTAAAATAATTATTTTTGTACAAATTGACTTCCCTCCTCTTCTTTGTTGGGATCTGTGCTATATGTATCATCTCATATGAACTTAAAAACATTAGAAAACACTTGGTCTAATCTTGTGAAATAATTCTTAAGTTCTAAATCATTATTTTTTCCTTCTAACTTTGTTTCAATTGTAAATCCACCATTTGAGAGAGTCTTTGTTGATATTTTCAAATTATTTTTCTTGAAGTGAAAACTCAATGATAGAATTCTTTAAGTGGCTATTGGGTGCAACCTTATTATGAAGGGAGAGACCCTTGATTGTCAAGTATCTATTGGAATCTTATTTATTTAGCAAAATATCTTAATATCACTTTTAGGGGCTGAATGTAAATTTATGATATAAGCTAAATCAAATAAGTCTTTTGTGTTTCATCTTTATTAACTTTCACTTATTTATTTTATAGCACTTAACTTGTTATTATTGATTTAGTTATTTATATTCATCTTGATTTCTCATTTGCATTAAGCTTGTTCTCATTTTATAAAATTTATATTTTCTATTACACTACATTAATCTTGCAAATAATTTAGTAATCTATTCTTTAGCATGATTTTTTTAAAACACCTAATTCGCCCTCTTTTAGTAACTAGTCATTCATAACAAAATATTTATCACAAAATAATAAATCTCTAATTTAAACATAAAAATAAAAATAAAAAATTGATTTTTGATTAGTTTAGTGGCAACTTGTTTGCTTTTATAAATTTTTGAATGATTTGATCAACCTTTTTTACACATACAAAGATTAAGTAAATTAAAGTTATTACCAATTTACTAGTCCAACAAATCAATTAGTTCGATTTTCAAAACAATAATTGAAAGTGTTTTAAATATATGACAATAAAGTTTAACTTTTTGATTGACTTTTTTAGGTTCGATTAAAGGAGAGTATATTTTTTAAATTAAAAAGAGTTTGTACAAATTTTCAAAATAAAAGAAGATCCAAAAGAAAAAAGAAGAATGTCAAAATATTGCCCAATTTGGAGAATGTCTACTTATAATTTATAATTTAATGTTAAATTTGGAGAATCTCAAAATATTTTACTTTATAATTTATTTTGACAAGTCGTATAAAAATAAACGAAAATACAACATTATATCTAACATAATTCTTTAGAAAAACGAAAAGAAATTAAGTTGCCAATAAGAAAGTGTAGTATTTGATAATCGCACGTGCACTACCTTTGGATGCTTTTTACAGTTGACACACCGCCGCTTTATTATTATTGCCCTGCCATTATTATTATCTTTTTTCATAAACAATATCACTGTGATAATTTAGCAGAGTTTCATTGACCCAATGACCCCTATTCTGTTCTATTTTATTTCCTTATTTCTCCACCAGGGATAACATTTTCAGCGTCTCCATCAAGGTTTGCCTTTTTTAGGGTTGGATTCGTATCTCACCCCTCTCGATTTTCTCAACTTGTCTTTGCTGATTCTCAACAGGGTTTCGATTTTTTTCTCCTAAGACTCTGTCTTGCTTTTGGAGCATATTTTCAAATTCGCAGTTGTTTGGGGTTGATCTGGTTCCTTTTTTGATTTCCCGATTTTAGGGTTAGGGTTTTGTTTGTACAAGTCAAATGGGTTGGCTGCATGTGAATTGGTAGTGTTATTTTGTTACCCGGTTGAAATGGTTCTTTGATTCCATAGTAGTGAGCAAAAGGGCACTATCTTTTTTTGAGTTATTGAAAAATAAAGCATCAAAATTTGGGATTTTTAGGTTAGTTTCTTTTTGATTTGGGATAATTTTTGGCTTTATAGTGCATTGAATTGGTGCGGCATTTGCTCGAATTTGCTACATGCGAATTGAACAAGCTGACACGCTGCGATGAAGTCGAGTGCTTGGAGGGTATTCTCAGGGTGACACTCCAATTCGAGGTTGAATGTTCAGTCCGAGCATGGATTCTGCGAGGGACACGGGAGGTGTTGCGGGGACGGTGCTAATTCCGATGCGTTTTGTGTGGCCATACGGGGGAAGAAGTGTGTATCTCAGTGGTTCTTTTACACGGTGCGTCTACGATTAATTACATCTAAATTTATTGTTATTTTTTTCCGCCTCCTCTTTATTCTCTTGGGGAAAATGCTGTAGTTTATTTAATCTAATTTATTGGTTTTCCTTGGATTCATGCTATTTTGTGCATGCCTTTTATTTTCTTCAAATTTTGTTCCAAAGGTGGTCTGAGCTTCTACCAATGTCGCCAGTCGAGGGTTGCCCAACTGTATTTCAAGTTATTTATAGCTTGACCCCTGGTTACCATCAGGTCAGTTTATACTTAATAGTAACGCATTTTAGTGAGCTAATGATGCCGGAAAAAAAAAAGCGCTGGTGATATTATTTTTTTGGGAGAACAGCACTGGTGATATTATGGTTCCTGTAAAGTTGGGGGAAGTTTTTCCGAGATGGCGTATGATTAGACATAACGTTTTTATTAGTTATTTTGTTCTAGTATTTGACTACGACTCAGTTGAAGTTTCATATTCTTTCTTTGGTATATGTGGTCTGATTTGTTGGATTTTATAATTTTCATTGGCAACTATGTAAAAAGATGTTGAGGCAAAGTAGGATAAGCAAAGCCTGAGGCCAAGAATAGCAAGCATTGAGCTTCATAGTTAATATGGAGATGTGATGGTACAGCGATGATTGAGGTTATTTAATGAGGTTTAGAATACAAGATACGTCTCTTCATATTAGCCTTTTTATTTTTTATAAGATTTGAAAATTTCCACTATTGTTGGTTGTGCAGAAATAGTGAAATACTGCTATTATGTTTGACATTGCAAGTATCTGATTATGCATATGCACCAATGGATTAGAAAGGTGCTGACGTGAGAGAAATGGTTAACCTTGATTCTTGGCGACTGATTACTTATAAAATTATATTAATGCAGTACAAGTTTTATGTTGATGGAGAATGGCGACATGATGAGCGTCAACCTTATGTACCTGGAGAATATGGGATAGTTAATACCGTCTTGTTGGCTACTGATCCTAATTACATGCCTGTTGTAACACCAGACCCAACTTCTGGATCTAACATGGACGTGGATAATGAGGCTTTTCGGCGTGTGGTAAGAGTTAGTCATACTGTGACAGCTGCTGTTTGTATTCTGGCTTTTGGCTATATCGTAATTTTGATTCAAGTTATAAAGGAAAATGCTTATGCTTTGATCTGTCTGGAGATAATTTTCTAGCTCATTATATCACTACTAGCCCTTGACAAATATTGTCAATAATGCCTATGGAGCCAGTAGTTCTGATCTGTCTGGGTCTTCTAAGTCTTCCATTTGGAATCACATTTAAGTATTTATTCTTCATGGATTGGTTTATTTCTCATAACCTGTTCACATACAATATGTTGTGGTGCATATCTGTTCTGTTGCATTTTAAAGCTCTGTTTTCTTCTCATGCCTTAAATTCCTGTTTATTTGTATCTGAAATTTCTGTTGCTCATTTAATAAGCAGAATATGTTGCTGACTTATGATGCAGATCCGGTTGACAGATGGTACATTGACAGAAGTATTGCCAAGAATATCTGATGCTGATGTACAGATTTCCCATCAGCGTATTACTGCTTTCTTGTCTATGCACACAGCTTACGAATTACTTCCTGAGTCAGGCAAGGTTTGGATGTTTAACCATTAGCCCTTTATTTTGGTCTTTACATTTTGCTGTGGTCAAATTTTCCAACCACAAACTGCATAATTTCATTACTAATTCAGAGACACCTGGCGTAGGTTGTTGCTTTGGATGTTGATCTTCCAGTGAAACAGGCATTTCACATTTTGCATGAGCAGGTATCCTTTCTTTTGAGACTGGAATTTGCTTGGAGGGCATTCTGCATATTTTGGATATGTTTAAAAACATGCTTGCTTATTGCCTTGTCACTTCGCTTGCCTTTAGCCTAATAAATAGGTGGGAAAGGATTCATGGGCTTTTTTGATTTCTGTGGAGTTCAAGTAATTTTTTCCGAAGCTTTTGCCTGGACAATGATTAAATCTTTTGCTTTATTGCCTCATATGTCTACTAGTCTTAGTTGTAGTCTTCCTTTGTGTTTATCTATAGCTAACTAGAAGCTTGCAAACATCATTCCTAAATTCGGCTATTTTTAGGGAATCCCTATGGCTCCTCTCTGGGACTTCTGCAAGGGGCAGTTTGTTGGTGTTCTCAGTGCTTTGGATTTTATTTTAATTTTAAGAGAGGTATGTATGAAACTTAAATATCATTGGCTCATTGTATTGGCTAGATTTCTGAATGCAATGCTCTACTCATCATAGCATGTGTGGACTGCAAGCGACTTAGGGAAAGTCAAAACTGTTTTTACTGTTTGTACGCATTTGTTTGTTTCCTTGAGTAGCTGCACTCATTTAGAAAGGCCAATAAACCACTTATACAGGAGGTATGGCATATTACAGCTCATGATAAGAAAAGGAATGGCAGAAAAGAATAATAGAGAGTATGAAAATTCAATTCTATTATTTTAGATTTTAAACATTTCTGTTCTTGAAAGGTTGGTCAATTGCTTACTATCAAGTTGTATACTTGTAGGCCTGGAATAGTGTCTTTTGCAAACATCTTCAGTTATTGTGATGATTGTTTTTCTAGCTTGACACTTATGATCTCCATCAATGAATCGGAGAACCATATTAATAAAAATATGGATAGAGTCTTCATAATCTGTTAGCAATTGGCAGTGAATAACCAAATAATCAATTGATTCCGTATGCTTGAATAAACAGAAACCTCTTATGATCATGATTTTATAAGTTACTTTCTGTTAAATATGAAGCCACTTCAGAATTTGAGCTCTCCAGGTTTTTGTCCTTAATCTTAGGTAATTTAAACTTTTGTTTGCTCAAAGTTCCTTGAAAACCCTTTTAACTCAGAAAATATTGATACTAAGCAATTTCCAGCATACTATGAGCTGGGACAGAAGCTATTTGTTGAAAATAGTGTTCAGATCCTGCAAAGGATGAATCATGAATTGACTGCTTAGTGCATACACCAATTGTATAGTTTTCTGACCACACTGTACAACAAGGTAGTTCCAAGTTTATCTTGGCATTATGCAAAGATCAGAAGATAATATTTTGACTTATTTGATTATATTCTTTCTCCGCAAGGGGAAATCATTATTAAAGACTTGTTTATGGTTTTGTGCATATATTGCATCTTGGGATTTATTTATATCCAGCTTTGAATAAACCAAATCATGAATTTGTGATTAGCTTTTCATATCAGACATCATAGAATATTGAACTGGTAGATTATTTTCATTACCTTCATCTTGATATCTACTGCAAATCTTCATTTCTTTTTCCTGATCTCTTTTTAACAAAGTCCCTTGTGATTCCTACTAATCCATCGTATTGACTAAATGGTCTGAACACACATCCTAGTTAACCAAATAAGTTTTAGTGCATCTCTTATTTATTCTTAAGAAAATGTTTTTGACTCCTAATGATGTGCTATAGAAGCTGGAACCTGAAAGAAGGACATGAAAGAAGTCACCTAGCTTCGGAGTGTCCTTTCAATGAGTTTTAATCATCTCCCTTATGTAATTTTTTTTTTCATTTTTTCTAACTTACCAAGTGCTCATGACTCTGTTATTAACTCAAGCTGCTGGGTTCTTATGTATATGATCCTGAAGGAAAGGCCAAATCTGTCATAGGAAAAAGAAGTCACTTAGGGATAGAATGGGATCATTTTTAGTGTTGTATTCTTTTATTTTCTTAAGAAGAATGAAAAGGATGTTGGTTATTCGAAGTGTTGATGTGGAGAATTGATGGAGGCTATACTTTTGGTTGCCTTGCATGCTGCCAGCAATTATTCTACTGTCTACCTATTACAAGGCTGCTTTTAAAGTTTATTTAGCATGAGTTTTGGAAAGCACATGTATGCCGGTGGTTTGTATAATATGTTATGCTTGTTAAAACGTGCTATTGTCCCATTTGCAGCTTGGGAATCATGGGTCCAATCTGACAGAAGAGGAGCTTGAAACACATACCATATCTGCTTGGAAAGAAGGAAAATCATATCTTAGTAGACAAAACAATGGACCTGGAACAGTGTTTTCAAGACGATTTGTCAGTGTAAGCAAATTATATGCCTTTGTGTAGCCCTTAATACATGATATTGCTCATAATTTTGACTACTTGCCGTTTTTGGTTCAATATGTAGTTATTAACATGTAGAGATGCTATGAGATTTGATAATCTATATCTTTTTGTAGTGGTGAATGGGCAGCATGAGTTAATTGTTGTTTTGGGAATGCTTGGGTAATGCTAGCTTGATGTATCTGCAGCAAGAGAAAAGGAATGGCTAACTGAAAAAGTGATTTCTGAATAAGGTGTATCTGCTGTGACTGTCTTGAAGCTTGCAGGATAGCGTGGCAAAATTTGTGTTACAGAAGATAGGTTTTGCCTTATGTCTATATCAAGCAAATTAGAAATTTTGGAGAAGTTTCTTATTAAAAAATTATTTTGTTCACCAACCATCCACTTGATTGATAGGGAACTCATTTCCTATGCAAGCAGTTTTGCTTTCTTAATTTAATAGTTGAAGTTATGAACTTGACAGAGTTTATTTCAATAACAAATTAACTTTATGATCAAGGCTTTGATGTGCATTCCATTTTCATGTGCTATTAATTGTAGGCTGAAAAGAAATTGCAATATGCGCCTATGAACTTCTCATCTTCAAATGATATCCAGAGTGTTCACAACTATTCATTTTGTATTTCAACTGTTGTTTTGGCCTTTTCCTTACCAAACAGAGAGAAGAAGAAAATATTGATATTTAAATTGAATTCAGTTTGCATATCAAGTGACAATTGGAAGTCAGGGCATTTTTCTAACTGAAAGGAAGTCTTTTCCATGAGACCAAGGAAGAGGATCATTGAATGCTAATTCCCTGGACTTGGAATATTGCTAGTGTAATGAACTGTAATCTTTTTACAAGCCTATCTTGGGTTTTATAGATGTATTCTCAATCTTGGAATAACCAATGGAGTGATTTGAGTATCGTAAAGTTGTCATTTTATGATTAGTCATTAGTCCCTCTCTTTCACATCATCTATCCTTCTAACCCATTTATTTTAATGTAAGAATATATGAATCTGCTCCTTGGGTTATTTATAAAACTCCACACAATAATTCCCCTACTTTATATTTTAATCTGTCTGGTGTGTCCTTGTTTAAGAAAATGCTTGTTTTTGTTATATAATGAACTACTTATTGGTCAGTGATGTTATGTTCAACATGCAGGCTGGGCCATATGATAATTTGAAAGATATTGCCTTGAAGATCCTGCAAAATGAAGTTTCAACTGTTCCTATTATCCATTCATCTTCTGAAGATGGTTCTTTTCCACAGTTATTACATCTTGCTTCACTTTCTGGAATACTTAAATGTAAGTCATTAAAATGGCATTTTTTTTTTTACTGTCAGCAAGTATGCTTGATTCTCACCAAATTGATTTTTCAGGCATTTGCAGGTATTTTAGGCATAGTACTAGTACATTGCCCATACTTCAGCTACCCATTTGTGCAATTCCTGTGGGCACATGGGTGCCCAAAATCGGGGAGCCAAATCGGCGGCCTTTGGCAATGTTGAGACCAAGTGCCTCTCTTGCTTCAGCCCTAAATTTATTAGTCCAAGGTGTGATTTCTCTGCTTAACCTCCAAAATCTTGTATCAATAGGAAAAGCAATAGATCAAAATGGAGAAATTGGTATCTTAATTTATACTTGGTATGCTAGGCTAATGGCGGAGGCCCCTTCTTCCACATTAACAAGAATTGTGATTTCTGTGTGTAATGAACCATCAAAAAGAGAGGTTGAATGTTTAGGCTAAAAGGAAACAAGGGCAATTCCATTGTGTGGTTTAATTGAAAAATGACTTTGTTATTCTTCTGTTACATCTCACTCTTTGCTTTTGCAGCCCAAGTAAGTTCAATACCAATAGTCGATGATAATGACTCATTATTGGATATATATTGCCGGAGGTCAGTTGTGTTTATTATTATTAATATTATTATAATACTTCTTCATTCATCATTTGAGGTACTAGAATCAATCTAGGCTTCAAGCTTTGAATTGTCCTAGCTCTTCATTCTCTAGAGTGGCTTGTCATGTTTCTCATCTTTTCTCCTCTCAGTGATATAACAGCTTTGGCAAAGGACAGAGCTTATACACATATTAATCTTGACGAAATGACTGTTCATCAGGCAAGTTATATCTTTCATTTTCCCTGAACGTGTTTATTTTTTGTACGAACAAAGTTCTGCTGACAATTTTTATTATGGAATGAAATTGCAAGTGTTGTCTAGTGACATCTTTTCCTTATCAGTCTGGTCAGCCAGTTCTGCTGGGCCTATGATGGCTGAAGCCAGTGTCAATATTGAAGTCTAGTCATGAACTCATATTATGAATTTTAGTAAAAGCAGCCTTTTTTTTTTTGGGCACCTCTAGCAAGCCCCTACTGCTTTACTTTTGAGAATTCGAAGTTTCTTTCCCAAGTTGTGTTTGGTTAACTTGAAGTGAACCCAGTTATTCTTAGATTGACTCTATTTGCATAATGCATTTTAAAGCTCAAGTCAAATATAACCCATTCCATAATTGCAGCAACTATGTGAGAGAAAATGATTCCGAAGGTTTAAAGACTAATTGGCTTACAAATATGTTTGACATGAGATAAAAGCAGTTGTTGGGCATAATTGATAATACCATTCCAATAGCTGGTTTTGACATAATAAATGAAAATAACTAGTTGAGATGCTTATCCAGAGCTGAATGGAACGAGAGTACAACTTGTGTTATATGGAGTAAACTTTGAATAACTAAATATATGATTTGCTTTGGAGGGCTATTTAATTTGTTGGTACTAATTCCTATGAATGAGGATGATATCATTGATATGTAATATCAAAGTATGCAGTCTAGAAGAGTGGCAGACTCAAAGGAGCTGGCAGTGGCGGTTGCACGTATCTATTAAAAATGAAAGTCTATTAGTTTGGTGTATGAAAGGTCATAATCTGGTCTTGGATAATCTCTAGTCATGTATGGTCATACCAAGTGATACAAAGAGCCTTAGCCTTGTATAGTACTCATGGGAAAATTCTAGAGTCATTGCTGTAGCCAAGTACTAACACTAATAATTACAAAGAGCCATAGTTGGAGGAATAATGACAAGTGCCCTATTTTGTGGACGGGAGCCTTGATTTCTGGTTCATGGTTTTATGCACTATGTCTAGAACATACTATAATGACATCTTGATGTCCTCTCTTTTGGTTGCTGGTGATAGATTTTAAAGTCATTTTCCATTCATATTTGTTTTTAAAATGTTCAATTTAAATGGCCGGGGATCAGGATTTATGTGCTGTGTCATTTGTTGTTTTTTAAGTGTTTTTACGGATTATGATTTATAGTTCTATTGAAGTTTAAACTGTAAAGTTAACAGTTGTCATCTCAATCGAATTCTTGAGTTCTTATTTTCTCTTGTACACTCCATATCTCTAGGCTTTGCAATTGGGCCAGGATTCTTATCAGCCTTATGAACTGAGAAGTCAGAGATGTCAGATGTGTTTGCGATCTGATTCTCTGCATAAAGCGATGGAACGGCTGGCTAATCCAGGTAGGTTTTTGTTTGTACTTTTTTTTTTGGGGGGGGGGGGGGGGAAGATATGGCTTTCTGATTTCTTGTCTATGTCAATTCTGTAATAGGCTATTCGAGGTTACCTTTTTCTTTTTACCAATATGAATGAAAAGGTTATCCTGTACCCCCTTTTTTTCAATAACTGTGCAGTATTATCATATCATTCTGAGAATAAATGTTGTCCTCCTTTTTAATTAAAGCAGAAATATAGCTACTGAGGTCTTGGTTATTTTTTTTAGAAGAAAGGATACCGAGTTGAAATTCTCTTTTCGTGGTAGTATGGATGATGAGGATTTTGTCCAAATTGTGGTTTTTTTTTTTTTTGGGTGGGGCCAAGTCCAAGTTGTGGCTTTAGATGTTACAATCCTAATGCTTTTCACCGAATTAGTCAAGAAATTAGTTATAGTTTTGTGGACATCTAATGGACTTTATTTTGAATATGGCTGTCCTGTGAAGTTATTTGCTGTCCAATTATGGATTTCAGGTGTCAGGCGGCTAGTTATTGTGGAAGCTGGCAGCAAGCGTGTAGAAGGCATTGTTTCACTGACTGACATATTCAAATTCTTCCTCGGTTAGTTCGGGTCAGGGTCTGAAGAATTGCAATGGTTTGCGTGGTCGTTATGATGCTTCTGCATATATTGTTAGGCAGCATCACCTGCCCAGCCATTCGAAAGGGATTCCAATGCTTTTTACACGGTGATTTGATCTCATTTCATTGAAATACAATTGGATTGGCCTCTTGCTTCATTGCCTCCTTTTAAGATTTTAGGCTAGAGAGAGAGAGAGAGAGGCCTGTAAATTGAGAGTATTTGATTGCCCTAAATTTATTCATCTCCCTCCATTCATATTATCTTCGGATGTGTTGTGCCACCTGATATAGATACATGCAAAAGTAGTAGGGAGCACAAGATCTGTAATCGTTCGTTCTGTGCTGTGAAGATACTAAGTTTGAGAAAAAAAGAAAAAAAAAAGATTGATGGGAGGACAAATATTGAACTAATGTTGTGTCATATATTATTGACTTCTGAGCTGTTGCTCTTCAATGCTGTCTCAAGCCTCCTGTTGAAAGGAATAAAAAGGAAAAACCTTATCTCTCCCCTCCACTCCCTGATTATTCGATTCATAGGTGATGTGATTGTATTCAGCAAATTTGAGCAGTAAAAGTAGAACTACTGCATTTACAAGCATGTGGTGCTTCTCTATTTGTTGTCTTCTTTTTAATTCTTTCTTTTGCAATAAAATTATAGTTGCAAGTTTTCAAATAATTAATTATTTGTAATGGAAGTGGGAGATCGCAAGGGATTATTATGTTAAATCTTAGATTGAAACTTGTACTTAAAATGCATTTTAAATATCACTGTTATCAAAATCAAATTGGAACTAATTGAAATGGATTCAATTAGTAAAAAATTGATGAATTGGTTCGGTTGATATATAAAAATTATGTCAAAAAATTAGTCAAGAATTAATTGAATCAATTAAAACATTTAATTGGTTTTGAATTTTTTTTAAGATTCTTTTTTATTTTATTTTGAAGAGATTTAAAAAAATTAAAAAAAGTGGTTAAAAAAAGAAAGTTAAAAAGAAAAAATGTAAATAAATTAAAAAGTATGTATTTGATTTTTTTTAATATTTTTTTTTAATCATTCTCTTTCTTTTAGGAGTATTTTTTTTTTAAATATCAAGGCATTTGATTAAATTTTTTTTTTATTTTTATTAATATTTAAAATTAATAATTAATAATATTTAACTTTTATTGGTATTTATTTGTTAAATTAAGATTCAATATATAAAATTTTAAAAATACATATTTAATTATTATCAATTTATGTTTTGTCAAGATAATAAATTGTAAATTTGTATTTCTATTGATTCAATAATTAGTTCAATTTTAAAAATATTTTTAAATATACTAAAATCATAAGATAAAAAATAAAAGATAAAAACTTGCACAACAAAAGGCAAAAATAAATAAACGAACTGATAATAAACAATTAATAATCCCGATCTTTATATATATTATAAGCAATATATGATATAAACAAGTGGATATATTATTTCGTTTTCAAAAATAATTGGGTAATAATTTTATGGATTTGTAAAATCTTTTTTTTAATTATTTTTCATGAAAGCTGATTTGTACTTAAAGGACAGTTCACATTTTTTAAGTATTTTAGATTAACATAAATATGTCCTCTTTAATGAACTAAAAAAGTGGATTCTTTTTAGTTGTCAAATTGATCAAAGGTTGCTTTTTATGCAGCTCTATGTACATTGTTGAAAACATAGTTATGATACATAAACTCGTGCGAGTTTGTAGAAATTATAGTTTTTTTTTTTAATTTGAAACTTAAATAACTAAAGGTATCATTTTTGAAGGGGCTTAGAATTAAATTTATCCAACTTCAACGGCGTTAATTTAATGGTGGAAAAATAAAATTAAGAACTTTCAGAAAACAATATCTTTAAAATCATTAAAAAAAAAATAGAGATGAATAATACAAAGTCTATCTAAAACGAAAGATACATTTAAGCTATTACACATTTTTATAAATAAGTATAACTTCTAATTGAATATAATACTATCACTATCAATTGAAATGTTAAGTTTATTTATTAGTAAATAAATAAATAATTTATCTATAGAGAAATGCTAGTTGGCATAATGGTATTGTTTATAGTTATGATGTTATTAAAGCAATTTCCTACGGAGAAAAGCCTATTATTACCCTTTGGACTCATCTTCTCTTACCTTTGTCAAGCACCCATTGATGAATAACTTGGTATTATAATTTTTTTGGTTCAGCCATATAAAGGATTTTTTATCATGGCTACGTAAACTTTGGGTGGAGCTAGGTATTAGTCTAATTTGATATTGGATTCAGTTTTGCAATAAGTTTTAAATTTCAAACTTAGTGCCTAGACATGGCTGGCTAGGCCTTTTAAAAGAAATTGATAAAAATTAAAAAATGAGACTTTAAAATAAAAAATTTCATATAAGTTTTTGTAGTGGTACATTTTGTTTCTAAAGAAAAAAAAATATTACACAAGTCTCTATTAAATAAATTTTTTAAAAAATTAAGAGCACTGAAATAAATTAAGCCATATTTGCCAACATAATCGATTCAATACTCAGTTTATTCTGATGTATACAAGTAAAATTAGGTCTTATACAATCCTATCCTTTATATATATGAAAAAAAAAGAAAGTAATTTTTTATTTAATCTTTCATTAAACTCTTTCTTTTAAATTTAAAGCCAATTGAGTTTGAATCTCCACTTTTATATGTGCATTTTCTCATCTATGTATTTTTTCTAAAGGATGAATTTTGGTTCTCATATATGTACATTTTTTTTCTTTTCACTTACTCCAAAAAAAGTATCCTAAATTATAATTTTTTATCAATTAAATTCTATATCTCACCAATTAAGAAATTTAAATAATTTTAAAAATTTTCTATTTAAATAAATTCTTCAGAAAAAAAAAAACTATCTAACTTATCTTTCACACTGAAATGAGTGACTTGTATATCTAGCAGATAGTAATAAGTAATTACAACAATGCAGCAATCATGCAATTAAGCCTGACACTGGCTTTATCTTAGATTGGCTTTTCAACATCTCCAACTCATTAATTCTAAATCTTTACCATGTATTTAATATGTATTAAGATATGACACAATATTTTATATTATATTTAAGGCTAAGTCGCATATAATCTTTCTAAATTTTAAGTTATGTACAAATAACTCTTCTCACTTTCAAAACTTGATAATAAATTTTTTTAAATTTTTAAAATTATATAGATAACCCTCTATCATTAATTAGTCTATTATTTTATTAACAGAGCATAACATGTTTGGGGAGTTATTTATATATGACACAAAATTTAAAAAGTTATCAGTATATGATTTAAAATTTAAAAGGATTATTTGTATAAAAAATAAAATTTAAAAGGATTAATTATCAAATTTTAAATGTCAATGACATTATTTGCCTATGAATTAAAATTCAAAGAAACTCTATAAAAAACAAGCTTATATTTAAAAATTATATATCTTAATAGCAAAAATATAAATAAATGTTATATATCTTCTATTACGATATTTATATCATATGGATCCCCCATGTATTAATATCAGTGCTTCTTAAAATTTTAGATAATAGAGAATATTCTATCAGATATGCATGGCTTCCCCGTTTACACTTACATTTTTCATTTATACTGGCAAAAATTAAAAAAAAAAGTTAAAAAAATCTGAACCTTGCAAAGAATGAGCCTATATACAACTTATGCTCTTTGTTCCATGCATAGAAGTTACATTTGATCTTGACCTTGTCAAATTTGAGCAGTCAACAAAACTTGTAACTTCCACTTTCAAGTATTTTTAAATTCGCCCCTACAATTTTATTATATTTAAAAGAAAAAAAGCCAGACTAACACGACTCTCAAAAATTGTTCTCTCAATTAGCGGGCACATTTTTTATTTTTTATATATTTTATTTTTTAAATTACTTTATGTATATTTAAAACATTAGAAATTAAATAAAGGGATACTAAACAAATGAGATTTGCCAGATATTAGCTTATAGCAGTTCGGAACTCGTATAAAATAAAATGAATGTTTGCAATTTCAAGAAATATAAATTAATTTTAAATCAACTATGATACTGCACAATTTTAGCATAAAATTTTATTCATAAAAGTAGAAAGCTTTCATTGATAAATGAACTAAAATGAAAATTTTCCGTTATTAATGTTAGTAGTGATTATTTTTATTGGAGTTTAGTGATTTTAGTCAATCTACATATAATAAATAAATTATTTGTAAACAAATTATACAGTGGTATTAGAAAATAAAATACAATTTCTTTATCAATTGTCTTTTAGAATTATCTTGCAATTTTATTAGTAATTATCACTTCTATTTCTTTTAACCATTAAGTCATTTCAATAAAATGGATACTACCACTTGTTAGCTAGCATTAAATATCCCTCCCATAACCCTTTTTTTTTTTGGGGGGGGGGTGGGGTTGTTATCCCTTCCGTTACCTTTAAGCCACGTGTTAGCTGCATCCAAAAAATAGGAGGATATTACCATGCGTTAGTTGCATAAACATGAAGTTATCACAATTGAGACTACTTATGAAATTCAGTATACTTCCCTTCAAAACTTAGTAATCTAAAGCTTTTCTTTTGGCCAAAAACAATAACGCTTTCCTTAAACTAATGACATAACCGAGAGAAAAAGAAGGATATCACTACAATGCCTCCATAAAGCCAGTGTTTCAAATTACATATCCATATACTGTGGTCTAATAAGAGCCTTCAATTTCTTCTCTTTCTTCTTCATGGATCCATTTTTGTTTACTTTTTTCTTGGGTTGCTCCTCCTCTACTAATGGTTGGGTACTCAGTAAGTGTTGATGAATGGCAGATAGGGGATCCGATTGGAATGAAGGATCGCGAAGATTTTTTAAAAACCGTGCTCGTTCCTCCACTCTGAAGAACAAAGACACAAGTTAACAAATACATTGTTACACGTCAAATGTAAAGGTGATCATACAATGTTGAACGATGAAGGAAGCACTCACACTAGCTTTTGCCTAGATTTACAATTTAGTTTGAAGTCGCCCTTACGAGCTGGTTGCCTTGGTGCTTTCAACTCAGGAAGGGACTCAGAAAGTGTAGAGAGGTTGTATGCCTTCAATTTCTTCTGGCGTCTTCGTTGATTGTTGTTCTTCTGCCAAAACAAAAATTCAAGTGGCATGTATATATATTTGATAAAATGAACCAAGGCAACATTAACAAGCCAATAATTGGCCCAAAAATACACCTTAACAACCCAAGTCACAAGTAAGGAAGCACACACAAATTTTCTACATGTCCATGAACAAGCCAATAGCTAGATCTATTTATCAGCAGAGGAATTGAAGTCTACAGCATAATACATTTAGTTTCCTATTTCTTGAATTAGTTGAACTATTACTTTCTTCTTCCACGGTTCCATCTAGGTAGGGACCTTTAACACTATATATTAACGAATATGTTCAACACAAATAAGGACAATGCTGTTGAAACAAGATTCTTACCTTACTTATAGACTTTTGGGCACTCAAGGAAGCAACTGCATCTTTAACCTCTGCATTAATCAGGGATTGGAAGGAGAGGAATTGTTAAAATATGAACAGATTTGACATGTATCATGCATCAAACACAACAAATGCCCATTCCATGTGAAACATAAATGAATCATTCATACAACTACTACCAAAGCAATGCATTTTTTTTTTCCTTCTCTTTCAATAGCACCATCTATTTTGTGTAAACAAAATATAGAATATTCAACTTAATAGGAATGGACACTGACACCAACATTGACAACTTGACACCTTAAACTAAAATATATATATATACACACACACACACACACACACACACAAAACACGAAACAACACAGTATGTGCACACACATACACATATATAAAGGGAATATATATAGTGCAATGAGTAGTTTATTGCAAGAGGTGAGAAGAATCTTTAAACTACCATTGTATCAAAATAAATGGTCTAAAGTAGAGCACCTCATTAATGCAATGCGAAAACCACCCAATAACTACTCACGATTAGTGATCTACTTCCAAAAAAAAAACACAACTGCCATTATCCTATATTCTAAATACTTTACACTATTATATTCCAAAAAATCAACTAATCAAATGATGTTAAACTATATTATTCAAATTATTCATGTACAACCCTAAAAAATTAGGAAAACTTTTATTATCTCATCAACATGGAATTTCTAGTCTCTCCTTCTAGGTGGTTTACTTTTTCTTGGGCCCAGTCAAGTCACACGGGTGTCTGAGAAGTGTTCAACATGCGTCCAAGCCAAAGGGGGGGGGGGGGGGAATTATTCTGACATATTTGTATGTGGACACTTATGGGCAGTCTGCCACCACAGTATCTGCCTCTCAGAAGTCCAGAACCCAACAAATTACAAAACTCACTGACCTCTTCATCCAAAGCAGGAAAACACTTCTTGAAAGCAAAGGTTTTTCAAGTCAAGAAACGACAAAAAATGAAGCTATAACTGGAATTCACAATTGACCAGAGCAGTATATCCAGTTTCAACTACTAGTTTCACATAATTCTTCTTCTGCATGCTAATATTATAAGGAATACTATCTTCCAACACATCATTCTTAGACATTCTATTGCTATAACTATCTAAAACCATTCAGATGTGAGTTTTGCAATACTTCTGGATCTCGCAAATTTCTGCACTTCTTGACAAGCATTATGTTCTCAACTGTCATGAAAATCAAGAATACCACATTGCTGAAGTAACTATAGCATCATAATCTCCATATTCTGCAAGTTTCCAACTTGGTTAAATGATTGTTCATTGACGTTTGAAACTTCTTGATGGCTGCATTATCTTCACGCATCTCCCTGATAGTTTATTCCAATCATACACATGATTATCTTCCATATTCACAAAGGGAGGGTCAATGAAAGCACCAATTGATACAGCTAAGTATCAAACACACACACTCCCTTATTTGGGGAGGAGAGAAAACTCCACAAACATGAAATGATATTACACTCAAATGATCAAAGATATCCTTTACAAACCTCTTCTACCTTTTTTAATAAGCTAACCCTGTAACTACTTCTAGTTGCTGTAACTAATACCATAACTACCTCAACCCCTATTCCTACCACCAACACATACACAGATCTATAAACATGTCAGTGCTTTATAGATTAGGAAGAATGAGCAAGTAGAGTAAATTTCTAAGCCCATACGAAATTACAGCTAGAATAAGAAAATACAGAATCTAAAAGTACATATAAGGTTAAATCACCGCTTTCAATTAAAAAAAAAAACTTACTGCCATAAAATTCGAGCTTCTTTTCAAACTTGCGGTCAGATTTTGATCCTGGTCTGCATTCATTGCCAATAAAAGGAAAGTACTGAAAGCCGAAGTAGAAAGCACAGCATACAGAGAATAATAAAAAAGGTTCAATTTTGGAAGAAAAACTCGCGTACCTTGCACTAGCCTTGCCCATTGCTGATCCTTAGTTTAGGCTTCTTGTGTCTGCTACAGTGCGTTGTTTAGGGAAGAAATCCAGAAAGCGCACAGATTAAGGCAGTCTTCTTTGTCTTAAATCTAAAAGTTCTCGTCTGGCAAAAAGAGAGTCCTCTTTTAGTTTTTTTTTTTCCTGCTTCAAAACTATGCTTAATAAAATGGTTAAATTACTTTATTACTTCTATTACAATTTAAAATTAAATATATTTAAATTATACAATACTTTTTTTAATTATAAAGATATACATAAATATGACTGAAATACAGATTGTAATATTTTGCAATAATGCAAGAAATTGACACAAAAGGATGAATATATATGCATAGAGCCACTTCCTCTATTTCCACCTACTCTATGTTTTCTCTATCTCTCCCTAAATACACGTCATGCATTTACTTACTCAATGCAGAGGATCCAAATCCTTAAAATACTTATAGGAATAATATTAGTTTTTTGTTAAAATATAATTTATTTTAAAAAATAATTTTAAAATTTTCATTTTAACGTTATTTTATTGTGTTGAAAACTATACATTAAATTTATTTTAAATTTAAAAAATTAACTATTTTGATATTGATCAAATATATATTTAATATTTGTTATTGTACACAAATAATATACATGAGGGTACTATGGTCAATATTTATAATTATAGCTCATCTTTTGCTTCAGAAGAAGTTTAAGGTAGCCTTTTTTTTTTTATTTTACGAAAAAGAAGTGTGGTTTTTGAAATAAATGAGATAATTGTAATTTGAACATCTTTCAAGAAGAGTATAATTCATGCTTTAAAATTTTGTAATTAGGTCTCATAAATTTTAAAATTTCTAATTTAATTTCTGTCTCAAAGTTCCGTTAAGGTGTTGAAGTCTTAAATTTTCGGTGTTCCTTCTGAGGTGGAGGTTGGCAAAAGGTTACTGAATATTGGTATGAAACTGGAAGAGATCCACCTGTTCCACGGTGCTCTTACGAATGTCATCTAAATATTCAAAAGAAGGAAAGATATTTGGACCCTTAGATACTTCGTACAGGAAATTAAAGGTGCACATTGGCCAGACCAGGCCGGGAACTAAGTTAGCCTGCTGCCCGGTCCGATTAAGGCAACAGACTGACTTTTTTTGCTCGAGGCCTAGCCAGGCCAGGTCAATAGTTTTTTTTTCCCCTTTTTTAAAAGTACAGTCTCACACCCCTATAAATAACTCTTGTTGACAGCTGAAGTGGTAACTGAATAATTCAAAATGTTTATACCAGCTTGATAAATCATTGATTGATAACTGAACAATTCAAATTTTTATACTTGCTTATTTTTATACTAGACATAATGACGTGTGAATTGAAAAGGAAATGGCATATATGGCAACTTGAAAATGAAGTCTACTCACGGGAGGACTACAGCAAACATACTCATGAACATTTCAAGTGATCTACGAACCAAATCAAGCAATTAAATGCTATAAAGTAGGCACTGAAAACATCATTTCTATATTCCAGAGCAACATTTCACATGCACATGGTGACAAAGAATGGAAAATACGATACTATTTCCGGATACAAATAATTATTAACTGTTGATCAGACGATTCCTAATCTTTGTACTAGCAAAAACTTGGTAGGCAAAACTTACAAATAAAGATTAGACTAGGAATGAAAGATACTATGATATATTGCAAATATAGCCTTTACTAAGTTATCATTCTTACTTGTATCAAAATGCTTCCATACTCAAAAACTAATTATGTGCTTCAAGTCAAGTAAGAATAATGTGAAAGTAAAATTAGAGCCACCAAGTTAGAAATAATTAGCTCAACTAAGCTCAGTCAACTCCAAATCACCCAAACCCCAATTATAGTCCAAACTTCTTATTCCAATTAAACCCAGTTTAGAAATTCTACCTTGAAAGCCAATCCCACTAAATATAGCAGAAATATCACGCAGGAAGAGAGAGAGAGAGAGAGAGAGAACAACGAATAAAAACAGAGGGTGGAGAAATTTCAGCAAATCCTAACAATTTTAGAAAATATAAATCAAGTCAATCAACATGATTCAACAAATTTGCATGATAGATAGGATGTACAAATTAAAAGCCACAAACAATGCCAGAGTCGGAGCCGTAACTGGAGAAGAGAAAGATGCTTAGTTGCTTCCCTTTTGGAGCTTCAATGGTCTGCAAAAGAGAAGGCCGAAGGGTGAAGAACGACAAGGATGAGGACGAGGACCAGAGGACTCGACGACGATGATCTCTGGATCTCGTGAGGGAGAGGGACGAGTGGACGACAGGACGAGGAGTTGAGGTCGATGGAGCCAGGAGCACCGAGAACCTCCAAGGGTTTCAATTAGGAGCGACCAGCGAGAGGGGAAATAGGGAATAAGGGATGGGACGACGTCGCTTAGGTCCAGAAAATTAAAAAGGAAAATATTTATACTTCTGTCCGGGTCGGGTCAAACAAATAGTTTGAAGGCTTAGCCTGTATCCGGACCTGCCTGGTTATCCATAATAAGTTTTGCCTCTTTTTGTTTTTACTTCGGCCCGATTTAATCAAACCGGACTGGGTTCACTGGGTCCATGGATCATAAACACCCTTACAGAAAATTAAAGAAATGCAGAAGGCCGAAACAGTCATTTAATTGTGTAGCCTACACACACTGACAAAGCTATCCTCACAATTACATTGGATTTGGATCAAGATTTGATCATTGTTTTTTCTGAAGATTTTTTTTAAGAGTGTGTTGCTCTTTTTCCTTTTTCTCTTTTGTTTTGGTAGTTTTCTTCTGGAACGTGGGCCAAACCTTGTTTGTTTTCTTTTTTTTTCGATGAAAACCTTGTTTGTTTTATTTCAAGCCAACTTTGTCTCTCTGGCTTTAATTATTCGAGCTTTGGGCCAATTTTAATCTTTAGAATTAAAAAAAAAAAAGAGGAAGCTTTTGATTGTCCTAAATCTTCTCTTTGAGCGTAAAATTTGGGTAAAGTTCTTAGATCATAGAAATATTTGTAATACGGTTTTGGTATGTTTATTCTTGTTTTATATATTATATATTTATTTTAGTTAAAATATTTATATACTTATTATTTTGCTTTCTATATTCTAATTAAATAAAAATAAAAAAAGTTAAAATTAACCTTAATAAATATTTAAAATCATTTATCTATACAAATAATATTAATTGCACAGTTGAATCTATACATGGTCATCTTTAGAGTTTGATAGTAAAAAATCACTATTTTAAAAAGATTTGTCAAACACAATGTTGTTGATAAAAAAGTTAATCAAATAATTTTGCCAAACACAAACAACTTCTTTATTATAGTCTGTTTACAAAATTCTATCTGAAAAATAAATAAATAAATCCACACCAATTCCAACACAAGCCTTTTGACGGCTTTGCTAAGCTATACCATGCAAACCAATCTGCTTCCTACCAGTGTATAAGATGAAGAGGAGAAACAAAGTAAAAGCTTTCTTTGGGGTCAAGGAGTGAGAACATAATGATATGTTTGGAATAAAGGGAAATTTTAATTTTGATATATTTTTTATTTAGATCTAAATAGGCATTTTTTTTATCCTTATTCTCATTAATTGTTCTCAATCCAAATATATTTTAAAGAAAAAATATGTTAAATTTAAATAAATAAAAAAATTGATAGTATAATTTTACTTGTCTCACTTCTTCTCATTCCCCTTGGTCTAAATTAGGGTTATCCATATTCCTGTTAGGCCAAAATAGTGCAAACAGATCCTCTATTACACAGGATCCATCCTCTGATTGTGCAATAAGCATTTTCAACTTTTTTTTTTTTTACTTTTTAGATTTAAAGATGAATATGAAAGATAAAAATTATAATTTTGAGAAAAAATTAATTATATTGTGAGAAAATTATATTTTAAAATTTTTTACTGTAGCTTAAATTTGTATAGTGTAATTTTTTCTTTCAATTAAAATACTTATATTTAAAATTATGATTTTTACTTTCTAAATTCATTCCTAAATCCAAAAAAAAAAACTAAAAAAAAAAAATCTAAAATTGCATTATATGATAGCATGCAATAATCATCCTGCTACAGAGGATCTGCTTGACAAAAAAACTGAGCATCAAGTGTAAACCAGTAAATTAAAGGTTCAAGATTTGGAAAATGAAGGTGCAACAGTTCATAATATATTTTCTTCACTGAATAAATATATGTTTATACATCTTTCTCTTCTTATCAATTATCCAATTAACTTTTATAAATCAAATTTGTGAAAAAGGTTTTTGAAAAATATAATACAAGTTGTATTTCCTTTTCATAAATTAGATCTCGTAATGTTCATAGCGGAAAGTACTTTTGCAAAACCTTTTTTATAAATAGTGAAATTCCATAGCACAAAATAAAATTAATCTAACCTAATAATAAAAAAATAGATATGGTAATCAACAAAAAGAAAAAAGTTCACTTTTATTTTTTTAAAAATATTTTTCCTGAAGATAAAAAATGGCCAACAAGTGACTTTGTCGGTTTTACATACTGTAAGATTTACTATATTTATATAAAAAAGAATCTAATGCCTTCACTTTAAGAGTGAGAAACTATTTGAGTTGGAACTTATATAAATGGGAAATTTTATGTTGTTCATAATGCGATGATATTTATACTGATTTAGTTGCAGAAACATTAACTGGTAAATGTATATTTATATTAATTTAAATGATTGTAGTATTTATTAATAAATGCAAGTTTTTAATTTATTTAACAATTAATAAACATTATAAATATAAAAAATGCTACATTTTTTGTACTCAAAATATGCAAAATTAGTCAATAATAATACAACAAATTTGAAGTAATATATAATAAAATTTGAATTATTTTGACATATTAATTTTACGTAGTAAATTCCTTCTAATTCAGAAGGAGAGAGGGGTAAAAAAATATATGTATAATTAAGTGAGAATTACTCATGTAGATTCTATTTTTTATAATTTTTTTTTTCTTTTACATGATTATATCTTAAATTGGAGAGAATTTATATTCTTAATTTTTATATTAAGCTAAAAAGGTATACCTAATAACTTTTCATAATAATATAGTGAATTCGTGTGACCTTTTGAGTTTATACTATTTTCAAGGAAGATCCTCCTCCTTTAATGCCACGTGGAAGGAACAGCATCTATCTTATGATCCTGTATGGCAGCCAGATTAATTAATCTCATCATTGCTTTTTGTATGAACTATAATACAAAAGGACAACTTTGACATATCCCATAATCTATTGACCTTTATTACCACATGCCCAAAAAGGGCGTTTTAGTCTTTTTATGTTTCATTTTCCCGAGGCTAAATCTCACTAAACATGTTGCTTAACATCTTCTCAGCTCCAGATAAGCCTTCTTTTTTAAAATAAATGTAACATTCACTCTATCTTTTGGGCCAGTTTTCACCTGTGTTTTTTTGGGTTCAATTTTAAGAAAATATAATAATTTTAGAATAAAAACAAATTTCAGGGAGATTATTTTCGTTAATTTCTGCGATGTTTGGCGCGTATATAAGCAAGCCAACAAACTCTCAGACCAATGGGAGAAGTCACAGAGTGAGGCATAGAAGGAAAGATCAAAGATTAACGCTTTGAAACTGAAAGGAAGTGAGAGAGAGAGAAACTAGAGAGAGAAGAAGACCAAACTAGAAGCAGAGACGCTGTCTTTCTCTCTCTCTCTTTTTCTGTGTTTGTGACTGTGTGTGTAAGAGAGAGAGAGAGAGAGAGAGAGTCGAAAAACCCCAGATAATCCAACCCCCATTTGATCGGAGCCTCTCATTCTCTGTTCCAAATTACTGTGTAATCGGCTACCTTCCCGTTTGGTCTGGTCCGCTTGGTCCGTCCAATGGAGCGGTACGGGGGGGCTAGCGACGAGTCGCAGTCCGATCCGTCACTGGAATGGACGGGAATCGGAGGCGGAACGGGCCTTGAAGGTGAGTGTATTTGCCTCTGCATTCTGAATCCCGTTCCTTGTTTGAGGGAAATTTTTGGTTCTGCCATAGTGATTTGTGGTTTTAGCAGAATGTGGAGTGTAATAAACAGAATTTGATCTTGATTTCGCAATGCAGATTCTGTGCGGCAATTTGGATTGGGTGGTGGGGAATCGTATCCGCAACGGCCCGATGAGGCTGATTGTATCTTCTATTTGAAGACAGGGTTTTGTGGGTATGGCTCGCGGTGTCGGTTCAATCATCCCCGTGACCGTGGCGTGGTAAATTTGTTGTAGTTAATTACGGGAGGGCTTTTAATATTAAAAGACTTCGTTTGGTTTTTGATGTGATCATTTGCTTCAGTTTGGTTTGATCTTAGTTATGACTTATGAGCAGTGCATTAGATTTTAGCTCACTACATCAGAAAGCTTTTCATTGCTGGGATTGCCTTGAAGGCTTTGGATATTCAAGTTATTGTTAGGATCATTACAAAATCAATTAAATTCACTCAACTGTGATAAAAACGTTTGCAGTTGATAATCTGATTGGACCTTTCATAATTTGGCGATCTATATATGCTGTTTAGGTTACTGGAGCTTCAAGGACTGGAGCGGAGTATCCAGAGCGAGTAGGCCAGCCTGTATGCCAGGTGCTTGTTCTGGTTCTGCTAAATACTCTGGGCGTACCTTGCAAATAATTGCTTTTGACATTGTAATTCCTATTTGTTATACAAAATAATATACTCAGCAGTCATTTATATATGCCAAGGGTGGAGTGAAGTTGAGTTATACTTCGCTTTGATTGTCTTCAAAATTGATGGCTTGCCTTTAGTATTGATTAAATCTGTTTACTTAAACTGCAGTATTATATGAGGACAGGATCTTGCAAATTTGGTGCTTCATGTAAGTATCACCATCCTAGGCAGGGAGGAGGCACTGTTGCCCCCGTCTCACTTAATTATGATGGATTTCCATTGCGACTGGTTTGTATAACTTTATATTTACCACATACTTGTGTTGTCTTTAAATATTGGATTGATATTTTCTAACCATCGCAAGAGTTTGATTCAAAAGTACATTTTACAAATACAGGGTGAGAAAGAGTGTTCCTATTATTTGAAAACAGGACAATGCAAGTTCGGTGCAACCTGTAAATTCCATCACCCACAGCCTGCTGGTGTTCAAGTTCCTGCCCCTTCACCAGTTCTTCCAGTTTCACCTCTACCTGTACGAGTACCTTCACCATTGTATCCAACTGTACAGCCTCCATCTGGTCCTTCATCACAACAATATGGTGTAATGGTTGCAAGGCCACCTCTACCACCAGGCTCATTAATCCAAAGTCCTTATGGGCCTGTGGTAGTGTCCCCTGTCCCTTTTTCAGATTGGAATCCTTATCAGGTAGGTCAAGGTTTTCCTTTGACTGCTTCAACAAGTTATATGTGCATTTGTTGATGATTTTTAGCACTTGGCACAGACTCCCGCGAGCCCTGTAGTTCCCTCTGGTACTTCGTCTAATGTTGGTTCAACACACCTTTATGGGAATACCCAGCTATCTTCATTGGCACCTGCCTATACTGCACCTTATCAATCTACAGGTTCCTCATTGGGTCCTTCAAGCACTAGTCAGAGAGAACATTCATTTCCAGAAAGACCTGGTCAACCAGAATGTCAGCATTACATGAAAACAGGGGAGTGTAGATTTGGTCCTTCTTGTAGATATCATCATCCACCCGAATTAATTGCACCAAATATAAATGTGGTCCTTAGTCCTGTGGGTCTTCCTTTGCGCCCGGTAACTACTGTTCCTCAACTCCTTTTACCATGATGCCTCGTGTTGGATAATGAATTTGATAATCCATCTTCTCTCTCCATCTGGCTAAAACTTTAGTATTAGCCAGTAACAAGTGATTAAAATTTATATACAATTTTGATACCTATGAAATTGATTTTACTTTGATGCATGCATATTATGTGGTTGTTCGATGTAAGATTTGAAGCTTGCTTTACAGATTTACTATTTTTAGATTTTTTTTCTCTCAGCCATTGGAAACAGATTACAGTAGGATTCCAGATGGTTGTTATTCCTTGTTCTTGTGCTTTGATTTTTGCCTTAGATGTGTTTTCCAATTTTGAAGTGTATGTTCTATTAGAATCTAAGGTCTGATTCGTACACAAGGGCAAGTTCTACAAGTAAACATCTCTTTGAAGTCCTTCAATGTTGATATATACTTTGACATGGATTTGAATATTGTGAACCATGAAAGCTTGAAACTTTTTGTAACTGTTTTTTTAATGTGGGTTCATATCTTGTGTTTTATCACTATCTGCTGAACTATAGAAATTCTTTCCCATATTTATAAAAGGGATTCTGCCCCTCTAAAGTACAAGGTGCATTTAAGATAATAAAGTGCAGGTGGGTAACCTTTGATGAGGTAATCAAAAGACCAAACAACTTTTCTCCTTTGTTCAAATAAAACATACTTCCTCTCAGTAGCTTGCCTCTATAAAATTCATTAAGCTTTGTATAGGCATCCTATTGATAACTGGGTAACAATTTTATACTACCTTTTTGTGTCTTTATATAATAGTATAATCAAATTGTACTTTTGATGTTTTCATGCTGATGTGTTGCTACTTTAAATTGGAACTTACGAACCAATTGTTTTAAATGTGTCACTATAAGATAGACTGTATATGTCGTACACAGGTCTAGATCTTGCTTGCTTATTGTCAGAAATATTTATATGATGATGAGCCCAAACTCAAAATGTTGTAATCTTTTAACATATAAGCGAAAAGCAGGCCATCATGTTTGTCTCAATGATTAATATATGGGTTGAGTATTCTGATCCTAGATTGTTGCCCACATATAGAGTATCTGCTTTTAGATATAGTTATCACGAACATGAGTATAAAACTGTTTTGAAATATGATTGAAATGTCTTGTTTTGTGCTCTTGGTTTCCTCAACGGCTAGCACATCATTGTCTGCATTCTTTCTAAGAATGCCAGAACCAAGTGTTACTTCTGTTTTACAATACAATATACAGTATTATTGTTGTAATTGCCTTCTGATTTCTATTTAAGATTTCTTGAAATTATATTGGATCTCAATTGAATAATTTTCTATTGCCAAAGTAAGGTTTTTCAGTGTCTTGGACCATTATTGAAGGCCTGATATCTTTCTTATTGTGAGTGTTTAATTTTGAAAGTTTCATGGCGACAATATTATATTTTATCTATTATTTTTTTGGAGAAGTTCTCTTTTATCTAAGGGATTGAAGAAAATCTCTTTTACCATTCTTCATTATAAGGCAAAGAAGACGCCTATTCTGATACTGTATCCATTATTCTGTAGTTCAAGGCACTCTATTTGTCCTTTACCATACCTAAGAGCCCATCATTTGGTTATTGCATCTCCCAAGTTATGGCTACATTTTATTTTCGTGTAGTTCTGGCTCCTAAATTTCTACTTTTTGCTTTTTTCCCTTTCTTTTCTTTTCTGTGAAAACTTTTGGCCTCATATGGTAAAATGATAGTTAATTAAACAAAATAGCTGACCATGAGATTTAGTGAAATTGATCTGGATAGAACTTTTGACCAAGGCACAAGTTTCTTCTGTTACAATGCACATTGGGATGTTTTATTCAAATTGGAGAATGGAGACAATATCCTGTCATAAGATGGTACCAAGTAAAGAAGCAGAAGAGCTACTGCTTTTCCTAGTTCTGTGATGACTATGGTGTTCTAGACTGCAGAGACTTAAATTAACTGAGATTGATAGACAAGACCTTGTAAGTAATATGAAGGTTAAGGGCACATTTTACCCTTTTCACACCATACTCCCTGTCTTCCTCCTCCCCTGCCTACCCTCGTGTATTGGCATGTCTGAATGGCTTTAATACAAGGTATTTCATGAAGGTCCTCAAAATGCATATTAAGAAGAGAAACCATGCTCTATACTGATCATAGCTGCATGAATGATAAGAGGAGAAGGCAGATGATTGTAATGCCAAGTTCTTTTTTTTTTTTTTTTAATGTTGATAAAGAGTAGTCTTGAGCTGAGTCATTGGAGGGATATTCAGCAGCCTTTCTCCTGAATACAAGTAATGCTTAGGTCTCGTGCTTTGTGCTATGCAAGAAACCCACACAATTTTGTGAATGATTGGACTGATAAATAAGGCGATTCCTTAATATGGAATTGAGATAATATTGTTAAATTATTATCCTTCTTATATGAAACGTTATTAGAAACTTTATACAGTACATTGCCTTGGAGGTGAATATGCCTCACCTCTAAGTTTCTTATGCCAAGTATATTTTCTTACTCCATACAACCTAGTGAATGTTTGGAGTGCTCAATGAGTTGTTACTGTAATGAAATTGAGATAACCTTATCATCATTTCTGTAGTTCTCAGAGATATTCATAAAGTATGGTACTTCATTTATGTGTTGGGGAAAAGATGGGATGGTTCAGCTGTGTTGTTCTCGTATATGTGATATTTTTGGAGCATCTCTTCTTTATATAAAATGTATTCAAATTAACATCATTATACTTCATAGGTTTAGGAATAGTTGAGAAGGATTATCAAGAATGGGAGGGACCTAAAGTGAAGTCTGTGGTAGAATTTAATGATGATTCCATTTCTGTTTCCTTTCCATTTCTAGAGTAGCCAACAGTCTGGTTAAGAATTAAAAAAAAAAAAATTTTGGTTCTCAAAAGATGGTTCATTGTTAGTTTAATGCTTTGTAATTTGTTTTATCACTTTAGTCTTTGTGAGTATGATTTTATTTCAACCCCATAAAATATTTTATCCTAAAAAATTTGTGTCATTATTGTTAAATTGGAACAAAATCATACTAATAGGTACTAAAATGATACAAAAATCTTTAGGGTATCAGTGAGAATGACACCATCTTTCAAGGATTAAAATAGGGTTGTCTTAAGAATTATTTGTCAATATTTCAGTATGTAGATCAGTTTGGCTTTTTAGCAAATTGCTTACTTGACAATTGATATATTGACTTATTTTGGCTTTAAGAAATGTGTGGAAGACTATTATGATGATAATTTTATTCTGAAATTTGTTTGAGGCTTTCTTATGAATTAGTCCTCTTCTGAGTCCTCTCTTTTTGCTTGGGACTTGTTTATCTTCATATGTCTCAGACAAGCTTTTGTGTTCCTCACACTTGGCTAATATTCAGTATGTTATATTTGAACTCTTCTGTTCTTTCTGTAAGTTTAGGAGTGTTGAGACTCAATGACGGTCTTTAAGAGATTTAAGATTATATGTTGGAAGACAACTTTTGCTCGTCAATAGGTAGAATTATACTAATGTATATTCATGTGAAGATATATCTAGGAACTGGTAATCAAGATTCATTTAGGTGAGTGAAAGAAGCTCAAGTGGCTGTAAGATTATGAAGGGTATAATAATTTACTCATTGTTATTTTCATCGATATGCAAATGCTGATAAATAATAAATTTTATGAGGCTAAATCTGAGCCTGTTGAAATGCTAACAAAGTTGATTGATTAGTTGAATCTGAAACCGTACCTTGTTTTACTTTTTTGGAGGCTAGGATGAGAAAGAAGTCTTAATATCATAAGCAGTCTAGACTCAGCTGTTTCATTTTCCCTTGCAGACTGTCAAGAGTCTAAGCTGATTTTGTCTCAAATTGCACAGGTGCTTTACTTCTGTTTAATTTCTTTAATAGTGTTAGAGTCTGCTCTCATGTGGTATATAATAGAAAATTCTATCATGAAATGCCCTTAAGGTTTGTGACACAAGCTTCATATGCGTCTTATTTGGCTTTTGGGCAAGCTGAGTCTTCTATCAGTTGCATTTGCCAGAAATTTTTTACAGTGCTAGCAACACCTTATACTGCATATTACATTGTTTAGAGCATAGGTTTCCAAGTGCTCTGTCATCTGTTTTGTCTATATTTCTTATCTTCCTCTACTGGCTGTATTTGTTCAACCTTTATGTTCATGGTTAAATGTTCATGTTTAATTGTTTCCTTCCAGTATTGGACTAGAGAATACTTTTAACTTGCTTTATGGTGTACTTCAATTTATGGCATGTAATTATGTCCAAAAATGATAGACTCTCTAAACTTTATGTTCCTTTTGGCTGTTATTTTCATCTCTCTTCTTTGTGACACAAGCTTCATATGCGTCTTATTTGGCTTTTGGGCAAGCTGAGTCTTCTATCAGTTGCATTTGCCAGAAATTTTTTACAGTGCTAGCAACACCTTATACTGCATATTACATTGTTTAGAGCATAGGTTTCCAAGTGCTCTGTCATCTGTTTTGTCTATATTTCTTATCTTCCTCTACTGCATATTACATACTAGTGGTTTGTCTTCTGCACCGTGTATCAAGAATAAGAAATTATTGTGATTTATTTTTATTTTATGTCATGACTAAAGCTGTTTCCAAGAACTAGCACTTGGCAATATAAATTTTATCCGTGTAGATATGATGTGTATAAAATTTATTCATTTGACTACTTTCTTAATTACTTGCTAAGCCTCTCATCTCACATCGGTGTTTGATAATTAGGGGGCACCGCCTTGCATTCATTATGCGCTGCGTGGAGTATGTAAGTTTGGTCCTGCATGCAAATTTGATCATCCTATGGGAGCATTGACTTATAGTCCATCTGCTTCTTCCCTTGCCAATATGCCAGTTGCACCCATTCCTGTGGGTTCGTCAATTGGTACTCTTGCTCCATCATCCTCGTCATCAGAGCTGCGGCCTGAACTTACCTCAAGCTCTAGCAAGGAGTCTGTATCATTCGGAATGTCTTCATCAATGAGCACATCCACTGGATCAGTTGGCTTGACTTTGTCAACCGGTGGAACCATTTCTCAATCAAATACTCAATCCGCCCACAGTTCTGCTCCCTTAGCGACTACCACTAGTACTGCAAGCAGCACCGTCTCTCATACCTCAAGCTAAGCAATGTGAATGCATACCTCATTTTTACTCCTTTTATCTCAATTCTTAAATGGGACATCATTATTCAAGGGATTCCTCAAATCGGTTTTATTTTTCGGTTATCCCAGTTCCACTTTCAGGTCTAGAACACATCAGCGCCTATTATCTTTGTGTTCATAATCATATAATCTTTTCATGGCCATCCAATCGATCTCGAATAAACTATGGCCAACCTCGAGAATTTCAGCAGCATCCCATACAGCCACCTTCCTTTTCAAATAACCCCAAAAGAAATTGCAGGTCCATTTCGCAGATGTCCATCCACATTTCCAATTTCTGGAGTTTTTTGTGCCTATTTATGCATCAGTTTTCTTTGATATGAGAGAATTCTGTCGCGCACGCTCATTGACCACGTGTTTATGTTTCTTCCCCTCAACCCTTCTTTCAGAATACCATTTTTTTCCCCCACTTTGGGAACTTTTTTTTTTTTTCCAATTCTACTTGGAAGGTCCCGTTCACTACTGTTCCCATCTTTTTGTCTTGGGTTTAGGTGAAGAAAAATAATCAGGAGACTACAATGAGGCTTCACGTTGCTATTTTATACAGATACAGAGTGATGTTATGACAAGTGAAATGCTTGACTTGGTATTTAAATTATTACAAGATACAAATATAAAATGAAACACAGTTGAACTGACACTTTTGAATCTGTAATAATTTTTTTCTCCCCCCTTTCTACCAGTGTACTCGATCAAGCTTTCACGAGTTCCCCCTCTCCCCCCTCTTTTTAGGGGATTTGTTCTCCAACTCTTTTTTTTTTTAATTCATTTCTTATTGTCCTCTCCTGCTTGACCAAATATTTGGGTGTCTATTGCAAGATGATTGAATTTATAGATAGAGAACACTTAGTTCAAGTGAAAATAAGGGTGTGGTAAGGTATGCCCAAAGCTTATAATCAAATTCAGAGCAGAAGACTGAAATTAGATCTCCAGTGGTTATATAATTGAAGAGAGAGTGACTGATACAAAAAAGTAAGAATGTGTGTAGAATTTATTTTCTCTTTTTACTTTTTTTTATTTATTTTTCCCCAAATGTATTTTATGCAATTAATTTGTAATTGTAAAAAATGTAGACTCCAGTGGACGTCCTTGAAGGAAAAGAATCATTACTGATTGAATGAATACTAGAGGGTATACCTGGGGGAGCTCTGGGTTTTATTTTCCAGAAAATTGGTGTTTTGCCTGAAGCTGATCTATAGCGTTTGTGCCACGTGAGTCCATGTGAATATATTTGAATGGGGCATAAAAGAGGGGAAAGGAGAGGAGGGAAAGGTTTCCTTAAAACTTTTTCTTTGTTTGCGAGGAAAATAATTTTTGAAACAAGTAGAAATGAAATTTTGGAACCTTCCTTGTTCATTCCTTCTCTCTTCTTTCTCTCTTTTTGGATTTTTCTTTTTCTTTTTCTTCCTTCTCAGCTCCAAAATATTGCCCAATGTATTCCTAAAGTTGCCTAACATTTCAAAGAAACTAATGATGTGTTTGGAAGTTCTGAGGGAATTAAAAGAGAGAAATAATTCAAAGAAAATGATAAGGGCATGGATAATTAATTGATTAAATGATCATTTATCTTTCTCCTATAAAATGTTTCAAATCAAGGAAATTTGATATAAAGGAGAGGGAACTTTAAAAGGTTTGTTGAAAATTATTCATCATATTTTCTTGTGTATTCAACTCTTAAATAAGGAAAAGTTCTAATCCCATTCATTATTCTTTATCCAACCATACGTCCATATCCTAATGTTGCCTTTGGATTGTGTTACTCTGAATTCCATGGATATTTTCAAATGCAAAGGAATTGAGTCACTGCCGCATTTGAAATTTTTTATTTGGATAACGCGAGTGTTTATAAAATTATTTGCGCATGTACGCACATACGCTTATATATGTATACAAGTGGATATTAAAAATGATATGAGAAACTCACCATTTAAAAATGATGGTGGAGGAAAATCAAAGTTCACCTATTTTGGTGAAATTTTAAATTTTTCCAAAATTACTTGATTAAATTACTTTTGTAATCTAAAAATTCAATCATTCCTAATCCAAATAATAATTTTTTTTAATAATGTGCTTGTAATTGCCTAACTGTTTAAATATATGATATATTTTAGAGGAGATAAATTTACAACATCAATTGTAGAGCGATCACTCAGCCAAATAATAAAGCACAGTGGCGTTGATCCTACACTAAGTAGGAAAAAATGATAGACCACAAATATGTATCATCATCAATCAAATAAAGTCATTGGAAAAAAAATAAAAATAAAAAAACACTATAAACACCAACTTGTCTTGGTGCATTTTGGTTGGGATCATGTAAGGGGTGAATTTGGTGTTTGGGACAATAAACACTTGGTTCGTTGCCTCAATGTGCTTATTCTTATTTGGTCAAATTAGATTGAGTTGGGTGGAGTGAGAGAAAAAAAAAAAAAAAGACTCAAGCTTGACCACATAACTAGATTGATTCAAGTATTGGGAGGCTCTGATAGTTTAAATAAAAATATTTCTTATAAGAAGTGATATAAATATATTAATTTTTTCATATACAATATATAATTTTATAGAAACTTGTGTAAAAAACTTATTTTATAATCTTTATAATAATTTTTTTAAAAAAATAAAATTAGATTATCTTATACTAACATAATCTTATCCAATACTAAACTTGGTCAAGTCAAGTCTAAGCTATGAACTTTAGTTTAAAACCCATTTAAAATCAAATGTTTAACTTATTTAAAATTAAGCCAAACACTAAATTAAACTAAAGTCTAATTGAACTTAACTTGTGTACACTCCTAATTTGAATCAAAAGTGGTACTAAAGGATTCTTAACATGTTTAGGTTCTGTTGTGCCAAAGCCCAAGTCCTAAGAATAACATTGTCATCTTTTTCTCCAAATCTCGGACTTTTAATTTAACATGTCCAAATTTTGGATAATGTGCAAAATTCTCTTCTGGATTCTGCCCACTTAAGCTACTTGCCCCCAAGGCCATCTCACAGAATGAGACATAGAGCCCCCCCCCAAAAAAAATGGAAAACCCAAATTAGTATAGTAATCCATAATAATGTCAATTATATAGAGTACATTTATACTTTAGATATTAAATCTGACATTTATATTTATATTAGTCCCTCTCATGTCTCCCTAAAAAAAAAAGGCTCAATTTCTTTGTTACACTCTCACCATTTCATGACTGCCAAAAAGAGCTTCCTGGTGACTGGTGAGTTTTCTGGCCATAATAGAAGAAAATCCATCTATTTTAGGGAATTTTAAAGTATTTTGTGAAAGTGTATTCCTTGGCCAGTCCAAAAATGTCCCATGTTTTCCAATAAATAAATGGACTTAATTTAGATTGGTTTTTTATTCTTATTATCAAATTTTTAATTAAAATATAATAAATATATAATTATCTAATTAAAATATGACAAATATTAAAATTTGTCATATTTTTATTAGATAATTATATATTTACTATATTTTAATTAAAGAATCTGACAATAAAAATATAAAAAAATATAAATAAGATTTTGTTCTCACATGTTTGAAGATAGTGCCTTGACTAATCTTGTTATTTTCTAAGTGGTCACTTTTAAAACCTTTCATGCTAAGGATGGGACATACACTACTTCAGTTCAATCGCTTCTTGGATTTGCTTTTTCAGGTAAATATTTATTATTTTTATAATACTAAAAATTTGAATACTATTATCATTCATATTTTAATAAATAAATAATTATTTAATAAAATTTAAAAACCAATTTAACTATACTCATTTCTTATAGATACACATGAGAAGCATTAATATATAAATATTTTGCTCCCAAATGGAGCTGACACATCTCTATCTTTCTGCCTGTTGAAATGTTCAGTGGAAGAGTCAAGGGTCTCGGATTCAAATCTAATCAATGCTTGAGAAATAAAATGATAAATTAATCTTAAACATATAGTTGAATCAATGTGACATGTCCCTCATTTTGGCTTCCTATTTGAATATATTAATATCTTCCTTTTTTTTTTTAACTATGATTTAGTGGGTCCGCAAGTTACCAACAAGCAATTATTGATGGCAAACTCTTGTAAAAATTGATAAATTAATGTAGTGGTAAAGGCAAATATATACTATATGTAGCTAGGCAGATTGTTACAAACTTAAATATCAATTTTATTAACCTTTTGAAGTTAAATTGCCAAAAAAAAAAAAGAAAGATGAATATTCTAATTCTAACATAAATTATTTACTTATATTTAAACTAGACTTTGAATTGATGAAGTATCCCACCTTGACTGCAATTATTAATGGCAAAATTTTGTAAAACTCTCTAATAGTAAAGATTAATATATAATACATTATTAGATATATAATATATTAATTTTGTGATGTTATATCATTTTCTTTTAAAAATTTCTTAATTTAAACAAAATCATTTACTTTTAATTAAATTAAAATGTGCATAGTTGATCTAAATCCCACCTTATTTGCAAGTTTAAAAAAAAAATCTTTTGTGACACTAAATATAGTAAAAACAATAAGATGTATCTAGATTTTTTATAATGCTTTCATCACAACATCATGTGTTGTATCCCCCAAAATAAGGGGCCGTCCTATTTTTAAAGAGAAATACTTTAATTCTTTTATTATAAATTGCACTTGTTGCGTATCATATTTCAGTAAATATTTTATTCACTAACAAGATGGTTTAACCCAATTGATGTGATTAGTGTATATCATTCCCTAATGCCATGTGAATGAAGACTAATCAAAAGGAGCAAAATTATAATACTCGTAAGAAAGAGGTTTGAATTATTAACAACAAAGTGCCCCCACTATGACTATGGCATTTGTTGGGCATCAATTTGGAAATGTGCTTTAAGCTTTCATTACCCTTTTGACTGAATGGCTTTTGGACATCAGAGACAGCAATCCCTTTCTCTCTCTGTCAAACTCTGATGGAAATATTTCTCAAAGCTGATTTACCTAAAAGGCAACTTGCAGGGAGCATGCATGCATTCAATTATTTTGTTATCTTGAGTGTGAAGGCTATGCCCAATAAAACAATGAAGAAGCTTGACTTAGTAAAAAGAAAATGTATTGGTTAGAATGTATGTGGAGTAGAAAAAATGAAGTGGTCTATAGCTACTAATATATATAATATATTTAACAAGGTAACAAATTCTCAAGGATGATGTTGTCAAAGCCTTTTTTTTTTTCGGGTTTCAATTAAGACTGGTTTTCTTTTTATACTTAAAAATTTGGGCCAATTGTCACTAGTTTTCTTAGAGTTATTCCCATATTGTAAGCAGAGTTGATTGTTTTGGTCTTATAGGGTTATTGGATCTATAAAGCAACCTATAATACTTAAATATTTTCGGTCATTAATTCTTTTTCTCTGTATTACCTATTAGATTTTATTTTCTTGCTTATTCACTTGGTTTTCTTTGTCCAAATTTGTAATCCATAATTTTTTTTTACTTGTTAGAGTATTTTTAAAATTTGTTCAACTTAAAGTTTGTTTAATCAAGTTTAATGTTGTTGATTATATTTGTTATCTCTTTATTATTAAGATATTGAATTGATTTTTTCAATTTAAAAAAATTTGTTCTTTTTTTTTTTTTTAATTCCTATTCCCATCTTGCATAAACACATATCTCTTAAGTACAAGAAACTTTATTAATAGAAAAAAAATGAATATATATATTTTTGTATCTTTATTGTCACGTTTCACATCAAAATATAATAAATGTATAGTGTTTCAATTAAATCATATATTTGTCATATTTTTATTGAAGAATTATATATTTGTTATATTTTAATTAAAAATTTTAATAATAAAAATATAAGTGACTGTACTTAAATTTAATCCTTATCAACATTACAACTAGATAAATAGCATAAGAAAATTACCAAATAAATCAATTGGCCAAATTGTTTGATCTAAAGTCCACTTTTTCAATTTTTATTGTCAGTTTGGTTTTAATAATAACATCGGACTTGATTTGAAGGAAGGAAAATTTATTCTTTTTCTTTTTTGTAATATTTATTATTTTTTATAATAATTACTTAATAATTTTTATATTTTTTATTACTTTTTAAAAATAAAATTATTAGGATTATTTTTTATCTTTAAAATTATTTTTTCCAATCAATTCCATTCTACTTTATATACCAAGCCAAACATAACATTTTAAAGAAATCAATCAATATATAAGTGAGATAGATGTTTAATAAATAGTTCATGTTTTAACATCCATATAATTTTTATTGAAATTTATATAAAAACTAAAATAAATTACACAAAGCTTCTTTAAAATAAAAAGTTGCTTTGTATTTTAATTTAATTTTAAAAAAATTTACCAAAACACCCTCCATTTAAAAATTTTTTAATAGTTAAAAAATATGTATTTAGATTTAATAAAAAGTAATTTGGTTAAAATTTGTTAAATTAGACTAAAATGAAAGATAATTTTTTTTAAAGAAAGTTTGTATAATTTGCTTTAAAAAAATATCATATGTCAATTTTGGTAAAAATTAGATTACAATATCATAAGATGATTAATTGATTGAGAACTAAATTAAAGGATTGAAAGACACTCTCCAAATTACACGGGCAAATCAATGTTGAATCAAACCACAAGTTAACTATCTATAATTTGTACTTAAAATTTTTAATATCAAACTTCACTGTGAAGGCATTTTTCTCTTAAAAGTGTGTGCTATAAAGAAAACATAATCATAAACTTTCACTCTTAAGTTTCCAGATTGAGTAGTCATTTGACAATCCTACCTGAACCTGCTTCACTATTTAAGCATTAGTGTCTAAGACTATGGTCAACTGCTACAATTAGTTTTGCATAAGACAAACCCATATTCTATGATTAAAAAATTCTAAAATTGAAATGTGAAGCATAGATGGGACAAACAATATAATTTGATTAATAGACCCTTCCAGAGGAAACTTTTCTTTTTTTTTTTAATTTATTTTTGCATGAACAGGACAGAGGAGACTCGTACAAAATCTGGAATTCTTGGATAAAATTAATGAATTAGAGATGATCTTAACTGCTCCCTTTGAAAATCATGAAGCAAACAAGAATTCCCTACGTAATTGATTGATTTATTTCGCATAAAACGCGGATTCACATGTGCGTGATACACATAGAGCTAAGGAATCTGGATGACAAGCCAGCATTAGTACCTTCAAATTCAAATGTTTTCAGGCAATCTAGGAGCATGTGCAAACAAAACCACGCATGCAGTTCTTTTCCTTTTCTAGTTTTTGCATCGCATTGCTTTTGAAGATGAATTTTATGCTGTGAAGCTCATATGTTGCACAACATGAAAATTACGAATAACAAATAATAAAATAAAATAGGATAGTTTTCCTGTCTGAGGGCAAGAATAGTTCAAGTATTGCTCTTCAAAAAACAACACACTAGAGAATCTAGATATGATTGCTTTATGCTTAATCATATTTTGTTGGAAGCAATCATTCAATCATGCCTCTAGCTAATCCTGCTTCTAAACCGTAGTTGTGTTAGATCAGTAACTATTTTGTGCTAGGCTTCTAGCTTAAGAATTATGTTGGGATCTAATTACAAAGTGTGAGACTTGAGTCCTAAATAAAAAATATGAAATTTTAAAATGAAGTTTTCATAAATCTTTAGCTTTCCAACTTGATGAGCTAGCTTTTAGAATGTCTCTCAAAGCTTCATATCAAATTAAGAGGAGGGTTTAGTGTTAGAATTTTCTATTAAGCAAAAGGAATAATAAAAACTATAAATGAATGACAAAAACCTTATTTGATTCTCAAGAGTATGGTTCTGTTCCAATTTCACTATTCTATCCATTTGTTTGTTTGTATCATTTTAAGGTGAGATTGGAAAGAAATCATATCCTCAAATATCAAAGTGATACAAAAATTTTTTTTTTATGCATAAAGTTGATAGCAACACCATGTCCAAGATCAAAATAAATTATAGGGTCAACTTGAGTGTTTTTTTCCAATAATTGCCTTGTCTGAGTGGAGTCCTATAGAGTTTACCAAATCAAGTTCCAGGTAGTTTGTTAATTGGCTTGTTCTTTGCACGTGAACTGATATGCATAAAGCATAAAGATTCAATTTTGTCAATCCCTATCATATCCCAATGACTTTGGCATTCCCCTCTTTGTGACAATTAACTCTGTAACCTGCAAATTATTCACTCTGGTTCCAATATGTAATAGCTTTTCTCTTCTTCTTATTAAATCTATACTTGTGCTCATTACTATATTTCGGAAAACACATTCTAGACTGTCATTGGAAATAGGAAAAGAAATAAAAACTCAAAAGTGCAGTTTGTAGAGCTCCATTTAAAGCACATAAGTCCTAAGTGAGTGGGATGGATAGAATTGACGACTTATAAAAAGAGTCTCACTACAGTGTTAATTTACTAAAAAATTAAAAGATACAAATCCCGGAAAGTAGGTGGAAATGAAGGGAGGATGGTCTTGAAAAATGACATCTGCAAAATGTACTTTTCCTTCTCTCCATCATCAGCCGAGAGTCCTTAAAAAGACTTCCCATAACTTCTTCTCCCATTCTCATCCCTTACAGTGCTCCTCCTTCTTCAGCACTCCCATTCTCTTTAGTTTTTAACACTATCTGACTTCCTCTTAGCTTAGCTTAGCTACCTTACCTTTTTCTCAGCTCATTTCAGCCCACATTTTCTTTGCCATTTTTCCAGCCATGCCCAGCTCTAGGGCCCCAGAAAATAAAACCCAGATGGTTTTGTCTCTTCTTCGAAGAAACCCATTTCCTTGTGGTGAGAAAAGAGGAAGAAGAAAGCAAGGAGAAGCAGGGAGGTTTCTAGGGGTGAGGAGGAGACCTTGGGGTAGATATGCTGCTGAAATTAGGGACCCTACAACTAAAGAAAGGCACTGGCTTGGCACTTTTGACACTGCCCAAGAAGCAGCTTTAGCTTATGACAGAGCTGCTCTGTCCATGAAAGGAAGCCAAGCAAGAACCAACTTCATATACTCTGACAATACCACTTTTGACACTCTTCTTTGCCCTTTCGATGTACAACTTCAGTCACTCTTTAACACTACTCAGAGCAAACAACCAACCAATCAGAACAGCCCACCTCGGCTCATTGAAACTTCCCACTTTGAGACAACTGCATGTGATTCTTCAGCTTTGAAGGGTGATAGTTTATTCTTCTTCTCCAATGATGATTCTAACTCAGGATACCTGGAATGCATAGTTCCTGATATCTGTTTCAGAGCTTCTTCCAATAATAGCAACAGTTCAAATTCCAGAAAGAGCAATAGTGCCTTAATTGCCAGTGCTGCTTCAAGTGACCAAAAGATATCTCAAGAACCTGTGAGGAGCATGCCAACATTAACGGCCTCAAGCTTTGGAGATTTTTCTTATCCAAATGAGCTTGGTCAAGAAACATTCTGGGATAACCATCGTCATCAGAAGTCATGGGATGGGAACTGCAGTGAACTTTCAGCTATATTTAACAATCCTTTAAAGGTTGGAGATACAGACAGTTCAAGCTATGGGACCACTACTCAGGCTACTACTTCATCAACCACATATTCTCCACCGCTTCCTTCGTTTGATGTTGATTTGGCATACTCACTCTTCTGAGCTCTGGTTGCTCATAATGTTAGAATAAAACCCCGTTTTGGTCAATATGATCTCATTATCAATTGTATCAGTTTACTATTAGAAAGTGAGATATATTTGCTCTTGGAAGGATCATATAGTATCATATTTTACTGCCTTTGAAAAAGTGAAGCTGGAACAAAATCAAATTAATTGATATTGGAATGATGAAAATGGAGTTTTACCGTAATATTTTATCTAGTTTTGCTTTAATCCTTGTGTACTTGCATACACTTCTATCTTTTTTGTTGTAATTTGTGGGGGCCTCGCATAACTTTTCCTTCTTCTAATGTAATTACCACTGAAGTGCACACTTGGATTTAAAGAAGTTTGAAATAGAAAAAGCTCCACTCCCAGTTTGCTCTCTCAAATCAAGGGAAAGTCATTACTCATTTACGTGATACTCTGTCTTTGCCCACATTATTATTACATATTCTAAGAGCAATTATTTATAGTATGATAGATGATAGATCCTTCTTTTCGGTTAGTTGCTTTTACTTTTGGATACAATAAAGGCACAGCACGTGTAGGCTCACACAAGGATCTACTGTGTACCCAATAAATCGCGATTCTGGACTTCTAGCCTAGTACCTGCGGTAAATTCCCTGACCACTGAGAAAAATAGAGAAATTAGTTATTATTTTTATTTTTAAGTGTTTATCATCAAGTTTTTTGATAAAAAATATGACAGACTAAAACATTTTTTTAGTTCTTTCGTTTTATATAAATCTAATTTAGTCTCTCAATTTTCTTCCATTCCTTAACTTCATGTTGTTTCAAATTTAGGTTCTTAACTTTACTTTAAATTTTATTTTCATTCTTTAATTTTATACGATTTTAATCTAGTTCTTTAACTTTACTCTATATTTCAATTTTGTCTTTTAATTTCATTTTTATCCAATTAACTCTAATTTAAGTAATGACTTAATTTTATTTTACAAATGAATCACATGGAACTTTTCTATTAAGTATTTTAATTTAATAGTATCAAAGGAAAAAAATATTTGAGCAATTTTTTTGAAAATTAATGGTCAAATAAAAAAATTAAATTAAAAGATGAAAGTGAAACATGAGCTTAAGTTATAGAACCAAATCGAAACTAAATAAAATTGAGAGACAAAAAAAAAATTTTAAGGATTGAATTAGAATTGAATGAAGTTAAGAAACTAAAATGAAATTTAAGATAAAGTTAAGGAACCAAATTAGAACTAAATGAAATGAAGAAATGAAAATAAAATCTCAAATAAAATCAAGAGACTAAAAGTGCATTTTTGCCAATATGATATTATATTGGATGTTTCCCAAAATAAAAAAATTATTTTCATGTCATGGGATTATTTAAAACCTTGATAATAAACACTTCTAAAAATTTTACCACTTCTAAAATTTTACCTAAGTATAGTCTTTGAAAAAATTCTTAGGTACTGATCCATGGTTTAACATGATTACTACAAGTTAAAGAGATTTTTAGGTAGATTTAGTTTAAATTAAGCTAATAATAAATCAGCATATAAATATATAAGAGTTGGATTTAATTTTAAAAATGTGACTTAACGTATTTATATATTTATTTATGATTGAATTTGATCTATTTGTAATCAATGTTGCACATACAACATTTTATAACTAATAATTGATTATGTGACATTGACTTTCTAATACAATATGAGAAAATATTTGTATTATTTATTTTATTATGTAATAATATAATTATTATTTAAAAATTAAAAATTATAATTTAGGACAATTATAGGTAACATACCATTAGATTCGGGATGTGAATAAAACCACAAACTAAGAGTTATGTTAACTTGTGAGGCATAAGATTAAATTAGTGCATTTTTTAAAATTGTAATTAATCTCTTAAATTAGTCCCATTTAGTACATAGAATGGAATAGAAAATGAAATGGAATTGAATAAAAAAATAATTTTAAAGATAAAAAATGACCATTGTATCTATTTTTAAAAAATAAAAAAAAGATAAAAATTATTAAATAATAATGACAAGAACATAATAAATATTATAAATAAATAAAATAAAATAATATTTCATTCCTTCAAACGAATTAGAGCATTAGTTCTTGCCCATCCCACATCACTCTCACCTTTAATTGCATCATAAATGTTTATCTATAAGCCAGAAATCTCACATAGTGGTCCCTATTGATTGATTGGATTACTGTAATGGTTTCAACTTTTGTCCCAAAAAAAAACCTCCGGACAGATACCGGGTTTCAGTGGAACCTGAAATTAAAAAAAAAAAAAAAAAATCGAAGTTGTATGCTCATTTTGGAGCAAGAAAGCAGGAACCCCCATTGCTATTTTGCTTGTTCTAAATGTCTCCTTTCCTATCTCGTATAAATATTTCAATAGGCCTTTTCAAAAGGCCGTTTGGTAGTAGTTTAGAAAGAAAAATGGTCATGGAATGCATCAATTAATCCTATTTGGTAGCCACTGTAGATTGCACTGGAAGAAGCAACTTCAGCATTCTTGTTCTTTTAAAGAAGCGCACAAAGGGTTTAAAATTATGGAACCTAATTTATATCAAATTTATTATATCCTTATTATTATTTTTTAAAGTATGAGCATTTTTATCATTTGTTTAGTATTTTTTTTATTTATACATTATTTTTATCCAATTAAACATATAAATAAATTAATATTCTCATTTCTTTCTATATCATATCAAATATAATGTATTTCATTCCATGATTCACATCTTGATTCACATTCAAATTTTATTAAAAATAATTTTTTCTACCAGCGAGACAAAACCAGCTAAATTCTTCATTGTAACAACCGGCGTATGTACTTGTCTGAGAGTAGTCTGTGACAACTACATGCCACTACGTAATTATTGATGGGGCTTCAAATTTCATAAAAGTAGCTTTAGTTTTAGTCGTGTGTTTATGAAATACTATAATATGTTGGTTTATTTGAGAGCGCTTTTCTTTAATTGTAAGCAAGCAAACAATTTCATCTATCCAAAATGTTTCCTTTGTATCATGAATTTCTTCTAATCTTCTCTTCCCTTTTTGAAAACTTGAATCTTTTAGAATGAGCCATAGTTATCTCATAAAGGTTTAACTAAACTTTAGGTTTACCTTTATGAGAAATTAATACATGAAAAAGAATTAGTTCTTGCCATCCATTTCAATGATCTTTGATGTCATGGTTTATGTATGAGCTATGAATTATCAAACATTTAGACTTGGTTAAGGAAATACTTCAAACGTATCTATAACCAATGATTTGTATATTCAAATTTTATTGGCTGTTGAATTACTTTAAATTTTGAATATAATAATAAAAAAAATTCCTTTCTGCAACTTCAGAACAAAGAGGAAGACCCTGTCATTTAAATGTTAGGTATCTATTATTACTGTGATGATCTCATGTCATTATGTATTTTTGTCAAAGAACCACCATACCTAGTATGGACCAAAACATGATCTATGAGGGCCCTCTCGAACGTGTCGTCATCCGTACGATTACACTGACATGACACAGTTGAGGAGTCTTGTACCTTAGTCTGGGAGGCCATGAAAACGAGGTAAGGGTGTGGGGTTAGGATTTGTAGGGAGTAGACAGGGCACGCTTAGAAACAGTAAAACCGAATCTGGAGAATGGAGGCGAGTGAGGTGACTCGGTGGTCAGTGAGTGAGTGGTCGAAGTCAAATATTTAAGGGTGAAAAAAGTGTGAGAGTAACCGCATTGTCCGTCCTCGTCTTCCCAACCCAGCACTTTCCGCATTTAGTTCGGTTCCATCCCCAACTATAACATTGTAGAAGTTAGAATTTTAAATAATAATAATAATAATAATAATAATCTTACTCTCACAAATTGAGATTTAATAATTAATTTTAAAATATCTTTATTTTTCAAAAAAAAAAAACCCTATATCAAACAAGATTGAGTTAATATTTTTGTTATTTTTTTAAGAAAAGAGTATTTTGTTAAATATTAAGGTTGATGTATTAAAATTGTAATTAAACTATAATTTAAGAAAAAATATATATTTTTGCCTGAAACTTGATATTAATGTGGTGACCTAGTCGAATAACATTAAAATTATAGAAAAAATTATTTTTAATAATATATAGGAGTGTATTAGTTTTTTGGCCCAGACTGCAAGTAGTCCATAAAAACTTAGCAGGGAACATTCCAAGATAATTCAACTTTAAAACACTGATTTACCAAACGCTCGAGATAATGGCACCTGAGGCTTGCACAATGAAGACTCAATGAAACCCTCACCCTAAACATATTGAGACACAAGAAGAGAACAAGACAGCATAACAATACTGCTTTTAAAATATACAGTAAATTTATATATACCAATGTTGCATCTCAATCCTATCACTATTATGATGACTTCTTCATGTGAAACTTGATATTTAAGGTGCAGTCTAGTTTCACCAAATCATTTACTCGATCACTCTGTGGAAATGAATGAGTGGTAGTCAGATGAAAAATTTTATGATCTATTGCAATATTATTTCTGTACACACAGAGAGTTATCAGATTTTGACATACAATATCTAGTCATAAAATTAAATCATCAATTACAGCCTCTTGTGTTGATCACTTGACTGTTTAAAACCAATTTAACCCAACAACTAATGTTAGATGCACATTGGTATCGTATCTGCCGCACTGGTGACCTCTTGAGAAAAACCTCAGCTTCCTTTTGAACTAAAGCATTTGAAATTGTAATTAAGCCAAGCGTCAAGCTGCATCAGAAGGACAAGCAGGCCATTTACATTCTTTTACAACTTTGCTTCTCAAGTCAGATCTGCCATGATTTCATTCTCTTCCATATCTTCTCTTGTTGATTAAATTTGCCTCTCCACACAAACTGCTCATCACAAGCAATCAACATACTTCAATGGTATCTACTCTGTTGACAATCTTAATATTTCACAAAGACCTAAATTAGTACCAACTAGTAACATTAGATAACTTTATCCCCCAGGAAAAAGAGGACTAGACTCAGGTAAGGTTTCATAAGTATTTGCTATTAGATTCTTTAATAAACGCATCATAAGATATGGGATTTTTTTTTTTTGAAACACTCAATCCCATGATATCAAGCTACAAAAAACATAAACCCATCATGTTTTAATTAAACTATAGAGCTAACACCTAAAAACTGTACTTGAGTTTTATCTCCCCCCACCCCCCCCCCCCCCCCAAAAAAAAAAAAAAAAAGCAAAGTGGGATTGATGAGATGGCAAGTTCGTAACTAAACATGGGACAGAGAAGCAAAGAAAAGGCTGGCAGCCATCCATTTGCCTTTTACCAGGCCCATTATGTGCAGATGTAGCTGAAAAAAATATTATCCTCCCAATAACATGAGGAACTATGGTAATAAAAAATACTCAATTACAGTATAACCAACTTGCATGGTGATATACAAGAACAATGATGAGATAATGGTTTTCCATACCTAATATATAATTGCAGTCCACATACTCATGCAGCACCAAAATGGAACGGAACTACTTCCATTCAGCCCATTTAATTGAATCTGTGGATCTTCTCTTCATTTTTGACGCACTAGACTTGTCAAAGGAGTCATGCCATACCATCTCAATCTGGTAAATAGCAGAAACAATCATATAGTCATTGGTATGCAACCCACAAAATATTGTCCAAGAGCTTCAAGTTGAATTGAACAAAAAATTTAAACTAGAATCTTTTACTGCCTTGAATATATTGTTTCCAGGTTATTTGTGGGAACATAAAATGATAGGGTCAAAACTGTTCTTCCTTCTAAGAAAACACTATGAGGGAATTTAAAGCAACTCATGATGACTAAATTTCAATTAGTACAACAACCATATGTTGACGAATTTGATGATTGTGCTAGTAAGGATTACAAGATACAAATACGCTGATGAGAAACAAAAGACACACCTCTCCAACCATCACCGTGTCGCCTTCCCTTATACCAAGTTTCATGAGAGACTTATACACACCACAAGCCTCAAGGACATGTTGAAATCTTCTCTCTGAGTCAATGTACCTGTCAGACATGCATTACCAGTTTTTGAGGTTAGCCATGAACAGAACTTGCAATTTCAAGCATACTAATATTCCTAATAAATATGTCGGCACATCTTTAGTGTCAAACTATCAACTAAGAGAGAGCAGATGGAGCTTCCTTTCTTTATATATAGTCAAAATATTCAAAAAAGGTAAATTCAATTGATGTTTAATTAATAAATCAATTAAAATTCATGTTATGTACGTAATTCAAAACATGGAACAAAATAAACGTTTAGACAACTATATATATCATTTCTCTTTCCACAATCTTCAATATCCTTGTTTATCCCATTCCTTGTAATTTTATTTTTGAAGTTAAATGCATTCTTTATAAGAGCAACTATTAACTTAATAATTTTCTTTTTAATTTTGTTACTTTTATTTTCAGGCACTGATGTTTGTGTGTGTACATGGCTAGTGTCAAACATTTTCTATTTGCACTCTGTAAAATGGTGTTGCTCAATGGAAACAAGATATTTCTGGCAAAACAGTAACAGCAATAACAACAATCACCATCATCATAAAGAAAGTAATTTTTAAGGAAAAAAAGAAAAAGGGATAAAATGAGCACATGAAAGTAAGGCTCAATGCACAATTTCAAAATAACATTATATTGTCCACTTGGGGGAATTAAATTTATACACAGAATAATTAGGAAGTGCAGTGAATGATGATCCTCAGTAGAAAATGTTAGTTCATCCTTATATTTTCAGAACACAGATCTTATGATTTATGGCATATTATTTGAAGACCTTGAAAATCCATGCAGGAAGCTCCAGGGCAGGATGGAGTTATAATGTCTCAGCCTGATCACATACGTCATATTGTTTTGAGAACAAGCACATAATAAATGTAGATATATATTTTCCACACTTCATTATATTAAATGTGATTAGAAGTTAGACCTTAACAATTACAGTATGTTTAAGAAGTAACTCACGATAAGAAATGGGAGAATAAAGGGCAGTCATAATAGCAAATTGCATTTCTGATCACATGTAATACTCTTTAACCTACCGCCAATTTGTCATCTGAGAAAAACGTTGCAATCCAGATCCAATTACATGCCAGATATTTGAACTGCTGTCATGAAAAACCTCAAAATCATTAATGGGTGCACTTCGCAGCTTCTCTACTGCATGGGCTACATGGTTCAAGTCTACCATATCTCTTCCATCTGAAACAGATTAAAATTATTCACATGCATTAATATGTATAGCAAATTGAGTAACCAGAGCTGAAAATAGGACAAGAATCTTCAAAATAAGACTGAATAAAATTCAAACCTTGGTATTTCTCCTTAGCTTCTTTACTTCTACATAAAAGCCCATAAGCAGCACAGATAACTTCACGAGTACCTTCCCTTTTCACAGCACTCATGCAAAAAGGTGTGATACCACGAGATTGTAGCCTCTCCTTGAAGGATGGCCACTTCTCATATGCTTCTGGAAGATCCATTTTGTTATAAGCAACTATATAAGGTTTCTCAGCAAGTTCAGGACTAAATAGTTCTAGCTCTAGACGAACTGCATCAAGCTCTAGATCCGGCTGCACTGATGAACCATCAACAACATGTACCTAGAATACAACAGAGGCTTTTTGGTAAACGATGAAAAATAGAATAGAAGAAAGAAGACAAAAAAATGAGAAAAAAGAAGCTAAAAATATCAAATATGTCAGACTTTGAAAAAACAAAAAAGATGAAAAGACGTGACTTCAACATTTATTATTTTATTTTCAAGTTTTGTCAATGAATCAATATAACACCTTAAAGTCCCATTTTGGGAGGACAAGGGAGTATCATCAGGAAAATAAGGTTTAGATTGCCTATTATCAGTAACTTGGTTTAAGTGTCTTGGACCATGTGGGTAGATCCGTTCAAGCCGGCTAATAGCTACTTGGACATATATATCTAACATATGACCTATCTTAAGTGATCAAGTATTGAATGGTATGGGTTGTCAAAATAAAAACTTTGTACCATGTCCACGCCTGAAAGATGCCTCACTAGAGATTTCTATATGGAAGATTCTTTCAGAAATGCTTAATGTCATCTGAACATTGAAAGTTTTTAACGCACTAATAAGTATGTCATGCTTAGCAAGCACCAAGAATGGAAGTTCGTATAGGAAAAACCATCATACATTAGGTGGTCAATGTTTAACAATAGATAACCTATTGATCAACCATACTTTGGAACAACTGCAAATGTACAATTTATTGTAGCTTAATTAATTAATTTATTTATTTATGCAAAAGTTGAGATGAACAGAGCAATGACAAAAACCTTGGAAACACCAAAATATCAGTGATTAAGGGTCTTTAAGAAAACAAAATTTTAAAGGGACCAATCACATAAGTTTATTAAGAAATAAAAAATGCAGAGAAAAGTTTTAAAATTTGTAAGTTTCCAGGGAAAAAGGGTGTGGGGTGCGTATTAGTGAACATAGCTCCACCTGAGTATGCATACATGTAAGACTGGTATGTCAGTCTAACCATAAGAAGCAGATGAAAATATGCAGATAGTCATGACCACAAGTGCTTACCAGGGCAGAACACCTTTCAGTGTGTCTTAGAAACTCATGACCTAAACCAAAACCTCGGTGTGCTCCTTCAAGTAGACCAGGAAGGTCTGCCACTACCATTGTTGAATCATAGTCGAAGGAAACAACACCCAGATTAGGAAGCAGTGTTGTAAAGGGATAATCTGCCACTGTTGGCTTTGCAGCACTGATCACACTCAAAAGTGTACTTTTCCCTGCATTGGGAACACCTACTATACCAACATCTGCAACCAGCTTCAATTCTAACTCCAACCACCTGACCCAAAAAAAAAAGAAGCCATTATTCTTAATCTGCCTATTGACTGTCATATTTTTAGAATCACAAGAGATGAGAAGCAGGAAAATAAATAAACATATATATTTTATCAATCCAACAAGCTCTGACAACTATAAACATTTTTCATTCACATGGAAACAACAATATTTTTGAACGCAGTGAAGCCTCTTTTCCATATACAAAGATTTGTGAACTGAACTAGGAAGAGAGTACCCAGTTTTCATAGCCATAAGAGAACCATTATCATGAATTGTGGCCAAGTCACCCGACCCATATATGAGTCTCTCACTTCAAAGAAATGACAATACTCTTTTTTGTAGCAATTTCACATACAACCTTAAGTATATTTGTTAACAAATCATATCGCATATTTCACAATTGAAGGACTACCATCCGATTAAACCAAATAATCTCAGTAGCAGAATTAACAGAAGCAGAATGCAGACAATGACTATAAGATAAAACGCAATTTAATGGGAGCAAAAACAGCACAGGGAAAGAAAACGCAATTTAGGCCGAAGGGGAACTCACTTCTCTGGACCCTCTTCGCCATTCTCAGCAATCCTGGGTACCTTATTTGTCCCGGACTTAAACGATGCATTTCCTCTCCCACCTCTGCCACCTGGCAATAACAATGCTCTCTGCCCTGGATACAGCAACTCCAATACCACCTCATCTTTTCCTGACTCCCTTATAACTGTTCCTGGAGCCACCTTCACTACCACATCTTCTCCTTTTGCCCCACTTTGCATCCTTCCCTGTCCATGACTTCCCCTCCCCGCCCGAAAATGCACACTATTACGAAACGGCAAAAGTGAATTCATTGAACCGTCAACTTCAATATAGACATTTCCACCTCTCCCTCCATCGCCACCCGACGGGCCACCCAGCGGCACATACTTCTCGCGACGGAAAGCTACTACTCCATTTCCGCCATTCCCAGCTTTCACATATATTTTGGCACGGTCGAAACACCGCATGACAGCTGGCACCCCCTTCTCCTTTACAACTCCCCCCTGTATAATTTCCTCGCCATCGTCGGATAAAACGATATATTCACCATTTCGAAACGCCGATAATTCACCCCCTTCGTCACTGCTAGAAATGCTTGCAGTTGTGCCATCCATAAACCCCAAGTTTTCATCACCATCGTCATCTTCTCCTCCTTCTTCATCACCATCTTCAAATTCAGAATCATCGTGACCTTCAAACATTTCGAATTTTCCATAGTTTCCCCCCAAATTGCTGCAAACGACGTCGTTATCGAGGTCTTCATCTTCGCCGAGCAGCTCATCAGGTTCATCCTTAAATGTTGCCGGGGTTGATTCAGAAAGCTTGACTTCCGATGATGGAGAGGAGTATTCATAGTCATTCTTAGGAGGTAGACGCGTATAGGTGGTGGCTTCGCCGCCGGAAAGCACCAACGGCTCGGGCGGCGGCCTATATCTGCCGATTTGCTTTTTAAATTTAGGGTTAGTATTAGGGTGCCGGAAGGGCTTCTTGTTAGTGCTTCTGCGAGGACTCTGAGCATTAGGTCGAGCCAGAGCTTTGGGGGAGAAGCACACCGACATAGAAGAAGCCATTTCTGTGCTAGTCGGAACAATTGCCGATAGAGAAGAACTGCTGGTGAAGAAAACACAAATGGGGAAAATAGCGGCAAAAGTTCAATTGGATAAGGCGCCACGTGTCATGTCGTTAACCCGAAAGCCCGTTGCAGTTGGACCCCATGGAAACTAGATATGTCGTTTTATTCTCTAGAGTGTAAGGTTACTGTCGCTTGACGATGTACGAATTGCCGTTTATGGTGATTCTTAACCGTCTATTAACATTTTCAGTTTTTAATGAAGTTAAAAGGGGTGTTTTGCATAATTTAAATTTTATATACTGAATTTGTAGTTATGATTTACTTTTGGATAAATATATTTTCTCCTTGCTAGGGCAAGGATTAAAGAACAATATATGTTCTCCAAAACTGTTAATTTATAATAATAAATTATAATTTTTTAATCATTTAATATTTATCATGCTAAATTCATATGTTTGTTGGAGGAAAAGTAATTACTTATAATTATTTTTTCCTTCAATTATAAAGACTCAATCTATAACAAAAATTGTAACCTTTGATCTGTAAACCCATTGCAATAATCCCAATATCTAAATTAGATGTTAAATATTGTTTTGCTGGGTTGTGGCAATAATTGTCTAAGGTGCTAGAAGTTTAACCGTGTGAGATTAAGTTATAATTAAAATATAGTTCTTAGACTAATGCGGTTAGAGGGATTTTACATTAATTAATAATAATAATTTTTAATTTAATAATAAGTGCTTGATCTAATAACTATTACTAAAGTCATGGTTGTGTGTTTAATTTTGAATGAGATAAATAGATAATTACTGGAAGGGAGATTGATAGCTAAGTTGTAACAACAATTAGTGGCCAAGTCAGATCCCTAGATCAAGGGGGCGGCTCTTTTTCTAAATATATTTTTCATATTTTATCTCAATCATTAGATAGATAAGTTGAAATTTTAATTCAATTTTTGTTTGAGATGAAAAATTTACTAAATTAATTTTAGTTTGTTATTGTTGTAAATTATATTTATGAACTTTAGATGAAGATTATTGTTTTGATGACCATTTTTTTAAAGAATCTTTTATTTCCAATTCAAAATTTAAAAATTTTGTAAATTTATTTATCATAAATCATGTTTTAATATAACAAATACTATAATTAAAAATAGCCAAGAGTATTACAAATTTACAATTAGACATTAAATAAATGCAGCAACAAAATGAATTAAACTTTACAATATTAATATTAAATGGTGTAACATTAAAAAAATTAAATAAAAAAATCTTAATAATTTTATAAACATATGTAGTTTCCAACTTTTAACTTTAAAAGGCATTTTGTAATTTACTAAAATCTAGACATTATAAAAAAATTAAATAATACATCTCATTTTATGTTTATCATGTGCAGTTACATAAAAAGATAAAATTTGAAGAAAGAAAAGGAAGAGAAAAGCTCTCATCTTTCTCTCACTCTCTTTTAGACACGCACACTAGGAATGCAATAACTAAATGACAAAGAAGAAGCTACATCAATATAAGTATAGAGTAACGAAAACAATATGAGAAGAATGATGGGCAATGGTTCATAAATGATGAAAAATGCTGGCAGCATAGGAAGCAAGTTATTGAAAATTTAAAATTAAATTAATAAAAATGAAGTAAAGTTATAAGTGTAAAACATAAGGGGGAGAAAAAATAGGCAAACAATAAAATGTAGAGTATTTTATATGATTGTTGATAATTTTTTTCAAAAAATATGATTGGGGAGGAGGGAGATAGTTACTTAAGAGAGTTAAAAAAAAAAAGATTTATAAGAAGAAGAAGAATAATAACATTTTTTTTTATAAAATTGTATATATAATATATGTGCAAATTTATTGAGTGTAGGTTAAAATGTTAATTTTTTTTAAATTATATAATTCAATAACATGTGTATTAGGCTTTAATAAGTTCAAATTTTTGTAAAGTAAAAAAATACTACTTCTGATTTCATATATAAAAGACTTTTTAGAGATTTGATTTGATATAAAATATAATAAATAAATTACTAATGTATGATATATTAATTATATTATTTCAATTATATATTTCATTAAATGAATTTTTTAAATTATGAGGAGTAATTGTCATTAATTTTAATGATAAATACATACATTAAATAAAAATATTTTTATAAATAATTTTTATTTTAAAAAATAAAAAAGATTAATTATTTTTAATTAATTTTTTTAATTTTTATAAATTAATTATTTATTTCTTATATATAAGATTGGCAGTAGTATAATATCAAAAGTTAATATAATAAACATAAAATTTTTAAAACTAACTTCACCGGTACCAAAAATTGTCTTATAAGAAAAGCTCAAACGTAAGGATAAGGTATAATCAAAATGTAGGGCTTTGAACTAATGAGTTATTCCTTGATACTTGTCCTAGTGATAAATGCTCAACCCAAAACAAATCTAGTTAAATTGAACACGTGTATCGAATATAGCTCTTCGTTTACTAGAATTTCATATTTTCTTCACCAGTTCATCAATTTCCATTCTCTCTCTAATTAAAGACCGACGACTAATTAGTATGATGGACAGTTGATCAAATAGGACGCGTAAAAGAGACTTTTCGCATCGTTTCGCAAAATAAAGAAAAAGGCATTTCGCAGTGGAGATGTACTCAACTAAATTAGATTTTATGTCTAATATAAGTTATTGTAAAGAGAGTAATAGATTAGGGGATCCATTGCAATTGTAATTTTTTAGAAAGTAGAGGAACGTTACAATCTCGAGCAAAATTAAACTAGCTAAAGTATTTGATGAAAACATACTTTAATTCATTTAATTAACATAAAAATATTCTAGCCCTATCAAGAGAGAAAGTAAGTTCGTATTGGACTTTTTGAAGGCTAGGGTTACAAGAGTAAATCTCATAAATTGAAAGCCATATAATTTTTGCTTACCCATAAGAAAATAAGCCAATTACAATTAAAAAAAAAATACACATTCTTCTTGTTGAAATTCCCTTACAATTTTAGCTACGTTATGTCTTTCTGAAAGGGAAAAACTTACAAAGAATAGATCTGAGTTATATGAATTATCCATTCTTTACACCAAATTTATAAAATTTTATCTTAAATATTTAATATTCTTATAGAATTTTTAATTTTTTAATGCATTAAAGGCTAAAATTTCTTTTTAAGCCCATTGGAATTTCAAATTCAACTCGCCCAACATAACATCCCTTAAATTTTGTCTCTAAAAGAATTCTCTAAGTTCCTCTTTAATTTTATCATAAATTCATATTTTTCTTATAAAATTCTTAATTTCTTATGCATTAAGGATTAAAGTTCTTCTATTTGCCAAATAAAATCTTAAACTAGGGTGCACATGTTCACAAAAAAAAAAAGAGACAAATTAAAAAAAAAAAGGTGAATCCCATGCGTGAATAGCTTAAGAATATTGAAAAAAAAAACTGAATTTTATTATGTAAGATTTAATGCACAAACAACACAGCCCCCAAAATTCACCTATAAAATAGAATCCCTGATTGTAATATCAATTTTGTTCTAAATTCTTAATTTTCTTATAAAATTTTTAATTTTTTATGTAGTAACAACCAAAATTCCTTCATTGGCTAATCAAAATTCAAAATTTGATATATACAACATAATATTATTCCTAAATTTTATCCACAAAAATTTCCTTAATTGAGTCCAAACTTTCTTCAAATGTTTAATTTTTTTATAAAATCTCTAATTTAGTCCACAGAAACAATGAATTAAAATTTTTAAATATCAAATTAAGTTAAATAAAAACATTCTAAGGACCAAATTTGAAAAATTGGAAGAATTTTTTTAGCCAATAAATTGGAGGAAGTTTAAATGAAGGTCAAAGAGGATATTTTCAAACTTAAAATAAATTAAATTTGTGATTTTTAATGGAAAATAAAGAATATTAAAATCAATATTTAAGGAATATATTTTCTAAAAAATTATATTTTTAATAAAAGTTAATATTATCTTTAAGAATATTTTAATATATTTTTATTTTAAAATAAATTTAAATATATTTTTGTAACAAAAAATTGTATAATTTAAACATGTTTGAGAGAGAGGGAAAGTATTCAACCAAAAGATAAGCCATTTCAAAGACCCGAATTTGAGTGTTGAAAAATTATTGAAAAATTACGGTGCGAAGGGACGAACGATGGTTTGTTTATTTATTTATTTTCACGTAACTACGTCCTTCTTCCCCCAGCTCCCTACAAACCCCAAAAAGAAGCAGAAAGAGAGAGAGAGAGAGAGAGAGCGGTAAAAAAGTAAAAAGGTTCAATCCTGCTTCCATTTTTAGTTTCCACTAGATCAGAACTCCCGAGTCCATTTTTTGCTGAGTTATTCTTGTACTTCTCGGGGGTTTTTTCATCAGACTCTGAAAGGTTTGAACTTTGAGATCCAACTTGTTGACTCGGTCATTGCACAGAGAGGGAGGTGCCTCCGTCATGTACAGCGGCTCCAGTGACGGCGAAACCCATGAGGCCGCCCAGAGGAAAATTCCGCCGGCCTCGTCCATGTTGTGGGCCAGAAATTTACGCCGATATATCGGATCCGGTGCCGGTCTCGGATCCGAAGCATTGATGGGTACGTTCTCTTTCGAACCCTCAATTTTTAGTCGATTATGAGCATTTTCTTTCATTTCTTTTCATTTATTCTTTGATGTGAGCTGAGAGAAGGGGATGCATACCTTGGGGCATTTGAGTTTGACTGTTAGAGGTAGGTTATCAATTATTAGAAGCATTGGCGTGATATTGAAACATATGAACTGGTGTTGGTAAGTGCGAAGACGCTACCCTAGTCTGCACTTGCATTTTGAGTTTGAGCTACTTGATTAATTTACTGATTGAAATGAGCTTTGGACTATGAACTATTGGGCTTTGATTTTACTGGGGTGACTGTATATTGTTTTACATTATATGAGTGTTTCATCAGCTTCCTTTCATATGAATTCTAATGGTAAAAGAGGAAAATAAGGCTCAACGATTGGAGTATCATATAATACAGGAATGGTAGAAATGAGAACCTGTGCCATCTCACAATAAGGAAAGAAAAAGAAAGAGTAAAAAAATGAACTCAATTTCACCTCGATTCTTCTCATCCAACCCCCACATAAGATTAAATGTTCTGTCAATGGAAAGCACAGATGAGTTTGTAGATTTTGCTTTCTAAACCTCCTACTTTTATTTTTGTCAATTTCATAGGTTTTTTTCCCTCCCTTGTTTTCTTCATTGCACTAGAAATTGTGAAAAAGCATAGTGTGGCACAAGTTTGCGATAAGGGCTGGTGTGCAGTGCACTACTGAGTGCGTGGCAACATTGAAATGCAGTGTACATAATTATATTACTCAAAATAAATATAAAAGACAATTAAAATAATGCATAGTTTAATATATATAAAAAACTTAACTCATTTAAATCACAACTTGTTATGACTCTGACAATCATCCAAAGCCCAAATGTATCAAGTATAAATTACAAATGTCATTCACCAAATTTCTAACTTACTAAGACTGAAATCTATCATTTGCTCATAAATTCATAATATAACTGAAATCTTGTCATTAATCCTAAACTCTAAGGGAAGAGATTGTAAGTTGCTAGTAAAGCCTCACTAAGGGAGAAGAAAAAGGGAAAAGACAAACAGCAATGGAGAAAGAGAGATAGAATGGAAATTTAACATGAACAGAAAGCAGTTCCTAAACTCTGGGTGCTTCCTACAGTACTGCAATAGAGAGTGAGAGACATTGTGGCTTGAGCGGCTGTGACAGAAACATTTTGGGACTGAGGCTGTGGCTGTGAGAGTAAAAGGTTAAAGACACCCTTGATGAAGGGGCCTATTTGACATTTGATGTGGTGTTGCCCAGCGTGCTGTGCCGTGCGCCACAGCAAGCCATTAATTAGTATGGGAAAATCATGTGCTTTTACCTGATGAAGCCCTTTCCAGCAATGTGAGGGAATAATTGACTGTATTTTACTTGTAGATTGGCTGTGGCTGAACCTGTTTAACTTTCTTTCCCGATTTCTGAAATGCTTTACTAGCTTGCTGATGCCTGAAAGTGATTTTAGTTACGTTGTACAACATTGATTTTCTTATTGCACTCCAGATTTGAAACTGTAGGGTACTGTTGATATGAGCCATATGGACATGCATAAATATTTTCACAATGTAGACTTTCTTTCAAGCTATTGCAATGTGTTATCTCTTAACTTCAAACCCTGATAACATCATCTTATCTTCTTTTCATTATTTTTTAAACTTCATATTTGCAGAGCTTGAAACGAAAAGGATTTTGCTTGACATTTTTAAAGAAAAGCAGAAGAAAAATGCTGAAGCTGGTTCAATTCCAAGTTTCTACAAGAAGGCATGTGTTAGCATTGTTTATCCATAGTTTATTACTTCATTATTGTATATTATATACACACATTGAATTGGGTACAGTTGTTATTTTCTTCTATTTTTGCTTCCTGAAGCTTTTAGCCATTAGCAAACAATTTCATTATTTCTAAGTAGGACACTTTCCCTTTAGAACTTGCATGGTGTATTCATGAGGGCACGAACACCCATGTTTCACTCTTCCTTGGAAATCTATAAAAGAAGGTTTACCTTATTTTTCTAAGAATGTACACCATATGTGGCCTACGGAGTTCTTCTCACAGTATATCAGTAAAAAAAAGCATAGCCTTAAAAGTATGCCTGCCATCCCCCTTAAGAAAGCCCAGTAAATGATTGAAAAAGTAGATACAACAGACGCAGGTTGGTAAGATAACTATAATATAGCTGTACCCTGATATTTAGAGTTGATCCTCACAACTAGTATCATTTTGGACTTAATTTTGTCTCTGTGCACAGATGATATAGAAGGTTTATTTGATGTTTGTTATTTGATTTCTTCTGCATGCATATAAATCATCCATCTGTAATGTAAATACTGATATGCCTCGTCTTCATCCAGAAACCTGAAGAGGGATCAATCAGTCATAGGGTCCAGAGATTGGCAAAGTATCGATTTCTAAAGGTATCATCTTCTCACTGTCTTATTTTTTAGTTACATCTGCTTAAACGCTTAACTTTTCTCTGTTGATGATTTCCCATGCTTTGCACAGAAACAATCAGAACTTTTGCTGAATGCTGATGATTTGGATGCAATGTGGGTCTGCTTGAGAGAAAATTGTGTGATTGATGAAGCCACTAGTGCAGAAAAGGTCCGCCACCTCTCTTTTTTTTTTCCCCCTTTCTCTCTGTCTTCTAATCTTCTTCATCATTTTTGCCAATTTCTATGGTACATACAGGTTCAACCAGATTTTGTCTTCTTGGTAATATGATGAATACTTAAATCCAAAACAAAAGTCATTAGAGCTTGAGAGATTCAATCAAATTCCCTTCCGCCCATCGGAAATAAGAAAAAGAAAGAACTTGCCTTTACTTTGGCAGTTGTAGCATGAGATCCTCATGCTATCCCCTTGATCAGAGTTTTTTTATCTCAAAGTACAAGTTGAAACATAGACTTTTGTTCTTCAAAATGCGTGTGTTGTCATGGATTTTTGCTGACATACCCTAACCCCAAAAATTCTTATTTTGTCTATCAAGAATAATTATTGTCTTGTTATGTTGGTGATATAAGTTCTTATTGTTCACATAATTGAAATATTAGACACAGTTTTGCTCAGTTATTCATCTAGTTAATCTTAAATTATGCTCTACATTGTGTATTTTGGATCATGATTTTCTGAGAACTACTGCTTAGCAATCCTGAATCTCTTATTTTTTATTGCCCCTTTGGGAAAATCCAATAAAATTGATGCATACTTTTACTTGTTTCTTATAGATGAATTATGAAGACTTTTGCCAAATAGCCTCCGTATGTACAGAACAAATAGGTTCCAAATGCCGACGCTTTTTTAGTCCTTCAAACTTCATGAAGTTTGAGAAAGATGAGCAGGGAAGAATTGCCATCCTACCCTTCTACCTTTATGTGATGCGCACGGTAGGTCATCTGCCAACTTGTATTATCTCACTGGATTGCTGTTTAATTGTCCTGAAGATTAATTGTTTAAGTATATGTGTAACCTGGTGTCTTCTTTCTCCATAACTATTCACTTGTATGTCATTTTTTTGTCCTTAGAAGAATACATCTTATTTTTATGATAGCAACTTACTGATTATAGTTGTGCAGGTTTCACTTACACAGGCAAGAATTGATATGAGTGAGCTTGATGAGGATTCTGATGGTTTCCTTCAGCCACATGTATGAGTTCTTATTGTTAATACGGCTTCAAATTCTTGAAATTGAACAATAAGTATATCCCTTTGTTATGTGTATTTATACAGAATAGTTGCTTCATCTATGCCGCCTTGCATTACTATTTTCCATTTATACTCATGTTTTGCCAGACCAACCACCTGCAAAAAGTGGTTTCTTTTGTTTATCATTATCCAACCTATTTTGTCATTATGTTCCAACTTCCAACAAATATTCTGGTACAATGAGTTGCTTCGTTTTTGGCCTTTTTTGTTTTTTTTTTATTCCTTTTTTTTATTTCAGAAAAATGAGAACTCTAAGTCTCTCACTTTTGCAAAGGTTTATGTAGATTGATCAATATTATGCAGTTGAGAAACTGAATTGAATTTGAAAATTTTCTTGTATAATACTATAATAATTAGGTTAACCTTGCTAATTTTGTGCTTTTCTCTTCAGGAAATGGAAGCCTATATACGAGGTCTTATTCCCAACTTAGCACAATTACGTGATATGCCAGCAGCCTTTGTTCAAATGTATTGTCGCATTGCTGCACACAAATTCTTCTTCTTTTGTGATCCTCATAGACGAGGTTTGCATGGCTGATATCTTTTAGTTGCTAATGGTTGTTGATATTTTATGGTCATATTTGCTTGGCATGGACATCTTTTTTTTTTGTGGGGGGGGATAAAGAGACTTGTTTTAATATTTTGAAATAAGTAAATGGAAGTTTAAATGAATAAAACCAACAAAGCATAACCCACACAAATAGTGGCTTCAAAAAGGAAATGTCTTAGCAAAGAAAAAAAATGAATGGAATGTTAGCTCAGATTGTATTGTCTTAGCAAAGTGAAAAAATGAATGGAATGTTAGTTCAGATTGTATTTTCATAGATTGATTATTTCCTTTTACTGCTAAATAATGTGGTGATGATGATTTACTGCTTATCAAGCTTTGAGCACGAGGTAGGAAAAATTATAATACACATTCTATGATATGAGGTCATATGAAAGGTGGTTCATGAGATTTAGTTGATGGGTTGGGAAATAAATGATGTCAGTTGTGCCAGGTAGGCATGAGAGGATGTTTTCTGAGGTGTAAATTTCCTGAAGTAAGTGTTCGTGTATGCACATTTTGTTGTTCAGCTTTTAGCTAATGTCTAATGATTTCCTATCACTCCTTTCATTCAAAATTTATATGAATGACTTTTTTTGCAGGAAAAGCTTGCATCAAGAAAGTGTTGCTTAGTAATTGTCTTCAAGAACTGATGGAGCTTCACCAGGTAAATTATATAAGAAGTTTTCCTATTATCTTTAGAACTAATCCTATTAATTCTTTCTCTTTCTGTGGTTCCTTTTGTTCTGGTATTGATATGATTCTGTTTTGTTTTATGAACTTTGAACTCTATTTTGTTCTAACCCCTTATAAGCTTTGATTTGAAAGTCTATGTTTTAAATTTGCTATCATATATTTCAGGAAAGTGAAGAAGAAGTCACAGACACAGAACAAGCGGAAAACTGGTTCTCTTTGACATCTGCTCAACGCATATGTGGTTGGTTTTGCTCATGGCTTTAGGACCCAGGATTCATTTACCTCCTGTTCCCATTTTTTACCTGTTTGTGAGACATTTGCATGAGTATTAGTGGGGCTTTTTCTTATTATAGTTAAAACTACTGTCCTTGGATTTGTAATCATCTGTATCTTCTATATTTCTACAGATATGTTTCTTGCCCTAGATAAAGATGCAAATGGGACATTGAGCAAGCAGGAGCTTCGAGAATATGCAGATGGGACTCTGACTGAAATCTTTATTGAGAGAGGTAGAAATTAGCTCAATTTTCAATTATGTTATGAATATTGAGTATTCTGTTTGCATATTCCCCTTTGAATCTCTGGTTGGTACCTTTAGGTTCTGTTGCTGGTCTCTTAAATTGATTATTGTATTTGTGACATTAATTCAGAATTTCAGATTAACTTAGCAATTTGGTAGTAGATGAGATACAGGTGACCATGCATGCCTCTTGCCAAATTTGTTACTTCTTCTTTTTCTTTCTAAAATATAGTTAATGACCATATCATAAACTTGTGTTTCTCTTGCTGCAACCATCCGCAGAATTAGAGACTGTCGACTTTTGATTAAGATGCTCAGAAAATTCAATGTTTGCCACTGGAAACTATTTAACTGTGAAAGACAAATGCAATTAGTCTCTTTATGGCTGTAAGGTGTATACTGTGTATATGCCAGATATTTTCTGGAACAAATTGCTCTTTATTTATTTGTGTTTCTCAGGCAGGAGGAGAAGTTTAGATGCTAAAGCATTGATCTAGACTAGAGCGTCATTAACTCATTCTGTCACAGACCCAAATTAAAACTGGAATTCAGTAGTCTGTTTGTTATATAACTATCTTGTTTAAAGTGAACAAAGGTTTATGGGCCATCTGAAGAGATAGCAATTTGGAGTTCTGATATTTGTACATATCAGTTAGGAAAATTTATGGAGAGCCTGCTGTTTACATTCATTTGTTTCCATTTACATGCCAAAATAATTCTCTTTTACATAACTCATCTGATTTATCCTGTGTAGAAAATTTTGCCTGCTACTGTTTATTTTTTTATTTTTTGGGGGTCAATTGTATTCTGAGTCATGGTTGCTCATCTTTTTTCTAAGAAAGAAATAATAATTAATTTGCTTCTTTTAGTATTTGATGAACATGTTCGTCGTGGAAAGATTGGAGGTGGTAATACCCGGGAGATGGACTTTGAGAGTTTCTTGGATTTTGTTCTGGCTTTAGAAAACAAGGACACCCCAGAAGGCTTGACATATTTGTTTCGATGTCTTGATCTTCATGGTCGGGGTTACCTTACTACAGCTGATATTCACTCCCTTTTCAGGTATAATCTGTCAGCATCATTGTCTAAGGATAGTGTTTGTTTCCTTTATCCCATGCGCTTTGCTTTTATTTTTTAGTTATTATTGTTATTTAATTTCTATATTCTGTAGTTTCAAACTTCTAACCATAGAAATGAATGTGTAATCCAATTATTGGAAGTAAAGAGGGGGAGCATTTAAAAGCTGATGTTTCCTGATGCAATCTTCCTACAGAGAAAAACTGTCATTTTCTGCTTGTAGTGCTTGAGCAGGTCCTACAAGTCTCAAGTAGACAGCGACAAGATTTTGATTATTACACAAATCCTGTTGAGATCTTTTATGTGCCTCGACCAAGAATGCAATTATTTAATTTGGCATTATTATCCTAAATTTTAACTAATGGGCATATTTCTCTTTTTTCTCTTCTAAACGCAGAGATGTACACCAGAAATGGATGGAGGGTGGCAACTATGAACTTTGTATTGAAGATGTGAGAGATGAAATCTGGGATATGGTCAAGCCAGGAGATCCCCTTAGGATAACATTGGCTGATCTACTGGCTTGCAAACAGGGTGGAACTGTAGCCAGTATGCTCATAGATGTGCGTGGCTTTTGGGCTCATGACAATAGAGAAAATCTTCTCCAGGAAGAAGAAGAACCAGAAGAAGAATAACATCTGTTCAGGACTTGCTAACAGAAAACTTGCCTAATACTTTTTTCAACATAGAATTCTCACAAGATGCATCCCCTAGATTTGCAATTAGTTGTGTTTATCTTGTATTGTATGTTAATTTTCAAAACATTAAAACTAGTGCATCTAGCCATGTTTTGAAACTTAAATCTTTGTTTGGTCAACTTTTTGGGATGATAAAATGTGAAAATATCATGATCTATGCCAAGTGATGATTGATCTCCTTTTTAATCATGCGAGGGTTTTATTTGTAGTTTTGACGGTACAATAAATTAAGCTATGATATTATAAAACTAAATAAAATTTATTTTATTTAATTTGCACCTTAATAAAATTGTCTTTTATTTTAGTGATCCTGTTGGTTATTACCTTTTCTATGCTTCAATGATCCCAAGTCCAGTATCCTTTCAATAGTTAAATAACTAAAAGTTAATGCAGGTTATTTATAATGTTTTTGGATTTAAAAAAAAAAAAAGTAAAGTGATGGTCCTCCTTTATTCTTTATTAACGAAGTACTTTAGCTTCAAGGGCACCGATTCTAGGATTAGATCCTCTCACTCTCACGTGAGAATTCACATGACATTATCACATACTATATTTTTTAGTTAAAAGTAAACTAGTAATAAAAAAATGTCATATTAAATAATAGACTATCATATAATGTTATGAAAACTAAGATGACAGTGTCTAATAACCTTCATTATGCTTAAAATTAACAACCTCGTAAGCTTTTCTTTCTTAATGTGTAAAATTATTTTTATTTGAAATCGTAATTCATTAAGTTTTTGCAGTGTTAAATTTAAGTGATATTTATATTTTAATAAATAAATAACTTTCTTCTAAAAAATTAATAATTTAATCATAGTATATATATATACATACACACACGCGTGCACACACGTGTCGATGATAAACCCCTTGCTAGGGATCGTTAATCCTCGAGGCTATAAATAAGAGGAGTCGCCGTGGCCGAACGAGCAGTTTTATTGTGTACGCCACAGTTGCCGCCTACCCCCGAATGGTGGTGCTGTGGGAATTGCTTCGTCAGACCAACCCCACCTCTCTTCCGATCCAAGGATTTAGGAGTATCACAAATATCTTGATGCCCTATTTGTATCTGCAACATTCCCTTGTCGATCTGTTTAAGAGGTGTTGTTGGTCTGATGATGCAATTCATACAGGCATTTGCAAAGCATCGAGCGTAAAATTGTGGCGGTTGGGTAATTTTTATTTCTGGTCAACCACACGGTTCTTTAAAGTGAAGTGAGTTGGTGGAATTTAGTGTTTATGCTTTTTGCGAGTTGAAGCTAGTATGAATTTTCCTGATTTTAGTTCCGGATTTTACGGATTCTTTTCCTTATGAATATAGTTTCATAATATTTTAGATTGCTTGTTTCATTTGATGATATGGGTTCTCAATTGATAGTTTCTTAGAGCCATGGATAGTTACTCTACCCGATACTGCCTCTTTTTGGTTTATGCCTCTGCATGTTTGTCTTTTCACGAATGATTTTCTCAGGCAAATTTGCTTAGTGTTATTCCGTCATCTCTTGGAGTTGGAGGCCTTCATGGCGCAGATACGAAATACGATATCCATACCATTCGAATATGGTATACGGCAATATTTAAAAAACGAAATTCTCAGGATAGGTTATTAAAATTTATTTATATTTTTAATATTCAAAATATCTTATATGCATCAATTAATAATACTTAAGGGATTATTAATATAAGATTCAAATAGTGTGTTTTGCTATCAACGAAAAGTTTCACTTCCCTGGAAGGTAAGTTTCAATAATTTAATCTGAGGTGTTGTTTAAGTATCGAGTTGCATTGGGGCTGTGAGATACGGTGTATCCCATCCATATTACTCATGTATCAATTGCTTCTTTTTTTTTTCCCTTTTTTCACAAAACGACAAGAATTACATTTGATATGTCTGGATTACAGCGTATTACACATGTATCAGTGTTGGATACCCATCCAGCACTGATACTCAAGGCGCCTACGTGTATTGGTGCTTCCTAGGTTGAAGGTTGTTAATGATGTGAAAATTGGTTGATTATCACTATGCTTCTCTATGCACGCTATTCTCATCTCTCTTTAATCATGGACTTTGGTGTTCAGCTTCTGTTATGTGGGTGGTCAATTAGATATGAGTTGATTCTTTTTAATGGAAACACTTTATATAACTTATGTAGGCAACATCTCATTTCCTCACTCATTTGGGTAATTGATGAATAAAGGTCTGTGTTATTTGCTTCGGAATGAATTGCATGGATTTCTTCATTCTCTTATGTAAGCAAGCTTATTTGATTGCTGCTTGAATATTTTTAAGTTTGCCTCTGATATTACTTGGGTTAAGAGATACTTATATTTTTCTTTTGTATGCAATAACAAGAAAAGGAACATAATTCATTTCGGCTTATTCTTTTGCTGCAGAAACAATTGGCCTATCTCCATTTTTTCTTTTGGATGATGAGAAATGTGTAGTGGATATTCATTTCTTTATCCTGTTCGATACCACTACCACCTTAATACACATCTCACTTGGTATTTGCTGGATGGGTGTATAGCCCTTCTTGTTGTTTTCACATATTTTAATAAATCACTAAATTTTTTATAAATATGTTTCTTTGGTAAGAGTGGAAGAGGAAATGCTTTGGAGATGGCTGAGTGGTTTCTGGACTTATTTCTGGTCTTGGAAAACAGGACAATCAAAAAGCCGTCAGGTCTTCTTGTCTCTGTCTTGATCTTGAGTTCTTGATATTAGGGATTTTCTCACTATCTCTTCCTTTCTGGGCATACTGTCTAAATATGTTTTCAACTTCTATGAAAGATATTAGTAATTTTCTTTTATGCTGTGGGGTGGTCTCTACTTTAAAACTTCTGCTAGTGTGATTCCACCAAAGCTGATGCTAAAGCTGAGACATTGCTTGATACAATTTTCCTATTGAAAATTTGTCATTTCCTCTTATGAGAATACATTGAACTCTTCAAGTTTCAGAGGAGCGTAAGTGGAAATGTGATCTAATCCATGAATCCATTAAGATCTTCAGTTATCTCGTCTAGCCTGCGTCTTTCTTAGCTGAGTTATCATCTAGTATCATCAATTTTGTTTATTAAAATTTTTTTTATTAATCGAACAGAGATGTGAACCAGAATGGTTTGGCTGTTTGGGGCTTGGGACTATGAACTGTTTATAAAAAGTAAAACAAAAAGGAAAGAAAGAAAGAAAGCAAAGGCAAAAGAAAAAATAGGCCATCTGCTTGCCTACACAGGGTCTGACTGTAAGCTTGCTCATATATTGTGTTGTGCAGTTTCTAAGCCCTTGATTTGCATAAACAACCTCCGAGAAAAGAATTGAGAAAACGTCCTTGTATGTTCTTTGTATGGAGTAGTAACAAGATACTTTGACTGGAGATATAAGGATATCAAATATCAATTCCTAATGTATAGCACTCTTATAGTTTGTAAATTTTGTAGACTAAGCCGTTTCATGTTTCACAATCTAAATGTTAAAAAGGTTTTCAAGATGATAATTGTATAATGAACTGTATAAGCCTCTGACAGCACTTTTCTCAGTTGGAACAAGTTTTCAGGACGATAATTGTATGAGTACTAGTTAAATTCTACTCAATGAAAAAGCAGCTCAGATGGAAATGTTAAGGGTTGGCCAAGATTCATGGAAGTAAGTTTCATAAATACATAGTTGTCTCCATTTATTTGTTTACATTCGCCAGAAACCAAAATTTTTGTTGAAGTACGTTCTTCACTCAGAACTTCTGCTTAGATTTAAATTTTGCACTTAACGGTGTCAATTGGTTTGTAGTAGATATGTTGTCCTATTTGTGAAGAAAATACGTATTTATATTACTATATAAGATTATAAGTAATTTGAAACTCTAACAAATAGCTGTCAAATTCTTGCTGCATGAATTGTTGTAGTTAAGGGTGTTGCTTATAAAGAAAAAGAGTAGTTTGAAAGAAATCTTTAGGCCTTTGGCTCTGTGTCACCAAAAAATTAGGAGATTGAAACTGATAGTGGAGGGTTTGCGTTTTAGATGTGTTTTACCTCGTGTTCTTTGTTTTCAGTTTCTGATCATTAGAAATGCGAGTCTGGTGTTTAAGTTAGATTTTAAATGTTGTGTCTTGCTAATGCTTTTGTATTTTTAGATCTTTGTGCTGGTTAATCGAATGATATGCAATATATTTGCTGAGAAAAAAGAATTTGTAAAGGATTTCATCTAAGGTCGTGATTGTATTGGTTATGCTCGTGACTCGTATATGACAATACAATTATTGATATCTTGTTATTCCTAGATTGACTTTTGACGTTATTTATACAACAAAAGGGTCATACCTTGTGGTTGTGATTCACATTCCTTTAAATTTCAAAAATTAATGTGACTGAGAGGAAGGGTGATCAAAACCGATGAAAACCAATGTATTATAGTCAAACTAAACCGGACAAAAATTGATCAAAATCAATTAAAGTTTGATTTTAATTGATGTGAACATAGCGATTATTTGGCACTTCAATTCGGTTTCTGGTTTGATATGAAAAAAATCCGAACCAAAATGTATATATTTATATAAAGTGAACATATAATATTTAAAATAAAACTTACCTTAGGTCATTGCCTAAAGTTTTTTTTTTTTGGTGGATCATTTGATATTCATTTGGACTCGAATTATTTAAAAAAATTTTATAATTTAGTCCTAAATTGTTAATAATGCCTGAAAATAAGTAAACTTGGTCAAGATTAGGACTGGCCTTAAAAAGAGGCCTAAAATGTCTAAACCAACTATTTTCCAGTTTGGTTTTACATTATAAAACCAAATCAATGGGTGCCTTCTCACACAAAAATGATGACCTCAGTGATTCGGTTGGTCAATGTGTAAAAAATTAATTGAACAAAATTGCTGATCACCCCTAAATAAAACTTTCCATATTTTGCCTGATACCTATGATTTGTTCTCAACTTGATCAATTTGAAAGGAAAGAATAAAAGAAGAAAATATGTTACAATTCTCTTTTTAATGTGCTCTTAGGTTATGATGTTTATGTGCTTGAAATGTGTTTTCTTTTAGGGTGCAATGATCAGATAACTGAGGGTTATTATGCTTTATATTTTATATGTCAACTGAAAGAAAAATTTCTGCGTGCTTGGATGACCTAATTTAAGATAAATTTGAATTTTCCTCATACAACATATTTTGTAAGTATAATTAATAAAAAAATTAAATATAAAGATGTTTTGTCAAAAATAGATAATTTAAAACACTTCACTTTCAAGTAAAATTTAAAATATTTATTTTGATCTCTTACTATTAGTCAGACTTAAAAGAGACTGAACCCTTAGCACCAAACCAGACTAGCCCATTGATCCCAAACCAAAGCCACAAGCCTAAGTTCTTAATCAAACCTTTGACCCAAACCACACCCTTGGAACCAATCGAAGTTTTGGATCTTGAACTAGCCTTCTTATTGAATTGGACTTGAGCTCTAAACCTGGTCAATACCCTAAACCAGACTTTATCCGCAACCCTTGGACATCATACCGCATGTTCCATTATCAAAATTGACCTGTACCCTGAGGCCTCATTTGACATATAGTGTATTTTTTTTCTCAGAATGAGAACAGAAGGTGGATTTGGAATGGAAAAGAGTCTTATGTTCCGTAAGTATGTTGGGTATGATATATGAAAAAATAAGAATGTTATTGTTTCTGTATATTTGGCTAGATAAAAATGAGATAGAAATAAAATGAAAGAGGAATTAAAAGATCAAAATACCCTTCAATAATAAAAATAACGAAATAACTATATATGAAGCTAGTGATCATACCATGTCTAGAAATACATGCTGAAAAAATCACATATAATACTTTTTCAATCATTTTTCATCTATGTCTTTTTCAAATCAGATGCTACTCACATATGACCCTAAAAAATGGCAACCCAATACCACAACACCAAAATACCACAGCAGACAAGCAAATTTGGATTGCATCGCACCAAAATACCACAACATGCTCTCTTCACATATGAACCCAAAGAAGGGCTACCTAATCATAGAGTTGTACGATTCATGATGCAACTAGTGTCCCTCAATGGCTAAGAGTTTCATCACCTCTCTTGTATAAGATTTGGTGGACAGTGGTCAAAGGTCAAGGGAACAACAATAAACAGTTGGTGAATTAACTTCCTGAAGTGGTGGAAGCAGATCTCCTTCTTCGACAAGCAAATTTGAATTTTTCTCACAAGGCAAGATGATTTAGAAAACTCCTTTCCCACGACGCTCAGCTTTCTCCCTCAATAAGATGATGGATGGGAGACTACCATGTTCAAGGGAGAGAGCTCGTCCAAGTTTGCAGCACTTTCTTGTACCAAATATGTATTTTTAGCATTCTTACTCCCTCTCCCATTCCATGATCCAGCTATCTTGTATACCAAACATAGCCTAAAGCCTCAGTTGAACAGAACCTCTAGCTTAGCATTGTGAAAGCTGATGCATTTGAATTCTTAAACAACATTCATGAGGGTATTTTTAAGTATGTAGGAATTTTATGATAGCCCTTACCTCTTGTAATATTGAAACTTGCTCTTATTCAAATGGACTCTCGTTGTCCATCCAAGAAAAAAAAATGAATTACAAGTAACTTGTACTTCGTCATTATAATCACCAACAATACCCAATCACAATTAATCATCTTAAACACAACCTTTGAAAGATGATAATAGTTTTCTTTACTCCTTGCAGCTAGCAACAAGAGATTCCATCCTCAATCATGAATAGAAGTTTCTTTGTTGAGGTGCTAAAAATCACTCATCCTTGATCCATCTTAGTTAGCTTAAAATAATTGAGGCTTCTAGATTTGCTAAATTTCATTATTCAACACACCTTTACCTTATTGCTTTTGATAACTCACCTCCAAGCTTCTTTAACACAGTGTCCATAATTTATAGATTTAAAATCTTGGGATCCCATATATGTTTTTTTTTTTTAATGTAATTGTGGAAACTAAAATAGAAAAAGATATGAACAACCCATGTGCAAATAACAGTCTAAATCAACATTTAAAGTGCCATATCAGAGGGCCCATCAAGAGTTAACAAGTCTTTCAGAAACAAACTCTTGTAAAAATATATCCAAGGACTTAAACATGGGGACCTAAATATTGGGTTGCATATGGGACGAGTCAAGCTGGTATAAGTTAGGCTGCAAAATTTGGACTTGCGGCGTGGCCTGGTCTCAAACCAATTCAGGCTAGCTTGCCCAGGCAGTCGGGTTTGATGGGGTTTAAATTTCTTTTTAAATAATTTTAAAGGATGTTAAAACTTTAAAAGTTCATATTTTTATAACAATTTAACTATTTTGAATATATAATCACTCATTTTGATATATTTTTGTAAGATTTACATAATGAAAATGAGATAAATGGGCTAAGAAGAAAAATAGAATGAAAATACAAGTGTAGAAAATAAAATTTTAAGAAACTATAACTCAAAGCTTTGTGGTCTGATTAAGGTTTTCTCTGTTTGGATAATTTTTCAATATAAATGTGATATAAATCATCAAAGGTACTTTGGTCCATTTATTTTTCTTAAAAATGTACATTTACTATTTTAATTTTGATTTTTTTTAACTACAAAAATGTTTTTCATCTTTTTTTTTTTAAATTTAAATATAACAATTGTACTTAAAAAAGATTTAACAAAAATCTTCACCCTTTTGACTAATTATAATATATAGAATGTGCTTAAAATTTTTTTGACTAAAATATAAAATAAATCCTAAAAAAATTTTCTATTCATTTAGGTCTTTGTTTTTTAATATTATATTATATGACTAAGTTAAATCAGGTCTAGTGCATAACTTGGTCTAACTCAATTTGGCAAGGTTAAGTATGTTCACCCCTACCTATATCTTTCAAGGAGAGCCAAATTGTGCATTAGTGCCATTGTCAAGTAACTTTATTTAAACTATTTGTTATATAATTAAATCCCTTCCAAGCTTAAGAATACTGCCGCATAAATTTACAAGAGAGGGCACTTGTATTTCACTTACAAATGGATTAATTGTATCTACAACGTAGCAACCAAATGCAAAGAAACTTTTTTTTTAAATATATATATATTGGGTCATGAATGCTACAAAGATTGAAAATTCAACATAGCATACCGTAACATGCGGTTGAAATATCTCATAATTGATGCCGACACGCTCTAAATGTCCCTTCTACAATTTTTTGGTTGCTCGTATCATAACCAGTGGTCTTCGGTTTATTCCATAGCTTCACAAGATGTGCGAAGCAAGCACGGCCATTTCTAGCTCACATCTAACAGCCATTCCCTTTTATGTCCTAACATCCTATTGGATGACCAGAAGAAAGAGAGAAAACAAAAAACAAAAAAACAAAAGCATGAAGAGCCCTGTGAAGGTGAGAAGGATCTTGTTTACATGACGAGCACAGCGCATAATTTTACATCCATATCCGAGAAGCGCATGAAGGCACTTTAATATATACTGCTTTAAGAATAGTCTAAGAACCAACCTTCCAGCTGTTTGAAATTCAGAACAAATCTACTAATGATAACTTATTTCTGCAAAATTTTCATGTAAAGTTAATTTGTTGGATTATTTAGGTGATCAGCTTGAAACTGTCTTAAGAGCAACAGGGATTGATGATAGAGATTGAGATCAATTCCATCAACATTTCTACCAACACGTGCCTGCAAAACTCCCTAATAAGGATCAAATAACACTAAGGTCAATCATCTTCTCATTTCCACACACATGTTGTGAGTAAATGCAAGTGTTCATAAAGCATATCATGAGTCCAAGTGTGCTTGCAAGAGCAAGATGAGGCAGAAATTCAGCCAGATCTTGACAAGCGCATACCTTGTTATCAGGTTGGATGAGGAGTTCACCAATGAATTGGTAGACAGAGCCAACTCGGAAGGTAAGGTCCCTCAGGTGCTGAGTACTAACTTTTAGAGTGGCATCGCCATCAACAATTGTCGCTAGGGCTGTCTCTACAGAGTATTCATGTAGCCTGGGAGTGGAGGGACAGTAAGCTATTGAACTATACTTCCACCATTATCATCATCAACAGCAGTAACATCAAATTATAGTAGTGCCGTAGAGCCTGTCTTAGGCAATCATACAGCAACTTGTATGGGCAGAACTAACATATATAATTTTAAGGCTTTACAATATCAGTAAACTCTGCTTCAAATGCGTGAATGGTGACAACGTATCCTATATGTTGATATTACACTCCCATCCCATTATGCTGCCACATGGACTTAAAAGGATTTTCCGTTACAAAGCCACAAACCAAGATAATTATCAGGTCGAGACTTAATACCCCAAATGGATAATAAAAAGTTGATAAAGAGTGCATGAGTAATGTTGAGATCACCACACTGGGACAATTGTCCAATGCAAAGTGGTATGGGGCGAATACAGCCTTAAGCAGATATTGGAAATTGGAGATGCAAGTGCGAAAGACCAAGCTATTCCATGTTAGCGTAACTGTAAGACAGTAAAAATTGGAAACTATGTATAACTGCCACTGCCAGGTATGATTAAAATAGAAAAACTAAATCCCAATCAGATTGTGTTCAGATTTTAGATTAAAAAATAACAACAGACGATAAAATCAAACTGAAATGAAGTAGTAATGTTATTTTCAAGATATGATTAATAGTATCCTAGAAACCTTTGGGAGAATCAGACCTCAGAGACTAGCTCACGAGACTGGAGAGCCCTGGGTTCATATAAATTCCCATTACAACCCCATGCTTCCCATGTGGGATTCAATTCCCGTATCTTGCAATTGGGTCCTAACATTTCACCGTGCTCCAAAATCCCAATGCCCATGCAAGTTGGCTTTATGTTAGCTTTTTAGCCCCAAGCTAATACTGGTGGCTAACACTGCAACTGTGACATTGTGGAAAGCTCTGATACCAATTGATAGGGAGCTTATGGAGAATAACACCCTAAAAGCTAGCTCACGAGGTTGGAGAGCTCAAGGTTCATATAAATCCCACATTAGATTTACAAGTCCCATACCTTGCAATTAAGTCCTAACATGACCAAATATAAGTAATACGGTTTATTATAGATCTATTGTCTAATCTTGCTTGAAATGAATCCAAACTCAATAAAAATTCAGTAGGACTACACTTATTGATAAAGAGCTTGCAGAGAAAATTATCATATTCTGATACTGAAACATATGTCCCTTAAAAACTCTCATTTGATTGAGGTCTACAATACATGGCATTCTTGAGGGGTAACAAATCAATATCTTCCCATTTTTCACTAACTTCAAAATTGTTATCATGCAAGAATGTATAAGTCTGAGCCATTAACAGCATCCCACTGCTGGTCCTAGCAGGTGATTACTAAAAAATCAGGAAGGTTGAGCATTGTTAGATCTATATTCTATATGCTCAACAATAACTTTACAATGTTTATCCTGATGGAATTTCGTAACTTGTCTAAGTAGAGGAGTCAAATGAGCTAGCCTGGCTCAGTCTGGTCCAACCCAATTTGGCCTGGCATTTTGGTAGGTTGAGCTTGGATTGCCCCTTTCGAAAGAGGGCCAGCAAAATGCCAACCCAATCCTCTCTAAAGAGGGTAGAGAAATAGGCAGGCCAACTTGTCAAATAATAACAAAATTTATAAAAGAAGTATAAAATATTTCAAATTATTCACTAATTATGCTAAAAATCTCAATTAAAGTTAAAATATTCTATTAATTGAAAAGGTAGGCAGGTCAACTCACTTAAACCAACTAATTTTTTTGAAATTTAATAGCCATTTTAATTAAAAAAAATACAAGATTTTCAGTCCAAAGAGTTGGCCCCGCCTAACCCTGTATGGCATGCCACTTAGGGAGGCTAGACAGCGTTGTGCCCTCTTTATAAGAAGGCTCTGATTTTGTGAGCCCAACTTCTAAGCACAATATAACATTAAACACTATTGATATTCTCATGAAATCTAATGTTACAAGTCCTATAAATTATAATCAGCGCTATAATTGGGGCATTGACATAAAGGTAAGTAATTTTGTGCTTCCACTTTCCATGCCCACATTATAAGTATTTTCCAACTAATCAGCCATTGAAATAAAAGAGAAGACGAAGAAGCATAAGGATTCCTTTGCATTTTGACAATGAAGTCCAAAGAAGACATATAATTCGGTATTCTACCAGTGTTAGATAAACGCAGGGAATGTTAACCGGATTTAACATCAGCCATAATCAATACATTGGTGAAACTTGCCACTAGAAGAAAAGTCAAAAGGATTTATGATTTTTAAGCCAAAAGTCATGAAAGCATTAGCATTAGAATGGCAACAGTCTTACTTTCCAACAATTCTGAGTGAAGCTCCTTCCTTGAAAAATGGAGATGATGGGTGTAGGTCTTGTAGAGAAACTAAAGCCCCAGATTTTATTTCAGATAATGCCATTGAGCTACACTTGTTAACTAACAAGCTTCCCAATTCTGCCTGCAATTTTAGAAACCATAGGCAAATGCAATGACATTCCACAAAGCATGAATCCATGTTAATAGTTCGGATTTCACTCCCCTAAAGTGCACCATGCACTTTGGAAAGTAAAGTGCGAGTGAATAACCATTGATGAGAAGATAAAAGAAATTGATCAATTATCAGGTTGTTCTTTATCAAAATTTAGACTGTTGATCTCATCTAGTTGACCACCTGTACTTTACACTAGAAAGTGCAAGGTGCACGTCAGAGAAGCCGATCCTAATAGTTAACCTAGAGTACCATAATTTTCTGGTGCACATATAAAAATACTAATGTATTGCCACTCGACATCAACATTTCCCCATCTTAGGGTCCTCTTCTGGCTACACTACAAACTGACAATTTTTTTTTTGGGGCCTATGCATATTTTCTGTTATATTCTCTTACAAAAAGACAATACACGCTCTTAAAAAATTAAAAAAAAAAAAAATTTAATGTCATTTTGCTTGAAACACCATGAGCATTCGACTAGTCCTTGCGTCTTCAAAATCTGATCCCTTCATATCTACCTCTTTCACGATACTTATTTATAGAGGAAGGAAAGAAAGAAAGAAAGGAAGGGAAGGAGGGAGCATACTAGAATAATCTTAGAAGGAGAGATAGAAAGGATACCTAAAGATACAGGGAAGTCTAGGAACACAGATTCCCGTCGTGGGAGCTTGGCTATAGAAACTGCGGAGTGCGACGGCGGCCGGAGAGTGAAGTGAAGCAGTGGACTCTGGACAGAAAGAGATGGGTCGGTAGGTTGCTTGCGGTCGGCGGAGTCGAAGGTGGCGTGCTGTAGCTGCTAGCTGCTCTCTTGCAGTGCTGCAGTTCGAAGATGCAAAGGGAAGAAGATGACTTTTGGACCCTTCGGAGTTTTGTTTTGCGTTTTTGGGTTTCAGCTGTTCAGGGAGGCAGCAGGGGACCCTACTGCACCAGCAATGAATTTTTCAGTGTTTTTAGTTTTTCTTTTTTAATTATTGATTTTTAGGACTTAAAATTTAATATAAAAAATAAAAATTATAATTATAAAAGATAAAAAATTTAATTATAAAAATTTAAAAATTTTAATATAAAACATAAAAAATATAATTGTGAAGATAAAAAATAATATTTTTTAAGTATAATTTTTATTATCTTTACAATTATAATTTTTATTTTTTATATCAAATTTTAAATCTTAAAAAGAAATTAAAAATAACTGAAAATTTGGCTACTAATACCCCCTACACTTGGATCTCCTACTAGAGGGGATCCAGGTTCATTCTTGGAGGGAGTATAAAAAAATTATAAAAAAATGATTGAATTATGAGTGGCTAAAATAAAAAATAACACATGAGAATCATAATGTAACAAAAATAATATTAAATGACCTTAAAAATTCAAAATCTTTTAAAGTTAAAAGCTATCGTTAGTGTTTTTTAAAATTATTATTGATACTTCTTAATATTGGTGTTTTATCACCGACACTCTGACAACGTCGTAAACCTATTTGATATTTTAAAGAAATTTTGATTTTTATAATTTTTTAGTGTTATTTTTACCCAATTATGATCTATACATATCACCCCCCCCAAAGGAAAAAGTATAAAGACTTTACTGTCATTTTAATTAGAAGCAATTAATTATAAGCTTGATTCTTTAATTTTATAAAAATTTTACTAAGGAATTTTTTTATTTTTAAAAATAATTTAATTTTATCTTTTTATTTTATAATTTATAAAAAATTAATATTGAATTTAATAATTTGTTGATTCAAACTTTATCTACTTACTTTTTATAATTAACTATCATTTAAAAAATAAAAAAAATCACATTATTCAATTTTAAAATATAAGGTCAAATTAAATCTTATTATAAAATAAAAATCACATTGTTCAATGGTTCTCTTATTCAACAGCTAGAGTTACGATGGGGGTTACTGATTCCCAATAGTCTGTCGCCAATCACGGTGTGGCTCCACCACATGACTGCTAATGGCATTGTCGCATTATTATCACAAAGCCATGCTTTGTATGAATTGTATTGCAACAACCTCCCCTGCCATAAACCTCTTCTTTTTCCATCATGCATAGCAGTATGTCACTATTCTCTTTGAAATATTGCATAAGCACTTCTGATTCACTGTCTTATACTATGAACTATTGATATACTTAAATTTTTATTATTTTTATTATTCCTGATGTACCCTTTTTATTATTTATTTTTGTTATACTAGTGGAGGCTACTTTTGTCTTTTTTATTAACTACCTTCTAAGAGTTAGTTTCAATATCGTTGTATGAATAGCGTGCCGAGTTACATGTAGAAGCATCTAGTGAATGTAGAATTTCTTTTCTCAACTCTATTCCTTCTTCATATCTCCTCTATCTCCTTTCTGTTCCTCCTTCTTTATCTCAAATTTCCATGTTATTTTTGTGATCGTATCATTGGTATTAGAGCAGTGATCCATGACGAAGGGAACTCATTCTTAAATTCAAGTTCGAGAAGTAAACAATCGCTTACAAGGGAAGATAAACCAGAAGTTGGGAGCAATAAAGCAATAGTTCAAGGACCTTACAAGAATTGGTGTGCGAGTTATCTTTATAGATTATTGATCTAACTAATGGCAACAAAGAGCGTGGCAGGAAAGATCAACAGGTTAACAACAATGAGTATCAAATTTCAACCTGATTTACTAAAGTAGAATTTCTAAAATTCTCAAAAGAGGGTGTCAACAAGTGGATCTCTAAGTGCGAGCACTTCTTCTTACTGGATGGCACACCAAAAGCTAATAAGGTGATATTGGCAAGTTTGGCGATGGATGAGAAAGCATAAAAGTGGTTCTAGTATTATAAGAAAAGCACTCGAGGAAATCTAAATTGGAGAATGCTTGTCAAGGCAATTAAGACTCGCTTTGGACCTTTATATGAGGATCCAATGGATGAATTGATGCAATTAAAGCAAACTGGACCATTGAGTGAATTCCACACATTATTTGATGATCTAATATGTAAGGTAGAACTCTCTGAAACCCAGAAGCTTAGCTGCTTCCTTGGAGCTCTGAAACCAAAATTGGCCTCAGGAGTCAAATTACTTAAACCTCATACACTATTGGAAGCAACTCGGATGGCTAAGTTACAGGACGCTAATCTACAACTGTTACAGAAGACATTGTGTGCTAATATGGGAAAGCATTCTAAAGGTATGATAACATCACCAACTAACCTCACTTTAGGTGATAAAGGGAAGTCCATTACAATAGAAGTTAAAAAGTGGCAAGGAGCAAGCAAGCTACCCACTCCAAAGAGCATCCTAGGCAAACCTGCAGTAAGATTCCAATGAAGGCTAACTCCAGAAGAAGTGGATGACCACAGGGCCAAGAATTTATGTTACTTCTATCATGAGAAGTATACTCCAGGCCATGATTTCCCACAGAGAAAAAGAATGCAAGTGTACTTAATGGAAATTGATGACAGAGCCAATCGTACAAATGAAGATGGAGAAGAAATAAGGGAAACCACGACTAAACCAATTGTAGATGAAGTGGATGCACTAGACCATCCCGTAATTTCTCTCAATATATTATCAGGTACTTCTGCCTACTCCATTCTAAGAATCACGGGTAGATGTGGGAAAAAATTACTGCACATTCTGATAGATACTGGTAGCACCCATAACTTTCTGGATGAGAGTTTGGGTGAAAAAGGGATTGGAGAAATAAAACCAATCAAGATACTGTTATGACAATAGCTAGTGGGTATAAACTCTAAGGAAAAAGAGGGGTGTGAAGGCTTGAAATGGATCACACAGGGTATTGAATATGAAGCTGATGTAATATTGCTGTTGTTAGTAAGGTGTGACATGGTGTTGGGTATGCAATAGATAAGAAATTTGGGTATCATTAATATGGATTGCAAGAACTTAATCATGGAGTTCGATTGGAAGGGAAAGAAAGTGCAACTGAATTTTACTAGTAGAGCCAAAAGCTAGATAGTGAAAGAAGATAAGATTCTCAAGCTGATGAAGGGGCAACAATCAACCTACATGTTGTAAATTGTTCCTAATATGCAGGATGCTACTCCTTGTACAATGATAGCAATGCAAATTGAAGAGGTTTTAGCTATTATTACTTAGCTGATTGAGGAGTTCCAAGACGTTTTTGATGAACCATACGGCTTACCCCTTAAAAGAGGGCATTATGACCACTAGATCGCTCTTAAGGAAGGAATAAACCTGGTGAGCATGAGACCATACAAATATCCAGCTATGTAGAAAGATGTTATTGAAAAGCTTGTAAAAGACATGCTGGACAGTGGAATCATTTAGGACAATAGCAATCCATTTGCCTCTTTGATTGTTTTGGTAAAGAAAAAAGATGGTAGTTGGCACTTATGTGTAGACTACAGATCACTTAACAAGGTAACAATCCGTAATAACTTTCTCATTCCTTTAATTGAAGAATTGTTCGATGAGCTAGGGAAATCTAAGGTTCTCTCTTGATTGGACTTGAGGGTAGGCTACCACCAGATCCGCGTGCATGAAAAAGATGTCTATAAGATGGCTTTCCAAATGCACTCTGGTCACTACGAATACTTGGTCATGCCATTGGGGTTGACAAATGCGCCTTCTACATTATAGAGTATCATGAGCACTATCTTTGGAGATTTGCTAAGCAAATATATGCTAATTTTTTTTTTATGATATCCTAATTTACAATGAAGACCTTAACGATCATGTGCAGCACCTCAAGAGAATATTCAGCATACTAAGAGCTAATCAGTTTTACATAAAAAGGAGCAAATGTGTTTTCGTAACTTAGCAAATTGAATACCTTGGTCATATAATCACCTCTCAAGGTGTAGCTGCTAATCCTAACATAATTAAGGCAATAGTAGATTGGCTAAGACCACCTAATGTAAGAGAATTAAGAGGCTTCTTTGGGCTATTCGGGTTTTACCACCGATTTATTAAAGGATATAGCATCATGGCTCAACCTTTAACCACTCCGCTTAAGAAGGACAACTTTGTATAGAATTAGAAAGCTGCGGCAGCTTTTGATAATTTTAAAACTGCTTTAACGAAGGCACTAGTTCTATCACTGCCAGATTTAACACAACTGTTCACCATTGAAATAGATGCTTGTAATGTTGGCATTGACGTGGTACTAATGCAACAAGGACACCCAATAGCTTATGTGAGCAAGGTCTTATCTCCAAAACACAGACTATTATTGGTGTATGATCGAGAACTACTAGCTATAGTATTTACAATTAGTAAATGGCATCAATACCTATGATCCAGCCTTTCACTATCCTTACCGACCAAAAGAGTCTTAAATATCTTTTGAAACAAAGGCAGACTACTCCTTCAGAATATAATTGGATCACAAGACTAATGGGATTGACCTACGTTATTAGCTATGAAAAGGGAAAAGAAAACTTACAACAGATGCACTATCTCAAGCAACATATGAAGAATTACTACAGCTTAGTGTTTTGTCGGTATCAACCGAATTATGGGAGAAGGTTAGAAATCAATGGCATTTTGAGGGAGACCTATAAAAATTAATTATAGAGATCATTCAAAACCCCCGACTGCATCCTAAGTAGAATTAAACATTAACAAGAAAATAAAGGTTAGTGATTGGTAGTTCATAGGCCTCTCTGAAGCATATTATATTGTAATGGCTTCATTCGTCTCCCCAAAGAGGGCACGGAGGCAATAAAGCTATGCTAAAAAGAGTGAAGGCAATGTTCTTTTGGAAGGGAATGGCCACTGATGTAAAGGCCTTTATTTCCAAATGTGAGACATGCCTTAAATGCGAGTATGAAAATGTTGCTTATCCCGGTCTGCTACAACCTTTACCAGTACCAAAAGGAGTATGGCAAAGCCTTACAATGGATTTTATAAAGCAGCTTCCTAAATCTGAAGGTAAAGACACCATATGGGTAGTAGTAGATTGTCTGAGCAAATATACTCACTTCGTGGCACTCATTTATCCATATACAGCCAGTACATTAGCTCAAGTATTCTTGGACTATATATATAAGATACACGGAACTCCAACAACCATTGTAAGTGATCAAGATCCTTTGTTCACCAATAAATTTTGGCAAGAGTTCTTCCTTTGCCTTAGGGTTACACAGAGTCTTTCTACAGCTTACCACCCTTAATCGGACAGGCAGAGTGAAGTACTTAACTATTGTTTAGAGCATTATCTTTGTAGCTTCACCTGGCAATCTCTTAGAGAATGGACAAAGTGGTTGCCCCTAGCAGAATGGTGGTATAACACCTCGTATCATATAGCCACAGGAGCTATCTCATATGAGATCATGAATAGGTAACCGCCTCCTTTATAGCTGCCATACTTACCTCATGAATCACGAATGGATGTCATTGATTGCAACTTCTTAGCTTGAGAGATAATGATTAACAAATTAAAGTAAAATTTAACCATGGCTACCAACCGTATAAAACAATATGTTGATCGCAAGAGAACTGAAAGAAACTTTAAGGTGGGAGAGTGGGTATTTCTGAAGCTTTAACCACATAGGTAGGTCTCTGTTGAAAGAAGGATCTTAGAAAAGCTCTCCACGAGATACTATGGACCATACCAAATTATAACTAAAGTGGGAGCGATGGCTTACACTTTACAATTACCACCAACGTCCAATATTGATTTCACTTTTCATATTTCACTTTTAAAGAAGTGTCCCGATCCTAATGTACCTCAATATTAATTGCCTGATGATTGGAGCTCTATTATGGAAATTAAGGAGCCAAAGGCCATTCTTGATCGACGTATAGTGCAACATCGTAATCGTGCAGTTACTCAAGTATTGGTACAGTGAAAAAGAGGACTATTGGAGGAGGCTACGTGGGAATTTTTGTATGATATCTAATGTAAGTTCCCAAAGTTTATGAGGTATACTCACCCTTAAGGACAAGGGTGTACTGAAGGAGGGGGCAATTGATATGCTTACATTTTTGTTATTTTTATTATTTCTGATGTACCCTTTTCATTATTCATTTTCATTATAACAGTGGAGGCTACTTTTGTCTTTTTCTATTAACTACCTTCTAAGAGTTAGTTTTAGTGTCATTGTATGAATAGCATACCAAGCTACGTGTAGAAGCATCTAGTGAATGTTGAATTTCTTCTTTTAACTCCTCTATTCCTTCTCCTTATCTTCTCCATCTCCTTTCCACTTCCTCTTTTTCTATCTTGAATTTCCATACTATTTTTACAATCGTATAAACTACCTTATGACCAATGTGGGGTTCTCACCAGAAGTTGCTTCCTAAGTCTCCAAGAGTGTTCATTTTGAGAAATCAGAGAAGCTGGACTCGGTGCTTGCCTTGTTTAGAAAATATAGCTTATCTGACTCTCAGATCTCTAGCATCGACCATTGCTATTTCTGGCCAATGCTCGCATAACCATTATTCCTAAGTTAGAGTTTCTTCGGTCTAAGGGTGCTTCAAGGTTCAAACTTATCCACATTGTGAGTTCGAGTCCAAAATTCTTGTTCCAAAGCTTAAAGAATTGTATAAGACTTTGTTATGATTTTTTAAAGAGATTTCTTTAGTCTAATGAATGATTGTTCGAATACATAAAGTGCCATGCATCTTTACTCTCTGAGACTTGGGTAGCAGATAATGTTACATTGTTGCTTGATAACGGAGTGCCCGAATTTAAGATTGCTTTCTTTTTATTAAGAAGGCCTCTCTCACTCAACATACACCCATAATACTTTAAGAAGGCAATAGAGGAAGTGAAGGAATTGGGATTCAGCCCTTCGAGGATGGATTTTGTCATAACCTTGCTCATCAAAATTGTAGTGAGCAAATCCACATGGAAAAGGAAGATTGATTTCTACAGGAGATGGGGTTGGCCTGAAGATGTGACTATTTCAGCATTTGTAAGGACTCCATGGTGTATGGTAGTATCTGAGCATAAATTTGAGGAAATTAAGAAGCTTCTTGTTACCCATTTGGGTTGAGATTCTATGAAGCTTACAAAGTATTCAAAACTATTCTTATTCAATTTGCAGGAAAGAATTTTACCAAAAGCTTCGGTTATATAGTTTCTCTAGTCAAAGGGGTTGATTGATAAGAAAGCTAGACATGTGGGTGCATTTCTTATGTCTAAAAAGTTTTTTTATAGAAGTTTATGGATTCGTTAAAGGAAAAAACTCCTCAGGTTTTGAAGCTATATGAAAAGAAACAGAATATATCAAATAAATGAAAAAGTTAGTGGCATATGACAAATGACTAAGTCTTGTATGATTTAAGGCAATGGTACTTGCTCTCAAATTTTATATGATAAGTCAATTCCATATGCACATATTCTTTCCTACTTCATACATGGTCACCTGGTCAACTTACTATACTTCAGAGTTCAAAATATATGTTTGAAACGGTAGAGGAGGAAAGAATCAGTTATTATTCAGCTCATGCGCACTATTTATAATGTGGAAATTCACTTGGGAAAGGAAGCTTGATGTTTAAAATAGATCAACTTGGTCTAAGGAAGTATTAGATTATGGATATGATAAATGATGGTTCCAAAATCTAGAGCATAAATGGTATAGGTAATGGAATTTTTGTGGTCAACCACTTGGGGTAGGAGTATATGGTCCTAGACAAACATTTAATACTTTTTTGCCTGAATTTGAAGGAAAGAATTATCCCAAGAGCTTCTGTTTTGCACTAATTTGAGAAGTTGTTTCTGTTAAACTCATGCATTGACCTTTGAAATTATTGTACTCATGTATAAAGTAACAACAAATTTGCTCCTCAATATTAGTCTTTGACTTTATCTTTCACTTAATTCAATTGTATGAGATAAAGGTAAGCTTTGACTTTATCTTTTTCAATTAATATAGCAACAAGGAATTTGCCTTCCCAAAATCTATTAAAAGGTAAAATTCATAATGGGAAAAACTGTAGGTGCAATCTCCTCAAACATACACACTAGGTGATGTTGGCATTCTAAAGCAAAACCAATTGCTCTTTACATGTATATATTGTAATAGCTTTTACAGCCAAGAGCTTAAAAAGGAAGATAGTATAAGTGCAAACTTGCATATGCCTAATAATGACATGACCAGTAACTGAACTAATGCCTTAAATTACAAATTCATAAATGTTAGCATGCATGTATGTATCAAGGGGCTTCTTACAGATGTCAACAATATCTTCGCAGTTTCAGAAAGGCTTCAGCATTGCTAAGGAATTTGGATCTGTTAATTTTTTTGCATTCATATAATATTATAATATTGAAAAGAAATAAACTAAGGGCCCATTTGGTTGAAAGATGTAAATGTGAAGGGAATGTAAAAAGTGAGTAAGTAGGAGTAAGTAAGATAGAAAATGACTTTTTTATCCTTACTTTAAAAAAAAATCATTTGATAGTTAAAATGGTGATATGATAGATGGAAGAAAAAGTATAAGGGTATAACACACATTGCACAGCCTATGTAAAGGGAATGCATTCGTGTTACCATGAACCAAATAGAGCCTAAAAGATATGTTATGTATATTCTCACACTCTCTCTTCTAGTGTTAGGAATGTATAAAGCTTACACCCTATAACCTATCCGTCTCTAACATAAAAGTATCATGTTGATGCTAAAAAAATGAGTAGATCCAGACCCATTGGCAAGAGATTGTGTTTGGTAAGTGAAACTAATCGGAGGTATAAATGCAGTCAATATTTGAATGTGAGTAAGCACCAAGTTTCTTACAATTTTAGGATAGGGTACCTCTTCCTTACAAAAATCATTGGTGTATGGACATGCACCCTAAAACATAGAACTTCAATTACTGAGTGCTACTAGATAGAGCTTCGCCTGAGCGAAAGATAGCAACTCAGCTCAATATCAATTGAAGTAAGTAAATGAAACATTTAATTACTAAGCAGCTCCACAATTTTAAGATAGTATAACAGTGTTAGTGAAACTGACCAAACAGAAAATAAAAGTCATTTTGTAAATTATAATACAAATGGTATGATAGATCCATTGATCATATTCTATTTATTCAGAGAATATATACTCAGTAAACATCAAAACCCAACATAGCAATCATTGTCAGCCATAGTCTTTAAGCTTGAAGGGCTTAGCCCTAATGATTTTGACTTTTAATGATTTTGACTTCTTACTCAACTTCTTAGAAAACAATATGAACTTGACCATTTGATTGAGGCAAAGAAAACAAAGAAAATGGCACCGAGTGTCAGGCAATAAAAAGACAACAAAAGAATAAGCTCAATGTTGCAGAGATGAGAATGTTGTATTGGATGAATAGACATATCAAACAAGATAGAATTAAAAATGAATATATTAGAGAGAAAGTTGGGGTCGCATTGATTGTAAAAAAGATTGTAAAATCATATTTTAGATTGTTTGGACATGTGTGAAGGAAACCTATAAAATCCCAATAAAAAAAGTAGATCAAATAAAAAATAATTTAATAATTAGAAGTAGAAGAAGACAAAAAAAATTATAAGCACAAGTATTAAGAAAAATTTAAACTTAAATAGTTTATCTAAAAGTATGATTCATGATAGAATTCTATGGCATCGTTTAATCTATGTGGCCGACTCCACCTAATGAAAATGGACTTGTTGTATAATGACTATTATACTTAGATATTTATTATTTAATAATATTTATTTATTGTTTTTTTAAAATAAGAATAAGTGAATTATTTCTCATCTACAAAATCATTTTTTTCTTTTTATTTTCATTTTCATCCTAATAATTTTATATATCAAATCATTTACTTCTATTATGACCCTATCATTTAACTTAAAGGTTCAATTTAATTTTAGCTAAGTGCAACAAGTAAAATACTATTCTTGTAATTTAGTAATCATTTTGCCATTCTTTACCTTTTCTCCGCCAACTCTCTCAACCTTGTATATTAATTTTCCATAACCATGGTAGCTCAAGCTTGGGAACGTCTCTATAGTTTCTCTAATTCCTCGACATTCGGTGAGTCTGTGATATGTGTATATCATGCAATTCGCTAACCGCCTGAGTGGGTGGGTTGTTCCCAAACAATGCTTGTGTTTTCTTTAGGTATTAGTGTTCTTTTTTTTTGGGGGGAAAGAAAGGAGTCATTGTGTACATCCTATTTTGTCCAGGTAAACTTAAAAAATAATAATAAAATCAAATTAGCAAAAGATGTGAAAAAAATGAAAAATGAGGAAAAGTTACTCAAAAAGCATTAGATTCTTTTTTTCTCAAATTCCTAAATCCCAAATTCAGAGAAAAAAAACAACCTAAAACTAAAACCCAATTATTTTGTTTGTTAATCCAAATCCATCAATCCTATGTCAAAAAAAAAAATTTTAGACAAATAAAAATCAAAAGAGAAATAGGCCAAATTCAAAAAGAAACCTACAGCCTAATCTTCCTAAATTAGGCCTATCAACTCCGACCAAAAGAAAAAAAACAAACAAAGCAGAAACAATTAAAAAAAAAAAGAAGTAAAGGAGTCAAAACGGAGGAGCCCTGCGTTTTGACCCAGCCTTTTCTTTCTCATTGCTTCATTCGTTGCCATTCAACAGAGTGTGAGATCGAGGCAAAGAACAGAGCATGAAAATGGAAGGCAATATCCAGCGTCTCAAGGGTTCAGTGGAGCAGATTTGCAGTGAGAGGCTTGAGGATTTGACCTTTTACTTCTATCTCTTTCACTATCAAAGATCGAGAACCACTAACACAAAAACGAAAGGGAGGAATGGAGACAAGAGCCAAGGAAGGAGAAGGACGCAGAAAAAGGAGATTTTCATATTAGAAAATGAGACAAGGGAGAAAGCTGAAGGAGGAGGGACCAAAAATCGAGGGAGACAGCGTGAAGGAGAAACGGAGGAGTGAAAGATCGAGAGAGGTAGAGAGCAAGAGGGAGAGATTAGGAGCGAGAAGGAAAAAAGAAGAGCAGATTTCAAATAAGAGAGACAAAAAAGAGTCGAGGTTGAAGGAAAAGGGGGGAAAGGATTGGAGCGACGGAGGAGCAGAATGAAAAGCAGAGAAGGCTTTTGGGGATTTTTTTTTAGGTTAGAGTGAATCGAAGGGAAGGAAAGAAGCAAGAGGAGACGGAGACAAAAGAGATTGAGAGAGAAGGAGGATTTTCTGATTTAAAAAAAAAGATTTTATGATTCAGGAGAGAAAAAGCAAAAAGACTGAAGGGAAGAGATTGGAGAGAGCTGAGAAAGTAGAGAGTGAGACTCGAGAGGGAAGAACTGGGAGTGAAGACCAAGACTAAGAAGGAAATGTAGAAGAGGAGTCTGTCCTTTTCTTGAAATCCCTACAGGTAAGTCACGATTTCCAGTTTACTTTCTTTATTAATGAAATCTCCTTGTGATTATTGATGGTATGAGGGATTAAGTAGCATTCTTGCACTGGGTAGCTATGGACAAAGTTCAAAAAGCCATGTTCTATACACGTCCTTAAGTATGCACAATAGATGCCCGATGGAATGCCTGACAAGAGTTTAAAATAGGCATAGGCATTTGATTGTTATATTTTTATTAATGGAGGTTGCTATGTTAATAATCTGATCTGTTGAATCTATTAGAGCCATACTAATGTAGCTTCGATCCTCTTGCTATTGTTATTTTGCAATGGATGGACATATATTTTGAGTTGTTGTTGTGAAAATCTTAGTTTGATTTTTCTTTTTAAGCAAAAGGCCAGTGGATTGGGTGTATAATAGCAACATAATCTTTGTATTTTTGAGTTGTTAGAAATGGTGGTCTTGTTAAGGAGCTTCATCGGTTTGGATGGGTGTAGGTTACTATTAATATGGCATGTTGGTTTATTCCAATTTCGGGCTAGTCCTATTTCATGCTTTTTTTTTTTTACTACTTAATTGAACCATGAGTTGTGTAAGCCTTGAAACGAATTCAGATGAAAAGCTCAGAGGGAAGAGTCAATCTCCTGGATATGCTACTGACCCTATTTGCAAAATGCAACATTTGTTTAAAATGCCATAATATTGTAAATGCACGATCCAACAATCATGCTTTTATCTCTTCGGCTTCATTTTACTTTTCTTGTTTTTTTTCTTCCCGGTGTGTTTTCATTCGTTGTGATTTAGATCTGCTATGTGGGATCTTATATCTCCTTAGACATAGGGGGTCATTTGGGATTGTGTGTGACAATAAGTCTCCTCAGCTATCCAGTTGGGTCATCAAATGTTTCTACATAATTTTGGATTTTAATGATAAATACATTAAAAATTAATTTTCAAAAAAAGGGGTCAAAGAAAAATGAATGTTCCTTTTAGAAAGTAAGGCATGCTTCTTTCCAGATATATAGATATATATATATATATATATATAAAGGAAAGGAGAAAGCCCAATTATCAATTAAAATTCTGTAATTTTCAAGAAACCAAATACACTTTTTCCCTTCAAAAAACAAAAACACAAATGTCATTCTCAAAAGAAAAGAAAAAAAATGAATGAAAATAAAAAATCCAAAAAAAACCAAATTAATAACTAGAATTTTTAAGGGCAAAAAAAAAAACAAATCAAAGATCAATTAAAAAAAGGGGGAAGAAGAAAAAAAAAAAGGAAAAGAGAAAAATCCTTTTTTAATTTTGTCAAAAAAAAAATTAAAGTCATAAGAAAACACAAAAACAAAACAACAAATAAAACAAAAACAAAACAAAATAAAAACACAAAAACTAAAAAAATAAATTTAAAAAAACAAAAAGACAAAAAAAGAGGAGTCCTTTTACTTAAAAAAATAAATGAATGGAAAAATCCAAAGAAAATAAGGAAAAAAGAAAAATCAAAAAATCAAAATCAACAAAATAAAATAAAATAAAATAAAATAATGATAAAAACAATAAATCAAGGCCAAAAGCAAAGATCTAAATACAAGAAAAATTAAGAAAGTAAAAAATTGAAATCAAATCAAATAAAAATGTTTAAAAATGCAAAAAAAAAAAAAGAAAAGAGAAAAATCCTTTTTTTAATTTCATAAAAAAATCATTAAATTCATAAGAAAACATAAAACAAAGACAATAAATAAAAATAAATAAATTAAAAAAAAAAGATATAGAAAAGAGAAAAATAAAAAAAATAAAAAATGATCAAAAAAATTGAAAATGCACAAAAAGTAAAATTAAATTTTAGCAAAATTAAAACACGTCAATCAATTTTAAAACTCATTTTATTTGTTAAAGGAAAAAAGTAATTTTCATTTTCATTGTCTTTTCACAAAAAAAAAAAGAGAAAAGAAAAAAAAACAACACATATTAAATATTAAAAAAATTAAAAAAAAACAAACAAAACAACAAAAAACAACAAAAACAAAAACAAAACACTCGTCATCTAAGCACAATTTTTAAAGTTTGAACTACATGGACTTTGACCCCTTTCAAAGAGTACGTAGACCCTAAACTTTGATCTTAAGTCAAGTCTGTCCTTGTAAATGATTTTTTTTTAATTTTATTTCCTTAATTTCTTTCCTTTTATTTTGTTCTTAATTTTATTTCTTTAATTTCTTTTCCTTCTTTTTACTCTTATTTATTTCTTATTTTGCATGTGATTTGTTAGAGAAAATTAAAATAGATTAAAGGCTATGATAATTTTGTACAACTGATTTAGGGCAACCATTTTTAGGAACAGGTGTAGTGGGGTGTCTAATACATTTTCCACTCATAATCGACTCTTGAATCCAAACTTGGTTCGTAGGTCGTTTTCTTTAAATAAAAATTTTTTTTCAAAGTTTTGCCTTTTAAAAAAATTAAAATTTTAATGGCAACTCCTATATCTAATTTTGATTTTAGTTTTCATTTCTTTTGAAAATCAAAATTCCTTTTGAATTTCTTTTAAAGGACAACATACGGTCGTATTTTTGGGTGTGACAGTCATGTAACCAACCATGCAGCACCTAATGGGGAGGGTGTGAGCTGGCAGAGACAGATGAAGTTTGTTAGAAAAGGGACATATTATTTGAGGGGTTTGGAAGAGTGGGGTTAAAAAGAATTTGCTTGAATGTGGGGAGGATTCTTCGACCTCTCAAATAATGCCAGGGGTGTTTTGATTTATCTTGCTTTATTTCTTTTTTTCCTTGTTTTACTTCTTTTGTAAGCACTGAGACTGTGACTGTGACTCCCTTCACAGGAGCAATCATGAGGGAGTTGTTTTGGGCAGAACTAAGGAAGAACCATGAAAATTTGCAAGATAAAAAATTAGGGGTAAGTAGACATAGGCTGAAATCTGAACTTATCCAAGAATTTCTAAGCCTATGTAAATTTTTGTATGAGTTCCTATGATCCCTAAAGAGCTTCCTATATGCACCTCCTACCAAGGAAAGTAAGACCACTTCCATAGGTATCCAAAGAAGTATTGTGAGTCTAGCATCCTTGGAATTGAATTGTGATAACTCCTAAGAGTTTAAATTATGTTAAGATATCTAGAATGATCAAGAAATGGGGGCCAAGAGCAGGGGTTTTCTCTGTTCAGTTCTGCTTTGAGTATTGTTTTATTTGAAAGTTTTTACTCTTTTAAAGGGAATGGTGATATAGAAGACCAACATTTACACATTCTTCACCTCTTTTTACCAATTACCCATCTTTATCTCGCAGGTCTTAACCCAATTTTCTTTTAAATAAAGCTTCAATGAACAAAATCCCATCATCATGGCAAATTTGCACAAAGTGAGAGAATTGATAGAGAAGATGAAGAAGTGGCTGCAAAGGAATTAGACAATGGAAAGGATGTTATGGTATTTTCACATAGCTAAAGGTGAATTCAATTTTTAATTTAAAAGTTAAGGGTCATTGCAATAAAATTAATAGATTAAGAGTTTATTTGTAACTTTGTATAGAGATCAAGGAGACATTGCAATTGAAGATAATAATCAAAATGGATAATAGCAATTTCTACTTTAAATATTATTATTATTTCATAAATAAAAAATTGATTTCATAGCTTAATATTACATACTAGGTATGTTGAAATTTTAACTTACTATTGTTTGGCCATAGTCCGGAAAAAAGTTTTTATAGTATAAACATTTACAATAATATATATATATATATATATATATATATATATATATATATATATATATATATATATATATATATATATATATATGTATGTATGCGTATTACAGATTTTATGTATGTATGCTGGCAATATTATCCTCTTTTTCAAAACTCTAGCACTCAATCTTGTAGCACAGTTAAGAAAATTATTAAGAATTACATCAAGTTGTTAGGCTAATGCATTAACAAGAACAAATCTTCATAGTTAGTGTTTAGCCTCAACATTTCTCATAAAAACCAAGAAATTCTTAGCAGGAACCTTTGGTGTTAGATTGAAGGTTAGGTTTAGGCAAAGACGACTAAAAAAAAATGGTATATGAAGATATAGCTGATGGAGTAGACGAAAAGCTTAAATCTTGAAAGTCCAGTCTCCTCCCTAGAGCTACAAAATTGATTTTAGTTAAGTCTGCTGTATGAGAGTAAGACATTTAGATTGTAATAAATTAAAGAGGAAATACATTTTTTAATACATACACGCTTTAATAATTTATTTCTTAAATCTTAAAATTTTTAAAAATTTTATATTCACTTCTAATTAATTTTTAAAAGATATATATTTCAATTATTTAGATTTTAAGTATTAGAATCTTTTGAATTTTTGACTCGCAATTAATTATTTCTTGTAAGTGGAACAAAAATAAGACAAAAACCTTCAAGACTATCCTATATTTCTAAGGTGGCTTAAAAAAATCACATATTTTTAATATTTAAAAATTAAATAAGCTAGACATTTATTTTTTTTAGAATTAAAGAGTGCATTTCCTCTAAGTTAAATTCTACTTTTTATTCCTTAAACTTGTAACTTTGCTCAGTTGCTTAGGAGTGGTTATTAAAACAAAAAAAAAAGGCGCAAAAACTTTATTGCTTAAATTAAAAGTAATTAATTTAGGATTAAATATATTTTTAGTCTCATTGATTTTTATAAAATTTTATGTTAGTCTTTTTTTAATTTAAAAACAACGAATATTGTTTTTATTTTTTAAAATAATTTAATTTTACTTGTTTATCTCATAATTTACACAAAGTTTAATGTCGTATTGTAATTAAATTTACATGATTTAATTGAAAATAATATAAATTTTTACAAAATTATATATTTATTATATTATTATTGAAAAATTATACATTTTAATTAAACAATCTAACCATAAATACATAGAAAAATTACATAATAAAATTGGAGCGGCCGTTTGGATAAATTTAGATCTTTTAAGTTGGAAGAGGTGAAGTGCCCCTGAGTCTTTCGCATCCTTTCCCTTTGATTTTTTTAACATAATTTTTTTTGTTTAAATAATAGAAAACCCTGAAATCTCTCTAGGGAAATTCAGGCGTGCGCCGCTTGGCAGCTGTGAACAATGGAGCCGACTTTCACCCCAACGTTGTCGTTTTTGTTCGATGGTTCTCTTAGGGTCTGTTTGGTTCAGGGTTTTTGGGGGGGAGGGGAGGGGGTATTTTGCCTCCCTTCCCCTCCAAGTTTTTCATATCAAACAAGGGGAGGAGTTTTTCATATCAAACAAGGGGAGGGCCTCCCCTCCCCTCCCCTCCAAACCCTCCCCTCCAAAAGTGGGGGTTTTTGGAGGGGAGAGAAAATTTTATCCTTATTTGACAAAATTGCCTCTACTTTTTATTTTCATTTAAAATATAATATAAATCTTATTTTTTAAATTTGGTTTAAGATAATTTTTTATAAAAATAAAAAATATTTTTGAATAAAAATAAAAAATTATTTTTAATAATAAAAAGCAAGAAAAAAATTTTTTTTATAAAAATAAAAAAATTAAAAATTCTAATATCATAAGGATATAATTGTCCATTTAATTTTATCTCCCCCCCCTCCCCTCCTCAACCAAACAATAAATCATTAAAACCCCTCCCCTCCTCAAATCAACCAAACAACATATCATTAAAACCCCTCCCCTCCCTCCCCTCCATTGAATAGAAGTTTTTGAAAGAGAGAAGGAAAGAGAGAAATTTTTTTTTTTAATTTATAATTTTTTTATTATTTTTTATTATTTTTAATATTTTAATATTTAATAAAAATTAAAATAAAATTTTTATCAAAAATTAAAAATAAAAAAAAATAAGATTTATAATTCTTTTATAAAAATATTTATATAAAAAAAATTTTTATTAAAAAAATAAAATAATATAAAAATAAAATTTTTCCTAATATAATTATACTCCCTTCCCCTTCCAACTAACTAGAATCTCCTCCCTTTAACCTCCCCCGGGTTGCCTCATTGTCATCGCGAAGCCATGCTTTGTATGAATCGTATTGCAACAACTTCACCCACCCAAACCTCTGCTTCTCCCTCGCACATCGCAGTTTATCACCATTCTCCTTGAAATACTCCACAAGCACTTCCGATTCGCTGTCTTTTACGGTGAATTACCTCATAACCAATGTGGGATTCTCACCAGAAATCGCTTCCAAAGTCTCCAAGAGTGTTCGTTTTGAGAAATCAGAGAAGCCGGACTCGGTGCTTGCCTTGTTTAGAAAATACGGCTTCTCTGACTCTCAGATCTCCAGCATCATCAAGGCCCGACCATTGCTGCTTCTGGCCAATGTTCACAAAACCATTGTTCCTAATAAGTTAGAGTTTCTTCGGTCTAAGGGTGCTTCGAGGTCCGAACTTGTCCACATTGTGACCTCGAATCGGAAAATCTTGTTAAGAAGCTTAGAGAAGTGTATAGGGCCTTGTTATGATTTTTTGAAGAGATTTCTTCAGTCTGATGAACGAACAATTGAATACATAAAGCGCCGCTCGTCTTTGATTTCTGAGCCTCGGGTAGCAGATAATGGTACATTGTTGCTAGATAAGGGAGTGCCCGAGTCCAAGATTACTTCGTTACTATTAAGAATGCCTTTCTCACTCAACTTAAAACCTGAATCCTTTAAGAAGGCAGTGGAGGCAGTGAAGGAATTGGGATTCAGCCCTTTGACGACAAATTTTGTCATAGCATTGCACATAAAAATTGTAGTGAGCGAATCCGCGTGGAAAAGGAAGATTGATTTCTATAAGAGATAGGGTAGGTCTGAAGATTTGATTGTTTCAGCATTTGTAAGGCGTCCGTATTGTATGGTGGTATCTGAGCATAAAATTGAGGGAATTATGGAATTTTTTGTCACGCATTTGGGTTGGAATTCTGTGGAGCTTGCAAAGCATTCAAAACTTTTCTCATTCAGTTTGCAGAAGAGAATCTTACCAAGGGCTTCGGTTGTACAGTTTCTCCAATCAAAGGGGTTAATTCGTAAGAAAGCTAGACATGTTGGTGCATTTCTTATTTCTGAAAAGTTATTCCGGCAAAAGTTTGTAGATTGCTTTAAGGAAAAAACTCCTCAGGTTTTCAAGCTGTACGAACAAAAACGGATTATTCCAAATAAATGATGGCATCTGCAAATGACTAAGTCCAGTTTGATTTAAGGCAAACACCTGTGTGGCACTTGCTCTCGAATTTTGTGTGATAAGTAAATTCCAGACGCATATATTTCTCTCCCACTTCATAAATGGCCACTTGGCCAGCCTTACTACAGAGTTTAGACTATATGTGTTTGAAAACGGCTGAAGAGGAAAGAATCAGCTATTATTCAACTCGTGTGCTATAAATAGCTGCAAATTCACTTGGGAAAGTAGGCTTGATGTTCTAAACAGATCAGCTTGGTCTGAGGAAGCAGTAGATTATGGAAATGATAAATAATGGTTCCAAAATCCAGAGCATAAATGGTATAGGTAATAGATTTTTTGTGGTCAACCTCCTCGGGTGGGAGTACATGGTCCTGGACAAACACCCAATACTTATCCTGATTGAATTTGACGAAAAGAATTATCCCAAGAGTTTCTTTCTTGCACCAATCTGAGAAGTTGTTTCTGCTAAACCTAATTGTGCACTTGAAATTATTGTACTCATGCATAAAGTAGCAACAAATTTGCTCCTCGTTTTCTGTCTCTGACTCTGTCTTTTTCACTTAATTCAAGTATATGAAACAAAGGTAATATTTGGCTGTGTCTTTTTGAATTAATAATGCCGCAACGAATTTGGCTCTCAATATTTGCACTTTACATGTACTATTGCAACAGCTTCTACAGCCAAGAGCATACAAAGGAAGGCCCCTGGATGATGCGCACAGCAAGCGTATCCATGGGGGTCATACCAAATTTCATATATATTTTTTTTAATTTTGAAATTTTTTTAATTTCATAAAATGAAAAATACAAAATAAAACTAAATTTATAATTAAAATTTATAAAAAAAATCATGTTTTGCATCAAAAAAATAAAATAAAAAATTTATAAAACTGAATGGTCCAGATGTGTACACATCCCAACTCATGCGTAGAGGATCCAGTTCGAAAGGAAGATGGTACAAGTGCAGACTTGCAAAGGCCCAATAATGACATTATTCGGAACAGAACTAATGCCTTACATAACAAATTCATAGATGTTAGCATGCATGTATGTATCAAGGGGCTCCTTAAGATGTCAACAATATCTTGATAGTTTATGGCCCAAAAAACAAATCTTGATAATTTCAGAAAGGCTTCAGCATTGCCAAGGGATCGTGTTTGGTAACTGAAACTAACCGGAGGTATAAATGCAGTCAATATTTGAATGTGAGCAAACACGAAGTTTCCTACAGTTTCAGGACAAAATAACTCTTCCTCACAAAGATCATGGGTATCTGTAAGGACATGTACCCAAAAATATAAAACTCCAACTACTGATTGCCACTAGATAGAGCTTCACCTGAGCGAAGTAAATGAAAGATTTAATTGCTAAGCAGCTCCACAATTTTAAGATAGAAAAGTATCAACGAAACTGACCAAACAGAAAATAAAGATGATTCCTTAAATTATAATACAAATGGTATGACAAATCCATCAATCATATCCAATTATTCAGGAAATACATCCTCAGTAAATATCAAAAATCAACATAGCAGTCATTGTCAACCCATGGCACGTAATAGTGCCTCCCTATCTGATTCAGGGGGCATGCATGAATGATCCAGGTCTCTTATTGTGTGCTGCAAGTGCACACATCAAACTTGAGGGCTGCAGACAGTATGCAGACCAAGAACATCCAACGCTGAGGAAGGCAACTGTGAACAGGCTGATTACAAACAGCTGAAAACACTTAAATTTATCAGTCTTGTAACTTGAAGCCAACTTCGAAGTAGCTAAAACGGAAAGGATCCAGGACCTCAAATTTCCATTCACCTGTAATGCTCTGCCAAATGCCAATTACAAATTTATCTTAACATGCAGGAATCAGCTGGGTAAAAGTACTGGCAGATTCCTATATCTGTGTTAGTTCTGGAAGAACGGGCCACTGAAATTTCCAACCTCGAACATTTATAGAAGAGAAGTAATCGAAGTATTTTTTCTTCACTCACTCCAGATTTTTATATTCAACTACTGCATCATATGTTTCAATATTGTAACAACTCTCCGCAAAACATCTGGTGGGCAAAAAAGTGGAAAAAAAAAAAAGTCAGAAAAGACATTTAATATGTGAGATTAACTTCTCAATTTCCCAGAGTTGGCCAAAAATAAAAATTCTCAATTTCCCAGTAGAATAAATTGTTTAAAAAAAGAAAAATCAAACCTAAAACTAAAATAAAGACAGTTGGATCACCTCTTCACTTCTCGAAATAACACACAAAATTAAAAGTGAAACAAATAAGAAAACGCAAATTGATTAGGTGGAATGTGCCATCTTCTTACTGCTTCTGAAAGAGTGATCTTACACTTACTTATAGTACATATTTGTTCCATATAATCTGCATAGGTAAAAATTTGCTCATCCAGATAACCCCAAACAGAAAGGCCGTCAGCTATAAGACTTAAAATGTTCCCTGGAAGTAAAGACTTTCTAACGTAGCAATGTGTTGTCTTTTCAGTTACTTCCACTCATTGGACACATAATATTCTGTGACTACATGATATGAAAGGTTCGCAACCAGTTTAACCAAAAGAAGCACATAATGCAAGCATGTCATAATTATATATTGAATGCCTAAAGTGTTCTTTGTGACACCTCTGATCCCAAGACCTACCCTTATGAAAGAGAACTACAAATGGTACTGAACATGAAGGATGAGGACAACTGACAAGTAGACAACTCAGAATATTAAGCCAATCAATCAAAATGTAAGTATTAGGTGACAAACAACATAGCAACAAACAAATTACAAATGCCCACCGTAGTAAAAAAAAGGATAGGATAGTGAAAAAGCCATCAAAATGGAAGCCTTCATAGATTCACCAACGACAGAAATATGTTAAATTGGATTAAATTCTAGATTTACAATAGAAATAAGCACCTTAGTTCGTGCCAAAAGATACTAGCTTTATCTAGCAGGAAAGGACGCAGAGGAGATATAAACCTCTCCTCAACATAAAACTGTCCAGAGGGTAAGTACCTTAGTTCGTGCCAAAAGATACTAGCTTTATCTAGCAGGAAAGGACGCAGAGGAGATATAAACCTCTCCTCAACATAAAACTGTCCAGAGGATAAGTAAACTTTCTCTTCCAGCCATGCAAAGTACTGTGAGGTTGCCACATGAACAATGACAGTTGGATCTGGGTCCCCCAGCACAGCCTGTAGCTCCCTCCGTATCCATGGCTCAATCTTTTGTAGCATTCTCTCTTTTACAGAACTATTTCTCAATTTAATCTGAAAATTTTAACAATAAAGAGTCAAATACATTAGAGTAGAGAAGAATAAAAATATTATATCTAAATTGAGGCATATTTTTTTAACACAACAAAAGTTAAAACTTCTCCCATGACAACTGTCATAAAACTCAAGATCCTTCTCACCACAAAAAAAAAAACCCAAGATCCTTTGGAAATGATATGGATTATAGACCACAAATAGGCTAATTGAAAACAAAAGTTTGTTGCATCTCTTTTAACCAAGGAACAAAATCATATTTCATGTAGAGACAAAGGTGGAAATAGAGGGAGAATTAGATGGAAAGAAAAAAGTCAGCACAATGAAAAACCTCATAAATAATAATCTGATTGCAACATGGAAAGACAATTCTGCATGATAAATTCTAAACTACCAAAAGAGTTTCTGTAACTGACAAAATAAAAGCATTCAGAAAGCTATGTGTAAATCCTTGATCAATAGAGCATATAAAAATCAAAGAACACCTCAATCTTTGGTATATTTCTACTAAACGGAATATACCTGCTCAAGACAGCTTAAGGTTGAAGGAACTGCTTGCAGCCGCTCGTTGTATATGCTGTAAGTAAAAACGATCACGATCGATGAACAAAATTACATTAGCACAACCATGCGGTCAAGATATCAACAGATGGAAAAAGAAAAAGACAAAACCATAAACTATAGTTAGACTCAAGGAATTGTAGCATTATAATGCTTGAGTCTAATTTATATACCTAGCACGCCATTCGAGTTTCCTTTGAGCAATAACATTTGGACTCGCAAGTCCAGGCCGTCCAAATGATCGCCGCCATGGCAATGCCCTAGTTCGGCTTTTATCTAAAGCAACTCTTGTTCTACGAAGAAATCTGGACATAATGGCATAAAAAGACATACTGAAACGCGAGTTCTATGTCTAAATTCCAAATTAAAAAAAAAAAAGCATAATTGGTTTAACCAAACAGTTGCATCAGCTTCAATTTGCTCAGGGAGTTCACCATACATATAATCTCTCAGAAAGTTAAAAGCAAATTCATTAATTCCATTCAATGAAAGATAAAAGCAAAAATCTAGAACATACTGCCAAATTTAATAATTAATCTCAAAAAGGCACCTTGTTTTCCCCGGAGAGCAGACAATCCTAAAGATCAAAAATAAAAACTGAACCCAAAAAAAAAAAAAAGCCTTCTTTCCTTCTCTCTTATTATTCACGAACTTTTTCAACAGCTAAACGGGGAGGAAAGTATCAACAAGAAGAATCATGCAAAACTAAGTAAGTGTAAGAAGAATGAACTCACCTGCGAGCATCTACACGGCTTGAACAAATTTCTTGATGAGCATTTCTGGTCAAACCCTCAATGGGTAACACCTCCTTCTGGAACTCTTTAGAGGAAAGACTGAGCTTACAGAACCAAGAATTGAAGCTTGCATTACAAAGGGGGCACTTTCTTTTCAAGGCACTCCATTTGCGAATGCATCCGATGCAGTAGGCGTGCATACACACCGTGAGAATTGCAGCTTCTCTGTAATGATCTTCGAGGTTCCTGTAACATATCGGACAAGAATGCCCCCGAACTGAAGGCCAAATTACCTTCCTCACCAGCTTCTCCTGCTCCCTTCTCCGCCGTGTCGTTCGCTGGCAATTCGACGATTCCATGCCCAGAGAGAGAGAGAGGGAGAGAGAGAGAGAGGCCGTTTTGTGGGCTCAGATACGGAAAAGCAATAAAAGATAAGCAAATGACGTAAAAGTAACATGAAGAAAATTAATTGACGAGAGACAATAAAATGATGGAATTCAGATGTGACAAATCCGAATTTGAAGTAAATTTATTTTGTTAAAAATCATGCTGAACTTTAATTTAAAATTTGGATGCTATGCATCTAAATTCAAAATAATTTTTTTAAAATTTTATAAAATTTAAAAATGTGAGATTCAAATTGTATAGAAGTAAATTTTTTAAAATTTAAAAAAAAATTAAATTGATAGACTCCAAACTTTCAATAATTTTTTATTATATTAATAAAAAAATTTAATTGAGAACAAACAAATTAAAAAAGATATTTATTTATTTAAATAATTTTATTTATTAAAATATTAATAAATATAACAATTATATAAAATAAAAAAATAATGTATGTATGAATAAATTAGTTTGATTTAAATTAACATCTAAAAAATAATATCAAAAGCTTTATGTATAAAAAATAAAATATTAATTAAAAAGTAATAAACATTTGAAGTTAAATTGATAATAATGCAATTTGTTTAAAAAAAAAGTGGTTTGCTTTAATATAATTTTAATATAATATTTTAATTTAAAGTGAATTTAATAGTATAAAATTATTTATCAAATTTTTTTGAGTTTATTTTATTTAAATAAAAAAAAGTATGCTAGATCCTTTTTGAATTATAATATATTATATTTTATAATTTTACTTCAATAGGTAGTTAAAATATTTTATGAAATTTTTGTCATAAATATTTTATTAGTTGTTAAATATTGATTTGATAATTGTTTAATGAAATTAACTTAATATTTGGTTGATTAAATTAACTTAAGATATATTTAATATTTTGTAAAATTTGATTTACAATTTTGGGATGGAAAAAAAAGTAAATGAAACATAACATCAAACAAACAAATTATGTAAGATTTGGTACAAAAATTACAAAAAATTATAAATATATCTAAAGTAAATGATTTCCCGTACCACAACGAGGTCTTCTCCTTTCACGACGTGGTCGTTGTTACTCTAATTCTTCTGGTTCTTGTTGCTCTTGTACTGTAGGATTTGTATTTAAATCTAAAGATGGGGAATGAATTGGAGGAATCGGTTGATGCGGCGTCATAAATCCTGATTGCGATGATCCTCCTAACTCAAAGGAATAACTAGGATGTGGCACATTAAACGCTGAGGTATCAAACAAGAACTCGGCAAATGATCCAAAAGAGCCAGAAGAAGGCGAGGGTTGCATGTAAGAGGAGGGACCTACTCCACTAACATCGCCAAACTGACCTGGGAGTATAGGAGAAGATGGACCAGGAACACCTATATCTTGTTGCACTAGAGTTGGAATATATGGAGATACACCAGGATTTTCTAGGCAAATGTCTTGTTGCAATGGGTCTTGCTGTTGCTGGTTACTTCTTCTAATAGTGGGCTGTTGGGTTGACAGATAACCTTGACGTCTCTTTCCTGGTCGACCTATTGGAATCTGAGGTCTAGGAAGATCTGGTGCTTGGTCAGCGGGTTGAGAAAATAATGAGAATCGTTGCTCACCGAGAGCACGTAATATATTGCTAGAGTCTCGGCCGACGATATCACGAAAATCCACAGGTAAAAGATCCTGTAAGTGCATCCTATAAAGCCTCTCAGCTAAGTCAGCCTAATAAAACGAAAAATAAGTAGTTAAATAAAGATATGTAATAAATTTTAAAGACAATGACGATAAAGTTGATAAATTATAGAAAACTATACCGCATATTCAGTAGCAGCAATGGACCTCTGAATCCATTGACGTGTGCGTTGCCAATACCACCGCATATATTCAGATGTGCGCTCAAAAGACTCTTCAGTGACAAGGGACTGGGACACAGTATCTCGCCATCCATACCATTGTTGGATGAAAATGCTATATTCAGACACCCAGTTGGTCTGAGTTCTTCCTCGAAACTGTAAATTATGGAGATAGTCTAATCTGACAGGTTCTTGGGGAATCGATTGATGGCAACCAAATTGTCGTAAGACGCGATCTGGATGATGCCATTCTATGATCCAGAAGCATATAAGTGGCACAGATGCAATCCAAAGATCAGGGGAAGTAAAACAATACCCTGGAATCAATTCCCGCACCGCTTGTGACTGGTATGGACGCTACACAATCTGAAAATGACATCAGAAAGAATAATAAGTAAACCATCAATAGTAAAGAAATGATGAATATTATGAGTTAAAGTTGGGCACACACCTCATCATCCCTCATTGCATCCAGCAAAGCTCCATATAATCGAATGGCTCTAACACTTGGGCGTGGAGGTCGTCCAACATTCCGTCATCTGGTATAATGAACAAACATATTATATAAATCAAGTGTAATAAATAAAGCCAACATAATTAAATTAAATTAACCATGTTAAAATTTGAATTATAATTTATACCTAAAACCAAAAGGTGGAAGAACGGGATATTCCTCAATCTGAAGGTCAGGAGTAGGTGGTATCTCGGGTACAAGCATAGGAAATCTATCCCATGCCCACAGATGTAATAACGTCAAGCATCCAGCGATACCAGAATCATTCTTATATGTTGCATTACAGAGCTCACGATAAAGATAAGCCAATACTGCTGATCCCCAACTACATCGACCAGCCTGCTCAAAATCATCTAATAAGGGCAGATACATTAGGTAAACTCGATAACTAGATCTATCTGGCATTAACCACCCTCCAATCATACGAAGAATATAAGCACGGGTAAATCGACGCACTGTCTCATCATCTGCTAGTTGTGCGAAGTTTTGTGCTAACCAAGCAATGGACAATCGCTGTCCATCAATTTGATCAGCCGGTGGTGTAATTTCTAAAAGCCATTGACATACTTCTGGCCAATTGAAACCTGTCCCACCCACAACGGGGTCTCCATCGATCGGTAGCCCTAATTGCAATGCTACATCCTCAAGAGTGATCGTGCACTCTCCTCTAGTAGTGTGAAATGTATATGTCTCAGGACGCCACCGCTCTACTAGTGCACTCACTAGCGATGTATCGTACTCGAATTGTTCGACTCGCCCAACACCATAAAAACCAGATTGCCGCAAATAATCGACAATGGCCAAAAGCAGATCACCTAAGCGATCATCGTGTAGAACTCGTCGAGGGCGAAGTATCCGATCATTCTGCAGATAAAGATAAGTTATATATCTCAATGAGTAAATGAAACAGGAACTAACAATAAATCTTTTATCTTACCTCGCCATCCCAGATAGCCTGTGATATATGTCGCTCTTGTAAGTATAGAAGTGATGCATCCTCTGGACCTGGATCAATGGGTTGACCAACTCTAGCCATGGTAGCTATAAGAAAAAAATAACACAATTGGCCCAATATTTATCTAAAAAAACATAAACGATTGATAAAAAAACTTATCATACAGAAAAGATACTCAATTCTATTTCAAGTTACCAGCATAAATGTACATAGAAAATGAGTCATTTTTCATATTTATAAACAATTACAACTTTTATTGATATTCTATTAAGGGGCAACATTACGATATGGGTATGAGGAACGATTATGACTGGTTTGTCTATAGAGGCTACATCTACTTGATTGTGACGAGACTCTGAAATCCATTTCATTTCGATAACGAGTCGAACGAGGTCGGCCTCGCTCTCGAAGCATTGATGGATTAGGAATTAACTTCGGACCACTTAGTTGCGGGCAATATTCTTGTCCTCCAATGGGTTGGAACATATTGCTATATGCATTACACATTGTTTCTAGTGTAAATACAGGGTCTACATACTGAAATGGCTCAAGAGCTGCAGCAGCACATGCCGCAAAAGCATGCTAGCACGGGTATTTTTCTACTTGAAATTCACCGCAATCACATATGCGCTCAATCAAATTAACCCTACAGCAATGATTATATTGGCGATTCATTTGGTCATATGGCTCTTCGACCTCAAACAATACAGCTTCCCGATTGAACATGCGCATAGCACACGAGTGGGAGCGCTGCACATTGACAGCTATTCTCTTCATCAGAGTTTGAGAGTAAACTTGACTTGCATTCAGTTGAGCATTGATCTATTGGGAGCGTTGGACAAAATACTGGCTGACTCGATAATATGTTGCATTCGCTATGCCTAATATAGGCAAGGATCTGACCCCCTTCAAGACACCATTCATGCACTCTGTTAGGTTCATTGTCATGTGGCCGTATCGTCGACCATGTACATCATACGCACGAGTCCACTGTTCTTTAGGTATTTCGGCAATCCATCTGGCTGCTTCTTCATGTATGACTGCTATTTTAGCTAACTTCTCATCAACATACCGATGCTCATATGCATTACCTGTGTATCATGATTAACATATCTATTATTATTTGTTAATCATCTATGACATATATAACTAGATAGGGAGAAAAAATATACCAATATTTTTTAGTTTTTGTTTTAAATCAGATGACCTATAATGCGTGTGAAAGTTGCTTGCCACATGACGAAGACAAAAAACATGATACCCATAGGGTGGTTGCTAACTTGTCTATGGATTACTAATGGCAGATAAAATTGATGGATGTCTATCTGATATTAAGCAAATGCCACGCTGTCTAGGCACAACTCGTTTGCACAAGTTATACAAGAACCATGTCCAGGCAGATTGCGTCTCTCCTTCAACGACCGCGAAGGTGAGGGGAACAATATGACGGTCACCATCCTGTGTCAGTGCTATTAATAATGTCCCCTTGTATTTGCCATATAAGAAGGTGCCATCAACTTGAATCATTGGTTTAAGATACTCAAATGCATCTATACAAGGTTTAAATGCCCAAAATACCCTCTTAAATATTGCAACTGGCTCACTAGTAGAGACACTCTCTGAAACTTGATTCATCACAAATTCAATATACGAGCTGGGCATGGACTGCTGTACTGCAGCCATCCACCGAGGTAATGTAGCATAGGAACTCTCCCAATTACCAAAAGCAATAGTAGCAGCTTTATGTTTTGCTCTCCACGCTTTTCTATAAGAGATAGTGTAACCAAACACGCTCTTCATCCGCTCGATTATCTGGCTAATAGGAACATCAGGGGTCTCTGTCACCATTGCTCCAATGCATGATGAGATAACATCAGAATCTAGTTTTGGATGATCTTGTGATAGGACTGAAGACAAACATATATGTGGACCTCCATATCTCGTAATCTGCCAGAATGAACCATTCCCTTTGCCTTTCTTACATGCTCTAACCCGCCATCTACAGTTCTTGCCATAATTCACGCATCGACATTCTTCATACTTGTTACTGGTCAAATATTTCTTAAAATTATGGTGCGCCCTCACAGAATAAAGTTTCACAGCAAGTCGTAGCGCTTTTTGATTTGAATATCTTAATCCAACTGATAGCTCTTGATTGTTCAATTGTGTTTGATTGCCCACCTCTTCGAATTCATCACCTTGTGTTAAGGCCAAATTAACCTGTTGGAAGAACACAGCTGCAGGGTCTACATATTCAGATACTGGTTCAACATCAAAAGTTTCTTCATCATCACCTTCACTGTCATACCCATCATCATCATCGTCATCGGTCTCACTGTTATCATCTTCATTGTCATTATTATAATCAGGGTCAAGTTCTGCATCTTATTCATCTTCATTTTCAAAGTCTTCCAATACATTTTCTTCTGAGTTTGGTGGAGAAAGAGGTGTGTCATACCCAATTACTGGATAAGAGGAACTCGGTTGCGAACTACCCGCTATTGGCACCATTTGATAAGCTATTGATCGATAGAGTAGATCAAGTGAAGGTAGCACTTCATTCACTGGGTTTGGCTGAAATTCAATGCTCAAGTGCAGATCAATACTTGAAATGTTCGCATATATCTCAACTGAATTCAGTTGTGATGGGAAACGTGAGTGTGATTGCCACATTCTTTGCACATCACCATCATCTTCGAGCATAATTGCTTGGTACCATGTTAGATTTATTGTCATCGGGAGCCTATATACCAAATTAGATACAATTTGGTTGGAAGTAAGGCGTAGCTTTTGACTGACAGCTTCTTTCAACTCTTCCAATGTGATATCAGTGCTAACTGTTATATATTTTGACATTGCACACTGGAATGTCGCACCCTGTGCACTGTCATAAATTCTTCCATTTGCATAAATGTAAATAATCTCATTTCTCCTAGTCATTTTGTTCCCTCAAATATCCTAATTACAAATATACTCCACATAGTTATACTTGTAGCATACTTTATCGAATGCAATTGTACATTTCTTACTAATATAAAATTTTCATTTAATTCTTATACAATAATTTACAGACAAAAATTGAAATCTTCTTAAAAGCATAATTCTTTAAAAGATCGAAATTATTTATAACTTGGACAAAGATAAATATATGACTTCCATGACAAAAATATAATAATTAGAATAAAACTTCAATGATTAAGTCACTTAAATCATATCTCTCTTTTTATCAATAAATTAATAACTTGATTAAATAAAACTTTATATAATATTGCCTACAAATCAAAATATATAAATGTAAAATTCATATTTAAACTCAACTCATAAAAAGAAAAGAAAGCTAATAAACAATAGAAATTTAGGTGTTATAAAAAAAATAGACATTAAAGAATTTAAAATTTATTTTTTCAAATAGAATAAATTACAAATATTTTAAGTTTTATTGAAATTATATCGACATCCTCCTTATTTTTAAAATATAAAATTAGAGGGCTGACCAGCCCTTATACCCTAAAAATTTCAAAGTCTAAAACTGTACAAAATCATCAAATAGTGAAGATTAAAAATTAAAGCTATTTGGGGCCAACTTACTACTTAAATCAGTCATCAATGAGTTGTCAACAAAAAATAAAATTATACTCGTATCTATTTTTGGACTTAATTACTCTTTAATTAGATTCTTACAATTTAAATAATTTTAAATTTAGCATGTGTTATTATATTTTTGTCCAGATTTTGTTTTATATATCACATAATTTTATTTCTTTATCTATATTTTCTTTTTATAAATTATACATATTTAAAATGTGAAGGCAATATATAATTAGTTATATCAATAAAATTTAATAGAATATTTATGAAATTTTAATAAACATAAAGCTTATTAAAATTAAAAAATTTTCCCTTATTTTCTGAACTATTTAAATTATTATCCTCTAATATTTTTTTTCATTATTAATATTAATATAAAGAAAAGATAATATCAATTTTTTAAATAATTACTAACGCATATATTTTTATTTTTTTTTTGATTGCATTAATTTATTTTTTAAATTTTAACATAGAACTTTTCACAATTGTTCATCAAATATTTAAATTTTTCCCTTCTTTCTTTGTACCTTACGCATCGAAATAAAATATATTTCTTTTTTTTTTAATACTTATACATATCCATATTCTTACTAATATAAAGTATTCTTTTTTTTTTTACCATCTAAAATTTCCTCTCCTTTTTCGTTTAATTTATTTCACATAATTATTATTTCATATTTTCTTTCTCTACAAAATTTCTTGTTCTAATCATTACTTCCAATTTTTTTAGATCTTTTATTTTTTCACTATTAAAATTAAAAATTTTGCACTTCTTTTTGAACTATTTAAATTACTTTTCTCTAATATTATTTTATTATTATTAATATTAATATAAAGCAAAAATAAAATTAATTTTTTAAATAATTATCGAAGCATATATTTTTACTTCTTTCCACTATATAAGTTTATTTCTTAAATTTTAACATAAAATTTTTTATAATTATTCATCAGATATTTAACTTTCTTCCTTCTTTCTTTGTACCCTACGCATTGAAATAAAATATATTTCTTTTTAACATCTATATAAGTTCATTTCCTTATTAATATAACATATTCCTATTTTTTTTCTTCTAACCATCTAAAATTTTATCTTCTTTATCATTTAATTTATTTCAAATAATTATCATTGTATATTTTATTTCTCTACAAAATTTTTTATTGTAATAATTACTTCCATTTTTCTTAGTCATCTTATTTTAGTTTTTCTACTCCAACCTTACTTTTAAATATCTTTATAGTTATAAATACATTTATTTCATAATATTTTTCGTTTCATTTTTACTTATTTACCAATTTCCTCCTTCTTCTTCTATTTTTTTTTCTATGGCTAGTTTCCATTATCATGCCTAAAAAAAAACACACAACTATAATTAAAAAAATTATAATAAATAAACAACCAAACAATCATTAATATACAATTATATATTATTACATAAAAAAATAACAAAAATGTATACATTTTATGATACAACAAATATTATTATCATAAAAAATATGTATCAACAAATAACATTTCTCTCTTGCTACCTAACAAATATTATATGAAAAATAAATTTATAACTATATTTTAGTTGTTAACTCTAACATACCTTGATTTTTGTTATGAAATGCTAAAAATTTTGAAAGTCCTTCCTCTTTCTCTTTGCTCTGAAGCAAAACTAAAGCTAAAATGCGGAATAGCAAACTAATTTTCACTTATATCTTTCAACTTCTTGCAAGAATGGATGGAGAAGGAGGAGGAAAAGAGGTAAAAGAAGTGAAGTAAATGAAGAATTTTATGTCTATTTATAGCCAAATTACAGAGGACATTTTCGTAATTTCGATTGCATTAATTTATTTTTTAAATTTTAACATAGAATTTTTCACAATTGTTCATCAAATATTTAAAATTTTCCCTTCTTTCTTTGTACCTTACGCATCGAAATAAAATATATTTCTTTTTTTTTTTAATACTTATACATATCCATATTCTTACTAATATAAAGTATTCTTATTTTTTTTTTACCATCTAAAATTTCCTCTCCTTTTTCGTTTAATTTATTTCACATAATTATTATTTCATATTTTCTTTCTCTACAAAATTTCTTGTTCTAATCATTACTTCCAATTTTTTTAGATCTTTTATTTTTTCACTATTAAAATTAAAAATTTTGCACTTCTTTTTGAACTATTTAAATTACTTTTCTCTAATATTATTTTTTTATTATTAATATTAATATAAAGCAAAAATAAAATTAATTTTTTAAATAATTATCGAAGCATATATTTTTACTTCTTTCCACTATATAAGTTTATTTCTTAAATTTTAACATAAAATTTTTTATAATTATTCATCAGATATTTAACTTTCTTCCTTCTTTCTTTGTACCCTACGCATTGAAATAAAATATATTTCTTTTTAACATCTATATAAGTTCATTTCCTTATTAATATAACATATTCCTATTTTTTTTTTCTAACCATCTAAAATTTTATCTTCTTTATCATTTAATTTATTTCAAATAATTATCATTGTATATTTTATTTCTCTACAAAATTTTTTATTGTAATAATTACTTCCATTTTTCTTAGTCATCTTATTTTAGTTTTTCTACTCCAACCTTACTTTTAAATATCTTTATAGTTATAAATACATTTATTTCATAATATTTTTCGTTTCATTTTTACTTATTTACCAATTTCCTCCTTCTTCTTCTATTTTTTTTTCTATGGCTAGTTTCCATTATCATGCCTAAAAAAAAACACACAACTATAATTAAAAAAATTATAATAAATAAACAACCAAACAATCATTAATATACAATTATATATTATTACATAAAAAAATAACAAAAATGTATACATTTTATGATACAACAAATATTATTATCATAAAAAATATGTATCAACAAATAACATTTCTCTCTTGCTACCTAACAAATATTATATGAAAAATAAATTTATAACTATATTTTAGTTGCTAACTCTAACATACCTTGATTTTTGTTATGAAATGTTAAAAATTTTGAAAGTCCTTCCTCTTTCTCTTTGCTCTGAAGCAAAACTAAAGCTAAAATGCGGAATAGCAAACTAATTTTCACTTATATCTTTCAACTTCTTGCAAGAATGGATGGAGAAGGAGGAGGAAAAGAGGTAAAAGAAGTGAAGTAAATGAAGAATTTTATGTCTATTTATAGCCAAATTACAGAGGACATTTTTGTAATTTTATTATAATATTATATATTATTTTATTTTCTGACCAATCAAAATTCAATAAAATTTATTAAAACCAATCAAAATTTGCCACGTGTCTCCAAAACAATAATTTTTATCTTCCTCAAAAGTTATATCCGTGACCGGTCAATGACCGGTCACTTCAATAGGCTGCAGTCTAGACTGAATTCAGACACATGGAGTCCGAATTCAGACTCCATGCGTCTGAATTCAGAAGTAATTGTTCTCGTTGACTGTGTCAGACTTTAAATTCAGAGGGGCTATGTCTGAATTTAACTTTTTTATTATGTTTGAGGCAATTAATTCTTATCACATTACTTTTCATACAATAAGTTGTTATTTTGTTTCTTCTCCATCAAATAACGCCGTTTTGTGGGATTAGAACAGCTGCAACTTCCCAGTTGGGTAGTTGAAAGAACTTGGAAGTAAAAGCCAGTTCATGAAGGCGGCGTTTGGACTCACCCAAACAATTGCAACGTCGGTTATAAACCAATAGGCCCAAGTTAAAATCCTTTGGTAATAAAAAGAGACAATTTTGATTTTATTTTTTTTCGAAACATACAAATACAATGATTCCCCTTAAATTTTGATTTATTTACAAGAGTCACTTGAATTTTTAAAAAAATTATATACAATCCAATAATAATATAATAAATATTTTTAAAAAAATAGTAACATAATAAATATATAATTTTTATACCTTAATATTATATGATTGAGTTTTTTAAAATCCAACAACCTTATCAAATTAGCATTTTTAACATAACCTCACTGAATGGATGGAGCAATACCACGTCACCTCCAACAGTCATTATTATTATTATTATTATTATTATTATTATTATTATTTCAGATTGAACCTTTTGAAATCATTGCCATTCATGAGATTAACGGATTGTAGCCGACCACATTGCCTTCGTCTTCTAGCTTGGACATTGTATTTTGAATCTCTTCTCTGTTAGCATTTGTGCTTCAGTAATACAAAAGGTGGGTTTAAATGTTTTGGGTCGTGGTTTTTGAAGTTTATACCATGGCATTTTTCATGGTATGATTGAAAGCTACGATAATAGGTTTTTGTGATTTGGCCAAGAATGGAGGTACAATTTTTGCGATTTTCAAAATTGGGGGTAAGGGGTTATAGAAGTGTGAGAATGGGTCTTTCCCTTTGCTCTTTGCTCATACTTTTTGCTCTTTAATTCTCTGGATTCAATATGGTTGTTTCTAATTTTTACTAATTTCTTAATCCTCGATTTGTTTTGTGGATTTTGAACAAGAGGAGGTACAATCATCATCTGCTAAGATTAGTTTGAGTAATGTAAAAGTTGCAGATCCAAAGCCCTTCAAAATCAATGGTCTACTTGTGTCATTTCAGTTTCTCCCTTTTACTGCAAATTTTTTAGATTCAATGGAGTTTATTTTTTCATTTGAATGTTTGGATGAAACTTATATCTAACATTGATTTTAGATTCATATGAGGGAAAATTATTCAAAAGAAAAGGAGAAGAGGAAGAAATAGAAAAAGGGAGTTGCTAAACCAATTGAGCAAACTTTGAAAGGTGGGCTATAATCTGTAGATCTTGCAAAAGGTTATGATTTCGAAAGGTTTAATCTTAAAGAAACAATTAGAGGTGATGTAGTGTTGCTCCATCCATTCAATCGCTCAGATTCACTCAAAATGATAATGCCATATTCCATGGCAAAAATGAGAGGATTCACACACAATTTAATTATATCATTTATAAGATTTTTTTTTTTAACATTTTGCTATTAGATATATTTTTAATTCATGATTGTAGTGCAACTATCGTAATTTTTATGATTATTCAAATAAATTAAATTAGGACTATTAATTAACATTGTATTTGCATTCAATAAATTATGCCCTTTATTATTAAATTTTTGAATTAGTGTATCAAGTTAATATTAGGATATTTCAACTTTGTTATGTTGAAATTGTATAATAGTAATCCCAAGAAAAAAAGTTCATTTTGACTATGTATATGACTTAATATGATAAAGATAAAAAAAAGTCAAGGAGAAATGTGAAACAAAAAACAATCCTCAAAGAGAAAGGTAATTTTAAGAACCTGTGATAGATGATCCAGAAAAGGGGGTAACCTTGATTGTTTGGTTCTTTTGGTTATGAATTCATTTTAAGAAATGTCTCAATAAGGAAAAAGTTTTCAATAATTTGGTTTTAGTTCACGATGATGAATAAAATTAACAAACATGTTCAAAAGAAATGATAAATATGAGAATTTCTTCTTTTGCCATGATTATTATCATGCATGCATTGTTATTATAAGGCATTCTCTTACTGCTAATATATTTTATTACTGTAAATGCACTATAACCATGAGAATATATTTAGTAGCCTCATATAGTTGTTACTATCATAAATTTTACTATTGATATTATTTACTAGAAATCTAAATTCTCACTATATTATTTTATGATGTGTCTAATTAATCATGACCCCTGTTCATGTAAACTTTAAAGTGGTAGTAATGTGGATTGATATCCCATTTGTGGGTCCTACATCTATAATACATGATTTAAGGCTGGTCACATGGCAAGTTATAGATTGAAGATGTAACCAAATATAAATAATATATGTAAGGGGAAACTTTCGGGTATAAGGTATCCCACTAATTTTCTTATGTATATAAATAGTGCATTTTGTACTTTGTACTCCCTACATAATATGAAATAGTAATTATAAAATTGCTTTTGTATTTCACTTAAGCTTAATATTTTTTCTTTTTAATCATGATTAAGGAAAAGTAAATAATAATACAAAAAGTTAAGTGGCTACTTCTAGCTTTTGATGCAAATTTCCAACTTTCCAATTTAAGAAACAATAATTAAATAGCTAGTATCACTAAACATTAATTACAAATTAAAGCTATTAAAATTAAGAATGTCACATTTTTTACCATTGCAGCCTTTTGATACCAAGCGTAATCATTCTCTTTTTAACTTCTCCTCCTTTTAAACACACATTGCAATAAGTTCATTTATGGTCCATTTTTTTCCTTGTGTGTTATAACTAATCTTAATTGGACCAAATTAAGGAGGAAGAAAATTGAAAATGAATTGCACTAAAAAGGATTAAAAAATGGCCATATCTATAAATTTAAGTTGTTTAATCAAGTTTGACATTTCCATTATATATTCTTAAACATTAGTTATCCCATCATATTTGAGTAGTCAAAAAACCTATGAGCATACTTGCTAATGCCTTATCAGAATATTTGAATTGTAGCTCTATAGATTCTAAGAATTCTTTACCTTGAGGAGAGTCCATTATAGACTTGGTAATATTCTTGGCAATCATACTTTTCATGATCATAAGGCTCAAACAATTAGATTGTTCCCAGATATTACAGTTGGATTTCAACTCAGAAGAACTTGTTTAGTTGGCCTTTCAAGTTATCAATTTGAAGAAAAAAAATTCAACAAATTAAGTATTATGCAAAACCATTATTTGATACCTTAAGGCATGGAACCATGAACAAACTTAAAAAATTATTATATGACAAGCAATTTAACGCATCATCACGTATATCCTTTAGGATAAAATATGATGTAGTTAATTCATTCTAAAAATGACAAACTTTATTCACTCCCATCTTCTTTTATTTGAGCAATCTAGCACATTATATATATATATATATCCTTTGAGATAAAATATAACATGCAATTGATTTATTCTAAAATTGCAAATTTTATTCACTTTCATCTTTTTTATTTATTTGAGATGTTAAATAACTTTAAGTATAAAACAACTCAAATATCATAATATGACTATAGAATAATTACACCTTTGGGTATAAAATATTTTATAGTCACAACTTTTAGTATTTGTGTTAATAAAATAAACAAATAATGGCATACATTTTGCTTCATTTTGGTGAAAAACAAAACAACCAACAAGAACTAAATATATTGTACAAGTAAACTTAATATAATAGTAATCATAAGCTATAACCTTATTTTGATACCATATGTAAGAATGTTTTAACCTTAGATCTTTGGATATGATTAAATTTAGATACAAATTAAGGATAAATAAACAAAACCATTAAGCGGAAGAAGTAAGAATTCCTTAATATCTATCAAAGATATACCATGACATAAATATAAAATGAATATCTTGAGCCATGACATTAAGCTTCATCTCTATAAAGTATAAAACAATAGTGCTAGAAAAGACAGCATCTTAGGCTTCCCTTTTCTCACTCAAGTTTTAATATGTTTGAAAGATGATGGAAGTGATGAGTGACCCATCAAAGAGTGATAACTCTTTACTTTCCTTTCACATTCATGAATCAAATTATTTCATGTCATTAAATGAAAAACCATTTATATGCATAATTAATCACCAAACTAAAAAGATAAATTAACTTTTGAATTTTGATCCAAAAGAAATAAAAAAAATTAAGTGATGAATAAAAAATAATAAGGTAAAAAGTATTAATCTAAAGGTAATATTTTTAGCAAATTTGGATCCATAAGATTCAAATTTGCATACATGTCACACAAACTTAAGATCAATGATTCCAAATTTATGTCAGATAAACTAGTTATAAGTTCCTATTAAGCTTTACGGGCTAGCTAGCATGCTAGCTTACAAAGCCTGATGTTGATTGATTGGTCAATAGTGACCAATGTTAGTCAAAATTTAACCGTTAGATAATAGGAAGCCACGTGTTGCTTTTTGATTGAGTGAAGGAGATTTCAATTATACATAGCTAAAATTTAATGTGCTAGTTGAGAAAATAAGAAAAAACGGAGATAATGGTAAATTATAAATTTACCAAATTACCTCTACGCATTTTGGCTATAAAACTAAAGTTTGCCTTCTTCACATTCACATGTTTGCTCGCGGCTGAAGTAAGCTTCCTTCTTTTTTTTAGCACTTTCTTTCATTCTTCTCTTAAGTAGGTGTTGTATAGTCAATATTTAATATTCAAGATAAATGGATCATAGTGTGTCAAATTTGTTTGTAAATCTCAACAGATAAGTGGAATTTTCTTGTCCATTTTTATGTTTTTTTTTCTTGTTATTTTTCACATTTACATTTTATATGTTGCATATATAAATTATTTTTTGTATATATTATCTAATGATTATTTTATATAAAAAAAGGAAGAAATAAAAATTAGTAACAAATATTTTTAAAATACTTTAGCTCAAACTTTATATTATTTAAAATAAAATTTTGAAATAATTTCAATAAGTTAAAAATTTATACTATTTTTAATATGTTTGAATTTATAATATGCCAAATTTAAAAAAAAACCAAAAATAAAAAGATAACTAAAAAAAGACATAATAAATATAAATTTTGAAGACAAAAAATTTGAAAAACCATTGAAAAAGAAAATAAAAATAAAGAAATAATTTTGTTAAAATAATATCAATAATTATAAGTATTTAAAAAGAAATTATTTAAAATTTATGCTACATTTAAGAAAATAGCAGAAGATAGAAAAAATTAAAAATTTTAAAATAGGACATCTTAAAAATTATTTTACAAACAAATATAAATAAAAAAGATTCTGAAATACCATAAAAAGTTAAATAAAAATTGTAAAAAAATAATTCTCATGTAGAAATTAGGATATTTTAAAAATAGTTTTGTTAAAACAATATCAATAATTTTTAAAATCAAAGTGAGAAAAAATAATTATAAGTATTTGATTCAAATTGAATATTATAAAAAGAGGGAAATTATAAAAGAATTAATTTAAAAATTTATGTTATGTTTAAGAAAATAGCATAAAATAGAAAAAAGTTAAATATTTGAAAATGGGGCATCTTAAAAATTATTTTATAAAAATATAAATAAATTCCAAAATAGCATAAAAAGTTAAATAAAAATAGTAAAAAATAATATTAGTGTAGAATTAGGATATTTTAAAAATAATTTTGTTAAAATGATATCATTAATTTTTAAAAATTAAAGTGAGAAAAAATAATTATAAGTATTTAATGCAAAATGAATATTATAAAAAGAAGAGAATTATAAAATAATTGATTTAAAAATTTGTATTATGGTTAAGAAAATAGTAATAAAAAATTATATAAGTTATATTAGTGAGAAAAGTACATTTTATTTATACTAGATGAATTATTAAATCAAGATGTAAATGTAAGAAAAAAAAAGGTGAGAAGAAATTAGTTTATTTACATTTATGCAAATGAAAAAAATTTTAAAAGTGCTTAGGTGTAATATTTCACTACGTCATGTCAAAGTACATGACAAATAGTACTAACATTACTTTAGGAGTGCTGAAAGATGCAATTAGTTAACAATTAAGGCTTTCCCCTAATCAAGTTTTATATGATTTGATATATAAGCTTCCAACGTCATTAAATCTAAGGTGATACCAAACTATTATCCTAAAAGATGATTTTGATGTCTAAAGGATGCGGTAAGTACATTTATGTTTCTCATCCTAACTAAATGTGGTAGAGTTATATGTAAACACCTTAATCATTAATCCACACTTGAGCATGGAAATTCAACCAACTTATGCAAACATTGATGAAAAAGCTCCCATTTTCTCTTTATACCTTGTAAATGTTAACCTGTTTTGTCTACTGCCAATTTATGCTCAACAATATCATATTCTACCAATTAAGCTTATTCACAATTAAGTTCCCCTTGCCCAACACTTGACTTTATTGAATCTCCTTCTCCAAATGGATAAAAAAATATATATAATAGAGAACTTTGAAAATGAAGATAAATATAATACTAAACTTGATTTTGATTATAACAAGGGAATAATGTTGATGAGAATGATGATAACGATAAGGGTGATAAGTTTGAAAATGATGGTGATGATGTGAGTGGAAAGGATCTAGCTATTTCCTTTTAAGTTAAACTAATATCTTATTATGTAAACCTCATTATTGCTTTCTTTTCACAAGTTAATATAGCCTTAGCTGGAGGTAATGGGTTTGAGAAAATAAGTGATCATGAATTTGAAAAACTAGGAGTTATACATCGAATTACAACATCTAAGCAAGAAGGCGCTGCAACATGTTGCTGAATTATACTCTAAGAGCACACCACACTTTTAAAAAATACTTGAGATGTAAAAAGTATAAACAATGTCGATGTATTAATTATGGCACTAATTATAGATGGCAAGTGAGGGCATGTAAAAAAGGTAAGGGGAAGGGATCGTATTAAAAAATAACAAAATATAAGGGTCCATCTACATGTCTATTTACAACCTTATTATAAGATCACCTAAAATTAGACTTTAATATTATATCATCATGTATTATAACAATGGTGACTGAAACACTCAATATTTCAATTAGATAGATTATCAAGCAAATGAAAGGCTTGTTTAGTTAGACAATGTCATACAAAAAATATGGAAAGTAAAACATAAAATTGCCATAATTGTTTTCGGCAACTTAGAGAGCTCCTATGTTATATTGTCTAGGTGAAAGGTCGCTATTCACCATTTCATAACTAGCTCATACGTTGAATTTGTAACCGAACAATGTCTAATAAACAATTTGTTAATGAGCCAGTGGTAATGCTCAAGTGTGTATTTTGGGTGTCAAGCCTTATATAAACATATTTGATCATCTAATGCCAATGATCCAGATTGATTAGACATTCTTTTATGACAGATATAAAGGGACCATATCAATGGCAACAGTATAAAATAACGATCGAAAGATTGTGCCTATTGCATTTGCAATTATAGAGGGAAGACACAATCAATATGGACATGATTCCTTTTCATTTTACGTAGGCGAGTGGTACTAGGAAGATGTGGGATTTGTTTGATATTCGATACACATCCATCAATTTTTGTAGCCATCACTAATCCATAGATTGGTTAGTAGCCATTATATGGTCATTATGTTTTCTACCTTCACCATATGACTAGCAACCTATACACTCAATTTAAGTTCTTGCATCTAAAGTAAAAGTTAAAAAATATTTGTATATTTCTCATCTTTAAATAACCATATACATTGGAATTAATTAGTATTAACTATAAAGTCATTGGCTATGTTCAACAGGTTATACATACGAGTGTAAGTACGTTGATGAGAAACTAGTTGACCTGGCCACCATCATAAGGCTGCAGTTAAATGGCTTGTGCATATCAAGAAAGAATAATGGTCTCAAGTGTATGATATGGAGGGCCATCGCCATAGCCATATGATATAAATCTGACAAAGTGTATGAATGGTGTCTTTAAAGGCATCAAATCTTTGTCAATATTAGATATAACTAAGACAACTCATTATAGGGTAAACAAGTACTATGCGTAACGTATCAAGCAAGTCAATGCTCAAATGACTATAGGCCTAGTCTATTCCTAATCCCTTATAAAAAAGATAATAGTAATATGTAGTGCCTTTATGTGTATTGTGTGGGCATTTGATAGACTTATTTCATTATTCAAGGTAAAAGATCTATAAGATTAGATGAATCGTCAGTACAATTAATGTTACAATGTGAATTTGATTGAACACGTGATTGTAATGAATTTCAAATAAAGAAGTGCCATTGTTAGCATGTTCTTACAGTCTGTGCATTTATATCACTAAACCCATTTTATCTTGTGGATCTTATTTTTTTGCCAGAATACCATGTATAATGCTTATAGTAATTTGTTCTGATTTATTAAAAGGCAAGAATATTGGTTACAACCTAACAGTTTGAAGTTGGTCTTTGATTTATCAATGCTTTGTGAGAGAGGTAGACCACAATCCTCATAATTTCGAAATGAGATGAACTATAGGATTTTAGAACAACCTATCTAGTACATGTTATGTCAACGAACTAGACATAACCACACTACTTGCACTCATCATCAATGTGACGACTAGTGAGAGAATAATGGTCATTGATTCTATGAATCAATGTATAAAAGTGCAACATGTGATTAAAATATAATACGTTATTAAACTTGTATATGTTATTAAATTTTGTTGTAGTAGATTACTTTTACATGTATAAAAAAAATCTTATTCAACTTATATATGTATAATAAATGATAGAATTTTTTTTGTATATGTATATTATTTCATAAGTTTTGTTAAACTTATATATGTGTATTAATCTTGATAGATGCATTGATGCCATATTCACTCTATAGCATGTTATGCATCTAAGTCTTAAGGATGATTAACTATTATACCTATAAAAATTGCATATATCTGAGGCCATTTGGCATGGTTAGGTAAGATAATTTGATTAGTGTTGTTAATGGTTTAATTATGTTACATTAATGATGGTCTAAGTGAACTAATGGGCACTATGTAATTTAACCCTATTTGTAGGATGACTAGATTTTTTCACTCACAACGAATCCAGGGCAGGCTAGTTTTTATAATATAGCCTAACTTGACAACTTTGAGTATGATTTATCACTTGTTAATATGCTCGTGGAGCAGTGGTGTTGGAGATGCACACCTTTTACACTACTTGGAGTGAGTGTGCAATAATCTTCAAGGATATAACTGTGTAGTTAGGCTTGCCATATGAGAAAGTCCTATTATTAGAGGAACAAATTAGGCTTGGGCGGATATCTAGTGCCTATAAAAAATTTTAATTTTTGAGTAATTAGGATTTAATATAATAACTATAATAAAGAATAGTTAATAATATTAAAAATTAAAATTAAAATTTTAAATTACTAAAAAAATCGCTAAGCATAAAAGTTCTAAAAAAAATTAAAAGAGTGAATTTATACACAAGTTTGTTATAACTTAAGTGGTAGTAACCTTGTACTTCTCAATTTCATTACCTATGTTTAAATTTTTTAAAGGTATTTTCATCTTAATTACTTATTTATTTTATTATAATTCTTCTTTCTTTGCATTTGAAACCACCATTTCAAAAATTACAACTTACCCTCCACCTTATACTCCTTGCCACTTAGTCCTTTTACTACACAAATATATATATAACTTTAGTGGGTTTTGAGGTTTCCACATGTCTTCTTTCATCTTTCTCATTATCCCTCATAATTTCTTTCGTTGCATTAGATCTGGAGAAGCATAATGAAGGTTCATGTTGAAACTCTATATTCTGCCTAACTTGAAACCCATTCCATTTTGTCCTCCATCTTCTCTCTCTTCCTCAATCTAAATCATGACTTCCTCTCCTCCTTATTCTCTAACCATGTATGATGATTGTCCTGAGCTCACACCAACCAAAGCAGCAACAAAAGCTCATCCTCATCCCTTAAATTTTAGTCAATCCCTTTCGATATGTGCGCCATTCTCTCTTTTTCTTTTTTTTAGTATGAACTTGCTTTTTCATCCTTGAGTGCTATCCAAATTTAAAGTTCTATTATTTTTTTCTACAACCTTTTATGCTTGATGTATATCCTTGTTTGGCCATTGAAAGAAGAATGAAGCTTTCTCCTATGTAACCCATCTAAGCTTGAGCTCTGTTTTGATCATTGGTTCTTCCTTCAAGTTGAACATTGCTAAGAAAAAGATCTGGCTAGGTTGTAATTTCTATAAATTGATTCTCAATCTATAGGCGTTTCCTTCATGATTATAACTTCACTTTACGTTGTTAAGTTGCCCAATAGTTATGGTATTTTTATAGTTGTTCTTTCACGAAAGTTCTTATAATTCTTCACCCCCTGCAACTAGCCTTCATATCTTTATCAACCTAGGATGGTTTTTTCCCTTGGGTAGCCTAAAATGGGATGTTTAGGGGGTAGCTTGAAAGTTAATTAAAAATAGGAACTTAGTTCTACTAGGTAAGTTGTTTATTATATATATATATATATTTGTATTTGGATTTTCCAATCATGATTGGGAGAGATTAATTCGTCTTCTAAGTTGTTATGCTCTAATAAAAGTAATCCATCTCCTATAATTTGTTGTTAAGGTGCATTCATTCAAAATATGGAATTAAGAGGATTTTAGCTTGAATAAGAAATCATAATAAGCATTAAATTAACTATGTCTTATGTTGAGTTGAAATTGAGGAATTTGACCAAAGAAGTGAAGTGTTAATTTTGATAATAAGAAATTTATGAGCAACTAGGTGAAGCTTATACAAGAATGAGGATTAATTAATAAATGAAGTAATTAAATTAAATGTGTCTTGTCTTTTGTTGAACTTAGAGAAATTACAAAGTTAAGTAAATTATAAAATTCTAGGTAATAGCCTAGGTAGTGATAAGTAAGGGTAGGAATTAATGAAGTAGTGAACAAACTAAACTGGGATGTGTAATAATTAGGTTTTGACTAGCATATGATTAGATTTTAAGCTAGGCTAGGGTAATTTAACCAACTAAATTGGAAAAGAAAAAAAAAAGTACTTAAATTGATTTTTATAAATATGTTTATAAGAGCAACATCTTTAGAGTTTTCCCTTGAAAGGGTTTAATGGCGATTCAAGCAAGAGCTACTAAAATTGTTTAGCAGTCACTATAAGTAGGCTATGAAGTACGATACATTGTAGGCTATGAAGCATGATACATTTTTAATTTCTTTCCTTATTCTCTGTGGACATCATAACTTTAACAATTCTTGTTTCTCACATATTGTTTGAAGCTCATATTAACCACAGAGCATTCATAAGCTGATTTTAAAGTATTGCTTTACTATTTTTAGATATTTGGATTACTTTAGTCCCATCATATATTTCTATATCATAGAGTAACATCATTCAAACTATATCTTGCACTAGTTTGATCAACGTCAACCAATTCCTTAAGCGCTAATCAAATTAGATACTATCCATGCCCTACGTCTTTGAAAAAGAATTTAAACCAATTGGGTAGTAGAGTATAAAACTTTTATCTAACAATGGTATAAATGGCAAGATACTAGGGTATTGTCCTTTATTATTGAGGAGCCATTTGATCATATATCTAAGTACATGTGATAATACTAGCGATGCACCTGGTAAATTTTTAATAATTATCACATTTGTTATCTTTCTTTTTTGGATATATATATATATATATATTATGTGGACATTTAACATTTGATCAAAGAATGGTATAGAATTAGGTAGCAAAGTATAAAATTTTTATCCAACAATCATATAGATGGCAAGATGTTAGGGTGTTATCCTTTATTATTGAGGACCAATTTGATCATATATCCAAGTACATGTGATAGTACTAGCGATATACTAAGCAGTGGATCCAGTCGCTTAGTGCTGCTATTAGCTGTGTGGTAAATTTTTAACAGTTGTCACATTTGTTATCTTCGTTTTCTTGATATATGTTGACATTCAATATTTTATTGTATTTTTTTTTTGTTTAGATCTATCTAATAGAGGGGTTTTATAAAATGTACTTACAAAATCCTCTACCTATAGATTTCTATAAGATTATAGACTAAGACTTTAGGAATATATTACTTGCTCTTACTAAACAATAGTTTTTACTATTCTTCTAGCATGCTAAACCAGCACTTGAACTATTTAGGTCTTAAATTTTGATGGATTGGTTAGATAAGAGATGTCAGGGCTACCTCTTAGCCTAACAACCCACCATTAAAGGAAGGAAGCAACAAGTGTAAGAAGACATTAGCAATAGCATGGTTAGTCCATCTTTGTATATTTTGACATTGGCACGGCTAGTTAATCTTTTTCTATCTCGGCTAGTCCATTTGATCACTTTGGAAGAGCAAGTCCTTTTTATTACTTGTCATTATGCCTACGTCTCATTTTAGAACACCCCAGCAAATGTGTGGCACTTTAAGATCATTCATAGAGCTTCTTTTCGATACATTTGCATTTAGTACCACATAAGCTTATTATTCCTTTGAGCATAAAAGGATTGTCGAGATACCACATGAGCTAATTTCTTTGGTTGAATCCTTATGCTTAAATTTAAATTCTTTACCCATTGTACAAGAGTACTAACAATCAGAAGAATTAAAATAACAACTATAACATGAAAGAATGAAATCTCATTATGATAGTAAAAGTCATTTGTTATATATATTTTTTCTTAATAATGATGTAATTTATTATCAAATATTTTAAAAAATTTTAATTTATTATTGCATATTATTTTATTTATTTTGTCTTATATTAAATTAAATTTATATGTAATTAATTATTTAAAATAATTTTATCCAAAAAGAAAGTTACTTAATTAAAAATTCAATGAGTCAACTCATTTGAACTTATTGAGTCAACTCAACAAAATTTTTTCTTTCAAATGATGCATTGAATTTGCATTGATTAAATTTGAATTGTTGGAAAACCTTGCCAAATTTGAATTAAATCAATCTAAATTTGACCTTAATTTTTTTTGTCAATCTTTTTTCTATTATTATCTTTGATCTTAGAGCCCATTAACTTTGGCTAATATACATCCCAAAATTAATATGGATACATGAATTTGGTTAAATATCTATATTTAATTATTAGTAACTATTAATAGCTTATGATATTTTAGATTTATATGGTCATAATGATCATATTAAAATTATCATAAAAATCTAACATATAGACTATGTCTCTTCACGTGGTCATGAAGGCCATATTAAATTTAATATAAAATTTCAACATATAACTTATGGCACAAATCCATTCTCAACTTTGTTAATAGGCCATTAGGCCATGTCTTTTTTATTTTTAAATTAATCATCATGACAATACATTTCTTACTTAGGATGTGTTTGGAAGATGACAAAGACTAGAAGGGTAAAAAAATGGAATGACCAATACGAGTTAAGTCATTATTTAAAAGTTTTTTTAAGGTGTGATAGAATAACGAAGGAAGGACTCCAAGACCCCTCATTGCCATCTAAAATCTGATCTTTTTGTTCCTTTAAATAGGGGAGTTTCGGATGGAATAGAATGGATATATGGTATAATTACAATTACATCCTTTTTAGTTAAAAACTTACTAGAATTACATTTTAATCATAAGAATAATGTTGGAAAAAATAATTTATAAGCTATTCCATTCCATTAATGACTCTCTCCTTTCCTTTAATAATCTCCCAAACAATTGAATGATATATGACTTGATATTCCACTCTTTACCTTTACTATCTATTCCATTATCTGCATTTTATTCCATTTCCTTATAAATTTCCAAATGTAGTCTAAAGGTGTGTTGAGATGAATGGCAAGGGATAAAATGGCAATGAATAAAATGGTTAATGTGAGCTAAACCATTATTTGGAAGTTTGTTTAAGGATAGAATGAAATGGTCAATGATAGATTCTAAGAACCTCATTGTCATCCAAAACCCAAATTTTTTTGTTCCTCCAAATGAGGGGTTTGGAAGGGAACGAGATAAACATGTGGTATAATTACAATTATATTTTATTTGGCTAAACCTTATTAGAATCACATTTTACTTATAAAGGTAATATCGGAAAAAGAATTTATAAACCATTTCATTTCATTTCATTAATGACTTCTTCCTCCCTCTCTTTAAACTCACTGGTATATGACCTGACATTCTATTCCTTACCTTTCTATTTCATTATATGATTTGTCACTTATACTTTCACATACTTATTTAGCTTCCAATCCTAATTTTTTTTTATCACTATTATATAGTCTCTTATGCTAATTTATGTGTTTTAGTTAGGAATTGGATTAAATGCTATAAAATGAAGAAATCGTGCAAAAAACAAGCTAACACTGCATCACACAGCTCCCTTGTGTGATTTCACATAGTAGTATCTTTTGCAACTACTTAAAAAGCAATCAAGCAATGTTTCACAAGGCCTGGCCATTATGATTGGGTAAAAACACACAACCTAACTATGTGTGCAAATATGAAACTTTCATCTAATTTGGTTAAGGGCAACTTTTTTCCTTTGACTTGTAAGATGCATCTTTGGGTAAAAATAAGAAACCCTAGCAAGAAGAATATAAAAGGGGACTAAAGACATCAATTAGAGATAGAAAGCAACTTTTTAGTTGCTAAAGCCATTAGAGACTCAAAGAGCTATTCTTTGAAGTTGTTGTGATATTTTGTTTACTTTTCATTTTTCATCTTCTTTATCATAATTTCTCGTAAGATAGTTGTTACTATTTAAAAAAAAATTGACCATGTGTAATTAAATCCTCATTTGGGGTTTAGATGGATTTGATTGACTATTATATTTGATTGGGGATGATTATGATTTGAATCTTATAATTTTAATATAGTGTCTTAGCACTTATTTTCTTTCAAATGACTGACCATTATTTACATGCTTGAAATATTATATGAAGTATTGAAAGGTGAAATATAATATTGGATCATTAAAACAATAGACTTAGGACAAGTGTTTTATAGAGATTTAGACACTCTTTTGTGACTTGTAAGATTTATGCAAGCTACTACATAATGATTTGCATTGATTCCAAAATCCTCATAGGTCTATGTTAAAGCTTGTGACTACAAAAGTAAACATAAGATTAAGATATACACACATGCTTTATGGTGAACAAGAAAAACATATATGTTACGGGATCATATCATTAATGTCATTAAGAGTTAATTCACATATTCATTATTGGTAATCATGGGAATGCAATCAATGAAATCTAAACTCTAAAACTTTTCATAATTTATTTGGTCAAGTTATTTTACTTTTGTTTGTTTGCGATTAATTTCTAGTTAATAATAGTTAATCTAATTCAATTTAATCAATTTTTCTAAATAATAAGGACAATTATAATTTTAATAGTTGGCAATTATTCCTTGTGGGACAATATTTGAATTTTTCTATATTACTTGTTCAACCAATCACTTGTAGAATTTGCATAACAACTGGCTACATCATAATGGAATGCCTTTTTCATTTATCATGCATGTATTAATCTAAGAGCACAATCTGATTTTTTTATGATATAAATTTTACTACATTTATAGTATAAGCAATATATATGAAATGAATTCCCATCTTGTTCAATTGAAGAAAGATACCACAAATGCAAATCACTTTTCAAATTTTAAATCACAACTAGTCTGAGGATGAAGGGATGAAAAATATGACTTTGTGAGGCTATGCAATCAAATGCACACAATTTGCTTAGTAGTGCAATTCTTTACCACACTTCCAAGTTAATCATGATGTGGTTGTCCATGTGAAATACATGTAGGATTTTACTATTAGTGATGCTAACAATATGATGCTTTCTTCCATGCAACCCAAAAATGAGGTTGCATGGAAGAACCCTCACAGTGGACCAATATAAAGTGGCCACCTCATGCGAAATGCAATGCTAATAGGGAAAAAGCTTTAAAACTTGAGATTGGCCCCAAGAAACTTGAAAATAAACATTACTGTTTGTGTTTTAACCCATTTATTCTCCTATCTTTAAAAATGTACTCTATATTATTTATAGTTGAACCCTTGAAAATTGTAACATTAACAAAAATACCTTACATTATTTATATTTTAAAAATGTGCTTTTATAGAATGGTGAAATTTTCCATAAACCACACCCTTATGCCATAGTCTTAAACTCATTAGCCATCAAACTAGTTCCTCATTCCATCTTGAATTAAACATTTCAAGAAAATCCATACCTATTTACCCATTTCTTCTCATCTAATATTGATAATTTGACTACCCGTTCATGAGTGAGATTTCTATACACATTAATAGAATAAACAAATAGTTGACTATTCCGATTCAAATAGTCAACCGTCCATCTATACACATTAATAGAATGAATAAATAGTCGATTGTTTTGATTCAAATGATTGATTATTCATCTCATGCTCTACAATTAGAGTCTAGGAATGGCATAATTAGTAGCAAATATATGAAATGATGAAAAAAAATCAATGATTAGGGGCATACCATGAGTGAGTGTAGCCTTGAGTAGATTTGAACTCTAATTTGCAAATTAAGCTTTGTATGACATCTATAGATACTACCAAACTCTAGGTTTGAAAGAGGTTGAAAATGATTTGGGATGAAAATGAAATTGAGAAAAGGGGGTATTGGATTTTTTTAGAAGTAAGAAATTTGCATGTACAACCTTAAAATTCAAAATAACAAGGCGTCTAGGGTATTTAGTCAAACTATAGGGGCTAATATGTAGACACTTTTTTTTATTCTTCAATTTTTTGGGCTTCTTTCAAAATTTTTAAACTTAGGGTTGAGGTGACATATTCTCATTGGTCCATGTAAAGGTTTTTTTATGCAAAAAGGGTTGCTTGCAAGAATATACCTAACAATATTTGGCAAGAAAAAAATATTAAGGTTGTAGGACAAAACTAGAAAAATAAAAATAAGGGATAATAAAATTGAATCATGATATAAAGTTAAAGAAAAAAAAAAGAAGACTTTCGGTTAGTTTATTTTCTCACTCCAATCCAAACACGCCCTTTTGGAGTTCGGACGCCGAGTGTTGGGCGAACGGAAAAACAAAGTGAGGTTTTTCAAAAAGAAGGCGCGTCCATATCAGTCTCAGAAGCACTCAATTTTCCCCCTGCTCAGAGCTATTAATCATGGACGTTCCGAAGGATCAAATCGCTACCCTTCTCGAGAATGGCCTCTACGACTCAGCTCAAATGCTCGTAATTTCCAAATCCTTTTCTGAAATTGGGTTAAGAAAGAAAGACTCGTTGCTTTTCATTTCGATGATAGTTTAATCCTCAGTTTCATTTGGACAGGGTTGTTTTCTTGTTTCCTCACCTGCTGTTAATGCTGAAACCAACCTACACCTCAAAGCTGAGAGCCTGGTCTCTGGGAATTTCAATTTCTACATATTTTCCTTTTTTATATTTTCATTGCCATTTGCTGAAATTTCCAATCTTTAAGAATTTATTGAAGTTGGTACTTTTCTCCTTTTGCTTTATATAATTATGTATTTTGCAGGCGCTTCTTGGTGATTCGTTGTTCCGCGGAAAAGAGTATCGCAGAGCCATTGTAAGTGATTCCTCTCTCTAAAATGGGTATATATATGTATATATATATATATTTGGGCCATGAAGCCGTTTTATCTCTCCTGTCGATGAGCAGCACAACTACAAGCAAGCTTTGCAGTACTACAAGATGATTCCCAAACAAAACACTCCGTCATCTCGGAGTTCATTGTCATCAAACAGGTCCTCTTCTCCAAATTCTTATAATGTATCAGCAATCAATGAAAATGAGGTGGACTAATTTACTTCCCTTTGTTTTTAGTTTATCTTAGTTGGACTACATTTGTAAGTACTTTGAAAATATCGCATGTGCAAATTGTTGATAGAGCTTTCTTTTATATCAATGTAATAGGTGAAGTTCAAAATTGCATCATGTCACTATACTCTGAATGAAAACAAGGCAGCTCTTGTGGAGGTTTGTTTGTTCTCTCTCCATCTCCCCCTCTATTTGGGGAGGGATTTAAAATGAAGATGAAATGCTTTAAATGTTTTTGTTTTGTATCTTTGGTCACTTCTATTGTGCATTTTATAATGGGAAAAAATGTTATGCCATTATAAATCTTTTATTACATTTGTTAGTTTGTTATCATTTTATTCATATTTCATGAATTATTTGTGTCACTTGCACATTACAGATGGAAGGAATTCCAAGCAAAGCTAGAAATTTGCCAATGAGTTTATTACTTGCGAAGCTCTATCGAAATTCTAGACATAATCGAGCTGCTGTTGCAATTTACAAAGAATGCCTGAGGTTTGTCAAGTAAAATTCTCTACACTAAATGAACCTTTTATTTGGTACCAATGGGTCACCGTTAAATGCCTTTGTTTCTTTTAAATTTCTATTTATATTTGTCCAAACTCCAAGTCCCCAAAGCACAAACTCTCAGGCATGGTATTCATTAGTTTCCTTGTGCTTGAACTGATAACATTAGCTTATTTGGAGTGCGCATTTTTAATGTTTGCTAGAAGATATTGCATTCTGACCTAGAGTGATAGGCTAGAAGTTAAACTTCAGATGTCCAATTATTTCTGTAGGAGACCCTTTGCCTTCTCTCAATGTTTATTTGTTTGTGTGTGGATGCATGGCAAAACTTCATATACATGTGTTGGTGGCATGACCTGTGTGTGTATTCATATTTTATAAAGCTCATATATTTTTTGCATTATATTTTTATGAAACTCCTTTCTATTATGAACTCATGGAACTGACTGCTAGTTTTTAATTTTTCTTACTTGTATGTGCGTTGGCATCTTTTATATGGTATATTATTATTGGCTTTTAAAATCAAACTTCTTTATTGATGTCTTTTTGACAGACATTGTCCTTTCGTAATTGAGGCTATCACAGCTTTAGCAGAACTGGGATCTACTGCAAAAGATATTATTTCGTTGTTTCCTCAGGTTTGTTGATAAAAGCAGAAACAAATTTTATGTAACCTAAGCTGGATTGTGGCTCAACCTCGCCTATCTCTAAAATGATCCTTTGACTCACGGGGGGACTAAGGAGTCATTTAATTACTGCATCTCTTCCTCCTTAAATAAGTTAGGTACTCAGCAACAGAGAATTATTTTTACTCCTGTAGGCTGTATCCTATATTGCTTAGGAAGGAGACGGGGGAGATATAAGACACTAAGCCCCCTGCATAATGAAAGTAATTCTTTAGTTTGTAACATATTAGCATTTTATTTTTTGTGTTGGCCAGCCTCACATTTGTAATTAAATAAATTATAGTTCGAATATTCTCCAATGTTATAATTGTAATTGATGTGTAATCATTTAATGTCAGATTCCAAATAGAAGTGGGAGAGCTCAATATGATCATTTTGAATCAAGTCGTTGGCTTCAGGTAAGTTGTACATAAGATAGTTAAAATTCTTAGTTGCCACTTTGCTCCTAAGTAAATATTGCCACTTAACAATAGTTTTTTGAGTTTTTCTTCCATTTTATTGTAAGTCCTCTAGATCCATTTTAACCTGCATAGTTAATATATTCCATGAAATCCTTGAGAAGTAAAGCTAGATGAATGCTTACTGACTGAATTAATAAAGATCAATGTTTTACTGAAACATTTTGATGGTTAGGAAATATGTCTAGAGTGTATTGAGCTGGACATGTTGATCTCACAAATCTCTCAACGCATGACTATCAAATGTGATGTAAAATCTAGTCATTGCAAAAAGATACTCATATTTTTAATACTTACTAATGCACATCTCTTACCAGATGTGGCTTCTTTTGCTGGTAGAGTGATGTTCTTGGTTTTCCGTGCATGATAATGATTTGGAATCATGAATTTTGAGTTGCTTTGGGCAAACTGTTTGTTTTTGGACATGAGATATCCATCGTAGTCACTATAGACACATTTGCCTTTACATAGTACAGCAACTCCTTTTGTCTAATGCTAATGGAAGAGAATGAAACTGAGAAGACAATTCTGATTAATCTTGCCCCTCTTAAGTGTTGTTTGATACAAAAGGAAATCCTCCTGGAATATGAATAAATAGAGATCTTACTATTTTTTTTTTTTCAGAATTGGTTCTTGATAGTGCCCTTTTTATTTGTATCTTTTATAATCTACATTACCTGCAGTAAGTCTTTGTGTGATTATATGATGCAGTTAACCATTAAGATGTAGGGTTTAAGCATACACCAAAACTGCAAAGGGAGTGTGATAGGACCCTTTACTACTCCACAGAAAATTAACACAGGAAAATATGAAAAGAGATAGAAATAACACTGAATAACGCCTCTTCATTCAACAATATTCATTTACAAGAACAAACACTCCACAATACAGCACTGACACTCAGAAGACAAACAACACAGCAAGATGAACAAACAACAAAACAACACAGAGATCATGAATCAGCCACAGCAACACAGCACTCGAAACAAACACAGCTGCACAGAAAATTGAGAGAATTGAACAAAGTAGACACTAGACACACACTAGCATTTGAGAGGCTAGTGCTTTCCCACAAACTCCTCTAATTTTCTTCACACCCTCTCCCCTGTAGCTTCCTATCCCAATATACCCTCTAACTGCCATTTCTCCAGTAACTTTCTAATCCCCCCTAACCGCAACTTAAGGAGGCAGTAATTATTTTGAATTTCCCTCTTCCTCACTTCTACCTCCACCTTTCTTGATTCTTCTGGAATATACTCTTCATTTTCCAGATTCACCCTTCCTCTTTTCTTCATTCTCTCTCATGGCACTTCTCCTTTTGTAAGTCTTAATATGGCTGGCGGCAGTAGGCTCATCAGAGTGTGTACCCATATAACAGTCTTATTGCCTAAAGATAATGAATGACCATAAAGATAGGCTTGGGAAAAGCAAAATTATAGTTTGTTGGTGCAGTCGTGTTGGTTTTTCTCTTAAACGTAGCATCATCTGTAAATTCTGATGAAGAGTTTCCTCTTTCCTTGCAGCGCTATGTTGAGGCTCAGTGTTGCATGGCTTCAAATGACTACAAAGGTGAGTTATTATATTTTATTTGGATTCTCTTAGTTCCATGCTTGTTTGCAGAAGCTAAAGGGTCTCATAATTGGTGAAATTTGTGTGATCTGTGGGCATAGTGGTTTTGCTTGCACAAAGAGATTGCACCAATTATTTTATAGTCTAGCACCATAGTTTGATTTTCTTATTTTCTGGTTACATGTAGTGCTCTAATTTATAACACTGAACTATGGTAGATTACTGATATCTTTTTTTATGAATCTTGTAACTCTTCCCAATGGAGATGGGTTCTTGAATGAGTTACGGAATGGCTGGAACATTGAAGTTTTACCTTTTCATCAGTGTTACTGTAAATGCTGTCTTTTCTTCCTGGTAGCCTTGAAATCAGTACAGCTTTATAGCTTTGATATTCTGCCCGCAAATTCTCATTGTGGCATTGAAGAGGGTCTCTCCTAATCCTACTTTGGACTAACAACCACCCCCCCCCCCCCCCCAACCCAAAAAAAAAAAGAAATATAGCTGGGATACGTTTTGATTAAAAAAAAAAAAAAGAACAAATGCTGTTGATGTGTCAATTTATTTATATGACCTCTTATCTATTTCAATCCTGCACAAAATTTCAAAGGAAGAAAGATACTGTTATTTAAGTTCGTTTTTACAATCTTCTAAGATATGTGTCTGATGCATATGGTTTTATTGTGTTTTCAATGTTGGCAGGTGGCTTGGAACTCTTTGAGGATCTTTTGCAACGTTTCCCTAATAATATACACTTGCTGCTTGAGATTGCAAAGGTTAGAGTTGCTGCATTGCATTAAAGCTTGTGAAAAATGCCAAAAACTTTTGGTTGTTGCTTTGTGTACATTGGCAGTTTAATTGCAATTATCTTTGTGTTTTCAGGAAGTAAAGACTTTTGACTTGGATTTAATCTTGTTAAGTTGACAAGTGGATTTACCTTGTTTAAATTTACTTACAAATTCTTTTGTCTTTATTATAATCTTGTTTTAGATGGTCTAATTTCCTAGTTTCTTTAGAGTTTGTTGGTTTCTTAATCATAAGATTTTTCTAATTTGTGTTTAGTTTATAGGATTACTATATGAAAGTTTGAATTCACAATATAGTGGTAGGAGGAAATATGATGGGCATCTAAGCAAGGTGGGGAATTCTCCCTCAAAAGTTAGCTATTAAGGTGGGAGAATCACTTTATTTAAGTACTTCATTGAGTATCTCATATTCAATGTGAGATTTTAGCATGCTATACTACCTTGGTCTCCATCAATTGGCTGCCCTCAGAAAGCTAACATTTCAGCGACTACACTTTATGACATTTCACTAGGCCTTCTGCCAGTTAGAACTCTTTACAGGTAGCTCTTTCCAGAGCCGTTAACCACTAGCTCTAATATCAACTTCACTGAGTATCCCATATTATTCAATGTGAGATTTTAGCATGCTATGCTAGCTTGGTCTTCATCAATTGGTTGCCGTCAGAAAGCTGACATTTCAACGACTACACTGTATGACATTTCACTAGGCCTTCTGCCAGTTAGAACTCTTTACAGGTAGCTCTTTCCAGAGCCGTTAACCACTGGCTCTAATATCAATTGATGGGTACCCAAGCAAGATAAGGAATCATCCTCCAAAAGTTAACTATTGAAGTGGGAGAGCTACCTTAAGAATTTCATTGAGCATTATATGCTATACTTTGACATCCTATACTACCTTGTTCTCTGTGAAAATGCATCAAATTTGAACTCATGAGGACAAGTATTAATAGCACGAGGAATGACTATTCTAGTCTAGGGTTTCAAAACTATGTACAAAAATATTTACAATTTAAAATACATGATTATTTACAAGCACATTTACAACATATATACAAGCTAGTATCCTAGGGTTACCTAGTTACTAGGAACCAAAACATATGAGAAATAATTTTGATTAAAACACTAAGGACTCAAGACCAAGAATTAGACTCAAAAGACTCAAATTTGTAGGAAATAAACTTGATTACCATATATTCAAAGAAATAGTATTCAACATCAATCCACTTATTCATTATGGATGGCAAAAATTCCTAAAGTATGGAAATACCTCTCGGTACGTCTTCAACTAGCCTAACCCTAATCAACCTTGACTATCTCTTTCGGGACCTATTTAAGTTTAATTATATGTAGGTTGTATTAACTTTATTGAATCTAAAATTAATCAATGCAAAGTCTCCTCTTGGATGGAATCACAATTAACTAAATTAAGCTACTTAAATTAAACATCTTTTGGTGCAAAAGATTTAAGCATATGCTGGATCTTAGTTATCTTAAAGTAAAAGCAACTCAGAGTATGAAATCACAATTAAGATTCAATTTCATGTAACTTAAGTTTCTTAAATAAAATCTTAGCTTAAAGACACGTCTTGGTATGAAACTAAACCTTAATATTCATCTAAATTCAAGAAGCAACTAGGCAAAGGCACTAGACACATAGCAATAGCATACACACATAATAAATAATCAAGATATATCATTAACTATAAAAGAAGAATAACCTAGAAACCAAGTATCATTTACTCCTAACAAATGACTAGACATAAATAACCCAAAAAAAAAAAAAGTAAAATAGATGAGGAGGGGGAAGAAGATTGATGAAAGACATCACCCAAGCAAGTGCTTGAGTGAATGACCAAGAGTAGATGGTGCCTAGGGTTGCAAGAATACTCTGTCACAAAGATCCTTTTTGGCTTCAAGCTCCCTCTTCCCTCTAGTCTTTCATAGCCTGAAGTGTTGGGAAAGGCATCTGTTTATAGAGTGCCAAGCTAGGGTTACAGGACTAGGGTTTCCAAATCCCAATAGGAATAGGAATGGTGCAACTTTCCTATTTTGACATTATAAGGAGTTTCCTATTTCTATTCTTCCTTTGCTCCACACATTCTTTCATATTTACATTAGTTCTTTATGTACAACTGAAGAAGGACTTTCCCATTTACATATATGAGTGAAGAACAAGTAGTTTCCTATTGCAATAGTCCTTGACTTGCAAAAAATTTCCTATTTTCCTTTCCTTCTAGTTTTGGGAAGCTTCTTCTCCTCTTATGCAAGTAATTTCCTATTTTGAATTTCTCCTCTGCAACTAGGTTAGGCGCCACTTTTGCAAGATGGATTGGGTCTGTTAGGTGCATGGGCCTTTGTTACTACTTGGGTTTGGATTTTTGGTGTTGGACTTCTCTTGGACTTGTTTGCATGCCTTGCCATTAGTAGCTATGTTCCTTGTTAAGCCCTTGGCCCAACCTACACATAAAAGAAGCTCAAATTAGGGTTTTTCAACAATTTTTTCTCAGAGCCAAATAATCTAGAGATGCCAATAAAATGGGAAGAATTAACACAATTCAATTGATAAGTCCTCATAAAATGTATTAAAAAAAAGAAGTATATGAAAATAAGACTTATCAGTTGGCTCCAAAAGAGAAGAAAATGAAAGAAAAGGTCTCATTTCCACTTTTGCAGATATTTCTACTTTTTCTAGGGAGACTCTTCTAGATATGTATTTAGAAACTTGAAAATCAGATGGTACTGCTGATAACAGCGTGATTTTGAGAACATCATTAACTGTTGTATGAATAATTTTTGAGAAAATACCTTGACTTCTGGGACCTTAAAAAAGTTCTCTTCTACGTGCAATTAAGGAAAAATAAAACAATTGGAAATATGTTATTTAAACTGTACGTAGAAATTTTGGAGAACTGCTCTTATGCAATCTGCTGTTATGTCAATACTATTTCCAGATTTGGACGTCTCTCAATGTATCTGTCCTTAGTGATTTATGCTTCTGACCCTGGTTGAAGACCCTTGTTAGCTTAGCAGTTGTACAAATGGCCTTAGTTTGGAGTGTAAGGTGAACAAGGAGATACCAAATATACTGTTGTTTTGTGATACTAATTGTCCTTTTGTTTATAACAACTTTGTTTTCAGTTTTATGAGTCTAATTATGTGCTTTTTGTCACCTGCCAATCTATTTGCTTTTCATGAAAACTTAGTATAATTTGCTTGAGCTGGGATGTTATTTCTAAAATATTATGTGTGATATGATGATCATCTGTTTTTAAGACTTGCTAACAAGTGACAAGACCATACAACTTCAGCCACCCAATATGTACCACAGAAAAAAAAGTTGCTTTTCTACCAGACCTTGAAAGATTTTTTTTTTGGGCCAATAGACCTTGAAAGATTGGATATTCACTTTTAACCTATTTGAATAGGTTGTTCATTATATTTTCCCTGGCTATGTATTTGAAGTACAGCCAGGAATATTATGCGCCTAGTTCTGGGATTTCTTAGTTGGATTGAAAAGGTCAACTTTTAAATCTAGGGTTGTGAATTTCTGACATGTGACGGTACCCTCCCTATTCTCTTTATTCTAGTTGAAACTATGAAACTATGAAACTATGAAATTTTAAATTTTAATTGTTTATCTTTCCTCACTTGAATAGTACTCTATCTGTAAAGATATCATTGTGTTCTCCACTAGCAATTTTTGCAGAAGCCAAAATCCATTAGTTCTTTTTGGTTCATGTGTGACAAATATTATCCAGCAGGTATGCTGAATGTCTCTTTAGGGTTACCTGTTACCAGCATATCATCTTCATTATGTTATAATGTCAAGACAATGTACACTTGACCTACTTTTATAAGCTGAGCAGTGAATAAAATAAAACCTTTCCAGGATATTAGTTGAAGAAATTCATTGATGCAGATTGATGTATGTGTCTTTATCATGTCTATGAGTTATTGAAGGTTGATGTTTTCAATCATATTATTCTGAAATTGCATATAATATATAGATAAGCTTTTCTGTAAGTTGACTGACTGCCAGGGACAGCGTATCCCCCCTATTATTTCTTTTGTACATCTAGTTGCCTTGAATTAAATGCTTAGAATGCTGTTCTAGATTCTGATGTATATTGTATACTTGCAAGTGAAGGTTGAAGCTATCATTGGGAAGAATGAAGAGGCCATTATGAATTTTGAAAAGGTATATGAAGCTGTAGTTCATTATGTTTTTAAAACATCGTTATTGGATTTTCTCTACTGACTAGCCTACACTATACACTCATTCAAAGTTCATATGATAATTTGGTGATAACAGGCTCGGTCAATTGATCCATACATTATAACATATATGGATGAGTATGCAATGCTTTTAAAATTAAAGTCTGATTATTCAAAGCTGAACATGTTAGTGCATGATTTATTAAATATCGATCCTGCCAGACCAGAGGTTATTGTGGCTCTATCTGTTCTATATGAAGGGAAGGACGACAAAAGAGCATTATCTTATGCCGAGCAGGTCATAATTTATTTTTATTTTATTTAATTTTTTGAAGCAGGGTGGACTGAAGTCCTCTATTACAGTATTAACTACAATATGACTGATTATTTTGCAAACAGAGTATTCGTATTGATGAGAGGCACATACCAGGATATATAATGAAGGTATAAGGATAATTATTGCATCAGATGAAATGTGGGTCTATCTTATTAATATATGTTTGTAGCAGCTTATTACATCATTAATTTTGCAACTTGATCTGACATTTTGAATTTATTCAGGGAAATCTATTATTGACAATGAAACGGCCAGAAGCAGCTGTAGTTGCCTTCAGGGGAGCTCAAGAATTGAGACCTGACATTCGCTCATATCAAGGTTTATTTTATAGTGGGAAACATTGATAATTGCATGACTTATATCTCATACCTGCAAGAGAATAAAAATACAAAATTTACTGATTTTGACATGAATCTAAATTAAACTTTCAGGTTTGGTTCATACTTATTTGGCTCTCGCTAAAATCAAAGAGGCTTTGTATGCTTCTAGAGAAGCAATGAAAGCAATGCCTCAATCTGCAAAGGCTTTAAAACTAGTTGGTGATGTGCATGCCAGTAATTCTGGTGGCAGAGAAAAGGTGAACATGTGGAAATAAGTATCTGGAGAATACTTTTGTATTTAAGTGTTCTTATGTGTTAAATATAATACATACTTCAAACAGGCGAAAAAGTTCTATGAGTCTGCATTAAGGCTGGAACCTGGGTACCTTGGAGCTGCCCTAGCTTTGGCTGAGCTCCACGTTATTGAAGGCCGAAATGGAGATGCTGTGTCTCTACTTGAGCGATATCTGAAAGACTGGGCTGATGACTCTCTTCATGTAAAACTGGCTCAAGTTTTTGCTGCCACTAACATGCTGCAGGACGCTTTGTCACATTATCAGGCTGCATTAAGGTTGAACTCTATTTGTCTCAATGTTAGGATTTTTGGCCTTTTTTCTTATAAGTTATGTAAGAATTTAGGCAGGCACAACGAAGCATGGGCACTAACACACATTGACATGTGAATATTTAGAGTAAATTACACCTTGTCTGAAGTTTGGTTAAATTACACCTGATACCCGTTGTTTCGAAAATATGATACCCACCTCTTGGCATTTGTGGCATTTGATCTATATTGAAAGAGCCTCTCTTACTAATTATTTGTGCCCATGCATTTAACTTTGTGTACAAGATGCATTCCCTTCAGAGCATGAAAGCACTATTTTCTCTCATTTTCCAAAGTATTGTTACTTTTTTCTTTCATTACTTTTTGTCTTTATGGTGCATGCTGCTTGTGTAAAAATGACAAAGCCGGAGTGGTGCATAGTTGTAATGTGAAGCTTTAACATGAGATAGTGGTTTTATTTTTGATATAACAATGAGGGCAACTGAGTAATTTCATTTTTGGAGGGAACATATCATATGCAAAAAATTGACCTCACTGATAGAAAGTAAATAGTGGGGGGGGGGGGGTTTAGCAATATATTTCATGGGTCAAGGGGCACAATGATACTCATAGAAACAAGTAGGGTATCAGATTTAATTTATTTAAATTTTAAGGGAAGTCATTGTAATTTACTCTAATATTTAAAAGGCATAGGACACAAATGGCATACACACATTTTGGCACGTGTCATACTTAAATCTAAAGTTTTTAAACTTCCCATTCAATGAGCTCCTTCCAAAGAAAAGCACAACCAGCATCATCCTATATTCTCAAGTTCTTGAACTATTGTTTGCCAAAAAGTTTTATGGAATAAAAAAATGGTAAACTTATTAGTCAAATTCTTTATGGAAGTATTGTGGCAATGGCATGCCTGAAAATATGTTTGTCCAAGCTTCAGGTCGTACATCACATAGATTAAATTGGCCTCACGCTATGCCGTAAGGCACATGATACTATTAACAATTATGGGGCAAATAATGGCATTGGTATTACTGAGGCTCCCTCAGTTAAAAGACTAGGTTCTTTTCATGTAGCTAGAATTGGTGTTATAAGGTTTCCCTCCATTCTTTATATAGTCAAGTTCTCTGACTCCCTATTTGCAGGAATATCCATGTGATGCGTGTTTTTATGCACATGAATTTATTCTACTTCTAACTTTTAGCATGCGTTGCAGGTTAAACCCACAGAATGAAGCAGCAAAACGGGGGTTAGACCGTTTAGAGAAGCAGATGAAGGTTTGCCCTTTATCGTCAATCACTTGAGTATCCCTCTCATTGTCCTCCTATTCATGCACTTTGCTTGCAATTTTTTCCATTCTGGATTATGGTAGGGAGTGGATCCAGATGCACCTGACGAAGATGATGACAATGATGTTGAAGATGCTGATGGGGACCAAGAAGAAACTGAACTTCTATGAGCATCGGTGGCAAAATAACGTCTGTTAACATGATAAGTCCTCATGCTGGTAGTTTATTGTGACGATGGCATTAGCAGTAGGATGAAAATTACCATGGTGGCCAACACTCTGTTTTTGTCTATCTCTGTGCAGCGAGAGTTTACATCAGAAAACAAAGATTTGTTATTACTGCCAATTGGGACATCTAGTGGTCATACATATCATGAATGTGGAACGAAGGGCGTAGCCCATGAAATTCTATATCCAGATTGGGCAGTAGGAACCGGACTTGCGTAGGACCGACTTCCAAGGGGGCAGGCCAAAGATCTATCTTAGCTGGTAGCTTTTGTAATCTCCATTGTACATTTTCTCCATTCATGCTTTTATGCTTGTTATGGCTGTGCTACAGTCAGTTACAAATTTAGCAGAATGAAAATTCCTTGACAGCCACCTTCACTTTCTGTATCATTATAATTCAGTTGCAAAACATTTCTCCTTGCCTCTGCTTCAGACTTTGCCGAATCTCTGACTGAAGAATCGGGAGGTCGTTACTCTTCTATCTAATGGCTAAATTATAGATCTTGCTTTCACCGATGTTGGAAGCCACTTTTCCTCTATTTTTATAATATATATATATATATAATTTTTTTTTAACTTTTATTTTTTAATTAAAATACTATCTACCAACTTAAATGTACAAATATGTATAAATAAAAATAGAGTAAATTTTTTCAAATTTGCACAAGTGAAAATAGAGTATATTTTGTTTTCAATAAACTTAGCCAACAAAAAAAATATATTTCGATTAATGGGGGATATTTTAATAAAAAAATTTAAAATTAAACTATAGTGTAATAATTTTTTGTTTTAGAAGAAATTTATATATATTTTGAAAATAAAAATTGTGTAATTTTACCAAAATTTAGGAGATATTAAATTACATTGTTGTCTTTTGCATTTCATTTTCTTTTTTATAAATTATATTATATTCTTGAGATTTGGTCAAATTACATATAATATTTTGTTTTGAAAATATTATTCAATTTCCTTAGTATTTAACATATTACAAAAAAATTTTATTATTTATTTCTTGTCAAAGAAATCAACTTTTTATATAAGAAATAAATAATTTTATTTTTGGTTTAATAGAAAATATAGTTAAGTAATTTTATTATTATTTTTGGGCAAAAAATTAATTTTATTAACAAAAAAGAAGTTAAGAGAAAATTTTCTGTGATATATATCAAGTATTACGGAGGTTAAATGATATTTTTCAAACAAAATATATCAAATATAATTTAACAAATATTAAGAGAAATTACACTAATTTACTCATTTCTTCTGTAGAATATCTAGGAACGAATGTTGCGTTGCCATCTCTTCCATCAACAAATTTTTTTATTGACGAAAACATTTCGTTGACTATTTGATGTCACTGATGAACAGAGGAAAACAAAAACCATATTGGCATACATACGTAATTGATATGACTAATTCTATGGCTTATCGTTAAAAAAAACATTAATAAGGGAGCCGTGGCTGGTGAATTCACTGATTCAAATATGTACAATTTGAACTTTCATACTTTTTCTGAAATTCATTGGCATCATTGACCATCCATACAATTCACTACACATGAAAAGGCTTCCTTGGGGTGGGGGCTCGATTTTCCATTGATTGCAATCTCTGTTTGAGATGAAAGACTTCAACCTGCAAAGCAGACAAAAGGTGGCAGCCTGTTTAAACGCTTAAAGGAAACATAACGAAAAGATTATGACACAATGAACAGGAAAGAAAGAACATGAATATTCTAATATGGTAACACGAATTGGAGAATAAGAAGCTGATAACTTAGGCAGACCTGGGTTAAAAAATCACAAGTAGATCAAGCTAATAATAAATAACCGTGTAAGTATGCCAATTTTTTTTTTTTTTAATGAAATTCACTTTTGACAGACATATCTATTTATATTTGATTTAACCTATTGCCTAAGAGATTCTCAATGCAATATATATATATATATATATATATATGAAAAATCATTTTATGAAACGAACAGAATGGCACTGAGAACTCATTCGTAACAGGTAACCCGATTTTAAAAAACATTTGCCAAGAGTACTAGGCATATATAGAACATAAATCTGTACCAAAAATCAACTACAGCTAAGATTACATGAATCCACCCATGAGCTTTCAGTGCTATTGAAGTTATCTTTAGCGTTAAAGGATTCGAGTTTGAATACCAGACATGGGATTTGTAAGGGATTTATAGTCCTATAATTATAGTGCAAATAATGGGGGAAGTCATGTGTCAATTATGGGGAGGGATTTTAGGCTTAATTCTTATCCTTTTTTATGGGTACATTCTTGTATATATACTAAGCCTCTTGTATAAAAAAAACACACGAATCTTCATACAATTCTCCATTTTTCATCCCATATATTTACCTGTAATTGGAATGCCCTGGCTCTTTCTCCTGCAAGAACTCCTCTTGTTGAGTGCAACTCCTACAACAGATTTTCTAATCAGCCAATGATAACTTGTATACAAGTATGCAAGTTCTTCTTTCAAATGATGCAGCATATACCTTCTGTGTATCATCCAAAACAGCCTTGAGAAAAGCCACATCATGCTCAAGCCTCACATTGTCAGAATGGACAATGTTTGATAGGCTAGTAGCCTCTTCTTGGGCTAACTCTACACCAGCTAGCTTCTCTCTCAGCAATTCCATCTCCTTTACCATGTCAGCCAATTTTTTCTCCATCTCCTGCCTGCTTTTCAGAACAGATGCTAAGCTTTTCTCTGCGGCTTCTCGGCTCGCCAGTGCAGCTGCCAATTGTCCCTCGAGAATCCCACCTTTCCTTATGAGGGCAGCCACTTTGGTTTCATAGATATTTGAAGAAGTGGATAATGGTTCTGATTTACTGTTTTCTGGGAATGACACATCATCGCTCTCTAGCGCAAGATTTCCAAATCCTTGGCTTTGTTGTTGATTTGAAGTTCCAGACACCAACAACTGTGATTCCTCCACACTGATCTTGGCTCCACTTGTATTCATCTGGTTTCCAGCATCATTTTGATTAATTCTGTGATCTTTTGCCTGAAACATAAATGTTTACTACTTAAAATTTTTTTTTTTAATAAAATTTTCATCACAAATGTTAGCATCAGGCAAATCAAGGGTAAAATATGACATTTATTTGAAAATTACTTTACTTGGCACCATAACCAGCTTATTACTAGCACCCTATGCAGTTCATGTAATAAGGATTGGAATAGCAATAAATGTTTGCATTTATTACAAATTGAAATATTCCGAACATTACATTATATGGATCAGACTTCTGACTGTCAAAAAGAATAGAATGATAATTTTAAACAAATGTGATAAAAGTGAAGGGGCCCATCAAAATGAATGAAGAATAAAGTCACACAAAACATGTCTCAAATGTAACAAGGCATAGAGATTTAAAAGGGCATAACCAAAGTCTCAAACATGTCGTCTAGGGGATATGACAACACACTGAAAAGAGAAGGGAAAACTCTACAGGATATTTATTAGGGAAATGCCCAAGGAGCATCCATTATGTCACTTTGAAAAGTGTCTAAGTCTTCTGGGTGTCCAAGAAGTGTTTTACATTAAAATGATTATGAATTAAATGGAAACTTCTGTCTCTTACCTGAGGGAAATAACCTTGCTCTTCTGAAGTTTTGTCTATCCTGACATCTGTGTGGTAATCTTCGTCATTACCAAATTGCCTGCGAAGAGAGACATTGGTAGAGAGAGAATTATTATCTACAAGTAGAGTCTCTGACAGAGATTTCCTTCCAGAACCATGTTCAATAACAGAAGCTAGATTTTGTCTAGCAACAGAGTTAACTAATAGCTGTGAGGGATCATTAAGTTGAGTGGTCAATCCAGTGGCTGATGAACGCTTGTCAAATATTTTAGAAGCAGGACCTTCAGTAGGAGTGGTATGTCTTCCAAGGGCTGATTCATTTTTTTCAATTATCAGCACTTCCACCTGTTAAAGTCCAAAGGGAAAAAGGCTTAAAGTTTTAATAATAATCAACTCATCCTATAACTTTTTAAGAGTCTTTGCCAGACCTGATTTGATGGCTCCTTTTTGGATCCTCCAAATGCAACAAGAAAGTCTTTTTCCTTGTGCTGCACAAGTACCAGGCTGAAACCCTGTAATACAAAAGATCTTATTAACATGTTTAAATAATTTAGTTAGAAGAAAGTATGTATGGTCAAGCATACTTGCAACATTTTGTAGGGGAAGGAGGTGAAGTCTTAAACTGACAAAAATGATTTATGTATAAGTTGGACTCTTAGAGTGGAATCAAGGCATCTAAAAACATTCATGTTATTAGTAAGGAACTACATGTTCTATGCATTTGTACAATTTAAAGCTTACCAGTTGATAGGATCAATAAAAAATTCATTCACAAAAAAGCCAGGGATTTCATCAGCAGGATTAAACATCTAATTAAGTCCCAGATTTAATCACTAGTCTAGGTGGGGCTTCTAAAATGAAGAACTATTTTCCACCAGCTTAGCACCAAAAATTTGACGTGCAGAAGACTAAATGGAACACATAAAGGAGAATCATTTCTAATTGATTACAGTAAATGAAGAAACAGGAAATAGCTCACCTTGTTGGTAGTGATAGAAGACTGCAGTGATGTGTTTGCCACAGACCATTCACTTTTTAGAATATCAAATATCAGAGTCTCTGCATGTCCTAGAAAATGAAGGGAAGAATTGAGATTATGCTTTTCGAAAAAAAAGGCAAATATTTAAAGTGATTGTTGAACAGGAAGTGAGAACATGGAAAAAAAAAAAATTAAATTAACAGTATTAGTACGTACAATAGCTCAATCCATAAATAAGCATGAACCCTAAATGCAATTAAAATCTACTTCATAAATATTAAACTCTAACTAATATAGAGAACATTTTCACCAAGATCTATTTGCAAATTAACAGAATAAGGGAACCATGCAAAGTTCCATACAAGGTTTCTCTATATTTTTCAAAATTTCTCGTTTCGTATTTCATTTTTTTTTTCCCCTTTCTGTTTGCTCCCAAAATAAGTATTCTTTCTCCAGTGCTCAAGGAAAGTTTCTTCATGTTTTAGCTGAATAGGATTAAATGATGAGCCTTAATTTTGAATGTTGCCTAAAGTTTAAAACTCCAAGACTAAGTGGATTGCTCTCAAAGTCTATACATTTAAGGCATTGCAGTGGTAAATTGATCAAAAATTTGAAAGAAACAGTAAGAATAATAGCTTAGATCTGATACACTAACTTCAAAATATGCAACTACAAGTTAAAAATGTTAATATTCATACAAAATTTGCTTTTCAGAAGTTGTAAATATTTGATTGTAAAAACATACTTTTTTTCCTGCTTCCACCCCCCGTAATATACCATTTAGTGCCACAAAGAACACCATGGCAGCCAGCTCTAGGTGTAGGATGGAATCCTCGTACCTTAATTCTTGACCATGCCATCTGAGGAACAGATCCTTTCATCAAATTAATTACATAGTTAATGAAGATTTGAACCATTCCTTGGAGAAATTAATCAGTTTCACCACATGGTATTGCAGTAAGGACTTAGTAAAACCAAAAGGTTATGCACCGTTTCAAAGTCAAGCGAGTATAAATCATTTAAGGTCCTGGATTTTGATGCTCCTCCAAATATATAAAGAATCTTATCATCATAAAGTGCTGTCACATGGTTTGATCTTGGAGAAGGTCCTGTTCCCCTGAAAGCAATAAAATAATTTGGAAGGCAAGAGGAATTACTGAGATCTTTAAATTTCACAAGCATAGTAACATTTATAACGTGATTTTCATCAGATAACCACATTGGAGTCCAGTCTTTTCAATATTTCTTCCACTTACATGCAATGAAGTGGAAGCCATGTTAAGGACTTGAGATCAAACATATGTAGATCATTGAGTTTCCTCCTTTTGGCATCTTCACCACCAAACAAGATCAAAACTGTGTTTGCCCTAAGAACAGTGTGCCCACTGCGAGCAACCTATGAAGAATAAAATATTTGGTCATCACAGCCCAGTTCTATAATACAGAGCACTGCGTGTCAACATCAACATAGGGACTCTAATTGAAGAAAACAAAGGACAATAAATTAGATTTGTTGATGTGTCATTACAGATTCTATCCCTATACTCTCTCTGTCCAATTGTATGTACTCCTGACTTCCTGACAATGGACCTTATCAGATGTAATGTGAGATTTGCACCCTTGTTATGGATTGTTGACATGATATATTAATATACTGGAGCAAATTATGTAATCCAGAAGCACACTCCTAATATATGGGTTCATTATAAAGGGTAATGCCAGTGAGTTAGTTACACCACAAGGACGTTTTCACTTTTATGAAGTGAAAATTCCTACCGGTACATCTCCCTTTGCTTCCATAAGCGACCAGCACTCTGTCTCTGTATCAAACGCCCACACTGAAACACCACGAAAAATAATTAAATCAACAGCATAAACCAGAACAAGATATTACATGTGTGAAAGACATGCAGATGAACCTGAAATTTTGTCGCTTCCTGGTTCTGTTTTTCCTCCAATCAGGAGTGCCTTTTTCCCCCAGGATACCTGTTCAAAATTCAATGTTAAGGCCAAAATTTTATTAACTATAAACTTGGCACCCTCAAAAGTTGTATGTATTTCTAATATGTTGCTAACTAATTTGGTATTGGCCCCTCAATTCTTTTTCATTCCACTCCTAGCCCTGGCTTCATGTGATCTTGGTGGTCATGCAATGAGGTCTTATTTATCAAAATTTTTGATTTGGTGAATACTTGTAATTTAAATGAATTTTCCCAACAATTTTCTTATTATATTGTTAATATTTAAGCAGCGTATTTATAGCATTTAGTATTTACTGAAGAATACTGTACATGAACACATGGTCACATACAGATGAGCAGCTTTTTCTACTTTCACAGAAAGTTCACCTTCTGAACTTTTCAATGTGACAGACATGATACTCCACGTGTAGTACAGTGAAGCAATACTGAATGTGAAACACCAAGATGATAGTGTAATCAGAATTGCTAAGGTAGACCGGTATGCTGAATTTTTTATGCTAATAGGATATACTGCATTACCAAACTATGACTCTTGCATGCTGGAATCTTTAGTGGCAGGCTGCTAGGTGACAAGTAAAGCTTTGATGATGCTGTGGTCCAGGAAAATCTATCAAAACTTAGTACCTGATATTACAAAGAAGAGCATCCAGATCACAGTTTGCAAGATGAACCAACAAGCAAATAAACAGTTAATTTTCATTCTCATTTTCAAATAAAAAATAAAAATCTCCTGATCATATATGTTGTCCAAATCAAGAAGTATAAGACTTAAGTAAAGTTTTCCTAATGTTCTGTTTGGTTGGAAGACGTAATGATGAAGGGAATATAAAATGTGAGTAGGTGAGAGTAGGTGAGATAAGAAATGACTATTTTATCCCTATTTTTAGAAAAGTAATTTGATAGATAGAATAATAAATATAAAGGTATAATAGACATTACACAAACTATGTAAATGGATTAAATTCAAGTTGCTATGAACCAAACGAAGCCTGAGTGTTTGCTATCAGTTTTCCAATAAAGACATGACAAGTGAAGGAAAGCTTTCGAAAGACCTAATTGTGCGGTGATGGACTGTAAAAAAAACATCCACATGTCAGCTGTCTATAGGAAAACTTGATAGCCAACACTTAAAAACTATACTGAACATTTTCTCCATCCAAGAAATGTTTTCTCACCTGCACATCATCCAACAATCCATTCCCAGATTCGCCACCAACCACTATCATCTTATTCCCGATGACAGTTGCTGCATGCTGTTCACAATGAATAACAGCTCAGACTTTCACCACAACTGCTCTTATGTAAGAATTTCTACACTGCTACTTTTGGCAAATGAACCAGGGAACAAAAATAAAATGGAAAAGAAGTCATGAAATTATCCACATTGGATCTAGGAGTGGGCTTATCCCCTGCAATTGACAACACCATCCAGTTTTCTGAGTTGCCTGATGTACAAGTACTGATCTCAGGCACAGCAGATGATCGTTGGCAATCAAGTTCATCAGAATGACTACATGTCCCAGCAACTCCTTCAGCCTGAAAAAGACTAAGAATTAGCAAGCAATGAACTTAAGAAGCACTATACAAGATATGATAGGACGCAGATAATGTGACACAACAAGATAGGACAAGACACAGACAATGTGACACAACAAGATATATGGTGTTTACATGCAATTTTAATAAGTTTTGTCTCATATTTTATTTGAATATCAAATACTTATTGGACATTGTTATGGTTCCTTGTTTTAGTGTTACACTCAATGGAGCAAACCTACAAGGAATGAAGATGTGAAGCTTACATTCGAGCTGCCATTTCGCTTGGGCTGCCTTATGGGACTTCTAGTACCCTGAGGGGTGTCGGAAAGCTGGACCTTCAATCTGAGGCAACAATGTAATGAAAAAACAACAATATGACCTCACCGCCTTGTGTCGCTTTCATCTCAATTTCAAATTTGTGTACATACGAAAATCCAATAGCCGAGGTGCCTTTTTCATTTGTGCATACGGGAAAAAAAAAAAAGAAAAAAAACCCCAAAGTTTAAAATAAAAGGAAAATGAAAGGGAATGGTTCACCTCCCAAGTTTCATACGCCGACGAGAGAACCCAAACATCTTCAAGAATCAGCCGAACACTGAGTGAACAAGAAACAAAAAGGCCCAAAAAAAAAACCCTAAAATTAAACTCCACTATGGTAAACTACATTATCCTGGAAGAGTTCACCTTTGAAAAGATCAACAATGATTAAGCAACCGTAAAGTGAACAAAGTACGAAAAAGGAAATTTTGTCTGAATGTGTAGAGAAAGCGCACCTGGAGCAGCTCCGAGTCCCAGAAAAGAGAAACAATGATACACCCGTTTGATTGTTGAGAAAGGTGAGGAAAAAGAAAAGGAAACATTAAACGACGCCGAACGGAATACATTTAGCTTAGGCCTGGGGGAAAACGATTATGGCATTGGAAAAGCTTCACTTGATGATGAGTTATTATTGGCATGAGCTGGAAGGAGTAAAAGGGAGAGAGAGAGAGAGAAAGAGACAAAACATACAGAACATAGTACAGACAGTGGGAGAGGATGCGCATGTTAGCGCTTAACCGAAGATTTTAATGTCTTCTTGATTCATAAATTAAATGTATATCAGTATATGAGACTTTTTAAGAGAAATAAAAAATAATAGTATTATATATATTTTTACCTTTTTATATCATTATTTAAAATACATAAATATATAAATGGAGAGAATAAATTAATTATCTTATATAAATGTGAGGTCATTATGCTAGATCAGATTTGAGGGTTATCACTTATTGTACTGCATGGTATAAATTAAATTTGAATAGTTTAAATTTTATTTTTTAAAATTTTTAGATAATAAAAGATGCAGAATGGAAAATAAAAATAATTGTTAACAATTAGCTTAAAAAATAATAATTAATATTAAAAGAAATAAAAAAAATATTTAAACCACTCAAATCTAAATAATTTAAAAGTGATCTTCACAACTTGTCGATCAACACGCTATGCACCAGGTTCGGATGTGATTAAGTACACCGGTTGATTCTAAATTACGCTGCGACATAGAAAAAGTAGAGAAAAAATGACCGTTGGGATTAAGCACTCAGCAAAGCAGCATTTAAGTGGAGTATCTTATTTGCCAAAAAGCAATTGGAGATTGTTCTGAAAATATATATGATGAGTTTTCAAAAGAAAAAAATATAATGAAAATATTAATAATTATATGGTAATAAATAAATCTTTCAATAAAATCTTATAGCTAGTATTCAAAAAGTACCATAGCTTTTAAAATATACTATTATTTAAACCTTTACTAAACATAATTAAGTATATTCAAATATATCTAGGGGCACCATATATTAAAATGGCATGTCATTATTATTTTTTGGTTTCTGAAATAACTTTAAAAGAGCATAAAAATATATACTAAAAAGAATTAAAATTTTATGAAACACAATTCAAAAATATAATATATATATATACATAGATTAAATGTTTTATAATTTGTAGAAAATATACAGTACTTTCAAACAAGAGTGTGAATAACTTTTTTTTTCTAAAATCTGGTTTATAAAAGATAAATTAATTAAATAAATTATGAATAGACGTATAATTATATTAAATATATATTTAAATTAATTTTTGATACATATATATATATAATTTTTTTTCAACAAATCAATCTATTTTACTTAATTTTTTTAGATTACATTAAAATAATTTTAAATTTTATTTGTATTAAATATTTTTAAAACAATATTTGATTATATTTTGTTACAAAGAACTCAGTTTCATAAGAAATCAAGATTTATACTATTAAAATCACTTTAAATTTTTGTGTATAATAATAATAAGAGAAAATTATACTTTTGATTTTTATAATTTCATTTAATTTTTAATTTATTATTTATAATTAAAAAATTTATAATTAAGTTCTTACACTTTACAAATTTTTTAATTTAGCTTCTACTATTAAAATTTTATTAAATTTTACTGATATAACTATTTATATATTGTTTTAACACTTTAAATATGTATATTTTGTGATAATGAAAAAGTAAAAATAAATAATAAAATAAAATTAATTCATATATAATAAAATATTAATAAAAAATATAATGATAGAGAATAAGTTAAAAATTATTTAAATTATAAGAACTTAATTATAATTTTTTAAATTATAAAAATATAATTAAAAACAAAATAAAATAATAATAAACCTTTAACTCTGCAGTTACACTATCGTAATAAGAAAGTAGTGGGAGATGGGCCCGACAGTGGGCATTTATCGGGGGACGAGCGGCCAGCGTGGGACCCAGCGGGCTCGAGACTTGAGGGAGGAGAAAAGCATCGGATCTCTCAGCCCACGTGTGACGTGTTTGTGTTGTGAGAGAACAACGATGGCAAAATAGATATTCTGTTTCACTTTCCAAGTCATCATTATTTTTTCATGCAATCTTCTGTCATTGGGCTGCCTTCATTTGAAGAAGCAAAATCATTAGACCAAACTCCTTTCTTCTAGTTATGATTGTTTCAAAAACTTCTAAAATTGCTTTTTGTTTTTTTTTTTTTGAGGTGACAAAATGGGTTATACATGCAAAATTATTTCGGCTGAACCTGGATATTACCGATCCACTTAGGATAAAAGTTTTTAGCTTGATCTCACTTTAGTCTTTGGTCTGAGCTATCCCATATTTTAAAAATATGTTAACAATTTTGATTAAGGATGTTTGATATTTTGGACTTACAAAACAAAGCTGAAAGTACATTTTAAAAAAATATTGCTTGAGGAAGACACAAATGAAAAGGAAATGTATAATTTGTATTGTGTTGTGGTCGTAAACATGATATAGTGGTGGGGTACATGTTTAGTTGTATTTTGTCGTGGAAGATACAGATGATTATATTTTGTTAAATTTTTCATACTATTTTTTTTTTTAATCTCACTCATTTTGTATCGTGTACTTGAAAAAATTGTATAAAATATCAAAATGTAAGGTCATTTGAAAGGTTGAGCCAAGTTAGTCCTTATACAGAATACTTTTGCTCGCCCGTGTGACTTTATTTGATTGGACTCACTTTCCTACTCTGTCTTATATTATAGAGACCACGTTCTTCTCTTTCTGAAAAAAAAAAAGAGGAAGCCAAATACAATTTTAATGTATCTATATTCATTATTTAAACTAAATTAAGTTCAAATAAAAATATAAAATAAATATAAAGAATTGGTTGATCAAATTAAGTCAATTATAAATAAATATATAAATAAAATTAATTATAATTTCAATAAAATTTACCTATAATAAGTTTACATATTTATTTATGATTAAATTCGTATATTTTTTTTCTTTTTTAATATATAACCTATCTAAACTCGAAATTATTATTAAGTGAAAAAAGGGCCCAATTATTTGATTAGAGGAGAACGAAATAATGATACTTACATTCTTTGAACCGTATATTACATTCTTCCTTATGGATCTCTACACCCCTAATCTTCGTACGTTTCTTCCCCTAGCCCCCAGAAAAGTAAGAAAATGGATCCTAAATCTCTTCTTAACCGAGATGAGATAGCTGGATTGTAGTAGCTCGGATGCTGATACTGACTTGTAATAAACCCAGACATGGAAGAGGCGTACGTTGAAGAAAACGTAATCTTCTATCACAAATGCTTGATTTGGTACATTGTCAATCATATGAATTTCTTGATTTTTTGAACGCAATCTATAATCGGTTCTGCTTGAAGGGTTCAAGGCCAAATCCGATCGAGTTGTTGGAAATGATGGCAAGTTCTATGTTCTCTACTTCGACAATGATGAAGACTATGGTAACACGTTTTTCAAGAAGAAGCTCAAATATTTTGCTTCATCAAACGGACCCTGGTTTACCGTTTTGCCAAACACGCTAGTGCCTTATTTGTTATGCTGTTTATATTGGAGTTGGGACTTGACCGGGTTTATAAAAGAAATAAAGTTTGATAATTTTAATGTAATTCTTTTAAATTTTAAATTTAAACTAAATACATATTGATAAAGAATAGATATGTCTATTAATAAAAAACATACATGTTTATTAAAAAATAATTATTAAAAAAGAATAAATATGATTGTTAATAGAAAATAGATATATATATAGATTAACGAAATAAATAGATATGATTATTGAAAAATAATTGTTTAAAACTTATAAATAATTTTTTTTTTAGCTGGAAGTGTTAAGTTCTTTTAAGTATTTACTTAAAGGTTTTGTTATATCTTGAAATAGCATTATTTGTATATATATAGGTAATCACTTTTAAAAGATAATAAATTTTCACACTTTCAAGCCTATTTCTGATTTTTGATTTCTATTGTTTTTCTAACACTACTGGCTTTTGCGAACCGGCAACCAAATGCAAAACTCCAAAATCTCATAGTAAGTACCATTTTTGCCTGGGTTCAACTCTGGGGTGTTTTGCTTAATTACCAAATCATAAACATAGCTAGGCGACTGGCTGTGGCCAGGGGAGAGGTCTGCCATATCAATTGATAGGATGCTCTTCCATGTAACATCCATTTTCTGCGTGTGAAAGTTATGATGGACACGGCCACATATGCCTCTAGTAATTAGGGTTCTATTAAGGCTAGATAATGGAGAGATTGCTTGGGTCCAATTCAGGGTTGAAAGAACCTAAAGGCTTCGTAGGAGCTGTGGTTGTATTGGACATACATAACCTGAATGTGACTGAGATGAGAACTACTTTGATGCTATGCTTCAATGGCCACGTGAAGCTATCATGTCCAGACTTAACGTAGTGTACGGGCTCAATGTTTCTAACCAAATATAGAATAAGAACAACTCGAGTGTGTATAGTCCCCATTAATGTAATCATCCATTACCATCCTCTAAGCACGCCTGCAGTTGAATGGATCTTGGACCCTTACAAGGACATCGCTAACTTGTACAATGTTCCTGAAAAGGAAGCTAGAAAGGATGCAGTCCCATTCGAAGGTCACTTTTCCATTCCAACTTGTTTCTTGATTGGAAGATTTTCAAGGCAAGAGGAATGAAGCATTTCGGAGCCATTGCCAAATGTGGACAGAGGCAGGCTTTGCTCCATTATGGCAAATTTGGCAAAGACAAGCAAAAGATAATTTTTTTTTTTTCCCTTTCTCAGAAGAGTGTTATCTATCCTCTGACCTTTACAAGTAAAGATTGTTGTTATTTGAATTAAAAAAATTTAAATTTATATAATATATATTACTAATAATATATTATTAGTAATATATTAATAAATAATTATATACGAAAATAAATAATTAAAAAATAATAAATATTTATTATTCCAAAACAAACAATTAACCTAAACACCCACAAACTAGGTAATGAGAGAAGAGAAAGAATAGAGAAGACACAGTAGTTTAACCAATTTAGTCTATGTCTTGATATACTACTAAAAACTTTTGGAAAAAAATACAATAAAACCTTGTTAATTTTTAATTATTCTTGTTATTTTACATATTTTTTATTTTGAAATAAGTATTTAAATTGTTATTTTATAAATAAAATATCTAACTATAGGCAAAATATGAATTGTATCGTAATTAACTCCATATTTAAGTTTTGATACTATAAATGATATATTTTGATTTAATTTTGTTGTGAATAAGAGTTAATAATGTTTTGATCACTTTTATAAATGGAAAATACAAAAAACTATACGCTAATGTTATATTGGAGCTAAAACCATGATTAGGACACTAACACTACAAAAAAAAAACTATCTTTTGTGACAGTCATATAATAGTGGTTGTAATGCTAAAAAACAGGATAACTACGATTTTGACAACTGCTTCGCAGTTGTTGAGAAAGTTGCTGCCAAATTACAACAGTTGTTTAAAATCGTAGCTAAATGAGAGTAATTTTTTGAAACTGGTGTCACACAATTGCGGTTTTATGTAAACTTTCTTTTGCCGTGCTTATTTAGCAGCGGTTGCAACCGCTGCTAGATCACTTTGAAAACCCTTACCAAAATCAGACCCTCATTTGCGAAAATTTTGAACTCTTTTTCGCTGTGGCAGCATCCCAGCCGAAACCTCCCTCTCCAACTACCGCAGCCATCGTTTGGCCAAGACAACACCTTTTGACGACACTGTCACCGTCTGTTCAGCCGCCATGGATTAGATCCATCATTTCTCTTCCATTTTAGCCATTTTCCCCCTATTTTTTTTCCATTTTTAATATCTATTTCATTTAAGATCTCAATATAGACAATAGCTAGCATTTTTGTGAAGATTAGAGTTTTTAAGAAAAAAGATTAACCAAATTTAGATTGACTTTGCTTTGTTATGGAAAATGTTGACAGATCTGAAATTTTAGTTATTTCTTAATGCTGGTTTCACTTTTATATTTGTTATGCAAAAATTATGGGACGTTACTTTTATAACTTTTGTGTTGGTACAACTGTGGTCTTTGTTAACCACCAATAGCTGCACAAGAAATTTGTCAGAATAAAATAAATCTGAGCCGTGCACAAGGACACTGTCCTTGAGAGATATTTCGCCACAAGACGGCACTCCCCAGGATTGAATGGATTCTTCTGCGATGTCGCAGGGAAGCAGAACAGCAGAAACAAAAAAAAAAACTCAGGGACGAAGAGAAGAGGAGAGAACAGCTCGAATGTTATCTGGAACTGTGGTGCATCGAACCCAATGAGCAACGCAGTATTTATAGGCACACAAAAGCAGCGAGACGTTGGACCACGTTTAATTATATTAATGAGGACGTTTCTGAACGTTGGGCGGTTTCCGACATGAGGATTAAATCAGATAATAAAAATAAAAAACAGATTAGTAATTACCGGTAAATGATGACCAATGTTCAGAAACGTTCACATTATAAATTCATAACCGAAGCCTTAAAATTGTGGATATTCTGGAAGGCTATTTGAAAATATTTAATTTTCAAAAAATAAATTCTGGCAACGGTAAAAATTGTCCAACACCGCGTATATTTTGCGCGCAGGGGGGGAAATTGCCGAATTTCAACTAAACTCAACTATGTTGGCCTAATTTTTTGTGTGCGCGAGCCCATTCTCCTCCTAGGCCCATTTTGCTCTTCCATAATCACATGTTAATATTTATACCCTTTGGCCTTTATTTGTTTAAGCAATGTCGGACTCCTATTTTTCTCTTCCCTTTTTGACACACACACACATATACTCCAACAATCCCCCACATGTGTGTCAAAAGATCACTATCATCTGAGTTATACATATGAGTATAAACATTTTGAATATGGTGTCTTACGGACTATGAACCATTCCTAGACTAATAAAGCTTAGTATACAAAGTTGTAGGTGAAGCTTATAGCTTCTATGAACTAACAATTTTTCGTTGTATACTAGAGGCCTTAAAAGTCAATTTATTCCCCTACAATTTTCGCTGTTATCGCAGTTTTGCGCTTTAAACTATGGCCTTATGCGTGCCTAGTTTTAATGAATGCTCTGGAGATTTTTGCCATGATCTCATAGGAGTGGCCCCACTCCACATTCATATAGGTGATTTCATCAAGTGTGACTGCAATGAACACACCATCCATAAGGAATATGAAATCATTAAGAGCTTTTGCTCAGCCTCGCCAACAATGCATCATAACACATTTTCTCATATCATAGGAATAGATCAAAAAATAAAGTGTTAGCAGAATTAACAAATGACTTGTTTTTACCCATATGAACCTCCTTCATGGGATCACCAATCATAGAGGTTGGGTTACCATCACTGTTAATTTTCAAACTGGCTTAAGTCCCATTCCCCTCGATGTTTAGAAAATTTGTTTCTTCCCTAAAGGTTTGGTTAGGAGATCTGCTAGATTTAATTCTGACCTTACAAAATCGATCGATATAACTCTATTTTTCAACAGCTGTCTTATAATATTATGCCTTAAACGAATATGCTTACTTTTGCCATTGTAGGTCTTATTTTTAGTAACGGCTATTGCCGATTGACTATCACAATGTAATGACACTGATGGTGTTGGTTTTTCAACTAATAGAATATTTGTCAAGAAGTTTTTCAACCACTCAACCTCATTACTAGCCAACTCCAGAGCAATGAACTCTGAATACATAGTGGATCTCGCTATAATATTTTGTTGAGTTGATTTCCAAGTTATTGTACCACCACCAAGAGTGAATACATAGCCACTAGTGGATTTGGTATCTTCTGAATCTGAGATCCAGTTAGCATCACTGTATCCTTCTAATACAGCGGGAAATCCATTATAACATATACAATAATTCATGGTACCTTTCAGATAACTCATTAATTTGTCCAAAGCTAACCAATGTTCACTACTTGGACAGTGAGTATATCTACTCAATCTACACACAACATATGCTATATCAGGTTGGGTGTAATTTATTAAATGCAACAAACTCCTAATAATTTGTGCATATGTAGATTGAGTTACCGGATCACCCTTATTTTTAACTAATTTGGTGCTAGCATTATAAGGAGTGCTCACAGGTATTTTTTCAAAGAATCCAAATTTTTTAAGAATTTTTTCAAAATAATGTTCTAGAGATAGTAAAATGCCATTTTCACTCCTTATGATCTTAACACCTAATATCACCTTTGCTTCACCCATATCCTTCATATCAAATTTAGAAGAAAGAAACCTTTTAGTTTCTATCACAACATTTATGCTTGTACCAAAAATAAGCATATCATCAACATATAAACAGATAATCACATAACTATCATTCACAATTTTTGTATAAATATATCTTTTTACTTCAACAGTGGAAAATCCATCACTTGTTAAGACTTGATCAAGTTTTTCATGCCATTGTTTTGGTGCTTGTTTCAATCCATATAATGATTTAATAAGTTTACAAACTTTATTTTCTTATCCAGAAGCAACACATCCTTCAGGTTGTACCATATAAATTTCTTCTTCTAATTCACCATTTAAAAAAGCAGTTTTAACATCCATTTGATGAATAAAAAGCTTGTAAACTGAAGTTAAAGCAATCAAAATTCTAATAGAGGAAATTCTTGTTACTGGAGAAAAAGTATCAAAATAATGAATATTTTGTTTTTGAGTAAATCCTTTAGCTACTAGCCTTGCTTTATATTTATCAATGGATCCATCAGGATTATATTTCCTTTTAAAAACCCATTTGCAACTAATAGGTCTTGCTCCCAGAGGCAAGTCTGCCAAAACCCAAGTTTTGTTTTGATTTAGTGAATCTATTTCAGCTTTAATTGCTTCTTTCCAAAGATGAGCATCAGAAGATGAAACTGCTTCAGAAAAATTTGATGGCTCATCTTGTAACATATAAGTATAAAAATCATTTCCAAAAGAAGTTTCTTTTCTTTGTCTTTTGCTTCTCCTTAAATTTTCAACAAAATTGTCACTTTCATTTACTTTAGATGAAGAAGGCAAATTTTCAGCTGTTTGAGACATATGTTGAATTTTCAATGGAAAAATATGTTCAAAAAATTCTGCATCTTTAGTTTCAATAATAATGTTATTATCAAGAACATCACTTTTCAAAACTAGAAATCTATATGATGCACTATGTTCAGCATACCCAATAAACATGCAATCAGAAATTTTAGAACCAATTTTTCTCTTTTTAGGATCAGGTAATAAAACTTTTGCAAGACACCCCCACACTTTTAAATATTTTAAATTTGGTGTGTATCCTTTCCATAATTCATAAGGTGTCTTATTTGTTTTCTTATAAGGTATCCTATTTTGTAAAAAACATGTAGGTAACAAAGCTTCACCTTATAAATTATCTGGTGCAGAAGAACTTACAAGCATAGCATTCATCATTTCTTTTAAAGTTCTATTTTTCCTTTCTGCTATTCCATTTGATTCAGGTAAATATGGAGGAGTTACTTCGTGAATGATTCATTCTTTTTCACAAAAGTCATTAAATAAAACAAATTCTCCTCCTCTATCTGACCTAACCCTTTTAATCTTTTTATTTAATTGATTTTCTGCCTCAGCTTTATATAAAAGAAATTTATCAAAAGCTTCATCTTTATTTCTCAATAAATAAACTTTAGTATATCTAAAAAAATCATCGATAAAAATTACAAAATACTTTTTGCCATCTCTTGTCACAGTTTGTTTCAAATCACCTAAATCAGTATGTATCAAGCTAAGCAATTCAATTTCTCTTTATACAAAAAAATGAGACTTCTTAGTTAATTTAGCTTCTACACAAATTTCACATTTGTTTAGAAAATTATTTTTAATTTCAGAAATTAAACTAAGTTTTTGTATTTTCTTTAAATATGACTTACTAATATGTCCTAATCGAGCATGCCATATATCAAAAGTATTAATCATAAAGACAGGCAAGTAAATAGAAGATGATGCATTTTCATTTATATCAGAAATGTTGAGTATAAACAGCCCCTGAGTACAATAGCCCTTCTCTACAAATACATTATTCTTTGTCATTACGATCTTATCAGATTCAAATGACACCTTAACCCCAGCTTTGCTTAATAGAGCTACAGAAATTAAATTGGCTTTAACATCAGGCACATGAAGAACATCACTGAGTGACAAAGTTTTTTCAAATGTGAGTTTCAGTTCAACCTTTCCTTTTCCTAGAACGTTTGCAATTCGGGAATCAGCAAGGTAAACACGGTCTTTTCCTTCCTTGGTAGGATTATAGGAGGCAAACATCTCACGATTTGCACAAATGTGCCTGGTAGCCCCAGAGTCTACCACCCATTTTTTCACATCGGATACTAAGAGAGCTTGAGAAATGACCACTACAATGATTTCATTTTCTTCGTCTCCTTGAACCAGATTGGCCCTAGGAGGATTGTCATTTCTAGCCCTCTTCCTGCATTGAGCAGCATGGTGGCCTGGTTTTCTACAAATAAAGCAACTCCCTTTCTTTTTGAATTTGGAGTTAGAACTCTTAGGCTTGTAGTCAGGTTTTGTTTTAGAGTCATACCTCTTGCCATACTGCTTTGTCTCCACCAAATTTGCTTTTAAGGTCATCTCTTTGCCTTTTGCAGCTTGCATATCTTTTCGATTTGTGTCCTTGATTATGATGTGAGTGATTAGGTCCGACAGTGGTAATTGCTTTTGTTTGTGTTTCAGTTGTTGTTTGTAGTCCTTCCATGATTCAGGCAGCTTCTCAATTAGAATTCCAGCAACAAACTCGTCAGGTAAGTTGATTTTTTCTGCCCTTAACTCTTCCAACAGCTTATGGTACTCGTTAATTTGCAGCTTAATATCCTTGTCCTCGGTCATCTCCTATCTATAGTAATTTCCAACAACAAACTTTTGCTTCCCAACATCTTCAGTAGTATATTTGGCAATTAGTGATTCCCAGATTTTGCTTGCTTCCTTGTACACATAGTAAATATCGAAGAGATCATTAGACAAAGTGTTAATGATGGTATTTCTGCATACCTTGTTGGCATATTCCCAAGCAATCCTTTGATTTTGGTCAATATCTAACGAAGGCTCAGATTGTGTGAGTGCAGCAGCAACTCCATATAGGTCAAGGATAGAGTAAACATGTTCTTGCCACCTTCGAAAATTTTTGCCATCGAACATCTCAATTTTTGAAATATCAGGTGGTGGCCTAGATAGTGGCATTGGAGGCAGTGTGAACGGAACAGAGGATGTAGCACCAATACTAGCACCGGCAGGGCCATCGAAAGCAGGAGCATTGTTTTGTTATGACTCCATATCTCTCAAGATTGTTAACCACCAATAGCTGTATAAGAAATTTTTTAGAATAAAATAAATCCGAGCCGTGCACAAGGACACTGTCCTTGAGAGATATTCCGCCACAAGACAGCACTCCCCAGGATTGAACGGATTCTTTTGCAATGTCGTAGGGACGCAGAACAGCAGAAACAAAAAAAAAAACTCAAGGACGAAGAGAAGAGGAGAGAACAGTTTGAATGTTGTCCGGAACTGTGGTGCATCGAACCCAATGAGCAACGCGGTATTTATAGGCACACAAAAGCAGCAAGACGTTGGACCACGTTTAATTATATTAATGAGGATATTTCTGAACGTTGGGCAGTTTCCGATATGAGGATTAAATCAGATAATAAAAACAAAAAACGGATTAGTAATCACCGGTAAATAATGATCAACGTTCAGAAACGTTCACATTATAAACTCATAACCGAAGCCTTAAAATTGTGGATATTCTAAAAGGCTATTTGAAAATATTTAATTTTCAAAAAATAAATTTTGGCAACGGTAAAAATTGTCTAACACCGCGTATATTTTGCGCGCAGGGAGGGAGGGGGAAATCGTCGAATTTCAACTGAGCTCAACTATATTGGCCCAGCTTTTTGTGCGCGCGAGCCCATTCTCCTCCTAGGCCCATTTTGCTCTTCCATAATCACATGTTAATATTTATACCCTTTGGCCTTTATTTGTTTGAACAACGTGTGACTCCTCTTTTTCTCTTCCCCTTTTGACACACACACACATATTCTCCAACAGTCTTTGTCTTGGGGGTATGGATTCATTCTCAGGTCTTCGTTTTAGTCATTCCTCTGCAAAAGTTTATATCCAGTCTCTAGTTTGACCCACTTTTCTTGTGGATGAACTTAAAAGCTTAGATTCATGATTGTGCTCCTGTTATAACCACAAGCTCCAATGCGATTTCCTTAATTTTTTTTTTGGGGCTAATGTAATTCCCTGACGTTACTTCTGCATTAAAAAAACGAAGAGGTAGTTAGTTATATTTGGTATTTACATTTCTAAAGATATTGGCAGTATCAATATTCAAAAAAAAAAAATCGGTGTATGAAAAAAATTTTATGCCAGCACTTAATTTTTTGGGTGGGTCTCAATTTGCTCCTCATTAGACTTCACTCTATGCTTATCTTTATGTTTAGTTGTTGAATATAAGTTTTGTGGCTTTAGCAGATGTAATTGTAGAGCTGAAAAAGGGTCTTGCACAAGCTACTTGGACCATGATCAGTAATGTAGGAATAATTTATTCTCATTACCATTTTATATAACAAAATGAAAGAAAGACAGAAATTTATGAAAGAAAATCTTAATTTAATTCTGATTAGTAATTGTTTATCCATCTTTGCGTTTCTTGCTTTTATCTATGTTGTCTCTTCTTCCGCTAATTCCGCATGGCTATTTACTTTTCTTTTGTTGCTTTTCTTTCTTTTTTTTGCCTTAGACAAAATTATACTCTACTTCTTTTCACTTTCTGCTAATTATTGAGAATTTCTCAAACATTGATGCACTTAAAGGTTTGTAACATGCTCTCAAATAATGAACAAAGTTAAAGTCTCCTAACAAGTTTAAAAGGAAAGATCAAGAGTATATTTCGAACAAGTATATTTATCAAAATGATTTCAATTAATCTCTTAAAATATTACACGATTGGGCCATCAGCATTATCGCAATGAAAATTAATTTTGTATTTTTTTATTAAGATTAGGAGTATACTCAAATTTTGCTTGGGCTAAGTTTCTTCCTCATGTAATTTTAAAGGTGCAAAATGCATATATTAGGTTTAACTTATATTTTAGTAACATATTTTTATCATGGATTGATACTAGTTTCTTTCCTGAAACCAAATAAATAACCGAAAATGATCATTATGGAAAAATGCATATATTAGATTTAACTTAGACTTTAGTAGCATAATCTAGCTATGATAAATTTCTAATTTATTAATGGTGTTTCACAGAGAAATAAAAATTCAGATTTGTCAATATTTTCAATAACAATAAAATGTGATATTCATGTTAATGTAATTTTTAGTTCTTCGGCTTTCACATTTAGGATATTTGTGTTAATATAATTCACACCTTTCACCTTTCACCACTCAGCATCTCAGACACATTGGGCTAAAGCCCATAAAATGCAACTTGTGGAATTCTCGTGGCCATGGTGGCCACAATTCTTTATTCATTGTTTGAAGTTAAAACACAATGGACTTTACCCTAACATTTTCCTGATTGGCCCAAACATGTATAAGACTCATTCCCTTATGAGTACATGTTTCTTGTGAAGTGCGGATGGAACCTTATTCTACTAAACTAACTAATGCAATAAACTAAAATAGTACTTAAAAAAATCGATGATTCATGCCACTTATATAGGAAAGCCTAAGAATTTCTGCCTTTAGCGTGATTGATGTATAATATAATGTAAGGAATAAATCATCCTATTGCTAATGTTGTCATAGTCAAAATTATATCCTGGTTGGGGCTAATTTTGTGCAAGCAACACTTGATAAATTATATATATTTGGGCTGCACTTGCACTTTGTCACGCAGGATACTTGGGAAGAATCTTAGAGTATTTGCTTCAATTATTTGAGGTATTTTCTACTGTTCTTCCTTTTTCAAGGACGATACGTTATTTGTTAGCTCAAAGATTGTTGAGTGATGATGAAATCCTTTATTAGTGTTGTTTTTTATTTTTGGGGATTTATGAATATGATTGGAGATTTACATATATGTTTATATATTTTTTTAAAATGAAATCTTTTATTAGTGTTATTTTATTTGAATGTTGATGAGCTTCTTTGAATGTATAAATTTTTTTACTTCTGTTTTTATTTTATTCTCTTCAATTTAAAAACAATCAAACGTCTTAATCTAGCACTAATGTTATTATTTCAGACAAACCAAAGAATATTTGTTAGGAGTTAGGACCATTCAATTTTTTTTTTTAATTATTGAATTGAAATGTATTGATGTGCTTCATACTCATATATATGTGCTGTTATGATGTGTTGAAACACAATTGAAATGAATTTTTTTATTAAACGGAGCTTTTCAAATTGGTCCTAGCTTTGAAATGTATTGATGTGCTCCATTCTCACTCTGTCTTGTTTGTCACTTGAAGAAATGGATCCCAACCGTAAAAGATCAGTGGTCTGTGATGAAAACAAATACTGAACCTCGGGCAATTATTGACTACAAAAACAAATGTCGAATAAGCTACAACATATCATAGCCAAGTATCTTGCCTCATCTCTTCTGTTGCTATTAAAATTTTGCAAATCCTGTTTTATTTCATAATTCATTAACAATTGTATGGTTCTTTAAATGAATGGCGGGAGTAGGTGTTTTTTCTTTTCAAAAGATCCATGCTTAGGAACGTAATTCTAGAGCTTGATATGGTATCTTGAAATTTTCATTAAATTCATTGGCCAATGTTCCAGTAAGTGCTTTGTTTATGATTTGATGACTTGATGTTCAACTTTCTGGCTGAGTTTGCTTCTTTCTAATCCTTAATGGTAATGTTTATAATAAATTTATTGAATAATATTTATTTTATATAATTTAATTTTTATATATTTCTAATTACATTTTAAAATTTTAATTTAGATACCTGATTAAGGAAATGAGTATCAAGCAAGTATAGTAAAATATTCTCCATTATCATCCAATCAAAAAGAATATTATTAATAGATTTATCACTTATAGGATCTTTTAATTTTGTTTTCATAATAATATTATTGCATGTACTAAATTTAATTTTTAATATCATATTTAATTATAATTTCAGATTTATAATTGTGGTGATTATTGTGTAATTATTTTTAGCCATGTTTATATTTAGGTTTAAATTCCTAACCAAAAAAAAGAAAATAATGGTTGCACTAATGTCGATTGGAACTACTGCTATTACACATTTGTTTTATGTAGCAATTGTGCTAAATATACATCATAACTTGCAATAATTGTGTTAACTATAGCAAAGATTATGATGGTTGTTCCTACAATTGAAAATAGCCATTGCAATATGACACATTGAAACTTTTAGTAGCAGATTTCACAACCATTGCAAAAGTTTTTAGTGACAATTACAATCATCGCTATGTTTAGAAATAGCCGCAAAATGCTTGTTTTTGGTAGTGTAAAAATAAGGCATATGAAAAAAAAGAGAAAAGGAAAAAAAGATAAAGATAAAGATAGCACCTAACAACACTATTATAAAAAATGCAACACTATGGTAATGATTTTGAGTGTTATGGCATTGTTTATATAGGACAAAACATGTTGCAAGATAAAGATTCAGCACTACTGCTTGTAACCACTATAAAAAAAAGAAAAATCAATGGTGGCATGATGCTTGTAGCAAAAAATGCAAAATGCAATGCCATTTCATTTGGAGGTTGTCACACTGAGGTTCTTGGGGAGTAAAAAGAAGGGTCTAGAGCTCCATTTACCATGGGAAATGCTTAGGTTTGAGGAAGAGTCACCAATTAAATTAATTTTTCTCTTCTTTCTTTACTTTTTTTTTTTGTATTTCTTTCCTATTTTGTTTATACTTTGTTCTTAATATTGCTATTTCTTATAGTTATAAACTAACTTATTAATTTTAGATTGTGATAAACTCTGACTTGTAATATGTTGTAATTACTCTATTTATTTGCAATTGATAGTATGATTTATTTATTTAATTCTTGTGCTTCATGTTTCTAAGAATTTGGAAACCATTAGATGATTTAGGTAACTTAAATAAATTTGAAAAAGAGATTTTAAGACTAAACCATGGATTAGATTGGATGGGTTCATGAAAATTACAATGTTTAGTGGATTTATTTACTTGTTAGATAGGAATATACCTATCAGTTTCACATAGTTATGTTAAGATCTTTTTTTGATTATGTCTCTTAATTAATTACATAAAGAATAAGAAATTATGAATTGGTTAGGAAAATACTTATAAATAATTTGAAAAATGCTTATAGTTAAATTAAAATCCTAAGTTACTCAAAATTATTATTAAGAGAAATATAGAGAGAGATTAATTGGCTTCTTATGAAATGCTAGGAGAAATCATATTCTCAATTTACTTCCTAATTTATTAGTCTAGAATGGTATCTTTCTATTTATTTTATTATTTTTGGGTTTTTAATTTAATTTATTTTTAATTCCCCTTTATTGTTGACTTGATTTAAATTAAGGTGTACAATTTTAATATTTAACAATTATTTTAGTAACAAACCTTCATGGGATGATATTGTACTCTTTAATGTATTACTTGTATGATACATAGATTTGCATGTACGCTTTTATAGTGTAACAAGTTCTTGGTGTCGCTACCAAGTATATTACCTTGAGGAGTAAAAAAGAGTTGTTAAGGTCTATAGTGAATTTAAGGGAAATTATAAGCAGAGAGCGAAGGTTAGAAGACAAAGAGATAACCTCTTAAGTGATGATAGTAGAAGATTATCTTGATGAATTAGAAAAATGTTGCAATAAAATGGCAGGAGACAATGTGATTCCAAGCAACCTCTTAATAAATCTTCCAATTGAATTTTTGATTCTTAATAAAGAGAATCGAGAACATTTTACCAAGTGTTTAAGATATTTGAAGGCTCCTCAAGTTTTTCAAAACAACTTAAAATTAGAGCTTCCTATTATATTTACCAAAGCATGTGTTCCAATGAAGTCATTAGATGAAGAATCACATGTTTTCAAATGAAATGAGCATCCATTGTAGCTAAAGCCTACTTACCCAAGGAAAAAGAAAAGCAAAGTAATTATAGCTTTTGATGCCCATGATTAAGTTCAGTTTTAAAGTAAGACTAAAGACTTTAAACTTAGTATTTCTTGGGAGGCAACTTAAGCTTTTCTTTTTATTTATAGTTGTTTTTGTTATAAGTTTATTAAATGGAAGATCCTTTATTTTGCTTAAGCTAATCAAGGAAGAAAAGTTGCCAAGCCTCAACCTTGCATAGAAAATAAAGGAACTAAGAGTATGAAGAATAATGTTTAATGAAAAGGAAAGTTTTCAATATTTTATTGTGCTTATTTAGTCCTCTTCATACTCTTAATTCTATAAATATTATATGTTTGGGATAAGGAAAACCACCATGATTAACCATCCCTTTCCTTTTTTGTCTTTTGGTTTTATTACTTGCCAATATTAAGGACAATGTTAGGTTTAAACTTTGGGGTGAGGTAAAGTAGAATGCCAAGACAAAATAATTTGAATTTTTATACTTGAACTTTTAACTTGTCACCTTTCTTTATAAGCTTTATTTGTGTTAGTTTGTTTGCTTGCTATTTATGATGCATGTTTATGTCCAATGATAAGTTATGTTGTCATCAGGATATGTTTAGCAAAAAGGCAATTACAATTATACTTTGTTCTTAGTTCAAATATGTAATTTTTTGCTAGGAGAAAATATTTGGTAATTTAATTTGTATACACTATTTCAACCTTAAGGCTTTAGAACTTGTCTTATAATCTCTTGATGTGAAACCTTTGTTATAGTGATAATTCCCAATTATTCATCTTATTGTACATATTTTCTCTCAATAAATATGATGTTAGCCTCCACTTATAGGGTAAATAATACTTCCATAGAAGAAAATGAACATACTTAGGATGAATAGCTCTATACTCAATACTTACTTGAAAAATCAACATTTCTACCTTAATTTTGAGTATATTGATAACTAATCACACTTTGTTTTTCTTATAGGATGTATTTGTTAAAGAGTATTAAGCAATCTTAGGAGAAAGAGGCTGCATAGTAGTGGTTTTGAGGCTGTAAAGTAGTGGTTTTGCAATCTCGCCACAGCCAAGTTCCTTCACGCCGTGGCTGAAAATGAAGAATCCAAAGGAAAGCGTGCTGTGCAACTTGCACCGCGATGGATCATATTATAGCCGCAACAAGAATTCAATCAGAAGCAAATCACGCCGAGGCGTGATTTTGAGAAGCTGCGACGCTGATTGAGTGAAGCAAAATCATCGGCGTGTGTGTGTTGAGCCGCGACATGAAATCTCATAGAACCAAATCTCGCCAAGGCAAAAACTATATGTGCTGAGGCGAGGAACTTGCATGCCACTCAGAATTCACTCAGAAGCCAACCTTGCTGCGACGTATCATCTCAGGCTGTGGCTCTCAGTCTCGCAGAACTTAATCTCGTCGCGGCTCAAGACGCTGAGCTGCGGCGCAGTGTAAATTAACTAAACGCAACATTTTGTTTTCAGAATTTCTGAGGGTTTGAAGCTTCATATGTGAATGGGAGACGAGGCAACTGTCATTGGGGGTTGTTTTTGTGTTGTTCCAAGTGTGTAGAGGCTAAGGGAGGAGCTAAGAAGGCATTTTGAAGTAAAGTGAAGCTAGAGATTGAGGATTGAAGTTGAAACCATCTCATTTATGAGTTTCTTCTTCCTTTCTTCTGTCTTTATCATTTTTATTGATGTATTTGATTGTTGCTTCAACTTTGTCTTTGGTCTTTATGATCATGTATAGCTAAACCCTATCTAATCTAAGATTATTAGGAACACTTGTATGGATTAGTGGTTGTTCTTCATTTTAACTTTACAATCAATAGTTAATGTTTGTTTATTCAACTCTTCATGCTCTCTGATTGATTGGCCAACAATTAGATTGATTTGATACCTAACTTGAACTTGGGAAAAAGAAAGGGAGGTTATATCAAAAGTTGAGTGGTGTAGGCACTTGAAACTTACTAGGATAAGTGGATGGTTTAGTTATTAAGATATGAATATACTCAATAACCTCACATGGTATAATTAGGTATTGTGATAATAGTTTGATTTTAGTTGATTTTGTAAGAAATTATAAAATGAACTGGGTAACCCTATATAAGATTTGGAAAAATATATATAGGAACAACATAACCCTAGACTAACATGTATTATCATTGAGAGCAAAAGTACTGAGTGTTGAGCTAATTGCTATGACGTACAAGAGGACTAATAATCCTAGATGCTAATATTCACCCAAAAATCTAAATACTAACCTCGAATTCTATATAGCTTAGAACCTGTAATCACTTCATTTTAACACCAATTTTGAAAAATTGATTCGCTTGATTTAAATTAGGGTATGAATTTTAGTACTTGACAATATTTTGACAGCAAATCCTTGAGGGAACGATCTTTTCTTATTACTATATTACTTTCACGATACGTATGCTTATGTGTATGCTTCAAAAGAGAGCAACAAGTTTTTGGCGTCGTTGCCGAGGACTTGTGTGCCAAAATATTTCCTTGTCAATATTGATACTCGCACACCTAGTTTGAACTTAAGCATTGTGCATATTTTTACTTTATCTATTTTCAATTTCTTTTATGTTCTGTTTTGCAGTGGCTACCTTATGTGAGTGTACTACCTCATATGCAAGAAATTGTAAGTCTAAAAGTGGTTTTGTTTTAAGAAGAATTTGAAGAAGCATCCAACAAACCCAAAGAGATGATAGTGAAACTTCTGACTCAACCACAAACATGGTGCATGAGGATGAAAATTGTGTCCGCACAGTAAATGATTTTGCTACTTTGAATATGCAAGGATACCACTCCAGTATAAGAAGACCAGCCATTCAAACAAATAATTTTGAAATGAAGCAAGTGGTGTTGCAGATGCTTCAAATGGCTGGGCAATTTAGCGGCTCCCCTCTTGAAGACCCAAACACTCACCTCTTCAACTTCTTAGAGGTGTGTGATTCCTTTAAGCAGAATGGAGTATCGGATGATGCAATTCGAATAAGGCTATTTCCACTCTCATTAAGGGACAAGGCTAAGGTATGGTTTAACTCATTGCCAGATGGGTCCGTAACTACTTGGGATGATCTAGTTACAAGATTTAAAGTTAGATTTTTTCCTTCAGCTCGATAAGTAGAGTTAAGAAATGACATCACCTCCTTCATGCAATAAGATGACGAGCCATTATATGAAGCCTAGGAAAGATTCAAGGAATTGTTGAAAAAGTGCCCGAATAATGGATTTCCTAAATGGGTACAAGTACAAACATTCTATAACAGACTATTACCAGAAACAAAAGCCATCCTTGATTCAGCATCTAATAGGAGTATCACTGGCAACTTGAATGTTGATGCAGCTTATAATTTGCTAAATAATGTGGCAGCTAATTCTTTCTAATGGTCTGCATCCAGACCTCATAAGAAAAGGGTGGCTGGGGTATATGAATTGATGTTCTAACCACACTCTCGGCTCAGATGGTTGCAATGAACAAGAGATTTGACAGTCTTGAAACACACTTCAGTGCACCAATAGGGGTTAATGCTATTTAAGCTCCGGTCATTACTTATGAACATTGTGGAGAAAAACATCATAGTGATCAATGCCCTTCCTTGGTAGAAGTAGTCAACTACATGGGCAATTATGGGAAAACTAAAACAATCCCTACTCCAACACCTATAACCCAGGATGGAGGAATCATCCAAATTTCTCATGGAGCCAGGGACAAAATCAGGTCCAGTCATCCTCTTCTAGTATGAGACCTCCTCATCCCCCTGGATTCTTTACTCAAGGAAGACCATTAATGCCAGAAAAGGAGCCAAACATGGAAGAAATGTTCATGCAGTACATGGCTAAGCAAGATGCCATCTTAGCCAGACAAGATGTAACAATGACAAAACATGAGACCGCAATCCAGAATATAGAAGTGTAAATCGGTCAATTGGCTTCATCTATAAATTCAAGATAGCTCGGGGTGCTACCAAGTGATACTATTCCTAACCCCAGAAGAGAAGGCAAAGAGGAATGTAAGGCTATTGCATTGAGAAGTAGCAAAGAGTTGCCAGAAGTATTATCATCAAAGCAAGCTAATAAGTCTGATCAAGATCAAGGCAAGGTAGAAGAGAAGGTTGAGAAGGAGAAACCTGTAGAGGAGAAGAATGAAGTGGTGGAGAAGAGGAAAGACAATGTTGAGAAGAGTAGTCAAGAGAAAGGTTAAAAGAGAATCATTCCCCCACTACCATTTCCTCAACGCTTCAAGAAGAAGAATCTGGATAAGTAATATCAGAAATTCTTAGAAATCTTCAAGTAGCTCCATATTAATATTCTCTTTGCAGAAGCTTTGGAGCAAATGCCAAGTTATGCTAAGTTTATGAAAGATGTGCTGTCTAATAAGAGGAGGTTTGGAGAATTTGAGATGGTGGCTCTAACTCAAGAATGCAATGCTATTCTGCAAAAGAAATTACCACCTAAGATGAAAGACCTGGGGAGTTTCACCATTCCCTGTAACATTGGGAAACATTTTGCTAGAAATGCTTTATGCGACCTAGGGGCAAGTGTGAACCTAATGCCACTGTCAACTTTTAAGAAGCTTGGGTTAGGAGAGGCAAGACCAACAACCCTCACCTTGCAACTAGCTGATCGATCTCTAGCCTACCCCAATGGGGTTATTGAAGATGTCTTGATGAAGGTTAACAAACTAATTTTCCCAGCAGATTTTATAGTCTTAGACTATGAAGAAGACAAGGATATTCCTATCATTTTGGGTAGACCTTTTTTGGCCACAAGAAGAACATTGATTGATGTACAAAAAAGAGAACTCACTATGAGAGTGAATGACCAGGAGGTGACATTCAACATGTACAAGGAATGAAGAGCTCAAATGAACCAGAGGAATGTTGCTTTGTGCGTCTAATCACCCATGCAATACATGATGAGTTCATTGAATCAACTCTTAAGGATCCTCTAGAAGCATTATTAGTTGGACTAGCTAGGAAGGAGCATAATGAGTAAGAGAATGTATTAAGCTATTGGAAGTTACTCAAAAGTATTACAAGGCTTCTCAACAGTTTGAACCACTCGATGCATTAATTAGAATCAAATCTATGCTGAAACCATCAGTGAAGGAACCTCCATCTCTAGAGTTGAAACCATTATTTCCTCATTTGAAATATGCTTACTTAGGGGAAGAATGCACATTGCTAGTAATAATCTCTGTTGTTCTCTCCGAACAACAAGAAATGGGAGCTTCTTCGAGTAGTTAAGAGTTTTAAGAACGCCATTGGATGGTCAATAGTAGATATAAAAGGGATAAGTCCCTCCATTTGTATGTATAAAATCCTATTAGAGGACAACCATAAGAAATCTGTTGAGCATCAAATAAGGCTTAACCCAATAATGAAAGAAGTGGTAAAGAAAGAAATTTTGAAATAGTTGGATGTTGGGATTATTTATCTAATTTCAAATAGCTTATGGGTGAGCCCCGTCCAATGCGTTCCCAAGAAAGGAGGCATGACTGTAGTGGCTAACACCCACAATGAGTTGATTCCCACAAGGATAGTGACAGGGTGGCAGGTATGTATGGACTATCGAAAACTCAATACTGTCACCAAAAAAGATTATTTTCCATTACCCTTCATTGACCAGATGCTGAATAGATTAGCTGAGAAAGCCTACTTTTACTTCTTGGATAGGTATTCGGGATATAATCATATTGCTATTGCCCCTAAAGACCAGGAGAAGACAACCTTCACATGTCCTTATGGCACATTCGCTTTCAGAAGGATGCCATTTGGATTATGCAATGCACCCATTACATTCCAGATATGCATGATGTCCATTTTCTCTGATATAATTGAATAGATCATGGAAATCTTTATGGATGATTTCTCAATTTTCGGGGACTCATTTGAAGAATGCCTTACTAATTTAGGGCAAGTTCTGAAAAAATATGAGGAAACTCATTTAGTCTTGAATTGGGAAAAATGCCATTTTATGGTGCAAGAGGGTGTAGTACTTGGTCATCGAGTCTCAAGTAAAGGCCTTGAGGTGAATAAAGCTAAAATTTCTCTAATTGAGCAACTTCCACCTCCGACCAGTGTAAAAGAAGTTCGAAGTTTCTTGGGTTATGCAGGCTTTTATAGGAGGTTTATTAAAGATTTTTAAAAAATTACCAAACCTTTTGTCAACTACTTGAGAAAGACACTCCATTCAAGTTTAACTATCAATGTCATATTACTTTTGAAGAGTTGAAGAAAAAATTAGTATCTGCCCCTATTATTGTGGCATCTGACTAGACCAAGCCTTTTGAAGTGATGTGTGATGCCAACGACTATGTTGTGGGGGCAGTATTAGGGCAAAGAAACGGGAGGTTCTTTCATCCAATATATTATGCCAATAAAACTCTATTTGATACTCAACTGAATTATACCACCATTGAAAAAGAGTTGTTGGCAGTAGTATATGCATTTGAGAAGTTCAGATCTTATTTGGTGAGCACCAAGGTTATAGTTTTCACAGACCATTCAATCATTAAGTATTTGATTGAGAAGAAGGACTTCAAACCAAGGCTTATCCGATGGGTTCTGCTTTTACAAGAATTTAATCTGGAGATAGTTGATAAAAAAGTAGTAAGAACCATGTAGCCGATCATTTGTCTAGACTGAGTACTAAAGCTCAGGATGACCAAGAGAAATAGATCAGTGAGACATTTCTAGATGAGAATTTATTTTTTGTGGAGCAAAACAAAATGCCATGGTATGCAGATTATGTGAATTATCTGGTGTGTCATATATTGCCTCCAGATTTGAGCTCACAATAGAGAAAGAGATTTCTGCATGATGTAAAGTTGTATGTCTGGGACGAGCCCTTGCTATTTAGAATGTGTGCGGATCAAATATTAGGAAGATGTGTCCCAGATGAGGAGCAAGAATCTATCATACTAAGATGTCATGCAGCTGAGTATGGAGAATATTTCAATGGGCAAAGAACTGCAGCCAAAATCTTCTAATCGAGCTTTTATTGGCTTTCATTGTTCAAGGATGCTCATACTTTTGTAGGGAGATGTGACAAATGCCAAAGAGCTGGTAACATATCTAAACGACATGAGATGCCTCTGAATAATATTTTGGAAGTAGAAGTATTTGATGTTTGGGGGATAGACTTTATGAGGCCTTTTACCTCTTCTCAAAACAACCAATACATACTTGTTGCTGTGGATTACATGACAAAGTGGGTTGAGGCAGTGGCTTGTCATGCTAATGATGCGAGGGCGGTAGTGAAATTTCTAAAGAAGAATATTTTTGCCAGATTCGGGGCCCCTAGAGTAATCATTAGTGATGAAGGGACCCATTTTAACAATCGTTAGCTTAAAGTATTTCTAAAGAAATATGGAGTGTAACACAAGATAGCCTTGGCATATCATCCTCAGACTAATAGCCAATGTGAAGTTTCTAATCGAGAGATAAGGAAGATTTTGGAGAAAATGGTAGGTCCCTCAAGAAAGGATTGGGCTGAGAAGTTAGATGATGCTTTGTGGGCCTATCGTATAGCATTCAAAACTCCAATTGGCATGTTTCCTTACAAGATTGTCTTTGGTAAAGCTTGTCACCTACCAGTTGAACTTGAGCATAATGATTTTTGGGCTATGAAGAAATTGAATTTTGACTTGAGGAGAGCTGGTGGGAAAAGACTATTACAACTTAACGAGCTTGATGAATTTAGGCTTCATGCTTATGACAGCTGTAAGCTCTACAAAGAGAAAGTTTAAGCTTGGTCAACTGGTATTGCTGTATAACTCGAGGCCTAAGCTCTTTCCTGGTAAGCTCAAGTCGCGGTGGTCAGGACCCTTCGAAGTAGTTGATGTCTCTCCGTTCGGTGCTGTGGAGATCATGGAAAAAGAGTTGAACAAAAAATTCAAAGTCAATGGTCAAAGATTCAAACACTATCAAGGAGGAGAGGTGGACTATCAAAAGTCCATGATCACCTTGGAGAATTGCATGTGAATTCATTGAAAGTCGGGCTAAGGACTATAAACTTAGCGCTTCTTGGGAGGCAACCCAAGTTCTTTTCCTTGTAATTTTGTTTTTGTGATTAAAGAGTGTCAGAATTTCATGTGGGTAACTTTTGGTTGCAAATTGTTAGTTTCAGGAAAATCTAGTGAAGGGTGCTAATCATGCGGAGCCATGGGAAGAGTTCCGAATAATTCATGCAGTAGTGATGCCAAGATCACAAAAGCAAAGAAGAGGGAGTATTTTTTACTTTATGAAATTGACTTATTGCCTGTTCTGTGCTTTAAATTTCAAACTTGATGTATTCAAAGTAAGAAAATAGTGCTACAGTTGTAAGATTAGGCAAAATTTTTGAATAAATGCATCAGGGTAGATTTGCGCCATGGCTCAATATTTTGTGTTGCAACATACTCAAAGTCAATGGCAAAACTAGCCGCGACTAAAAAACCATCACCGCGGCGTGAATGATGTCAATAGCAAAAGTTACTGCGGCTTGGAAAATTAGGCCGCAGCATGAATCATATAAGGAAATTTTAACATAGGAGTCAGTGGCGAATGTCGTCGCGGCATCTTTAGGCCTAGTAGCAAAAGTGGCCGCAGTGTGAGTCGGGCTGGGTAGTTTTTACTTTGTGGCAGAGGCAAGATTCGTCGAGGCCACAAATTCCAGGGCGCGACATGAGTCGTGTCATTCAAAAATAAAAAAAAGGGTATTAAGTTGTTTCTAACTGCACCCTCCCATTTCCTCTACCGCGCCTCTCTCTCTCATTTCCTTCCCTCGTCTTCCCCTCTTCTCTACTATATCACGCCATACATTACCCCAAACCCTTTTTCCCACGTCTTCTTGTCAACCCCTCCTGCCCCTCCATCCATTTTTTATCCCTATTTTGTGCTATTTCTTCTCCTTCCTCTTCGCCAATTCTTCTTTGTCAAATTCCAAGGTAAGTCTCCTTCGTCAGTCCTTATAATTGCATTGGTTAATTCTTTGGCTACTATGTGCTCTTCTTTATATTGAATGAATCTGATTGAATGGAAGTCCTTTAATCTAGGTTGAGTGTTTTAATTTTAAAGGAATTTCCTGCACACCACCTGTTTGTTAAAATGCTTGAATGAACTTATAAGTGTGTGTGGCTCTTTTCTGCATGCTTTTATCTATCTATTCCCTCCTTATTTGCACATAGCTGATGGATAATGCCTCAGGGATGTCTTGAATTCTTCTAATTTTGAAATTGCCTTCATGCACACCAACTGTTTATCTAAATGCTTGAAAGAAAGTAACCCCTTGATTCGCTCTTGTTTGTGTGCAATAATGGCTTCTCCATGTATCTCCGCTAGTTAGAATTGTTTGGATAATAATTTTACTCCATGGTATGGCTGCTGGGATTATAGATCATAGCTTGTGAACTTGTTCATTTGGCTGATTATAGATCATGGCTTGTGCTGCTTGCATATTGGTTGGATCCCTTGTTGCATCATAAAAGTCATATATAGGTTCACATTTGTGCCAAGTTTAGAGAGGGATCCTAATTGTTTAGCAAAAATTGGAATTGCATGAGCCTAGGGCTTTTACTTTATCTTTGTTGCTTAGTTGCCCACGTTAACTGTTTATAAATTCTCTTAGCAGGTTTCTTCTGAATGGCTCCTAAAAAGAAAGCCTTGGGTGAAGCTTCATCGTCATCTATTGCTTCCTTCAATCGCTCTTGCTTTGTGTCCTTGGCAGCTCAAGAGCGATACAATGAAGTCACTTTCCACCAAGCTCTAATTCCAGGGAGGAAATTCAGTACTGCACCTACTGAGAGTCAGGAAGTAGTGGATCAAATCTCCGCCAAAAGATGGGGAACATTCTGTTATGAGCCAGTTGCTGTAGTGGTACCCATCGTTTCTTGAATTTTATGCCAACGCCCTATTTTGTTGCGAGCACTCATATAGAGTCCGTGGACGCATAGTTACTATCAACGAACAAGTGATTTAAGACAAATATCACCTTACTTTAGCAACTAACTGTGAGTTTTGCATGTATCGAATGAGTAAGGAGACCCCCGATTTGGATGACGTTGTTGCAGAACTGACTCTTCTAGGGCAGAATTTTTGAAAGATGTCAAGAAGGGTGCCTAATAGCATTTTGCAAGGTAATTTAAATTAAGTAGCCCGCTATTGGGCCCACTTCGTCTGCACCAACTTGCTTCCGAGCGGCCATTTAAGTGATGTAACAATTGACTGGGCGATCCTGATTTACTTGATCATGATTGGGAGGCCAATAGATACTGGTTATATTATCCTTGAAAGCATTAAGAAGATTTCCCAGTCTATAGTTTCTAACTTGGCACATCTTCATTTGATCATAGAGTTGTGCACTGATGTAGGGGTTCCATTTGAGCCACATGAGGAGCTCCTTCCCCCGAGGAAGCCATTTTCTATCTTGATGATTGGTGATCTGGAGGCTGAAGAAAATGAACCTGTGGAGGGCCCATTGACAAGCCAATGAAGTAGCCTGTGGAGGAGCCAGTGAAGTTCCCAGTTGAGCTCGATCAGCCACCCCATCTGCCAGCTCAGGATTTGCCACCAGCTCCGACGCAGACACATTCCTTGAAGGCTCTATTTGCAATGATGCAAGATCTTTTCCTCCGAGCTCAAGTTATGGACCATTGACAGTACAATGTTGGAGACATTTAGTCAGTCGTCTACAGTGGGACCCATTTGAGCTTCCACCTCCTCCTAGCTTTATACTTAGTCCAGCTGGATCTCCACCACCTCCGAAGCCATCTCAGCAACCACCACAGGACCTTGACATTTGACATCCTTCTCTGCTTCTTTTCTCATTATGTCAATTGCATCATTTTACTTTTCAGCATTAGGAACTTTGACTGTTTTATTGTGTTGTCAATAGGAGTTTTTTTTTAATGTTTTCCTTGTTATTTTCTGGTTTATGTGATTATCTTTATATTTCATTTCTAATTTCCCTTTTCTATTAGTATCTTAAAAAAAAATGAAACAAAAATTTTCCTTATGCACAGAGCTATTCGCCTTAATTCTCTTCGGCTTTCTGTGTTCCTTAACATTTGGGACAATGTTGATTTTAAGTTTGGGGGTAGGATAGTTTGGACAAGCATAATTAATGAGAATAACATGAAATTTTGTTCTTAAACTTTTCCTTGTTAAGAAAATTTTTGAAATTTGTTTCAAATTAGTTTGTCTGTTGGCCTGTTGGTTTTGTTTTCGCCTGCTTCCAATGATAGTGTCTTATGTCAAGAGATGTTTGATAGGAATTCTATACTATTTGTGTTTTGATCTTAGTTCAAATACATAAATTAGGAATTCTTCCAATTTGAAAGCCTCAATATGCACCATTGGCCAATCCATAAATCAATTGCTAGTTCTAGGAGAAAATTCTCTGTAATCTAATTTGTATGGCTAGTCTCAAATCCAGGGCTTTAAAACTTATCTCTTACCCTCTTGAGGTAAATCAATAGGTATGGCATAACCTTTAGAAATAATTCAGGCATTCCTTGGTTGAGATTGTACCTTTTTAGCCTGACCCAATTGTAATTATATAAACGCTTGAACTTTATTTGAGCCTTTTGTTCATTCAAAAGAGAGAGAGAGAGAGAGAAACCATAGGAGATGGTATTTTATTTTGTTGCCCTGGAGTTACTAACAGGAGTACCTAACTTGACTGGCCTTATAAAAGTCTATAATCCTGCCCTTGTCTTAAGAAAAAGATAATAATGCATTCATGAGGATGAGGAAACAAGCAGTATGGTTGATCTCATAAAAAAAAACAAAACAAAACAAAATATATTTGAGATGGGGATCCCTTTAAATCATTACTAAAGGTGCATTAAGAGGACTTTTAGTTTATGTAGACTATCACATAGATTTTCTCAAAACCTTTTGTATTGACTTTACCTATCCTTGATAGCCATAGCCTTAACCCCATTACAAACCTAAAAGTCTTTTTGATCTAGTGGTTTTGTGGTACCTAATTTAGTGGAGAAAGAGAAAAAGGTGAGCTTATGAAGTTCCTATTGTTGAGGCTAGTTATACTTGTTGGAGTGCAAAAAATTAATTCTAATGCTTGTTTGAGATGAGTGTTTGGCCAAATTCACACACACACTTCGAAATGGTTGGAAGCCTTAATTTATCGTTTGAACTTTGTTTCTAGCATATATGGTTTGTTCTTCCTATTGAATACACTCTCTGATGCAGCAAGTGAAGACCATAACAGTCGCTAATGTTTCCAAGGCAATGGTCACTCTAATAGCGTTTTTGATTTGTTTTATTCGAGGATGAGTAAAAGTTCAAGTTTGGAGGTGTGATAATTCCCAACTATTTATGTTATTGTACATATTTTCTCTCAGTAAATATGATGTTAGCCTCCACTTATAGGGTAAATAATACTTCTATAAAAGAAAACGAACATACTTAGGATGAATAGATACTCAATACTTACTTGAAAAATCAATATTTCTACTTTAATTTTGAGTATATTGATAACTAATCACACTTTATTTTTCTTATAGAATGCATGTGTTAAAGAGTATTGAGCAATCTCAGGAGAAAGAGGCTGCATAGTGGTGGTTTTGAGACTACAAAGTGGTGGTTTTGCAATCTCACCGCGGCCAAGTTCCTTCACGCCGCGGTTGAAAATGAAGAATCTAAAGAAAAGCGTGCTATGCAACTTGCGCCACAGTGGATCATGTTATAGCCACAACGAGAATTCAGTCAGAAGCAAATCATGTCGAGGTGTGATATTGAGGAGTCGCGGCACTAATCGAGTGAAGCAAAATCCTTGGCGTATGTCTGTTGAGTCGTGGCATAAAGTCTCATAGAACTAAATCTCGGCACGGCGGAAACTATGTGCGCCAAGGCGAGAAACTTGCATGCCACTCAAAATTTACTCAGAAGCTAACCTCACCGCGATGTATCATCTCAGGCTGCAGCTCTCAGTCTTGCAGAACTCAATCTCGCTGTGGCTCAAGACGCTGAGCCGTGATGCAGTATAAATTAACTGAACGCAGCATTTTGTTTTCAGAATTTCTAAGGGTTTGAAGCTTTATATGTGAGTGGGAGATGAGGCAGCTGTCATTGGGGTTGTTTTTGTGTTGTTTCAAGTGTGCAGAGGCTAGAGGAGGAGCTAAGAAGGCATTTTGAAGCAAAGTGAAGCTGGAGATTAAGGATTAAAGCTAAGACCATCTCATTTCTGAGTTTATTCTTCCTTTCTTTTATCTTTATCATTTTTATTGATGTATCTGATTGTTGCTTCAACTTTGTCTTTGGTCTTTATGATCATGTATAGCTAAACCCTCTCTAATCTAAGATTATTAGGAGCTCTTGTATGGATTAGTGGTTGTTCTTTCATTTTAACTTTGCAATCAATGGTTAATGTTTGTTCATTCAACTCTTCATGCTCTCTGATTGATTGGTCAACAATTAGATTGATTTGATATCTAACTTGAACTTGGGAAAGAGAAAGGGAGGTTAGATCAAAAGTTGAATGGTGTGGGTGCTTGAAACTTGCTAGGGTAAGTGGATGGTTTAGTTACTGAGATAGAAATATACTCAATAACCTCACATGGTCCAATTAGGTATTGTGATAATAGTTTGATCTTAGTTGATTTTGTAAGGAATTATAAAATAAACTAGGTAACCCTATATAAGATTTGGAAAAATATATATAGGAACAACATAACCCTAGACCAATATGTATTACCATTGAGAGCAAAAGTACTGAGTATTGAGCTAATTGCTATGAAGTACAAGAGGACTAATAATCCTAGATGCTAATATTCACCCAGAAATCCAAATACTAACCTCGAATTCTATATAGCTTAGAACTTGTAATCACTTCATTTTAACACCAATTTCGAAAAATTGATTCGTTTGATTTAAATTAGGGTGTGAATTTTAGTACTTGACAATATTTTGACAACAAATCCTTGAGGGAACGATATTTTCTTATTACTATATTGCTTTCACGATACGTATACTTGCATATATATTTCAAAAGAGAGCAACATATGGCTAAGTTCACTCCTTATCACAACGCCAATGTCCTATGCCCACTTAAAGAAAATAGACATAACCTTGTCATAGCTAACTTGTTTCTTGCCACACTGCCATATGCTTTGTTTTTTACATCTTATTTATTGTGACTAAAACTCTTTTTCATTGTAGCATTGTTGTTACTGGAGTCCTTCTTCAACTTTTGGTAATACCTTTAAGATTTGAAGCTATAAATATTCAACAATCTCCTCATTAGCAAAAAAATAACCTTTTTTATGATTGATCTTGGAAAACCTAGACCTTCACCTAAAGGCTCAACTTCCTTTCACTAAGGAAAGACTTAGAGCAAGTCTTGTGCTTGAACCTTTACAACAATTGTGACTTAGAGCAAGTCTTGTGCTTGAACCTTTACAAAATACGTATGTTTCAATTTGAGAGTTGCTTGAGCTACACCTAATTCTACTTACCAAAAGGACATAATCCACAAAAGTTAATGTTGCGCTATTTAACTTCTCTTAACAACTTTCTTGTGTGAAGTTCTCCCATTATATTTTACTTTGAAGATACTGTAAATGTTTTACCAACAACCATCCTACCATTTAACTTGTAGATTTTGTTCTTTATCATATTCCCATTCATTATCATCAGAATTCCCTTGGTAATCTTAAGAACTTTACAACCTTATGTTGTTGAAAAATCATACCCAATTTTTTATAACTGATCTAATGAAATTATATTTTTCTTTAAATCTAGAACATCTTCAATGTTTTCCAAACATTTAACTACATCGTCATGCTTCTTATTCTTTACTAATCCAATCCCTACCACCTTGCAAGGGTGTCCATTGCCTAGTACAATTGAACCCATATTACACAATCTGCAAGAATCAAATAATTCCTTATGTGATGTGTAATGGGAAGAGCATGTTGAATCCAAAGCTGATGTGGAGTTATGCTTTTCCTTTGTTTTTGAAACTACTAAAATATCTTCTTCAAAATTTCCAATTAAAGTACTTGCTAAATTAAAAGAATTATCCCTTTCCACCTTATCATTCAGTAATGCACAATTGTTAGCTTTTATGTATTCATGTTATTTTGCATATTTTTGCTTAGAAATAGGTGCTTAGTATTGTAATTTTAAGGTAAATATAACTGACTATAGGAAAAATGTGCGTAGATTGGATATGAAACTCATTCTCAAATTTTTACACTATAAATGACAAATTTTGGCTTAATTTTGATTAAATTATGAATTACTCATAGCTTGGCTATTTTTACAGGTTGTACATACAATAAAATTTGAGTTGAAATCATAAAGCAAAAACATTGGAAATTTTGGAGTCAAGAAGCCTTAAAATAGGGGTTTTTAAGAAAGAAGGTATAAGACATAACTTTAAAAAACAAAGTTGTCACTTTATTCTCAAGTCACGACTTCAATTTCAAAGTTGTGACTTCACACCCAAAAAAATAAATTTAAGGATTATCTAAAGAGCTATTAAGTCACAACTTTAGCATGCCAAGTTGTAATGCCCATCGCATAAAATTGAAATGCTGCCATTTTAATTCTAGTTTTTGTTAGGTTTTGCAACTTATATCCCCTCTATTCACTTTTGGTTATCATTTTGACTCCTTTAGGGGTTTGAAGAAGTAGCTTAAAGCATCTTATGAGTGGTAGAGAGCTTTGGATTAAAGAGAAGCAAAGATCATTTCCTAGTTTTCTCTATTCCTTCTCTTTTCTCTGTATTCCATGACATTTCTACTAATTCGTCTAATTTTGATGTTGGATTATATTATATTTATAAGTTAAACATCTTAATCTAGGATTAGGATTAACTATAACATGTAATAAGTTGTAATCACTCTCTTTATTTGCAATTTATCGTATGATTTGTTTACTCAATTCTTATTTTTTGTGTTTTTAAATGTGTGGAAGCCATTAGATAAGTTGTATAACCTAAATGAACTCATGAAAGGGATTTAAAACTAGACTATGGATTGGTAGTGTGAGTTCATGAAACTTGCAATGTTGAGGAGATTGATTTACTTATAGGATAGCAATATATCTACCGATCTCAGATAGCCACATTAAGACCTATTTTTAATTTAAGTCTCTTAATTAATTGCATAAATAATTATGAACTGACTAAGTAAATATCTATAGGTAATTTAAAAGATACTTGTAGGTAAATTTGGTATCTATATTAGTAAAGATTATCAATAAGAGTAATGTAGAGAAAAGTTGATTGGTTTCTTATGAAATGCTAGAGGAAATCGCAACCCTAACCTTTTTACTATTTAACTTAGTCTAGAATCATGTTTCTCCCTTTATTTTTGTTATTTTTATATATATCATTAATATAGTTTAATTTCCTATCCTTTTTATTGTTGGCTTGATTTGGAATAAGGTGTTCAATTTTATTACTTAATAATTATCTTAATGACAAATTCTCATGGGAACAATACTCTATTCTTTAATATATTACTTATGTGATATATGTACTTGTGTGTATGCTTTTGTAGCTTAACAACAATCTTTTTCCCAGTGGCCTTCTTGATGATACTTAAAGCTTCTTCACTCCATTTCCTTTATTTTCAGATTCCCTTTTAACCTCCTAAAAAGACTAATCTTTGTTCATCTCCCTACTTCTTCCTTATTTAAAATTGGCCAACCCTTTTTGAGGATTATGTGAAACCATCTTCTCCATTATATTATTGTACCTAAATGCTATAACTACTTCCTTATAGTCTATAGTCTCCTTTTTTAGCAATAATGTTATTGTCAAATGCTTGAACAATGCCAATAAGGAACATAGCAACATCAATGCCTTATCCTCATCACTCACCTTAACATCCACATGATTAAAATCACTGATATTTTTATTGAACTTTGCAATGTATTCCCTTAGATCAAATCCCAACTCCATCCTAAAGAGATAAACATTTCGCTTTATGAAGAGTTTAATAGTGACTTTTTTTTTAACGTGAACTAAGTCTCCAACTTTATTTGTAACCTTTTACTGTCTTATCCTCCGTCACATTGTACGTCATTGAGTTAGCCAAGCACATCCTGATTATGCTAAAGGAGGTTTGATCCATGTCTTGTCATTCCTCTTCTTCCATCTTGTCTAACTTCTTCCTGGCAAGTACTTTGTGAACCTTTGATTGAACTAACAAGTTTGACACCTCATCTACTAGAGGTTAAAGTTACCATTGCTGTCATACTTATTGAACTTGATATGAGTATTCATATTGTTCATCTTTAAGGTTGAAACTTTTGTAGAAACCTCTCCCACATATATGAATTCTTACTCAAACTTGCATGATGGGAATTTAGTGAATTCCAAACTACCCTATTAACTTAGCCAATTGTATCTAATAACTAGAGCTCTAATATCAAATGTTATTATTTGAATTCCAAAGTTCAAATAACCAAGATGAACAATCAATCCAAACACCTAGGTACACAACCGATCAAGTAATAAGAAAAGAAAAAAAAGTGAAAAAGACACAAAGTTATTATGCTATAAAAATGGATACACAAGTATATATATCATATAAGTAATATAATGATAAGTAGAATATTGTGTCTATAAAGATTTATCGTTAAGATGGTTGCTAAGTACTAAAATTTGTATCATAATCAAAATCAAGCCAACAATAAATGAAAGTAAAAATAAAACTAAATTAAAGATATAAAACTAAAAAAATAAAGAAAGATGAAATTTTAGAATAAATTAGGAAGTAAAAAGTTTATGATTACAATTCCCTTTACTATTTCATTGGAACTCAATTAACTTATTTTTATCTTACTTCTAATGATGATCTTTGCTAGTTTTGGACTCTAATTTACCTACATGTATCTTTTTAATTACCTATAGGCATTTCCTTAAACCAATTCATAATCCATTCTATAATTAATTAAAATACTTAATTTAAAATAGGTCTTAATATGGCTATAGGAGGTTGGTAGATATATTCCTATCTTACAAGTAAATTAATATACTCAACATTACAATCTTTATAAATTTACACTACTTAATCCATGGTCTAGTTTTAAGATCTCTTTCTTAAGTTTATTTTAAAATGCCCAAATCATCTAATGGTTTTTACATATTTAAAAGTATTAGGAATAAGATTAAATAACAAATCATACTAATAATTACAAGTAAAGAAAGTAAAAGCTTCTTATTACATACTAGTTTTCATTACAATTCCAAATCAACAATCTTAGCTCAACATTGCAAGATAAACCAATGTAAAAGAGAGAGCATACATCAAATGGATATGGAAATATAAGAGAAGCAAAGGAAGAAAAGAAATTGATTTAATCAAAGAATCTTCCCTAAATCCAAGATTTTTTTTTGCATTTGAAGCTCCAAAACCTTGTTGTTTCCTCCAAAGAAAAAAGCCCAAAAGTTGGCCTCCACGAAGAAACCCTCAAGACCCCCTTTACAACAATAACATTGGGTCTTAAAATGTTGCATTTCAAATTTTTTAACACATACAGCGTTCCAACTTAAAATTTTCAGTTGTAGCGCTAAAGCATATTGGTTTTCATATATCACTTTTTAAAAGTTGGGCATTATTGTATTGACCCTATTTTTACCGGTAGTTTCCACTTTTAATGAAAATTTCTAGCCTTCTTTAGTGACCATTTTTAGCCTTTGCTAATGTAAACTTTAGACCTTCAAAGCTTTGTTTTGTATTTTTAATTCTACAAAAACATAAAAACTTATCTTATTACTATTTACAATTTATTAACAATGATTAAACAATTTAACAACTTAAAAAGGCTAAATAAAAACACCACATTATAATTAACTCAAATATAAAGAAATGAAAATGAAAATTTACTATCTATTATCTCCGGTCTCATACATCAGAAACAAATAACTAATTCATAAGGATTAAGAAAATTGATTAAAAGTAATTAAATTTTTTTAATTTTGTTCAAAATAAAAATTATTTTTTTAAAGTACCTCTATTTAATGTTTGTATTTTCTCTTTAAAATTAATAATAGTTACTACTCATAATTTAAAAGATTCATCTAATAAAGATTACAATTGGAATATTATAATTAATATACCAGATATTAGTTATTTATTTCTTATATTTTAAACTAAATTAAATATAAAAAAAATCTCTTATATAAGAAACCGGATATAATATTAACCAACTAAAATTTATTAATTTTATAATTAGACACATAAAATAAATTTAATATTTATATGATAAGTCTTTTAAAATAATAAAAAAATGATAAATTGAGGACTAATTAGAAGTTATCATTGCCCCCACTGAAGATGATTTAACTTTTGCAAAAAATAAAAGAGACCTTTCAACCCTTCTTTTCCCGAGATTTGAATATTTCTCTTAATTGTGCACTCACGTTAAGGTTTCCCTTGTACAGAGAGGCTTTTTAATTTGACAAAAAACCCTAGAAAACCTTTTAGGAACTCTCACATAGTCGAAATCCAATGAAAACAGAAAATCTTAAAATTAAATACTTAGAAAATCCTAATGTAACTGAAACCCAAATTTCCTAAAAAAATTAGCTACACTTTGCTGCGGCCAGTCTGCTTCTCGCCGTGGTGCCGATGCGCTGTGCCCACTCTAAGAAAATAGTTGCAACCTTGACACGGCTATCTTGTCCGTCATTGCGGCGCCATATGCTTTGTTTTCCTGTGTTCTGCATCTCATTCGTTGTGGCTAGAACTCCTTGCTGTGTGCTATTGTTGCTGGAGTCCTTCTTCAGCTTTAAATGATACCTCTAAAATTTTGGGCCACAAATCAACAAAGATAGTCAAATAGCTCCCCCTCAACCAGCTCAATAGATGTGGCACAGTCTTGGATGATAACTACGTTTTACATTTTCATTTAGATAAAATTATTAACTATTTGATACAATCCATTTCAGTACTTTATCCCCCTTCAATACACAGATTTTAGAGACTCACTTTGGGAGGACCATGCTCGAAACGTCAATGGTTGGAAGATTTTGTGATTGTTTTTGTATCATCCAAAAAAGAAAAAGAATGCTAGATAAAATACTCAGATAAATTAATCTGCTTCTACAGCAGTGCAATAAATATTATTTTAACATTATTATAAGATTAAGATAATGGTTAATGAAATTCATATTGAAATTATAATATATATATATAATCACATATCATATTCTTGAATTCACTGGTTAGTTTTCTCAGCTTTTACTATTGAATCAATTTGCTTGCTTTGTATAGAAATAGGAGAAAGCATAAAGCAACTCAGTTTTACCTATAAATTACAAATGAGGCAATTTATTGTGATTTGGTCAATTTATATTTGGACTCACTTCTATAAAAACAATACCCCGCTCATTTGGCTCATATTCAAAATGGAGAGGGAAGAATATCGTTTACGTGTGTCTCAGGTTATTTAAAATTTAAATTTGTAATTTATTTCCTCAAATATATTTATCTATAGTTGTATTTAATTGAGTTTTCAAAATTTTTTCGATTTAAGTTTAACCTAGTCTTCTGTAACTCAATATTAAAACATATAAATTGAAATCAAATTGAAGAATTTAAAATTCATGACGTACCTTATTTAACAAAACAATTATGACCAATAATATTCTTTAGGGACCGAATTAAAATTTCGTTGATAATGAATGAAAAAAAATGACATCTAATTTTGGAATATGAAGAGGATAAATGGGCTTGCAAGTTTCGAATTTTTTAGCATGATCGGCCCCTGAAATATGTTTCAAATTAGAGGTGCTTAATCTTAGAGTTATTGCTCATTGTCAAATTGGAATTGTTCATATGATCTAATTATAAATTTGTAATTATTTAATTATATATGATAATTTTAGGATTAGTTTAAAAGGAAATACCAATAAAGATGTTTGAGGTTAGGGATTTATATTATCTCATTAGTATTTAATTTATTAGGATTAGTGTTGGTTGTCACACCCGAAAATGCGACCGCGTGGCGCCTTCCAAAAAGAAATTCAAAATTGAAATTAAAAGTAAAAATCCCTGAAAATAAATAGGATTCAAATGAATAGGATTCAGGAGTCGCCACTAAAATTTTATTTTTTAAAAGGTAAAATTTTGGAAAATTTTTTTTTTTGGAAAAATGGTTTGCAAATCAGATTCAGATTCGGGAGTCGATTGTGAGTGGAGAAGGTGTTAGGCACCCCACTGCACTCGTTCTTAAGAACGGTTACCCTAAGTCAGTTATGCAAAATCAATATGTCCTCTATTCTATTTTAATTCTCCCTAACCAATCACATGCAAAGAATAGAAAGAAAAATTTAAGGAAATAAAATTAAAGAGAAGAAAGAAGCAAAACAAAAAGAAATTCGTAGAATAAATAAAGAAAAGAGAATAAAATAAAATTAGAAGTAATAAAAGAAATAAAATTGAAGGAAATAAAATTAAGAGAAAATATTTATTTACAAAAGCGGACTTGACCTAGGATAAAAGTCTAGGGCCTACATACCCTTTGAAAGGGATCAAAGTCCACGTAGTTCGACTTGGGAAATTATATTTGGCTGCAGTTTCTTTTTTTTTTTTGTTTTTATTTTTTTTTTGTTTTTTATTTTTTTGTTTTTTTTGTTATTTTATGGGTTTTGTTTGGTTTTTAATTTTTTTAATTTTTTAATTTAATTATTTTTTATATTTAATTATTTTTGTTTAGGTGTTATTTTTTTTCGTGAAAAGACAAAGAGAATAAATTATTTTTTTTCTTTAACAAACAAAATAAGTTTTGAAATTGGTTGATGTATTTTGATTTATTAAAGAAAAATTTAATTTAATTCTCCTTGCATTTTCAATTTTTTCTCTTACTCATCATTTTTGTTTTTCTATCATTTTCATTTCATTTTTTTTGGTTTGTTTTTTATTACCCTTTTTTTTTGTCTTATTTTGTTTTTGTTTTATTTTTTCTTTTTGTTGTTACCTTTTTTTTTCTTTTTGTTTTCTATTTTTATTTCTTTTTGTTTTCTCTTTTTGGTTTTGTTATTATTATTTTTTCTTGTGTGTTGGTTTTCTATTTGTATATATTTTTTATTCTTTGCCTTTGTTTTCGTTGTTATTTTGTTTTGTGTTTTTGTTTTTATTTTCTTTTTATTTCTTTTTGTTATTATTCTTTGTTTTTTTATTTATATTTCTTTTTGGTTTTTCTTTTGGTTTTGTTATTATTATTATTTTTTCTATTTGTTTCTTTTTCTAGTTAATTTTTATCTTTGTGTTCTATTTTTTTTTCTTTTTTTTTGTTCTTAGTTCTATTTATTTTTGTTTGTTTGTTTTTTTTGCTTTGATGAAAAGATAGAGAAAACAAAAGTCACTTTTCCCTTTTTGCAAATAAAATAAATTTAAAATTAGTTGATGTATTTTAATTTACTAAAAGTGAGATTAATTTTATTTCTTTACCTTTATTGCATTTTTAATTTTTCCCTTTTTTATCATTTTTTGCTTGTTTTCAATTTGTTCTCTTTTTCTCTTTTTTCTTCTTCTTTTTGGTTTTCTTTTGAAAAACAAAATTATATGCGGGCCATTGATACCCAAGACTTATTAAAATACAACTTTAATACCTAAAAGATAACAAGGAGGCTTATTGCCTCACATGGCCTTTTGGTCTATTCTTATGTGCCCGAGGGGACAAGAAATCCCACACAGCAATTCTAAAAGAAAAATAAAAATTAAATTAAAACAAAAATATTCACAAGCTTGCAACATTTGTTTTGATCGTGTGTGCTTATGTCTAGCCAACTAAACAACATGCCTTAATATATTTTAAGTATAAGAAAACAAACTCAAACCAATTGACTCTACTACGCTATCCGATCCGGTTCATCTGTTGCAGCGCAATCATCTCTTCAATCTTTGTTCCATTCTTGGTAAGTCTCCTCAGTCGTTTAACATCCTCAAGCAAGACTCATGCAAAAGAGATAAAAAGGATAGGGGTTTAAATTCTAGGACATTATTTATTTTTCCAAAAATGATCAATGGATCAATGTTTGAACCTACTCCACATGTGACAAAACTTTTTTAATTTCAATCAGACCAACAGCCATGTTACTGTGAACATAATGAAAACTTTAGAACAGCAGCTAATGAACATACATAAAATTCATAGTAACGTGGACACACTTGTTCTATTAATTTCTTAGCAGGGTCAGATTACAGATCAAGGAAGATTTCTAATCAAACGTGCTTAGCCATTAACCACAATCTATTCCCAAACATATGACGAAATACTTGAAAATTAATCTGAAACATTTAGCACAAACCAGCCACAAATTTCTCAAACTTAGCCAGATACAATCCTAAATTATTTGACTCTAACGTCATAACCCATTCAAAACCATCAGAACCACAAGGCGAAATTCCCTCTCACTCAAGACACATAGCGAGAAAAGCTAGTTGGTACCTTCTTGTGCACGACAGGATGCCACATTTTATCGAAGATTGGGTGCAAACGTTATTAACAAAAAGGGAGATTCACACAGACACCTGGGCCGTCATCTCATCCAAAAGAAAATGCATCAAGAATCAATACTACATCTACAAATCCAATAACAGAACTTTCTAATTCCATGCCTTGAATTTCAAAACCACATGAATTGCAAGCAGAAAGCAAAACTGAGGCATATATCAGAGCAACCTAATCATGAGCTACCACAATCAAATACATCAAACACTTTAACCCAACACCCGAGATTCAAGGAACATGATTTCTCAAATTAACGAGACCTTAACTAAGTGACCTAAAGAAACTCAGATCTCAGCACCAAAATAATTGTGTTAGGCCATACTCGAAGCACAGGAGATGGGAATCCCGACACTCAAAAACAGAAAACATGTGTGGCTCCATTCTTTTAGAATCAAAAATGGAAAACCTATGAACTATATCCCTAGATCCCTTGAAGTGAATTTGATAGCTCATTTGAAACAGACAACCAAACCCGGGAAGTATAGTCTTTCAGACTAATTAGACAAACAAACGACAATCCAAACCGCATGAATTGGGAACTCAAATAATCAGCACTCAACATTAATCGAATCAAGAAAAAAAAAACTTCAGATTTTAGCACCCAGTTCCATGGTTTCAGAATTGAAAATGGAGAGCATGAGAACATACCTTTCGAACTCCCGCTTCAATCATTCAAGAAGTCCAGCGGTTTCTTTCCTTGATCAAATCCCACTAACACTGATTCACCCAATCTGTACTCAAGCCTGGTTTGTTTCCTTCACTCGGAGTCCTCCCTTGCTCTCACTCGGTCTCCATCTCGATTTTCTTCCTATAATCTGAAAATCCCCCATTCCTTTCACCCTTCATCCTCCGTCTCTCTCCTTCATCTCCTCCATTCTCACCCTTCTCCCTAATTCGATTTTTCTTGATCTCTCCCCTCGATCCCGAATCCCTTCCTCCTCCATTCCGAATCCCCTTCTCTATGTTTTCGAATCCCCTTTTCTGTTTCTTCTCCGTCTCCTCTCTCCTTTTTTTCTCCGTCAATCTGCTTTTTCTCTGCCTTTCTCCCGTCTCACCCCCACTCTCCCCTTTCTCTGTACTCCCATCGTGCTTCCCCTTCTCTCTCTGTCCGTCTCCCCTCAGTGCCTCTGTGTGTGTCTGTTGCTTTCGTCTTTTCTCCCTGTGTGTCTACCCGAGGACAGCATCAAAAGGGGGGGACCAGCAGAGCGCCTAGGGTTTTCTCTTCTTTTTTGTAGTGCTTCCTTCATTTTTTGCATTTGAGGCTTCTCGTCCGGGTTAGCGAGGTGGAGGGTCTGAGGCTGAACGAAAATGGGCCTCCCTTTCTTTAACCAGTTCCTCCAAAATGGGCTTCTATTCGTTGGGCCTCTCTCCCCCTTTTGTTGTTTTTTTTTGTTCTTTGTTTTGGGCTCTCTTAAATTATGTTCCAAAATCTTAATTCTTTTCTTTTCTTTTTTTGGCTTCCCTCTTTTTTTTTTTTTTTTTAATAATTTGGACCCTCTTTATCTTTTTTTTTTTTTTTTTTTTTGTGTTTTTGTTTTGGGCTCCTTTCCTTTATTTTATTTTATTTTAACATATATCTTTTTTTTTTTACTTCCTCTTTTTTGGATTTTGGTTATTCCCTCTTTGATTTGTATTTGTATTTGTATTATTACTTTTTCTTGTTCTTGTTGAGCTAAAGAACCTATTTGTTTTTTTTCCTTTTTTTTGGTTTCTAATTTTTTATTTTTATCATAGTTTTTGGAGTATGTCCGGACAAAATACGGTGTTCACATTGGTTATTTGTACTGTTTCAGTTGAATTAGGATTTTTATTTCAATTAGTTACAATAGCTCTAGGAGAATAAAATAGTTATCTGATACCTTCCTTATTACTAGACAAAATCAAGGTCTTAGCAAGGGAACGGATCCGTCACGAAACCCTGTAGAAGAACTTCGAATCGAATCTCTATTTGTCCCCATCGAAGAAATCCAAACTCTTTATATCTGCAAAGATTATGTCCCTTATTAAGTTGTTATCAAGATGAATGACTTTCTGGTGATCTTTGTTGCTGGTACAACATGACCATGATTCAAGATATTCGCGATTTTTGCTTTGATTTGTTTACTCTATGATTCGACCCTTAGGTCATTTCATATCCTCCAGTGATAAATTATAATGCTTGTAATTAATGTGAATGAGTAAGGTCCACTCTTACTTTATTTAACTGAGTCAGAGTATCAATGAAGCTAAGTTCATGATTTTTTACAAGAATAAGATTTTTCAGGATTGGAAGAACTTTGAGAAAATTGTCAAATAAGAGAACATGGTTAATGATTGTAGATTGAGCACCCCCCCCCCCCCCCAAAAACAAATTTAAAGAAAGGAATGAGATATGTTGGAATCCAAATTAGCATTAAAATTCCCAATTATGAAGCTATTCCCTTGGAATAGCCATAGTTGATGTGGAGAAGAAATTTAATTTTCGCCCTAGTTTAAATTCTTTTGATTTTCCCTTGGTTTTGAAATTCATTCTCTTGCAATAACTTAATTGGACCCGATCGGTATTCAGCCAAGTTGAATCTTATATAAATTAAAGATACATGAAAAGAAAGGAAGGGTTTTGACACAAGTTACTAAATGAAAAGATGCACAAAAACTGAACGAAAACATATGGCTATTGAATTAAAAATTTAACTAAGAGAAAGTTGAATGACATAAACAAATTCCACTAGTTTTGTATTGAACAAGATTGGCGACACAAATATAATTCAGTAAAAATATAAGATATGAAATACTCTAAATTAAAGGCAATATTTTATAATTGAAATTCTTTCTCAAATCCCCCTTTCCAAATTTGATATATGGAATTATGATCCTTCCATTTCTAATATTTCTTCTCATATTATTCACGAAGACATTGAAGTTTTTTATCAAATCGCCAATTTTTCAGAGTGAAATTCAAAATTAGAGGATGTAATGATGAAAAGAGTATAAAATGTGGATAGGTAGAAATAAGTGAGATAGAAAATGATTGTTTTATTCTTATTTTTTAAAAAGTGATTTGATAAATAAAAAAATAAGTATAAAGATATAATAGACATTACACAAGTAATATAAGAGAAATACATTTGTGATTCTACAAACTAAATGGAGCCTTAGTTTGGATTATACAATATTGGATGGTTGAAGAGCCTTAACCCTTACGCATTTGGGTGATCTTATTTGTGTTGAAAACTAGTATTACTAATTTTGAAATGGTCATAGATGGAGTCACAAAAGGTCTTGACTTTAATAGTTTTGAATAATATTTTGAGAACTAAACCAATCGGTTTGACCGAAAATTTAACCAGCTCTTAATTTGGTCTATTTCACTTATTAGACCTTTCCTCGAATTAATTGAAATATTAAAAAAAAAATTTAACTCCCTTATTAAAAGAAAGATGGCCACATTTGACAGACTAGATCAATCCAAAATACTCTCATGCAGGTTATGTCCAATTGTAATTTCTTTGTACAAAATGTGACTTGATCTATTCTTTTTTTTTTTTAATCACTAGTGGAATTACCTATTTGCATCTAGCCGATAAAGTCGACACTGTATTACAAATTTTTTCATATCCTTTTGTTACCTGTAATTCAGGAAATTAAACAGATAGTATTGGAGGGCGTCCAAGGATCTTCATCATCATCATTCCTAAACTGCTTTTCTCAATACAACAGTCTCTTTAACCACAAGATATGCTCCATCAGTTATTCATTTTCTTTATTCCATTTAAGTTGTATCTAACTGTTTGATGATATTACAGAGGAAATAATCACGTTACGTATGTCACATTCACTAGTACCATTAAGTTTATTCCATTTTCTGCATTTGTACTCTCTCATCAGATAAAGTGGAAGAGCAGGGGATAAGAATGTATACGCCCTCATTACAAGTGTTGCTACTGCTGTCTTATATCTTGCTCTACTTTATTCAGTAGGATTTTGTTTCTTGTTTTTCCTTTTGTTAATTAGATTTTGGAATGCTGGTTCGTAGATTGTAGGATTATTCTTATATGTTGAGGTCCCGTGTTAACTCAAAATTATATAGCTATCTTTGGCAAAATTTTATAAAATTTGAAGTCGACCCGTGATGAAATCTATGCTCACCAATAAAGAAAAGATGATGATGATGATGATGATGAAGCCATTGGTAAGATGGGTATTTGTTTTAAGAGTGCCGCTGTAGAGGCTCCGTATTAAACCCAGCTCAAGAAAAATCTTAAGGTGATGTTTAAAATATTTAAAATTTTAATTTTTCAGGCAATTAAAAATTTATTTATCAGATATTTGATTATAAAATATGAAAATTTTAAAATTTATATGTTGTATATGTTTTAAATAATATAGAAATATTTTTTTTTCATATATCTCATATTCAATTTTTATTTTTTTATTGTAAATAAGTTTTCACCTAAGTGGGAAACCAAATTTTCACCTACCAAACACTATTTTTCCCTATGTGTTGAACCTAAAAAAGACCAAACAACGTTGAATGAAGGATTTTAGAAACCCACTAATTTGTTCTCATATTGAGTAGTCATTTTAGATGGCTATAGGACGACGCGAATGATGGAAAAACTAGCATGCATACGTGAATACGACACAACACAAATATACGAATATTTTCACATGAAAAGAAAATATATAAAGAGTCTATATGCAACTTGAACTCTTTGTCATGTATGATAAGAAGGCGTATCCAAATAGACAACTTTTTAATCATTAGAATGTGATAGATTCATTTTTTCCCCTTCTCTTTCTTTGTTATCTGAATCAAATAACGGTTAAGAAACTTGCTTCCCTACTTTTAGTTTCTTAGGTCTCTTCTCTTGAGATTAGAGGTACACAAATTAATTTGAAGTTAGTTTGTGAAAATACTGATATCATATATTAATATTAGCCTGATGTCTCATTATATTTAAACACACAATTACATTGCAATACCGAAAAGGCTAAACTACACCTCAGTCAAGTTAGCCTTAATTATTATTACATTATAACATAAGCTCTATAATATTTGCATATATTGCTTTCTGTATGAACTGACCCCTATATACTCTTATAGTTACATATATTATAAGTGGCAGTAGAGAAGGTTATTAATTATATATAGTAATTCTCAAACCCAAAGAGCACCTGCTCGCTGAAGCTTTGGCTTCAAGGAGCGGTTAAGGTGAAGGCTCATGACTTCATTGGCTCCACCCACAAGCTCGCCCCCAATGAACACGGCGGGCACCGACGGGCTGCACCCTAGTCTTGAAAGGGCTTGCTCAACCTCCCTGCCTCTGGGTATCTCGTCAAGCTCATGGACCGCCGGGTTCACCCCGAAGTCCGAGAAGAGGGCCTTGATGGTATGACACATGCAGCAGGAGCTCTTGCTGAAGATCACCACTGGCCTCTCTGATGCCATATTTGTCACTCTCTCCATGTCTGGTTAACAGCTTCAAATGTAGTCTAATAGGTAGAGAACGGAACAATGTCAAGTGGGTTCAATGCAGATTTTGGAAGTTGCCTTCAGAGCTGATGGATCCGAGTTTGAATCCCAATTAGAGCCAAAAGTAACTAAAAAAAAAGTAGGGAGGTACTGCAGAATGTGAAAGTTAGAGGGATTTCTTGTTAGGGCTTTTGATGTGAGATGATTGATGAGCTAGGTCGAACATGTTTATATAGAGGTTTGAGAGAGGGATCGGGCTTCGAAGCTTGGGAAAGAAGAACACATGGTGCGTGTGGAGGAGATCAAAGGGAATGTTCTATTTTGATATTTCGAGATCGGTTTCTGAACTTTCGCTTTGATCATTTGTTGAAAGGGATTGATCAAGGTTTCTCTACAGCAACGAATCGATCCATGCCATACGGAAACAAACACGTGTCCTTGATATGGCTTTAAAGTATTTTATGCTCATGTCCCTTTACAATGTTCAATTTTTGTTTCAACTTTCATGCATATGATTCTTGGTACGAAATTATCATATTTTGTATAGCGTTTCTACTTTTTCTTTTTCAATTACAATTCTACAACCTTCATTTGTTATTGGGTTTATAAGTTGACTCATGATGAAACGTAAAGAGTATAGTAGATGGAAATTTGAGGAACCGTTGCATTAACTTGGAAATCATAGTAAATAGTAAATAGTAAATATACTATAAAAGGGTCAATATTTGGTTATTTTGTGTCCCAATTTTAACTTTCTACATTGAAGAGCGGTTTCTGGTTTCTTCCTTATCTGTCTTTGAGGCATCTGCTGCTTTGGAATAAAAGTAGATAATTTATCCAGTTGTTGAGATTCGCATCGAATTCCAGAAAGGGAAATATGAATAAAGCTTTGTAGTTGAAGGCAAAGACGAGGGCAGCTACATTAATTTAGTGTCAATTTACTTATGAATCACAAGTGATGAATTCAAATTAAATGGTGGTGAGTAATAGATTTACACAATAAATCTCAATTTACTTATAAGAAATAAATTTAAAAATGAACAGGGATCATCCCCAAGTTTGAGAAAGAAATTAAAAAGATGTATTTTATTAGTATAAAATTATTTTTTATAGAACGACAGGGAAATCTAATGGTAAAAACTATTGCTAGACCTACGATAGCGCCACATCTGCTGAGATCACGCAGGAATTGAAGTTGTAAACCAATTTCGTGAAAGAGATTGTTTTCTTTTCCTTATGCTACAATTTGATGCCAAGAGAATTTGGACTCCTATGAGGTCCCTAACGTTATCCACAAATCTCTTGTATCTTCATTGATTTGCCAAGTTCTCAAATATAATATTGACACAGAAAGTAATAATTTAATTTACGTAAACAACAACACCATATAATGAGGAAAAATTAATATTGAAAAGTTATATTCCGAAGTAAAGTGTTAAAAATAACAATATTACACTTTATTTTAATTATTTTTAATATTTAATTAAGTTTTTGAAAAGAATTAATTATATATTACTAAAAATATCAATATTTTACTTTGTCTGATTATCATGATAAAAAAGATTATGGAAAAGTCAAGTTCATGCATGCATGCATGCTTGCCTTTTGTCCTGATTATGATTTCTAGAAAAACCCACTCAAATCAAAAGCCAGCTGCCTTTCTTTACGACCTTTTTCGTTGTCACTGCGAATCTTGCTCGTGCAGTGATTGATATTCACGTAATTTTAAAAGAATAAAGAAAGTGTATATTATATCCTTAATTAATAATATATTTGTAATGGTGGCGCCACAACACATACGAGAGCAACTTGAACTGCACAGGAAGCCGCAAAATGCTAGGAAGCACTGATCCATAAAAAAAGGGTGCCTATAACGGATACGTGTATGATATAATACATGTATCCTACTCCAATATTTATATATATCTGATTTTTTTTTCTTGTTTGATATATTCTGAAATATTTTAAAATATACTAATACATTTTGAAACATATCAAAATAGCTCAAAAGCTTATAAAGAATTTTAATGATATGAATAAAGATGAAGATTGACATTTGATTTGAATTAAAAATTTTAAATTTAATTTGTCTTATTTATAACTTATTATGTATATCTTATTTTATATTTAAATATTTATTGAAGATTATTTTTTTATGTTTTTTTATCTTTTTATATGTTAATTTATTATATTTATATCTTAAAATTTTAGAAATTATCATATTCACTCTTACCATATCATGTCTTGATATGTGTACCCGTCGCTGTATGCTTCTTAGGCAAAATGCATCAATAGCTCTATAGAGGGAAGCCAAGGGCCATTTTATGTTTGCTCTTCTATATATATGCTATATCTGACGTACGTGTTTATAATCTTACATGCATGCATGTACGTATGTATACAAGAAAGCTCTACCGTAGATCTACAGTATAAAAAAATTCCTGTATATTCGTGATATATGTATCTATAGTATTAACTGATTTTATACATATGCAAAAACATATAAACCAGCTACGGTCAATGAAAATTTGGGTATAGAGTGGATGTTAGCACCATTTGTGTATGCATTCTTGATTATGGGTGAAGTCGCGAGGTTAATATTTATTATTTTTAAAGAATTTAAATTAAGAAATTCAAAAAATTTTATATAAAATAAAAATAAAAATTCAATCTACAATCAGGTTCAATATCACTTGCAGACTTCAAAACAAATAATATTTAAAGTTTTATTTTATTACAATTAGTTGTTTAGTATATCAGCAAATTAACACAATACCACAGCAATATTATCTAAAGTTATATGTTTGAGAGTGTTTGATGTTTGATCCCAACACAAAAAAGAAGATAATATTTTTAGAAAAATAAAAATAAATGGCAACGTGGGAACGTAATTGGTTAACCTTTTCACTTCTTCTTTTATCTTTTTTAACAAAAATAATTAACATTAATTTATTACTTCTCTAATAAAAATCATTGCTAATTTTTTATTCAAAAATTTTAAAAAAATAAATTAAGAAGCGAATTGACATGTATTTTTTTTTTTGGGCCAACTATTGACATTTCTGTTAGTGCATGTCAAGCCACTACTGTGAATAATAGTCTTATAAATTTGGGTCTATTATAGATTCTAGTTATTAAACTATAGCTATTTAATATAAAAAATATGTTATTCGTTCTACTAAATGCTTTTGATCATTTAATTATTTAAAACATTAATAATACTTTGTTTAATATATATTTAATAGCTCTTAATAGGTTAAAATAGTTTTTGTGTGATTAATATAAGTACAATTGAAGTAATTAATTTTTGGATAATTATACTCTCATCCCTCAAAAAAGTCTTAATTACAAAGTTTTTGTTCCTTATTTTGTAAATTTATACTTTTTTCCTCTAACATCAAAATATAAATGCACTTATTAACGTAATGAATTATAATTACCCTTATTTTAATCAAAATACTATTATATTTCTTATTTATGTAATAAAATAGGTATTAAATACATATTTGGCAAATATAAAAATAGTCACTACTTTAAATTTAAAATAAATTAATTTTACATTTTTGACATGAAATAAATAACATTGAAATAAGTTTTTAAAAATATTTTTTAATAATTTATATTTTTCATAAAAAAATCAATATAAGTCTTTCGTATATTTTAATACTTTAGTTTCAAAAGTTTGTGTACGTTTTTGTAATAGAGAGAAGAACTATATAATTTAAGTATTTTTTGAAGAATAAAAGTGTAATTTATTCTTTTTTTTTACTGACTTATTCACTAAATCTATTTTATGATTATATATAAGGCTTAATTAAAGTACATTTCACATATCACATATTTTTTGTAATGTAAAGTTGTAAATAAGAAGTTATTTTTATCAAATTCATTATAATTATTAAGTTAATATTTTTAATTAACATGTAAAAAGAATTAAACATGTAGAGAAATGTATAATGAATAGATTTTTTGTACATAAAATTCTAATAAATTCTTTTGTACTATTTAAAGAGTATGATAATGAATCAATAAATGTTTTACTTAGAAAAAAGAGTGAAAGTTACAAAAATTAACATGCTTTATAAAAAAAACATAGTACTTACAATGAATTGGGTCAATCAAACATGAAGCATTTAATACAATAAATAAAATATTATTCTATATTTAATAATATTATATTATAACAAAAATTAATAATAAATCCGAGTTCACAAGATTATACTTTCTCTTAATTATAATATTGATAAAACGTGAAAATTAAAATACAGAGCTCATAATCCCGAGTTAATTAAACTATGGCTACAATAAGAGGCAAAGGGGATTTTTTTTTTTTGGGGGGGGGGGGGGAGGGTAGAGCCTTAGCCACTTTTCATTTTGCTAAATTTGGCCTTTCATATAAAAGTTATAGTAAAGTTTACATATGATCCGTTTAAAAAATAATTTTTTCATTAAAAAGTCCACCTTAAATAACGTATAGTCCTTTCAATCTTTTTATTTGTTCTCTTTTTATTTCTTCATTCTTTCACTCCATACGATATTTACTCTTTCTTTTTATCAAGGCATTTTCCCCTCTATATATTTTTTAATATACATTTCTCAGCCTTTTTTTTACATTTACCTTATCTCTAAAATTATTAATTTCTCTTAACATACAGGTTTGATCAATTGCTTTACTTTATTATTTTTATCAAATTATTAGTATATTTTATTTATTTACTTTACTTAAAATCATTCTCATATATATATATATATATATTTCATATAGAAGGATAGTCATATGAGATGACCAGATGAAATGGGGCATGCTTAAGAATGTCCCCTCTCATGTCATGTATAGTGGTGTCGCTTAAACATCCGTAGTGACGCGTTCACAATTTGATATTAATAAATAATATTAATACAATATTTCGTCATATGATCTAATAGTGCTAATTTGATCTCTTTGTATGTATGTATTAATTGTGACCCAAAAGAAAAGTGCATATACAATTACAAACCATTAATAAAATGAAACGCCGACTATATAATTATATATAATGGAATACGGTCTATCAATTTTATGACTATAACCTCAAATATGCTCAATTGAAAATCCTTAACACACTATCTAATATCTATTGAGATAAGATCTGTGTGAAAGAGAATAGCGAGTGGGGCAAGTTGGAGAAAGAATGTCTACTTTATAAGCTGGAAAAGATAGAAATCAATGCATTGACGAATCCTGGCATCACACATTAGGGTTTCTACGCGTTGGTGAAGTACACACAACTGTACAATTGCTCTTTTCTTTGTTATATGGCCCATTATACATCCTTTCGCGATCTCTCTAGAGAGAGAAAGGGAAAGAAAAGGAAAGAGCCAAAAAGAATCACAGGCTATCTTCTGTTGCTTTTTGTTATTGCCTTTTAAGATATGAGACAAAGAGAATAGCATAGCCTCTAATTATGAAATATCCAGGACCCCAAAAGCACATTGGAGAAAAGAAAAATTCTCTCAAAATTTTTGCTTGAGGAATTTATTAATTTTGATTTATTCCCCTATTATATTCCAAGATTTTATTTAGATTGCCTCGCCCATGATTCCTGTATGCCTTATTAATTTTCCTCGTTTTTAGCATGCAAGGCATCTTCTAGAAGAACCTCATCAACAATGCGGCAAACTTAAATAAGCACTAATTAACACATGTAATTTAGTGACTTAAAAAATGAACATGAGACATTCTAATAGATTCATGCTTGGTGGTTGTGGAAGAAAAAAAATGCTTTGAATATGATTTTGTTTATGAAAAAGAAAAACTTTATTTAAGTGTAAAATCCAACAGCACTTAGTGTTTATAATCTTCTTGTTGAAAACGGAACAAATAAAAAAAGCTAAATTGATTATTTAAATTGCATCTTTGGAATAAAAAGATTGTTACCGTCTATAATGCTGTAGCAAGATAAGCACGTTAATCCAATATGTAAACATTAACTCCAATTGAAGTGGGACTTAAAAAAAAAAAACACACACACACACATACCACACACACGAGAGTTTATCATTGAAATATTAAAGTACTAATAAAAAACCACTATGTTTATTGATGAATGATGAAAGATTGGGGAAAGTTGCACGAAGTTCTTAAATTCAATATTTGATGCTATCATGCAAAGATAAATAGATAGAAGTATTAATTAAACAGTTTTGCAAGCCTTTCTTTCTATGAATATACACAGTACATTATTAAATCTTATTTAGATATAACTATTGGATCTGTTATTTAAATATAATTATTAGGAATAGATTAAACAGTAACAAGGCCCTTGCTATAAAATCAGGAAAAATTATCTAACCTTAAATCTTAACTAGTGAATATATATATATACATATATATATATAATTAAACAGTTATTATATGTTCATTATCTATACAGGGCATCCTTACAGGGTGATTGATTAATTATTTGCATCTTGACGGAATTGATTTGACTACCACTTGGGCAAGATCACAGTTTCGGATATTTAGCAATTAATTTTATGTCCAACATATAATCAGATCTTCACAGTAAGAAGGCTTGCTCGGAACGGATTCTCTAAAGAGGACTCGGATGTATATATTTTGTTTTATTCTGAAAGTGGACTTGTTGATAAGATAGGATTTGATTGCAAACCGCTGACCAATTGAATTTGCCAGTACATTGATAGTAATCTGGGAAAAGATACGAATAATATATAACAAATTAATTGATCCAATTATCATAACCAAGTGAGATGACTTTCCATTCACGCTAATTGGTACATGGAAAAGTTTAGTTTCAAAAGCGACTAAAAACTTATTTATAAGATGTTTAAATATAAAAATTATAGAAAAAAATTAAATTTTATGCATCGTATATGTTCTAAATAATATAAAATTGATTTTTTTATAAACTCATAATTTTTAAAATTGAATTTTTAAATGCTCCAAAATTTGGAATACTCACATATCAAACATTTTTATTGGTAAAAAAAAATATACAATGCACAATAAAAATATCGAGCATAGTTATGAAAACTAAACAGTTAATCAAACGTTCAAAATTGATAGAAATAGTCGATTTAGCATTAAATAGATCAAAAATTGATTTTTGATTTTTTCTGTTTAAAATAAAGTTTTGATATTCTATAATAGAAATTTATAATATTTTATGTACTTTACTTAACTCATTTAACAAGAATTTATTATAATATGTAAAATATTTTAATTATTTTTTATATTTTTAAATATTTATATTTTTAAATTATTATTTTAATAATATATGTATTAATTTAATTATAAAATATTATATAATATTTATACTTTTTTGTATGTATTTAGATAAATAATTTAACTTTAGTTTAATTATGATTAAATTATTCAAAGATAAAATTTATTTTAATTTAATATTTGATTCAATTTTTAAAATATTAATGCCAAAAATAAGGAATAAAACTCCCTCTGGACGATCCTACTTGAGCAAAGACTACCACACAAGCTAGTTGTAAAAGCAACTTTTATATACACTTGATGTATTACGTCATTTATATATTTAAAGATTAAGATTTATTTTATATATAAATTTTACTTGTACTGTGTATGCACCTCATCTGTACAAATTCAACTTTGCCCATTAACTTTCTTAGTTGCATCTAGATGCATCATGCTCCAAGTGCATCTAAATTTTTTTTTTAATTGTAATGGTTATACTATGATTTTAAATTGCAGCTAGTAGAAAAAGCATATCAAAATAAGAATAAATACAAGAGTGGGGATTCGTGCAATAATGATGTAATAAATTTATTTACTTACTCTTTAATAAAGATAAATATAAAAAGTAAAAATAAAAACTTTTAATAGTGAAAAAAATTATACTTTAAAATTTCAACTGTATATTTAAAAATTATACAATATTATATAATTTTTTCTCATAATTAATACTTTCAAAATTATAATTTTTATCTCTTATATTTATCCTTAAATTTAAATAATTAAAAAAGATAAATTTACTTCTTGCAACATTAGTACAGGAGATCCATGCTCAATAAATGCAATCACCACACTTTAAAACCTTGCCTAATTATGCTTCAAAACAATTTATTATTTATAGTCTCATATATAAAAAACAAATAATTGACTCATAAGGATTAAGAAAATTAGTTAAAAGTAATTGATCTTCTTAATTTTGTCTTAAATAAAAATTAATTTTTAAAAATGTCTTTATTAAATATGTGTGCTTTTTTCTTAAAATTAATTACAGCTACTACTCATAATTTAAAAAACTTATTTAATAAAAGGCATACTTTGAATACTATAATTAATATACTAGATATTAGTAATTTGTTTCTTATATTATAGACTAAATAAATCTCAAAAAAGTTTTGTATATATATGAGATCAAAGGTAGTATATTAAAAAAATTATATTTAAAGATCTATATCGTATAAAATTTATAATAAAATGCTTTAAAAATTAAAATTATTATTAAAGACTATCGTTACTATCAAATTTTAAAAGATTTATTATCAATTTTAAAGGATTTATTATTAGGTGTAAGAAAATTTAGTATTTTTTTATATTTAGTAATAAATTTTTTAAAATTTGATGGTAATAAATAATTTTATTTTTAAAATTTTTTATTATAAATTTTAGAGAGAATTATAATAAAAGATTAAAAAATAAAGATATTTATTTTTAAGGACTTGTTATCATTTATTTTAGGATGATTACTATTGAGTTTAGCAACAAATCGTTGAACCTAATGGTAATAGTCTTTAAAAATAAAATTTTTCTCTTCTTGATTCTTAAACATAATTTTTTCTAAATTTTATATAATATAAATCCTTAAAATTTTTTTATTTATATTTTGTTCAAATGATAAATAGGATTCTAGTCATTTGGCAAATCAGTCAGTCCAATGACTTAGGCCCGACTCTTCACTGACCAAATTCGGCCCACTAAAGAGCTTGATTACACCTAATAACCACCTTGAGAGGACCGTGTACATCCCCCTCCCCGCGGAATGCATGTACCCTATAGTGTCGTAGCACTAGCCGCCGCACTTCGCGAAGCTAATGGGTCCGGTATGTGCCACGTGTCTAATAACTTGTCAGATGTTTGATAATTTGAAAAGAAAAGAAAAAGAAGGAAAAGAGAGATAAAATGTGAAAAAAAAAAAGTTTGATAGGACAGAAATAAAATTATGAAAGGATTTCAAAATTATTATTTTATGATACTATTTATTCTATCAGAATTTAAGAGGAAAGTTATTATCTAAAATGGAAAGAGAAAAAAAATCATTTTACCTTAAATAATAGTAATGTTTTTTATCAAAAGATTTTAAATTTTAAAATTATTTTGAAAATTTTACAAATTAAATATTTTAACTTGAGATTTTGATTTTTAATTTTTTTATACAGTTAAAATTTTTTGTACTTGAATCTTTTAAAATTTTTTAAAATTTAAAATCTTTAAATATAAAATTATAAATATATTCAACTTAAGGTTTTCAATTGTAATTATTTTATTTTATGATAATTAATAAAAATTATTTTTTTAATATTTTTGACTCTAGGGATTTTTGGTCATTTGTTTATATTTTATTTTCATTCTTATACTATTTTTACTATAAAATATTAAAATAAAAAGATATTTTTATTCTTTTTTATGTCACACCAAATGTTATTTTATGTGTAGGCTTCTATTTTGTCTCCTTTCTATTTTTTTTAAAAAATCTTTTCCTTATACTAAATATAACCTCCATATATAACGGAAGGGAATCACCACCATATATACTAAGAAGTCATGAGTTTATGTATTTATTTGAGCTTATCTGAGGACTTAGCATAAAATTTTATTAGATATTTAAGCATTTTTAATTATTTTATATTTTGATAGTAAATATTAAGAATTATTAGATCTAATTAGTTTTTAGTTGTTTTTAATAAAAATAAATTATGGCTAATATATTTGGATTTAATTTGTAGATATTGAAAAAAAATTACAGTTGAATTAGAGTTTGAAAAGCCTAAAACAAGAAAACTCTAATTAAAGGCCATTGCCTAGGTGATGTGGTAGTTGTGAATAGTACACAAAAGGACTCATTGCCTAAGCAATCAAAGATCCGTCGCTTAGGTGATTTGTTGAATTTCATAATTTCCTATTTATTTGACATCAATGCCCTTTTTGCTATTCATTTGGATACATTTGACTTAGAGAGGATGCCAAAGAGCTAGAGAACGAAGAAACGTTGGTGAGAAACTAGATCATGAAAGTTTTCAATGCTTATTTGGCTGATTGAAATGGTTTAGGTTTGCAGACCATGAGCACTTCTTTGCTTTAATATTTCTCACCTCTTCTAGTCATTTGTCCAATCTTTATTTTTAATTTATTGTTGTTGGTTTGTTGATTTAGTTTAAGATTTTAGAGATTTGGATGGATTCTTGTTATTATAATAATGTTTTATAAGGATTTATAAATTCTTATATTATTATGATGCCATATGGTTGTTGTTCTTCATGTCTTCTTGCCTGAGTTGTTGATGTTGGTTATAATTTGTGATTTTAACTTAATTGTGAAGCTTGTAGCTAAATTAAGGATGTAATTTAGCATGAGATAACAATAATAAGATTAAGTTTAAGCATAATATAATTAGAATGCATGTTATTGCACTTAGACAGTCTGAGATTGAAGTCATACCATTCTTAAAAGAATGTTTATAAGATATTTGATGGATTGTAGTAATGGAAATTTTAATATAAGGTAATTGTAAGGCATATCCAATCAACATTTAATTGTTTATAAGTTCACAATTCTTAATGAAACTTGCTAATAAATTCAATTTAAGTAATGCGAGGCACATCTTAGGTGAGATTTAGTAAGCAAAATAAGTTGATAATTGTGAACCACATTCAACCATCATAAAAACTTTACTAGCATGTAATAATTAAGTATAGATAATGAACAAGGGGTCTAATTCATATCCATTTAAATATCTAACTCCAACCTTTAAAGTATTTTCTTGTCAAGGTTTTAAGTCTTTATTTTAATTTATTTTCTTTTAATTTTCTTCATTAAACAGATCATATTTTCATATGTTGGTAGCCAAGCAATTGGACTACCAATTGTAATGTGCAAAATTAAGCTTTGCCTCTCACTACAAGAAAAACTAAAATTACTAAATGTAGAATAATCTGTCACAAAATAAATTAGCGACGAAATTTTTCCATCGCCAATTTCATCGTCACTAACACATTTGCGACGGAAATGAAAATTTCGTCACTAATTAGTGACGGAACATTCCGTCACAAAAATTTTTTGTCACAAAATTGAAGGATAACGCATCCCAATTCAGCGACAGATTAGTGACGAATAATCCATCACTGATTAGTGACGGAATCAGTGATTAAGAAAATTTCGTCGCTAATTAGCGACGGAATTAATGACAGAATATCCCGTCGGTAATTAGCGACGGAATTACTGACAAAATTCTGTCGCTAATTAGCGACGGAATTACTGACAGAATATCCCGTCACTAATTAGCAACAGAGAGTCATTCCGTCACTAATTTTGTTATTGATTTTTTAAAATTTTTTTTAAATTTTAACCTGATTTTGATGTTGTATTTTTATGCTGCTTGTCTAGAAAAATGCGATAAAAGCACAATAAAAAAAATGAATTGAGAATAATGCGATAATTGAATAATAAAATTAAGATTTAAATTTTATCACCATCCAAAAAAGTACAAGAACACAGCCATATTTAATTAATGTCAACTAATAGTTTTAAAACAAAGCATAGCAATTCTCAAACTAAAGTCTCAAACTATATGTATTTATAGATAGGGGATGAGGAATAAAATCTTTATAGAGGAAGACAATCATCAAGACCTGTCTTCTCAGGTACTAAGTTTTCTGGTGTAGGATCTACTGGAGCACACGACAATCGCAGTTCAAGTTCTTGTAATCTATTTAGTATTTGTTGATGTTGATCTAGTAGAGACAAGATTTGTTGATGTTGCTCTGTTATACGCTGATTTTGCTCTCTAAGTTCTTGATTCTCTTGTCTCAACGGTGCTGTCTCTGTAGCAATCCTCTTACGTAATTCTTCTTCAAAATCTGAATGAAGTCCTGAGTTATGAATAGAAGAAGAGGTTCCACGGGAATAGCTAGCATCAATATCGTGAGCCTCAGATCCAACCCCAAAGATGCGACCCCTCTTATTTTTACCACCTATAGCCTCTAACCATAAGGCAACTTCTTCATCATCTTCTACGTCATTTGATGCTACGCCTGTTGAGTCCTGAGTAGAAGCTTTGGCATTCTTAAGCCTTAAGTAATCAGTCTGTTTAAGCAAATAAAGGAAGACAATTTTATAATAAAGAAAACAATGACAATGCATTAAGAACAAAAAAGTATACACATGTTGAAAAATTCTTTATGTCATATATAGTATCGAAATGAAATATGATCTTATAATAAAGAATAAGTATTTTAAAACTACAAATATATTCATCCTTCACAATTAAGGCAATTAAATATTTGAATTGCACAATTACGTATATAGAAAGAATATGCAATGATGTTGATAGCCATGGAGACAATTGAATGAGTAAAAAATATTAAATAAATGGTAGCACAATTTCAATGATAATCAGAATAAAGGATCAAGACTTACACTATAACAAGTTCTAGCCATTAGCATGAATTCGTCACAATGAAAACAAAAAATAAGACTTACACTATAATTAGTTAAGTCTCTATCCATTAACACAAATCTAATAACAATTAAAATAGAAAAACAAAATGCACATTATAGCTAGTCAGGTCTTCAACCATCAATACAATTTTAATAATAATCAAAACAAAAAAGTAAGACTCATATTATCTGTCAGGCCTTTGGCCACCAACACAAGTACAGTGACAATAAAGACAAAAAAATCGAGACTGACATTATAACTAGTGAAGCCTTCAACCTTCAACACTCAACACAAATCCAGTGACAATCATAATAAAAAGTAAGACTCACACTATAGCTAGTCAGGCCTCTGGCCGTCAGCACAATCCCAGTGACAATCAAAACAAAAAGCAGAATTCACATTATAGCTAGTTAGACCTCCTACCATCAACACAATCCCAATGAGAATTAAAACAAAAAGCAAGACTCACACTACAACTATTCAAGTCTCTATCCATTAACACAAATCTAATAACAATTAAAATAGAAAAACAAAATACACATTATAGCTAGTCAGGTCTTCAACCATCAACACAATTCTAATGATAATCAAAACAAAAAAGTAAGACTCATATTATCTGTCAGGCCTTTGGCCACCAACACAAGTACAGTGACAATAAAGACAAAAAAATCGAGACTGACATTATAACTAGTGAAGCCTTCAACCTTCAACACAAATCCAGTGACAATCATAATAAAAAGTACGACTCACACTATAGCTAGTCAGGCCTCTAGCCGTCAGCACAATCCCAGTGACAATCAAAACAAAAAGCAGAATTCACATTACAGTTAGTTAGACCTCCTACCATCAACACAATCCCAATGAGAATTAAAACAAAAAGCAAGACTCACACTACAACTAATCAAGTCTCTATCCATTAACACAAATCTAATGACAATTAAAATAGAAAAACAAAATGCACATTATAGCTAGTCAGGTCTTCAACCATCAACACAATTTTAATGATAATCAAAACAAAAAAGTAAGACTCATATTATCTGTCAGGCCTTTGGCCACCAACACAAGTACAGTGACAATAAAGACAAAAAAATCGAGACTGACATTATAACTAGTGAAGCCTTCAACCTTCAACACTCAACACAAATCCAGTGACAATCATAATAAAAAGTAAGACTCACACCATAGCTAGTCAGGCCTCTGGCAGTCAGCACAATCCCAGTGACAATCAAAACAAAAAGCAAAATTCACATTATAGCTAGTTAGACCTCCTACCATCAACATAATCCCAATGAAAATTAAAACAAAAAGTAAGACTCACGCTACAACTAATCAAGTCTCTATCCATTAACACAAATCTAATAGCAATTAAAATAGAAAAACAAAATGCACATTATAGCTAGTCAGGTCTTCAACCATCAATACAATTTTAATGATAATCAAAACAAAAAAGTAAGACTCATATTATCTGTCAGGCCTTTGGCCACCAACACAAGTACAGTGACAATAAAGACAAAAAAATCGAGACTGACATTATAACTAGTGAAGCCTTCAACCTTCAACACTCAACACAAATCCAGTGACAATCATAATAAAAAGTAAGACTCACACTATAGCTAGTCAGGCCTCTGGCAGTCAGCACAATCCCAGTGACAATCAAAACAAAAAGCAAAATTCACATTATAGCTAGTTAGACCTCCTACCATCAACATAATCCCAATGAAAATTAAAACAAAAAGTAAGACTCACGCTACAACTAATCAAGTCTCTATCCATTAACACAAATCTAATAGCAATTAAAATAGAAAAACAAAATGCACATTATAGCTAGTCAGGTCTTCAACCATCAATACAATTTTAATGATAATCAAAACAAAAAAGTAAGACTCATATTATCTGTCAGGCCTTTGGCCACCAATACAAGTACAGTGACAATAAAGACAAAAAAATCGAGACTGACATTATAACTAGTGAAGCCTTCAACCTTCAACACAAATCCAGTGACAATCATAATAAAAAGTAAGACTCATACTATAACTAGTCAAGCCTCTGGCCGTCAGCACAATCCCAGTGACAATCAAAACAAAAAGCAGAATTCACATTACAGCTAGTTAGACCTCCTACCATCAACACAATCCCAATGAGAATTAAAACAAAAAGCAAGACTCACACTATAACTAATCAAGTCTCTATCCATTAACACAAATCTAATAACAATTAAAATAGAAAAACAAAATGCACATTATAGCTAGTCAGGTCTTCAACCATCAACACAATTTTAATGATAATCAAAACAAAAAAGTAAGACTCATATTATCTGTCAGGCCTTTGGCCACCAACACAAGTACAGTGACAATAAAGACAAAAAAATCAAGACTGACATTATAACTAGTGAAGCCTTCAACCTTCAATACTCAACACAAATCCAGTGACAATCACAATAAAAAGTAAGACTCACACTATAGCTAGTCAGGCCTCTGGCCGTCAGCACAATCCCAGTGACAATTAAAATAAAAAGCAGAATTCACATTACAGCTAGTTAGACCTCCTACCATCAACACAATCCCAATGAGAATTAAAACAAAAAACAAGACTCACACTACAACTAATCAAGTCTCTGGTCGTCAGTATAATCCCAGTAAAAGTAAAATAGATAAACATATACATACATAAACTTCAGCTACCCTATGGTCCACAAATTGACCAGTTGCCTCATCATAATGTGTGTGCTTGAACAGTTCAAACATTGTAGGTGGCCTTCCAAGCTGTGAAGTCTGTAATTATTTATTGACATTAGTTATCTCATGTATTAAATAAATGATGATTGCATTTAAATTTAAATACTTACCAGTCTCCTCTTATGCTCAGTTGAAGGAATACTTCCCCCTTTATGTTGCATGCCTCCTATGGTAGATGCCCGGTTGTTTTTAGCTGTTTGGCACACTACCTTGTATTCTTCTAACTCCCAATAGCGCTTTAGTTGGACCATTACGTCATCTGGAATCCAGTTAGGCGTGATACCCTTTTCCAAGTCTGATCGGACTCTGTGCATTGCATTTCACAAGATGTCCCCACACTTTTTGGTCCAATTGTGTCTAATTGTTTGGTCATATTGTGGTAACCATTTATACTTCTTCTGCATAAACAATAGAAAAATCAAAACTAAGCAAAAATGAGAGAAAAAAATCAACACATTATATATATAATAGGATAAGATATATACCGCCCATTCGTTAAACCATAACTGCCTGACCTCAGGAGGCGTTATTTTCTAACTATGACATGGATGTTCAAATTTTGCTTGAATTACAGGAAGAATATCACGAACAACAACGACGACAGGATTAAATCTAATCATTTAACAATGATTCTAAATGTTACAATTACACTAAATTGTTAACTAAATAATAAGTAAAATAATATAAATTTTATGACTTACGTATTCTTGTTAGGATACAACCATGTTCGACCGTCAGTAGGGTCATGACCAAAAGGTTGGATAGGTGGCATGGGTGTAGAACTCACGGAAGGACACTGTGGAGTGGAATGTGAGTGTTGTGGGACAGGAGATGGTATTGGAGGAGATGATACAAGTGACACTGAGTGTCTTTTAGATGATTCAGGCATGAGGGGAGCTGAAGAAAGTGTAGTAGATGTATTTGGCACTATAGGAATTGATGCATGTGCTAAAGTAGGAGGATAAGAAGATGGTTGTGGATGCGAAGGTAGTGGTGTTGAGGTATTGCATCGGGCACGAACTCGCCTAGAGCCACGACCGGACATCTACATATATAATAGCAAACCTTGAGTTAGTATAAGTTGGCAAAAAATTAAATGGAAAATGTAAAAGTGCTATATACAATGCAATCAAAATAGTAAAATACATTATAAAAATAAAATCAAACCCGAAATTTAATAAAACCAAACCCTAATTTATGCATCGTTATCTTGTTCATCATCTTTATCACCGTCATCTATATTTTCATCATCATCGTCATCGTCAGCATCGTCCTCATCATCATTTTCTTCTTCTGCATCCTCATCTTCATCATCATCATGGTCATCCTCATCATCATCATCATCATCTTCTTCTTCTTCTTCATCATCATCATCATCATCATTATCATCATCATAAACTATATTAGTGGTTAATATATCTATCTCCTCATAGGAGCCTATAGGGTCTCTTAAGTTATGAAATTCATCATTAGAGACAATTGTAGGTAGTATGAATTCTAATCCATCCACTTGAAATGGCCATATATTTGTTTTAGATGTTGGAGTATCAATTATGCTACGAGCTTTAACTTTGATAACAACTAACCAATTGGCCTTCTGATAGCAACTAGGATAATGTGCATAGTACACCTATGTCGCTTGTTGTGCAAATATGAATGGATCAAACTTGTTATACCTCCTTAATTCGTGAACTTCAACAATCCCATATTGTTTATGAACCCTCATACCGCGATTAGGTGAAGGATCATACCATTGACAATTGAACAACACTAATCGCTTCACAGGAACCCCTGTGTATTCAATCTCCACAATCTCTTCTAAAATGCCATAAAAGTCATGTTCTGATTGTGCAAAGTCAGTCCCCTTCATGCATACAACACTATTTATTATTGATTTTCGATGGCTCAATGGATGTATGTGAAATCTATACCCATTAACAAAGTAAATAGGCCAAGTTCTAATACTTCTCTTTGGTCCCCGAGCAACATCATGTAAAAATGGATCCAAAACATTGTTGGCTGGGTTTTAAACCTGTGTGGCATTTTTAATATTTTATGTAAGTTGACACTTTGTTTTAAGACACAAGTAATTTCATACTATATTACTACTTACATGTTTCCGAAACCAGGAACGAAAATTTGCTTCAATCCGAGCTTCTACCTCAACATTTGTAATTTAAGCATTGGACAAAGTTAACTCATGAACAAATAAACTGCATAATAAAGAAATGCATTTTTTTTATTAACTTGAAAGAAATGTGTTAAGCATATACAAATAAGTGATGTGTAAGCAATATCACTTACTTAATATAAGGTTGTACTTGATCACAGTTTATTAGAACATATTTTATGGCAGCTTCCATTTCTTGATCATTCAATAAACGAGACTTGCATTCTCCAGAAGGCCTTCCAGGATAGTTAAAAATTGAAATTGCAGGTAAGCTCGAATCTCCGCCGTCATCATTTCTTGGAGGTCTCATTATTCTTGATGGCACATTATGCTCAAAGTAATGCGAGCAAAATGTTGTGATCTCCTCAATGATATAAGCTTCGCATATAGATCATTCCACTCGAGCTTTATTCTTGACTTTTTGCTTCAAGGTGTGGAGGAACCTACAGAAAGAGTAGTTAAGCACCTTTTATTAGCCTTTAAACACATAATCATTTCAAGCATATATTGATATACTTTATTACCTTTCAAATGGATCATCCAACGATATTGAACTGGTCCTCCGACTTTGGCTTCATAAGGAAGGTGGATGGGTAGATGTTCCATTGAGTCAAAGAACTCGGGGGGGAAGACCTTCTCTAACTTACATAATGTCACTACAATGTTTGGCTCTAATAACTCTAATTGAGTCATTGTCAAGGTAGTAGAACAAAGTTCTTTAAAAAATTGACTAAGCTCAGTTACAGGATTATATACAGCTTCAGGCAAAGCACCAAAGGCAATAGGAAGTAAGCGTTGCATAAATACATGACAATCATGACTCTTCATTCCATACAGCTTTGCTTCTTTCATGTCAACACATCAAGCCAAATTAGATGCATACCCATCAGGGAGTCGCAGGTTCTTTACCCACTGACAAACTGCTCGTTTCTGTTCTATATTCAAAGTATATTGTGCTTTGGGTTTCAGAACTTCCCCTCCCCTATTAACAAGTTCTAATTCTTTTTGTCTACAATATTCTTCCACATCTAACTGAGCTTGTATATTATCTTTAGTCTTCCCTTTTATATCCATAATGGTGAAAAGTAAATTGTCAAATACATTTTTTTCAACGTGCATGATATCAAGATTATGTCGAATGAGGTTATGTTTCCAATATGGCAATTCCCAAAATATGCTTTGTTTTGTCCAATGGTGAGTGGCATTATATCCTTCAATTGGTATAAGTCCTCCCCACTCAGTCACTGTTGGCAAATTACACACGCTTTGCCAAACTTCATTTCCATCTAATCGTGGTGGAGGTATTGATTTCTCAACTCTATTCTTATAAAAAGAACTTTTATTTCTCCTATATATGTGATTTGAAGGGAGAAATTGTCGATGGCAGTCAAAGAAAGATGTTTTTCTCCCATACTTCAATTGGAATGACTTTGATTTCTCTATGCATATAGGACATGACAATCTCCCGCTGTCATCCAACCAGACAACATGCCATATGCTGAGAAGTCATTGATTGTCCATAATAATGCAGCACGCATTTGAAAGTTCTATTTCAATGAGGCATCATATGTTAACACACCCTCAGTCCATAACAATTTTAGTTCATCTATTAATGGTTATAGGTAAACATCAATTTTTCCTTTAGGATTGGTAGGACCAGGGATAATCAGTGTTAAGAACATATACTCTTGTCTCATGCACATTGTTGGTGGAAGATTGTAAGGTGTGATAATAACCGGCTAACAAGAATACTTTCTACCATGCTGGCCAAATGGTGTAAAGCCATCAGCACATAACCCGAGTCGAACATTTCATGCATCACAAGCAAAGTTGGGGTATGTGCTATCAAATACCTTACACGCTTCTCCATCAGATGGGTGAATAAGGATGCCAAAATCTCTACGGTTCTCATGGTGCCACCTCATTTCCTTTGCTGTTTTTTCAGAAGCAAATAATCTCTGAAGTCTAGGAATTAGTGGTAGGTGCCACAATTGCTTGGTTGCAATTTTCTTTTTTCTTCCATGACACTTTCTTGAAACATATCATGCTTCACCACAAAACTTAAACTGGGTTGCATTTGCATCATCTTTATAATACAATATACACCCAGTCACACAACAATCGATCTTTGTATAACCAAGCCCTAATTTTGACACTAACTTTTTTGTTTGATACAAATCTGTAGGCATACGAGTGTCTTTAGGTTGTGTTCTCCGCATAAGGCATGACACTAAATTGTATCCTTATTGTGACATGTTGGTATCTGCCTTGATGCTTAGTAATTGTACAGTAGCTGAAAGTTCAGATTCCTCCTCACAACCTTCCCACAAGGGTTGTTGTGCAGCATGTAGCATGTCATAGAATGCCTTTGCATTGGGATTTGGCATCTCTTCAGCATTTTCATTATTGTTATCCTTGAAACTTGGCCCAGCTACATCCATCACCATGGTCTCATATTGTGAAACTTGATTCCCAAGCGGCCCATGTGAGATAGTTTGGACACCTGGCATTTGACACACAGGTGAATGATACTCAGTTGGTGTTTTGCCATAACTAGTCCATATATAATAGTCTAGTTAGAATCCATGTCTATAAATGTGCTCTTTCACCTCATCAAGACATAGATAGTTCTTGCATTTACACCAGGCACATGGACACCTAATCTTCTCCGAATGCAAAAAAGACGGCAATCGACATGCATGAGTTAGAAACTCCTCAACACCCTGCTCGAACTCTTTTGTAAAACATCGAAGAGTTGAATCCACTCTACTATACATCTATATTCGATTTTCTGGTACCTCCATTCTATCTTCCAGTCACTTTATTGTACAAACATTACATATAATTAGCGACAAACAAAAAGTTGTAGCACACACATGTTAGCCTACTTACATAGAAAGCTTAGATAGGGTTATTGAATCATGAATATAAAGCATGCATATGTATATTATATGTCAAGCATTGAATAAACAATTTTTTTATTTAAAGTAGTTGTATCATTAATTAATTTATTACTATAAAAGACAAAATTTTCTTTTAAAAAACTTGTCATTTTAACCTTCCAAAAAGGCATGTTAAATTAACATCAATTACTCTTTCTTGCAAGATCTTCTTCTTTACAAAGTGTTTACATTTTTAAATGTGTACAAGCTATACAGTATCTTTTATGTGTAAGAAAGTGAAACTAAAAATAATAATATATATGTGAGATTTATTTTATTTAAATTTACTCTTTCAACCATTGTTTTACAGGTTTTACACTTACAAAATCTATATAGAAAAAGATTCATACTACCATCCAAATTCATTTAATTTACTTGTTGCTTATAACAACTTTACCTACCTTAAAATCTTAAACTTCCTCAAGAAATTCTTAGATACAAAATGGTATAATACACTTACTGGTTGGGATGCAATTTACACACATGACACTCACATGTTAAATTGCTAAAAAATTTTATTTCATTTAACATAATACAAAAATTCAGCGTAAGTCCATGTCTATAAGACTAAGGGTGCTAACCTTTCCTCTTGAAATAGCTTTGAATTTCTTTAAGCTAGCACCTAGCTTTTAAGACTCTGGAGCAGGCTTTTTATAGAGACCACACCTATAAAAAAAATGTAGCAAAACAAGATTTAGTGTCTCCGCTATGAAGCAAGGCTATAGAAAGTGCAGCTATGTGAGAAAAAATGGATAATATTTATGTTAATATCACTTTCAACAAGGCTATAGAAAGTGCATCTATGTGAGAAAAAATGGATAATAGCTTTTGAGGTGAGGAAAATAGATAATTTATGAAGCAAATGATGAAGTCATCTGTGTGTGAAAAAAATTCAAACATTATAATAAATAAACTGATAATTATGTATGACAATCCTTAGCAAATTATTATGGCCAACAATGGAACTACCATTACGAAATATTATAATATGGACAAAGCAAAATAAAAATTCTTGGTGTATAAACTTCAACACTTGACCTTGTGTGTGTGGAATTAGGACTCATCTAAAAGCGATGCAACTCTAATGTATACTCTTAAAATAATGCTATCTTAACCCTATATGTAGACCTTAACTTTGGGCTAGGGCTATACATCCTAAATTATTCTCCTTCTTACCCATCAAAGAATAAACACATACAAATGTTACATTTAAAACACACTTAATATTCTGCTAGTACCATTAGATTGGTCGACGAATTTGTGTGTGACACACTTAAATATTTGCAACTTCCTTTATTTTCTTTAATCATTTATCAGTTTTATTTATTACTTTTAGGTCAAATTTCAATTAAGTTGTATTTGATTTTTGCCAAAACCTTTTTGTTATCAATTCCAAAGTATTTATGTCTTTATACAATTAAATACAATAGCCAATTATTTCATAGACTTTGCATTCCCAAGTTTATACTATTGATGCCTTTATCCTAAATTTTACTATGTTTAGGAGTTAGGAATTTTTTTCCTAAAAGCATTGTGTCTTATCTCCTCTTTTGACTTATAAAATAGAGACTGGAAGTTAGTTTTTTCTTTGTCTTTCATCCTATCTCTTACTTTCTTTAAAAGTAGTATCTTTCTCATACAATTGCATGGAAACCAGAAAAAAAATAAAAAGATGACAGTAGAATCAAGAATCAACCCTAAACTTTTGTGAGAAGCAACACCATTTCTTATGTCCACATAGGTGAAATTCCCTCCAACCTTAATCTTCTTAAGCTTTCCTAATGTATTGAGAGTTTTACTTACTCTAAATACTTAAGTTCTTATAATATGCATCAAACACGAAATAACTAAATATTCTCTAATGCTTGCAATCACTTATTAATAATTTGTTTTTATCTATTGAACCTTTAAACTAGATTTGGTCAAGTTAAAAGGTTAAGTTCTATTATTAGTAACTCTAATAGAGGGGTTTTAGTCATATTCCTTTAAAAAGTCCATCACAAATTCTTTTTGCATAGTATTCAACCATAAAATTTATTTCCATAAATATCTAATTTTTTAATTTAAAAACGCAAAATCTAATACTTTATGTTTCTTTATATTTTATTTTATTTAAAAAAAATATGAGGTTATTGACCTTGCATTTTGAAAAGTGTAAACGGATAGGGGAATGTTAGCCTAATAGCTTAGCCAACCTAGTCTCGCCCAATCATTCAAAGTTAAGTTGAGCTACGCTGAAAGAAAAGTTTGACCAAATTAAGTTAGTATTGCTTGATTGGCTAGTTTTGCCTAGTCTAATCTTGTCTTATATATATATAAATATATATATATATGTATATATATAATATTATTTTGTCAGAATTTATATGAAAATTATATCTTTTTTAAGAATAAAATATAATTTTATGAAAATTTTGTTTGTTTAAAAGGTTATTTTATAATTTTTATAAAATAATTGACAAAAAACAAACCTAATCCTGAACCAAATCAAGCTAAGTTAGATATTATAGGAGGCTAAAATCTAACCTAGTCTAAAGAATCTCAAAGAATGGAACCCCAAAGGGGTAGAAAGTTGGGGGGTGAATAGGTGGGTTTAAATAAAATAATAAAATATATTATTTTATATGTTATATTTTAATATAATATATTAAATAATGTTTTTAAATAAATACTATTAAAGATTTAATTTTTAATATAATATATTAAAATATAATTAAGAGCAATAAATTTATAAATTAAAATTTTATTGATAAGGTTATGTTTTTAATTATAGTTTCATTTTCTTTAACTTATTTGCATAATAAAAATATTCTTTTAATCTAATAAAATAAAGAATCTTATATTTAAAAAGTAATCTCAACTTAGTCAAATGTGTTGATTTACAATTATAAAAATAAAAAATTTAACCTTTCATGTTACTTTTAAATAAATATAAATCGATAATAACAAATACTAACAAATATTTATTGAAATAACTTGTTTACTGTAAAACAATTATAATTATAACAAGTCATGAATTTTAAAGATCATATCCTAGTATCAATGTGTTTGCTTCCTTGCAACTGATTTGCATTTATTTTCTTTTATATCTAAGAATTTGTGTTAATTGTTGTTAGAATTTTTAGAATTAGTGAAATTATTTTAATAATAAAGATTTTTTATAGTATAAGCCGATCCATTATAGTAAATCAACAATTTTAACTAATTTGAGATGCTTTTTTTTTTTGGTGTATAAGATTTTGATTTTTATAAAACAATAATTTTTATTATACAAATAAGTTAAAAAGAATTAAACTATAATTAGAAATGTATCTTTGTCAATAAAGTCATAATTAAAAAACTTGAAAATATATATATAAACAATTACATATAAATTTCTTTCTAATAAAAAATTATACAAACCACTTGGGACATAGAATTATTAGATACAAAATTAGAGAAAAATGATAATATGGATAAATAGATAAGAAATAACTCTTATACTTTTACTTAAAAAATAATAAAATAAATAAATATTATTAAGTATTAATGACAAAGATATAATAAATATAAAAAAGTCAATTCCCTTTTCCTTTTTGACAAGAATGCAGCTTATCAGATTTTGCGTGCGTTGGAAAAAAAAATAGATTTTGTGACTGCGCATTGTAAAATAGTGTCAAAAAGTCAAGGTGTATTTTTAAAAAATTAACTTCTACCAATTTTTGAAAAAAAAAATTATCTCCTTAAATGCAAATCTTTGGGATGGACTTAAAAAAGAAAACTCTTTCTTTTCATGGAAACGAAAGAATATGAAATGAAGAATGACAGGGCTAGGTAAAAGGTGCATTAGAGCAAGTCACTTATTATCCCCACCCACAGGAGGTAAGGAACTGGGACGGAATGCGAGCCAGAGGCATCCTTTCTGGTAAGCAGTACGTGTGGGTGTGCTTATTTGAGAGTAACCAAGGAAGTAGGAGAAAGGTTCATGAGCGGGTGGCTTCAAAATGATAACATCCTTCCTTGCCCTCGAACCGACTATCCAACGACATGGAAGACTTAGCATTGGCCTATCACTCCAAGTCCATTTTATAGCACGCCAATAGGAGGGGCTTCTTACAAAAGCACTCCAACAACTCGCTTGAACTTGAAGAGAGAAGCAACAACTACTTCTCCATCAAAGGAAAAAGAAGCATCGACTAAATAGAAGGCCCTTGAATCTTATCGTTAGCCTATAGCGCTATCTACCCTTAAGACTGACTTAAGGGATGTAACAAAAGTCTCAAGAGAACTAAGAATCGATGGACTGGAAGGGCGAGAGACAGAAGAGGAAAGAGAACTCAATCTAGAATTTCCACTCCTTCTAAAACCCTAACCCCAAGTACGGCATTAGCAATTGAAGAGCTTAGTTAGGATGGGTGGAACTACAACCCCTCGAACTGGCTCGATAAAGTCTGGGAGATTCGATAAGCTGGCTAGGGATTTTTCTATTCTTTTTACTGAAAATGCACCGAAGGCAACTGCCATTGAAACTATATAGAAAGCTATATAGGCTGCAGGGAACTCCCCTGGACCGCCATAGAATCATATGCAGGGCTATCAGAGTCCAGGAAATGCATGGCTTCTATAGGCACCTTCCTAAGCAACTGATCTAACTTCCACAGCTTATCTATAGTCTTCCACGTCCATAGGATTCCACGGCTTAGCCATAGGAAACAACGGGTTATGCATACGAAAGTACTCTTTAGGGAAAGGGCTTAGCCTAGCACTCCAACAGTATGGGCTTCCCTTTTTTCTCCCACTACATAGCTAGCAGAAAGAATGGCAAGATGAAAGAAAGGCTTAGGATAGCTAATGACAGGGAGAGGGTGAATGAAAGGAAACTAACTACAACTTCTGGGTCGCAAGAGAGGCGAATAACAGCAACTGAATCAACATAGACGGACTTATAAACTTAGCACAGCGCTTACCTTAGAACTTGATATGCAAGAACTTACAAAATACCTTAGCAGCACTCCCTGTAACGAACTCCTACCTGAAAAAGGAATCCAAGCACGAAGAAAGACCTATTAGATAGCCTTAAGGGAAAAAGATCTTTAACTTTCCGATCTCTTTCGTCTGGCATCTACACTAACATGAATGAGCAGCTCCTTTTTAACTAAAAGAAGATACAACCGATAAAATCTAGTTCTGAAGGCCTTTCGCTTGTTAATAGCTTGGTACCTAAGAACTTTACTAGACCTTCGGGTTAGTGAAAGTACAAAACCATTCTTGGTTGTAATTGCTATCTTCTTAGGTTTAGCCATGCATACGATTTAAGAAAAAGAAGGAAAGGGTTTTTTCACTTTCTACCATAAGAGTTTCTGAGACAGTTTTCTGGTTTTTGGGGTGAAAGTATATATCTTCATCAATTCAACGGAATGACAGAGAGGGGAGGAAGAGAGTAGTGATGCATTTGTGAAAGCTTTAGAGGAAGTGGCATTTAAGTTGCTGAATTTATTAGAACAAAAACACAGTAGCAAAGTGCAGACAAAAAGCACATAAATGGAGAAAACATTACTCTTACTCAAAAGAACCCTACTGGACAAATGCAAGAGTTTGTTTGACCTCTAATTGCTATCCAACAAACTAAGAACCTAAACTGAAACGAGATGCACAACACAGTAGATTCATTTGAGGGGTAGTCGAACAGAATGATAAAAATGAGCTAAACGAAATAGCAGGGACTAAGTTCACAGCCTTACCCGATCAACCATTCAGCCAAAGAAGAAAAATCTCCTTCCCAGCACAGCGACTAGAAACAAAGGTGGTAGCACCTGGAAGGAAGAGAAATTTGAAGAAAGAACATGTCAGAAGGTAAATGAAAGCTCGATAGAGAGTGCTTCCCATATTCAGCAACAAATGAAAGTAATTATTGCACGAAATGGATAGAAGAAGATACTCACAGCTATTGTACACAAGACTAACCCAGCAATGCTTCGTAGAGTTCAGCAGATTTGCCGTCAGCTTCCAAGGGTTATGGTTATGGAGACCATAGGGTTCATTCGAGGCAGAAAGCAGAGTGCGGAGACTACAATAAACCCTACAAAATGGCCTTGAACATGCTAGGCTTTCTCATGGACTTAGTCCGAATTGCTTACCTAGCCTGTAGAGCATGTTAGCCCCTCTATCCTTTTTTTTTTTTTCACTACCTTCAATATTTGTGATTCATTTATTTTTTATGTTTTTTATTTAAAAAATAAAAATAATCTTTCAATTTTTGTTAGATAATATCAAGTGATTTGTCTATTTTTTGAAAATTAAATTACTTAGTTTATCACTTCTTTTTTTTTAGAATAACAAAATCAAAATAAAAATGCGTAATCACAATATAATATAATATATTACTTTTTTATTTCTTTCTAACTATATATTTAATATACATTTATTAATTAAATATAAAAGATCTATATCCATTATATTTTTCAATTTCACTTTTCACATTACATAGTGGAGAATAAATTTTTTATTTGATATTTTGGTATAAATTCATGCTCACACTCAAAAAAATTATTTTAATATTATATGGATTATAATGTTCTTTGTACCTATACGTCTGTTTGACTTGTCACAAAAGTCAAAAATTTCTTTTTCAAATTTTATATAATATCTATTATAGTTTTATAAAACATTATTCTATATTATATGCTTTTTCTATTTTTCTTAAATAAAAGTATAGAAATTATTTTCTTCGCTTATTGATATTTCATATTTTTTTGTATCATCTCATATTTTCTAATCCATGGAACTAGTGATCCTGATATGATTTTGTGTCAAGTGAACTAGATCATATTGACATTTTTTTTAAGGTTCAGTTATGTCCATTTATATTTTAGTCAAAAAATTTAGAATTGAATTAAAGCATAAGATAAGATCTTGTTTCATATAAAATATATATAGTTTAAAAAAGTGCAACAAATTTATATAATTTTAATAAAATTTATGAGAAATCTATGTAACTTACATTATTGAATGAAATTTCTTTTATTTTCTTCTTCATGTAATCCAATTAAGTTTGAATACATAGTCTTTGCTGAAATATCAATAATTAATTCTTAATAACATATAAAACTTTGAAACATGTTTAATTTTTGTATGATATATTTTTTACATTAGTTGAGTGTTGCCTTTGTTGTTTTATAAAACACAAAGAATTATACTCCTATTTTATTTATTAATTTAGATCATTATAAACTTTACAAACATATATAGTCATAAAAGAATCAACAGTGAATTTCCATTTCTTCCTTAAAAAAATTACAGTAGATCAAAAAATATTTATATTGAAGTATTTTTTAAAATTATTTTGAAATTTTTAAATATTAAAAATTTCAATTACACACAAAAATTATACTTTAGAGTTTTATGTTAATATTTTTATTTTTAGATTTTAACAATAATTTTTAAATTTAAAATCTTTTATTTTAAATATTTTCAATTTAAAGTCTTTAATTATAATTTTTCTTTCTTACTATCAATTTCCAGTTATAACTACAAAGAAGGTAGAAGCGCTCATTACTAAATCATAGAATCAAATTTTTTTAAAGATTTTTTATGTTCGTTTATTTAAAACATATGTAATTTATATAAAAAATAAAAAAAATATAATCAATATCAATGTATTATCATCAGTCAATATCATCATAATTATAAACTTAGTCTTCATAATATTTTATATATATTGAGATAATTTCTCTATTACAATAATTTAAGATATAATTCAAAAATCAAATAAAAAATGCCATAAATATTACATATAGTGCTAAGACAAACATTTTGATAAGAGCCTTGTAGATATACTAAACTCACAAACCTATTTGGCTTTAACATTCATCATTTTTTAAACATTTTATTGTAAAGATCCCGCATTCCTACCTTTGTACTTTTGCAAACATATTTTTTTAAACCTCGTATCAAAATTTTTTAAAATGCTTTGATAAATTTTCAACTGATTTTGCCAATCATGCGCACCATCAACTTTAACTTATTGATATTAAATTTCTCTCATAGGTGAAGGGAAAAAAAACTCAAAACTGTAGTCTAAAAATTTTTAACTAACCTCATGCTTATAATTTTGTTTCCTTAAATTTAATAGAATAAACCCTTGTGATGTAATAAGTGTGAAACATTTTTTTTCCTTTTTTTTCAATAGGAGTGGAATGCTTTCTAAAAATGTAAACATAAATCATTCTCTACCTTTCGCATTTGATGTTTCATAAAATTTCGATAAAATACTGTAACTATATGTTTCAATTAAAATTTTAATATTTTATGTCAACACAGATGTTTTTCTTCTTCCTCTTTATGTTTATTTATGTATTTATAAATAAGATACTTAATTGACTTACCAAAACCCTATTTGGTAGGCTAAGCAGTGAAACGGAAAGGGATTCACAACTTTTAGCATTTGATAGCCAAATTTCATAGAGCAAATGGAAACTAACTTCATTGTGTACTTTCAAGCATACTAAAGTTTGAATGTTTTGAAGTCAAAACAAATGATAACAAATTTACCTTTAAAAAGGAGGGATGAATGGTATTTTATATTATATTTTACATATTTTAAATTTTTATTTTTTTTAAAGATAATTCTATAAGAAATTCTAATTATTTATTTTTAACGTGGCTTCCTTTATTAAATAAAAATATTTCAAATGATCCCTCCAACAATAAAGATGCATAATACATACGCATAAATACTAAAAAAGATTTGTTTTTGTAAGATGTTTTAAAAGAAATTAAAAAAATTATTTAAGTCTAAAAATTTAGAAGATAACTCTTGCATAGACGAAATTTAGAATAATATACTTAAAACTTAACTCATCAAGTTAGGATTAGAGTTAGAATTTGTTCACTTTTTAAGAAATCACGTACAAGATAGAAGAGTTCATTAGTAAAGCTACATTCATTTGAGAGTAGGTAGATCTCGATTAGAAGAAAAAATAGGCAAGAGGCAGATAATGTGATTAAATCATAGTGGACAAGTAGAGTCATTTTTTTTATTTGTAAAATCTTGGAAAAGAGACATATTGTTATTTTTTTTTCAATGTTATTTATCTTTTGTATTTTTTGAACAAAATATCTATGTTAAATTAACATTTTGGTTCCTTAACTATATTTAATATTTTAAATTGGTTCATTCACTGTGAAGTGTCTCAAAATAGTTTCTTTATTTTATTTAATATTTAAAATTAATCCCCCAACTTTGAAGTGTTTCTACATAGACCCTAAAAAAGTTAACTTACTATAACAAAACTCTTAGTTTAATCACTTCAATTAAAAAAAAAACCTATTATAAAATTTTAAATATTAAAAGATGCTTAAAAAGTTTACTAGAATAAAATACTTCAAGAAATAATATTTATTTTAATATGACAATCCATCACTAATACTATTTCTATAAATATTTTACATTAACATAACTATCATTTTTTAAAATATTTTATTATAGTGAACATTTTAAGTATTTTCTAGTTTTAAAAATTTTATAATAAGTGTTTTGTTTTTGTTCAAGTAATTATACTAAGAAAGTACTTCTACATGACTTTTTTCAATAATTTTATCTAGAAAAAGAATTTTTGTACATTTTTAAATTACTTTTTTCAAATATTTCATATTAAAAAGATATTACAAATTGAAAGGTTCTTCAAAAATTTTTCAAATTAGTCTCTTAATTTAATTTTAATATTAACAGACTAGTTTGAAACATTAAATAAAATAAAATTTAAAAGTTATGTGACTAATTTGAAATATTAAATAAAGTTAAGGAATCATTTTGAAACACTTCAAAGTTAAGGTACTAATTTTAAATATTAAATAAAATTAAGAGACCATTTTGAAATATTTCAAGGTTAAGGAACTAATTTGAAACATTAAATAAAGTAAAGAAAATAAAATACTAATTTAACCAAATATTTATTTGACTTTTATTTCTTTTTTATTTTTTATATTTTTAACTAAATCATTCCTTTATATACATTTGTTTAAATTATATATGATTTACATTTGTTAATTTTTTTTATTATTTTTAATTAAAAAAATATTTTCTACACTTATATTAATATTTCTAAATAAATTATAATTTTATTAACCTTTGAATACGAACAATGACCTTTAATCAATAATAAAATAATTAAGTATATTAATATTTATCAAATTTTAGTATTTTAATATTAAAATTATTAATATATATTTTAAACTATAATATATTAATTTTTTAATTAATAATTAATATATATATATATATAATATTTAAATTATTATACAATATAAATTATTAACAAATTTAAATCAGAATTTTGCGACGGATTTTGCGACGGATTTGTCACAGTAAAATTTTGTGACAAAAATTTTTGTCACTAATTCCGTCACAAAAATACGTCACAAAATAAAAATAACCCACTCCAGCCATTATGACGGAATTTTCTGTTGCAGAAATCCGTCGTTAACAGTTTAGCGACGGTTCATCGACGAAAAATTTTTTCGACGGAAGGAAATCCTTTGCTAATTCCGTCGAAAAAATTAGCGACAGAATTGTGACCAACTAGCAACAGAAAAAATTTACGTCACAAAATTCCGTCACAAATTTGCTGTTTTCTTGTAGTGTCTATTCTTTTCCTTCTGATTAGACCAATAAAACTTTGCTTCATTCCTTAACTCCTATAAGCATATGATATTTGGACTCAACTTCTATTTTATACTACTTGAATGACTAGTCAATTTGCTATTAAAATGTGAGAGAATTAGTTTGCAACAATTTTTTTATGCCATTGTTGGAGAGTTTACTTAGTTTGTTGTTTGTTTTATTAGTTTTTAGCAATGTTTTTAAAACCGAACCGGTCATTGAACTGGTGGAGATACTGGTTCACGGTTCTTTGGTTGAACTGTGGTCGAACTGGTGATAATTAAATATATTATTTAAAAAAATTTTATGTATTAAAATTTTAATATAACAAATAAATATTAGTAAATTTTAAATATTTGATTACTAATTTAACATTTCTTAAGATATTACAAAAATTAATGTTTAGTTTAAAATAAAAATTATCTATGATTAAAAATTAAGAATATTTAATATTAAATTTTTAAAGTTTCTAAATTATATTAAGATTCTATTTATTATTAAAAAATAAAATAATAAATAATAATTTTAGCTAAGTATCTTGATATTTGAGAGAAATATTATTAGGAAATTGAATATGATAAAAATTAAGTATAAAAAATAATTAATTATACACATTTTATTTCTCTTATATTCTCTTTTTTAAAGAAAAAATCATATTTCAACTCCTTCATCTTTTTTATTACCTTCTATTTTTAAGTTGTCAAAATCATTTAAAATGAATTATTCTGTTATATAAAAAAATTAAAAAAAAAGAAAAAGAAAAATGGCTTCAGACCGGTTTGACCGATTTTTTAGTCTGGTTTTTTACCGGTTTTCACCGGTTCTTGACCGGTTTGACCGGTTCTTGACCGATTTTTTGCTTGCGCAGTTTTCCAACTCAACCGAACCGGACTAGGGACCGGTTCCTGGTCGAACCGGTCGAACCGACCGGTCCGGTCCGGTTCTGAGAAGCATGGTTTTTAGTTGATTTTTTTTTTTTTTATTTTTGCTTTCCACAATGGTTGTCTATCTATGTATCAAATCCTACGAGAAATTATTGAATGTTGTGAAACCAATTTTTAGGTTTTGTTTCTTTTTGTTTTGAGCTTGTGTGTTTTGTGCACAATTGTATATATTTGTAATTTGTAAAGTACTAGCATAGAAATTCATTATATTATATTTTATTATTCATTTATTCTTGTGTAAAGTAGATAGTGTTATTAAATTTGTATAGCCTTTGTAAACATTCAATTTTGTAAATTCTTTTTTGTTTTATATTGCTAACATGTTTGGGAGTAGTTTAGTGCAAATTTTAGTTACTCTAGAGTTTATGTGATAGGTTAGAAAATTTCTTGAAATATATATATATATATATATATTGATGAAATTATCTGTCAGTGTGATTTTTTTTTTCTTTTTGGTGTCTGTTTTGAATTTACCAAGACTTCATCTGGTGAAATTATATTATAATTTTTGGGAGAATCTTTTCTTAATTTGTTATCAATCCTCTGGAAATATTTTGGATTTTTTTGTGTTGGTTTGGTTAGCCAAATGCCCTGATTCTTGCACATTGGCTAGAATTCCATGTTCTTACATGTTCACGATTTTGGTTCCACTTTGATGAATTTCTAGGAATAGACCAGATGTGATCTCATTCTGAATTTTTTCATGGAAGCTTTCCCATAAGTCTTCTTTCATCTAGAGTTTTAATAGAATTTTTTTGGCTAGGTTAGATTAGGTTTTTAATTTTGTTTTCAATTGCTGCCTTGTTGCCTTATTTTAAATTTTGCTGCAATAAGAGCTAATTTGTGTAAAATTTTGGGAACAATTGGAAGGGAGTTTTGATTTGAAATTTTTATGAGATGCTATATATGTATGGATTTTTGTGTGAATTTTTGAGCTCAATAACACTGCTTTTCAATTGAATCTTTGTTGGTTGTTTAGCAATATTGTTAATCAAGAATGAAGCTAAATTTTTTCATAATTTTGCACTTAACAGTAGGATAATTTGTGACCTTTATTATGATTGATTACTTGATATCATCTTTTATGAATCATTCTCATAAGGGCAAAATTTGATATGATGATGTGAAGTTATATAATCATTGACTGTGGTTATGAAGGATTGGAATTGACTGAATTTTGGTAAATTAATTTTTATACTCCGTCTTTGCAAGAGACATTACCAAGCAACACTGAGAAGAATCCTAAGGAATTCGTGCATAGGGAACTTCAGATGCTTCGTCCAGTTCTCAGTAGCCAGAGAATATTGATGTGAATGCAGGTGAAAAATTAGCATAGTGATGTGCTGATAAATGAATGGCTATTCATGGATGGCATCCAACTTTTGCTTTGTTATTTCCTTGAATGGATAGGGTTATATTTTGACTCTCAGACCATGATTTCCAAACTTCCATTTAAAATGGAGTTATCATATCAACTTTTGTGGTTTACTAAGTGAAAGTAATCTTTGTAATCACTTTTCTCGCAATCTCATGGACGCAACTCTTTGGTTTACGCTTGACAATAATAAATTACATTAATACAAACGAAAAGGAAGATAGTTAAAAGAAGTAAAATTATGTCCCCAGTTTTAGGTGAAAGGGAGGGATAATAGGAAGTGATAAATGTAAGCGGTTTATGTGAACATAGAGTCAACCTTGAATATATATATATATATATATAACATGAGAAGGTAAAGTGATCATGGGATAAAGCCTGCTTTGTGGGGGTTAGGGAAAAGGGAAATGGGTGTGAGTTTGTGGCATTGCCAACATACTAACCTAGTGAATGCGGATGTGCATCATGTTACGTTCGGCCGCCAATTATCACTACAAAAAAATGATAAATTTGCGACGGAATAAATTTTCGTCGTAAATCCATGACAAATTCATCACAAAGTCCATCGTAAAAATTTGCAACGAAATTACTGATGGAAAATTTCCGTCGCAAATAGTTCAGTCACTAATCTGTCGCAAATAAACTTAGCGACGGAAATCAACGACGGAATTTTCTGTCGCTAAGGAGCAGAATAGCTTATTTCAATATTGTGATGGAATTCTGCGACGATAAATTCCATTGATAATTTGCGATGGAATTAACGACGGAATTTCCATCACAAATTTTTTTCCATCACTAATCTATCACAAATTCCGTCACAAATCTTAATTTTAATTTTTTAGTAATTTATATGATATAATGATATATATATATATATATATATATATCTCTCTCTCTCTCTCTCTCTGTCTCTCGTGGAAATGACTTAAATATTATTAATTTTATAGAAACTTTTAATAATTTATATAATATAATTTAAATTATATATTAATAATTTAATAAAAAATGAGATAAATACTAATATGCTTAATTATTCTATGCTCAATATGGGGTTTTTGTTTTTATTCAAAAATTAAAAATTTACCATTTTATTTATTTTAAATCATATATTAAAATAAATATATAATATATATAATTAATTAGAAATAGAAAAAACTTTTCAAATCTAAAAGTGTAATTTAAATAAATGAATATAAGGAATGATTTTACTAAAAATATGAAAAAAATGAAAAGTAAGAAATAAATAAAAATCAAATAAATATTCAACTCAAAAAGGAAAAAAGATAAATAATATTAGAAAAATGTGACAATATGTTTCTTTCTCAGGATTTTACAAATATTAAAAATAGCTCCATTCATCCAATATGCTTCAATTATACCACCTTTCGCTCACCTCTCTCCTCTTCTAATTAGTTTCTCCTCTTTGTTATGTTGTTAACTCTTAGTTAAAATCTACTTTCTTTTGTGTTTTTATTTCTTTCTACACTTGCTTAACTGATCGTGTTAACGTTATTCTTTCTTTCGAAAATTAAAACTTTATCTCATTTAAATATCAAATATGTAGAATTCTCTCAAAAGAAGCAAAAGACTAAATACCCACTCTCAAATGAATGGAAGGCAAAATCTAATATGTATCATATTATAAATTTATGGAAGGAGAGGAAATTTACCCCTTTCAAATGAAAGTAACTAAATTTTCATTGTTAATAAGCCAGTTAATTTCGTATACAATCCTCTCCCCTGTTTTTGAATAAATTCTATTTATATGAAATCTTAAACAAATTGATTTGATCAAAAGCTCCATAGAAGATGACTTGGTGGGCACACGATTGCAAGCTAATTACTTTTACTAATGTTTGCAGTTTGACAGCCGTAAGTAAAATTTTGGTGCCATTGTTAGGAAGCTAATTAATTATAATCAATTAGATTAAAAATTGTATTATTTTCAATATTAATCTAGCTTTCTTACTTTGTTTCTGTGGCCTATTCTAAAACCTACAAATTTGATATTTTGAAGTAATTCTACACAATACTAGTTATAAGGGTAACTAACTTCGATTGAGTTAAAATTTGGTATATAGGTTTTAGGTGTTGTGAGAAATAATATTCATAAAAATAATTATTTTTAAATTTTATAGTACTTGATTAAGGTTTTAAAAAAATGAAAGGATATTAGAATCGATTTTTTTATTGTAGGATTGAGCCGAAAATTAGAATACTTTATTTCAAGTAAATCAAAAGCAAAAGATCATTTTTCTATTAAAATATCACATTCACTCAAAATGATTAAATTCATAATTATTTTTAATATTTTTACTTATGGTTTTGAATATATGCCCTTTTAAGTGCAATTTCTTTTTTTGGAAAATTTGCAAAACACAAAAAGGAAAAACTTATCAAATGATTTAGTTAAACAAATGAGTTTTTTTAAGTGTGCTTTGTGAAATTTCATTCCAAAAAATTTTAAATTAAACAAAATTTCACAACAACCTCAAACATGCGTTTAACTCAATTATTAAATTCATTAGATTATGATTGTAATAATTATTTTTCACCTCGGTAAAGATTTTATTTTGTTATATATATATATATATATGTTCTCTTGGAGACAAACAATTCATGTTTACTTTGTTATATATATATATATATATGTTCTCTTGCATTTTTAAAGAATATTACACATAGTATGATGGGCTGGATTCCATATAAATTGTTCGAACACAATTATATTAGCCAAGTTAGAAGCGCAAGTAGTTAGTGAAAATTAAAAAATTTAATGATTTATAGAGAGGACATAAATTTTTTAAAAAAAAAACCTTTTTAAGCATTTGATGTGTTATATCAAATAAGTAAAGCTCTAACTCATCTTCATCTGTGTTGGATCATTAAATCTGTGAACCTAAATCATTCACCTAAAAAATTTAAAAGAAATTATTTGTTCTCAAATGAAAATATATATTTATATGAAATTAATTCATATAAAATTACAATAAAATTTTATATGTCTTAAATATCAAAATTTATAAAATATTATTTAAATGATATATTTTAATCATATATATTATCAATTTAAAACAAAATAAGGCTAAGCATAAAATATATTTAGTACTTGTCTTATTATCCATAATTATCTTTAATTATTTGTTTCATTTTTAATTTAGTACTTATCTTGTTATTCACAAATAAAATAGTTTATTGATTTTAAAAATTATAAATAAAGTTTGATAAAATCAAATTTAATATTTTGAAGTTAATTAGAAACTAATTTTTAATTAAATAAGTAATGTTTTGTGTTGGTTAATAACAACACTTAAAATCTAAATATAATTTTAAAAATAAGAAAGGCTGATAGTTATTCTTAACAAAAGTTTGAAGTGAATGATGTAACATGATTATTATAAATACACTAGTTTAAAATATACTAGATCGTACATTCACTTTAAATGGCGAATACATTCCTATTTAAATTAGGATTGTGAATAAAATAAAATGTCTTTCTTTAATATAAAAATTCAATGGATAATAAATATATACTTTAAGGACTAAATAATAATCCATGTAATAAATAAGACAACCAAGGCCTAACAACTTCAAATTCTTAATTGAAAAAATGGTCAATAAAGAAAATGAATGTGCTATATTTCAGATAAATCTCGTACGAAAATCCTCAAATTTTATTAATTTTTTTAAGGCTTTATTTCAAATCTTGAACTCTTCTCTCTTATCAAATTATATATTTTCTAAATTTTTATTGTTTATCTTTATTAATTTTTATTATTCAATAATCAAATTTTTATTGGTAGAGAGTTAATAAAACAACAAATTACACTTTTAATAAGTTGTTAAATAATACGTGAAAAATTTTTGGAAAGAATGTTAAAAAAAGCTAGTATTAAAATCATATTTGAAGGATGAAAATAATGTTTTTGTTTAAAAAATTTAAATTTAACAATAATCATATTTAAATTTTGAAGCATACCCAAATACTTGTATATATTTTTGAATTTTCCCTATATTTTCCTATTTATACTTATCCCATTGAATTGTTGTATATCCTTTTCCCCCTTTCATTTTTGGTTTTTGCCAATTTAGCAAAACAAAAGGAGAAATATCCTAACATAGAATTGTATAATACAATCTTTGTAGACCCTAAAGTAGAGAAAGTTAAAAACAAATATAAAAAAAATTAAAAGAAAACTACCTTTTAAAGGATAATGTTTGGCTTGTATATGTAGTGAAGTGGTTTCTTAGTCTTTTTTTTTTTTTATATACTTGTGTTCTAAATAATAAGTTTAAAAAATAATATAATGAAGGACAAAAAATTGTAACTATAAATAAAAATTACACTTAAAAAAAATTAAATTTGTTGTATAGTTACAAATTCTTGAATAATTTTTATTAATAATTACAATTTTTGACCTTCCAATTATGTTTGTTTTTTCGAACTTATCATTTGATGCTTAAATATATATGATTTAAAAAAATTGTTATTTTTAACCTTAACTAGATCCCTATAGGCCACCTCTATAGGATTGCAAGGAATCCAAATCTCAATTCATCAGTGTTTACTATTGAGTATTGACATGTATTGACATTTATTTTATTTCTATATAATATATGCAGATATGCTTGATTACGATATATATTTTGAGTTTAATTATTTTAAGTAATAATTCTTTGTAATTTCATCAAATTTAAATCTTCCATCCGATCCATAATTAGTAGAATCTTATTCATTTGAAATAAATAGGTTAATTGACATGAGAAATTACTATATATCAAGATCCTAAGTAATTAAAAAATAAAACTGAAATCTATGGCATTTGTAGACAATTAACCGCAGTTTTAGTTAATGGTTTGAATTGCATAACTCAATTGGGATGTAATTTGTAGAAATTAATAGATATAAACACATTTTGAGGGGAGTTGATTTTATCAAAAATAAGTTTGTGAGATAAAATTGCTTTTCTTTTTCTTTTTCTTTTTTGAGGGCTTTTACAATCAAGAATGTGTTTCTACTTTGTTCACGTTAGATTTTGTTTTTAAACAATTTTAACGGCATTCTCTTATTTAATGCATTTAAGATATTAAATCTATATCAAACTCTTCATTTGCTTTGGTAAAATTATTATTTGAATAAATAAATTTCTATTTGAATAAATAATTGAGTAAATTATGCAAACTTCTCATTAATTTTACTTAAAAAAATTGAGATAAAAATATCAAAAACTTCAATGTAAAGTGAATTTTGTTTTCATAAAATTACCCTTTCTCCTGTACCTTCACGTCCATAGAACCAAGTACTAGTAATTGGTGATTGGTACAATGTGAAGTTGTGTAGTGTAGATGCCATATTCTTGGAAGTTCAGTTAGTGATTATGAATTGACAATAATTATAAAGGAAGGTATTGACGAGAATGCGGAGACTAGTCTTGTTTTAATTAAGTGAGGCCAAAATGTATACTTTAATTTAATTTTTAATTTTTTTTATTAAAATGTTCTTTTTAGGAAAATATATAAAAGTGGCTAATGAAAAATATTTTAATTAAACCATTTAAAATTAATTTCATATTTTTTTGTTTCATAAAAAATTCATATATATTGTAAAAATAAAAGAATTATGTAACTTTAACAAAATTAAAAAGAATCTCTATAATTTATTCAAAATTATTATAAGGAGGCTCGCATGCTGTTCATTGTTTGGCTTTTTGCTTTGGCTCGTGCCACGTATGAACACCGAAAGTATGAAAGCCACTTTGAGTCTCGTAGGCTTTGTGCTTTCCTCTTTCTTTCTTAAAAATAATATACGGATTTAAAGTTTTCGCGCTCGTAATGGCAAAAGCTTGTGGGGCTTTAAATATATTCATATTCGGAGAAGGGACGGAGCCACTTGCCACTCTTGGTTATATTATTTTACGTTATTAGTAAAGCTACTTGTGGTTTTAAACCCCTACTAGTAGTGGTTGTAGATAACATGATCGAGGGTGGTACAGACACCGAAAACTTCAAAACCTTTTTGTGGGACAATTGGCCTGAAATTATTGATTTTCTATAACTCTTATTCCTTTTCATTCATTTATTTTATTTTCAAGTGGTCTTTGAGAATCACCTTTGATTTTATTTGAAATCCACTTCCTTTATTTTCAGTGATAACCTCCCAGTTTAATTATTCTCCTCAATAATATATACTTGGTGCGTTAGGACATCAATTAGTTAATTTCGCTCTCATATAATAATCCCATATTTTCCTTCTTCTTTTCATCCTTAATAGTGTCTTTCTTAAATGAAGAAACCAACACTAAAGCCCCGTATTCTTCTTTTCTCCTTTTCTTTCTGTCCAATTATTACTCACTTAGAAAATAGAAACAATGTACACTAAAAAACCTAAGACGGTACTAAACCATGTAAACCAGGAATGTGTCAAAAGCAAAAAGGTAATTTAGGCCCCATGAGATAAGGTTAGAAATAAACAAGGAAGGAAAAAACTAAACATAATTTTTTGAGTTGTATTATTTCATATATCATAAATTGATGAAAGAAATGTTAAAAAGAAAACTAAAGAAAGGAGGAACATAATGGGCCAAGGATTAGGCCTATATCCAATTTTGTCAAAAGAGAGGGAACCAACCAGTCACGGTGAAGAAAGAGTACCAGTAGCATTGTTGAGTTTGATTTCACCTGCGCTATCTCTATCTGGATCCCTATATCTTTACGAATGAGAGTACCAATCCCTTTTTTTTTTGTTTTATTTTTTTTTTTTGGGGATAGTGAGTCAAAGTCTTCTCCGACTACACTTTAACTTTATTATTATATACTTAAAAACCCTAAATCATCCCCCCATTCCAACCGTATCATACTCTCCCATTCGCATTTCGCTATTTTCCCATCCCATCAGTGCTCATCGCCTACCTTTTTCCCCTATTCGACCAGTCACCCCACTGCAGGTCAGCCATTGCTCGGACTTCTGCCAGCTGCGCCCCAGATCTGCACTTCGCTTCTTGTCTTCTTCTTCCTTGTAAGCCACATCTTGGGTTCCTGAGGTTGATCTGTTCAGTGCGTGTCAATGTAAAATTTTCATTCCTTGTTTAACTTGAATCTAGCTGTCGTTGCCTCCCAAGACTGTTAATTTAATGATTATGTTATTGTGTTTTTCTTTCAATCTCCTACTTGATCCAACTTGGATGATTTGATTTGCCTTTGATTTCGGCACAGATCTTGTATCCCCTATTTAATTTTTTTTAAGTTAAATTTTAAATTTAGATGCATTTAAATTTCATTTGGCTGAGCAAATAGTAATATTGTTCCGGAAACAAACGCTGCTAAACAGAAAAAGAGAAAAATAAAAAATGAAAATCCTTTGTTGCTATTTTCAAGTAATGGGCAAGAGGCATTGGTTTAGCATTTATCTTATAGCAGTTCTGTTGTGTTAGTTAGCAGCATTTGAACTACTTTCTTTCGCGTCTATTTATGTCTTTACATTAAAATTTGTCATATTTTGATTTTAAATGGGTAGTGGAACTTTCCAATGTTTGTATTCTACAAGCAAAGTTTTTCGTATTGTTAACTATTTGAAATCAAAATTTGAGAATTTATTCAATTTATCGGGAGACTTTGTCAAAAGTTTTTTATAAAGTTTATGAATTTGGTTTGGAAAAGGGATTTGGATTGTATGGCGTGATATTCAGTATCTATTAGTTCGAGGCTTACAGGATCAAGTTATTACTTGTCCTCGTGCCAAGCATGTGCCCATATGGATTGTAGCATTAAGTCAATAAGATTATCTTGTTTGTCTCAGACACTTTGAAATCTAAATATAATAGACTCCAATGCTACAACAAATTTGGGAGTAGATCTTTCTATATTCCTTTTAGTTAGATAGTTGCCAAAAATTTGGAGAAGAATGGTAGCTAGGTTTGGAAACAGAAGCAAAATATTTGGGTTTGGAATTCAAAATTATATCTTGTCTAGGTCAAAATATGTCTATTTGGCTTCAAAATGACAAACAAAGATTTGTGAAACAAAAAAAGTGTGCCTAGGTTTGAAATAGCGAAAGAAATAGTTAGGGTTTAAAGCCAAAATCAAACTATAATTGTTTAGGTTGAGATTATGTGTTTGGATGTGAAGATTTGCAAATAAAAAGGTGTGAAAGAAGGGAGAAATGTCAACTTCAGAGTTTACGGTTGTACAATAATCTACTATTTGAATTTTAAAGAATATGAAAGCCGTCTGCAAAATGGGTTGAAGTTTTTTTTAGTTGCTTTTTTTTATTGGTTAGCAAATGCTATAATTTTAATTAATTAAAATTTAATTTGCTTCCAAAAAAATTTGCTTCATTCCTATTTTTTCACACAAGTAGGGATTTATCCAGATTCCCATGTGTCTCATCTTCCATCTAGATGGAAAAGAAAACTGAGTTAAAATTTGAAATAAAAATAATTATAAAAGAAAAAGAGAAGTGTGGAGAGCCATTGGATATATGATCATATGATCATTTTTGAGATATTTGTATATGGTTATTCGAGTAAAGATAATATGTACTTTTTTAAATCCAATCACATATTATTAACTCTTCTAAAAAATTGTTTTGTAATTTTATTAAAGATATGTTATTGTTTTACATTATTATTATTTTTTTTTTCTTAATAACAAAGACACATAAATGGATAGGATGATAATAATAATAATAATAATAATAATAATAATAATATTTATTATTATTATTATATAGATCTCTCTATATTTTCAAATATATATAAACATCTTATGAAACAAAAAATAATCTTATACTTTAGTTTAATTTTAAATATTCTAATGAAAATATCATTATTTAATTTTTTTAATTTAAAAATATATTTATTTAGTTTAAAGGAGTATATTTTAATCAAAAAATTTAAAATTAGATTAAAATATAAATTAACTTTTTATTTTAAGAGAAGTTTATATGTATTTTGAAAGTACTGTAAAAGTTTATATGATTTACTCTAATAATGATATTGATAACCATGATGATGGTGGTAGGTGTGGTGATGATAATAATGATGATAATGATAATGATAATAAAATAGTAATAATAAAAATGACAATGATAATGATGATGATTATAATGATGATAATAATAATAATAATATATTGATAATGATAAGAGAAAATTATATTTTTGGCTCATACAGTTTCACTTGAATTTTAATTTGGTCCTTATAATTTAAAAAATTTTAATTAAGTCCTTAGATTTTAAATAATTTTTAATTTAATCTATGTCATTATATTTTTGTCAATTTTTGGCCATATATGTGAGTTAAGTTTACTTCATTGTCTACTTTTTTATCCTTTGTTAATACAAATAATATATATTCAAAATGTTAAGATAGTAAATAGTTAGTTACATTAACAAAATTTAACAAAATATCAAAAAATTTTAAATAGTGGGGAATAAATTAAAAATTTGCCACTAATAATAATAATAGAGCTTTAATGTATATATAAATCATTAAATTTAATAAATATTTAAATATTTATATGTATATTATTTTAAAACTATATATACTATTCGACTATCCTATATATTATTATAATTTATGAATATATTATTATTTTATTTAATATAAAATTTAATTATAATATCCACATAAAATATATACGTATAGTATTTAGTTTATTTTATTAATATATTAAATATTTTTAATTTCAGATATATTTAACTATATATAACATATAAATACATATATAAGTGTTTTCTATGCAATCCAACTAAGTTTAAAAAAAATTTATAGCAAATAATTTTTATTTTATATGCAATATATTATAAGAAATTCTGATTCTTTGCCCAAAAAAAAAGTCAATTGTAGCCATTTTATAAAATTAATATTAAAGGAACAAAGTTTTTATGCGATTTTCATTTTTCTCATATTAAGTTAGTTGAAAAGTAAGTTGAAATTTTAAAAAATATATTATAAAAAAACACTAGTAGCCAAAAGTTAGTCAAAGGTCAGTCAACATTGATTAACATTATTGTAATGATATATTAATTACCATAATTATTTCATTTCCAGATTATTAGACTGAATGTCAGAAGGTTGAACTGAGCAATATAGATTTTTTAAGGAAAAATTTTGAGCCTCGTATTTTAGGTTCCTATATATTTTTCAAAAGTATGGTAGATATATATTAGTTTGAAAGATCACACAAAAATTTACACACAAAAAAACTAATTTGGTTACTCTCTCTCTCTCTCTCTCTCTCTCTCTCTCTCTCTCTCTCTTTAACAAATATTTGCACATTGATTAGACATTGGACTAATTTTGTTTGGGATTCATGATTGTCCTTCTCAACAACCATAACGTATAGGAATTTTTGCAAAATTTGGGCAACCGCATATTATAGGAAGGCCACCCTAAACCAAAGGGATCAACATACTTGCTTTTAGTACCTAATATTACAAATGTACAAAATTTTAACTCTAAAAACTTAGCCAAAACTTTTTATATAGGTATACTATCATCAAGTCTTTACCGTCTTTTCATATGGATTAGCCTTAATTATCTGCTATGGGTATTAGTGAGCAGATTAAAAAAAATCTTGTGAGATTCATCCACAATTTTATAAATCTCACATAAAGATATATAAAAAAAAAGTAAACAATACAAAAATAATAAACTGAATAATGAAATACAATGATTACATCTTTTAATTAATATATATAATAGATTTGGACTTGCATGAGTGTTGTTTATCCTTAAATAACATTGTTTCACTTAATTTTTCAAAGCCTACAAGGTTTCACATGATGAAAGAAATCAAACAAAACGACGTGGTTTGATAGAAATGATACTTAGATAAGTTTTGGTAATGTGAATAAAGAATTCACAAAATAATCAAGTGAAAATAAAACAAACTGCATAAAGTGAAAGACCTTTCTGTAAATCATACAAAGTGCATAAATTTTGGTAGTTAAGTCAATTTTTCAACTAATATTTCACAAGTGCATAAATTTTTTTTTGGATATTAGGCTGAGATATTGGGTTGCTTTTTTCCATGTTTGACTTCTTTATTTTTCTATTGCATTAATTTCTTTTCTAGCTTTATCCTTCTACCTTGTGCTTGGCCTTCCTTTGAGAAAAATCTATTACACATAGTAAGAGCTATTTTGTGGATTATTTATATAGGATTTTTATATTGTTTTTATCAAGTTATTTCTTTCTCGCAAATTGTAGATATAATGATGAAATTTTGTATGAAAGATGTATACATGGACTTCACGATTGGTTCTCAAATTCTAAAATACAAAAAAATTAGATGTAAAGTTGTTGTTACTAGCTTTTTTTTGGTACTACACTGTATAACTGTAGTGTTACTGACTCTAGTCTTCATGATTAATGACCCCTACCTGGAATTGGACTTATCAAATCTTTACTCTCTCCGAATATTCTTACCCAATTACTTAACATTAACCATTATGAAGAATGCCCTAATTAATAGTAGGGGAAAAATAAAATAAGTAATCCATTCGAATACTCCCTTGTAAACTCTTTTATTATTTTCTTCAAAAATATAACTACGAACCATTATAGTTTTGTAGATGAATCTTTGATCATTATTAAGTATCTATTGGACTACTTCATGACTACCTGAAAATAGATAGCTTTGATTGAATGGAGATGTCAGAAAATCAAAGATGGATGTATAATAGAGTAGATTCGAGTTGACGATGTTTTACAACAGAGTTCGAGCAAGGTGTTGAGGAGTTTCTTGCCCATGCATGTCGATTACCTTCTTTTTTACAGTCAGAGAAAATTAGGTGTCTATGTGCCCAATGTAAATGTAAGAACTATCTATGTCTTGACGAGGTGAAAGTGCATATTTATAGACATGGATTCAAGTCAGACTACTATATATGGACTAGTCATGGTGAAATGCCAACTGTCTGTCATTCACCTGTATGTCCAATGTCAGGCGTCCAACATATCTCACAGGGCCCGCTTGGGAACCAGTTGTCACAATATGACACCATGGTGATGGATGCAGCCGGGCCAAGTTTCAGGGATAACTATGATTGCTCTGCTGAAGAGATGCCAAACTCAGATGCAAGGGCATTTTATGACATGTTGCATGCGGCATAACAACCCTTATGGGAAGGTTGTGAAGATGAATCTGAACTTTCAGCAGTTGTACAGTTACTAAGCATTAAGGCAGAAACCAACATGTCACACCAAGGCTACAATTTAGTGTCACGACTTATGCGGAGAACACAACCTAAAGACACTCGTATGCCTCCAAACTTGTATCAAACAAAGAAGTTGGTGTCAAAATTAGGGCTTGGTTATATGAAGATTGATTGTTGTGATAATGGGTGTATGTTGTATTATAAAGATGATGCAAATGCAACCCAATGTAAATTTTGTGGTGAAGCACGGTATACCGCAAGAAAGTGCCATGAAAGAAAAAAGAAAATTGCAACCAAGCAGTTGTGGTACCTACCACTAATTCCTAGGCTTCAAAGATTATTTGCTTATGGAAAAATAGCAAAAGAAATGAGGTGGCATTATGAGAACCGTCGAGCAACTGGCATCCTCACTCACCCCTCTGATGGAGAAGCATGGAAGGTGTTTGATAGCACACACCCCGACTTTGCGTATAATCCATGAAACATTCGACTCGGGTTATGTGCTGATGACTTTACGCCATTTGGCCAATATGGGAGAAAGTATTCTTGTTGGCCAGTTATTGTCACTCCGTACAATCTACCACCGGCGATGTGCATGAGACAAGAGTATATGTTTTTGACACTGATTATCCCTGGTCCTAACAATCTTAAAAGAAAAATTGACATTTATTTACAACCATTAATAGATGAATTAAAATTATTATGGATTGATGGTGCCCTAACATATGATGTCTCATTGAGACAGAATTTTCAGATACGTGCCACACTATTATGGACAATCAATGACTTTCTAGCATATAGCATGTTGTCTGGTTGGATGACAGCAGGGAGATTGTCATGCCCTATATGTATGGAAAACTCAAAGTCATTCCAATTGAAGCATGGGAGGAAAACATCTTTCTTTGATTGTCATCGACAATTTCTTCCACTAGATCACCCATATAGAAGAAATAAAAGCTCTTTTTATAAGAATAGAGTTGAGAACTCAATCCCTCCACCACGGTTAGATGGAGAGCAAGTTTGGCAAAGAGTGTGCAAGCTGTCGAAAGTGGCTGAGTGGGGAAAACTTGTAACAATCGAAGGGTATCATGACACTCACCATTGGACGAAACAGAGCATATTTTGGGAATTGCCATATTAGAAAACCAATCTCATTCGACATAATCTTGATGTCATGCATATTGAGAAAAATGTCTTTGACAATGTATTTCACACTGTTATTAACACAAAAGGAAAGACTAAAGATAATACACAAGCTAGGTTAGACGTGGAAGAATATTGTCGACGAAAAGAATTAGAACTTGTTAACAATGGAAGGAAAGTTCTGAAGCCAAAAGCACAATATACTTTGAATATAGAACAAAAATGAGCAGTTTGTCAATGGGTAAAGAACCTAAGACTCCTTGATGGGTATGCATCTAATCTGGCCAAATGTGTTGACACAAAAGAAGCAAAGGTATATGGAATGAAGAGTCATGATTGTCATGTGTTTATGGAACGCTTGCTTCCCATTGCCTTTGGTACTTTGCCTGAAGCTATGTGGAATCCAATAATTGAGATTAGTCAGTTCTTTAAAGAACTTTGTTCTACTACCTTGATGATGGCTCAGTTAGAGTTATTGGAACAGAACATTGTTGTAACCTTATGCAAGTTAGAAAAGATCTTTCCCCTTGGGTTCTTTGACTCAATAGAGCATTTACCCATCCACCTTCCTTATGAATCGAAGGTAGGGGGACCTGTTCAATATCGATGGATGTATCCATTTGAAAGGTAATAAAGCCTTTTACTATATGCTTCAAATGAATATATGTTTGAAAGTATTCAACTACTCTTTATGTAGATTCCTCTATACCTTGAAGCAAAAAGTTAAGAATAAAGCTCGAGTGGAAGGATCTATATGCGAAGCTTATATAATTGAAGAGATCGCAACATTTTGCTCGCATTACTTTGAGCATGATGTGCCATCAAAAATTATGAGACCTCCAAGAAATGATGATGGTGGAGAATCAGGCCTGCCAGCACTTTCCATTTTTAACTATCCTGGAAGGCCTTCTGGAAAATGCAAGTGTCGTTTCTTAAATGATCAAGAAGTAGATGCCGCTACAAAATATGTTTTAATAAACTGTGATGAAGTGCAACCTTATGTCAAGTAAGTGATATTACTTAAACAATTCTTTTGTTTGTATATGCTTAACACATTCATTTACTATGCAGTTTATTTGTTCATGAGTTAGCTTTGTCCAATCCTCAAATTATAGATGCTGAGATAGAAGGTCAGATTGAAGCAAATTTTTCCACATGGTTTCGAGAGCATGTACGTAGTAATAAATTGTAACTAAGTATGTATTAAATCTAACCTCAACTAACATAAAATGTTAAAAAATGTCATACAGGTTCAAAACCTAGCCAACAATATTTTGGATCCATTTTTACATGACATTGCTCGAGGACCAAAGAGAAGTGTTAGAACTTGGCCTATTTATTTTGTTAATGGGTACAAATTTCACATACATTCATTGAGCCATCGAAAATCAACAACAAATAGCGGTGTATGTATTAAGGGGACTGACTTTGCACAATCAAAATATGACTTTTATGGCATTCTAGAAGAGATTGTGGAGATTGAATACATAGGAATTCCTGTGAAGCGATTAGTGTTGTTCAATTGTCAATGGTATGATCCTTCACCTAATTGTGATATGAGGGTTCACAAACAATATGGGATTGTTGAAGTTTACGAATTAAGGAGGTATAACAAGTTTGATCCATTTATACTTACACAACAAGTAACGCAAGTGTATTATGCATCTTATCCTAATTGCCATCAGAAAGCTAATTGGTTAGCCGTAATCAAGGTTAAGGCTCGTAGCATAATTGATGCTTCTTCATCTGAAACAAATATAGGGCCATTTCAGGTGGATGAAATGGAAACCATATTACCTGCAATCGTCCCAAATGATGAATTCCATAACCTAAGAGACACTGAAGGTTCATATGAAGAAATAGATATGTTAACCATTAATATAGTCTGTGACGAAGAAGAAGAAGAAGAAGAAGATAATGATGATGATCCATTAACATTGTCTGTGACGAAGAAGAAGAAGAAGAAGATGATGATGATGACAATGATGACGATGATGATGATGAGGAGAAGGAGGAGGAGAATAAAGATAATGATTCTGAAGATGATGATGATAATGATGCATAGATTAGGGTTAGGTTTTATTTAATTTTGAGTTTGAGTTTTTTATAATATATTTTCTTGTTTTAAGTGTGAATTTATTTTTGTTTTCATTCTATTTAATCTTTTATCAACTTACACTGACTCAAGTTTGCTATTATATATGTAGATGTCAGGTCGTGGTTCTAGGCGAGGTCATCCTCGATGGAGTACCTCTACACCGCCACCTCTGCACCCTCAATCATCTCATTGTCCTCTGACTTCAGCATCTACTCCAGCTCCTATAGCGCTAGACGCTTCCACTACACCTGCATAAGCTCCAACCATACCTAAATCATCTAGGAGACCCTCAGCATCACCTGTATCATCTCCTCCTGTACCATCTCCTGACTCCCAGTACTCACATCCCACTCCTCAGGGTCCTTCCACTAGTTCTACACCAATGTCACCTATCCAACTTTTTGGCCATGACCCCACAGATGGTCGAACATGGTTATATCCTGACAAGCATACGTAAGTTATCAAGTTTATATTGTTTTATTTGTTATTCATTTAACAACTTAATGCTATTATAATATTTTTAATCATTGATGTTAAATGATTAGATTTAATCCTGTTGTTGCTGTTATTCGTAATATTCTCCCTATAATTCAAGCAAAATTTGAACATCCATGTTATAGTTGGAAAGTAATGCCTCCTGAAGTCAGACAACTATGGTTTGATGAATGGGCAGTATATATCTTATTCCATCATTATATATGTATCATGTGTTGATTTCTTTTTCCCTCAATTTGTCTCAATGTTGAGTTTTCTGGTGCTTATGTAGAAAAAGTATAAATGTTTATCACAATATGACCAAGTCATTAGACATAATTGGAACAAAAAGTGTGGGGACATCTTGCGAAATGCAATGCACAGAGTACGATTAGACTTGGAAAAATGGGTCACACCTAATTAGATCCCAAATAATGTAATGGTCTAATTAAAGCACTATTGGGAGTCAGAAGAATATAAGGCTGTATGCCAGACAGCTAAAAACAATCGAACATCTACCACGGGAGGCATGCAACATAAAGGGGGTAGCATTCCTTCAACTGAACATAAGAAGAGACTGGTAACTATTTAAATTCAAATGTAATCATTGTTTATTTAATGCATAAGATAATTAATATTAATAAATAACTGCAAACTTTAGTGCTTGGAAGGCCACCTACAATGTTTGAATTGTTCAAGTACACGCACTATGACGAGGCAACTAGTCAATTTGTGGACCATAGGGCAGTTGAAGTTTATGTATGTATATGTTTATTTTTTCCTTTCTCTCTAAAATTGTGTTAATGGCCAGAGGCCTTACTAGCTATAGTGTGGGTCTTAATTTTTTTATTTTAATTATAATTGGACTTGTACTGACGGCCAGAGGCCTGACTAGCAGTAGTGTGAGTCTTTATTTTAAGTTTTGATTATAATTAGATTTGTGCTAGTGGTGAGCGGTCTAACTAGTTGTAACGTGTCTTCATTTTTTGTTTTAATTTACATTGGACTTGTGCTGACGACCGGAGGCTTGACTAGCTTTAGTGTGTCTTGATTTTTTCCTTTAATTATAACTAGACTTGTGCTGATGGCTAAAGGCTTGACTAGTAGTAGTGTGGGTTTTTATTTTTGGTTTGATTATAATTAGACGTGTCCTAATGGTCAGAGGTCTGGCTAGCTATAGTGTGCATTTTTTGTTTTGATTATCATTGGACTTGTGCTGATGGCCGAAGGCTTGATTAGCTTTAGTGCAAGTCTTTATTGTTTGTTCTGATTATAATTGGACTTGTGCTGATGGCCACAGGCTTGACTAGCTACAATGTCTTTTTATTTTTTATTTTGATTGTCATTGGATTTGTGCTAATGGCCAGAGGTTTAACTACCTTTAATGTGAGTCTTGGTTTTTTTTTTTCAATGTAATTAAACTTGTACTGATAGCTGGAGGGCTAACTAGCTATAATGTGAATCTTTATTTTTAGTTTTAATTATAACTAAACTTATATTAACGGCCAAAGGCCTGAATAGCTATAGTGTTAGTCTTTATTTTTGGTTTTGATTATCACTGAACTTGTATTGATGACCAGAGGCCTGAATAGTCGTAGTGTGCTTTTTTATTTTTTGTTTTGATTATCACTGAACTTGTATTGATGACTAGAGAACTGACTACCTGTAGTGTGAGTTTTTATTTTTTGTTTTGATTGTCACTACACTTGTGTTAACGGTAAAAGACCTCACTAGTTCTAGTATAAGTTGTTATTCTTTGTGTTTGATTGTCATTGGATTTGTGCTGACAGTCAAAGGGCTGACTAGCTGTAATTGAATCTTGATTTTTGGTTTTGACTATCATTGAACTTGTGCTGATAACTGAAGGTCCAACCAGTTGTAGTGTTAGTCTTTATCTTTTTACCTTGTCAGTATAATTGTTTGATCTTCTATTTAGTGTCTTTTACTTATTTTATTACTTTGTTGCTAGCAATATCATTGCATATTCTTTTCATATACCTAATTGTGTAATTTCAACATTTAATACCTTTGATTAGGATGGCTTAATATATTTATAGTTTCAAGATACTTAGTCTTTCTTATATGATTACACATTATGTTGATACTTTATGCAATAAAATATACTTAAACATATGCATACTTTTGCTTCTGGATGAATTGTCACTATTTTCTTTATTTTAAAATTTTCTTTCTTTGATTCTATTAACAGGCTGATTATTTAAAGCTTAAGAATGCCAGAACTTCTACTCAGGACTCCCCAGGCATAGCATCAAATGATATAGATGATGATGATGATGAAGTTGCCTTATGGTTAGAGGCTGTAGGTGGCAAGAATAAGAAGGGTCGTATCTTTGGAGTAGGATCTGCAGCTCATGATGTTGATACTATTTGTTCTCGTGGGACCTCTTCTTCCATTAATAACTCAGGACTCCATTCAGATTTTGAAAAGAAATTACGTAGGAGGATTGCCACAGAGATAGCACCTTTGAGACAGGAGAACCAAGAACTTAGAGAGCAGAATCAACAAATTTTATCTATGTTAGACTAGCATCAACAAACACTTAATAGGTTGCAAGAACTTGAATCACGTTTATCTCGTATACCATCAGATCCTGTACTGGAAGAATCAGCAGTTGAGAAGACAGGCCCTGATGATTGTCCCCTTTTATAGATGTGATTTTATTTTTTTGTGGCATTTTAAGTTATGTATTTTAAGTTAAAGATTATTATAATTTATTTTATACATGTTTAATTGAGAATCATTTTAATCTATCTATTATTTTTATTGAATACTGTTGTGTTATTTTATTTTATTGGATAGGTAGCACAAGTAATATTGATGATGTATTAAAAAATACAATATAATAAAAAAATTAAATAAGCAATGTATTTTTGTCGTTATTCTGTCACTAATTTAGACTAGATTAGTGTCGAAATAATCAGTGACGAAATATTCCGTCACTAATTTGTGACGAATCAATGACGAAATATTCTGTCGCTAATTACTGATGAAAAATTTTATCACTGATCCGTCACAAATTAGTGACGGAATTTTCCATCAATGATCCGTCACAAATTAGTAATAGAATATTCCATCACTAATCCGTCGCTAATTAGTGACGAAATATTCCGTCGTGGATCCGTTGCTAATTAGTGACGGAATATTTCGTCGCTGATCCATCACTAATTAGTGACGGAATATTCCGTCGCTTATTCATCGCTAATTAGTGATGGGAATATTCCATCACTAATCCGTCGCTAATTAGTGACAGATATTCCGTCACTAGGCCGTCGCTAATTAGAAACGAAAAATTCCATCACTGGTCCGTCGCTAATTTGGAATAAGTTATACTCACAATTAGCGACGGAATTCAGATCAGTGACAGACTATTCCGTCGCAAATTAGCGACGAAATTTTCATTTATGTCACTAATTATTTAGCGACAACAAAATTATCAACGGAAATAATCCGTCGCTAATCAATTTGCGACGGAATTATCCATATTTAGCGACAGAAAATTCCGTCGCTAATTCTTGTTTTTCTTGTAGTGTATCTCTCAATCTTCTTTGAACAAGGCCCTGTTTCTGGCATCATCATCAACCAGGATAAAAAAGTGATTTCCGTATTTGATTGGCTTTGAATAACTCTAGAAAAATGTTTTGTTTTCATATCAATTTGAAGATAATATTTTGAGGCAACTCAACATTATAATGGATATAATAAAATTGAATTTAGAAATAGCATTAATAAGCGTCATTGGTGCAATCTACGATGACAACTTCGACTTTCAAACTTGAAGTTTGCTATCTACTTTGTCTACAAGCGCGCGATAAATTGATAACTTATTCTACCAATATCAACTCAAATATCAAATATTTTCCTAATCGAGATTTATACTTAACAATTCAGCTCACCTTGACTCGGCTACTTTCGTTATATGAGTTAGGATTATCTAAGGTTGGCTTGTTAATTCTTGGCCTAGAAAGAGCTTGTGAGGTTAGAGTGAGTGCAAGAAATCTTGTTCAGCTCCTTATCAAGTCATAATCACCTCACCTCACCTGTGATGCAACTATTCGTATCCGCCATGATATGTCACCTCCACATGCTCATCCATAGTTGACATTCTTCGCCCACGCACCCTCACGCAACGCAGGCGTCTATTCAAGGGCACTTTCGTCCACAAAATCCACGTCACCATGCCCCCTTCTCCCCCAATAATTCTTATACTGAACTTTCGGCAGCGTTTGGCTTATCTGCATATTTGGCCTATCCACTAGATTCTTTCCTATTTGTCCCACAACTAGCTGTGTGTGTTAGCAACCAAGAAGCCACACAATTCCCTATCAGTATCAACTGTCTGTTTTGGACATCATATCAAAACCAAGAACCTTAACCTTTTCTATATCCTCCTCTCGCCTCTTTTCTTTATTAATTTTGCATATTAAATTCAATAATGCGCTTCCCTTTAGATGATCCTCTTTCTAAATTTTTAGATATATAATGTATAATGTATTAATTCAATTGTATAATGAATTGATAAAAGAACAAATTTTTAGATATAATTTCTGTACAACAATTCAAAGAATCCATAAAAATTTATTAAAATAGATGTGTCAAAAATATTATATATAAACATCCACTTAAATAATTCTTCATTGACTCACTGCAAGCATAATCAGATGATATATTATATGAGTATCTAAAGATTTTTTGTAAACTATAAATCCTAAAGTGTTGTGATAATAAGGTTCACTAATATATACTTAATTTAATACATCAAGTCAATCAAAATATTTCTTATATTCCCTCTCCAGATATATAAGTACACAACTCCTTCAACCTTCAACGACAGAAGAGCACAAACCAACATATTAACCCATATCTCCTCTCTCTCTCTCTTCTTCTTCTTCCTCCTCCTCCATACATCTTCATTTTTCTATATCTCTCCACATTAACACCCAATTTCGGCTCTTCAAGCATCTTTGAACTGAAACTATATATATTTACGTGCACTAATATAGGTATAGGCACATAAATGGATCGCATAGCGAAATTGGCGTCACAGAAGGCGGTGGTGATATTCAGCAAGAGCTCGTGTGGGATGAGCCATGCGGTTAAGAGGCTGTTCTACGAGCTGGGAGTGGGCCCTGCAGTGTACGAGCTGGACGAGGACTCGAGAGGGAAGGAGATGGAGTGGGCCCTCATGAGACTGGGCTGCAACCCCTCCGTCCCCGCCGTCTTCATCGGTGGCAAGTTTGTGGGTTCGGCTAACACTGTCATGACCCTTCACCTCAATGGTTCTCTCAAGGAAATGCTCCGAGATGCTGGAGCTCTCTGGCTTTAGAAATATTAACCAACTTAACTTGTCAGCCACCCGAAGCACTGCCTTATTATCAGAAACCTAGCTAGCTAGAGTTGTATTATTATTATATCATATGGATTAGCTCTTTTTCTTTTTCTTATACCTGTCGGCTTTTTGGAAACCACATTGTAGCTCTTTAATCTAATGATGCGTTTTAGAGCTCTTTTCAGTACAGTCTTAGGCTTATTAACAACGTTAAGGAATTAATTAACTAGTGCACTACTACTTACATCCGGAAATTATTGGTAAAATTTCATATTTCTTTGCATTTTTTTTAATTGCGTTCAGGTAATATTCGACTTAGTTCATGGGTTTTTTTTAATTGATTCATTTGGGCTTTTATTAAAATTTAAACTTGAATCTTTTAATTTTGGAAATGACTTATACTTTTAATTTGGTTCTCATCATTCCTAAATTTTACGTAAATGCAATTTTTTAGTGAAATGTTAAAAAAAAAAAAATTGGTAGTGTTGATCATATTATGTGTTGGAACTTAAAGTTAATTGATTATTTAACCCGTTATGACAACATTTGAGAGAAAAGGAGAGATAGGAAGCGAAAAACAAAAATACTGTTATACAAACGAAATAGCTCAAGAAGAGTGCGAGTTACGTAAATGAGGCTTACATGCATTAATCCCAATAATTTTGGAATAAATTTTGAGATGACATTAAATATATGCTGTACTACTGTTTAGACAATACAATTATTTTAATTTAAAGACGAGAGACATATAGTATATACTCATCAAAGAGATATTATCAGAAAAGTTAGGTTGAGAATCCTTTATTTATTTATTTTTTTGCCCGTAGAATCCTTTCCGTTGACATAAATGGATGCTGCGAAATGACTGACATGTATGTGTGTTGCAATCTCTTTTTTCTTTTTTTCTTTTTTTAATTGCATGTTGCAGTCTTTGTCGTTTCAAAACATGGGATATATTCCATGATATATCCATATAGATGAGGATAAATTTCCTATCCAATAGCAATATTCTTATCGCAGCGTTGTTCCATCAACAACACATCAAGTGGGCCCCCGCTTCAGTACTTGCATCCAGATATTGCGCTAATATATATGAATTTTTTCAGGTGAAAATATACCTATGGACTTTAATTTTATATAAATAATATTAAATGACTAAATGACTAAAGTTATTATTAATATTTTTTAAGATTATCATTCAAATGCTTTAAAATTATAACTTAATTTTTTATGTTACAAAATTATTTTAAATTTGTTATCATTTTAAAATAAGGACACTCTTATAATATTAAAAAGATTAAGTTATAATTTTGAAAAATAAAATTAATAATTTTGAAAAGTTCTTGTAATAATAAAAAATTTTAATTTTTAAAATCTTTTAATATCATTTTTACTCAATTAAAATCTTTAGTTAGAATTTTCCCTTTTTTTATTAAAGCCACTCAATTTCCACGCAATTAAATAAGATTGTTTTTGGAATACTCAATTACTCATTCTGTATTCCATTTTTTAATTGTTTAAAATGAACAATATGATGATGCTTTTACGTCAGTTATTGAATTATTTAGGGTGCTTTAAATCAAATGTACTATACAGAAAATTCAATGAGCTTTAATATTGTGGAAAAGATTTTGGACATATAGACGTGTGTGTTTGATTTAACTTTTATTTTTTTTAAATCATATTTGATTAGAAATAATAAAAAATAATTTTTATATAAATGTGATTGCTAAATATTATTTTCTTCCTATCAAATGAGGAACCAAACACACGCTAAATAGCATTACTCTTTTGTACGTATACTTTTCAATTTATTTTTCACTTGACTTCATTATTATTATAATGAGACGGTTGTTTTAAACATGTATCATTAACATTAATTTTACAAATAAATTCAAGTTCGTAATAATCTTCTATAAACAGTTTCTTTTTTCTTTTTGCTGTTGCTTATTATTCATCACAGTTTTAAGTCTCAGGAGTTTAAATTTTCAGTTCACTTACAGTAATATTTCTAAACATATATATATATATATATATATATGACATGCATAACATACTTATCAATTCATTTTTTAATTTTTTTATTTTAAAAAATAAGATAATTAAATATTTTAGTGTTTAATATTACTTTTTTAAGATGAAAAAATAAGTTGTAATTATTCAATAATAATTTGTTACTTTTCTTTACTTTCCTTTTTATTGTGGTTGATAGTTATTCAAACCTTTCACTATTTAATTTTTTATGGTGATGGGTTGACAGATATTTGTATCTTTTCACTCCTGAATTTTTTATGGCGGCGGATAGTTATTCAGAGGACTCTTTTATGAGATTAAGACAGCAAAGATTCTCAAAACATATTAATATGGATGATAAATCAAGAAAATATAAATATTTATAAATATTTATGTTATTATAATTAATATACAACGTTTTTTTTTCCTATAAATATATCTTAATTTTTCAAAGATAACTATCATATAACTCGAAGTTGGCTAAAAGCCAAATATTAAAACATAATAATAATATATAATAACCTTTTACACTTTTGCAACACTTGCTAATATAATACATCTAAATGCAAACGATTACGTCCGTAAGCAACAGAGAATCCAGGAGAAGCTTGTTTTCGTACGTCCTCAAATTAACAGTAAGTACTAAAGGGCGTCCAAGTTCCCTATATAAGAAGTTAACCCTATTTAGTAACTAAGCCAACTTTTAGAAATCTACAAATCTTGCCTTAATATTTTGCAATATCCAAAGAAACTAAACATTTGGTAGCCAAACTAAAGAGCCTTGATGCAAATTTCTTTGGTCAACATCAATTCTTTTTTTCTTTTTTTACGGTCCACAAATTTGTATGGGTCACATTTAATTTCAAGTTTCCATGTCCAGCAATTCAAGTATAATTTTCATCCACTGAAATTGGGATTTTAAATGTGAGCCACATGGTCACCTGATATGGTTATGATTTTATAATTGCGACAGATTTCACATTTGTGCTAAATCATAATTATAGTCTTTAATGATGTATTCTTTCAAATTTTTTTTTGGCATGATCTTCACGATGGCAAAGCAAGCTCAATCATCATTTAAACCAAATATTGTTATAACTTGAGACTCTTGTATTACTTCGTGCAAAAGTTGAACTACGATTGCCGGCCAATCAATCTTATTATCAAGCAAAAACAATTCTCCAAAACCAACTCAGTACTCCAAATAGCAATGGTTATGTTTTTGGCCGATATGTTAGAAAGAAAGATGACTGTGTACCAGTCTAATTGATACATGGATTTGCCTGAAAAGCTATATTCCATCCCTTTCAAGCATAAATTTTTTCTTTGTTGGATGAGGAAAAGAAGATGGCGAAATCCAAAAAGCGTTTCTAGCCACAATTTGAGTTTGATTTGCATGATAGCTAGATATAAAAGTATTCTTGAGTTTTCTCCTATGTTTAATTTTTTTTTCTTTCATAGATATTTAACTCACTGGTCAAAAATTCAATATCCACTTTACACGTGTAGTTGTCTTTGTGACCTTCAATATCAAAGGACTTTCATGTTTAAGAGAAATTATATATGTTCGAGTCTTTCTTTAATAAATTAAACTTTAGAGAGAATTGGCCCTTAATAAGCAGTTATATGTACTGCTTTCTTCCTCTCAGTCCGATTTGCTAAAACCTTATTAATTGTTAGCCATATCATCTACTTGTATATCTGTTCTACGATATAAAATTGTTGATCTGTTTATGGTTGTATTTATTGCAAATTCTATCTACAACATTTTACTTGGAAACCCTAGCTAATACGTCATTATTTTATTTTTGATATATATGTTTTATGACAGAGGACAGAATTTACAAAAGAATTAGATGAATCACTCCTACTTTATATTAATAAATTTAATAATTAAACAAAAGCTTGAAATACAATTTATTACTTTGTGGTTTGGATGTTTACTTTGCTATCATGTAGTTCAAATGTTGACATTTTGCCACCTGAAGTTTGCTTATCAACACAACCTGTGCTTTAATGTTATTAAATATCATATAGAAATCTCAAGTTCCAAAATATTTTCTTAAATTTCTCTAAATTTCATCTCAGAAAGCACCTTAAACTGAGAATTGGCAATGATATAAGAATTTGGATGTGTTAGATTAAACAAGTAGAAAATGAAGAATTTTGGGAGCGTGGTGCTCGGTTAAGAAGATAATATATTTAAGATGAAATCAGGAATGAATTGAAGAAATTAGGAATGTTAGATTGGCAACTTGGAGAGTCTAGAACTTGATTGCAAAGTGAGATTAGATATTTTTGGATGCAATTGGAAAAATTGGAAATGATACAGATGAACGATTAGGCAAAAATTTTGGTATATGAAGCTAGGTTAGAAAGGGAGAATTTTGAGATAGAATTAGAAAACATCTGGAAAAATTAGAAATCAAATAACGATTTAAGGATAAGTCAAGAATGAAGGAGTATGACACTTTGTCGGAGAAAATGATTAGTGATTTCGAGATGAAATTAAGAAAATTTTGGGAAAATTAAATAGGATTTTGGGATTTGTGTTTGATATTTAATTAAAGAGAAGGGTAATTTCATTGCCCACAAAAAAAAAAAAAAGAAGAAATGGGTAATTTCATGCATGCTAAGCAAATGATAAATAAAATATCAGCATCTAAATCAAAGAAAGAGAAAACAGTCTAAACCACAGGGTAGTTACTGCTTCTTCTGTTTTCTTTTAGGGTAATTGGGTAGTTACTGCATTTAATCCCTAAACGAAATTGCAAAATCATATAGTCATGCCTTATTTTTTCTAGCACTTAGCTTTTAAGGTTTACCCTAAACCTTAAACAATTGATAAAAGGTTTTATATTTTATTGTAAAAACATTGTGATTCCTGAGTATCATTCTTTGAAGTTAAGAGTTTAAACAAATGTTTATATATAAGGAAGCGGTCCATAGATCCAACTAATATATGTCCACAGCATCCCAAATGTTTTAGCAAAGGGAACAAACTCTCAACTGAGATTATGAGTTGAATTTTCAACAGCAAATCACACTATAGATATCGTACAACTTGTGCAGTCAATATATATATATATATATATATATATATATAATGGCCGGAGTTTTGAACTAAAATGGCATAATTTGAATGCTGTACATGTTTAATCCAAGTATTGGCATAGCCGAAATCTGGCCAAGTTTGTTTATTTATTTTGTGAACAGGGTGAGATGCTAAAGCAGGACGAATAAACAATAGTCCATGTATTCTTCCATTTTCTGAAAGAAAAGGTAGATAGGCTAATCTTCATGCTGTCTAATTTGAGTAGTGATATATGGAATATATATATTCCACTTTATCTAATAATCCACAAAGTTATGCCATCTCCTTTCTCCCACTCTCTCATTTTTATGCATGATCTTTACATATTGATGAAGTCAACTAAAATAAACACTACAAAATTTTATATATATATATATATATAAGATTTATTTAAAAAATTAAATTGTAAAATAGAATGTTAAATGTATGTTTGGTTTTTATATTTATCGTATTTTCTTACGCAAGAACTATTTAAATTTGAAGCATTTAAATAAAGCAGACTTGCTTTTTTAAAAAAAAAATAATTATAAAATAAAAATTATAAGAAACGAACTTTTACCCGGAAAAGTCTGATTGGCAACAGCCAACAAAATAAAAGTAGCTTTGTGGAAAACCAAAAAAAAAAAAATTCTAAATCGATACTACAAAAATTAATAAGTGATATTATATCAACTAAATTATTAGTTAAAAAATATTTTGAAATTATTGGTCTTAGTTCATATTGGAAAAAGAATGACAGCCCTATCTAGAATCTGAATATAATATTATTGTTGTCCTTTTTTAAAGTGCCAATTTAAATATACCTAAATTGAAATGAATTATTTCTTGGATACAAACCTTTGGTAATTTCTATTTATTCGGTTTTAAATATTGACAAATTAATTAACATATTAAAATATTGCTATCTAAAAATATATGCATGCAGAACATCCAAAAAACGTAGCACTAAACTTATGAATAATTAAAACTAAACGGATAGCAAATCAAAAGGGCGTTAGGACACATAAACAAGGTGTGTGTGTGTGTGTGTGTGTGTGTGTGTAGATTATATCTAATCATGCTAGTAAGTGCCTTTTTATTGTGTCTAAAGTCACAATAAGATTTTAATGATGGTAATTCGCCAAAAGAGTATCAAATAGATCAAGGCTTGTGTGCCATTCAGGCCGAAAGCCAAAGCATATGCAATTTTAGAACTATCAGCATCAAATGTAACCTATCAGTTTTTTCTTGGAATAATAACACTAAATCGAATAGCTTATAAATTATAATTAACCTTAAAAATTTGTTTGAATTGACGAGACATGAAAGATAGAAAAGAGAAGTAAAATTTTAATTTTGACATTTTTTTTTCAGATTTAGATTTTTTTTTTTTCTCTTCTCATCCAATTTTCTTAAATCAAACATATTTTTCAAAAAAATGTTGCATCTAAATATAAATTAAAAAAATTAAAAATAACATTTTTTTCCCTTTACTTCATTTTTATTAGCCTCAACCTAGACATACCTTTAAATGGTTTACCTATTAATGATAAAGAAAAATAGGTTATGTACGTTGTTAACTTCTATTTATTCATATTATCTTACACATTTTTGCTAAGTGATTGATAGTAAATTAACAAATTTTAAAGTTAAAATAACTAATTTTTTTAAAAAATGTGCATAGCTTCTATTTATGGCTCCATACTTGAATTTTGATACTATAAATGACAAGTTTTTAATTGATTATGCTTTGAATAAGAATTGTTCATGTTTTAACCATTTTTATATGTTGAAATACAACGAGTTATTAGTCAAAGTTATCTTCGAGGTAGAAGCTCATAAGCTGAAAGTTAAGGTATGTAAAAAGTGCATCATTAAATCAAAATAAGAGTTCAATATCACAACAACGGATTTTAGTGCTGCAGCACCCAAATTTCTACAACTTATTTGAAGTCACAAAATGCATGGCGCCAATAATGAAAGCTTAAAATGATTGCATTTGGCATTATGTTTTAAGGGTTTTTAAAGCTTGCTTTGATTTTTCTCAAAAGGGGTCACCATTCTAGGCATTTTGGGAGGTTGAAGGAGCTTAAAGAGTGCTTCAAGTCATGGAAGAAGCTTGGTTTTAGAGAAAATTCATCGATTAATTTTGTTTTTTTTCTTTTTCCCTTTCTTTTCTTTACATTTACATATCCATTTTATATATGCTCTATTTTTAATGTTGTTTGTACTTGTATTTATAAGTTAAATTTGTTAATTTGGAATTATGAAGAATCCTAATATGTAGTATGTTGTAATAACTCTTTTGCAATTGATGGTATAATTTATTTATTCAATCTTGTTCTTTATGTTTCTAAGTGTGCATATACCATTAGATGATTTAGGAATCTAAATCAACATGGGATAGGACTTTAGGACTAGACTACAGATTGGGTAATATGAATTTATAAAACTAACAATGTTAAGTAAGTTGATTTACTTATAGGATAAGAATATATCTACCAGTCTCACATTACCACATTAAAACCTATTCTTAATTAATTCTTTTCAATCAAATGCACAAGGAATTATGATCTAATTAGAGGAATATTTATAGGTAATTCAAAAAAATGCTTATTTGTAAATTAAAGTTCTAGATTAGTAAAGATGATCATTAAAGGTGATATAGAAATATGTTAATTGGCATTCTATGAAATGTTAGGAGGAATCACAATCCCAAACCTTTAATTTTCTAATTTAGTCTAGAAAGGTGGCTATCTTTTATTTTGTCACTTTTATATTTTTAGTTTAGTTTAATTTTCTATTACCTTTATTGTTGGTTTAATTTAAATTAAAGTACACAAATTTAATATTTAGTACTTATTTTAATGTTGGCTTAATTTAGATCAAAGTGTTCAAATTTACTTATATAATATGTATACTTACGCGTATGCTTTGATAGCACAACAAGTTTTCAATGCTGTTGCTAGGGATTTGTGCATTGAGCTTTTGCTAATATTAATATCTAATTCACTTGATGTAAACTTAAGCCTTGTGTGGTTTATTTTTCATTTTTTGGTAAGTAGTTGAATCTTTTGGTTTGTGTTTTGTTATTATGTTAATGTCATTGATATTTGTGCTTAGTTTTTGTTTTTAATTATAGAATACCCATGGTTGGTAAAAAGGGTAGCTAATGTATAAGAACTTGATAACTTAACTAGCTTGGTAGTTTGGGAAACTAAATTTGATAGGTTTAATGACTATGATATGCATACTAGTTATGCTTGTTGCTTTTTTAAAAAAATGTATATGCAAGTATACATATCGCAATAGTAATAAAGTAATAGATAAAATATCGTTCCTATGAGAATTTATTATTAAAATAATTACTAAATATTGAAATTATACACCTTAATTTAAATTAAGCCAATAATAAAAAGTGATAAGAAATTAAACTAAACTAAAAATATAAAAATAACGAAATAAATAAGAGATATCATTTTAGATGAAATTGGAAAATAAAAAGATTTGGAATTAAGATTCCCTTTAACATTTCATATGAACTAATTACCTCTCTTTATTTTACTCTTAATGTCATTAATAATTTAGGACTCTAATTTACCTACAAGCATATTTTAAATTATCTATAGGCATTCTCCTAACCGACCCATAATTTTTTATACAATTGACTCAAAATAGGTCATAAATAGCTATGTAAGGCCAGTAGGGATATTCCTATCTTATAAGCGAATCAACCTAGTCAACATTGCAAATTTCATGAATCCATACTACCTAATTCATAATCAAGTCCTAAAATCTATTTTCCAAGTTTATTTAGGTTACCCAAATCATCTAATAATTTTTATACACTTAAAATCATAAAACAAAAGGATTGAATAATTAAATTATACTATTAATTGTAAATAAATAGAATAATTACAATATATTAGAAGTTAGAGTTCATTACAATCCTAAATCAATAAGTTTAACCCATAACTACAAAAAATAACAATATTAAGAACAAAATATAAATTAAATGGGCAAAGAAATACAAGAAAAATCAAGGGAAAAAAAACTAATTTAATCAGTAAATCTTCCTCAAACTCAAGCTTTTACCACGGCAAATGAAATTTCAAAACCTTGCTTCTGCTCCCCAAAATCTTCAGAAAGGCAATCTCACTCAAAGAGATGTTGAAACTCTCTTAAAACCCTTCAAAAACATGACTAAAAATGGTGTGTTTAGTTTTTTTTTTTTGAAACATGCTACCATGACACTGTAGTTGAATTTTTATCTGCAGCAGTCAAGAGTGCTGAGAAACAAAATTTTTATGCCATGACATATTTTGGTATTGTTTCTCTAGGCGCCATATAGCACTTAAATTTGTTGCTGCGACATTGCATTTTTTGTTAGCAACGATTTTGAGCGCCATCTTTTTGTCTTTTGTTAGCAAAGATTGGATTCTTGAAAGAAAAAACACTACTAGATTCTGTAGGGATTTATATATATAACCAAGGGCGATAAGAAATTTGGAGTACTGGGGCCAAATTTTGTAGTCTATAATAAGCCAAAATATTTCAAGTGGGTGTTAATGAGTTATTTCAAGTCATGGATGAAAAGATGGAGACACATCTCACATGATTATTGTCCTATAGTAGAAGCACTCACCTTCTGCACATTATAACATTTAGTGCATACATTTAGTCCTAAAATCTCCTTTTAGCTCTTGTATGCCCTTATAAATTTTTGAGTTCCTTTTTTTAAAAAAAAATTGTCTAGAAAAAAACTAAGCTTATAAAGATGAAATTTTATTTTTATAATTGCTAATTTGATATTGGGGGATTATTTCCTTTTTGTCTAATAACAAAATCTTGATTACAAAATACAGATCCAAATCTTCCAATTCTAATCTTTGTTATACATCTCTATTTTTGTCTAGTATCCTTTGTAACACCTATAAGTTCTTTAATAGTTGCCTGCTCCCTGGCTTGGAAGTGAAAAGGAAGATTAGTGATTTAGCAAAAAATTTAATGGGTAGCAAACACTACATAGAATTAAAATTTTATAAAATCTTATCTTATAAAACGTATCAAATAGGCCCTTAATCAAATACATAAAGAATTTTGATTTGATTAGAGGAATACCTCTAAATAATTTAGAATATGCTTATTGATAAATTAGAATTCTAAATTAGTTAAAATTATCATTAAGAGCAATGTAAAAAGAGGTTAATTGGCTTTCTATGAAATATTAGGAGAAATCGTGATATCAAATCTTTCATTTCCCAACTTAGTCTAAAAATGCGTCTCTCTTTTATTTTGTCATTTTTATGTCTTTAGTTTAGTTTAATTTTTTTTCACTTTTATTATTGGCTTGGTTTACATTAAGGTGTATAATTTTAATACTTAACAATTATCTTAATAACAAATTCTCATGAGAATAATATTTTATTCATCATTATATTATTTGTGCAATACGTATATTTTTGTTCACACTTTTGTAATGCAACTTATGTTTAAGCATATGTATTGTCGGTATTCAAATTCTATCTTAGCTTTGGAACATTGGTGAATACCTTAGGCTCAAGTTAGGGCAAGTGAACTGACTTGGTCTATTTTAATTTGAGTAAATTAATAACTAAATCCTAAAATTTGTAAATTTACTTAACTTCAATTCTTAATGTTTTATAAAATACACGAGTAAGTTTTTAAAAATATTTAATTAACTTGTTACAAGTAGTGTTTCTGTTAACTGCTGCATGCTCCTGCCAGCCAAATTTCGCTGATGTATGCCATCTTTTTTGAAATTCCTTTAACTAGGTTATGAGATTCTCTTGTATAACTCATAACTAAAAGGTCTAGTGAATATATTTGAAATTTGTTTGATGTAGATTTATTTTATATATATATATATATGGTGAGTTTCATTTACCTATCCATGAAAAGCTTACAAGCCAATTGTACTAACTAATGACAGCAAAATTTGGACAGCAGTGGACAACTTGATAAAATAACTAATTTACAATGAGTTAGATGTTTTTACAGATTAAATTTTACACATTCAAAAATTTAAAAACTAAGACTAACTGGATCTATAAATTTGAAAAACATGGTTTACTCAATTTATAAATACATCTCTCTTTCATTTTCTTAAAAAATAAATTTATATATAAGGCATTTTTCTTATTCTCATTTCTATATATATATACCTTGCTTGAAATTTTTTAATTGGATCAATTTTTTTTTAAGTATTAGAGTTGAATTATGTCTATGTTCTATTATTTCAAACGAATTAAGAATAATGAAGTTCAAGTGCATAGGGTTCTAATATCCCTAATTAATCACGCCATTGAGTTTGGCAATATTTTTTGTCTCTAAGATTAAAATGAATATGATGTCCATGATTCGATTTTTGCTCCTCTTATTTCTCACTTTTCACCTCCTTTTTGTGTGACCCAACAGTTTCCGCTGCTCATTATAATACGAATCAAAGAGATGAAATTAGAAGAGCAAGCTTACTTAAAGGACAATGTCAGTCCCGTGTTTATGATTTTCTCCAAAAACCAAAAAACAATTAATTAGTGGAAAATACGTGGATTTAATATGGATTAATGGTTTGATAGACATGGCAATTTGTTAGAAATACATAGTATAAGAAAAGATACGGTATTTTGTTTGTGCTGTTGTTTATTTACAGAGGACACTGATGTAATTTCTCTTGTTTTACTTCATGATATAGTTATGATCATATTGATCATTTTTTGTAATATCTTAAATTCTCACCATTGTTCTTGTTGTTTTGTCACATAGAGAGTGATTTCACTTGACAAATATTCTGAATCGGCCACTGTTTTGGGATATCCTGCTCTTGACTGAGACATAGATAAATTGGTTGGTTTAGATGTGCACAAATCAACGCAGAAAAGCAAAAACCGAACAAATTAACCTTTCTTTAATTTAAGATTATTGTTGTTGTTGCTACTGCTGCTATTATTTTCAAACAAACTTCTTATTGTGGTAGTTTTGTCGGACTAGGAATGTCTAAATATAAAGTTATAAACTAAAATTTGAGTTCAAACATTTTCATATGTTGAATTTGAACTTGAACATAGTCTATTTAAATAAAACTCCTTGCACCTATGTTTGGGTTGGGCCTAATCCAGCTCACTCTCAAAATTCATTTAAATAGAAAAGTTCATATCAAATGAGCGGCTTTGTTGGTTATGCAATAAAAAAATTAAAAAATAATATTTTTTTCAATGTCTATTTGTCTTTATTATTATCATTGTTATTTAATAATATTTGTTTTTTGTTATTATTTTTTTAAAACATAGATATAAGAGTTATTTTTTATTTATTTTATTCATATTATCATTCATTTTTATTTTTATATTTAACAATTATATGTACTAAACAGTTATAAATATTTTTTATTTTTAAATTTTTATTTGAGCAAAAATAATAACATTTAGATATTGATGGAGGTCTAGGCCGACTTAATTTCAAAATTTTCACTTAGGCCAAGCACATCTCAAAATGAACTTCGAGGATAAGGATAATGCTGGCTTATCAAGCTGATAATTAAGGTTGTAAGCCTTTAGTAATGAGTTGAAACAGAAATGAAAATGACTTCTTCACTTACATTTAAAACAAAATAAAGTAAAATTTGTATTGGTGAAGAATTTTTCTTTGACAAAGTTTTCTTTTTTCCTGCAAAATAAACACAAATTTATTTTTAGCAAAAGAAAATTGGGGAAAAAATCTTCTAACGAGACAAATGGATCCTCAATCTAAAGTACGATGCTGATTTTGTTCAGCAAAGCAAACAAAGAATATCACAATGTGCTTATGTCCTTGCCCTACGTGGGCGCCAAATTGGGCAAGGCCTCTTACTAAAATCATGAATTCTTTTTTCCTTTTGCTAAAAACGTAACTTATGATATGATATTGGATTATGGCCTTTTAAGTTTTAGCCCATTTCTTGCCAAAGGTACAGAACTCAGGCCCAACCTAACTAGGCATTCTTCGGAATTGGCTGCTTTCCTAATTTTTTATATTAATATTTTTTTTTTACTCTCTCTCTCTCTCAATCTCGATATATATTGTTATTTTGTGTTTCACAGCATAAAATCTTCAGTTCTCTTTTCTTTAAAAAAAAAAATGGGAATTGTTTTTTGGCTTTGATTATTACTTTAGTGTTTGAGTTTGGCATATAACTGATTCTGTAAACATTAAATTAATTAATTTAATTGTTTTGAATTTTCAATTCAAACAATCATTTTCATGAGGAAAATCAGCATGTTAAATAAGGTTAAAAACATTGATTTAGGTGAAATCATGAGTAGAATTATATGTTAGAGAAAAACAGCTCCTGTGTTAAGATGCGGAAAAAAAAATAATAGATCATATGTTATAGTACTAAAATGTTGCACTGAGATATTATATATTACTTTAAACCCATTGGCATGGAGCAAAATACTACAAATTTGATAACATTGTCATCGTGTTTAAAATTTTTGTTTTTTCATATTAAACTTTTGTTATGATACATGTATTTTGATTATAAGATGTCTTATTGAAATTAAAATTTAATATTAGTTAAAATAAATAAAACGACATATGATAATAAATAAAAATAATTATATCATTTAAATTAAGAATATGTAACATTGAAAAAATAAATAATAAATTTATTATGCTACACATTATTTTGACAGTTTAAATTAAACGTAGACAATTAAGATTTTTTGGGACTTTGTAAATTTTAATTATTATTTTTTATTGACAATTGAAAAAATTATTTTTATTTTATATTTTATATTCTTAATTAAAATTTGAGACATATTAAGAAATATGAAGTAGACATGGGGCTCTGCAAACCACAAAATTTCCGACGGATTCCCACTCTTCCTGATGACGAATCTATCCCGACAAGGCAATTCATGGTGAACCCGTCAATGGCAGGAAGCCACCATCAATGGCGGCAATCCATTACAATCAGAATCTGATCACAAATTTCTTCAGAATATTATGGTAAATATCTTTGAATAAGGAAATCTAATTCCGACCTCTTTCTTGAAGGTTTTCTTGAGTCTTGACACCATAGAAAATTGCAAAGGTTTCAACGAAGGAACCACTGAGATAGACGGTGGGAACGGCGCTGTGAATTCTTCTTTGACTTCAAGATCCTTGGGAGATGCGGGGAAATTGCAGAAATAATAATATAATAAATATATAATTTAATTAAAAAATCGTATAATATTTAAGAGGGAAGGAGGATACCCCTCAATTTATATATACATATACATAACGTTCTTCAAAACATAAAGTTTGTATGTGTATTAAAAAATATGATAATATAACTAATAATATATACACTAAAATAATATATATGTTATATTTTAAATAATAAAATATTATTGATTGTTACTGAATTTTTATAAATAATTAATAGGTTATTTTAATAATTTTATATTTTTTGAATAATAAAATTAAAAACAATAAACCTTTAAGATGATATCTTACTGAATTTTAAAAAATTAAATATAAAAAGGCTTTTGTTACCATTTTTATTTTAGTATATTAAAATATAAAGAGTGAAGATTATCATTTTTGCTCAATCTTTTTTTTATTTCTTTGTTTTTATTTCATTTTATTTGATATCTATTCTTTCTAATTGTTTTTAAGATATTTTTTACTCTTTTGTTTTTTTAATATTTTTTAACTTGCTTTTTCCATTTGCATATTATTCCTAACCCTTGGATTTTTTGTCAACTATAAGTTAAGCTTGATAAATTGCCTTACTTATTATTATTATTATTATCAGCGTCCTCATCATCATCAATACATCTTTTATATATATATATATATATATATATTACTTGAAATCAAATTTCAGTTCATAAAATGTTAGCCAATAAAATGAATCATTTAATATATAACTTTTTTTCTAGAATTTATATTTCCTTTTATACATGTTTTATATTATGGTGTTGTACAAACATTTGAAGCATGAATTACCAACTTATTTGATTTTAATGCAATATATTACATCTCATATAATGTGTGTGTAGCAAAGAAATTATAAATTTTTATACAAAAATATTATGTATTATAACTTATAGTCTTGGCCCTTTAAGAATAAATTTTCCTTTCACTTTTGAAACATTTGTTTATAAAAAACTATACACTTATCATGTTATTATTAAAAAATCAGACATTTATCATATTTTAATTAAAATTTTAAAAATATAAATATAAAAAATTACATGCAAGTTTTTTTATTTAAAAATGAAGAAATGTTAGTTAACATGTTTATAGTGAATAGATGAGGTGTAAAAAAAAATTCCAAATATCTATTTTTAATAAAAAAATATTGATATAAGAAAACTGTATATGTTGTCATTTATTCTAATTATATGCCACACAAATTGAAATTTGCCCCTACATGTTTTCTTTTTTTTTTAAATGTTTTATTATTATATGTTGTTCTCAACTTTTGAATAAGAGAACTTGCTAGGGGCCAATTTGGTTTATTGAATCAGCAAGGGAATGAAAAAAAAATGTTTAATGGAATGAAATTACTTTAATGTGTTTGGTATGACATTATGGGGAAAAGGAATACATTAACATTTGTATATTTGGTTGAAAAAAAATTTACAAAGAATAAAAAGTAAAGGTGGAAAAAAGACCAAAATGCCCATGCACTCGAAAAAAGATTTGAGAAAATTCTTTTAAAATGTCGCATCTTTAGTTAAAGAACCAAAAACACATAGATCTTTCCATGATGTTCATCATCATTCTTCCCCTATGCCTGCAACATCGTCCTCCCACCTATATTGATCATATCCCCAATTCACAAATAAAATATTCAAAAATGTTTGGTTAGAACAAACAAAATCCTTAAAAAAAGCCAATTCCACGAAGAAAATATTTGATCCAACATAGTTTACCCCTTTCTCTTTGAAGCTACAACTCCCTGATAAGCTAAAACAACTAGAGAGGATTTTATTCAAATAAGCATTAGATAGAAATAATTGCAACTTCTTTTCTTTTTCAAGGGTGATTATTTAATTTGTTAGAGGAAGTGATTTGATTTTCTTTTTCTTTTATACATAATAATGATCATTCCTTGATCCTTCCATGGATTCTGACTTCTAGACCTTGCACCTTGCAACTGCCAAACACCATTATATGATTCAGCATCATAACCAAAATTAGCAGTTGGGTACATAAGGATTTCAATTAGATATTACCTGTTTTTCTCTTTTGAAAAATTTGATTTTTTTTTTTTTGGGACTCTCATATTGGTTGGAAATTGATATTTTGAGGTGAAGGATGAGGCACGACCTAATTTTTCATGGTCATATTGTTATGAAGACTTTGACATCGCTTCTCTTTATTTGCATCTCGAAGACGAGCACTTGTGCAATAATCCTTACCTATGATGCTAAGTTTAAACGTTATGGATGAAGTTGTTGGAGTTTGATTTGAGACATGAGGGTTTTCAATTAATGAAGACCAAGGGCAAAATAGTCTTTTATACATTTTTGCTCCAAATGTCTCCATTTTGCCCTACAATGAAAATCTTCTATTGCATTTACCAATTCCATAATTTACATTAAATCAATGAACCAAACATGATAAGGTTGCAAATTGCATTTCACCTTTTCTTTTCAAAAGTTGAACCAAATTGGCCTAGTTGCTACAAATCCAAAGAATCTAAAATTAGACATGGCATATTTTGACTTTCAACCCTCAATAAGAAGACATGAGGCCAAAGGTCTTAATTTTCTTTTTTTTTAAAAAAAATTTCAATTAATTATAAGAATCAGAAGCAACTTACCCACTTGGTCCACGAACTTGTAGGAAGTTTCTCATTTAAGATAAATAAATTGAAAAAACAGTTATATAAATTCATTAAGAATGTAATTCACTAAAATTATATTTAATACCTTTAATTAAATAAACGTTTTTATTCATTTAATTTATTCATTTAAATGAATTGTATTTATCCAAAAATTTCTCCAATTATTTAATGGAGTTAGAATTACAGTTGAATAATATTTGTAAACTACAACATCATTAATGGAAGAAAAGAAAGAGACCAAATTTTGGTCTTTTAAGAATAACCAACAGACAGGGGAGATGGTGTTGCGCTATTGACTTTCGCTTGTTTTCTTGTTTGATTTATGGAGTCATTAATTGACCAAACCATCCCTTGCTTTTGTTGGCTGCCTCATGAAGCGTGTGAGTTTTATTTCATGTTTATTTTTCTTTTTTTATTATTTATCTGTATTTATTAACCATGAATTAAGTCACCCAAAGACCGTTTAATATATAGAAAATTAGATATAAAAACAAAAATAAAAAATAATGTTATAAATGCAAAATTACCTTTGTATCTATACTTTTAAAAAAATAATAAACAATAATAGATAATAATAATTATAAAAATATAACAAATATTACAAAAAATTAAAAAAAGGAAGCATTTTCTTTTGTTTATATCAAACAGTTCATAAGTGTACTATTCTCACAAGGTATACTTGGGTAGTTAGAGTTGTGGATAATTAATCATCTCTTTTCTATAGTGAAAGTGATTTTATTATAAATCACTATTCAATATTCATGAGTCATGAAAATTACGGGTTTTCGAGTCATCTTGCATTTTTTCTTTTAATTCTCTTCTTTTATTAATTTTTGTGAAAATACACAAGACTCACCTAGTTAGTTAAAATTTTTAAGTTGAAACCTTTATTATGTAACAAGAAAAGAAGAAGAAGAAGAAGAAGTTACATGAGTGCTTTGCAAGTATGTTCTTGCACATATATACTTCGAACTTCTTGAATGTGGTCGGGTGGTACCTAGGGTGTGCAATTCTTACCCCAAAAAAAAAAAAAAGACTGTTTTAAGGAAAGGGAATTACTTCTTGTATTTAGTCAAAATAATATTTGGAAACACTTTAAAAATAAAATTCGTTAACATTACTATTTGCACAAGTTTATAGCAACTTTACCGTGGGTTGCCGCTCAGAGTAAGTTTTATTTTGAGATAATTTTTTTCCTTAAAAAAATGTTTTTGGGTGCTTTAAAAAATTAATATCGTGTTTTATTATAATATTTTATTTTAATACAAGCTAGAAAAAGAATTACTGTTCCATGAATAAACCAAATTTAATTTTCTCCTTCTTTGAAAAGATATTTTATATACTATGTAGTCTTGATTTTGTCATCTCACTTGTTATGATATCTTAAGCGGGAGAATCACAGAACATGGTGACATTTGAAATAACATCAAATATTACATCTAAAAAAAAATTAATAAATTATATAGATATTCTTTCTATTTTTAAAATATATACTTTAGTCTAATTTTAATTTTTTTACTAAAATATCCTTGATACTAATGCCCTTCATATTAATGGAGGGTACTATAATAAAAAAAAATTAATTAGACTAAAATATAATTCAATCTTTTATTTTAAAAGAGGTTTGAGTAAGATATTAACAAAATTTTATTTAATAACAATCAAAAGATTTTGGATAGAGAACCTCAGCAATGAGAATCCCTAAAGTGTCTCTATAATGTCTCTCAACAATTTTTTTCTTTCAAAAGTCCCACCCCTCCTCACTAAGTGTCATTGCAAGAGCACTGGTGGGAGATCCTCGTTGCAAAGGATCTCCATCCAAGATTTTGATATCTCATATTGCAAAATAAAGTGCATTATGTTTTTTTCTTTCATACGTTATCAATTTTATTCTTATTTCTCAATATTAGTAACTAACTCAACAACAAAATTGATTTATAAAAGCATGTAAAATATAATAGATAAATTTTAAAAAGTTACATTTTATTTTATTTTTTATTTGAATAATAGGTGAATAAATTGTGCTTGAAATTTTCAATTTTTAAAGTATATTTCCATTCACAAATTAATAAAAATAATATAAATTTTTGTTATGTAATTTCTTTAAATTTAAAAGGATATATTTATTTCACAAAAAAGAATATTTAGAAATTTAAGAAATAAATAATACTGATTAATATGCACAACCAAACATTTATATCTCATGTCAATGAAATGTAAGATACTCCTAATTGCTATATTAAATATAGGTATCATGAATATTATAGCATCTTATATTATAGTGTGCGAGATATCATAGTATTTAAGACAGAGAATTAATACCAAACATTTCCTAAATGTATAACGGGATATTATTATGTAATACTATCATGTAAGGATAACCAAAATATGAGACTCTATGAATACTTGCAAAATTTACCTGTTTGGGCTAGATATGGGATGAAAAATAGGTTTTGGTTTGAACTTAGGGATATTCTTTTTGGCGGGCCATTTTTAAGGGTTCAGGGTTTAAGTAATATGATACCAACTCTTTTCCAGGCCCATACTATATATATTTATTTAATTATATTTATATACATTAATTATTTTAATATATTAAAAAATGCCAAAAAAAACCCCAAAAGACATTTTGTGTGCTTTGAAATATATTATTGATTGGTAGATGCTTTATTTTTGCGTAAAGTATAATTCTCTCTCCTAAAATTAAAAATGCACCATACTAGCTTTTTTTTAAAAAAAACAAGTTATAATTATATTTATTTTGACTGAAATACACTTAACTTTATTAATTATATAATATAATGAGTATTTTTTATAAATAAATTAAATTTATAATTTTCAACACAAAATATATATGAGATAAGAGTTTAAAAAATGCATTTTCTAAAAAGTTATATGTTAAACCAATATTATTCTTAATAGTATATATTTTGGTTATCGTTGGGCTTCAAGTGAATACTTTCCCGATAGAAAAAAGAGCTATGTAATACATTTCTTAGGAGAGAAAATAATAATTTACTTTTTTTTAATCAATATTTTGTATGAATAGATATAATGTAGACGAGTCTCAAATGATAAGAACTTGTTTATATTTTGAAATTTTTTTCAGATAAATAGGATTGGTTACAAGGATTATAAGCATATAATAGAGAAGGAAATAGAACTTAAGTTTGTTACCTATTAGGGGTATGAGTCCGAGTCAGAGATGGAAAACACATATTTCTCCTAGTCTAAATACAATAATACATTAGTTATATCTTATCCATGATCATTTCTATTAATATACAATAATACTGTAGGGATATAATATACTTGATAAGTGTCCTATCATTACATTTACTTTATCTATGTACTCCTTATATATTTTTAAAACTGTTATATAAATGACCATACGTTATAAGATAGATCATAATTAAAAATATGATAAGTAAGTTATGAAAAATATTTGTTTCCCTTATTCAAACTTGTAAGCATCAAAGTAACTTCTCTAGGGGAAAAAAAATTGTGAGTATTTTTTTGTAAACTAATTCCTCCAAAAAAAAAAATGTTTGATGTTGTTGATTATGAAGTTTGCAGAATCAACGAAGTTCCTAATAGGCGCTTGGAGAGTAGGAACACGTTGAATTCTCAAACGTGTAAAGGTCAAAAAAAAAGAAGAAGTATTTTTGATAAACAATTAATAGTACCAGTGCACTACGATCACAGAACTCTTGATCCAAAAGGAACTCAAAGTCAGTCCTTTGGTAATGAACAACGAATCGTATATCATAGAGATAATGCAAGAAAATTAAAGTGCAAAAAGTAGGTAAAAAGTTGTGATTTGTTGGGTTGATGATGTATTATTTGACATTGCAGCCTCCTTTGAGAGAAAATTTTCTAATAGTAATGCTCATCTCAGGCAGGAACAAGGCGAATCGTAAGGACATTAACTATCAAACTTTCTTGCGTCGCGCTTAACTATCCACATGTTTTTTTCCCCTTGGTCCATCGCGCCCACGTTCAGTGGTCATCTGTTGGCATTCTAACAGCCACGATCGACCATCTTTTCTTAACCTTGACTAATGTTGTCCAGGCCATTTTTTGAGCATTATGATAGATGGCCAACTTGCATTTCTAGGCTAGTCAACCACACGCTTTCTCCTGGGCCATCTCTGTGACCATGCCCTGCATGCAAGTATCCTTCTGTCTACCATACTTATGTCAACCTATTCATTCTCGAATGATGAGATTGTTCCCTCAATTGACAATCTTTGGATCTTTTCATGTATCCATGTTAATGTTAGCCTCTTCTTAGATTGAATGATTTTGTCTTATTGACCAATATACATACGATTATAAATTACAGTGCCTTATGTAACATTTAATTAAAATAATTTTCTTGTTATTTTTGGGAAAAAGTATACATTGGACTCTTATAATTATTTGGTATTTATAATTCATTTTTCTAAAATCAATCCTTACGTTTTGTTACCATTTTCAGTTTGGTCCCAATATTAAAATCCATCATGACACCATGACTTTGAAGCTAACTTAGCAAACAAAATGTCAATATATCACCAAGTGATGTTGACATGGACTTGAAAATTATACATTTGGTTTCTATAGTCCATCCAAGTTTTCAATTTGATTCCTATGGCTTTTTTCCCCCAAATTAGTCCTTTATTACACATTGTTTCCATTTTTGATTTGTTTCTCAAATTATGACTTTGAAGCTGGCTTGGCTAAAAAGATTGTCAACATGTCAATATGCAATGCTGACATGGACTTCTATAAACATTAGCAAATGCACTATTTGACATGTAATACAAGTGTTAGGAGTAAAGATTGTCAATTCCATGAGGAATGAAATTACCTATAAACCAAAAGTTTTCAAAATATTTATTAGTATTTACAATATGTGCACTAATTACAATCCAGTATCTTAAATATCCATAATCACTAGGATTAGATAATAGGACAATGACTCCAAGACAAAGTGACTCCTAACAAAACCTAAGACTCAAGGCAAAAGATTCAACTTAAGCTAGATATTACATTGGCCTATTTATCTTATTAGTTTTCCAAGTTCAACATTAATTCCCCAATCACTATGGTTAACCAAATTCGTAGCGACTCGTATCCAATGTGTTGAACTATCCTAATACTAACCTCTCTCTAGCAGCTAAATCTAATATAGAATGCATTAATAACAAGTGAATTCAAGTTTAATTAACATTAAAGATTCTTATGAGATGTGTTCAACCTTAATCAACCCAAGTTATATTTTGTCAAAAACCTACCAGTTGTTCAACTCAATGGCATATATTATATCATTAACTACCTTAGTGTAAGGACTTCTATAGTATGTAATTATGCTATAGTTTGATTGTTAATCACTCTTGATTATCTTAGCAATCACCTACACCCAATACACAAATATAACTAGAATTCAACAATCGACTAAGAAATCAAGGCAATCAAATAAAAGCATTAAACATGTAATATATACTCCATCAATAAAAGGTGAATTAATAGCATAACAATTATTAAAGATTTAATACAATCAATCAATGCACCATCTAATCCTAATGACAAACTCAAATTGAAAAAAGAAAAAAAAAAAAAGAGACAAAGCAGGGAAGAAGGTTAGAAAAATGGTGAAAAGCATTACTTAAGACCAAAATCTTGAGTGCTTAGGCAAGGGAATGTTCTATGGATCTTCCCTTTCACTCTTCACCATTCTCATCACTTGGGAACTCTTAAAGTGCCTCTAGAAATCCTCTTAGGTAGCCAAACCTTCCTCCTCTTCACAAAGGATGAGTTTTTCCTATTTAAAATCCCCAAAACTAGGTTAAGACGAAGTTATATACAAACTAGGAAACTAATGCTGGCGCCAAAGTGCTAGAAGTCTACTGCTATGTTGCCAACTTACTTTGATTTTTCTACTAAACTTTGTACACTTGTGGGCCATAATACTAGACTTTGTGATCATGATTGTGACCTTGTTAGATAATATATGGAGTATTTTCAAGCTTCTAACTCTTAAAACTCTAGGCTTTGACTCCAAATTGTTTAATCCTTAATTTAACTCTTCCATTTAGGATCTTTGGCCTCCATTTTGGTCCAACATGGCTCCATCCTTAGGGACTCACACTTCTTGTAAATTTCCAACCTAGACCCATAAAAGGCAAAACCAAGAATTAGGAGCTTCTCACAATAATTCGCAAGTGTAATTATTTCATTTTGATTACAATTTAACCTCAAAATGAGTATAAAATGGGAAATATTAACTTAAAGCACATGATGAGTCCTTCTAAGAAGATGCACTAACATAAATACAAGTAGGACTTATCATGCAATGTATAATATTAAAGCATTTATATTAAAAACAAGGCATTTAATAATATATAGGTATAACTAATGCAAAAATCAATTCCAAGTAAATTGGAACAATTTTATTATTTCTTTAACAATTGCATGTCTTAAAATGGATCAAAGGAATTGTATCAAGCAAGATAAGATCAACACTTTATTTAAAATCTCAAAATGAAAATAGAACATCAATCAACAACTTAAAATGTAAAGAGTGTTGGGAAAAAGTAAGCAAATTCCAAGATTTATCCTAATTTATCTCCAATCCAAGCCTGTTTCTAGTCCTCAAGCTCCTACTTGAGATTTCTTCACTAAATCTACAAGTGTAACAAGCATTTGTAAGCTTTTACAACCTCCACAAGTATGATAAGCACTTATACAGCACACCTCTCTTCATAGAGGAAAACTTTTCAAGAGCTTCCCTTCTCTTATTTTCTCTCATAAGATACATCAACCTTGACTTACACAGTTATAGACTTAACTAAGCTCTATTAAAGGTAGATATACAAGTTCAAGCTCTAATAACTCAAATGATAAAGGTTATGCAAATTTTGGCTTAATGATGTTAGTTTCTCTCTCAAAGATCTTAAAACAAATTAAAGATCATATTGTAACACTTCATTATACTTGAAAACATGTTTGGAAGGTCATATATATTGAGACTCTACAAAAAATTACCATTAGACACATAAAAGAGCTGTTATACATTGTTGATTTTTTTTTTTCCTAATACTAGCAATCAATTGTCAGGGTGCCATTAGTCAACTTATAACTTAAATATGACCATTAGATTATGTTTTTTAAAAAATTCAAGAAAGCAGTCAACTAGTCCAAGGCTATCAGTCGACTTGTAGTCTCAAGTTAAGAAGCAATCAACTTCTTTAAACAGAACAATCAAGTGTTGCATATACTCAAACTTTAAACTTTTTCATTTGAACCTTATTTTAAGTAAATGACATATTACTAAAAATCTATTTGATTATATTTTCAAATGAAACAAGTTTTAGATCCAAATGCTATACCATTTGTGAATATGACCAAATAGTGACAAAAGATTAAATTTTGGTTTTGGGTAAAATTTATATCTCACAATCTTTTATATTTAAACAAATATTTTTAAAATCAAAATATCTTAAGCTAATAAATACTAATATAAATTATTGAATTTCATATAAAACCTCTTAGCCTATAATAAATATACTTATTTAAATCCATTGACTATTTGTCTTTTTATGCAACCAAGCTTCCAAATAATTAAATCTTTCAAGTCTTCAATTATTGGATTATTTTTCTTACTTGTTATTTCTTTAAGTAAAGTGTAATATTGATCTTCTATTCTCTTTACTTCAATATTCAATCTTGTTAATATGGACCATCTTACATAAAAGAAATTTGACTTCAAAATCAAATAGTTAGTCTAATGTATAGTCAATGGTATGTAATTTAACATTATGTATGATTCACTAATATTTAGTGTAATATGAAGTATATTATCATACATATGAGATTCTTATGATCATATGTCCAATTTAGATACAAAATCTATCAGATATATTATAAGCAAGCATATCTCTATGTTAAGAGATAAAATATAATTCAAGTACAAGGTAATGATTCTAATCATGCAACTCATAGTAATAAATAGGCACATATGAGTAATATATTTATAAACACTTGTGCTTATCAAAACCTATAACATAACACTTGAGGGATAACAAGTGTCGCTTGGTGACAAGCCAAGAATTTGTTAGTTAAGTGGACTTTATAGTCATTGTACTATAATGGCTCTTAATAGTAGAGACCACACTGAAAATGACAACAAAGTGTAAGGACTGATTTTTTTAAAAAAAACTATATAGACCAAATTGAAAACTTAAACAAACTATAAGGAACAAATTTATAACTTCCCTTATTTTATTTATACAAAAAAAATACAACTTATTAACATATAATTTTTCAACATTTTATGAAATACTACTCACTAGTTAAACATAAACCCTAATTTTTCTTGGCTCCCACTCCCTTTTTCCTTTCTTGCTTTCAACTCTACCTTTATAGCTAAGTTTTAAGGGTTGTTACTAGCCAATAACCATAGGTAGTAGCCCTCCTCATCCTCATTCTCTTTTTTTTTTTTCCTTTTATTTCTTCTTAGTGTTTTGTGAATAAATATTCTTTGATCTATCATCTTATCATGGATCTATTGAATAACCTATCTGTTTGTTTCTTGTGGAAATCTTTTTGTTTATTTGTTATCTGGTTTTTCAATTTCTTATTCATGGCAGTTTTTGAAATTTAATTTAGTGCTTTGTTCTATCTTTATTGACAAAATGTAAAGTTTAAATGTCCCCACCATGGAGTTTATGTACCCTTTAGGAGTTTATATGCACATTCTTATTTCTGAAGTTTACGGCTCTTATGTTATAGGAAATTTTGATGGATATGATATTTAAAGGAAATATATGTAATTGCCCATGTTGTAACATAAAGAAGATGGCAAACTTTTGTCCTAAATAGTAAATCAATTGAGCTTTTAGTTGCCTTTTAGTTCAACAATATATATATATATATTGGATATTTGCATTTTATCATTAGATGTAACAGTTCTTTAATTATTGAAAGTGATATTGAGCTTTTATTTTTCAAAATGAATTTGTAAGCTCAATTCTTTTTTATCAAAATAAATAAATGAATGAAATTTTCAATATTTCAATGTTACGTGGTAACATGAAAAGTGACTAATACACCATAACATATTTAAAACATTTCCCCTCATATCTTAATTAGAATTTACAATCCAAAATTACAAAATATTAGTTGACACTTAAGCAGAAGTTCCTAAAAAGTTTTAATTTTAGCACTATTAAAGCTAAAATTATAAGGTTCATAAAATAAGAATGAATAATTATCTCATTCAATTTGCAAATGGCCATCATTTATTCAAATGAGAATGAAAGAGCCACCTCAACACTTCTCTCATACCTTAAGGGTCTGTAAGCCATCATTGATGTATAGCCTTACCATTTCGTTGGTTTCCTACAATGATATTCATCTCTCTTGACCATTAGTAGTCTTTTTCCTTCTCCCAAATTTGTAGGGTATCATTTGTGCAGTCTAGTTCGATGATATGAGAGGTTGACTTTTTGAGTTGAAAATAGTTTCTCATTATGTCTTCTCACTCTTCAACTATTTAATAATCATGCTAGATCTCTCGACTGTCTATGGATGCTCACGCCTATGAAAAGGTATCTTAAAAATTTTGGTAAGGATTGTTTTAACCCTTCTTAAGTCATCTTTAACATCCTTCTAAGTCATCACCAATAGCAAATGTTAATCCCTCGACTCTAGTGAAAAGGATTAAGGAGGTGACACTACGAATCTAGCTTATCCTGATAAATAAGCATGGAAATTCATAGGTAATCTCTTTAATGTGAAAGATTTTCAAAGCCAAATACTTTCCTTTCAAGCATTTTTTGTGGACAATCCTTCTTGAGCATGGTAAAGTATCCTTAAAGGAAAATTATTAAGGCAAATGGGTCACAAATATACTTTAACTACTTTTAGAGTTTCTTGGGTCACAATCGATCCTTTTTCATGTTTTAAGGACCTTATAGTCTAAAAAACTTCTTATCCTAAATTTCTTCATCAATATAGAGTTGGGATCCTGGAAAGAAAAGAGAGTTAGAGGTTTTTTCTTTTATGTGTCAATTGCAAAGGACATCCTCAAAGAAGAAAAAAGAAAAGGTGAAGATAAAGTAATATGGCTTTCATCAAAGTGGAAATTAAAAAAATTACAAAATGGCTCTTCATCTTCTCTCAAACAATGAAAATTCTTTTTTCCCTAAATCCTTATAACTAAACATGAAAATTACTTTGGAAACTCAAAGTTTTAGAGAGGATTAAAATATTAATTCTATGAAGATTAATGTATAATGGCATTGTCTTGAAATAGAACTTATCTTTGTAGGTTTGCTTAATAGACTACTCAATACTCAGAATGCATTACTTGCTATCATCCCATACTCTTTGTTGGATGAATGATGATGAAAGATGAAGAGAATAAATGAAGTAAAGATGAGAGGAGTATTGAGAATAAACTTATGTATATCACCAATAAAGTGAAATGGTTCAAAACAATACATATTAATAACAACTATCACTCCTTTTAAATTACATAATCTTCATAACAGAATTGTAACTATATAACTATCTAAAGTAGTTTTCTATATGCATCATTTAACACTTCCCTTCAAGTTAAGGTTAAATAAATCTACAATTCCTAACTTAGATAATAAGTAATAATGTTGTTGTTTATTAAAAGCTTGTTGTTCTTTGGTTCATATATGTTGTAGCTTGATCATTTCCTTATGAAATTTTTCTCTCACAAAATGCCAATCAATCTCTCTATATTTTGTTTGCTCATGAAAAAGAGAATTAGTTGCAATATGCATAACTACCTTATTGTCACAATATAGTAGTAATGGTTCTGACTTTTTAACCTTTAGATCTCTAAGTAAACCAAGTAGCCAAATTAACCTTTTTTAATTTTTTTTAATTTTATTTTTAGTTTCTTTCCCCTTTGATTTTTTTTTTTTTTGAGTTTATTGGATTAAAAGAACCTATTTGATTTTTGTCTTTCTTTTTTTTTTGTTTTCTATTTTTTTTAAAATTTTACCATTATTTTTAGAGCATGCCTGGACAAAATATGATGTTCACAACTAGTAAAATAGTAAAAGTATTCCCTTGCTCTTTAGTGAACAATGAATAATTATATTTACTTTACTTAAAACCAATTAATATTAATGTTACTGTCAACTTTGAGCTTCATTGTCTAAAAGTTTATTTTAACCCATAAAGAGATTTATACAGTCTACACATCATATTGTTCCCCTTGTTGTCAAATCCTAAAGGAAGTTTCACATAAACCATTTCATGAAGTCACCTATTTTATAAACATATTTACATCTAATGGCTATTTTGATTTAGGTAAAAAAAACAATCTACCATGTATTATTTTCCTCATGAGCTTAAATCTCAACTTTCATTACCCCAACCCAGTTATCATGCTTAACAACCTTTTTAAATGAAGTAGGTTTAGCAGGAAAAGAAATGGATGAAAGGAAGCATTGATAAGAGATAAATGTGAATAAGATACATGACTAGCCATAGGATAAGAGCATAGAATGCATATACTTGTTAAAGAAGTTGATTCACTTATGATGGATGCCCTTTAAGGATATGGTAGGACATACAAAGTTTACTCCCAGCGAGGGGTTTTATGAATTTTATCAAGCCTTTTAAGTATTGGGATCCAAGTAGAAGATTAATCATGGGATGAGTTATTGTTAATCAGTATTGAGTATTGACATGGTGCAAGAGATGCATTATTGGTAATTGGAGGTTCATAGATATGAGAAGTTGAATTATAAGGTAAACACTATAATGAATGACTCATGTGTATATGTGTGGTTTGTGCAAGTATAAAAAGATGTATAAGATGTTGATTTAAAGGGATTTCATTGTGAGCAGAGGTTGGGACTAATGAGTATACAATACTGAAAGATGTGATAAGAACATTTTGTTTAAGTTCAAAAGGAAAATTCTTGTTTAGTGGAAAATGATGTGAATTTGAGTTTTGGTTTCTAATTCGAAAGGAAATGTTGTCTTATGAAATATTGCATGTCTACTAATTAAAAAAGTTTTAATATTTATATTTAACATGATATAACCTTTTTAAGTTATAAAATAACCTAAAAAGACACATGGAACAACTCTAGGAGAGAATTTGTCTTTGTTATTCAAAACTGTGGCATAAGCTAAGCAACCAAATGCTTTAAATGGTTTATTTTTGGTTGTCTATGATAAAGAATTTCAAAAAGTCTTCTGTTTTAAAGCATTTTGGTAGGAGCTTTATTGATCAAGTATGTTGTAGTTTTAATACACCCATCCTAACAATGAATAGGAATTTGAGTTTAGAAAAGGAGTCATTGAGCCACCTCTAATGAGTGTTGAGGTGTGTATGCACAAAAGCTTTCACACGTAATTACCTTTTGGAACAACATTTGATTCACTTCATGATTGAAGAATTTAAGACCATCATCTGTTCTTATGGTCAATATTTTGGCAATAAAATGATTTTCAATATAGGCAAAGGAATTTTTGATATGGCTATCACTTTCATAAGATAAATCTAAATGGCTCGTGAGTAATCATTGATAATAGTTAGAAAAACTATATGACCTTGGTGAGTTAGAGCATAATATGGACCCCAAATATCCATGAAAGTAGTTGAAAGCATGCTTTTGTCTTTTTTGTACTATTTGGAGATGATAATATGGTTTATTTTGCTTAAGGACAAATGGAGCAAGAAAATGGATAAATAGAAGAATTAAGAGATTGTTTTATTCATGAAATAAATTGTAACATTGAATAAGGTACATGTATAAATCTTTAATGTCATGATAGAAATGAATTTGATTTACAAGATAGGCCATTGTTTATGATTGATGGAATAGAAGAATTCACAATAGCATTACACAAGGCTTCAATAGGTTGAAAGAAATAGAGGTTATTCTTCTGTTTACTAATCCATTTGACCATTCCACTCTACAGATCTTAAAATATGCAAAAGTTAGGTAAAAAACTACAAGATAGTTATGATCTCTTGCTAGTTTGGCAATTGAAATAAGATTAAAGCAAAATTTTGGGATATATAAGACATCTTTTAATGTGATGCATTTTGAAAGCTGTACTTCTCCCTTATATGAAACAAAAATACTTTGGCCATTAGGTAACTACACAAAATTGTGAAATGTATTGTATTTGAAAGAATTGAGATTGTTAAGATTGGAGATCATATGGTTAATTGCTCCTGTAACACCCAAAATTAATTAAGGTGTTAATCATGAATTTAGATTAATTAAGAATAATTAATATGGGATGATTGGACAAGTTAAGTGAATGGGGATTTTAGAGAGATAAATTATTAATATGGGTTAGGAATTTAATGAGTTTGGAATTTAATGGGATAGAAATTTCATCTAGGTCCAAATTAATAGATCATGATAAGAGGCTAATAGAGGCTCAATGAGTTAGGTGCAGATCCAACCCAATTTAATGTTATAGAGGCTCAAGATCCACCTTATATAGACTCTTATAAGTGGCCCAATTACTCTTGTGCAGACCTAAACCCTTGAGCTCTTCAAACTTGGCCCAAACCTAATTAAACTTCAGCAACTCAATGCATAAGAGTTAGCCCAATGAAATTCTGCAGCCCAACACTTTAAAAATGGCCCAACAAGCTAAAAATTAAAGCCCATTTGGAGTTGGACCTTGGAGCAACCCATGACCCATCTTTGACCCAACTTAAACCCAACTAAAACCCTAATGCTTCAGTCACTTTCTCATTTTGCTGAAACTCAAGAAGCAAAATTCTGAGGTTAAGAGGGAGGCTAGGGTTTGGGGCAAGAATTTCACATTTTCTCACATTTAGAGTAAGATTCAGCCAAGGTAATAGTCATACAACTTAATCCCCTCATCTTTCTCTTTAATTTGGTCCAATTAGTTTTTCATTTAGAGTATTTTCACCATACTCAAATTCTAAAATAGAGTTGTTTGGTGTTTTTCTAGAGGAAATTCGTAGGCTGAGGCTAGGGCTGGCATTAGGTAAGTGTAAACTATCCATTCTAGTGTATTTTCTGTTGGTTTAAGACCCACATAGTTGATTTATAGTATGGGTGTTAATTATGTACGAATTTACTTAAGAATTTGGGTGATATATTGAAGTTTCTAGTAGAGAACATACTCAATCCGAATTTAGGGATTTGTGGTGGCTCGGTAAGTGTTATTTAGGTAGTTATTAGCATTTAAATTCCTTAAGTACTTGTTGCTACTATTGATGATGAATTAGAGTGGCAATTTTATGATGTTATAGTTATAGGGATTTTTGTACCATTAGTGGTTGTTACAAATTGTCTACAAGTGAGGTAATTGGGGTTTACATTAATTATATGCATATATCTGTTTTAATTTCATATTTGTTGTATATGAATGATTTGAAATGCTGAATGAATTGGTTGGCTATCTATTGTATTGTGATTGAACCTTGTGAGTCCATGGTGGAGCTGTGGTACGGTTGCCACCCGTGCATGTACTTCGATCGGGCACTAGGTTATGATCAAACCCCAGATGCATTGAGCCCTAGTTGTACTCAATGGGGAGTAGGTGTCATGGATGGGCCTCTCCCGGTGTTAATAGCCTTTAACATGTGAAATTATGATTGCTAGTATAGGATAGTAATCATGATAGCCTAATTATTTCATTTATTGATATGACTGATACGATTCTGATATTAATTTTGATTCATACATATATGTTGATTAAACTAGATTATATGATGGAATTGCCTTGGTTATTGAGATTTGTATCTCACCCCGTTTTATGGGATTACAATTTCAGGTGAAGGTTCCTCGAGTAAGGATAAGGGCAAGTAAGTGGATGAACATCCATGAGTTGAGGCCTAGTGTGAGAAGCTACACTTGGTCTGAGTGTAATAGGGTAAATGCTAATTTTTGTTAAGTCTTGTATAGCATCATCATGTATCTGTATTGCCAAGTGTAGGCTTTCATATTTTGATTATTGAGGATGTATGTATTGAAAGGTTAGACCTTATCTTAACTTGGTATTTGATGTATAGATTCATGATATCTGCTGTAAACTTTGTTGACCTATAATATAGCTTATCATTGGAAATGTAACCCTTGAGATATTGATATGAACCCTTAATGTACGAAACCCCCATTGATTGTGTATTAAAGGATAGCTACTGGTAGTTCATATATTTATGTTATTGTTACTTTACAAACTTACTGATAGAGGGTAATTAGAGAAAAGAAATGGGCACATAAGTTTGAATTAGTAATGGAAGAATAGCTAGGTGAATAAGGTAGATAAATACCATTAGAGTCATATAAAAAGGGAGGAAGTGGTCCTAGGGAGTTCCTAAGAAGAGAATTGGAGTGCATGGGACGAAATGTAGGAGATATAGTTTCAGCAGGGAGTCACGTCGCGGCTAGGAAGGCCTTGCCGCGGCCTAATGAGTGACAGTGGCGAGGGACGCCACGGCTTTAGAAATCTCATCGCGGCGCAAAGCGAAAAAAAATCGCCCAAGAGGGTGACAGAATGAAACCTCGCCGCGGTGCAAGTTGAGGAAATTAATTAAGGAGGATATAGTGGCAAAACTCGCCACAGCGCAGATCCAACTCACCAAAGAAAGTTACTCAGTGAGTTCTGAAAGCAACTTAGCCGCGGCGCAAAAGGTCTGAGCCACGACGCAAGGTTAAAAACTTAGTTTTCGAGCTCCAAGACCTAACTTAACCACAGCGGGAAGGTTCCAGGTCGCGGCGCAGGTCCCCAAACTCCCACCTTTAACCTAGAAACCCTAATTTCTTTAATGCTAATGCTAAGAAACGATATACGAACACTTGTGAGAGGTTTTTTGGGTGTTGAAATCGATGGATAGATGAATCATAAACCCTTAATGATGGTACAAACCCTTTTATACATTTTCTCATTTATGGTCATTTAGTTGATGACCCTAATAGCATGAAGGTTCAAATTTTCCTATATTTTCTTAATGAAATTAATTGTAACGACTCCAAACCTTAATCATTATTTATTAATCATATATTTAACTATAATTACTGAGATTAGAAGTTAGGGTCGTCATAGCTCCAATATCTAAGGTCCAACCATCATAACTCCCATGTACTATAGAATAGGATATAATATTAGCAATATTGGCCTCTACTTCATTTGTATCCTTTTTTAACATTTGTAATATTTGATCATATTATTCATTAATGAAGGTAGGCACTGCATTACTACTTGATTTAGCAACTTCATTAGCAACTTGATTTGCATAAGATTCATGAGGCCTTTTCTATTTTATAAATTTGAATTTAGTTAGAAATCTAACAAGCCTATAGCAATTCTCCTTCTTATGACCTTTGACATGATAATGGATGCACTTTCTAAAAAATTTTGGATTTTTCCCTTTGAAACTTATATTAGTCTTGGATAAAAGAGCTATGTTCTCAATTGGAAATATAGTGAATGCCATCATTTTCTAAGATTTATCTTGCACCACTAATGACTATGCTTGATTTACAATAGTTAGATGGCTTTATAAGCAATATCTATCTCCTAGCTTGGTTATTTGTATCATTAAGTCCCATCAAGAATTCAAATAATTTGTATTGTTACATCAACTCGACATAAGCCTTTAAAGTGTGACATTTGCATGAAGGCAATGCTATAAGAGTTGAATACTCATCTTAGATTTCTTTGAGCTTGGTGAAGTAGTTAAAACTAATAAGTTTCCTTGAACTAGAGAATTAATTTCTCTATGTATGGCAAAAATTTAAGATCCACTTATCTTGTCAAATCTTTCCTTGAGATCTTCTCAAGTTGAATGTGCATTTGTTGAAAAGACAATACCAACAAAGAGTTCTTTTGAAACTAAGTTTAACAACCATGATAGTACCATAGCATTGCACCTTTCCCATTGACCTTCTAAAGCTAGATCTTGTTTTTCTTTTGTATGAGTTCCATTAATAAAACTAATCTTGTTCTTGGCTAAGAGAGCTACTCTCATTGCCTTGCTCCATATAGTATAGTTCTCCATGTCTATTAGCAATTAAGAGACCATAACTTTCCCTTAGGTATATGAGGGATGAAAGAAGAGAGGATGGCTGAATCAAATGATGATACTTGAAGAGTTTCCCTTGTAGAGGTTGGATTGGCATTTGTTGACGAATCCATGTTAATCTAATCACAGTTTTACAGCTAAAGGATCTTGCAATTGAATCACGATCTTGTAGTCTTCAAATTGCTAGCTTTAATACCTTGTTGGATGAAGAGAAGAAATGAAGTAAAGATGAAAGGAGTCTCAAGACTAAACTTTTATATATCACTGATAAAATGAAATTGTTCAATATAATACACACTAACAACAACTATTATTCCTCTTATATTACACTATCTTCATAATAGAATTATAACCATATAACTATCTAAAATACTTAATAACTTTTTTATATGCATCAATTAACTCTATCCACATCGTTTTTACATGCCTAGTACTAAATTTAGAAGTATGGAGTTGCTTTCCCCTCATGCTTAACTTGGATAATGTTCCTCAAACATTCTTCTTAAATTGTTGGAATGATTTGATCTTCAAGTCAAATAATCTACAAGACAATTCAAACATGCTCTCTCAAGTTTTTTTTTTTTTTAATTCCGTGTTCTTATGGAAAGCTTGAAAGGGCTACATCTTCAAGAAGGTGCAATGGACTCTAAATCAAATTCTTCATGTTGCACTTAAAGCCATTAGGGACTATATCACCGTTGTCACACCCAAAAATGCGACCGCGTGGCGCTTAATCGAAATCAAAATTAAAAGTAGTAGAGTCACCACCAAAATTTTAATTTTTGAAAAGGCAAAACTTTGGAAAAGCCTTCTTATTTGAAAAATAAGAAAAATGGTCTGCGAACCAGAAAATAAGTTCGGGAGTCGATTGTGAGTAGGAAAGGTGTTAGGCACCCCACTATACTCGTTACTAAGAATTGTTACCCTAAGTTAGTTGTGCAAAATCAATATGACCTCTATTTTATTTTAATTCTTCTTCCTAACAAATCACATGCAAAATAGAAATGGACATACAGGAAATGAAATTGAAAACAAAAGAGGAATAAAGAAATTAAAGAAACAAACTTAGAAAAAATAAAATAAAAGAAGGGAAATCAAGAAAATGAAAATTGAAAAGAAAATTTTATTTACAAGGGCGGATTTAACCTAAGATGAGAGCCTAGGGCCTACGTACCCTTCGGAGGAATCAAAGTCCACGTAGTTCGAACGAAAATTTTATCTAATTAGTGTTTTATTATCATTTTTCTTTGTTTTATGTTTTTGTTATTTTTTTTTTTTTGAATTTTTATTTATTTTGATTATTATGTATTTTTGGTTGTGTGAAAAGAGAAAGAAAAATAAAAATTACTTTTACCTTTAGCAAATAAAACGTGATATAGAATTAGTTGATGGGTTTTAATTTGCTAATGATATTATAAATTTTATTTCTTTTTTGCTCTTCCCTCATTTTTAGCTTTTCCCCTTTTTTAATTTTTATTAATGATTCTTGTTTTTTTTTTTTCTTAATTTTTTGCTGATTTTGATTTTAGATTTTAGATCTTTTTGAATTTTTTTTTATAATCAAAATTTTTTTGCTTTTTTTTTTTTTTTTTTTTTTTAATTTTTTTAAATTACTTTTTGGTTGTTGCTTTTGATTTTTATCCCTTTTTTTTTATCTCCCTTTTAGCTTTTGATTAATTTTGAATTAGTTGTCTTAGATATATTTTTTTTACTCTTTTTTTTAGAAGCCTTGATCATTGATTTGATCTTTGGATATGTTCCTTAAAATTTTTTTTAATTGAAAGACTTTTCTTTTCTCTTTTTTTTTCTTTTTTTTTAATGTTAATTTTGATATTTGAAATAAGATTTTAGTTGGAAGAAAAAAAGGGTTTTTTTTTTTGTATCTTTGGCTTGGTTTTTTTTTTTCCTTATTTTGAAACCTTTTTTTTATTGGAAAATAAAATATTTTTTTATTATTATTTTTAGTATCATTTTGTTGTTGTTTTTTTTTTTTGGAGTCTTCTCTAAGAAAATTTTCTTTCAATTTTGTTATATCCTTTTATTTGAAATCAAAACCCCATTTTCGATTTTAGAGTAAGATTCTTTCTAAATAAAGGATTTTTTTTGTTTTGTTATTCCCTTTTAAAAATAAGATTTCCATGTTTTGACTAACCCCTTTTTTTTATATCATCATTATTTATTTTTGTTTCATTTTTTGTTTGTTTTATTTTTCTTTTGGTTTGAAAACCCTTCATTATTTATAAAGAAAGACTCCTTTTTTTGTAAAGAAACAAGAATCACTTCTACCTTTAGTAAATGAGATTAAGTCTAGTTGATATATTAAAATAAACTTTTTTCTTTCATTTTCAATTCCCCGTTCATTCTTTTTTACGTTTCCCTTTTTGTTTTTTTGTTTTTGTTTTTTGTTTTTTGTTTTTTTTTTTTTTTTTTTTTGCTTTTTTGAACAAGAGAAGTTGAAACTTTGAGAAGTTTGGTTACTTGAAATTACTTTAGGGATTTTTACTTTGTTTATTTTTGTTTATCCTTTTCTTGTTCTTCTTCTTTTCTTAGTTCTCATTTTCTCTGGTTTCATTTTTCGAAAACGCTATCCTTGAAGAAAACCAATTTGGCTAGGGTCAGTGAAATCCCACACTTATTAAGACACGAGTTTGAGATCAAAGAACGTCAAAGAGGCTTATTGCTACACATGACTTTGGATTTGTTTCCCTATACTCGAGGGGACAAAAAGATCCCACATGATTATTAACAATAAAGATGAAATATAGAAAAACGCTGGCCAAACACCCCAATGATATAATCTCAAGCGTTTTTATTTTTGATTAGTGTCGCATCAACTTTGTTCGAATTTTCAGTATCGATGGAGTCCATAAATAAATTATAAAATTCCAAGTTATGCGTCCTAAGTTCCTAATTTGCACTATCTTCCTCACATAATAGAAGGCCTTGGAGTTTAATGGAACTCATTAACTGAATCAAGGTGTAAGGCATTAAGCCAATAAGCACAAAAAGATTGAAACACCATTTGAAAATGCAACCTTTCTCAATTAAGATTTTGCAACAAAGGTGTATCCAGAACTGTGATCACACATGCATACGTTTATCACAAACTGTGGCTAGGGGAAATCTAAGCAGATTAAACAATCATTAATCATAATCAAATACAAAACCGAAGCCAAATTTCTTTCAAGCATTCTGTCGAGCACCTATCGTGCATTCCTCAAACATACAAGACATAGGGCATTTCGAATTCCAGCCCTCCATTCCAATTACAGATCACCAGTAGCCTCAAGCTAAATTCATTGGAAGCTAAAGAAGGTCAACAATTCGAGTGGCTTACCTGTAGGGTGACAGCAAGAAGATGGATCCTTCCTTCAATTGCTGCTCTTCTCCTTCGACATATTCCCGGAATTCAGCCTTGGTCCTTTCTGTTTCACTTAATCCAAAAATTTCCCTCCCCAATTTTCTCGGTTTCTCCTTCGCACTCCTCGCCTCCTTCCCTTTCCCGGTCTCCCACTCTCTTTTCTCCTCCTCTGTCATGATTTTTTTCGGTCGTTCTCTCCCTCTCCCAGTCTTATGATTTTTCGATCGTTCTCTCCCTTTCCCAGTCTCACGATTTTTTTTCGGTCTCTCTCCCTCTCCCAATCTCATAATTTTTTTTCAGTCTCTCCCTCTTTGATTCTCCTCGACTCCCCTCGCCTTTCTGGATTTCCTTTTTCTGTCCCTGTCTCTCCTCGCTTTCTGATCTTCACGTTCTCCCCCTGTTTTTTCATCTTCTTCTTCCTAATTTCTGTCTCCCTTTTTCTCTGTTTTTCCCACTCAGCCCTCCTCAAATCTCAAAGGCTCTTCCCAAATCTCGAAAGCTTCCCCAAAGATGCGTCCCTTTCGTCTCCAGAGCTGTGCCCTGCTACTGCCTTCCCCCTTTTTCTCTGCTGTGGTGCTGTCTGTTCTTTCCCTGCTTTCTGCCCTCTGCCCCGTATAGTCTCCATCGTGCTCTCGGAGGACGCCAGAGAAAAGGTCAGAAGGGAGACCACCTGATTTGGACGTGGGCTTCAGATTTAAAGCAGGTTGTTGGGCTAAAGAAATGGGCTTCGCTTTTTTTTTTTTGGTTCTTCAGTCCATTTTCCTTTTCTACGTTTGGGCTTAACAAATTGGGCTTCCATTGAAGGCTAAGGATTTAGCAAGACGGGGCCTGTCGGAGAAAAGGGGTTGGGCTTCAGATTAGGCCACTCTTCTTTTTTCTCTTTTTTATTTACTTGGATTTGTTTTTTTTCTTTATTTTTAATATCAATTTTTTGGGTTTTCTTTTTTGAAAAAAATTTTTTTTTTGTTTTTTGTTTTTTTGTCTTTTAAATTTCGTTACTTCCTCATTGATTGTTTTTTTTAGCTGGTTGCGCTCATTTGATTTTTCTTTTCTTTATTATTTTTTTATTTTTTTGATTTTTTGGCTTTTTTATTTTTATTTATTTTTTCTCTTCATTTTTTGTTTTCTTTCTTTTTCCTTTTTTTTTGTTTGTATTTTTGCTAATTTGATTTTATTATTATTTTTGTAGTTTGTCAGGACAAAATACGGTGTTCACAATTGCCCCTCTTTACTTGTTTCTTAGGCAAAAAGATTGAAAATATAATTTTTAATGTTTTTGCATAAGGAATAAGTAAAGATAAGAACATGTATTTTGTCTAGGATGATTTAATTGCCTTTTGACAATAAACAAAAATGAAAAAGCGACCCAAACAAAATATGGTGTTTACAAGTTACCCTTCTTTTCTTATTTTTTAAGTAAAGATATTGAAAATGAAATTTTTAATATTTTTAGCTTAAGAATAAGTAAAGATGGAAACATGTATTTTGTTTAGGGAGCTAACAGATAAAAGTGAGCTAACTTACCTAAAAATGTCATGACCTGATTAAAGAGAAAGGAAATAATGTAATTCTAAAGATGATGCCTATTCTAATGCAGGACTTTTATTAGCGTCTGTTTTAGTGCATGACTTTGAAAGGGTGCCTGTTCTGGTACAGGACTTCGAAATTGTGCCTATTCTGTGTAAGACTTAAATGCCTGTTTTGGAGCAGGACTTGGATGCCTGTTCTGTGCAGGGCTTAAGAGTGCCTGTTCTGTGCAGGACTTGGGTGCCTATTCTAGAGCAGGGCTTTGAGAGGTGCCTAATCTATGCAGGACTTAAAAGGAGAACCTGGCCTATGCAGGGCTTTAAAAGGGTGTCTGGCCTGTGCAAGGTTTTGAGGGTGCCTGGCCTATGCAGGGCTTTAAGGGTGCCTGGCCTATGCAGGGCTTTAGAGGTACTTGGCCTATGCAGGGCTTTGAAGAGATTGCTTGGCCATTGCAAGGCTTTCAGATATTGCCTGACTTATGCAGGGCTTTGTTGGTGTGCCTAGCCTATGCAGGGCTTTAGAAGGATGCCTGGCCTGTGCAGGACTTTAGAAGGGTGCCTGCCTGTGCAAGGCTTTGAGGGTGTGCCTGGCCTGTGCAGGGTTTAAGGGTGCCTGTTTTGTAACAGGGCTTGAAAAGAGTACCTGGCCTATGCAGGGCTTTGAGAGTGTCTGGCCTATGCAGAACTTTAAAAGGGTGCCTGGCCTGGGCTTTGAGGGTGTCTTGCCTATGCAGGGCTTTAAGGGTGCTTGGCCTATGCAGGGATTGAAAAGGGTGCTTGGCCTATGCAGGGCTTTGAGGGTGCCTGGCCTAAACAGGGCTTGAAAAGGGTGTTTGGCCTGTGTAGGGTTTTAAGATGCCTGACCTATATAGGGCTTGAAAAGGGTGCCTAGCCTATGCAGGGCTTTGAGAAGGGTGCCTGGCCTATGCAGGGCTTTGAGGTGCCTGGCTTGTGCAGGGCTTTAAAATGCCTGACCTATGCAGGGCTTGAAAAGAGTGCCTGGCCTATACAGAGCTTTGAGGTGCCTTGTGACGACCCTAACTTTAATATCGGTAATTATAGTTAAATACATGATTAATAGTTAAAGATCAAGGTTTTGGGGTTGCTACAATTAATTACTATGCGGAAACATAAGAAAATTTAAACCTTGATACTATCAGGATCATCAACTAACAACCATAACGGGAACATGCATAAAAGGGTTTGTACCATCATTAAAGATTTAGGATTCATCCATTAATCAATTTCAACCCACAAAAACATCCCACCAATATACTCATACTATTCCTTAACATTAACTTTATTGAAATTAAGGTTTCTAGGTCAAATATAGGAGTTTGGGGACCTGCGCCGCGGCCTGGAACCTTCCCGCCGAGGCTGAGTTGAATTCTGGGACTCGAAAACCAAGTTCTTAACCTTGCGCCGTGGCCTGGAACTCTTGCGCCGCAGCCAAGTTGCTCTCTGGAATTCTCCTGACTTTCGCCGTGGCCAACCTATATGGCGCCGCGGCGAGTTTTGCTACTGTAACCTCCCTAATTAATTTCCTCGACTCGCGCTGCGGCGAGGTTACGTTCTGTCACTCCCTGAGCGATTAATTTTCACTCCGCGCCGCGGCGAGATTTATCAAGCCGCGGCGTGATTCCCTTCTGTTACTGTTTTCCTTATATTTCGCCGCGGCGTGATTCCCTTCTGTTACTGTTTTCCTTATATTTCGCCCCCTACACTCCATTTCTCTTCTTAGGGACACTCTAAAGTCACTACCCCTCAATTTATATGGCTCTAAAGGTATTTATCTACCTTATTTACTTAGCTATGCTTCCATTACTAATTCAAAACTTATGTGCCCATTTCTTTCTTCTAATTATCCTCTATCAGCAAGTTTACAAAGTAACAACAACAGAATATACATTAACTACCAGCATCCATCCTTTAATACTCAATCAATGGGGGTTCCATACGTGAGGGGTTCATATCAATATCTCAAGGGTTACATTTCCATTGATAAGCCATATCATAGGTCAACATAATTTTCAGCAGATATCATGAATCCATACAATAATTATCAAGTTAAGATAAGGTCTAGCCCTTCAGTACATACATTCTCAATAAATCAAATGTTCAAGCCTACACTTGGCAATATAGATACATGATGATGCTATACATTAAGGAATACAAAATTAGCATCTATACTAGCTAAGTCAGCCTAAGCGTAGCCATCTCCCCATAGGTGAGAACTCATGGATTCTCATCCACCTGCTTACCCTTATCCTTACCCGAGGAACTTTCACATGAAATATTAATCCCACAACACGGGGTGAGATATAAATCTCAGTAACCAAAGCAATTCCATCATATAATCCAGTTTAATCAACATATATGCATAAATCAAAATCCATATCAAAATCATATCAATCATTTCAGCAAATGAAACAATTAGGCTATCATGATTACTATCCCATACTAGCAATCATATATTTAACATGTTAAAGGCCATTAACACTGGGAGAGGCCCGTCCACGGCACCCACTCCCCATTTAGCACAACCAGGGCTCAGTGCATCTAGGGTTTGATCATAATCCGGTGCCCGATCGTGGCACATGCACGGGTGGCAGCCACACTACAGCTCCACCATGGACTCACAAGGTCCAATCATGATACAACAGATAGCCAACCAATTCATTCAACATTTCAAATCATCCATATATAGAAAATATGAAATTAAAGCAGATACATGCATGGAATTAATGTAAACCCCGGTTACCTCACTTGCAGACAATTGCAACAGCCACCACAAATCCCAAATTCGGATTCAAGTATCTCCCACCAGAATTCTCAATGTTTCACCTAAAATACTAAGCAAATTCGTACCAAATTAATACCCATAATATAAATAAGCTATGGGGGTCTCAAACCAACAAAGAAAGCATCAAAATGGGGGGTTTAAAGTCACCAAATACCATCCCCAACCTCAACCTACAAATTTTATCAAGAAAACCCCAAATAACCACATTTCAGATTTTGGGTAGGGGGAAAATCCTCCAAATGAAAAACTAATCGGACCAAATTAAAGAGAAAGATGAGGGGATTAAGTTGTATAACTATTACCTTGGCCAAATCTTGCTCCAAATGTGAGAAAATGCATAATTATGTCAAGAACCCTAGCCTCCTCACCTCACCTCCGAATTTCTCTTCTATTTTTGTGTTTCAGCAAATGAAGGGAAAAGTGGCTGAAGCATTAGGGTTTTAGGTGGGTTTAAGTTGGGTCAAGGGGTTGGGTCATGGGTTGCTCCAAGTCCAAATCCAATTGGGTTTCAGATTTTGCTTGTTGGGCTAGTTTTTAATTGTTGAGCTGCATAACTCTGTTGGGCCAGTTTTATACATTAGGTTGCTGAAGTTTAATGGGTTTTGGGCCTAATTTGAAGAGCTCAAAGGCTTGGGTCTGCACAAGAGTGATTGGGCCACTTAATTGAGCCTATACAAGGTAAATCTTGGGCCTCTATCTCATTAAATTAGTTTAGGTCTGCCTCTAGTTCATTGGGCCTCCATTAGCCTCTTATCATAATTTAATTAATTTGGGCCTAGATACAATTTCTATCCTAAATAAATTCTCAAACCCATATTAATAATTTATCCCTCCAAAACTTCTATTCACTAACTTGCCCAATTATCCTCTATTAATTATTCTTAATTACTCTAAGTCCATAATTAATACCTTAAATAAATTTTGGGGTGTTACATTCTCCCCTCTTTTTAGAAATTTTGTCCTCAAAATTAGACATACCTTACTCAAATAATGCAGGATAATCCTTCCTCATTGCTTCTTCTGTTTCCCAAGTTGCTTCATCCGGAGTAAGTTCCTTCCATACTACCTTTACCAGGAGGATGTCGTTATTACGCAGCTGTTTGACTTTTGAGTCCACAATCCTTTCCGGTTCAACCACATATGACAAATCATCTTGTAGATGCACATTCTCATGCTCAATGACATGCAAAGGGTCCGGGTGGTACTTTTTCAGCTGGGACACATGGAATACATCATGCAATCTGGCCAGGTTTGGAGGTAAAGCAACTCTATAGGCCACTAGTCCTATCCTTTCAAGGATTTGGAAAGGATCAAGATAACGAGGACTGAGCTTTCTTGTCCTGATAGACCATCCTACCCCTGTCACCAGAGTAGCCTTAAGGAACACATGGTCTCCTACCTCAAATTCTAAGGGTCTCCTTCTCTTATCTGCATAACTCTTTTGCCTACTCTGGGCAGCCAACAATTTCTTTCTGATGAGTTCTATCTGGTGGGTGGTTTGGTTCACTATGTCTGGACCTAAGAGACTCCTCTCACCCAACTCTACCCAACACAAGGGTGACCTACACTTCCTCCCGTAAAGTGCCTCAAATGGTGCCATTTGGATACTGGAATGGTAGCTATTATTATAAGCAAACTCAGCTAAAGGCAAGTACACATCCCAACTCCCTTTCAATTCTAGCACGCTAGCTCTCAGCATGTCCTCAAGGGTTTGAATGGTCCTCTCAGTCTGTCCATCAGACTGAGGATGATAAGCAGTGCTAAAGTTAAGACTAGTACCTAAAGTTTCTTATAGAGACCACCAAAATTTTGATGTGAATCTTGGGTCTCTATCTGACACAATGCTATTAGGGACACCATGTAACCTTACAATCTCACGAACATACAGTTGAGCTAGTCTATCTAGAGGATAAGTAGCTCTAACAGGTAGAAAGTGGGCAGATTTTGTCAATCTATCCACAATCACCCAAATAGCATCATAACCCGATGAGGTTCTAGGTAAACCCATCACAAAATTCATGGATATACTATCCCATTTCCATTCTGGAATCTCTAAAGGGTGTAACAAACCTGCGGGTCTTTGGTGCTCAATCTTGACCCTCTGACAAATTAGACACCTAGCAACAAACTTTGCTATGTCTGACTTCATTCCAGGCCACCAAAAGCTTTTCTTAAGATCCCTATACATCTTAGTGGTGCCTGGATGAATGGTGTACTGACTCTTATGAGTTTCTGATAACATTATGTTTCTCAACTCTTCATCCTTAGGTATGCACAGTCTACCTTGGTACCTCACCAAACCATCTTCTGATAGGTCAAAATCCTTGACCTCACCACTACCCAGTTGCTCTCTAATTCCTCCCCAATAGGCATCTAACTCTTGGGCTTCTTTAATCCTTTTTCTAAGGTCATTTTCTATCCTCAACTCTCCCAAAAGAAGACTATTAGGGTTCATTGAAATTGACAAATTCAAATCTCTCATCTCCTCAATCAACCCTTGCTCTCTAAGCATCATCATTGCCATGTGAATAGATTTCCTACTCAAGGCATCGGCGACCACATTCGCCTTCCCTGGATGATACTTTAAGGAAAAATCATAGTCCTTAAGGAATTCCATCCACCTCCTTTGCCTCATGTTCAACTCCTTTTGATCGAACAAATACTTCAAACTTTTGTGATCACTATACACCTCAAATTGGGCACCATAGAGATAGTGCCTCCAAATCTTAAGAGCAAAAACTACAGCCGCTAGCTCTAGGTCATGGGTAGGGTAATTCTCTTCGTGGGGTCTAAGTTGTCTAGAAGCATAGGCTATCACTCTACCTTGTTGCATTAAGACACACCTTAATCCCTTCTTAGAAGCATCACTATAGACCGTGAATGTCTCTTTTGGATCAGGTATCACTAACACAGGCGCGGTGGTAAGCCTATCCTTAAGCTCTTGAAAGACATTCTCACACTCAGCATCCTACACAAATGGTTGGTCCTTCCTAGTCAATTTTGTCAAAGGCATGGCTAACTGAGAAAATCCCTTAATGAATCTTCTATAGTAGCTGACTAGACCTAAGAAGCTACGGATTTCGGTCACCGTTTTGGGTCTCTCCCAATTCAGTGCCGGCTCTACCTTGCTAGGATCTACCGCTACCCCTTGTTCTGATATCACATGACCTAGGAATTTGACCTCTCGCAACCAAAACTCACACTTGCTCAACTTAGCATACAACTTATGCTCTCTCAAGGTTTGAAGAACTATCCTAAGATGCTCTTCATGCTCTTCACTACTTTTAGAGTAGATGAGGATGTCATCAATGAACACTACCACAAACCGGTCAAGATAAGGCCTAAAAATCCTATTCATGTAATCCATGAAAATGGCAGGGGCATTGGTTAACCTAAAAGGCATAACTAGGAATTCATAATGGCCATATCGGGTTCTAAAGGCAATTTTAGGTACATCCTCAGCCTTGACTCTAAGTTGGTGATATCCCGATCTAAGGTCAATCTTTGAAAAGACCGACGCTCCAGCTAATTGGTCAAGCAAGTCATCAATTCTAGGTAAAGGGTATTTATTCTTGATAGTCGCTTGGTTCAATTGTCTATAGTCCATACAAAGTCTAAGGCTACCATCCTTCTTTTTGACAAATAGCACTGGTGCTCCCCATGGAGACACACTTGGCCTAATGAACCCTTTTTCAAGTAACTCTTCTAATTGACTCTTTAACTCAACCAACTCAGCAGGCGCCATTCTATACGGGGCCTTAGAGATTGGACCAGTACTGGGTACCAAATCAACAGAAAACTTTAGCTCTCTCTCTGGAGGTAGTCCACTAAACTCCTTAGGGAAAACCTCAGAAAACTCCCTAATCGCAGGTATATCCTCTAACCCATCCTCAACTTTCACATGCAATGAAAAGAATACTAGAAACCCTTGGCATCCACGCCTAAGGCACCTCCCGGCTTAGGCGGCAGACACACAAGTAAGCTCAGTCACAGGACAAGTTCCAGGTATGTTTGCAGGTAAGGAAACAGTCTTACGGTTGCAGTCAAGTATCACATTATTAGCAGACAACCAGTCCATACCAATGATTACATCAAAATCACATAAAGGGATACAAATCAAGTCAAGGGTAGTACAACGGCTATCCAATTGTACAGTACAATTTAAGCATACATCAGATGTAATCATAGAATATCCAGTAGGGGTGGACACAGATAATTCAAATGGCAACAGGCTAATTTTAAAACCCAGACGCTTAACACAGTCATATGAGATGAATGAGTGGGTCACACCTGAATCAAACAATGCATCTACGACATGATTATGGACAAACAATGTACCTCGGATCAGGCTAGGGGACCTACTAGCGTCTTGCTGTGTAAGGGCGAACACCCTTCCTTGGATAGGTAGCTTAATTGATGAGGCCGACTCACGTGACACTATGCAAGTCCGCGCATAGTGTCCCGGCTTTCCACAGTTGTAACACACTGGACAAGGCCCACTCCCATGGTTCTTCCCATATTTGGCACAAGTGGGCGGGGCACTCATTGAAATTCTCGGTGGTCCCATACTTCTTCTTTGAGGGACATTCCTTAGGGGTGGTCTCCTTCCCCAAGAGCCATTCCCACTATGGGTTCCTTTCTTGCTTCCGCCCCTAAAGGGCTCTATGCCCCGGTCACGTTTTTCTTCTAAGGTCTTCTTTCTGTTGGTTTCACTCTCCACCATCGCCCTCTCTGTCACTCTACACTTCTCCACTAACTCATCAAAGTTACGGATTTGTAGGGACACTATTTTATCCTTAATCTCCGGTCTCAGGCCTCTCTCAAATTTCTCAGCTTTCCAGGGCTCATCGTCAAACCTTTTCAGGTAGGAGGAGAAGCGAGACAACTGAATGAATTTGGCCGTATATTGGTCTACATTCATATCCCCTTGCTCAAGGAAGTTAAACTCAGCCTCCTTGTCGGCCCTCACTGATGGTGGGAAGTATTTGCTTTCAAATGCCGTTTGAAAGCTCTCCCAGGTCAAGGGTATCTCCCTTGCAATCAGCAATCTGGAGGCATTCCTCCACCAATGCTCAGCCTCTCCTTCCAACTTATAGATAGCTAGCTTGGCCTTTTGTTCGGTTGTGCAAGTCATAACCCCAAAGATCTTTTCCAATTGCATAAGCCACCTCTCGGCTTTATTAGTGTCTAAGTCCCCCAAAAAGGATGGAGGATTAGCCTTTCTAAATTTGGACAACACCACAGAGAGGTCACCATCCTCCCCTAGGTGTCCCACACCAGGGTTAGGACCAGCCCCCATACGGTTGTCCATTGGCAACTCCTGATTCGGCTTATTTATATTCTCATGAAGCTGTTGCAGCACTTGCACAGTCGCTGCATGAGCCTCAACTTGCTCTTGAAGCCGGTCAGTCATTGCCCTCACTGTAGTTTCATGGGCTTCCGCTTGTTCTCTCATACGGTTGGCCATTGCAGCCATGGCCTCTTGCATCTCTTTTAGCATCTCAGTTGTTTCTCTACGAGTAGCCATCTAACTCTTCAATGCTACAAACACAACCACAAGCATCCCCTATTAAACTACAGCCCAAGGTAAACAAAACACACTCCACCCATGGCAGATATATGTATAGGTATGAGAGTTATCATCAAGTCATAATGTTCCTATTCCTATCATGCATGCATCATGATTGCCAAGTTTTCTAACAACAAAGATGTAAATCAAACGCACATGCCTAAACCATTGCTCTGATACCAACTGTGATGACCCTAACTTTAATATCGGTAATTATAGTTAAATACATGATTAATAGTTAAAGATCAAGGTTTTAGGGTTGCTACAATTAATTACTATGCGAAAACATAGGAAAATTTAAACCTTGATACTATTAGGATCATCAACTAACAACCATAACGGGAACATGCATAAAAGGGTTTGTACCATCATTAAAGATTTAGGATTCATCCATTAATCAATTTTAACCCACAAAAACATCCCACCAATGTACTCATACTATTCCCTAACATTAACTTTATTAAAATTAAGGCTTCTAGGTCAAATATAGAAGTTTAGGGACCTGCGCCGCGGCCTGGAACCTTCCCGCCGTGGCTGAGTTGGGTTCTGGGACTCGAAAACCAAGTTCTTAACCTTGCGCCGCGGCCAAGTTGCTCTCTGGAATTTTTCTAACTTTCGCCGCTGCGAGTTGGATCTGCGCCGCGGCTAACCTATGTGGCGCCGCGGCGAGTTTTGCTACTGTAACCTCCCTAATTAATTTCCTCGACTCGCGCCGCGGTGAGACTTCTTGCGCCACGGCGAGGTTACGTTTTGTCACTCCCTGGGCGATTAATTTTCACTCCGCACCGCGGCGAGATTTATCAAGCCGCGGCGTCCCTCGCCACTGTCACTTCCTAGGCCACGGCGAAGCCTTCTTGGCCGCGGCATGATTCCCTTCTGTCACTGTTTTCCCTATATTTCGCCCCCTACACTTCATTTCTCTTCTTAGGGACACTCTAAGGTCACTACCCCTCAATTTATATGGCTCTAAAGGTATTTATCTACCTTATTTACTTAGCTATGCTTCTATTACCAATTCAAAACTTATGTGCCCATTTCTTTCTTCTAATTACCCTCTATCAGCAAGTTTACAAAGTAACAACAACAGAATATACATTAACTACCAGCATCCATCCTTTAATACTCAATCAATGGGGGTTCCATACGTGAGGGGTTCATATCAATATCTCAAGGGTTACATTTCCATTGATAAGCCATATCATAGGTCAACATAATTTTCAGCAGATATCATGAATCCATACAATAATTATCAAGTTAAGATAAGGTCTAGCCCTTCAGTACATACATTCTCAATAAATCAAATGTTCAAGCCTACACTTGGCAATATAGATATATGATGATGCTATACATTAAGGAATACAAAATTAGCATCTATACTAGCTAAGTCAGCCTAAGCGTAGCCATCTCCCCATAGGTGAGAACTCATGGATTCTTATCCACCTGCTTACCCTTATCCTTACCCGAAGAACTTTCACCTGAAATATTAATCCCACAACACGGGGTGAGATATAAATCTCAGTAACCAAAGCAATTCCATCATATAATCCAGTTTAATCAACATATATGCATAAATCAAAATCCATATCAGAATCATATCAGTCATTTCAGCAAATGAAACAATTAGGCTATCATGATTACTATCCCATACTAGCAATCATATATTTAACATGTCAAAGGCCATTAACACTGGGAGAGGCCCGTCCACGGCACCCACTCCCTATTGAGCACAACCAGGGCTCAGTGCATCTGGGGTTTGATCATAACCCGGTGCCCAATCGTGGCACATGCACGGGTGGCAGCCGCACCACAGCTCCACCATGGACTCACAAGGTCCAATCATGATACAACAGATAGCCAACCAATTCATTCAACATTTCAAATCATCCATATATAGAAAATATGAAATTAAAGCAGATACATGCATGGAATTAATGTAAACCCCGGTTACCTCACTTGCAGACAATTGCAACAGCTACCACAAATCCCAAATTCGGATTCAAGTATCTCCCACCAGAATTCTCAATGTTTCACCTAAAATCCTAAGCAAATTCGTACCAAATTAATACCCATAATATAAATAAGCTATGGGGGTCTCAAACCAACAAAGAAAGTATCAAAATGGGGGGTTTAAAGTCACCAAATACCATCCCCAACCTCAACCTACGAATTTTATCAAGAAAACCCCAAATAACCACATTTCAGATTTTGGGTAGGGGGAAAATCCTCCAAATGAAAAACTAATCGGACCAAATTAAAGAGAAAGATGAGGGGATTAAGTTGTATAACTATTACCTTGGCCAAATCTTGCTCCAAATGTGAGAAAATGCATAATTATGTCAAGAACCCTAGCCTTCTCTCCTCACCTCCGAATTTCTCTTCTATTTTTGTGTTTCAGCAAATGAAGGGAAAAGTGGCTGAAGCATTAGGGTTTTAGGTGGGTTTAAGTTGGGTCAAGGGGTTGGGTCATGGGTTGCTCTAAGTCCAAATCCAATTGGGTTTCAGATTTTGCTTGTTGGGCTAGTTTTTAATTGTTGGGCTGCATAACTCTGTTGGGCCAGTTTTATACATTAGGTTGCTGAAGTTTAATGGGTTTTGGGCCTAATTTGAAGAGCTCAAAGGCTTGGGTCTGCACAAGAGTGATTGGGCCACTTAATTGAGCCTATACAAGGTAAATCTTGGGCCTCTATCTCATTAAATTAGTTTAGGTCTGCCTCTAGTTCATTGAGCCTCCATTAGCCTCTTATCATAATTTAATTAATTTAGGCCTAGATGCAATTTCTATCCTAAATAAATTCTCAAACCCATATTAATAATTTATCTCTCCAAAACTTCTATTCACTAACTTGCCCAATTATCCTCTATTAATTATTCTTAATTACTCTAAGTCCATAATTAATACCTTAAATAAATTTTGGGGTGTTACATTGCTTGGCCTATGCAGGGCTTTAAGGGTGCCTGGTTTGTGCAGGGCTTTAGGGTACCTGGCCTATACATGGCTTGAAAAGGGTGCCTGGCCTATGCAGGGCTTAAAAAGGATGCCTGGCCTGTGCAGGGCTTTGAGGGTGCCTGGCTTATGTAGGACTTTAAGGTGGCTTGAAAGGTGCCTTTTTTTGTGAATTTTTCTAAATTTAAAAATTTTACTTCATTTATCTAAGTTTTATGCAAGGTAATGCACCTATATGGAAATGTGCAATGCATGCAATATGCTTGACTTTTGAGCTGAACAATGCAATTTTGCCCTAATATAAATTGAGGTCATTGTAGGTGTTAGAAGTATGAAGTATGTGAGATGCTACAATTTATAGAGTGCATATTTTTTGTTTTTTCTTTGCCCCAATATGAATTTGAGGTCCACCTAATAAAAACATGTGTAGGATGTGTGAAGCATATAAGATGTTTCATAACATGCAAAATGCTTGTTTTGTTTACCCCAATATGAGTTCAGGGTTCACATAATGTATGCATGTATGAGATGCAAAAAGCATATGTGATATTTTGTTTCATGAGATGCAAATGTTTGCTTTTGCCTTGCCCTAGCGTGAATCAATATGCATGAAAGATGCTTTATTTTAATGAAATGACAAATTTTATTTATTTTCATTTTTGCTTGCCTCACTGTAAACTGGGATTATGTGATGTATGCGAGTGTGAGATGCATGATGCACATGAGATGTTGTAATTTATGGAATGTACATTTTTTGAATTTTTTTATTTTAAAAATTTTTTATTTTCAAGACATGCACAATTTATACCAACAAAGTTAACTCCAAATGGAGAGAAAGATGGGGATATTATCTTTAAACGTCCTTAGATTGATTTTAAGTTTTGAAAACCCCATTTCTTAATGCAAATAAGATCCCTTTAATGGAAGGAGGAAGAAAAGGAGCATCATTTCTAAATGTTTTTAGATTGATTTTGAGCTTTAAACCCTTTATTTTTTTTGTTTTGATTTATGCAAACAAAATCATCTCAAATGAAAGAGGAACAAGAAGGGGCATTATTTCTGACTATCCTTAAACTGATTTTGAATTTTGGACTTTTATATATTTTTTTTGGAAAATGAATTGATGAGAAATAACATGATCTTTTTTTAGTTTTTTTTTATCAATTTGACTTGAAAAGAAAAAAAAAACTTTATCGATATACAAATTTAATACAAGCACATGATGCATGAAAAATCTCAAAATTTGTCAAAATATAGGATTTTTAGCCATTTGTATTTGAAAAAAATTTCTCACATTAGCTCTTCACTTGCCCTGGTGAGAAAAATTGGGCTTTTAATTATCCTACCAAATTTGCCTTTTGTTGTTTGGATGAAGGAATTTATTAATAGCTTTTGGCTAGCCAAAAATGCCCCTGAAGGAGTATCCTAAGCTAAGATGACCCCAGACTCTTGCTTTGACTCATTTCTAAATAATTTTCTCTAAGTGGTTTGTTTGCCATCAACTTTGGACTATTAACTTGACAAGGCAATCTCTTCTCATCAACTCTTCATCGTTAATGTTTGAAAGGTCAATAAGTTAAATTCATACTTACTTTATTTAACAATGTCAATACAATTATGCATTAAGGGATACAAACACATAAGCTTAGGAAGAAAAAAAAAATCCTCAACATTAAAGGGATGCAGAGGCTGATGAAGAAGGTGATCATGTAAAATAGTTTAGGAGTGGAGAAGTGGAATAGATAATGGCTAGACACAATGTTCAGAACAAGAATATGCCCCAGTCCTACACTTGAAGCATTTTTCTCTGAACATTAGAGCAGTGAAATGCTAAGAAGATGGGTATGGTAAGTTAGAGAGAAAATTCTGAATATTTGCTCTGAATCAAACTTTTTGCCCCAGTTTCAATTATTCTGGTTTTTTTTTTTAATTATTCTTTTTTTTCAGAAAACCTGCCCAATTATTTTCAAGCAAGCTAAACCTCAACAAGGACTTTTGATGCTTGTAGTGTGGCCTTAGTAAATAGGTTTATGAAATAAATTATATCAGTCTCAAGAATTAACATGTCCCCATCAAATCTCTTGTTGGTCTCCTTCTCCCATTGCTTTAACAAAACTCTATACTTGAAATTCACTTACCAAGAGAGGATGTTTCCGGACTGTAATTGGGTCTCATGGGTGAGAAAGTAGCTTAAAAAAAGAAGGGTGAAAAGGCTCAAATATTCATGTGAACTTGCAATGAGAGATTTGCCATGGTGATTATGCAATCTTGGCAATATCTATTAGGTTTAAGCTTTCCTTTTACAGGATCCTCTTTTTTTAATTCTCCTTCTACCTAATCCCCTTTGAAGGATTTTTCTCTTTTGACCTTTGATGCAATGTAAAACCTTCCCTTGAGGTGAAGTTCCATTTTGGAAGTTATTGCTTTTTCACATTTCATTCTGTAAGAGATTGTTATTTGAGCATTTTTTCTATAATTTTTCCTTTTCCTTCTTCAATTAATTTCCCTTTTTTTTTTCATTTAATTTTTTTAGAAGGAATCTACTATGGTGCCAAAATTGCTTTTCTTTATGTAGGATTCTCATTGCTTCCCAAATTTGATTCATGTTTGGTATTTCAAGAATTTTTATAAGGCCCAAAGTGGTTAGCAACGGTTAAGACGTGTTTAGATAATTGAAAGAACTTGACCCTCTCTTGATATTTGAATTATCAACATAAAAATTTGTTAAAGACTTCCCATCCCAAATGTTCCATGATAAGTGTGAAGGAAATGAACATCACTCCTGGCTCAATTGAGGTGATTAGAGGTTACTTCTTTGTATTTGGGAAGACAAAGAATGCCTTGTATCCTAGACATAGTTTGCTTGTGATGTGATGACCCTAATTTCTTATCATCATAATTAAGGTTAAACACATGATTAATCACTATAGGTCTTGAAAATATGGAAAAAATTTAAACCTTAATGTGATTAGAGTCATCAATCATACGATTTCATACACTTATGTTCATAAGGGAATTAAACATCCATTCATAAGCCTTGGATTCTATTACTCATCAATTATAACTCATCCTAATAACTCTAGAACATCCCTTGTGATTAACATATGGAAAACCAAGATTTTCTAGCTAATATAAGTGTTTCAGCATGTTCGTCGTGGCCAAATTACCATTCGCCGTGGCCAATTCCTTTCTGTTTTGCTCCTTTCTTCTTCACTAGTTTCGCCGCGACGAGTTGGACCTTCGCCGCGGCCAACCTATATGGCACCACGGCGAAGAAGCCTCCTGGAACTTCCTCTCTCGCCTTTCGATATTGGCCGCGGCCAATTCCTCCTTTCGCCACAGCCAATTCCTCTCTGGAATGCCAGAGACATTTTTCCAAAAGTTCGCCGCGACCAATTTCGTAATTCACCACAGCGAATTTCTCTCTGGATGACTTTCAGTTTGACCTCTCACATTTTGCCGCGGCCAATTTACATTTCGCCGCGACGAATTCCTCTCTGGCACTCTCCCTGGGCAACTTCGCCTCTATTGGCCGCGGCCAACTCCATTTTAGTCACGGCGAAGTACCTTCTGGTCCTACACTCCGAAAATCTGGATTTATACTCTCCTTTCTCCCTCCAATCTCACCCTAGGGCCCCTCTACCTTAATTGTGGGGCTCAAATAGCTTTCCTTAGCCTATTTTATCTGACTAATCTATCCTCTCTAATTCAAGATTCAAGGGTCATTTTCTTTCCTCTAATTACCCTATATCAACAAGTCCATTTATTAGCAATTTGTAAAGTAACAATAACAAGAGTTCATAAACTATCATTAGATATCACTTATGTCAAGATTACATCTCCAATAATAAGCTACATCAAAGTTCAACAAGGCTCATTGTAGATAACACAAATCCATACATCAATTACTAATTTAAAGTAAGGCCTACTCCTCAATAGATACACATTATATTATCAAAATACATACTCTTACACTTGGTAATACAAATACATGATGATGCTATACAAACCTTAACAAAAATTAGCATCTATCCTATTCTACTCAGACCAAGTGTAACTCCCTCACACCGAGCCTCAGCTCATGGATGTTCATCCACTTACTTACCCTTATCCTTACCCGAGGAACCTTCACCTGAAATTGTAATCCCATAAAACGGGGTGAGATATAAATCTCAGTAACCAAGACAATTCCATCATATAATCCAGTTTAATTAACATATATACATGAATCAAAATCAACATCAGAATCATATCAGTCATCTCAGCAAATGAAACAATTAGGCTATCATGATTACTATCCCATACTAGCAATCATATTTAAACATGTTAAAAGCCATTAACACCGGGAAAGGCCCGTCCACGGCACCTACTCCCCATTGAGCACAACCAGGGCTCAGTGCATCTGGGGTTTGATCATAACTCGGTGCTCGATCATAGCACATGCAGGGGTGGCAGCCGCACCACAGCTCCACCATAGACTCACAAGGTCCAATCAGCATACAATAGATAGCCAACTAATTCATTCAACATTTCAAATCATTCATATATAGCAAGTATGAAATTTAAACCGACATATGCATGGAATTAATGTCAACCCCGGTTACCTCACTTGCAGACAATTGCAACAGCCACCACAGGTACAAAATCTCCCTATAACTATAACATCAGATAATTACTACTCTAACTCATCATTAACAATGGCAACAAGTACTCAAAGAATTTAAAATGCTAATAACTACTTAGAGAACACTTACCCAGCCACTACAAGTCCCAAATTTGGATTCAAGTATCCTCTACCAGAAACCTCAATATTTTATCCAAAATCCTAAGCAAATTCATACAAAATTAATACACATTTGTAAATCAGCTATGGAGGTCTCAAATTAACAAAGAAAGCATCAAAATGGGGGGTTTAAGCTCACCTAATACCAGCCCCAACCTCAACCTATGAATTTCTCCAAGAAAATCCCCAAACACCCACATTTCAGATTTTTGGGTATGATGAAAACTCTCCAAATGAAAAACTAATCGAACCAAATTAAAGAGAAAGATGAGGGAATTAAGTTGTATAACTATTGCCTTGGCCAAATCTTGCTCTAAATGTGTGAAAATGAAGAATTCTTACCCCCAACCCTAGCCTCCTTCTCCACCTCTGAATTTGCTTTTTGTGTTTCAACAAATGGGAAAGTGGCTGAAGCATTAGGGTTTTAGGTGGGTTTAAGTTGGGTCAAGGGATGGGTCATGGGCTGCTCTAAGGTCCAGATCCAATTGGGTTTCAGATTTTAGCTTGTTGGGCCAATTTTAAAATGTTGGGCTGTAAAATTCTATTGGGCCAGTTTTATACATTGGGTTGCTGAAGTTTTAATGGGGTTTGGGCCAAGTTTGAAGGGTTCAAGGGTTTGGGTCTACACCTAATTCATTGGGCCTCCATTAGCCTCTTATCATGATTCATTAATTTGGGCCTAAATGTAAATCTCTATCCTAAATGATTCTCAAACCCATGCTAATAATTTATCTCTCTAAAAATCTCCATTCACTTAACTTGCCCAATCATCCCATATTAATTATCCTTAATTAATCTAAATCTATGATTAACACCTTAATTAATCTCGGGGTGTTACATGTGAGACATGCATTGGCATCTCTGATTTGGTTTTTTTTTTTTTGGGTAATTGAATTTGGGGCATATAATTAGTCTTAGATTTAACTCTTCTACACATCGATTAGATCTTTTTATAAAGAGATCTGGACATTATTATTTTTGGGTTTTTGGTCATTTAAGAAAGACATGCAAAGAAAGAGGTTATGTCAACATGACTAATGAAATGGGAGGATGCACAGAGGGGGAGAATAAGAACATATGACCATCGTATTGACAAAGTTAAATAAAATAAGGTCCAATGGGAAGAATCAACTTCTATTAGCCTTAAATTTTAGCTATACAGAAAGCTATTGACCAAACAAGCATTAATTTATTATAATATGACAAGCAATTTTTTTGAGAGCTCAATCGCCAATAAATCCTCATGAAGTCCTATTTCCCATGTCCTTTTATACCTTGTTCATAAAGAGGTTGCAACTTCTTTTTCTTTTTTTTAGAGTGCCCCATTGCCTTAGGATTAAGTTCATAATTTCTTGGACAATGCTATTTTGAGTGTAAAGGTTAAGGGCTAGTGAAGGAAGCATCTTGTTTTTATTAAAGCTACTCATGTGAAAGTTAGGCAAATGGCTCGTGTCATAATTCAAATGGTTTAGGGTGCTTTGCATGGTCGAGTTTAGTAGGTACTGATGAGTTTGGAGATAGATGGTTCAAATTTCTTTGAAATGGATAGGATGGTGGTGGGCAATAGTCGTAAACTGAAGAATATGGTAGTATGAAAGGTTAGGAAGTAATAAGCAACTCTATCAAGACCTTTGACAACTTCCTTTTGCCTAATCAATTAGCACCTAATCAATTCTTGCCCCTATCCTCAATTTCACATTTTAGCTATTCATGAGTACATCTTTCTTTCTTTCTTTTTCAGATTTTGTTTGAGTGGCTCTTTCCGTTGCAAAAGGCCAAAACCCTCATATTTTACAAATTTTAAGACTGCCTTATGACTATTCATGAATGCAATCTTATTAGGTTGTCTGACCTATGAATTGATGGGTGTATTTAGTATGAGAGTCCTTCAGAGTCAGGGATCTTTATTTCTTTTTAGGAATCTATTGCCTCTATAAGGTATATTAGAACTAAAAATTGGCTTAAGAGGAAAAACTTGGCTTCCCATTTACATTTATGGTGACCATTTTTATTATTAAACCTTTATCTTCCATAGATGCTTATTGCACACAGGGATGATCAAAGTTGGCAAATCATCCTAAGGGAATACGCTAAATTCCACATGGATGCTGTCTAGGGAAAAGTCTAACCAATATGGATTTCTTTTGACAACTTGTGGAGTCATTTCAAATCCTCCAACTTGCTTTAGGATTTTATTGTTTTTCCATAAAGGATGAAGTTAACAGTATCGTTCAGCATCAAATTGAACTCTTAGCCATCTCAACCCTTATAATCGATTTGGCCCTTACTTATTTTGGAATAGAGCATATGGTATTGTGTCAAAACTTACTATCTTTGTATAGGTCACCTAAGATTAGCTTTTCTGATTAATCAGTGGAGCATTAGTTGATATTCTCTCACATTTCTTTAGGAGCTTATTGATCCATAAGAAGTTGTGGCTAATTGCTCCACTAAGGAAGGGATGGTCCCTTCACAGTTGATACTTAGAACTTCGACTTCAATAATATTTAATACAAACTAGCCAATTTAATGATCTGCTGATATTGTGTACATGCTAATACATCATTGAGAACTATGCCCTAGTATAAAAGGGGAAGAAAACTTTACTCTTTCTTGAGAAACTTATTGTTTTATTGGAGAAAAAGTAGCTGACAATCAAACCGAGAGAAATATGGCTTTTCCACACGATTGATGCCCCCTAAAAAAAATGATTCCAATTGCTAACCAAAACATGATATTTATTTATTGATGTGGCAAGACTTGTGAATACTGTGATTTCTCATAATAAAAAAAACTTTTTCTTTCTTTTTTTTTTTTGAGAAATTTATCATTTTGTGGAGATGAAAATTTTAAATTGAATTTCTTTTTTTTTTTAAATAAAACTGAATTGTACACTATTTATTATTCTATTTTATTTTCTTCCTTTTTTAATTATGTAGGAAGAGAATAAATTAGGGTAAATGTTTCCCTTTCAAGGGATTATGATGAATGTGGTCATGGCTTCTTCGGGGTTGGAAACCCATCAGGCAAGACTAATGCAGACTTTCATCATAGTTAATGCACATCTAATTGTGCCATGACAACACATTAACTACTCCAGTAAACAGTGACGATGTGTCACTTTTCCTATGGATATCATTAGATGCATAGACATGATGAATAAATAATTAAAACGCCCTCCTTTTTCTTAATATGGATAGATCCTAGGTTGTAATCACTGGAGCCTGACTCTAACTATTTATGAGGCATCTATGGCTTAACTATCAGTATAAATTTCCTAGGTAGATCTATGACTCCTAAACATTGGTCCCTAAATTACCCCCACCATGAGGTGAAAATCTCATTATATAAATTTGACATTGAGAGGAAAAAGATCCTACACAAGTTAAACCCATATAACGAAGCACAATTTAAGTGAAGTCTTCGTGATAGCCTCAGGAAGCACAAGGCTTCACAGGGAAATCAGCATAAACCCCTACTAACCTAGGGAGCACTCAGACCCGGGTATAGGGCCCACAATGTGTGTGAGGTAATTGTGTTTCAGTGATGTGTGTGAGGAGAGCATTTACCTCTTCACCCTATGAACTACCCAACCCTTATCTGCTAAACAGATTGACAAAACTATTGGGAAAGCAAAGCATATATACAAGTAAAAGTAAAAATAAATAAATAAATAAATGAAATGTACAGATATGGTCATCTACCCTGAGGTTTTATTCCACATGCTGTCTATCCTAACGCATGTTATATATACAATCAATGAAATAAAATAGATGAAGCAAGCATGTGAATGACATATCATCTACCCTAAACATGTAGGGCAAACAATAAACAGAGGGGAGAACCAAAATAAAGGAAGGCCATAATGTCTTGCACGACTAACTTAAATTAGGCTTGACTCTCAAATCATCCCTAGTGGAGTCGCCATACTGTCACACCAAAAAATGCGACCGCGTGGCGCTTAATCGAAATAAAAATTAAAAGTAGTAGAGTCGTCACCAAAATTTTAATTTTTGAAAAGGCAAAACTTTAGAAAAGCCTTCTTATTTAAAAAATAAGAAAAATGGTCTGCAAACCAGAAAATAGGTTCGGGAGTCGATTGTGAGTAGGGAAGGTGTTAGGCATCCCACTACACCCGTTACTAAGAACGGTTACCCTAAGTTAGTTGTGCAAAATCAATATAGCCTCTATTCTATTTTAATTCTTCCTAACAAATCACATGCAAAATAGAAATGGACATATAGGAAATGAAATTGAAAATAAAAGAGGAAGAAAGAAAGTAAAGAAACAAAATTAGAAAAAAAAACAAAATAAAAGAAGGGAAATCAAGAAAATAAAAATTGAAAAGAAAATTTTATTTACAAGGGCGAACTTGACCTAGGATGAGAGTCTAGAGCCTACATACCCTTCGGAGGGATCAAAGTCCACGTTGTTCGAACGGAAATTTTATCTAGTTAGTGTTTTATTATCATTTTTCTTTATTTTATATTTTTGTTGTTTTTTTTTTTGAATTTTTGTTTATTTTGATTATTATGTATTTTTGGTTGTGTGAAAAGAGAAAGAAAAACAAAAATTACTTTTACCTTTAGCAAATAAAATGTGATTTAAAATTAATAGATGGGTTTTAATTTGCTAACGATATTGTAAATTTTTTTTTTTTTTTTGCTCTTCCCTCATTTTTAGCTTTTCCCCTTTTTTAATTTTTATTAATGATTCTTGTTTTTTTTTGTCTTAATTTTTGCTGATTTTGATTTTAGATTTTAGATCTTTTCGAATTTTTTTTTATAATCAAATTTTTTTTGCTTTTTCTTTGTTTTTTTTAATTTTTTTAAATTACTTTTTGGTTGTTGCTTTTGATTTTTATCCCTTTTTTTTTATCTCCCTTTTTGCTTTTGATTGATTTTGAATTAGTTGTCTTAGATATATTTTGTTTACTCTTTTTTTATTAGCTTTGATCATTGATTTGATTTTTGGATATGTTCCTTAAAATTTTTTTTTAATTGAAAGACTTTTCTTTTCTCTTTTTTTTTTTTTTTTTTAATGTTAATTTTGATATTTGAAATAAGATTTTTAGTTGGAAGAAAAAAAGGGCTTTTTTTTTTGTATCTTTGGTTTGGTTTTTTCTTCTTCTTTTTTTCTTATTCTGAAACCTCTTTTTTTTTATTGGAAAAGAAAATATTTTTTTATTATTTTTTTTTAGTATCATTTTGTTGTTTTTTTTTTTTTTGGAATCTTCTCTAAGAAAATTTTCTTTCAATTTTGTTATATCCTTTTATTTGAAATCAAACCCCCATTTTCGATTTTAGAATAAGATTCTTCCTAAATAAAGGATTTTTTTTTGTTTTGTTATTCCCTTTTAAAAATAAGATTTCCATGTTTTGACTAACCCCCTTTTTTTTTTATATCATCATTATTTATTCATTATTCATTTTTGTTTCATTTTTTGTTTGTTTTAATTTTCTTTTGGTTTGAAAACCCTTTATTATTTATAAAGAAAGACTCCCTTTTTTGTAAAGAAACAAAAATCACTTTTACCTTTAGTAAATTAGATTAGGTCTAGTTAATATATTAAAATTAACTTTTTCTTTCATTTTCAATTCCCCGTTCATTCTTTTTGACGTTTCCCTTTTTGTTTTTTTTTTTGTTTTGCTTTTTTGAACAAGAGAAGTTGAAACTTTGAGAAGTTTGGTTACTTGAAATTACTTTAGGGATTTTTAACTCTTTGTTTATTTTTGTTTATCCTTTTCTTGTTGTTCTTCTTTTCTTAGTTCTCATTTTGTCTGGTCTCATTTTTCGAAAACACTATCCTTGAAGAAAACCAATTTGGCCAAGGTCAGTGAAATCCCACACTTATTAAGACACGAGTTTGAGATCCAAAGAACGTCAAAGAGGCTTATTGCCACACATGACTTTGGATTTGTTTCCCTATACTCGAGGGGACAAAAAGATCCCACACTATTATTAACAATAAAGATGAAATATAGGAAAACGCTAGCCAAACACCCCAATGATATAATCTCAAGCGTTTTTATTTTTGATTAGTGTCGCATCAACTTTGTTCGAATTTTAAGTATCGATGGAGTCCATAAATAAATTATAAAATTCCAAATTATGCGTCCTAAGTTCCTAATTTGCACTATCCTCCTCACATAATAAAAGGCCTTGGAGTTTAATGGAACTCATTAACTGAATCAAGGTGTAAGGCATTAAGCCAATAAGCACAAAAAGATTGAAACACCATTTGAAAACGCAACCTTTCTCAATTAAGATTTTTCAACAAAGGTGTATCCAGAACTGTGATCACACATGCATACGTTTATCACAAACAGTGGCCAGGGGAAATCCAAGCGGATTAAACAATCATTAATCATAATCAAATATAAAACCGAAGCCAAATTTCTCTCAAGCATTCTGTTGAGCACCTATCGTGCATTCCTCAAACAAATAAGACATAGGGTATTTCGAATTCCAGCCCTCCATTCCAATTACAGATCACCAGCAGCCTCAATCTAAATTCATTGGAAGCTAAAGAAGGTCAACAATTCGAGTGGCTTACCTGTGGGGTGACAGCAAGAAGATGGATCCTTCCTTCAATTGCAGCTCTTCTCCTTCAACATATTCCCGAAATTCAGCCTTGGTCCTTTCTGTTTCACTTAATCCAAAAATTCCCCTCCCCAATTTTCTTGGTTTCTCCTTCGCACTCCTCGCCTCCTTCCCTTTCCCGGTCTCCCACTCTCTTTTCTCCTCCTCTGTCATGATTTTTTTTGGTCGTTCTCTCCCTTTCCCAATCTTACGATTTTTTGGTCGTTCTCTCCCTCTCCTAGTCTCACAATTTTTTTTTTGGTCTCTCTCCCTTTCCCAGTCTCACGATTTTTTTTCAATCTCTCCCTCTCTGATTCTCCTCGACTCCCCTCGCCTCTCTCGATTTTCTTTTTCGGTCCCTATCTCTCCTCGCTCTCTGATCTTCACATTCTCCCCCTATTTTTTCGTCTTCCTCTTCCCAATTTCTGTCTCCCTTTTTCTCTATTTTTCCCACTCAGCCCTCCTTAAATCTCGAAGGCTCTTCCCAAATCTCGAAAGCTTCCCTAGAGATGTGTCCCTTTCGTCTCCAAAGCTGTGCCCTGCTACTGCCTTCCCCCTTTTTCTCTGCTGTGGTGCTGTCTTTCCAAACCCTGTATAGATCGTGCTCTCGGAGGACGCCAGAGATGGGCTTCGCTTTTTTTTTTTGAAGGGGCTTCACTTTTTTTTTTTTTGTTCTTCAGTCCATTTTCCTTTTCTACATTTGGGCTTAACAAATTGGGCTTCCATTGAAGGCTAAGGATTTAGCAGACGGGCCTGTCGGAGAAAAGGGATTGGGCTTCAGATTAGGCCACTCTTCTTTTTTCTCTTTTTTATTTACTTGGATTTGTTTTTTTTCTTTATTTTTAATATCAATTTTTTGGGTTTTCTTTTTTTAAAAAACTTTTTTTTTTTTTTTTGTTTTTTTGTCTTTTTAAATTTCGTTACTTCCTCTTTGATTGTTTTTTTTAGCTGGTTGCGCTCATTTGATTTTTCTTTTCTTTATTATTTTTTTATTTTTTTGATTTTTTGGCTTTTTTATTTATTTTTCTTTTTTCTCTTCATTTTTTGTTTTCTTTCTTTTTCTTTTTTTTTTGTTTGTATTTTTGCTAATTTGATTTTATTATTATTTTTGTAGGTTGTCTGAACAAAATACGGTGTTCACAACCGTGATTAACTCACAAGGATCACTGGTTTAGCAACTTTTAGTTTTCGTGTCTTACCTTATTAGTTTATACTTTTTGTTTTGCTATGAGGCTCTAATTTTTCATATATATATATATATATATAATCAAAATCTATAGATAGGCATATTCATGAAAAAATAAGAAAGGAGAAGATCTCCAATATTCAAATACAAAATAAAAATAAGGATGTTAAATTGGTGAGCAAATATGCAAACAATTAATGGCCACTCAAAATCAAAATCCTTATAATTATAGTTTGTTAAAATAGCATTAATGTTGAATATACTCACTTATGGAGGAAAATGTAGCTTTATTTTGAAACCAGGTGTCACCATTCCCTTATTAAAATGAAGATTCTATCAATATATTTTCAATCTCAATAAGACCTTATTAGAAAGAAAATTAACTTTATGCAGATATATATATATATATATATATATGTTAATTAATTATATGTATACATATCACTAAAATTATCACCCCAAATAGCTAGAGCAATATATGATAGCTTCAAGAAAGTCTTAAATACAATGATCATTATGATTTTATTTTTTTGCTTGGTATGAAATGGCTTCAATGAGCATCTCTCTCACATGAAGTTGCAATCTATATAACTAATAACACGTGCAGTGTTTTTTTTTTTTCATATCATTAAAATATTCTATTTGACTAATAATACATAGATATTATGCCATAACAAATTATTAAAGAACTAGCGAATCATGAGCTTTGATTTCTTTCTGTTTTTTTTTTTTCCTGTTTTTTCGTGCTTAATTAGTGACTAAAACTCATCAGTGGCAAAGCACATTTCTTTACATTCTAGGCTAATATTAAGACTTGGCTCAGTATCATAATAATTTTTTCTCCAGCTATGGCTCAATTATCATTTAATGATATGGCCAAATAATTAAAAAGAATTATTGTTGGTAGGTGTTTTCATCAACGAGTACATGCCCAAAAAACGTCATGTGGATGGTTCGTGAACTTGTTGAGCCCTTAATTCTTTGTATCTTTTGAAAAAAATTGACAGTCAAGTTCAGATAATAAAATATATGAATTTAATTTTATTAAGGCATTTTCAGAATAACTGCATTTCTGAAGTTATAATTCAGTCTTTTTTTTTCTCTGTTGCCTTAAATAATTCCAGAACAGTGTTTTAGAATGACATTAAAGTGAAATTTTTTTTTATGAAGCACTGTTCAAAAATATAGAGTAATTGGAGCTTCCAAAATATTATTTACTAAAAAAATATAATATGTGGTGAAGTTGTTATTTAAAAATCAGGTAAGATTCACCCAAAATGTGAAAAACTTCGCACATTGAGTTTTTTATTATAAAATTAACATTGTTAATTTCTTTAAAACATACAAAAAATTCCAAGTCCAAAGCAAACTTATCATTTCTTTTGGTGCCAAGCTCGATAAGCTTTATATCAATATACCTGTTTTTTTTTTCCGTAGATTTTATAGTAACCACAAAGCATTTTAGAAGGAAGGAAAAAAAGTGATTAATTAACTACCTTATATGGCTTTCGAAAAAAATTTGGTATCTTATTTAACATATATAATTAATGTTTACTCGAAGAAATAAATTGGTTTTAAGTAGTTATTAACAACTTGTATAACTCCTTATTTCTTAAAAAATTATTTGAAAAATAATAAATAATTTTATTAGTTTTTTAAAAAAGTGAATTTATATGCATTTTGTGCACAATTATGTACTAGTATAGTATATATAAGATGCTTTATTTACAAAATAAAGAGATATATATATATTTTGTAAAAAAAGGAGAAAAAGGAATGCAGTTATATGGTTGTGTAATATTCACACCTACGTTTGGTAAGAAACCCTTTGATCAAATGTGAACTCAAAACAAAAGCGTCAAATAACTTGCAATGCAATGACAAAAATATATTGTATACGACAATAATTTTTTTCTGCTTTAGGTAATAAATTATTAATAGAACAAAAAGATAGGCCATTTAAAGGATGAGAGGAGAAAAGTAAGAAAAAGGACTGAATTGAATAATTTAGTGGTCCACAAATGGTAATAATTAAAAACAGAAGGAGATGAAAGAAATAGTAAATATCATTAAAATGATCCATTTTAGTTTAATTTCCCAATACAATATTAGGCCTCTATCCGCCTTCATGCACGCCATGATTCAAACTTTTATGGCTAGTCAACAACTATGTTAAAACCCAAAAAGAAAAAGACAGAGAGAGAAAGTTAACCAAATCAAGCTCACTAATTGCTTTGCTTCGAATCAAAATAGCCGTTATATTAAAAAAAAAGTATTAAAAATTTCTTAATAAATCGTTGTTATAACTTGTAACTGAAACTTAATATACACGTTAAAAAAATTGTTATATTTAAACTATTTCCGCTATGTTTGAACAACATATTGATCATTTGGGCCCAGGAAAAACATATTGATCAAGATTGTATATTTCAACAAACTAATACTATTTTATTAAATTATGTGAATAAAATGTTGTTTCTAAAATATAAATTAGATTTTTAATTATTCGACTCCTAAAAAATAAGCCTATATTAGAAAAATTACTTATTTAAAAGAAACTTAGGATATTTACAAAATTTTCTCTCATCCATTGAACTATGGTCAACTTCCCATAATCCAACCACATAAAATTAAAATCAAAATTTAAGTCTTACCAAATATTTGGAAAAAGAAAAAACGCAATGTAGGAAAAGGAAAAATCAAAATAAAATCTTGCCGGCCAAAAGTCTAACTCATTCCATCTCTCTATGTTGTGAGTTACTCTTGTTCGGATCTCTTCTAGTAGTTTTATCAAATTCAAACATGTCTTAAGAAAAGTATTTGCAGTTTTTTATCTAGAAAAAAAAAACTTGCATATACTTTCATATTCTTATGATTAGATTTTTTAATTAAAATATAATAAATATATATTTTTCTAATAATATTATAGTAAATATATAATTTTTATAAATAATTATATAATTATCTAAATCAAATTATATAGTTATCATAATATTATTAAAAAATTATATATTTAATATATTATATTAAAAATTTAATAAAAAAATGTAATTGCATTCTAATTAAAAAAACGTGTTGGGAATGTCCATCGCACATCCATCCGGTGGGACCCACTTTTCGACCGTGATGATGATTATTGAACTATATATATCTGTAATTATTCGCATTCGCAGGGGTAAAAATTCAACGCAACGGAGAAAAATAATGGCAACCTCGTAATCATGCAAATTCCACGGGATTATGTAAGAACAATTCTGTTCCAAATTCATCTTAAATTTTAATTTTAACCCCCAACTTTAAATTCGAAATTCTTTAAAATTCCCTTCCCTCATTTTTCTTTTATGCTATACTCTGTTCAGTATTTACATTTATTTTCCGCCCTCTTTATTTTTTGCCCTTTACCTTCTTACGCCACATCAGTTTCTTCGATTGGTTGATCTGCTATTCCGGCGTGTTGGTCTCGATCTTTCCCTTTAATGGCCGATGAAAATCATCTAGAGGCACCAGCAGAGTGAGCTATGTTCTAGAGTGAGTCAGTGACAGAGAAAAAAGTAGTAATTGGTTGAAATTCTCATATGGGTTTGTATGAGCAGCTTTGGACGAATGGTTCAAGGTTTGAGTCTGAAGCTTTGAGGGCTTTGTTATGAGAGTTATTCCTTTCTGGGTTCTGAGAGTGGCTTTGATTTGTGTGTGGATTTGATATGGGTGGGTGTTTTCCTTGTTTTGGATCATCCAACAAGGAGGACAATGGGGTGAAGGAAGTGGTCAAGAAGGATCCTTTCAAAGAAGGTTCAGTTGCTCAGTCTCATCACGTCAATAGGGTTAGCTCAGGTCAGAACAAATTTGTGAACTTGTTTTGACAATTTTTCCTGGCTTTTATTTTTGGTTAGTGGATTGGCTTAAACTATGTTGAATTTTACATTTTTAGCTCATTTTGTTAGTTTTCTGATGATGTGTTTTGGTTAAAATTATTGGGTACTTTGATCTGATTCATCTGAAGATTGTACTTCCACTGCTACTGTTAATGATTTGATGGTCAGTGGATATATCTTAACTTCAGTTTATTGCATTTTTATTCTTATTAAGAGGTACAATACAAGTGGCATCATGGGAGATCTGCCTCTGGCTCTGAATTATAACTAGTGTTTCGCATTGTTTGATAACATTCTCCATTAAATTACAATTACCATATACAAGGCAGATGCAGATGCTAATAGCTGCATTTTAAGTAAAGTATTTGAATTGCAACGGGATATAACTTTAAGGAAGATGCTTTGTGTCTCTGTAAAAATTGTGGAATGCATCATCTAGATAATTGTTAAGTTTGTATAGATATAAACTGAAAGTTTACAATCCAGGCATGGTATTTGTGCTAGTGTGTACAATTCTGCATTATTTATATTAGTTGAATCAGATTCTGGTGGATGATGTGATGTGACCAGAGGAAATCTTAATCATTTTAGTTCCAGATAATAGATGCCAGGACCTATATTCTACAAGGAAGCAGCATACGGTCACTGTAACCACTGTTTCCAAGTATTCTATTGCATTAATCCTTATATGGCTGTATAACATTTTGCATCATCATCTCCTTCTCTTCATATTTATTCTCTAGTTTCTCCAATATATATTGTATCCTGTTTCTTTTCCTCCTACTTATTTTTTTTAATCATTTACATAGATAAATCAAAATCAAGAAGTGGCTCTGATCCTAAGAAGGAACCATCAGTTCAAAAGGATGGACCAACTGCCCACATTGCTGCACAAACTTTTACATTTCGGGAGCTTGCAGCTGCTACAAAGAATTTTAGGCCTGAATGTTTATTAGGTGAAGGAGGTTTTGGACGTGTTTATAAAGGTCGCCTTGAAAGCACAGGGCAAGTAAGTTGTGATTGCTGCTGCAAAGATTTTAAACTTCCTGAATTCAACTTTCTCTCTTTCATCATGTAAATAATAATTTGGCATTTTATACTTACATTTTGGGCATAGAATCTATTAATTCTCAGTTGTGGATTTCTATTCAGTTGTTAATCTAATTCTCCCTTCCTCTATCATCTCATAATCTATGTGAATGGAATCATCTTCTTACAGGTAGTTGCTGTAAAACAGCTTGACCGCAATGGCCTTCAAGGAAATCGAGAGTTTTTGGTGGAGGTTCTCATGCTTAGCCTCTTACATCACCCAAATCTTGTGAACTTAATTGGGTATTGTGCTGATGGGGATCAGCGGCTGCTTGTCTATGAATTTATGCCATTGGGGTCTTTGGAGGATCATTTACATGGTCAGATTGCATTCCTTTGTTACTGTAACTATTACTGCCTGAATTATTGTGCTTTCAAAAGTTAAAATTTCATTTTATTCAATTTTTACTATGTGTTAGATGTTAAAAAGCCAAAAAGGATTAAGGTAGAACAGTGGAACTAAAAGGCTAAAAGTAAGAAGGAACATCATGGGACTCTTGGTTGAATGGGCGTTTCTGCCATTCTATGGTTAAATTTACTGGTATCAAACAAAACTATTTCTGTTCGTATGCTTTTATCTTGTCTTTTTTTTTTTTTAAATAATAATGGGGAAAATAATAATTGATATATGATCAGGGAAAAAGAAAGAATCATTACTGTAGTGTCTCCTAAGAGATCATGTAATTTCTGGATAATCATTATAGGCTCTTATCAAATCAATGAACTTTTTCATGTTAATTAAAATGTGGGTTATGAATGGTTGCTTCAAATTATCAGACGGTAAATGCTACTTCTTCTACATGGATGTTAGCAATTTATGATGTTCAGTGCTTTAAACGTTTACATGATGTTGCACTTGTCATAGAGATGTCACTCAAGTGTTATCCTAAGATCGCTGGGCACCTAGAATTCAAATAACGTGACAGCAAGGTGGTTGGGCTTTAGTAGCATGAGGATTAGGGTTTCGTGGATTAATCAAAGGTAGAAAATAGTGAATTGAAGGTTCATTTGTGGTATGTTAAGGGAAGGGCAATTATAGGCACTGGGATGTAGTTTAAGATTAGTTAAGTGTCTGCTGTGAATAGTACCAGCAGCTTGCAGGAATAGGGTCGTGGGTTTGATAGGTTTTAGGGCAAATTCAAGGAAGGAACAAATATGGGTTGTGATAGGATTGATTAATAAGGCTGTCTGCCAAGGAAAGTAGGTCTGGGTAGCTTAGAAAATTAAAGCAAAGAGAATAGTAGCTAAGGAGAAGGAAATTAATCTAGGCATCACAACAAGGGTTTGGTCCCATAAAAAGACCAAGAAGAGAGCAATTTGCTGCCATAATTCATAAAATTGAACATTCCTCTAAAAGAAACCATTTAAAAGTCTAAATAAACTTCTTAGTACTTATCCTCCGAGAATTAGGTATAGAATCCTAATCCTAGAGGATATGTTTGCAGCCCCTCAAAATCAAGAATTCATTCGAGTTGCATTCTAATTTTTTATTTGACTGTGTTGGGAATATAGCTTATCGAAGAATTCAATTTTAATTCTTCTAAAATTATGAATTTCCATTTTAGATTATTTCATGTTTGAAATTAAATTATGATTAGAAGACATCATAATATTTTGCTATATTTATGAATAAACCTAAGAGCACCTTGTCATTCTAACCCTCCATCCCCATTGTAGTGGGGGATGGCTATATTCCACTAGACTTACTTATAAAGTGCTGCCAGCAACCAAGGGTTGGTCAAAACATGGGGTTGTTATGATTTGGTCTTGGTAATATGACCAAGGTTACAGCTTTACTGCAAAGCCTTGCATTTGAGTTATTGGGCTTTATTTACCTTATAGAATATTCACCCATTGGGGGTGTGATGTGCCTTTGATAGAATAAGTTATACCATTTGGATTATAGAGATTGGTTTGTTCCATCATTGTTTTCCATGTCATTTGAATAATAATTGAACAACTCTCCCAGCGAGCTTTTGGTTTTTTACACTTTTTTTAATTTAACGACTGATTATGTGATATCATTGTCCTCTACTTTTGTTTTTCATTCTCTCTGTGAAAAACTATCATTGGGTTGTAATTATGGTGTGTATTTAAATTTCTAGATTAGAAAATTGCACACATTAGTTGAAGGGATGTCTGATTGGAGCTTTGAAAAGTGCAAAGAAATTCATCAGCATATGGGCCCATTTAAAGAATATTAAAATTAAAATTCTAATTGAATTTTATATTATTACTCAAACAATTAAATTCAGTTAATTTTCATAAATTTCAAATTTAGTTCCAAAAATTAGAAATTAATAAATAATAGATTTTAATTGAATTCTTGATGGATTTGGTTCCAAATAGGGTGATAGGGATAGGGATTGTGACTTTCTGCAACATGAAACCCATAATTGAAACTCGGACATTAAAACTAATGCAGCAGCACTTAAAAAATGAAGCCTAGCCCAAATACATCCTAGGAGATACCAAAAATTTCTAAATGCTGCTAGAACTGAATATAATAATAACAGGAGAGAATGCATTATTGATGATGATAGATAATTGTGATCTATTAGGATCTTCGAAATAATTCAATTAGCCCCATAGTCCCCATAATTATAAGTAAACCAAAATATTGAGACAAATTGTTTAAAGCTAGGCTTTCTTGATACTAGTGAGTCTAGCTTCATTCTCCCCTTGTTGAAGAAAAGCCAACCTTGAATTTGAAGTTTTCAAAGTATCAAGAATTCAAACTAGTTGAGCAGCATCTCTGGTATTGCATAAGAATGATGTGCTTAATAATATTGCTTGGCTCTATTTGTTGTTGAAGAAAGGAACAATGATAATGGATGGACAGTCTTGTCACTTGCAATGTTAAATTTGTGAGTAATGACAAACTCAATGATAGGATTTTTCTTCATGACATCCTTTTCTTGGGATAACTCCAAATCATGCATTGCAATATCACAATATTCATAACTATCTTGCTTGGCTTTAATTAATGTTGTAGATCATTCATGTAACCTATCATGGATATCTTTATTCCATCAATGCATTAGATCTCCAACTCCGTAGCCTCGTCTTCCATGCTCATATCTACAAAGTACCTACCCTTGGAGTTGAACTAGGGGTATCTTCTGTTGTCCCTACCAATTTTTCCTTTGGTGAAGTATGTGGTATTTCAAGGATGACAGCAACCAAGAGGTTGGGAAAGTCCTTAAAAGGCTTGCTAGTATCAATAAATTCAGTAGCTGGTTTTTCAACTTTTCCAAATGTAACAACTTATTCAATCTCTTTAAGATCCTCCAAGGCTTGACCAGTAACTAAACTTTCACATTCTATAGGTGCCACAATTTGATCCCCTGACTTTTTTCTCCATTTCAATTGTATTATTATCAAGCAATTTAATACCATTCTTTTCTTTAATGGTCTTGGATTGTTGCTTCACACTTTCTGTCCTATCTAAATGTCATCTTGTAAAACCTTACTTTCTTGAAAATCTTCTCATTGATCTTGCTGTTCTAAATTGCTAGCTGGCTGTGATGCCTCTTCATGAACTTCCACTGGCCTCTTCAGTTCTCTAGGTTCAATTTGCAGCAAAAACAATATCAATCTGAGTGCAAGAAAATAATGAGCAACAACACTTGATTCCTCAGAATATTCTGCTTTATCATTTTTTCTGTCCTCCCTTATGTCCTTAGATTGAATTGTCTTATTGTCCAGCATCCCTAGGTTTTAGTTTGCGCTCAAATTTTGTTTGTTCTCTGCTACACCAGCCTGTCTTGAATTTTCTGCAGATTGTGCAGGACTTACCACTTTATATATATAGCTCTTAATTTTGTATTTGGAAATTTTCTCTGTGGGGCTTGATATTTGTTCACCTTTGCTGTTGTCTTATGCTTCAAAACCACATTCTTATAGAGCCATGTATAGAAGAATATATGCATTGTTTCAGAGGAATAACATCACACCATATAAACTATGCGCAGACTGATTGAAGAACACATTGGCAGTAAATATGTACGCATTGATTGAACAGCATCCTTGGTGTACAATCTTTGTAAACTTTTTCTAGTGCCACAGTAATGTGTTATCTTAATCAAGTTTCATGGGATAAGCAGTGTGCATACAGTGATTATTAGTTTGCTTTCAGCTAGATTCAGATCATTTGTTTGTTTCTCATTATAAGCTATCTTACCAGGATTGGATTGTTGAATGTTGATGCAGGATTAATAATGTAATAGTGCTAGTGGTAGTAATTGTCAGCAGAATCTAGAACGCTTTTGTAAGAGTGATGAAATTAGTTGTTGAATTTGGTTCGATGATGGTGGTAGTGAACTTGCATGGTAGGATTGCCTTATGATGGAGCAGGAATATTAGACGAATTTAGAATGGCTAAATTTTTCTGATCTGTAATTATTTCAGTAATTCAATCAGGCAAATCAATTGTGATCAGGCAAGTAACTAGTGTTAATTTGAGCGCATTAAACACATCAACTGGTTAAGGAGAAGGCTAAAAGAAGACTTATATGTTACAATTCCAGTGACTTATACCTCTTATGTTCAGCTGTTCATGTATACATTTTATGGTGTTCTCAATACATTTTTATTCCTTCAATTTTTTGCATTGTATCCCTTACCCAAAAGAATCACTGGATTAATACCTTGGCAATGCTCTGGTCTGGCAACGTTTACTCTATTGTCGTTTCCTTAGTATCAACTATTGGAGGTTGACTTGAGGTATTTTGATGTAGGGTCATGTAAAGTTTGTGATTTAAGTCAAAATAATGATCTAGAAGAATTTAATAAAGTTTCTTTTATTTTAGTCAAATACTAAGATTCGTTCAAGGTATTGAGGCACTGGCTGTTGTCAATGTGACCAACAATTATATCCAAAACTTTTCAACAATAGATGTTGAGTGAACAATTTCTGGATACTTCTAGCAATGATCTCCTGGTTCCCATCATAGGAAGATTCGCTTAAAATGACAGGTCAAGGAGCATCTCTCTCTCTCTCTCTCTCTCTCTCTCTCTCTCTCTCTCTCTCTCTCTCTCTCTCTCTCTCGCTGTCACTCATAGTGTTATGAAAAACATGCTGTTGCCATTCACAGGCACAGCTGTCAAGTGATGCTAGGCATCACTGCCACAATCCCCCACCACGTTTTTATTCCATTATTTCAAACATATAGATCTATGGAAAATCCACCATTTGCTTTAAGCCTGCGGCCTTTGGAAATTTACTTGTTTTATTTACTTACCATGTCCAAAGTTAAATATTTAGTTCCCAACTTCTCATAGTCTCAGGCTCTCAGCTGCCTGGAGCATCGTTTGTAATATCATGCAGTAGGTCATGCCATTGAGCAACTCTATGCAGAATGTACTGCTTGAAGGTCCTGAAGTTGATAATTTTGACTTTTAAGGCTTCCATATTAAAATCCTCATATGAAGCTAGGTATTCTCTTTTTGGGAGTTTTGAAGAGGAAGATAAAGAAAGGGAAGTATATCTCTATTGTTTGGACTCTGGATGTCTATTGAAAGGAGAGTGGGGAAGGGTGGAGTAAGCGGTTAAAACTCCAAAATAGTACTTATATATCATGTTTCAACAGATGAGACAAGGGGAAGAAACACCTCCCCCCCCACCCTTTTTTTTTTCTTACCCAATTTGCAGCCCCCTCAATCCCACTCCACTCCATCATTAAAAGGTATACCAAACAAGCTTTTTAATTCACCTTCCCACTCTATTCCCTTGCTTCCCTCTCCAATCTCCATCCCACTGATCCTAACATAAGATAGTTTGGATAGCCAAAGACAACATGGGCTTTCCCAAGGGCTCTGAATGTTTCATCGGGGACAAAAATTGAAAAGCAATTTTTTTACAGTATAATTATATGACAATTTTCTATTGTTTGTTTCATTAGAAGTGTTCTCTAGAAAATTTTTTTTTTTTTAAGGGGGTTTATATGGGGGGTGGCAGTCATGGTAGCCTACAACGGATAGTGGTGGCAGGAGGTGGGCAGTGGCAAGCAGTAGTAGTGGAGGATTTAAGAGAAAATTGGAAAAGTAGGTATATTTATTTATTTTTAAAATTCATGGTAAATTTTAAATTTGGAATTTTTTTCTAGTAAGAAATTTTCTTTTTCAGCAGCACAAACACAAGATTTTTTTTTTTTGGGTCAAAAAAATTTTTGAGGAAGAATTTTTAGGAAGACCAACCAACCCTGGATAGAATTTTTTTTTTTCCCTTTTTTTATTAGATGATAAAGATGGCACAGGTTCATTTAATGTTGATGTATGGTTTCTCTTTACTCCAAAAACATAATATGCAATTTAAGAAATGCGCTTAAGTGTTCCCAGGGCACTGCTTCATTGAAGAGCAAAATGCGAGAGTTCTCTAGCCGTAGACAGTAGGAAGTGTGCTCATGCTAGCAATATATTGAACAGTGTATAATCAATGGACAGTAGGAAGACAAATCCAATCAATGCTGGAGAAAGTATTCAATATATTCTCGTAGAGAGAAGTATAGATTTGGCAATAAGTTGAATACTGCACAAAGTGTTTTACCAAGTGTGTGTCTGTACAGGTTGGGATAAATTGATACTACTACAAAACTTACATCTGTACACATTCTGATAACTTTTTATAGAACGTGTTGTTTGTCAATATGACTTGTGAATCATGCAGGATTATTATGTTCATTGTGCATTTCAAATTTTACATAAATTTAATTACCAACTAGAGGCTAATCTTGTATAATTTTCAAAGCATATTCTGTGTTGATGTAAGACATACCAATGGAGTGCAGACTGATTTATAAATATGAAACTTTATGTGCATGTTTCACATGAAGAGAACTTTACACCAAATTTATATTTTGTAAAATGTTCCCTATTAAAGATTATTCAATGGTGTGAAATTCAGTTAAACTTATGCTGGCAGCGATTAAGCTAGCAAAATGTGATTTTTATATATGTTCCCCCCAACATCTTTTTCTGATATATAAGCCATGTGCTTGTAAAGTCTGAATCCAGATCTCAATTAATGTCATCTACTAGACTACACTAGGAATTTATCTAGTTACAGTCCAACAACAAGAGCTTTGTTTTCACAGATCTAGTAAAAGCATCTCATCCTCCAATAAACTTTGGAGCTTAAGTCCATCATTATAATTTTGTAGCTTCAATGTCATATGACACTGCTTTTACCTATGTATATCATTAAAATGAAATTATATAGGGTTTCAGCCCATACAGTATACAGAAAATTCTTACTGAGACATCTTACAGATCTTCCTCCTGACAAGGAGCCTCTGGACTGGAACACAAGGATGAAAATAGCTGCTGGAGCAGCAAAGGGGTTGGAATATTTGCATGACAAAGCAAACCCCCCTGTAATATACAGAGACTTAAAATCATCCAACATCCTCCTAGATGAGGGTTTTCATCCGAAGTTATCAGATTTTGGACTAGCAAAACTTGGTCCCGTTGGTGATAAGACTCATGTGTCCACACGTGTAATGGGAACATATGGTTATTGTGCCCCAGAATATGCTATGACTGGCCAACTAACTCTGAAGTCTGATGTTTATAGTTTTGGAGTTGTCTTCCTGGAACTTATTACTGGGCGCAAGGCTATTGATAATACACGTGCACCTGGGGAGCATAATCTCGTTGCATGGGTAAGTATCTGACCTGGTCATCTTTGTGTTGCTTCTAATACTGTTGTGGAACGTTATAGAACCTTGGTTTGGATGTTAATCTTTCAACCAGTCGCTAATATAACATTAAACAAACTTACCCCTCTTTTGTTTTTATATCTCTTGGTAAATGGAATTTTGTAGGCGCGACCTCTATTTAAAGACCGTAGGAAGTTCCCCAAAATGGCTGATCCTCTACTTCAAGGCCATTATCCAATGCGAGGACTCTATCAAGCACTTGCAGTTGCAGCTATGTGTTTGCAGGAACAAGCAGCTACGAGGCCTCTTATTGGAGATGTCGTAACTGCTCTTACATACTTGGCCTCACAGACATATGAGCCAAATGCAGCTGGTCAGACTAACCGAGTTGGTCCATCAACCCCTAGGAACAAGGAGGATCGAAGGAACATGGCTGATAGCTTGGACAGCCCCGATCATGGACGTCATCATGGATCACCCTCCACCCATAAAAACTCACCTGATTACAGGAAGAGAGATGGTAGGGATCCAAGTGCTGGGACAGACTTGGGGAGGACTGAAACTGGTGGCAGGTCAGGGAGAAGATGGGGATTGGATGATGTAGAAAGGCAGGAATCTCAGAGAGACAGCCCCGTAAATACTGGAAGAGCTAGGGAAACTCCAAGGAACCGTGATCTAGACAGAGAACGTGCAGTTGCAGAAGCAAAAGTATGGGGTGAGAATTGGAGAGATAAAAAACGGGCGAACGCAATGGGTAGCTTTGATGCTACAAATGAGTGAACACCCCAAAACACTGATTCATTTTGCTTTTCATCTACTAGAGAAGAGATGTATGATTGAGTAAGGAGAGAAATTTGCAGGAGGGTCATCCTTTAAAATCTTGGTTTCATTTCTACCCTGGGAGTAAACGTATTCTCCTGCATCATTCTTGTAGTCGTTCATCATGAGTTGAAAGAAACACAGATGATTAAAAAGAAAGGGGGAGAAAGTAGTGTGGATTGGGGCTTTTAAAGAATATAACCATGCATGATGCAGAATGTTAGCGCAAGAGCAGAAAAGGCGTCTAATTTTGTCCCTCATACTTGGTTGTAAATGGGGGAGCTTAGTTGATTTGTGTGGGTGTCATTGCTGTTACATGTTATCGTACAGTCTTCATTGTATTGTATGTTTGAGCCTCATGTGTCCGGCTTATACAAAATGGTTTATTATACTACACCCCGCATGTTGTCGCCTTATTATGCACATGAACCCATGATTGACGAAAGCCCACACTACAGTTAAATTGTATTAATTATTAAATAGTGACTAGTGCCTACACAAAGGATGCGGTAGATTCCTCCTGAGGCTTAGCCCACAACTAATATTAAATCAGTATGGGCGCTTAAGCGAGGACAATTAGAAGAGGAAACACTGGAGTATGGTGTTCATTGATTAGTGGCGTCATTAAGGAAGCTGGGTTTATGTAAAGTTCGCTACCATGAAATCTAGTGAAATGGTTGAACAAGTACGAGTTCGCACAATTGTACGACATGAAGCAACTGTGTAGCCCCCCTCTCTGATTTGTTCTCTTGTCTGGTTGGCTTTAACAGAAGGAACCTAACAACTAAAAGAGCTTCACGTTTTAGTCCAGTAATAATTAGGAGTTCAAGTAACTCGGTTTGGGTTGCTGTTGGCTTCTGTGCAGTTGGAAAAGGTTGAAAGAAAAAGAGTGGATGAGTGAGTTTAATTTAAAATAAAAACATAAAAAAAAATTAAAACACACCCATTTTTTCTATTAACTTCACCAACAGCATGTAAAACTTAACAGCAAGGGATCCATTCTTTTCATAAATAAAAGAGGCACAAGGTTTCGTCGTTTTTCCACGAAGATTTGGAAAGAGCTGTATTTGGAAAGAGCTGTATTTTAGAAATCGAGTAAAATCGGAGATAAATGTTTATTGACCTTGGACAAATTCTTCAACTTTGTTCTCCATTTAAAAAAAAAAACTCAGTACAGATTGTACGAGTTGAAACGCTCAATTATTAGAATTAATGAATTAGAATGACTAGTTTCCATAAAGATGTCTACGTATGGCAGCTTTTAATATATGAATTATTCAAATACAACTCAGTATGGGCAGCAAATAAAAATAAAATAAAATACTTAAAAAGTGAACTGATCCATTGTTTGAACCTCTTTTTAAAAATAAAATAAAATAAAATAAAACAAAATGACAAACTGATCTTTAACATCCCTCCTTGCCATTTAAAATTTGGACTTATCCCTCCAAATTAAAGGGCCAAAAATATAATATATTGTACCTTCTTAAAAATACAAATAAACCCTAATATATTTTTATATATAAATTTATTCCATAAGATTTAAAAAAAGGTCATTTTATTTGACTTTTTATTTTTTTAATTAAACTTTCAAACAATAAATCAACTCAACTCGTTCCACTTTCAAACAATAAACTAACTCTACTCCACTCCACTTTATCCCATTTCATTATCTGTCATTTCATAAATTCTCAATCCTAGCCTTAAAACAAAAATGACCACTCTATCTCAATATTTAGAAATTAGAATTTCCCCTTGGAAAAGAAATCCGAAACAAATCTAAAATAAGTTTTATTATGTGTCAAAGCAAAGCATTTGAGGCTCATCAGACAAATTTTGGAAAATCAAAAGTACAAGCAACGCAGAACCGCACAACTATTATCAGATTGATTATCTATTTCAGGACAGGGTAAAGCAAATGTTACATGTATTAGTAAATTCTTTTCAACGGTTGTTAAAAATACAAAGCAATATGCCATCTAATAGCAATGGGGATGTGTTAGATTTACAATTACGCTTTTAACATCCAGACCTCACCTCAATCATCCCTGACTAACCTTTTCACCAGTTACACGTAGGAACTAAATTGAAAAACGGGGTTTCTGCCACTAGACTTGAGAAGCCAAACCTGACCACCTGTTCATATCACCTGGGCCACACGTTAAACTAACCAAGTCTTTAGAAACAACCCACCCCACCCCTAGTCAAGGTAATTAAGTGCCGCATATGTACAATTATTTTCTCCTTTTTCCCTGCCACAATATCATGGTTAAATTCAGTATATGCACAAGCAAATTCTATGTAATAAAAAAGGATTACAATTCATGTTCTGCAAAGAGAATAAGCAAACCGTGCTAACATAGTCATCCATAGCCAACTGCTTCCGCTTCTTCAGCGAACTGCCTGTCTGTCTAGCCAAGGCCCGTTTTGATGGGGTCATGCTCTGAAAGATTTATCCAGCTATGTTTCAGCAATCAAACTTATCATCAAAAAGTAAACGAATTTATTTGGCTTTTCTCATCCTCTTTTTGGAGAGAAACCAAAACAAACCTTAGCAAGTTTCTTCTCTTTACGAGCTTGTCTCTCCCTCTCATCGTATTCTTGGTTTTCCTTCTCTACCAACCTAATGAGGGTGTCACATCTCCTAGCAAGTTCCTGTGTTGTGCGAGACTTAACAAACCAATCAAATCGAAATAGAGGTGATGTACGAAATGCTGCCTTCAACTCATCCCAATTCCCGTAGCCGAGTTTGTGAACCATGCATATCTGAAATTTATAGCCAAAATCAAAATGACTCCGGGGACTAGACATAAAAATAAAAAAGATAAAAAGAAAAATAAAATTCACACCATGAATCTGTCACATTCTTCATTGTATAACTTCCCTTTGTTTTGCCCATATTGTATCTTCAACTCTAGCCATGGATTCTTGTATCGGTCCAACTTCTTCCCAATAGCTTTCATGATTTCATCTTTCCGAGAAATTCTAGCCTCCCCTCTTTCAATGTTTTTAATAATTCTATCATAATCTGCAAACATTAGTCAAAGTCCAAAACTTAATTTGGAAATTATAATCAGAAACTAATTTCAAGATTCAGTTCACAAAAAATATATTGAACCAGGACAAAATTGTGCTGCAATTTAGCTATAACAGAATCTAGTTGTAGTCCATATCAAGCACCAGTTTTTGGCACAAAAACCAAAAAAGAAAAAAATGACTTTGCCGAAAAAATACTGTGAATTACAACCACAAAAATCACATTTGGCATCTGACAAGGATTTTGCAGAAAAAAGAAAATAGTTCAGATTAACATAATTTAACAAGTAACTTCATGTTCAGAATACTACCAAAGATTCATATTTTTAACAATGTAACTGACCATTTAACTCCTTATATCTTTCTTTGAAAACCTTTGCATATCTTTCAACTTCCTCCTCTGATTTTCCTTCCATCTCAGAAGCAATACTCTTTATATCATTTCGGCCATACTTTTCACAGGCCCTAATGAAAGTATTAAAATCCCTTCGGCTCCACGAAGAAAATCCCTATATTTACCAAAAAACCAAGTTAAATTAAGGAGACCCAAAAGGAAGTCCAGTTTATATGCAAAAACCACTCACCTCCTCCAGCAAGCGCTCCTTTTCTTCCAGCTCTTCAGCAGTTAACGGATATCCCACCTCTAGACATTCAACATATCACTGTTAGAATTTATTTGGAAATGGCAAGGGACTAATCTGAAGAATATTAACGTACCTTCTGGTTCATCAACATCTATAGAGTCCTTTAACTGATTCTTCTGATGTGTTTGCTGAAAATTCATTAAATAAGTACCACACTCAACCCAACAGACAAATAAAACACTGTTCATGTTACCAAATACCCACCATGAGATAGCGTACTTCCTTTTCATACAGCTCGCTCAGCCTTTGTGTGTTGAAGAACTGGAAATCGTGCCTATAGGTAGGAAAGTAACAATTTCAGTCATAAAATAAGCACAATGATAAGAAGAAAACTTGTTTCAAAAGATGCTTACAATTGAGGCATCCTAGGAATACGGGGCTCTTTTGGTTTAGTAGGACCACCTTGGCGCATTGTTTGCTTAAAGTATTCAGACTCTGAGTAGCTATGAGTAAGAAGCAAAATATCAATTCATACTTCATATTAAAAAAAATAAAGATAATTAAATAATTTCAAATGTAGAATGAAGATGGCAAATGTTTACTTGCGCTTCCGCTCTCTTTTTGGTGGCTCAATCCAGTTATCACTTACAATTTTTTTGAAATCAACTTTGCCCTCATCCTACAATTAAAAAAATTGGAGATATTATAACAGAAATCCTTAAAGCAACATCGGTCAATTCAACAGCCAATCATATTCATAGTGATCTCTTTTAAATTTCAAATAACAGAATTATAAACCACCAATTCTTTCTCGACCTTGAATAAAAGAATGTAGAGGGCATTGGAACCACCCCCCCCAAAAAAAAACTGCCACAAACTCCACACACTATTCAAACCTTCATGATTATAAAATTTTAATAAATAAAATTTAGAAAAAAAAAATTGAATACATAAAGCCTGGAAACATGCGTAAGCACATGCCAACATGGTAGTACTTGTCAAACCCAACATAAACTGTTATTTCTACCTTCTCATCATCAAAATCATACAACTCGGAAGCTGCAAAAAAGAAAAAATATATATATTATTAACTCAAATTCAAAATCAACATAGAAGTGCACAAGCAAAATCAAAATGCTCATCAGTACTCATAAAAGTCACGTATTTGTGGGCATTTAATCAATAAAAATTGCTCAAGTAAACACAATAAACTGTGTTGCTATTAGGCACCAGTATTAATGCATGAAATAAGCAAAACATAACACATCTATTATTTCACTTTATTATAATAAAAAGGATAGGGTTCCAGCTCAGATAGGAAGGCCAAATAAGGCTTCAATTTTGCACAAAAAATCATCTGAATTTCATATCTACAAAATGAAAAGCACACAACTGCTCAAGAAAAAATGAGGGTATACACGAGTTAAAAAGAGCACAACAGATTCAACAAAAGAAAGATCAAGACATTAATATTTAAAAACTAGAATGAATAGGTTACGTACTGTCATCCATCTTAAATTTTATAGCATCTTCAGTAAATTTCTTCATCTTGGCATCAAGTTCAGCTGTTGCTTCCTCTCCTTTAGCAATAATCCTGTCAATATCCTCATCGGTAATTGTACTATCCTTAGAACTGAAAACCATTTCAGCACCAAATCTGACCATCTGAAGCAACTCATCTTTATTTACAGCTGTACAAATAAAAACAATCAAACCTATTAAAACACCCATGCATTTGGCAGGAAAGAAATAAGATAAGTCATCCTGAAATTTCTTACTCTTCTGCTCTGCCAATCGTCCTTGCTGAATCACCAGAGCATCAAGGGCTAGCTTTTTGTAAGCCCTTTCAATGACCTTCTCCTCGATCGCATACTGCTCGTTGGCATGATGCGACAAAATATTCAGCATTAAAAAAAGGGGCTGCTAATAACAGACTAAATAAAAATAATATAAAATCCAAACCTCAGTGCAGAATCGGAATACTTGAACTTCTTTCTTTTGGCCAATCCTGTGAGCACGGTCCTGAGCCTGCAAGTCAACTTGTGGGTTCCTGAAATAAAACTAACTGCAATCAACAAACAAAAATTTTATGGTACAAACGCACATCAGAATACTGCAGACACTACAGATACAATCTCCTGAAAAAATAATCACCAGTCACTGTCATAAAGGATGACAACATCAGCAGTGGCAAGATTAATGCCAAGGCCTCCAGCCCGAGTTGATAACAAGAAGATAAATTTCTCACTTCCTGGTTTGTTGAAAATCTCAATGGAAGCATCACGATCTTCTCCACCTGTATTACCATCAATGCGACAATATTGATATCCACGAAACATCAAATAATCTTCAAGTATGTCTAGCAGCCTAGTCATCTGGAAAAATTAAAAGCCACAAAGTTTATCAATAACAGCCAGGGAAAAGGAACAAATCAAGAGAAATATAGTATCAGAAGGAAGTAAAAATGATAACTTATAGACCAGGTTGCACAATTCAAGGCAATTCACAATTATCATTGGCCAAAGTCAAATTTTGAAAGAGAACCAACCTGTGAAAATATAAGGACCCTAGAATCACGCTCTTTTAATTTAGGAAGTAATTTATCCAAAAGAACCATTTTACCTGCATAGGAAATTTTTTTAAAAAAACATCATATTGTTGCAGAACTTGTAGGTCAACCCAAAAGTACCCCTGAAGTATCTCTTAATAAAAGTTGAAAATTGAAATTACCAGCATTTGTAATGAGATGTTCCCCTGTTGTATAGGGTGGACCAGGTTCAGCACCTTGGAAAAGATATGGGTGATTACAACATTTACGCAGTTGCATGGCTATATTCAAGAGACGCTTCCGTTCTCCACCAGCATTAACAACCTCAAGATCCTTCTGCAGTAATGCCCTATAATACTGTTTCTGCATTTGCGACATGCCTACTTTAAGAATGGTTTCCTTTTTGGGTGGCAAACCTTTCTCAACATCTGACTTCAACCTTCGAAGGAGAAATGGGCGTAGGACCTTAATATTCACAGAAGATTAAAATATTAAATATGTATCAGATTCACAAATAAGACTACTTCTGCAATCAAAGGTTCTAGGCTTACCTTGTGCAGTTGTTGAACAACCTCCTGCTGATCATTTTCACCAGAGATTTGAAACCACTCATCAAAAGTTTCAGAAGAACTAAATATTTCTGGAAGAAGAAAATTGAGAAGAGACCAGAGTTCATGAAGATTGTTCTGCATCACAAAGAATTAAGAAGCCTCAGCAAATGCTAAAAATAGCACACAGTACATGCAGACAAATTCAGAATTCAAACAAAAACATGATAAAAATCTAAGCCGATAGTTCAGAAATATCCACTATAGGACACATGAAAAGGCCATAATAACATAATAAAACCAATCTAATCAAGTATATTTATCATCTGACACTCCCTGAGATGGAGTGTAGGAAAAAAATATTAGGGGAAATGAAATTGTGGAAGACTTACTCTAGGCAGACCAATCAAAGTCAGTTTATCTTTTCAGTTTTCTCTCCCAACCTCATCCCTCCCTCTCATTCTCTCATTATCTCCTTCTTCCTTCCTCTCCCTCCTTTCCCTCTACTGTTCTACATCACCAAGCCTGCTCATTAACCTCAATCCAACATTTCAGGCAAATTCTCAGCAGAAACACATAATGGTTTAACTGCTCATATCTAACAAAAATTTTATTAGTGAGCACTTGCTAAAAGCAACCCAAAAGCAAAGTTATTGTTTACTATCTATTCTCTCCTTATTATAATACCAATTTATAGAGTCTTACAGTCATTTCCATCTCCCCCACCTTTTGACTAAAAGAAAAAAGTAAAAAAGATCACAGAAGTTTATTAAAGGAACTCATCACAAACTTGGCTGAGGGTTCAACTGATATCTTGCCAAGTCCCAATGCATTAGTGTTAATGAAGAACAGATAAACCAGTCAAGTTTGAAGATCCAGCTACACACCCTAGCCTCCAACATTACAAACATAGAGAACAGAATCTCTCACTTGATAATTTGTCAGACTTGTTAATGATGGGATCATCAAATTCAGAAGATCAGCACAAAACAAATTTTATGCTCAGAGGAGATTTACAAATTATATAAGATTCAATGCCAGCATCCTGTTGATTATAAGAAATAAGTGATACCTGAAGCGGTGTACCAGTGATAAGAAGGCGATAGTTTGTATTGTAGAGCCTCATTGTTTTGGAAAGGAGGGAATTTTCATTCTTGATCCGATGAGCTTCATCTATAATTATGTAACGCCAACTAAAACGACGCAAAGCAGACTTCTCCTTGATAGCCATTTCAAAACTTGTAACACACACATCAAACTTCCCAGCAATTAATAAATCCTCTCTGATATGTCTCTGCAGAGATTAAAAACCGACAAGAAAAAAGAGTCAAAACCAAGTATTGATTGTAAAATTCACCAAAACAGCTCATTCGAGCAAAGCCGGTCTTACCCTTTCATCGGGATTGCCAAGGAACTTTACTGCCCGCAAGATAGGACAAAAGCGCCGAATCTCATTCATCCAATTTCCAAGAGTAGATTTTGGAGCAACCACCATGTGAGGGCCTGTTATTCCTCTAAACTCATGCAAATATCCCAATAAGGAGATAGTTTGCAATGTTTTACCAAGCCCCTGGAAATCACCAGTTATTTATGAATGATGCCTTCTCTAAATTAACTCGTATTTTATTAAATTACACAACATAAAGTAACTATGATTACATGAGGCTAAATAATGAGACATATCTCAAAGGTAAGCATATATTGAGTACCATCTCATCCGCCAGAATTCCATTTATACCATTCTCATACAATCGTATAAGCCAGTTTAGGCCAGCAAGTTGGTAATCCCTCATCTTCCCTTGGATACCTGTTCAAAGGCATTGATAAGCAATTCACATTCAAGTGAACCAATAAGGATTGAGTTTTGACAATGCATGAAAAGCATCCTCTTACAAGATTAACTACCAAATTACAAAATAATAACCTATGAAAAATTTATCATACATCAATTGGCAAGCTGTTGACAGCAAAAAAGAAGGCATAGAGGGAAAAATGAGTTGAGTGCAAGAGGGAGGATTGTTCCAGCATGCATTCATATCTAGAATAAAGATACCCCTGTAAGAAATTAAGCAACCAGAATCCGCCCAGGATATAAATTTTCTACCACCAGAGTAAGAAACAAACCAAAACTATGCTATCAGTTTGCCATATCCGAAGGTTTTTTGAAACTTTTTATTAATGCATCCTTAGCAAAGCATTATAGGTTATAAGTGGTGAAGTCAAAAGAGCTGAAAGGCATGCAGCACACTCAGGAACTGACTGCTGAGAAAAAGCACCATAAGGGATCCTCACCTCTTGATGACACAGACTCAGGTGAGGTGCCCTTTGGTGACTTAACAAGAGAAGTGAGGTGCTTCCCTTTGCTGCCTGAGTGAAATCTCTGTTTTTTCATTCGTCTCTCAATCATTTTTCGGATAATGCATCAGAAGTACCCAATGATGATGTTCTGAAATTGTTTTAATCTTATCCACTTTTATTGTCTATTTTACAAGTAAAATAATAGTTTCACCTCTGTCCATTCAAATTGGACAAGACATGTTATCTTCAAAGTACATGTGGTGACAGAAAGAAAGAAATCCAGGCAGGCAGAGGGGCTAGCAGAGGAAGGCTCAAGCAATGACTAAGTGATATAAGATAACTTGGCATATTCAGAACTTTAATGAATTTTTAATGTGACTGCTTAAATTAAAATTTAATTAGAAATGGACAGTTTAAAGAGACTCTAGAAGTGAGAACCTAAAAATCATAAAATAAATATTTGAACACAAGAATAAGTTCTACACAATATAACGGCATCATGAAATGAAATTTTGCAGCTCGTGCATCCACATCTTTTTTCATCATAGACACCAATCTTTTATGGGTCATTATCATACCCTCTCTAGAAATTTTACTATTTTTATGAATTTTATGCTTGACCATTTAATTTATATGAATTTATTATTAAATCACGATTGTTAAAATTTAGTTATTCTTTATTCATATATCATTATTCCTTGTTTCTGAATTTTAACACCTTACTTCACTTGGCCTGGCACATTTTTAGCACCCCTTGCCTCAAGGCAGTAGGGGGTCTAGCCCCTTAAGGGTGTCTTTCACCTGTGACTTATGAAATAAAAACTTGAATCCCAATTACTACACATAGAGGGAAAGGAAGGATATTGTAGTATGAGAAGGTGGAGTTGATTATGTTATTATTTAATAATCTTGTTATTGTTGGAGAATTAGGGTTTGTAATTGGATAATTGGAATAATTTAGGATTTAATTAGGGATTATCAATGAGACATCTCGGCCTAGGGATATGTTATCCGATGTTGCAGACCCTAATAGCATTAGGAATTTAGAATACATGGTATCATTAGGATTTCTTATTTAGGTTGCCCATAAATAGCCCTCTAGTCAGTTATTGATTATTATCATTACCCTGATTTGTGTGATAAATTTATATTGAGTTGTTTGAGAAATTAATTATTTTTCTTTTACTTCCCTTCCTACCCTAAATCAAAGGGAGGACAAGAAGAACACATGCATGAAACAAAGCAAGATTAATTTGCAAGAAACTGAGAAATAGAACCAGGTAATGCCAGCATATATTAGCAGTTTAACAAAGAAAGGAAGAACACTTACATGATGGTTGCGTCACCAATCGTGTGTTTCCTGCTAATCCATCTTCTTCTTCTTTAAGATATTCTTCATCTTCCTCTTCTTCAGTTACTTTTGATGCATGTCGACCCCTATGATAAATAACATTTGACAGCAAAATAAGTTCTTTTTTTCCTTTTTCAATAAGTATCACAAAGCCAAGACCAGATAAGCTACAGCTTGTTGAACTCCCCTAGAAATGAAGTTCAAAGTTACAGTTCTCCATTTCTTTTGTCATCAATTTTTACAGTCACTTTGTAAAACTATAAAAATTGATGACGAAGTGTGACAAAGGCATATAGACATAACTGAATCCAAAAGGCAAAATTTGTTCAGATGTAACGAAATATTGAAAGACATCAAGTACATGTCAGAGAGGAGAACTGTACTTCGTGAAATTTAATACTAGCTTATTATTAGAAAAAATTGTGCCATTTCTGAAAATGGCATTGGACAATGCCATCTACTCCATCATCAGATATGGAGGTCAATCAGAGGCTCAAACCCATAAATACGTCAATATATAAACCAATCAAAAGATGAAAGTGAATAGGGAAATGCATCAGTGTCTTTTAATAAAACTTAGCATCCATTTTTTGTTAGTAAAAAAATTTACATAACCTTTGATAAAACTTCAAAGTACTAAAGTAAATTTAGTATCTCAAGAAACTCAAGAAGATAATACTAAAAACTGTTCCCACAAACAGAGAGAAGGATATGAAAATTGCCATAGCATAGCAGCAAGAATCTTAAAAAGAGGGCTCCACCAATACCTTCCCCTTGACTTCTTTTGAGATGATTGATCGCCTTTTGCAAAATGAGCAAAAAGTTCAGTTTGCTGTAAGAGATACTTCAAGCGACCCTTCCCCTTGTTGTTCTGCATTACAAGTAAGAATGGTATAGTTGAGAATCATATCATTGCACTATTTCGTAAAGAAGAAAAGGCTTCCTATATACACGCACCATATCAGCATCAATGGCAGCATTTTGCGCATCCAGCATCTCCTGAATCTTTTGTTTCTTAAGCTTCTGCATTTCATTCAATCTGGCCTTTTCACGCTTACTAATTTCAGGATCGACATTACCTCCATCCTGAAGTTCGGCAGCACATCAAGTTTGAAGTGAACATATAGTCAATGACTGAAGGCTTCCATTAAAATTATTTGTTCAATAGAAATGACGTGCATCAAATATAATGCGAAGTAAATAGCATATAGATGTAAGTTTACATAGAGGAACTGGAAATGAGGGAACAGAGGCGAAATTTAAATTGGGAACGATTACTCTTTTGTTTTTTTTTTTTTTAATATGACAGTGACAAACATTTCATAACCTTAAAAAAAAAACTACAGCATCACACAACCAAACCGTAGCGCAACAATTCCAGAAACGACAAGAAGCAGGCAGTACACAAAACAATGAGTAAGAGTAAACGATGGTTTTATACCTGTTCCTCCTCGTCACCATCTTCAGCGGGTGCATCTCCGTCGGAATCGGGCGAATTGTCATCGGCGGCTTCCTCGTCGTCGGAGCTGGCAAAGCGAGCCACCGCTTCCAGCTCCTCCTCATCCTCCTCATCGTTGATCTGATCGTTGACCTGCTCCTCCTCCGACGAACTCGAATCGTTCGATAGCGATTCGTCGGAAGACACCTGGGGCTTCGAAAGCCTAGCCATGGCTTCTCAGATCAAGGGTTTCTTTTCGTTCGCCCCCCGTATTGAGAGAGGAAACACGCTAACTTTAATATTGAAGTCCCCATGAAAATGAAAGAAAAATAAATAAAAATTTCCTTTCCATTCCAAGCATGTTAGGTAATAAATAAATAAAAGTTCATTACATAAATAAATAAATAAATAAAAGTCTAAAAAAGAAAAGGAGCATTTAGGTATTTAAAACCGTCCGATTGAGAAAGCGGGATGTGCGGCCCCGGGGACTTAGGAGACGGAGATAAAATGAGGAATTCCCGCCGGCACTACGGAAAGAAGATTTCCCCGTCTATATGGACTTGGGTCAGGCGCGCTTTTGAACCCATAGTTCACGGGCAGATTTGAATCCCTTTGCGTTAAGGATGCTCATGTTTCCTGTCTTCTTACGATGAAAGGATTCAAATTTTTAAAAGAAAATTAAAAAAAAAAATTAAATTTTTGAGAGACATAAAATAATATAAAAGATCTGTAACATCCATTTTCTCCACAAGCTCGTTGAATAAGTTATTGAATGAGGAAAATATTTTTAGTAAAAATGTCTTGCTGCAAAAGATATTTTCTAATAAACCAGTTTCAATTACGATTTTGCAGAAAACGTGACATCTTTTAATGATTCTTTAGTGATTGATTTGGCTTGGAAAAGATCTTCTCGTAAGGAAGTATATGATCAGAATAAATGATTAGAAGATGCTAATTTTTCCCCCAACAACATTTCATATTGACTGTTGTTTCAGTACTGCAATGGTTTATTGCTTTTCATTAAAAATAATTTCACCAATACACCAATTCTTACGATGTAATCATACTAACAAAATTAAAATTCAGAACCAAGAAGTTGCCATCATCATCACTGTACTTAACACCAAGACATCCACCGTTTGAAGAGTTACTATCATCAAATGGATAGCAGTAACTTCGTGCTCTGGAATCCTAGTATAACTACACAAGTCCAATGTGCTTCTTCAGTGTTTTTGAAGCTTCATCGCCAAAATGATTTTCATCTTCACCTTGCAATCGTCTAGCCAACTGTGGACACATTTGGTTACTCGAAGAAAAATAAACGAGAAATAAAAAATTTTGAATAAAAGTTATTATATATTTATAATTATTATTTAACATGATCTATTTTTTAATAAATTTTTTAAAATATAGGTATAAAAGTCATTTTTCATCAACAAAATTTTTTTTTTTATTTCTATTTTCAATTTTTATGTGTACCGAGGCTCCATTTGATTGAATGCGTCACGAAAATATTTTTTTTATACTATTTTCAACTTTTATGTGTACCAAATGGTTTTAGATTGTATAATGGCAACAATGAATAAATGATCCAATTTGTTAGAATAATAACAACAAAAACTTAATTGCAGTCAGCCACAGTTGTTGCACTGTATGCAATGAATAAATGCATCTAATTTAAAGCATGAAGCGCTAGGAAATTCTCATTTCACACCTCAGTTCCATTTAACTTTTTTCTCCACTTCACTACTGATTGATCCAATTAGGAGTAGCGTTTTTCTTTTGCTTGATAATGGGGTTTAGTTTTGTCATACTATCATTTCAGATATCTTAGGTTCTTTCTTCCTCCGTATTTTTTGTTAACCCAGTAGTACATTATGATGGGACACTTGGAATCCTATGTTCATATGATTCATATCAGCGACTAACTTAAGCTCATACAAGACATGGGACCTCTAACATTACAGTGTATAATTTTCTCTTGTTCTCCTTTGATGAATTATTGATGCCTATTGTTAGAGCTAAAGCTAGTAAGAAATCACCGTTCTTTCACATTGATTGTCCGTTTGCTAATCCTCAAGTAAAATAATTATTTTTATATAATTTCTATGTAATATATATCGTATTTTTATAATTATTACTCAACAATATTTTATTACTTTTTAATATTTTTTAAAAGTAAAAATATAAAATTATTTTTATTTTTAAAATTACTTTTTATTTTCTCTCAATTACATTTCCTTTAAATTTTACGTATCAATATCAACTATCCATTTGATATATAAATATGATTCACAAATGCATGCAAAGCCCTCTTGAGGAACCACTGATGAAGAAAATAGAACACATTTTAATGTGATAGACACTAAATGAAGTACTGTTACGAAATACGATAACAATGAATGAAATTACTCACATTTTACTTACAAGGTAGGCTTTAATTTTCTTTAAAATAAAAAGGGTCTTCCTTACTTCTAGTGGATAGAATAAATATTTTATAAAAATTGATGAACATTTATAAAAATTTCAAATTGTGAAATCTTGGTTTTCTAAATAAAAAATATATCAAAAAAATTCATTGAGTCATCACTTGCCTCTAAACATCTTAGATCTTCTCCAACATCTTGAATATTAATGAGACATCTGAGATGCTTTTAGATATCGTAATTGTTTGATTAAAATTTAGTTGGAATCCATATATTACCTAAAACAGATTAAAAAAATTGATTTATTACTTTTTTAAAAGAAATAGATGTCGTATCTCACTTTTTACAAGTTAAAATTATAATAAATTACACAAAATAATTTATTTAAGTTTTATAAAATTATATAAATTTCTTCTTTATTTTTAAAATATATATAAATTTCTTCTAAAACTAAAAATTGTTCTATATTTTAATTTAATTTTAAATTTGTTAACAAACATACTCTCAATTTGAAATTTTTTATAGTTAAAAAAATATATTTAGAGTAATAAAAAATATTTTAGTTAAAAATTTTAAAATTAAACTAACATATAATTTTTTTTATTTATGAAATTAAAAGAGATTTATATAATTTATTCATAAAACTTGATGACCAGTCGTATCTCACTTTTGTTTTCCAAATATAAGGGAAATCGAAAGAGAAGTAACTATGATGATCACTAGTTTGATGGCTTGAGGATGAAAAATTCATTGGCGTACGGGTTGTCCCTGTAAAAGAAAACGACTTTAAATATTTTAAAATGGGTATTTATCATTTTGGTAGGAGAAAAAAATTAGAGTTTTACCTTAGATTTATAGCAGTCAAAATTACATTTTAGATATAAACAGTTGTTCAACGTTCACTATATAAAAAAAAAAAATCCAATTAGGTCTTCAATTAATATTTAATAAATAAATTTTTCCTTATTTTTCTTTTATCACTAAAGCCTCATTTGATAGTTTTATGAAGAGGAAATTTTTTTTTTTTATAATGACTACTTTATCTTTATAATTATTATTTAATATTATTTATTAATTATTATCAAATTATTAAAAATAAAATTATTAAAATTATTTTTTATCAATAAAAGTATTTATTATTTATTTTTATTTTTATACTTAACTTTTTTTATATTAAGTAAATATTTTTTAGCTCATTGTAGGATTGGATAAGGGCTATCTCTTCTTTGCTTCACCATCGGCTATAATATTATCATCGAATATAATTTTTTTTTTTGGCAAGATATCATATTCAGCTCTTACAAAAGCACTAATTTATAATAATAGCATTCCTTTATAAAATAATCTAGTTATGTGCTCTTAGTAGTGTCTAGAATGCATTAGAGCTTTGTCATCTTGGGCAAAACCAAAAATAAATAAATAAAGTGAAGCCAGATTTACAAATTCGTGTGTGTGTATAAACACAAACTGTAGTTATACTCAATATTATTTACAAGCTGATGATAAATAGACCTACTCAATATTATTCGAATTTAATCTAAATTACTGATACAATTATATTTGAATAATATGTATTATTTGGTTAACGTCACATTCATGAAATAAATTGATACAGAAAGTTTTGGAAAGAAAATAAATTCAATGTGAAATAAATAATACAAATTTTGAAATAAAAAAATTAAATATAAGGAAGATAAAAAAAATGCAAGTTTTGTAAGAAAGAAAAGGAAAAAAATTAAAAAATTAAAAAAGTGAAAAAAATAAAGAGGGGAGGTGTTCAAGCCTCTGGGGGAGCTTGAGCGGGTAGGAGTATAATTGACCCACAAGCCTTATTTTTTAAAAAGAAAAAAGAAAAAGAAGAAAAGCGAAGGAAAAGGAGATAGCATGATTGAAAAAGAGGAAAGGTTAAAATGGACAGAATGAGGCAAGAACCAGCTTGTATTGGATTGAGTAAACAAAAATTTAGGTATAATTTTTAAATTTTAGTTATTAAATTTTTTGGATAAAAATATGATACATGACTTTTTGCAAATAAATATATTAATTTTATGATTTAGCATTATATAATTAGATACATTTTTTTATATTTGATAATAAAGATATAAAAAATTATACTTAAATTTAAAATCAATTTGTATAAATTAGTATCCGTCATTTTTTTTAATATCAATGTCATTTTTTTTATTATCATAAGGTTATGATATGCGCTATTTTTCTCTACTTGATTGTAAATGCTGATTTGTTTTAGATGCCGTTAGGGACTGATTATCATATGCATTTTCACATACTGTTACATTTTTCAAGTTTGACGTTGTTCATTTTTTCTTTGTTTCAGTTGAAAGTAGCTTTTGTTTGTGAAATTTTTAATAGAAAATTATCCTTATTTTCTGTATTTTTTGCAATATCTTCTTGGTTTATAAAAAATTACAATTGATCCCCCTCTGCAGTAGCTACTTACCATTTAAATTAGTAATATATATATATATATATATTACATTTTCATAAAGTTTAAGAACAAGTTTAACATGTTAACTTAGATCCTAAATATAAGCATATGCGTGGTGAAGATATCAAATAAATGAATAATATCTAAGCTAACATGGCCCTTACAAATTCAAGAGTTCAGATTTTGTGTTATGGGCCTACAGAGGGGAGAAAAAATAAAATAGTGGGTTTCACAGCAATAAAAAAGGTTAAAAAAACGTACAAGTAAACAATATAATAATAAAAAGTTATGAACAATATATAAACACTGGAAGTAAATAGTGAAATTCACAGCTTTTTATACAATACTCTTAAAAAGTAAGATTTTTTAATTATTTAATTTTTTATGAAATAAATTTATTTTAGCCTTAAATGAATGAATTATAATAAAAGAGCTACATATATAAGAAGTAGAAGATAAAAAAGACTTATAAAAAATTATCACTTGGATAAATTTTGATAATTTTTTTAAGAATAAATAATTAAGGACTAACATGATATATATATATATATGTGTGTGTGTGTGTGTGTGTGTGTGTGTGTATTATTAGTTAGGGAATAATGAGTAAAAAAATTATAAAATTTGTTCTATAAAATGTTGAGATCATTAGATCTAGAAATAGTCCTGAATAAATAAAAACTTATACTGAATCAAGTTAGGCCCTAAAGCTCAAGCTAACTGCTCCAGAAGGCCCAACACAGAAAGAGCTACTGGATGGTGGTGACGAAATCCAGAAACATAAAGTTAAAATGGAGATATAAGTGAAAATCAAACAAAGATGCTTGTTTGTCAACTTTCCTTTAGAGGTAAAATAGTTATTTGAATCCTAAAACAAAAAAAATAATGAGATAATAAAACATATGATTAAGGAGTACAAATGGAACCCATAGACATAAATAATATTAAATTATAACCAAGGAAGCAAAGATATTAACTTAATAAAATATTACAGAAAACCTATAAAAGGATACATCAACAAAACGATGATATTTTTGTAAATTCTGATTGGAAAGGAGATGATATAGTGCTATATGCAAGGAAGATTTTTAGAAATTGAATGTGTTATGGAGTGATAACATTAGCTGATGTCAACAAATCTAAGTAAAAAGGTTATAATTGCATATTTTATGAAAAAAAAAAGTTACTGCTAATATTGTTGCTATCAGTTGTAATAAATGCCAGGTAATCAATTTAGTTACTTTAACTAAATGGGATAATAACTGCAAATAAATTATAACAAAAAAGAAGATCTGACAATAGATACTCATCTATAATGAACAATATAATCTTAACTATTAAAATAATCTAATGGTTTATATTTTTTCTTACTTTTAAGAATTAAATCACAATTATTCATCTAATCCAAATACTCATATCTAATCTCTAATATGGAAATTAAATCCTAGCCATCCATTTAATCTAATGATTTAGATCTTTTATCATAAAATCATACTAAATCATAACTATTCATTTAAAGCCAATTATACTTAAAAACACACACACACACACACTTCACGCCATATCCATTTTCTCTAAGGCACACATACACCCACAACCTAAAAGAGAAGAGAGGGAGAGCACAACTAAGCAAGAAGAAGAAGGAGGAAGGAAAAAAGAGAAAGGAGAAGGCAAACGGGAAAAGAAAGCATTGTAGATTTAAGGTAACCTAGATTATTTCTCTTCTCCTTTGTTTTTTTTCACCTTTTCACCATGAATTTTCTCTTATTCTCTCTTTATGTTTCGACCATGGCAAGAACAAAAGGGAGTTCTTGATATTTCTTGAATCCATGCCAATAAAAGATGAAAAATTCATACATGTAGCTAATAGATTTATATACTTCAAGAAAATTCCTAAATTCTGGAAACTTTTATACAATTTGTGAAACTTCAAATTTCAAGAAGTTATGGAAGGAATTGAAGAAAAAATAAATGGAAAATTGATGGAAGAAAGCTTAAAGGAGAGATTGATTAATATAAATTTGATTTTCATAAAGATTATGGCAAGTTATTCATTGAATTTCATGTTGATGGAAGCTAAGAAAATTCAATGACTTCTTAGAATTTAATTTGGAATTTTTGTTTATCTATCTTGATTATGCAAGAATTGACATTTTTTAACAAGAAGATATGAAAATCCCACCCACACATAGGTTCGCCCAACATACACATAACATACTTAAAAAAGTATTTTTCAAAATCCAGCTAAATTAAATTAATTTGTACTAAAAATAAGGTTTTATAGTGAAATTTTGGTGAATTATAAATAACTATATAAAAAGTCAATTTTTTGAGAAAAAAAAAGTTCACCATTAATTTCTTGAATTTTTAATTATGTAATCTGAGATATTTTGAATGATCTGTATAATTTGATATATCCTATATATTGTTTGGATTATGCTGATATTTTAATAATTTTATGAGTTTATTTGTGAAAGTAAAAAAATTATAAAACATTATATTAATATTTAATCAAATGATGAATGTTTGTTTTGATAATATGCTGATTGCTATCTAATTTCATGATTAATATAGATATGAATTGTATGGTAAAGGATTGACCTATATATATATTGGCAGAGTTGTCTTGATAAATGGATGAGTCCTATGTGTGCTACAGTTGGCATTAGATAACTGTTGTATTGTATTGGATATCAATTTTTAATTAATTTATATATTTAAAATATTTAATTAAGACTAGTGAGAGTCATTTGGATATTTTGGACCTATCTATATGTATTAGGCCTTATTGAACTTTCTTCACACATGAACAAACCTCTTATGGTTTTACTTTACCTTAATTTTAGACTTTAATTTATGGACCATTCTGGATACTAGCAGGACAAATCTAGAGTTAGAAAAGTGGAAAGATGATTTTAATTATTTAAATATAAAATTTTTGGACTCGAATACATTAATATGATATTGGAATTATTTATAATACATAGAGTTATGTAGAGCAATTCTTTCTTAAATATATTTACCATGTTTTAAATAATGACTTATATGACATATTATTATAATATTTTCATATGACTTTTATTGGGCACTCATTGGGTGGTGCCTCAGTAAAAGAAGTATGGGTGAACTTGTTAAGGTGCGACAATGTAACATGATTTAAGTATTGAGCCTGCTGATACCAATGTAACATGATTTGGGTACTGAACTTGGCAGCTTCCGAGGCCTAATGATAAAGCTAACATGGAGAACAAATATTTGAGTTAATTGTTGTTATATTTCCCTTTTCATGTTTATATTTGTTTATTTGTGGCATATGAACTCTACATCTATTATTGTCTTATTTAAATCATATTTTTAGCTAATATATTAGAAATTTTGGAATTCACATGTTATTTTCTATTTATGTATTCACAATTAAATCTCTATTATTTGTTGTCTTCGTTGTTATCTATTTATGTGGAATATTATGAAATATTATGTTATTATTTGTTTACGTTGTTTCTATAAATTCAATTGTTCTTTGTTAGAGTATTCTATTCATGTTATTTGCTATTTATTAATTTAATATTTGACTTTTTTTCATGATTATTATATTAGTTTTATCTATATTATTGAAGAAATTATTTTTTACTCTATTGCAATTTATATTTTTTTTAGATACCTATTTATAACATGACTTTAGAACTCCAAACAGAATGGATCTAATTCTCATTCCGGGGATGCATCTTTGTCATCCACAACATTTGAATCATATCTTATAATAAGATGAGTTTTGATGTTTTAGTTATATTCATGGCAGCAAAAGAACAAGAGACTCCTCCATTCCTTAGGGTAAGGGTGCTTCCTTCGTTCCCAGAAACAGAGACTCTCAAACCACTTACACTTTTCTTTTTGTACAGGGGACTAATCCTTTAGAGTTCTTTTTGGTTATTTGGAGAATTTTTTTTAGGGTAGTTTTAGATTAAATCCCTAGTGATTTTTATGGGTTGTACTATAAATGACATATTCTTTTATTTTTGAACAATTTAATAGTATGTACTAATAGCAATTTATTTTTGCCTTATGTTATAATTCCCTAAAGCTCCATTTGGTTCAACAGAAAGGAGGGGAGAGGAGGAGGTTTAATGAGTTCTGTTTGGTTAGAAGGAAGGGGAGGGGAAGTAATTATATTTGGACAAATTTACTTTTTATATTATTTTAATTTTATTTTTTATAAAAGAAGTTATTCATATCAATATTTAAAAAAAATTATAAATTATAAATTTTTTATTTTTAATTTTTGATAAAAAATTATCTTAATTTTTATAAAATACTAATATATTAAAAAATTAAAAAATTAAAAAAAATAATAAAATAAATTATAATATAAAAATACCCCATCTCTCCCCTCTCCTCCAAAACCCCCCAATTTGGAAGGGAGGAAAATTTGCCTCCCTTCTATCCCCTCCCCTTTAAAAACCCCCAACCAAATGAAGCTTAAATCATAACAGTTTCAGTTGATGCTTAGTAAAGCTTTAGATCACGAAAAGAATATTTAGATGGTCATGGTATTTAGATATAAATAAATTGGTAATTTACACAAAAAAAAATCACTAAATTGGATAATTAAAGAAGGTGTTACATTTTATATATAAAAGATTAGTAAATTATTGAATTTGGTAATAAATTTTGCATAAATAATATGATAGAGAGATAAAATTAGATAATATTAAAAATAAAATGACATCATTATTTATTTTTAAACAGTAAAATTTGAGTTAAAACTTTTATAAAATGAAAAAAATAAAAGGGTATTGAAACCTAAAATCTAATAAAGTTGAAAACGTATGTGTTGCTTATGGCTCTCATTTGTACCAAACATGCGTATAATCTCTTTTACCCATCCTAATTTGATTACATGGTTATCCTTGTAGCAAGTTTGTGTAAGATTAAGGAGAATGGAAATAAAAATGTGTGAATTAGTAAAAAAGAAAAAATTGATGGCATAGTATTTGAAGATACATGTGCAATGTTTGGGTACTCAATTTAGTCAAATTTAATATTTAATTTAAAAAGTAATTATTGTTTCAATGAAATTAGTAACTTAAGCATCAATTACACTTTTTTAATAAATTAGAGAGATATTATAATGGAAGATAAAGATTAAAGTGCATGAATATACATTTTCATTTTTTAATTATAAAGCAATCAAATTAAAAAGAAAAAGCTTGTATTGTTCTTTTAAAAGAAATAAATAAAATAAAATAACTCCCAAAAAGGTTCATTACAAAAACGAAATATCTAAAATTTTTTATATTCAAAAAATTTTTATAAAAAAATGATACGATAAATGTAGAATTTATATAAATAAATTTTATTAAGTCCTACTTATTAAAATTTTTTATACAAAAAAATCTTTTAAATATAGAAGAATTTGATTTAAAAATATAATAAAGGTTTGGAAAGAGTCGAGAATGATGGACAGCCGATTGTCAACTGTCACGTGCATCAGTTCTTGTCCATAACGGATGGAAGCGAGAGTACGCTGCCTCGGTTGTACGGTTCTTCACGCCACGACACGTTCTGTGCCGAAGGGTATATTCGGGAATCCAAAGCTAGTCAAGAGACGCCGTTCTTATTTCTCCTTCTTCCTCTTCTCTGCCCACCAACCGGTCCGATCCAAGTTATGCAGACTTTCCTTAGTCCGGAAGCATCTTTCATACGCCTAACGACTTTCGTCTGAGCTCTCACACTGGACCGTTCTCGTCGTCGGAGGCAGATTCCAATCATCGTTGGAGTTCAGTTACACCATGCGAGTTGGTTTTCCATGTTGCCTTATACATTTTTGTTGAACTACGCCAGCTAACTTGCCCTTATGTTGGTTTAATGGCCATGAGTTTTGTTTTTATTTTTAATTTGGGTGTTTTTTTTAATTGATTAGCACTCTGTGTGGTTGTTGAATTAATGTATTTGGCTATAGCATTTGGAGTGTTAGCTTACTATGGTTGCGTTGCTGATCAACTTTTTTCCCCCGTATTACACAGAGCATGGGGAAAAAGAGATGGTTAATGTTGGCTACTTGTTTATGTCTGATAGCCTTTTCGGATGGGAGAGGTGAGAGTGGAGCTTGTACATGAACATTCTTGCAATATATACTCTCTCTGCTCTCTCTTCGTTATTTTGTCAATTCTTTGGATTGCCAAGTGTTTCTCCATCTGTCAACGACGGGTTTTTTCTGAAGGAGATTTTATTGATTTTACTTAGTACTCGTGCAATTTGGAGAATATACTTAAGAGTTTATACTTTCTGGTAGCCCTACCCTTGGTTTGCAATTTAGATTAGTTGGGTAGGTGTTGCTGGATTAACCTAGTTAAGTTTAGTATCATATTAAATCTCTTTCCAGTACAGTGATTCCCTTTCTTTGGGACTCTGAATATGTGGGCATTGAAATAATCCGTTTTCAAATCAAAAGCCCGATGACCATTTTAAAAGGTTAGGTTGTAGGAGTGGACTTAGTGGAGCATGTTATGGACCACTCAGATTGGATGCATTTTAAAACAGCATGAAATTTTTCATTGACCTTTTATTGTTCACATGCATTTTTGGAAGGATTATTTGAAACAATGGACAGTATCTGTAATTTTTCCCCCTTAAGAAATTGTTAATAATCAATCCATTTATATGTGAAACTGTATTTTCCTTCTGACAATACTTTATTTTTCAATTTGCAGAACTTAAGGCTAAGCACATAAATCCATATTCCCTCTACAATCATACACTAGCGACAATATTAGTGCAATATGCTTCTGTGGTGAGTCCTATGAGAATATTACATATTCACTTTGAGCAATATATATTTGAGAACACATCATTATCCATGCTTATCAGTACAGTATACATGTTTAATTCTTGTTCTATGTTTGGTAATCTTATTATGGAGGGTCGATTTGGATTGTCATGAAAACTGATATAGAAAGTCTAATATGTCTAGCATGCTTTTGCCCTTTGCACAACCAAATGATTTAATAATGGAGGGACTATCTAACAAGCTGTTCCTGATGGAGACACTCCCCATCTTGGTCAGGCTATGGGCCAAACTAAGTTAACCTATGGTTTGTTGACATGTAACTTGATTTTGAGTCACATCACTCGCCACTTGCTTGATGTAGTCAATCTATAATCACTTTACATGCATTGGTCAGACTCCTGCATGTTAAGGCAAACTGTCCAGGAATTCTGTATGAATAGCTTGATTTTAAGGACTGAAGTAGATTTCCTTCTTGCAGGTATACTCATCAGATTTAACAGAACTTTTTACTTGGACATGCCCTAGATGCGATGGTTTGACTAAGGTGTTGAAAATATAGCTATGAAAGTTAACTTTACTTGTTAAACTAAGTACCCAAGTTAACTTTCAATTATTTAAATGATCCTATATTTGATCACTTGATCTAAAGATTTTTAGATGGAAACAGGGATTTGAAATTATAGAGTTGGTTGTTGATGTTCAGCATTGCCTACAGGTACACTCTCTTCACTTATACAACGTTCCTTTAACTTATAGAATTTTTCATTCTCTTCAATTTCCTTTTTCTTTCGTGAAATTAGTTCTAGAGGATACATGTGATCTTCGTTCTTAAGTAATTATGACTATCTGATTCAGGGTTTTGTTGGCATTGCAAAAGATCCTAATGCCATTATAATTGCATTCAGAGGAACTCAGGGAAGCAGGTGGATTTTATTTCTGAATAAATATCTTTCTTGTGGCATTATGGGGCCGCCACATCTGTGGAGAAACTGTAAAGTTGACCTACTCAGTTGTAGTGTTTATATGTGATACAGTGATAGTTATGCACATATGTGGGGAGAATTTAGAAGCAAGAAAGAATTTCTTTTTGCGTGCAACTGTTTAGAAAATAATTCTTATCAGTTGACATGTGAGTTACCTGTGAACAGCTTTCCCCATGCTTGCATATGGAGGCTTAGAAAATTTGTTTAGTTTGATTAGCTTTCCTTGCAATTTATGATTCAGGTAGCAACAGTCATGAACTTAAATAAAGCAAAGGTGGCTAATTGTTCTGGTAATCTGGTCTAGTCTGCAGTCTTAATATTCTTTGTATCACATTTCACTTGTACTGGGCATGCCATTTTTGTGACCATAAATTGGTCATCTGGATTTATTACAGTTCTTGAAGTACTGTAAATGATTATTTATATGACTGTTCATGTTTGAGAGTTTGAAAAATGTAGATTGTTTTGTTTGTTTGTTAATGGAGCATATGTTCTATATAGTCAACCTTTGAGAGAGTCAGCGAGCAAAAAATTTTTCACTGGGGGCAAAAATTCTGGCATTAAAAACATGTTTACATTCAAGTCAGTTCAATTCTGTTGCAATGTTTGGCTTACTTTTGGGCCAACTTGATTTATACTCTGAGCTGATTGGTACATTAAATGCTTGTGTACAGCGTACAGAACTGGATCGAAGATTTATTTTGGAGGCAGCTTGATATAAATTATCCAGGCATGCCTGATGCCATGGTGTGCACTGCTAAATGTTTGATCTTAATTTATGCTCTGAACTAGAGTGTGCCAGTTCTGATATACTAGCATTTGCTTCAGGTACACCGTGGATTTTATTATGCATATCACAATACAACATTACGTCCTGCAATTTTAAATGCTCTAGAAAGAGCAAAGAAGGTGTATGGAGATACTCAAATTATAGTGACAGGGCATTCAATGGGAGGAGCGATGGCTTCCTTTTGTGGACTTGATTTAACGGTAATTGTAATCTAGCATTCTTGAATCTTGATTAAATGCAGATTTAGGACTGGTTCTCTGTTTGACTAATTCCTCTAGCTATTATCAGTATTTTGCCTTGGGCCAGGGATATTTAAATTTTTGTAGACTTGTTGTAAAACTTAATTTGAAGAGAGAAATTTTGTTCCATTTACTAAGTGATTGAAGTTCATAAGTAGGTGTTTATGGAACAGAACTAATCAAATCAGTCAAAAAGAAACTAAACTATCAGATTGGTTCGGTTTCATTCAAAATTTTGGTTGGTTCAGTTCATGGTTTTAGGGAAATCCTGAAATTTTAAGAACTGACCCGGCTGTTCTATTTAAACATAGTTTTTAACTCTTCCTTTGAGATAAAGTCTCATCCTAAATTTTTATTTTATGTGCATTGAGGTATTACATAAACAGGCCATAACTCTTCAAAACACGATATACCCTTCAAAAACAAAGGTGTTCTGACAAGTCAGTGCATAATTTTGTAGTTTAGTTTTTCTTGTCTTTTACTTATTTGTGTGTGTTTTCAAGTTTATCTATAGACTACACATTGATCAAGGAATGAACTGAGGGTTGGGACTGAAAATGATAACTTATGGGCTGGTTTAATCTCCAAACTTCTTGTATTGTCATATGGAACATTATCATACTTCTCACCTCATGATTTTCCTATTATGTGAGGAAGAAATAGTTGCTTGCTTTCCGTTACAGGTCAATCAAAATGCCCAGGATGTTCAGGTTATGACATTTGGACAACCTCGTATTGGCAATGCTGCTTTTGCATCTTACTATAGCAAACTTGTGCCAAATACAATCCGTGTCACAAATGGCCATGATATTGTTCCACACCTGCCTCCATACTATTATTATTTCCCCAGGAAGACATATCACCACTTCCCGAGAGAGGTGAGGCATGGTTTATTGAATTGATAAATTTTATATATTAATCCTGTCATAACATCCTTAAAGTAATGGCCTGCTTGTTTGAAGAAATATCATGATTGACTGCTGTGTTTTATGCTTTCCCTATTTCAGGGGAGGTTAGAAAATGTTATTAGTATATTGAGAATCTGTCCTGCATATCCATATTAGTATATTGAATTGCACATAATCACATTGCAAATCATAACTTTGGTTTCTCTTTATTCATCATACCCGATCACCTTCATTGCAGGCATGCTCTCCGTACCCACTTCAACTTTGTGGTTTAATATTTCTTTTTCTTTTGTCCTTTTTTTAATTTTTTTTTTCTTTTTGGGGAGGGGTGTTCTTATTGTTGCAGAATGTGGACCTTTTAATGTTAATATTAGGTCTCTCTCTAATGCTTTAAACATGACCAAGGATTTACACCTGCTATACCCTGGCAATCACATGAGCCATTGCTAAGTCTATGGGGATGCTGAGCTATGAATTATTTTGTGGTGTGCATTTCTGTTCCTAAGGGTATGTTTGGAGTGTCGGGAGGGGGATAATTTTCCTTGCCCTTGTTTGGATGTTTAAATTAACATGGTAATATACAAAAAAGATTCAATAGAAAAATAATTAATTATAAGATACTTTTACAAATTTATCTTTCAGTAAAATGATTAATTATAATTATTTGGTTTGTTGATATTGTAATCTTAAAAAATAATGAATAGCTAATACTTATTGATTGGTTTCTCGTTCAAAACTCCCACATTGGAGGAACTTAGGAATATGACAGGTGGAGGGTATTGGAGGATTGGTGAATAATCCTCATTCTCCTCCCCTCCTTAATAAAAACTCCCAAACGAGGAGAATGTCTAATTTAAACCTTCCCTTTTCTTCCCTTCTCCATTCTCCGAACATACCCTAAGAGCTCACAGTAGCATTTATCTTATAGTTTCGAAAGCAAATGATAACATTGGAAAGTGTTTGTTAGTTAAATTGTAATGATATATTTAAGTTTGTACTTGTATTTGGTGTGACTTATTTGGGACACCAAGCTCTCGTATGCCTTCTCAATCTGTATTTTGGCTCCTTGGAAGGCCATACGGTTTTGGCTATATTCTATATCTCTTTGTGGGAGTAGGCAAACCTGTAAGTTGTTTACTAGTTGCACATGAAATTAAGAAATTAGTTTGGACTACAGGTGTGGCTTTATAACATTGGATTAGGAAGTCTTGTTTACAGAGTCGAGAAGATTTGCGATGAATCTGGTGAGGATCCATCTTGTAGCAGGTAAGTCATTCTGTTTTTTCATTAAAAGTTTTGCTGCCACTTCGGATTGAATGGATGATATAAAACTAATAAAATCCTGCTTCTTCTCCTTCTATTTTGGTGTTATGATGGGCGGGAGGATCTTCTACCCATTTGCATAAAGCTGTGGTCCTAAAGAAGAGAGTAATCTCAATTAAAAAAGCTGCTCAAAATTCATAATATCTTATGCAGGTCAGTAAGTGGGAATAGTATCTCAGACCACTTAGAATATTATGGTGTTGTCATGTTTACAGAGTCGAGAAGATTTGCGATGAATCTGGTGAGGATCCATCTTGTAGCAGGTAAGTCATTCTGTTTTTTCATTAAAAGTTTTGCTGCCACTTCAGATCGAATGGATGATATAAAACTAATAAAATCCTGCTTCTTCTCCTTCTATTTTGGTGTTATGATGGGCGGGAGGATCTTCTACCCATATGCATAAAGCTGTGGTCCTAAAGAAGAGAGTAATCTCAATTAAAAAAGCTGCTCAAAATTCATATTATCTTATGCAGGTCAGTAAGTGGGAATAGTATCTCAGACCACTTAGAATATTATGGTGTTGTCATGTGTTCGGGAGAGCCAGGGTCATGCAGAATTGTGATGGATCCTCATGCTTCGAATCATAGCATCAGAGATCCAAAAGGAAACATCTTCTTGTCCAGAGATCCTGCTTCTCCCCTTGAAGAATTGCATTCAAAATTTGACAATCAGGGAAAGCGCGTTAGTGTTTAATGAATCAATTGTGGAGGAATTATTCTTCTGATTTATTCTTTCTGCAGGGTCCCAAAAGGCTTGGGCCATAAAGCAGATGAAATTGGCTTATGACTGGAGGGAGTTTGTGTACATAATTATGTAATCTTGTATATCTTTATCCTATATAAAGATATAAATTATTCTATACATATTATTCACGATCTCAGAAGTTATTTGTAAATAAATTCTCTAAGTAAAAGTACGGACAGGCTAAGTTACAAATATTTCACCGAAAGCACAAGAGAGTGATTTGTTTATGAACCTAAAAGGAAAAATGTTATGGAAAAGCTCAATTATTTACGAGTAGAATGAAGAAATCCTATTATTGAAGAGCAGAGCAAAGTATGCATGAGCATCACTCAACTCTTTCTGTTTTTTCCCTTTTGTTTTTTTAAATGAAAAACAAGCTAGTGGTTGAGTTTCAAATTGGTAGTTGGCTAAGTATGCAAAACAAGCGCTGCTTCTGTGCTTCATATCGCTTTAACTGTCAATTTTTTTCTTTCATAATTCATATTATTTATTTCATAAATAATGTTGGCAATAGTCATGGGATTGACTTGTTATTCTTTCATTCTCTCAAATTTTTTATTCAAAGCTTCATTTTCTTTTTTCTTTTTTCCTTCCCTTAACTGTTGGTGTGATGGAAGCTACGGCAATGACTTTGTCATTGGTTGCACCCTGATATTTTGCTTATTGGTTAACAGTTATTACAGCCTTTTAAATCCCTAGAAGAAAGAGGAAAGAAAGGAAGGATTAAAACAATTCCTGAATTTGTAGTGCATTACAATTTGAAGTGAACCAAGGGAAGTACAATGCAGGGTCAAGACAAACAAACGTAATAAACCAAATCAATTTCTGTCAACTCCAGCTACTCTTAATCTCAGTTTGCCTTCACATCTTCGTTGCACAAAGGATTTTCCTTTTGCTCCTGCATTGATAACATCATTTCATATATAATTTTCTTTCTCACAAACAGGAGTCTAAGTAATTAAAAGGGTGAAGCAAAATTTTAGTCAACTTCACATACCTCCTCAGCTTTCAAATCCTTCTCTTCGCCTTCAGGGGTTGAAACATTTATGTCTTTGCTGGCTTCTTCCTTGGCCAAAATCTCTTCCTTTACACTGACATCCTCTGTTCACCATGCAAGAGCAAATTAAGATTGATAACCAACAACATATGATTAACATCTTATAAGAAAGTTTCAGAAATTGACATATAATGAAGATGAAGAGTGATTAATGGATCCAAATTTCCCCGAGAGAATATTACATTACAGTCATTTTAGTTGCATCTCACTGGTTACTTTTAATTAAAAACAAATCAATGGTTAAAAAAAAGTCACATCACATCAGATAATAGATAAAATCAATAATACTCACAGTTTTACTTATTACACATCCTATTTGATATTGTCATCAATGTTTTCTTTTGTTTAACTATTGACTTACTTCTAATTAAAAATCAACAGTGAAATGCAATTAAAATAACAGTACGACGTGATAATCTCCTATAAGAGGATTTGAAAATGTGATTATTTCAACAATTTTACAGACCACCCATTTGACATACCTTTTCCATCACCTGTCTTTTTCTCTTCTGCTGCAGCAGCAGCATTCACTTTCTGATCATTCTCCTTCAACTTCAAGGTATCATCTTCCCCACCTTGAGACTTCTCAGAAGCTTCCTGTGGAACAAGTCCCTCTTCCCCAGCAAATTCCTTGCCCTTCTTCTCTACTTTAATTTCTTCTTGCACATTTGCATTTTCAGTTATGCTCTTAACCTCATCAGCACCAGTAACAACTTCCTCGCTCTTCTCTAATACCTTTTCTTCTCCCACATTTGCATTCTGATCACTTTTGCTGCTCTTAACCTCATCACCACCTGCAACGACTTCCTTGCCCTTCTCTAGTACCTTTTCTTCTCCCACATTTGCATTGTCACTTTTGCTGCTCTTAATCTTCTCACCACCAGCAACAACTTCCTTGCTCTTCTTCTCTAATTCCGTCTCTTCTTCTTGCACATTTGCATTTTCAGTTTTGCTTTTTACCCCATTAGAGTCATCATCAGCTTTTCCTCCCACAACCTCTTTGACATTGTCACCTTCTTTCTGTACTTCCACCTCTGAATTCACATTCACATTAACCTTATCCTTGTTGTTGTCGTCTTTAGTTTGTGTCCCAATTTCTTGGCCTTTGTTGTGTTTGACACTGGATTTCTTGCGCTGAAGGAGGGTGTTTCCTGAAGCAACGTCGTGTTTGGATTTCCCACAACCCATTTTTGAGTGATTTAATTGATTGCGGGAAACAGAGAGAGAGAGAGAGAAGGAATGTAGAGGAGGGAAAGTGATGAGGAATATTAGGGGCAGAATCCCTCCGGATCTTATAAGAAGATGAAGAGACGAAGGATGGCTGATTTGTTTATGTTGAATTTTTCTTTAGCAAAGGAGTTATGGCATGCATGGTTGTAATTTGTTGTGAGGAACAAACCCTGTTTTCTGTTTTGGGTTTAATTGGAGACGAGACCATGAACAACTCATTTTTATCAATGGAACAATTTATTTTGGGCAATTACACAGGTTGGTTACAACTATGGAACTGTCTTTGCAAAATTAACAGGTAATATTTCAATACTCAAAATGTATACGCATAATACTTACCTGGTATTAAAATTATGGTTCATTTACTTCTTTTGTTTTTAAAATTTTATCTTACTTTTAATTTTATTCTTATAATTTCATCAACGTCAACAAATTTAACTCTTCAGCAAACAAAAAATTAGCATTTAGATGGAACTGGCAAAATATTGCAGTTTGGGTCTGAGTTAGATTTGAACTTTCATTCGACGCATAAAATTATGTATGATGTCAGATTAGATATTATTAATTGAGTTAATGACATTAAAAATAAAGGATAATATTAAAATATTTTTGAAATTTAAAAATTATATTGTTTGAAGCTTTAAGGATTATATTGAGTTAAAATAAATTTTTAAGACGAAAATGAAATCTGAATGAAACTTTAGAGACTATCTTGAATTAAAATAAATTTTTGGGACTAAAGCAAAATATGATGAAACTTCAGGGACTAAAAATATACTTTCACCTAAAATATTTGCTAAATTTTTTGTTTTGGAAAATATATAAGAGGAGAAAATGAAAATGATGTAATAGAAAATAATTTTTGTCTTATTTTATTTCAGTACCACATATATATATATATATATATATATATTAGTGAGAGGAAAGAAAATTGTGAGAAAATTAATTTATTAAATTCATCCATAAATAACTTTTAAAAAAATTACATCTAAGAATCCATATCATATAAAATTGATAATAAAGGATTTTAAAAATTAAAATTATTTTTAAAAATTATAATTACAATCAAGTTTTAAAGAATTTAATACTAATTTTAGGAGATTACTATTGGGCTCTATAGTAAATCTTTTAAAATTAGATGGTAATTATGAATTTTAAAAATAATTTTAATTTTTAAAATCCTTTATTATAAATATTATATGATATGAGTATGTAATTTTCTCTCACTTCTAGTGGGAGATAACATTTCAAGCAAGACAATATTATGTACTTTAAGATACAACAAGCAACTCCTCTATTTTCCCTTTTACATTCTCTCTCTAGTATGAAGCTTGGAGAGGGAGAATATTTTATTTTAATTTTAAAAAAATATTTCACTCTTAAGATTTCTTATATTAATTATTTTGATTATTCACCATTGAGGTCTAACTAAAATTAATAGAAAATTCTTTAATCATAATTTATAAGATATAAGAGCACATTTGGTATGACTCTTGAAAAGGAAAGTGAAATAGAATTAAGAGAAAAATCTGTTTGGTAGAAAGATTTAATGGCAAAAACCCAAAAAGGAAAAGGCGAGTAGAATGGGGCTTTCTGGTAGTCAGCATGGGAGGGAAGCAGCTTTTGGAGCAATTTTGGAGAAATGTCAATTTTACCTTCTTTGAATGTACTAAAACAACCATTTATCCAGAAGTTATGTTTGGTTTAACTTTTTTTTTTTTTTCTCTAAACATAATTTAGCCAGAAGTAACAAATGGTTACTTTTGCATAAAATAGATTGCAAACATGATTTTTTTCTTCTTCAATGTGCAACCAAACACGCACTCATAATTTGTTAATAAGGCTTGTGGTTTATGTTGTACTCTAGCTCCTCCTTCACATTTGTCTTAAAAATTAAAAATGATAAAATTAGCCAAAAAAATAAAATTAAAAAAATTTGAAAATAGTACATCTACTTTTTTCATCAAGCAAATTAAAATAATACATCTACTTATATACCAATATATATATATATATATATATAATGAAATTATATAATTTAAAAATAAAAATAAAAATAGTGCATCTACTTTTCCCATCAAGTAAAAAAAAATGAAGAGCAATTTTTTCATTCTTCCTTTCTATCTTTATATTTTTACATTATTTTTTAATTTAAAAACATTTTAGTCATTTGTCATCATTTACTTTCTATTTCATCACTCTTTCCATCTTACCAAATATATGTAAAAAAAGTATTTCTTTTCCTTTTCTTATCATACAGAACACAATTAATTCAATTATATTTCATTTAACATTCCCTTTCCATTTTAATTGAAAAATTTTTTGTGTATCAAACTGGGTCTTAATGTCAGGACATTTCCAACATTATGTCTTAGATGTGAAAATATGTGAAACTGTATTAAAAATATTTGTAAATTACACAATAATTAATGAAGTATTGAATAAAATTGTTAGAAAAACTATTGTAGTTATTAAAATGATATAAATATGTATATTTATATATATAAAATATCAAAAGAAAACCATTTAAAAGCTGAAAGTAATACTAATTAAAATAAAAAATGAAATTATTTTTAAAATACACGTATGAATCATTAGAACTTAAAAATAAAAAATAAAAATATTTCAAACTATCTCTCGAAAAGCATGATAGAAAATATTCTTAAAATTGTTACCAAACATCAATTTAATATTTACCATCAAGAGGCACCAATATCGAGGCGAGTACCATTGTGCACAGCTAGGATTGCAGAATGCATGCAACTGAAGCCCATTACTATACAAGAAAGCAATATTTTAAAAAAGGGTCATTAAATTAGATTAAGTAATGATTTATATTTGTTTGTAGTCAATGTAAGGTCAAATATATATAATTTTAAATATATATAATTTTATTATTTAAATTAATATATATAGGAAAATAATATTTAAAATAGATAAAAATATTTAAAAATATAAAAATTACTTAAAATATTATATATATATCAATAAAATTATGTAAAATAAATTAAATAGGATTTATTAAATACTATAAATTTTTATTACAGAATAATAAAACTTTGATTTAAGGACAAAATGAAAAACTAGTTATTAACTGGTTCAGTGCCATTTTATCTAATTTTTATTGATTTTTAATTAATTTACCCAATTTTTGATCAATTGTTTTAAATTGATTTTAAAAGTTAAATAAACTGAAGTCACCACCGGTTCGCCGCTTTTCAATCCAAATTTTAAAATAGCATTACAAAGTACAAAATAGAAAATTTCCTAGTATTAACAAACAATGACTGATTTGCTACGTTAATTTTTCTTTTTTCTAAATATTTTCATGTATCTTACGGTATTAGATATCAATATTTTCCTATTTTCGTGCATCTTATATGCTTGTGAAAGTTATAAAAAAATTCGATTAATGGTTTATATAATTAAAAATTCATGAGTGTAATACCTTTCTTTTATAATGAGAAATATCAATAAAATAAAAAATATAAATTTTATATCTTCAAATATTTCAAATGTTTCTAAATATTTAAGCGCACTATATAAGCACATTAGTATACGAACACTTTCTAATTAACAATGTGTATCTCATTATTTGGGTCGATTTAAAAGAAAATGATATAATTATGTGGATGTTTATAATTTTTAAAGAATGACATTTAAATTTTTTTTTTTATATTCAATGGCATATATTCTATAATATTGTATATATATAGATTAATTTTTTTTATTTATATTTATAACTCACATGTTTATCTTTATAGTTGAAACTTTATAAATAGAAGTTTATATATTAAGCATAAAATATTTAAATAAATAAAAATGATTTTTTCTCTGAATTTTCTATGATCATTTTTATTATATTTCTTATATATGTATTTATATTTTTTTAATTTTACAACATAATTTATAATAATCAGAATTAAAAAGTCATTGTAGTGAAATAATAAAGGAAAACACTTAACAGTTTGCCACTGCTAGGGTATCATAAGATGATTGAGTATTGAAATAGTAAAGTAAGACAGTATTAATATCTATTATTTTCCCCTTCATAAGTTTCATCTGTCAACTGTCCCACTCATTCAAATTCATGCTTTACCATATTAAAAATGTCTTAAAAACTATACTATAATGAATATTAAATTTTGCAAATTTTTATTAGAAAAAAATATACGGACAAATGTGCCTAATCTGTTTTACCAAATTCCAGCACAAGCCTTAAATCTTAGTAAATTAACAATAGTTTAATAAACAAATCAAATCCAAACAATTTACAAACAATACTATAACTATAATATATGCTTCCATATTTTAATTAAACTAATAAAAATTATAAACTTTATAGTTTTATTATGCGTGCGTGCGTGTATATATAATTTTAAAAACATATATAATAATTTTCAATTATCTATGAGCTATTGTGTCCATTTATTATTTCTAACAAAAATATAAATAAATAAAATATACAAAAATTATAATATTTAATTAATAAAAAAATGCTTAACTACTTGAACATCAAATTTTGATATAGACTCACTTAATTAGGGATGACAAATTTGGTCTGATTTGTATCAACATGATTAGTCCCTCTTCATTCGGGGAGGATTAGAGGTGGATATGCCCCCATTAATTACCCAGCCCAAACTTGTATTATAAATTCATATATATATATATATATATATATATATTTGGTCAAAAGAATTAGGTATTTATCATTTAGTTAATTATTTAATTTCATTTAAATTTTAACATAATATTATGTGTTTGTTCACTTAGAAGTAGAAATATCCACTTTGTATATATAATTAGATTTAGCTTCACAGTACTATCTTGAACTTTATAGATATACTATTTTAAAAGTGTTTTAGCTTCATTGATTGAAATTTAATAAATTTGCGACTTCATAACCCTTTTGTTTGGAGAGGAAGAAAGATTCATAAGGATATAAGGACTTGCAGAGATCTCCATATATATATATATATATATATATATATATATATATATATATATATATATATATATATATATATATATATATATATATATATATATATATATATATATATATATATATATATATATATATATATATATATATATATAATGTTATGAAAATAAAGTTAAATTTTATAACAGTTAAGTTAATTAAATATTGTAAATTTAAAATAATAATAATTCTAAATTTAAATTTAAGAAGTATATTTTCAAATACCCAACTTAATTCAATCATTGTAAAAAATGGTTTTCACCAAAGGTAATATTTGGATAAGTCCATATGGATAAATCAATACTATAGCCTAGTACTTGTGTGATATAGGGGTATTATTATACATATATAGTTGAAATGTAACAATTTTCGTTAAATTGTTTCAATGTTACTACATAAAACGTGTAGGAGACAAGTTTTTAGAACATGTTGATTATTAAAAGCCTAAGAAAAGGCCCACACCCACGCCGATATACTTGCAAATATGAGACCAAGAAAAAAAAGAATTATAAAAATATAAGATAGAAATATGATAGGTTTTGAATGAATGGAACAAATTCTTCAACTACAATTTAACCCCGACCGTTAGTCGCTCTTCTTCCCAAATGAATATCCTATTTGATTTTTAAAACATTGATAAAACTCATGCAGTTATGGATTCACGCAGACGCAAGCGAGGAGCCTCGGTACGATTCTGCATCGCAGCTGCCCATAACGATTTTTCCATCTCTGAAATCCCATTGGCTGATCTTTCGGCGATACTCCTTTCTCTCCTCCTGAAGTCACTAGTCTCCGCCATGCCACCACCACCACCATCTTATCCTCTCTCTCTCTCTCCCTCTCCAAGTGGGTTTATTATATTATTCATAATCGATTTTCTCGTCAAGTTTCTTTTCATTGCATTAAAATATTGGGATAAAACGGATATCTCTTTGTCTCCTTTATGGGTTACCTGTCAACCCAAAAAAAAAAGATATCTCTTTGAGCACGATGACTACTGCCTTCTACTGTGAGGATCCAGGCAAGCCAAACCAGCAAATCTTTCCAAATCGGGAAATTCCATTCATTGCCATCCCCTCTCTTCTGAGAGAGAAGAAAGAGAGCTTTCTGCCTCTTCCTCTCTTTCAAAATTCATGGAAGGCTATAACAATGAACGTCTTGGTTTTGGGAAGATGGGATACGGGTAGTTCTTCTTCTTCTTCTATGCTTTGGCTTTTACTTTCTGCGAATGGATTACCTTATAATTGTTTTGTTATGGCTGTTGAACAGTACTTAATTTTTTTTCTTTGGTTGGTATCCGGTAGGTGCAAGCACTACAGGAGAAGATGCAAGATTCGGGCTCCATGCTGCAACGAAATGTACTCTTGCCGTCATTGTCATAACGAGGCAACGGTATTGTTCCGTCATTTCCTTCATTATCTCTTATTTGCAGCTCAAAATATATGCGTTTGTGCCTTTAATTGACGTGGTTTGTGTTACTTCCCATATATGTTTTATTAGAGCATGTTGAGGAATCCCTTTGATCGACACGAACTGGTTCGCCAAGATGTAAAACAAGTAGGATAACCGCTGATTTTATTTTCCAACGTTGTCTGGTTTTCTGATTAATATAGATATGCTAAGTCATCAACATCAGATGCCGAGATGATAAGTAAGACTTATGCTGTTTTTACTTTTCCTTGCCATTTCAGGTTGTTTGTTCAGTTTGTGATACAGAGCAGCCAGTATGTGTTTTTTTTTTAATTCCTTAAATCTTTGATGCTTCTTTTTTGGTTTGTGATATTATTAACTTGTTTGTAACGTTCGGGTTTTAGCTCTGCTTTTTGCTTAATCTTTCTTTCTTTGCTTCTTTCAAGGTTGCTCAAGTTTGCACAAACTGTGGCGTCAAAATGGGAGAATATTTCTGCAACATATGCAGATTCTTCGATGATGATGTAATCAGTCATTAAAATTTGATTCTTCAATACGATAGATATATTTTTGTTTGGTTATGTTCTCAGTTCTTAGAGATGAACTTGGCTGAGAATTGACAGTGGTATAAAATCCTGGCTTGTGAATGTTAATTTTTCCTCAATGATGCTGATTGTTGTCTACACCCTATGCAGACGAAAAAACAGCAGTTTCATTGTGATGATTGTGGGATCTGCAGGTGCGTACTTGGCTGTGTTTGAGATCTCTTCAATTATGTTCTCACTTCAGTCACATGAATTTATGACTTGCTCTGCAACTAATTTTGGTGATGTAATTTATGACATTGGAAACAGAATTGGTGGTCGTGAGAACTTTTTCCACTGCGAGAAGTGCGGTATGCATCCATCACCAAACTGCCATTTATGGCTTATTGTTTCTTTGCCATAAATATTATTTGCTTACAATTAAGCTAATGGTGCACTTTTTTAATTACATATGAACTGCAGACTCAATGCTGTATCCTTTGCTTTTCCTGAGTTTGTCACTACTGTAATTATTTCTGAAAAGTAATTAGGTCATAATATTTAATAGAATTAATTGAAAACCATCGTAGAACTTACATGATGAGTGTGCGTTTGGTGATCTGAAATAATAATTATACAAGCCGTCAGCCTCTAATGAAATTACAAGATCAACGGCATTTGAACCATGTATAAACCTTGTGTTATCATTTTTTATCTTTTTCAGGTATTACTCTGCCTCATCTAAGATCACTTTTTATATTCTGAATCTTTGTGATTTTTTGCGGGCTATTGTGGGCTAGTTTAGTATCAGTGCTACATATAGTTTCAGATTCATATCTCTTTGTGCTGAAGTTCTTTTTTTTTATGTTCCTACTGATGCGATGATACTCATAGCTTGTAGATTGACTTGTATTACGAACTTGCTATTTTAGCATTTTGCTGTCCATTCCCTCCCCCCTTTCTCGTATTACAATTTTTATGAATTCATTGTGGGGCCAAATCCAAAAGTGAGTTTGGACCCCTCAGAAAGCAAAAGCCTAAATTGATACTTCGATACGCAACATCAAATAATGTATTCCAAATCTAAATACAAATTTAATCCATGCGTTTTATAATTTGTGATAAAGTTTGCTTTGTTTGTGCTATGAACTTAAATTTCCTTTTCTTTTAATAAATCACTTATTTTTCCCCCTGGTTCATTGATATAAAAGGAAGTGTACATATAAAATACCCTCTGATAAAAATGATTATTTCTCTTGCAAGGATATCTGTAGTGAAAAATGTCTTTTAAGCTGCAGGGTCTTGCTATTCACTTGGTCTACTTGATAATCATTTATGTGTGGAGGACTCCATGAGGCATCACTGTCCTATATGTTATGAGGTTTGTGCTTTATTCTCCCTTCCTTGTATAGTACCTTTTTGATGTACTGATTGGACTTCTTTGTATAGTACCTCTTCGATTCAGTGAAAGACACTACCGTTATGAAATGTGGTCACACAATGCATTGTGAATGTTTCCAAGAGATGATAAAGCGTGACAAGTGAGTATGTTATTTGAAATTTATTTTCATTTTTCTTGTTTATTTTGGCTCCTATTAGGATTAAAACTCGAATTCTTTAATCTCATATACGACTCTAATACCACTAAGTCGAAAGCTTATTGGTTATTCTTAACTTATCGGGTCAACTAAAACTCTGCTTAAGAGAGAACTTGTTTTGATGTCATGACCCAGGTATTGTTGCCCCATATGCTCCAAGTCAGTGATTGATATGTCTAGGATCTGGAAGATGATTGATGAAGAGGTAACCCGTTAGATTAAAGCACACAATAATTTGGTCAAGAATCAAGTATCGTACTGGCACAATAATTATGATCTCTCCCTGATTTGTTTATTTTCATGTTATCTTAGATTGAAGCAACTCTAATGCCTGAAGATTATCGGCACAGGAAGGTAAAATCAATTCATTTAAATACTTGTCAAACACCTACCTCCATTTTTCTCCATTTCACAACATTTTTTTCATTTATTTGAGGATTGTCCGGCAATGGGCTAAGAAGATGACACTTAATTGAAGTTTTTTATATGTTTATCATCAATTATTCTATAAAAACATGACATGTCAACTGTAGAGAAAATTTTTTGGAAGATCCCATTATGTGGTGCTAAATTGTAAAAAAAAAAAAAATCCATTTATTTTGTTTTTATCAGAGAATCTAATAACAAATACTTAAGTCTTTGTTTTTTTTTAAAAAAAGCCATCTCTTTTGAATAAGAATGCAGCATTGACAGGCAAAGAACACCATGCTGAAAAGTCAATATGGAAGAGAAGATATGAATAAAGAGCAATCCTAATATCTGATTGTTGGATATGCCACATTAAGATTATTTAAAGTCACAGAGAATTCTGTTGCATATATTACACATGTATCTATCATCATTCTTTCAGAAAATTTCAAAGATTTTGTTGGTATTTGTACACTAAGCAGGCTCCATTGCAGGTTTGGATACTATGTAATGACTGCAATGACACAACTGAAGTTTACTTCCACATAATTGGGCAAAAATGTGGGCACTGCAGATCATATAATACTCGTGAAATTGCTCCTCCAGTTCTTCCTCAATGACCAGATTGTTATGCTTCCAGAAGCATATATTGGCGGGCAGGAAATTAAAGTTAGCACCTGATATATTGTACATTTTTCTTATTGAACTAATTCATCAAGATTCATAGTGTATTGCACTCCAGAAACTTCTCTTTGGTTATTCTTCCTCCATTGTATGGAGTGACTGTGAGTCATTAGGTTGCTATAAAAATCTACATACTGTAATACAGAGAAAACGGTTTCCCCATTATGTATTGAATTGATATGAGATGATGAGTTCGGTTGTGATTCTCACTAAATTCAATTAGCGTGTAATTACAGAGATTATAATAAATTTATTTATAACTTTGTTAATAATTTAAATTTTTGAGTTGAAATAACTTTTAGAGTGATATATTATTAAAAATGATCTAGGTCTAGTTTAACCCAACTAAATCGAATTGGGTTGAGTTAGGTTCCGTTTTGATCAACGGGGGGAAGGGGAGGGGAGGGAATGAGAGATTATTATTTGGTTCAGGAGGAGAGGGGAAGTAATTATATTTGGACAAATTTATCCTTTATATTATTTTAATTTTATTTTTTATAAAAAAATTATTTATATCAATAATTTTTTTAAAAAATTATAAATTTCAATATTTTTTTATTTTTAATTTCTAATAAAAAATTATTTTAATTTTTATTAAATATTAAAAAACTAAAAAAGAAAAAAAAGTAATTTAAAATTTAAAAAATACCCCACCCCTCCCCTCCCCTCACCTCCAAAACCCCCCAATTTGGAGGGGAGGCAAATTTGCCTCATGCCCCTCCCTCCCCCCCCTCTAATTTTATTCAACCAAACACCTTGTCCCCCTTCCCTCCCCTCCAAGAATTCCCAAACAAAACAAAAAAATTAAGGAGTTAGATTGACTAAATTTACTAGCATGCTTAGGTTGATTTGGTGTCCTTAATATTTTTTTAAAAATTATTAATAAATATTTATATGAAAAAAATTATTTTTTATAAGAGCACAGATTTATATGAAAATATTTTTTTAAAGGTTATTTTGCAATTTTTACTATTTTTTAAAAACGAGGCCCCTTAAGCGTTGGGCTTAAGATTTGAAATCTAATACGGAACAAGTACCAAGTTAGACTATTATCTTGGGCCGACTTAGAGTTTGTGTAGCCATAATCATTATTTAAGTGGTTAAAAGTTTGATATTATTTCTTGTTCTTTTGATTAGAATTTAATTTTAGCACAGAAAATTGTAGTGTGTACACACTTTGAGCCCAGTGATTTTTTTTGTGATGGGTATATTAAATATTATAATAAAATATTTCTAAACTTTTACTTAATAATTTAATATTTTGAGTTCAAATAATTTTTGACAAACACAATAATTTAAAATCCATCCTTTTACTTCCATGCATGATTGGTTCTTTTGGTGAAATTTTAGAGAATATACAATGTTGCAATCACAAATATGACGTATGTTAAGATAAAATGAATGAAAATTGGCCACTTGATATATAGTGGCTCAAAATAGCAAGAACAAGCAAACTTTAGTATTTGTTGGTTCTTTTAGGCTTTATTTGATACATAAAAAAAATTTAGTAATGGAAAAGAAAAAGAAAAAATGAATGAAATGTAATAAAAAAATTTGTATTTGGTATGAGTGGAAAAGGAAGAGAATTATATTTGTATTTGAATATTTGGTTAGATGAAATAAGAATAGAATGAAAAGTAATAATAATAAAAAGACCAAAATATCATATAAAAATAATTTTTCTTCATCTGATCTTGATGGCGCTATGTATATGTATTTTTTTTTGTAATAAGTCTTTTAATAAAATTATTAAACAAAATATTTTTATATATAACTATATTTTTATAATAAAATAATTTTAATTTAATTTATACATCAATGAAAATTTACTTTTTAAAAAATGTTTTAAAAATATATATTTTACATTAATTAAATTTAATTTTTTAAAAATATGTTAAAAATTATTATTTTAATATAATAACTATGATAATGTAATTTAAAATTTTATAAATATTATTTTAATACATATTAATGGATTTAAATATAATATATAAATATAATAAATATTTTTTAATTATATTTATATATTATATATAATATATTATTATATATTATAACATTATATATATTTTAATATATAAATAATATATATTAAAAATTATAATATATATGTGTGGCAATGCCCTCCCTCCAAACATTTATATATATATATATATATATATGAGAATTAGTTAAATAATTATCAGCTAAATTTATTAATTTTAACATTAAGAAATATGTTATTATTTTATAAAATATATTTGTTATTAGTTAATTTTATAATAAATCTTTAACTATTTTTATTTACTATTATTATTATTTGTAAAAGTAAAATTATTTAATTTTTGTTTATAAAATAAATTTTTATATTATAATATTCTTTATATTTTAATATATATTTATATATAATATTATAATATAAATACATACATACATACATACATACATACATACATACATATAGTCATGTTTTTTAAAATTTTATATAAATTATTATTTTTAATATTTAATATTATTAATATTGTTAATTTGAAATTAATTTTGACTTTATAATTAGTTAAAAATTAATAACATAATAATATTTTAATTAAAAAAATGATAAAATCATAAGTTTTTTCTTCATCTTAAAATCTTTTTTGTTAATAAAATATTATATAATAGCTAAAGGTAATATCTAAAAATTTGTTGATTTAAAAAAATATATAAACTAACAATTTAAAAAATAAAAATATATGTATCACATAATTGGAAAAGATAAAAATGTCATTATAAATTTATTTAAAAAATGCTACACAAATATGGCGCAAAAGCAAAAAAAAAAAAAAGTGCATAATACTAAAACTTTTCGTTCTTGTCCTCAATTTTTGTGTCTAAACATGTTTGACCATGGAATTTGTTTTATTTTTTATTTCTTTCGCCAAACTAATGAGGGCCTTAATTCATTTGAAGAAAAACAATATAATAGAGCTGAATAATAATAATAATAATAATAATAATAATAATAATAATAATAATAATAATAATAAAATTAAAATGTTAGTTTCTAAAATTTCACCTAAAGAACCACAATTAACCATGCATAGGAGAAAAGGAAGAGATTCGAAATTATTATGTTTGTCAAACATGCCACATCAAAACATAAATAAAATCTCTAAACAATTTAAATTTATAATAAATTATATTAATTTTTTTGAAATTTAATTAAATTACATTTGGTACTCATTTTGTTTCTAAAATTCACTCAACTTTCTTACATTTTTATGTATATTGCAAGATGTAAAAATCTCTGTTTCAATCTATTTTCATTAAACTTTTATGTAATATAAAATTATGATTTCATTTTAATATGACAGTAAAAAAGTAAAAAATTTTACTTTTTAAAAAACACATGTTATATAAAAAGTTAACTTTGTTAATAAAAAATAAATTAAAAAAACTAGATATGAGTTTTGAAACAATAGGAAGTATTAGATATAATTTAATCATACCTAAAAAAAAAGTTAGTATAATTTATTTTAAATTTTATAATAGAAATCAATAAACCAAAAATTTGAAATGTCATGTGATACGTGTAACACCATAATATATTAACACTATCTAACCTCCTTCTGGGCTCAATTCCATATGATTTCTAAAGAATCAGTACTAACCGTGGCATTTTCATGCTATACAACGGGGTTTCAAACACTTAACTTCTGCCCTGTGGGTCCTGTGAACCCATCATTCACATTCTCTACTCACACTCCATTTATACAACTCATAGATAGCATAAAACAAGCCATAAGCCACGGGTATGGAACCAAAAACTAGAAAAATGCAATTTCTCACATGGACCCAAAAGTCAGATTTTTGGCTCTAACTTTGGAAAATCATAAGTAATTATAGAAAAATGGAAATATAGCAAACTATAGCTTTCTGGAAAGTTATAAGTGTTAACTTTACGTTAAAAATAATTCTCAATCACAATCTCAGCGTTTGAACCATGTTTGACATCGAAAATAAGACAGAAGTCCGGCTGTCTCTGTTTCTGATGCAATTTACTGTCATGGACTTCGAAATTTCATAACTAAATCCACAAAAATCCAATCTGGGCACACTATATCAATTTGGAAAGCTACAGATGTCTACTAGAGGAAAAAAATAAGTCCAGATCAGTTCAGTAGCCCCTACACCCTAAAAATTGATGGAACAGTAACGGAGGTCGGATGGGCTCCCTGATGCTGATATAGAACTTCAGAAGGTTCATTCTCTCTCTACAGACCTCCGATTTAGGTGATTCTAGTTAGTATAGGTCACTGTGGTTATTTAGTTTATGTGTATAAAATTTCATGACATTTGGACTCCATTTGGGCCATGAATGACACATAATTCATTTCTGACCTATGGTAACAGTACATGACCAAACTATCAATTTTTTCTAATTTCAACAATTTGCCAAATATTCTCTAGACCTCCAAATATTATCCACTTTAGCTTCCCCATAAGCTCTCTACAAACTCTAGAGGCATGCCAAATTTCATGGCAAGAAGAGCTCATTTGGTCATACTTTGACGTAGCTCACAAAATTAACAATTTTGGCACCCAAAATAGTTAAAGTGGGTCCAAATGGTCGCCCACATGTTCTCACACCTCATGGATAAGTTTGAAAGTATAACAATAGTCTATATAACATGTCCAAGTGGTCCAAATCATCATACATTTCAAACTTACTATATTACGGGCCAAATTACACTATACAAGCCACAAAAAGGGCAAAACCCACATTTCCATTAATTTGGCTCTCTACATAGTTTGTACATCATATATCCATACATTTACACTTGCTACAACATTTACATCTCAAAAATATAGTGGGTGCATATTCATTTTGGCACCACTTTACATCAAAAGACCAAAATAAAGCTATCATCTAGCTAACATGTTCCTAGGCTCCTTAGTGTGCACTTGCTTCTCCTTGAGCTCCACCTAGCATGTTAAGTTGGAAGGGGAAGGGGTTAGATTCATGGAATCTCAGTAGCTCATGCACTCATTCAAGTAAACAATCAAGGCATATAACAAGTCAAAGTATGTAATTTAGCATTCAACCATTCTTAATCACATAATACATGTTGTACATACCATGGAAATCACAACAATACCACAAGTAAGCTATAGGGACTTTTGGTCTAGCCTCATCCGAATTTAGGGACTTTTGGATTGCCTCACCCGAATTTAGGGACTTTTGACTTGGCCTCACTCGGTTATGAAACTTTTGGCCTTGTCTCACCTATCTCAAGGGACTTTCGGCTCTACCTCACCCATCTCAAGGGACTTTCGGCACTACCTCACCTGAGCAATTCTCACAATCCAACACACAAATACATTGGTATCAATGCATCAAAACAATAGCATATGGCATATTCCATACAATAAGCATATACACAAGCATACAATGACTATTATATCCAAGAATGCAACAAGAAAGAGTGGAAAGAGAGTTACCTTATGAGTCAACACAAGTCTTCCCTTTCAATTTCTTTTCTCCCTTCTTTAGGTTCACACTCACACCTTGATGGATGTGCTTCACTTGAGCCTAGACACATCAAAGAGCATAAATTATTCTCTCATAACTAAACAACTCTTATGAGTTCTTCAGATCAACCTTTCTAACATATAAGAACCTAGGGTTCTCTCTCTCTCTAGAATGCCACCAATTCTTCCTCTCTCTCAAGTTCTCATGGTAGTGGAAACAACATTTTCAAGGAAGACAAAGAGGTTCAAGGGTGTTTTCCACTTTCCCTCTTCTGACCCATGCTTAAAATCTAACTAATCTCACAAACAAAACCATAGAAAGAGAGGGCAAAGAGTGGAGATCAAGATTCTAAGTAGAAATGAGAGGAACTTGCTTACCTTTCCTTTGTTCTTCCTCCTTCTCTTGGTCTTTCTCACTCTCCACGCCTCTTTTCTCTCATTGGATCGAAGTCTAGGGCAAATATGAGAGAAAGAATGAGTTGGGGCGTTTAAAGGAGTCAAATTCTCGCTTTGTACGCTTTTCCGGACTGACCCTCGCTACGGTGAAAATTAACCTTCGCTACGGCGAACTCGTATTAGCTACCTTCGCTATGGCGAGGTTTAACTTTCGCTACGACGAGCACGTATCAGTTCCCTTCGCTATGACGAGGTTTAATCTTCGCTATGGCGAACTCGTATTAGTTCCAAATCTCCACTTTCGCTATGGCGTACGCTACGGCGAGCAGCCTCTTAGTTTTTGTATGGAATGCTCGCACTCGCTATAGCTAGAATCATTTTCACTATTGCGAACAGGCATTCTCGCTATAGCGAGACCAAATCTCGCTATTGCGAGAAAATTTAGCAAAATTTCTGAATTTTAAAAATTTTCAGCTTTCTTCTTTTTTTTTTTTCTTTTCTTTTTTCCCTTTTCCCGGTTGTTACAATACGATAGTTTTTTAGTGGTTGATATAATTTAATTAAAAATAAATAATGAAATATAATTATAATGATATAGCCATATAACATTTTTACATTAATAAAAATTGATCCGCCACTTGAGTTCAGTTTAAATAATAAAGGTGAGATAAATTATAAGTAGTGTCAAGAGTTCAATCATTCCAATATATTATAAAAATTGATCCTAACCCATTAATAAGAAAAAAGAATCAAACTTGTGTTGTGACAATATTTTTTAATCATTCATTTTATATATATTCACCTGTAACTCCAAATCATTCCTTGTCATTAAAATTTGAGAATGTGGTTCAATTGACTTTCCATTAATTTTTAAATAATTTGAGTCTTAGCTTATCTACTTTATGTTTTTATCATTGGACGCTTTTTTTTTTCCCTTAAATTAAAAGATCATGAAGAAAAATATAATTTTCAGAAACAAAATTAAAAAAAAAAAAGGCTTTTCATCACAAATGCAAGTCCACATATTAGTCCTGGGCCATAACTGCGCACCGACCCTTCCTCTTCCATCTTCTCGCCGGTAAACCCTGATCTCGTAGCCTTCTTCCTAAACCCACCGAGTTGGCTCAGAACGGACACCTACTTGACTCAGTGATAACTCCGTTCCTTAAGCCATGCAAGTCCTCTGCAATGGTCGACGACTCTCCAGGAGGGTATTGCATTCCCCGATTTTTCTCAATTCCTACCATTTTCTTTCTTCTGACCCTCGGAGCACCGAAGGTCCTCACTTTGTTATTCCATGGCGGAACGGAAGCAGCTTCTTTTCACAGGCCCCTTTGTTCTCAGGTGATGTTCATGTCTTAAAATTTCTTCGGTTTTTGTTCGTTTTTTTTGTTTTTTTTTCATTTTCTCAGTTCATTCGGTTTTATCATAGGCGCCATGTGCCATCGTTTGCTAATGTGTTTTGAAAATGAGGAAAAGCTAAGTTGGAATCTTTACTTCCCCGTTTGAGTGGGAACCATTTGTTCTCTGCTTCAGCTTGTCATGACTTGTAAAATTTGAATTTTTTCATATCAAGTTTTGATGTTTGACTCTTCAGTTTTCGTTGATTTGAGTATGTTTTGTTAATTGAATGATTCATTGATATGAAGCTGTTGAATTAGACAGGGATGACTCAATCAGTGACAACAGAATCAGTGCCTGTGCATTTCATGATGTCAAAGGCATTTTTGACATCAAGAGCGAGGACTGATGAAGGGGGTTCGACAGGTTCTTGAATTACTTTACATCATTCCTTTTAAGATTTTACTTGAAGTTTCTTTTTGAGATGTCTGATTTGTAGTGTTGAATGCAGAGGCCGTGAAGGAACTGTATGATAAAATGCTCGAATCTGTAAATGTTAAACGATCTATGCCTCCAAATGCTTGGTTTTGGTCAATGATTGAGAAGTGTGGAAACCGTGACGATATTAGACTTCTGTTTGACATTTTGCAGAACCTCCGCAGATTCGTAAGTTTCTATATATATTTTTTTTTCATCAGCTTTCTGTTTTGAATTGAATTAATTGTTTCTTCTCTTTGTTATAGTGATAATTTTTAATTTATTTTGGAAGCAGAGGCTGTCAAATCTTCGCATTCATGCAAATTTTAATGACAACCTTTGTCGAGAAGTTTGTAAAGCATGTGCTCGAGTAGGAGCCCTTGACTTTGGTGGGCATACTGAATCTGTTTTTATTGTTCAGCTGAGTCATTTGTTCTGCTGATCGTGCTTTCTCATCCACACTGCTTAATTGGCTATCTGTTGGATAAATTTTCTCTTACAAACGAATGCATGCTGCTTTGTTATGGATATGAACTATTATTTGGATGTCACAGAATTCTGCTATGAAATTTTAGAACAATTTTCTTGAATGTTAATGCAGGAAAGAAGACCTTGTGGAAGCATAACGTATATGGATTGACCCCAAGTGTTGCATCTGCACACCATTTGCTGGTATTGTTGAGATACTAAAATTCTAAATGCTTTCATTCTGTCTCAGATTTGCAATTAGTAAATTACTGGCAGTTGACTGCAGTCATATGCTAAGAATCACAATGATACTAAACTGTTGGTGGAAGTAACGAGACTTCTAAAGACAAATGACTTACCATTGCAACCGGGCACAGCAGATATAGTTTTCAGGTATATTGAGGTTCTGACAGTTTCATACTTTTATCTAGCAGCGTAAAAGTTTCTATTTTAAAGAATAGTCTGTAAAATTTAAACTCAGTTTTACCTCTGAAATGAGTAACTGGAGATTCAATCTATATAATTATTAGTTGCTGGCTAGCATGAACTTAATTTAAATCCTGGCAGGTTGCTAGTCCTACTGAACTAAATATTGTTTGCATGAAGAAAACATAATGTCGATCAGTGTATAAGCCTATAATAGAGTTGGTTTGCATTATTATTTAAGCTTGCAAAGGCAAGCTGCATCATACCATGTCTTTAAGAGTCAAAACCTTTATATTCTTTAGAGCTGACAGTATAACACCCGTTTTAATGAAATTCAAAGTGAAACCAAATTTGGACAGTAAATGAAAAATCTGACCTTCTCTTATTTTGCATTTCTATATCTGTCATTATATTTTAATATAAAATATCAATGATCAAAACAATTTTAAACCCAAAAAAAAGGTAAAAAAGGGCTGATATTCAGTATGTCTAATAGTAAAGAATAAGATAAAAAATTTAATAACCCCCATGTCATTAGACCTAATCACGAGTTGGACTTGTTTAAAATCAGGTCGAGCTCATAAAAAATTTGCAAAAATTTTTGGAACTGCTGCGAACAGAATCTGCCAGGGCTGGCCCGGCCCATTTTTTAAAAAATTTGAAAAAATTTTATATTTTTTTAATTTTATTTTAAATACTAGATATAGTTATTTTATTGCTTGCTGGGCTCACCTTTTTTTTTTTTGTTTTAAATACCAAACAGCCCAAAATAATTTATTTTGTTTGAATTATAATTTATTCCTAATAATATATTATGCAATAAGTAAGAGTAAAAAAACATAATAATCATATATGTTATATAATCATTTTTTACTTATATCTATAATTATAAATATTTTTTCTAATAATATTATTTATTAATAATATATAAAAATAATTATAATATGAGCCGGGCTCGGGCTTGAATCGAAGTTAAAAAAAGTTCAAGCCTAACCAATTTTATATTCTGACCTTTTCTAAAATGGGCCTGTTTGTTATCAAGCCTTTTTTTGTGGGGCTCATATTCATTTTTTCTGGGCCAGGCCTATCGGGTTAGTCGAGCTTTTTGACCCATGATCAGGTTTACTTGTCATTTGGTTCATTTGTGATTTGCTCCCTGTGGTTTAAAGGGTGCCACTTTACCTTTGTGGTTTGTCCTGTTAGCAGATTGCCACCTTTAGCTTTCTGCATTAAGTAGCTTAACATAAAGGGTTTAAAACATAATAAACTGTAAGGGGGGCAAAATTCAAATGGTTCAAACTATAAAGTGCATACTAGATGGAGTGACAGACTATCATTAGACATGATCATTGGGCTAACAATCCACTTGACTCAAATAAGCAAGCTCGAAAAAACATAATTTGGCCTTATAATTTGAGGCTCATATAAAATTGGGCTTGCATGCTTTGACTGAACTCGAGCTTTGTGAAAAAATTTAAGCTGGACCTCAGTCTTGGCTCATATCTAATATATAAAATAATTATTTCTTTTTTACTTATCTATATGAATTGAATTTATTATGAGTTAGATTGTTGTGATGGCTGCTAGGTTAAAGATGTCTGTGTGTCAAGAATTAGTGGGCTGGACTTATGCTGGTTTAATACTTGTGTTAATCTTGCACTTAGTCTAATCTACCCCTGTAATAGACATAGAGGAACGAGACTATATGCATCAGTGAATCTTATGCACACTTTTCTCTCTCTTATCTCTATTCACTTTCTATGTGCCATTAGAACTTTGTTTCTGAACTAGTGATACCCAGTATGTAGGACATAAAAAGAAAAATAAAAGAAGAATTTTTTTCCTTTTTTTTGGGGGGGTTGCTTAGAATCCTTGTTCTAGTCCCTTCAAAGCATTGGTCATTTGATCTTTCATGAGCAGTCATGTAACAGGTGTAGTTTGGGGAAAAAATAAAAAAGAAGATAATGGATGTAATCTTCTGACTGTCTACTAGGATGACATAGTCGTGTAGTGATGAGGCAGGTGTTCGTAAGATTGCAGTTGCTTGAAGCAAGAAAGGTATCTTTCTCCTACAAAGGAAGTATATCTTAGATTAAGTATAGACACTGGATTGTTAGGAGTGACACCTTGTGAGATTTTGATGATTCCCACTGTGAAACTTGCAGCAGATGATGAGTATGCACTTTAAGACCTTGAGAGGTATACCATAGAAGATTGGTCGGTAAACTTGAGTACATAACTATTTTATAGTTAGCTGTCTTGACTTTGCCTTCTTGGTTAGTATGGTTGGTAAATTCATGTCCTTTCCAAAGACTACTCATTTGAAAGTAGTCAAGCATATATTGAATTATCTTGAGAGAGCTCCTAGATCTGGTGTGTTATGTGAAGATCATGGCTATTGTGATTTAGAAGGTTCTTTTGGCATAGATTGGGTAGGTTCTCCTATAAACAGATGACTAACATTAGGCTGTAGTGCCTTTATGGGAGGAAACCTCATTTCTTGGAAAAGTAAGAGGCAGAGTGTAGTATCCAGATCAAGAGCAGAATCAGAGTATCCAGCCATGGCCCAAGATTCCTGTGACATGGTGTGGGCGAGAAATTTACTTGATGAGGTTTATTACAGAGAATACAGTTTCTATGAAATTTTGGTGTGACAATTAATCTGTTATTCACACTGCGTCCAATCTCATTTTTGATGAGAGGACCAAAGACATTGAGGTTTATTGTCATTTTGTTTGTGAAAATATTCAACAATGGCTTCTTTCTACTGTGGATATGATGACTGGTGAACAGCTAGCTGATATTTTCATTACAACTGTACATAGTAATTGGGTCAATTACATTTGTAAGAAGTTGGGCATGATTAAGTGATTAACATCCGTGCTCTATCTTGAGGGGCAGTGCTGTGTTACAATAGTGTGATGGCTACTGGGATAAAGATTTACGTGTTAACAGTTGGCGGAGGCTTATGCTAGCTGTACTACACTTGTGTCTTGTCTAATTTGTTATACCTAATTTATCAGTGTAGTAGGATTCTGACTAAGTGTGTTAATGAATCCCATTCACATTTCTCTCTGTCCACTTTCTACATTTTTAACATAAAAATTAATCACCCTCATATTGTAGCATGTTTAGTGTCCAAAATTCTTATTTTATTAAAAAATTATTTATGAATTTTTTAATTTCATCGAATGTCGAATTTTTTAAATTCAAGTTTTTGGGATAAGCCTTGGGGTGTGTGAGTGTGTATATTTTCTTATGCACAGGTCAGGCCTGAAGTCTAAAATTAAGTATGGGCTGGTCCCAAACAATGTGTTTTTTCATTGAAAAGTTTGGTCTAAACCTAATGAAGCCGAGCCTGTTCATGGTCATATCTGACTACCATGTGCCCTCCACATGTTTAATTTGTTAAAAATTTGAAGAAAAATAATTCAGCATGGCAATATAATAGCAAAGCAAACCATTGGGAGGCAGAGTGGAGACACTTTAAATCAAACTGGGGTAAAGTGGTAATGGTCCAAACCATAGGGGGCTATTTGATATTAGCGTAAAAAATATATGTACATCAACTCATAATATTATACTCACTTTAGTAAAGAGTTCTTGTTATGCTTCTTTGATTCACTTTTGCAGATGCACCTAACACTGCCCCTGGGTTGGTCATTTGCAGCATTTGTTACAATACAGATAATTGGGAATTGATTAATAAATATGCCAAGAGGTTTGTCAAGGCTGGTGTAAAACTACGACAAACCTCATTTGACACATGGATGGAATTTGCTGCAAAAAGAGGTGGACATATTGTCACTTTACATTTTGACTTTATATCTTTCTAGTTTGTCTAAAAGCATTACTGTTGAATATCATCTTATTGAAGTTGATTCCTTTGTTAAACTTCAAATTTTTTATTTTGCTTGAATGTATTGTCTCTTCACCGTTTTTCTAAACTGCATCTTTTCCCATGTTAGCGAAGTTGATTTTTTCTTGCTTTGAAGAAAATGAGCAAAGCCCCAAAAGAGATATCATAACTATATAGGCAAGGTTCTGGAACAAGAAAATTGTGACTTGCTGTGAAATATGTCCTGGCTTGTTCTCTCCTGTACTCTTTATTTATTTTTCATAAGTTTCAGTTTTAAATATCTTTACTTCTTTATTTCAAAGAATACTTGTTTTATGAGAAAGTGCATGCATAGGAGTGCTGCATGATTTAAAGGTTATGCCATTATGTTTGTTTGAGCTTGCCGAATCAGTTTCTTCCTATGATGAATTTGATTGTTTATGAACCAGTTGATATGCTTATTTGTAGGAGACATAGAGTCACTGTGGAAAATTGAGAAGCTGAGATCTGAGTCAATGAAGCAGCACACCCTGGCAAGTGGGCTGTCATGTGCCAAGGTAGAAATTTTTCTACGCTATTGTCTGAAATTTTGAATTGATAGTTGCTTTTTATTAAAATGTGGTTAGCGAGTTTATATGCTGTGTTTACTATACATTTTATCATGTGAGATCTGAATGAATTTTGATCAGTAGATATACTTCTGAAAACACATTTCATGTTATGTTAAACTGGCAATTTTGTTTTACTACCTTTACTTCTGTCAATATCATAATCTGCAGTCATCAAAATAGAGTCCATTTGTACATTTTTTTTTATAATTTAGAGTAAATTACCTTCTCTTCCCTTGAAAGATACTCTAAATTACACTGCCCTTCTCTCTATTATAAAAATATGCATAAATCCTCCTAAAGCTAAAATATGACTAAAATACCCTCAAGAATAATATTGATTTCTTTTATTAAAAATATAACATTAAAAATAAAATATTTTTTAAACTTTCATTTCAATGTTATTTATTTTGTGTTGAAAACTTAAATTTAATTTATTCTAAATTCAAAAATTGACCATTTTTATATTGGTCTAATATGTATTTTATAGTAGTTACGCAATATAAATAAGAGATATAGGAGTAGTTTGATTAAAATAGATGTAATTATCGTTCATCTTTTACCATAGAGGAGGTCAATGTAGCACAAGGGTCACATAATTTGGAGATATCTCAAGGAAGGGAAGTGTAATTTATCTTTTTCATTTATTATTATTATTTTAATTATGGCCAATGTGGCAAGTCTTATCAAATTTTACCTTGTCCTCACATAAGTTGTCCTAAACTTTAGCTGAATGTTTACAGTTGTTTAGTACTTAGGTTGGGTCATAAGTCGTAACAATGTTGCACTCAGAAAAAGTAAGCCTAAGTCTGTGTTTATGACTGTGCAGGGTCTTCTATTGGAACGTAAACCTAGTGATGCAGCAGCCATCATTCAGGCCCTAAATCAGGTATGTATGGTCTTGTGCATGTTCTTATGTTTATTTGATGTGTTATTTTACCAAAGAAAGTGAAACAAATAATTGCAATAGCATTAACAAATGAAGAGGATAGATGAAATCAGCCCCTGAATTATAGTACTAGAATTTTTTTTTTTTTAAAAAAAATCATCTTTTAGATAAGAGCAAATGTCTGTCCAATTGTTACACGAGAAAATATATTCTCAAAAGGAATCAAAAACTAAACTGATTCTGCTACCAAGAAGGGAGAAGAAATTCTGTCCTGCGTAATTATTTTTGGAGAAGTATTTTTTGGAATTTGGATTTTATGATACCATTATTCTTGGCTGATGACTGAATTGAGCCTGTGAGGTGTGAGCTGTCATTTCAGTGTTATAACTGTGGTCTGGATTTGCGCATGTCAATGTGCTTCCTTCATATCTGTTATCTTTGTGCTTGCTTTGCTAAGATGGTGGTTGTATTTGATTAGATTATTTGTTAAGGAACTGGGTACAAGGTCAAATTTGTCTTTTAATGGTCCAATGTATCTCTCTTTTTTCTTTTGACACTAGTGGAATTTATGCTTGCTAGAATTTGTCTGATGCTAAAAAGTCAGGCATCAAGGATGAACTTCAGAAGCTTGTATCTGAATGGCCTTTGGAAGTTATAAAGCACCAAAGAGAAGAGGACAGAAAGGTATATTTTTTGAGTTGTGAAGAAAAGGGATAGTTACTGTTTAGGAATTCCTAATGAAAATATTTTCAGATTAATTGTAATTCTCCCAAATTTTTACTGCTGAATTTGTTGGGTTCTGGCACTTCAAAGAAACTAATATATGATCATATGCTTTTTTTTTTTTCCTGCTTTACTGCTAGGCATTAGCTGCCTCTTTGAAATCTGATATCCCTGCCATGATTAGTGATCTACTAAGCATGGGACTGGAGGCAAACATAAACTTGGAAGACCAGAACAGAAAAGACGGTATCTTACAATAATGAGTTCAGAATTTGATGGCGCCCTTGCCTGAGAAGGAGCTCCATACAAGGATTATTCCCTAGCCCTAGTTAGATAGATACTGTGAGACACTGACCATAGCATTTTTTGTTGATTAATATTTTGAAATATATTTATTTTATGCAAGTCTGTTCCTACCATTCCTTTACGTTCCTCAAGTGATGTGTAATTTTGTGAGCATGTTCATGCAATTTAGTTCTTTAAAGACTGAAATTTGATTGTTGTCAGGATATTATGTTAAAAAAAAAATCTGGCAGGTATCTCTTAAGGTGCATGCAAAATCTTCTTTAGTAGGGCTTGGCATAGAACCTAAAATTTGATGTTCTATTTCTAGTTACTTTGCATTTGAATTTAGATCCATGACGCAAAGATTGGTCATATCAAGCTTGAAGTTCTGATAGTAGAATTCCAAATACCTTCTTGTTAGCTTCCTTATTATACAATGCCCATTCTTGGCAGACGTTGCTTAAAGGGTATCCATACGTTTGGTTCTTGCATTAGTTTTTATCAGCGTGAAGTTCCAATTCTGTATGATTATTGTTACCCCTGAACTTCAGAGGATCCATACGCTAATTGTTTTCCTCTAACTTGCCCAGGGAGGGTTGGCGTTCTGAAGCACAAAATTTGGTGTATTATTGATCTGCATCCTGATGGCCACATTTGTTGATTCATTTTGTTGATATGGCCTATGGGTGTTCTTATTGCAGCCGAAACTAAAAGATATGAGAATAATAAAAGGGATTTTGAATTCTAATGTAGCTCCACCCATCCTCTGCGTTGTCATTGTACATATTTTGACAGTGTTTGACCAGCATGCCAATGAACCGTGGTTATTTAGTGGGTTTATTCACGTTCTTCCCTTCAGCCCGACGCATGTTCTTCCATCTTCAGGGGTCTTCTTTTGTTAATTCATCAAATGG